>CM076962.1:15537242-16877242 GCA_039566865.1 Aurelia coerulea
AAGATTAGGCCTAACGAAACTGTTTATGGCACGTTGCTGATCGCTTGCAATGAGATTTGACAGTTTCGATAATGCGAGAGTAGATCAACACAGAAGAAGATCAAAGAAGGTGCTTCAACATTTAATTGATGCTAAGCTAAGCATGCTTTAGTCAACGAAGGACTGGATGCATGTTGGTGAAGTTGCGCTTGGCACTAAACACCGCAACTTCGCAACATACATCCAGTCCTTTGTAGACTAAAGCATTCTTAGCATCAATTAAAGGTTGAAGCAACTTGTTTGTTCTTCTTCTGTGTTTATCTGCTCTTGCATTATCGAAACTGTCAAGTCACACTGCAAGCGATCCAGCAACCAGAACAGTGATAGCCCATAACTCGTTTCGTTAGGCCTAATTCTAAAATATGCCTCAAGGAGGGAAAGCGTAAGGAGGAGAAGATTAGGCCTAACGAAACGGGTTATGGCACGTTGCTGATCGCTTGCAGTTTGATTTGACAGTTTCGATAATGCGAGAGCAGATTAATGCTTTAACAATTCTTAGAGATGGTAAAGCTCACCTTTATTCATGACAAAAGCAATCTCTTCCTCAGTAAGAATCTCCTCCCAATATGCAAGATCATCGATTTCAATGTCCTGATGGTCATTATTTAATCCTTCGAGCGTTCCAGCCCCAACGATTAAATTAGGATGATCGTATGTTCCTTTGGCGGTGCTGTGTGCGTGATAGGCAGCTTCACCAATTTTTTGGGCATTAACATATACTTTGAGTTGCATTGCTGCAAAGGATTAAGAACAAAGCATTCATTCACACCAAAATGTACAGGGTGTCCCTGAAAAAGTGTTGGACGCTTGATTAAATTCAAAACTAACGATATAATGAAGGGACTCCATTATGAGATCCCCTGAATATTCACAGAGCTAAAAGCTTTTGAAGTACAAGTTTGTGCAAAAGCTGAACTCTGGATGGCTTCTGTGGTGAAAGTAGCATGTGGGCTATCGTTTCTTGTGTTTCTCGTTTATTTCAGAGCAAATGAGATGGAATTAGAAAATACTATTGATAAGCTAACTTTCAAAGCATACGGATGCTTTGAGAAACTCTGTTGAGCAAAGTTTGAAAATGAATCAGTCTCTCGTCAATCAATTGATGTTTTGTGGATACATACCGGGTGTCTCAAAAAAAGTACCGCCTTTTGACTGAAAATAGGAACCAAGCAATAAATCATCATTGCTCCCTGACTTCATAGCTAAATTTACCAATGTTCACCTTAGATGCACGTACCTTGCATGCAGAACTCGCCCACCAAACACCGGAGATACAGGTTCGCAAAGTCAAAATTCACAGTGCACCCAAAACCAGAGGTTTTGAGAAAGGGCCTAACCATGATTTGTATCGTGGACATTTCCAAAGTACCTGTAGACTTTAAGTTTCCGTGTTTTGCTTTTGAAAAGAATAAAAGAAACATGGAAATGGTGCTGATGATTAAACAAATATAGTAAAAATGTGGTAAGAATGATAAAGTCGTGCCACATCTCCAAAACAAGCGTGCAGGTGCTCCTTTTCCCCTTCTTTAATACAAAACACTTGGGATCCAATGGAATGCAAGGACCGTTTCCTCAAAAGAAAAGTCACTTTAAGAACAATTGAAGTAATTCAAGGTATAAATATTTTCAAAAATAAAAAGTAAAGGTCAAAGTCGAAAATTCGTTTGCAAAATGCCTGTTTGTTGTCAAATTATGGCTAGGCCAATTCTCAAAACCTCTGGTTTCAGGTGCTCTCCAAATTTTGACCTTGTGAACTCATATCTCCGGTGTTTGGTGGTTGATTTCCAAATGCAAGGTATGTGCATTTAAGTCGAAGACCAACAAATGTAGCCATTAATTCAAAAAGTCCCGAAATATTATCGCTTTGTTGCCTTGTTGAGTCAAAAGGGGGTACATTTTTTGAGACACCCGGTATATTCTTTAAGAAAATGTTGACGATGGTTTTAAGAAATCCACTTACATCCGAGCAATCGTAGAAGATATGAATGTTTGGTTTGTTCTTTAGTGAAGTACAAGGAATAATGCCCAAAAAGCCACTTTCATTTTGTAAAAAATGCGAAAATCCTGTGTGATATCACCTTTCAAAAAACTGCAAAAATCATCGTTTTGTTTACATTTTGACGACGGAGCCCCTTCAAGTCATAGGGCGCTGCAGGGGAAGGAGCTTATTTGTAATACAAGTTATCTGGGGATCTCTAGTTTTAGCTGTCGCACATTTTGAATCATACGGACAGCGTTGTTTTCGCATGATCCTTATTCATGTTACGGTATTTTTTTCAATATTGAATCAAGCTTCGCAAATTTTTTTGGGACACCCTGATACATACAGATTGATTTGCCATATCTTATTTGTTTCAGCAGGTTAAAAGATTGGTAGCATGGAGGCTGATGTGGACTTGTTACCTAAAATACTGTTCATAGCTTAAACCGAATATGCATGATAATTGATAAATAAGTGTCTTTAAACTTTACAAATCCTACAATTCACTTACTTTAAGGGAACACATTTTCGTGGGAAGAACCTTCTGCGAGTTCAAAAAATAAACTCGAAATTTTTGGAATTAGCTTTCGCGAATGAACCAAAACGAGAAATTTTGCAGAGGGAATAAACTTTCGTGAGTTTGGTTTCCTGTCATATTTTCATACCCTCTTAAATGTTCCGCAACCCTTCAATGATTCTTCCAAATCATCCATAAATAAGCTTGTGTAGCCTACAGTGTGTCCCAAAAAAATTGTGTCCCGTTTGTCTGAAGATTGCGACCAACCAGCAACAGATTCTCGCAAAACTTTTGCATGATGGTGCTCTTCATATGTTCAATTAAAGGTTGCTACCATCCCCATGAAAATCCGTTGAAAAATGATGGAGCTATGACCTTCAGGAGACCAAATTTGTCCCATCACTGAAACCAGCGGTCGGCCTTTTTGTCTTACTGAAGGTGAAGGTGAAGGTGAAGGTGAAGGTGAAGGTGAAGATGAAGGTGAAGGTGAAGGTGAAGGTGAAGGTGAAGGTGAAGGTGAAGGTGAAGGTGAAGGTGAAGGTTGACGCTGCGTTTTTCGGCGCCAAGCGCTGGGATCGCAGAAATAGTGCAGACCTAATCGAGTCCGCGACCCCTGTCATGACGATCAAGTGATGGGGTCCTACCGGGTATCGAACCCACTCCGCCTGACTGTTCTGGCTGCAAAGTCAAAGGATTACACCACTGCGCCACAGCACCTTCTTACTATTTTGCAGCGACAAATAGCTTCATGGATTGAAAATTGAAAATGAAACAGCAGCCTCCAATGTCATAGCTCTCGTGAAAATTCCGATAATCCTCGGAGAGTTCCACTATTTCTGACCTCACAGAAATTATTTCTTACATCACGCGAAGATACTTATTCTTGTGAAATTAGACCTGATTGCCCAAAGTTACCTCGACATACAATGTGAAACGAACCTTAGTATTTATCAGTAGAAATTGTTCATGTGTATTTCATTTTTCAGCGGATTTTTACGGGGATAGTAGCAAGCTTTAACTGAATATCTGAAGAGCAACATCATGCAAAAATTAAGCGAGAATATTTTGCCGTTTTGTCGCAATCTTTAGGCATCTTCAAATCTAGCAAATTAGGCTAGCGATCAGCCAGCTTCGCCCCTGCAACAGAAATATACTCGAGTTGACTCTACATTTCATCCACGCAACTGGTCGCTTCAGTTGAGATCACCGTAAATCTAGTTAAACGTCACCAAACCACTAAGTCCATTTTCGTAAAGTTTCTTGTCGTAGAGTCCTGTCCACATATTCCTTTGCAAGCCTGTTTCACATTGGATGTTAGGCTTATATTAGAAATCCAGACACGATAGCGGTGTCTCGAGCGGTGGGGACCTTGGGTGGGGAGCAGTGACGGGGACAGTTGTTGTCGTTGTTGTTTCCTCGGCCGGCTTACCGATTGTTCACTATTATATTTTGGCCTGACATCTAATGTGAAACCGGCTCAAATATTTATTTGTAAAATGTTTTTATAGTTAGAATTTCTATCCGTATTAGTTGTAGCGTATGTATAGTAGTTTTGTATTAGTTGTATTTTAGTTTATATTAATTCCAGGGGGTAGACATGATATTTTGCTCCTCCTGGTCCCCGTTCTTGTAGTGTGGTATAGTAGATTGTAGGTAGCGTTTAGGTAATTTTGTTGTAAATTTTTATATTGAATATAAAAAAAAATATGACACACACATCTACTCATAGCCTGCGTGCAGATTCGACCGGTTTTTTCTTGTATTTTGGTACATTAATTGTACCGGGTGAGTCAAAAAAAGAATCCCTGTTTGAAAGACCACTGCTCCATGAATATCAAAGCAATAATATTGAAAACTGTCTTGTTTTATTGCCAATATGCTCGATTAGGCTCAGTAATTTACCTGGCCTTAATTGGCCATTCCTTCTTGTCGATATGGGTAATTTTCTGCAGAAAGCCCCTTCCCAAAACCTGCAAAAACAAATGAAACAATTAGCAGATTTTCCTTCCTAAAATTGATGACTCTCATATAAATTCATGCATTTTGTCCTCTTGGGAGAATGAAATCCCCTTGAATAGGTTATTGATACAATGGGGAACACCTTGTTAATACTCCCAAGAGGATAGCACATGCCAAAGCATGTTGAAGTCATAAAGCATGTAGAAGTCATAAAAGGCAGAAATGTTAGTGACATTTGTTCATGATTTAGTGCACGTTTGGAAGGCATTTTTTGAAGAGGCTTTCTCGAGAAAATCCCTCGCGATTTCAGAATGGAGTTGCCGATTTCAGTCAGGTAAATGTTATAGTAGATTTGAAAACATATCTACCATTAAACTATATATTTGCCCATCCCATCGTCTTGATATCCAGGGAGCCGTGACCTTTCAAGCGGGGATCTTTTCGTCTGACTCACCCCGTATTTTGGTACATTAAGTGTATAAAGTCAGCCTGCAATTCCTTGAATTTCAAGCATTCGGGTTTTTACCGTATGCCTAAATTTACACAACACGACAACGAAGCTGATCAACTTACTGATTTCCTTATTGTACTGTACTGTAATATGTGACCATGTCAAGAGTGAATCCTTTATTTTGCCATCCAAGCTGATGTCAATCATTCCCGATTCGGTAATATATTTTGTGAGAAATTGCTTGGTATTGGGACGGTATTTCACATATAGACCAGTGTATTGGCCATAGGCTCCGCAACCCAGTAACCGCTGCATATCGGACGAGGTCGATGCTACTTTCACCCAAAACGCAACTGTGAATTGGCCTTTGCCCTTGTAAGGTTTCCTGTAAAACAAGAATAGTCCTATAATGTAACTATTGATTGCAGCTATTTAATGCAGAATGGCCATAATCCATGTCCACTAATACACAGCTTTATCGTGGATTGCATAACAGCTTCATAAGATCTGAAACGTTCGCTGAACACAGCCCCAAATGAACAACATTTATGATTTGTTTCGTCTTATTTTTAGTTTATAGTCACGTTCTTTCAGACCCATGTTACTGTTCATTCGTTATTGTTGTTTTATGCTATTGATGGAAAAATGAAAATCTGAAATCGGATTGAGGCAAGACTTTGTGTGTCATCAATCAGATCAGAGAGCAGCATTTGCACTCGAGAGAATGTCAGCAGCCAAATATGGGACAATAGCACTCAATTAAAGCTCTCTGATTTGTTGATCAAATTATGATGATAACAATGCCGACAGGCGTTGACTACTGCAGGTTCAACCAGATTTCCCGGATCTTATTTGCCTATGAACAGAAATATTATCGCAGAAAGGTTAAAACCTTTCGCATCAAGGAAGCATTCTTGAAAATACTACCTACTTACTAATTTGTCTATGGTCAGGTCCTGGAACCTCGAATTTTCAAGTGTTGTAGCATCGGTGTTTTCGATGAAATAGCTTAGGCCTGCAGCTTGCCATTTCAACCAAAAATGAGTCGTAGTTGTAGCGATATGTCAGTCCAGACAAACATCAAAACTATGTCAACAACAATAACAATATATTTTTTAGCGTCCATCGGTCTATCAATAGCAATAACTACGACCTTATAATCAATCTAGGGTTGAAGTACTCACTTTAAATTGAATGTACTAACATCCCCAATGACTGCTCCTGCATTCACGCCTTTGAGCTTCAGCACCTTGCCACTTCTTATTTCACTGGCTCCTATGAGAGCATTGTTTCCCAGGACCATACGTTTATTGCCGTTCGAATCTTCTCCTCGATCATAAGGCACTTTTGATGTATCATCAGGCAATGTTGATTCAAATGCAATGTAGAACTTTGGTAATTGTGGTGATCCTGAACACAAAATGTGGTACACGTATTGTTATTTTACAAGGACTGCTCAATAACTGGGATACCTGGAAGATTTAAGAACTCCAGAACTGGGAAAATGTAGCTTAAGAAACTACAGAGTGTCCCAAAAAAATTGTGCCCCGGTTTGCCTACGGATACTACAGATTGCAAAAAAATGGCAACATATTATCGCCAAACTTGTATATGATGTTACTCTTCGGATGTCAAATAAAGTTTACTGCCATTCCCGTAAAAATCCGTTGAAAAATGATGGAGCCATGACCTTCAGAAAACAAAATTGGCCTGATGACTGAAACCAGTGGTCTGATGATTCTCGGAATTTTCACGAGAGCTATGCCATGGTGAGGCCCAGGGGGGGGGGGGTACTCAGGCATATTTGGGATAGGTGTGCTCAGGCTGAGGTACAGCGGATCAATCCAACAAAATAATTTCTAGCATGAAAATAGACCCAAACAAATGATTATTCCGATCTTACATACCCAAAAGTTATGAAGTCGGAATCTTAAATCTGTATAAAAGTGCCCTAACTGATTAGATTTCTTATAATATGTTTGGATATTTATGTTTTTTTATTTTAGTACTGCTACTTGACTCTAATTTTGTTTGTAAATTATGTTTTTCTCAATTTTTTTACTTTTTCTCATATTTGAGACCCAAAAAAGTAAGCCAGAATTTCTTGAATCCAAAAAATAACTGTCCAAATAATTGACCAAAAACATAATCCTTGCCTAAATTTTAGACCCAAAAAAGTAATCTGAGCAACCCTATCCTGAATATACCCAACCCCCCCCCCCTGGGTGGTGAGGCTGCTGTTTCATTTATTCCATGAAGCTATTTATTGCTGCAAAATAGTAAGACAAACTGCTGGTTTCAGTAATCAGGTAAATTTCATCTCTTGAAGGTCATAGCTCCATTATTTTTGAACGGATTTTTATGGGGATGGAAGCAAACTTTAATTGAATATCTGAAGAGCAACATCATGCAAAACTTAGCAAGAATCTTTGGCCGTTTTACCGCAATCTGCAGGCAATTTGAATAAAGGAAATTCTTAGCATATTTTTAATTTAGTTTCATTTGTTTTTTGTATCATATTATTCTGAAATTACTTACCATCCCTACATTCACAGGAGTAGCCACTGGAGTTATGACAATTATCACTACATCGACACGGATAGCAAGGGTTGTAGGTAAAGCTTTTACAGAGGCTTCCAACCTGTATGGTGAGAGAAAATCACTGTGAGTGTAGAATTTTCATGCATTGTTAACATCATTTGATAGATGTCTTGGCTAACTTAAGGTAACTCTGCTTTCCGCTCTAGTGCACAGTGAGATGCCGTTTCGCAAAACCAATCTCCTCAGAAAACAGTTAATTTCTCCAATATTATTCGGCCTATCGAAAAGCGGTAAAAAGGATGTTGTTCTGTATAATCCGGGCAATCGAAAGATGTATAAATCGCAATGTTTCCATCAACCTTGGCTTCGCAAATCCTTGCTCAAATCTTTTGGCTGATTTCAGAAAAGTGGATTTACCTCCAAAACTTCTCGAAAAAGTTTCGATTTTTTTTCGCTTCATCTTTAGCTAAGTAGTTGATCTACAACTTTGCCAAGTCTGATTGAAAAAGCTAGGCTAGATTTCCTGCAATCTAATTTCATATTTCTGTTTATTTTTCGACAGCAAAAGGGAGAAACCTTGGTCAACAGATTACCATGCTATGAAGCACGCTTGCTAAAGTTCAGGCTTGAAATAACTTTCAGCAACTTTTCCATTGGCAAACAAATGAACGTCATCTTTTGGGAATACCATACTCAGGTCTCAAAAGACATCCTAAGTGCGCTTGTAAAGTATCATTTGCATCTATTGATTAAAAATTACTGAATTTCACCAGCAACTTCCAACTTCACGAAACCATGCTTTGGGTGTTTTTGAGACTTTCGTAAGCATTCACAAATTATAAATTTCTTTTAGAGTTCACAATGAGCATAGATCTTAGATCAAGAAGTAATTTTTTTGCAAAAACATTCTACGGGCGTTCAAATCGTTCAGCATGGGCTAAACTGTTGACCAACGCTTTTCCCCTTCGATGTCGAAAAGTAAACAGAAATGTAAAATTCGATTGCAGGAAATCTAGCCTAGCTTTTCAAATCAGACTTTGCAAAGTTGTAGATCAACTATTTAGCTAAAGATGAAGCGAAAAAAAATCGAAACTTTTTGGAGTAGTTTTGGAGGTAAATCCACTTTTCTGAAATCAGCAAAAATATTTGTGCAAGGATTTGCGAAGCCAGGGTTGACGGAAACATTGCAATTTATACATCTTTCGATTGCCCAGATTATACAGAACAACATCCTTTTTACCGCTTTTCGATAGGCCGAATAATACTGGAGAAATTAACTGTTTTCTGAGGAGAGTGGCTTTGCGAAACGGCATCTCGAAGTGCACTAGAGCGGAAAGCAGAGTTACCTTAACTGAAATTACGGAAAAAAATGCAAAATTCATTTTTAATTTTAACTTTTAATTTAATTTAATTTTTAATTAATTTTTTCGATATTTATTTGCAAAAGAAATTGAATGAGCAAATTGTGTAAATCCAGCCACAACGGCCTTCTCGACAGGAAAGGGGTACTTTGAGAACCAACTACACCTAGGAGAACTGATATCATAGATAAGCTTGACATAAATTCCCTCCAGTTATTTGGGTTCATTGAGCTTATCAGTGTCATCTAAAATCATCAGAAATTTCAAACCGATTGACCAGGTGTATTTGTTGCGGAGACCATGGGCAATAATGCACCGTTGATGTGGCCTATATTATGATCAAAATTGTATTTTTACTCACTGTGTTGTTTCTCTTCCACAAGATTGCAAGTACAGCATTTGATAATGTTGCTACTCCTTACTCCTTAGTTCTTCTCTCGTCACAACAAGGAATCAAATGCCGCCAATATTCAAATACAGTTGCAACTGTTGAAATGAGACGTATCGCTGCGTAGGAGCTCCAACCGTTTCAACTGTATTTGAATATTGGTGGCATTTGATTCCTTGTTGTGACGAGAGAAGAGCGAAGTAGCAACATTATCAAGTGCTGTACTTTATTGTGGAAGAGAAACAACACAGTGAGTAAAAATACAATTTTGATCATAATATAGGCCACATCAACGGTGCATTATTGCCCATGGGGAGACGAGATATGCTTTATTCGAGGAAACTTATGTTTCCCCCTTGCAGTAGGTTAATAGGTGATTTCAATTGTGAACCCAAGGAGAATATTGTCAGTGACTTCATGGATAGCTATAATTTATCTAATCTGGTCAAGAGCCCAACCTGTTTTAAGTCTGACAGCCCTAGATGTATTGATCTGATTCTAACAAACAGAAAAAGAAGTTTTCAGAACACAGTAGCGGTACATACAGGGCTGTCGGACTTCCACGCCATGATTGTTACAGTACTTAAAGGTGGATATCGGAAAAAAGGGCCTAAGATCATTGCATATAGAAATTACGCCAAATTCTGTGCCGATGATTTCAGGAAAGATCTCTGTGATCAGATTTCGTCTGAACTGCAGGATAATGAAGATTATGGTGCCTTTGACACTGTGGTTACTGATACGCTAAATAGACATGCTCCTCTCAAGAAAAAGTACTTGCGTGCGAACGATGGCCCCTTTATGACAAAGGCCTTACGAAAGGCGATGATGCATCGCAAGAGACTGCGCAACAGGTACATAAAGAACAGAACTGAGGAAAATTTAAAAGCATTTAAAACGCAAAGAAACCTTTGTGTCAAACTTCTGCGCAAGACGAAATCAGATTACTATAGAAATCTTGACCTAGGAGACCTCACAGATAACCGTAAATTTTGGAAAACTGTAAAACCGGTGTTTTCAAATGAGGTACAAATAAATTCATCTGTTACTCTAATTGAAGATGGCAAAATGATAACTGAAGACTCAGAGATTGCGGAAATTTTTAGTAATTACTTCGCAAATATAACAGAAAGTCTAGGAATTTCTGAGGATCAGGCAGTGTTATCACCAACAAATGGAATAAATGATCCCATTGAAAAAGCTATCAAGAAATATGAAAATCATCCTAGCATCAAGATGATTAAAGGAAGTTGTGAGCTAAGCCAATTTGAATTCAAGCCGGTGACTGTAAGTGAAATACTTCTGCAGATAGAAAAGCTAAATTCAAAGAAAGCATCACCGTTAAACAGCATCCCTGCCAAGATCCTTAAACAAAATTCAGACATTTTTGCCGTCCTCATCCAGAAAATTTTTAATTCTGATTTGTCAAGAAACAATTTTCCAAAAGAACTGAAAACTGGTGAGATCTCGTCTCTTTTCAAAAGTCTTGATGCTTTTATCAAGAAGAATTATAGACCGATAACGGTTTTATCATCTGTTTCCAAAATTTATGAGAGGGTTTTAGAAAGTCAAATAAAATCTCATGCCCTTAGCTTCCTTTCTCCTCTTTTGTGTGGATTTCGAGAGGGCTATGGAACCCAGCATGCACTTGTAAGACTAATAGAGACTTGTAAAATGACCTTAGATAAACGGGGTATAGCAGCAGCACTACTCATGGACCTCTCAAAGGCTTTTGATTGCTTAAATCATGAGCTCTTGATTGCAAAATTAAGTGCTTATGGTTTCAGTGTGAGTGCATTGCGGTTGATCCATAGCTATCTCAGTGAAAGGAAGCAGAGGGTGAAGATAAATGGGTCTTTCAGTACGTGGAGAGAAACAGTAATTGGAGTGCCACAAGGTTCGGTCTTGGGGCCTCTGCTGTTTAACATATACCTAAATGATCTCTTCATGTTTGTGAAAGACACTCAAATCTGCAACTATGCAGATGATACGACAATCTATGCCAGTGCTAACAACATTGAAAGTGTCATCAAAACATTAGAGAGTGATGCCCTTAAAATTACAAAATGGTTTCCAAACAACTGCATGAAGCTGAATGAGGACAAATGCCACCTAATGGTATTTGGAGACAAGAGTAACAATGTTTCCATAAATATCGGAAGTGTAACGATAAATGAGAGCACAGAAGAAAAGCTGCTGGGTGTGATTTTTGACAAAAAGCTCAGCTTCAAACAGCAAGTAAAATCTCTTTGTAAGAAGGCTGGTCAAAAGCTACATGCTCTTTCAAGAATTTCTCATTTCCTTGATACTGAGCAGCTGAAACGAATAATGAAGGCATTTATCTTGTCCCAATTCAACTACTGTCCTCTTGTATGGATGTTCTGTGACAGAACATTGAACAATAAAATTAACCATATTCACGAACGGGCATTGCGAATAACTTACAAAGATATGAGAACAGATTTTGATACGATGTTACTGAGAGACAATTCGGTCCCACTCCACATAAGGAATTTACAATTGCTAATGACTGAAGTCTTTAAGACAAAATTGAGCCTTAATCCCAGCTTCATGAAGGACATTTTCGTTGAAAAACAGGTTTCTTATGGGTTAAGAGGCTGCCATAACCTATCCTTGCCACAAGCACGCACTACGTGCTATGGCTTAGAGACAATATCGTTCCTTGGGTGTAGATTATGGCAGGCACTTCCCAATGACCTAAAACAGTCAGATACTCTCTCCAGTTTCAAGAGGAAAATCAAAACCTGGAGGGGAGAGGAATGTAATTGTAGAATATGCAGACCTTTCGTGGCACAGGTTGGGTTCTTGAGCTGATATTAAATTTTCTGCTGTATTTACCGAAAAAAAAAAAGTAAGAAAACATTGTAAATATTAAAAGCATTGTAAAAATCTGTAAAATGTATCTGTATTTAATCATTCGGAATTTTATTTATTTTTTACTTTTTTCTTACAAATTTTACTTTTTTAGATAGTAGGCTTGAATTAGCTCTTAGTTATAGCTATTGTATCTATATGTATATATGTCTTGTATGTATATATATATATGTAGGCCTACTTTAAATAAATTGATAATAATAATAATAATAAAACTAATGCTCATGCACCCGGCACAGTTCCACCCCAAAACACTACTGCGCATCAGCTTTAATCACACGGGGGACATATTCGTTTCCTCGGGCAAACCGTATCTCGTCTCCCCAACATCTATATCTGTCCAGGAGAACTGTAAATACCATAGCAACAAGGTAAGTATGCTAGTTTTTGTTTCTTTGCTTCCCTGTGGTCAGCACGATTGAAAAATAACATGATACGATATCCTGTTACGTTACCTTTGCAGTCGACTTGTTGCTAAAATAAGTGGCTGATTAGAGATGGAACATAACTGAGGAGGCTCGGCCGGGGTTCTGATTGTTCACCATTATATTTTGGCCTGACATCTAATGTGAAACCGGCTCAAATATTTATTCGTAAAATGTCTTTATAGTTCGTATTTCTGTCTGTATTAGTTGTAGTTTTGTAAGGTATAGTAATTTATGTTAATTGTATTTTAGTTCATGTAGGGACCAGTCATTTATAACTCTGGGTACCTGGGCGGGTTGGAATTTATAAACTGGTGAAAGCTTTTCACACCCCTTCCAATTTTCTCTAAAAAAATTGATACCCCATTGAAAAATTAGAAAAAATTTCATACCCCAGTAGGCATCTACAGTATAAAGTTGTGATGTTAGTTTACTGTAATTCACTTTGCTTAGGTGCTTTTCAGTGAGCTTTCTGTTGAATCACTTTGCCTTTACTTTGCATTACTGCTGTAGTTTCCTTTACCTAAAAATTTCATACCCCCTCGAAAATCCCTAAAAATATTTCATACCCCCTCATTTTCCTTTGAAAAGTTTTCATACCCCTACCAATTCTAACCCGCCCCGGTACCCAGAGTTATAAATGACTGGCCCCTAAATCCCAGGGGGTAGACGTTATGTTTTGCTCCTCCTGGCCCCGTCTTGTAATGTGGTATATACAGTAGTAGATTGCAGGCTTAAAGAGACGCAATCGCAAATTTTTTTGTGTCTGAAAATCTAAACGAGATTCCTCATGCATAAAGTAGAGATCTTGTACATTCTGAGAATATATTTAATACACAAAACCTAAAATTTAATTGACCGAGATTTATGAAAAGAAACTTGCAAGGCGAGAATTTTTCTATTGTCTTTCCATTGATTATGCGCTCATGCCGAAGAAAAGTGTGTGTACAAATACGTTGTTTTTCCTTTCGTTTTACTGTTTTATGATACTTCTAGAAGTCCTACGAAACTACTAAATACATTTTCAGAATGTAAAAGGTCTCCTTTTTATGCATGAAGAACCTTGTTGAGATTTTCCGACATCAAATTTTGCGATTGTGTCTCTTTAAGTAATTTCTGCAATAAACTTTTATATTGAATATTTTAAAAAAGAAGGAAGCAAAATGGAGCTGCAAAATTTACTTACATTTGAAGAATATAATCCTGAGTCATAGTAATCCCAGCCTGACTTTTCTTCAATGTCAGTCGCATGTGTATTACGGTCAACTTTAAGTAACTGACAGCTCAAAGTTGAGCGCTGAAAGTTAAATGCCTTGCAGGTCTGCTCAGCAACACACATATCAAGACATCCAGCGACAGATGAAGTAGCTTGAGTTGAAATAGCGTGCACGCTCTTCATTGCATGGTTATTCGCTATTTTGTAGAATTGAGCCTGAATTCCACATGATTGACGAACGATATTTTGGCTGCATATGCGACTAACAACGGATAACGCTACAGCTAACAGTGACAGCAATCGCAAAGATAAGCACGAAACTTGGGGTATATCGCTTTGTTTATTTCGCCGTCTTGAAGGCATTATGTCCTGAAATGAGAAACATGCTTGCCTTCAGATACAAAATCAAACGTTTTTATCATTAAGTTGCTGTGTTTTACCCAGGGCCAGAGAGGGGCCGGGCCCCAGGAGTAGGGCAAGGGAGGGGGCCCCCGGCGCCAAAAAGTTTTTGGACAACAGCCTTTTATCCTTGGGCCACGCCCTCCTTTGCACTGGTAAAGCGTTATTTCTAGATTTTATTTAGAATCTCAGTGGGCCCGCGTGCCTGAAAACGTTCCTGAAAGAAAACTACAACAAAGGGAAAATACATAATAACTTATTACTTGCGGGCCCCAGATGCCCCGGGCTCCCTGGTAACTACCCTGGCTACTCCCCCCCCTTTCAATGGTCCGGGTTTTACCTAGCTCTGTTGATAGCTTGCTAGAACACTGGGAAGCCAAACTTACCGACCATAAATCTAAATTTATTCTACAAAGCAGAAGGGAGTATTATAATCAAGCTGCTAAGGGTCTTTTCACTTATGATTCCGGGGAGGGGGTGCTACTTTCTTATTTGCTGCTCATGTGGGTGAGTTTGTCATCCTGACCCTTTCATATTGGTTCCATTTTAAACCATAATGCTGGAAAATGGGTAGTTTTTGAGAATTTTCTTGAATGATAATCTGCACAAAAAACTAAAATTTTCCTCGGTACATTTCACATTTCAAGTGAAGATTTACTTCGATCAAATAGGTTAGCATCTTTTGACAGTGGATACGGTTATCAATAAGTGACTGTACAAAAAGTTGTGCTGTAGCATTTTTATGGGTGCATGGCAAGAAGTTTTGGCACTCTATCCACTGACAACTACACTTATTAATTTTGAGGTGTCCTTCTTCTTTATAGCCTGTTACTGTACTTTAAGGTGAATTATCAAATATTGTCAGAAAGCTCTCCGCAGGAGCTAGGAATGTTGAAGCACGAGCGAAGCGAGCGCTTAACTTCCTAGTAACAAATAACGCTTGATGAAAGAAAAATATTTATTACCTGATTTAGTGCTGCTCTTCACTCTTCTAAATCATCGACATCACAAAGAATGTATATCAACAGTCATATGTTATTGTATCATTGATATCTACGAGATATTCAAGCACTCTACATTATTCATGATGCAGACGGGGGGAGGGTGTTGTACCATAAAACTATCCCTATTTGTTTGGCTACTGCTTCCTCGATATCAAAGGGAAAATACATTAACGCTAAATACAGGATTTTATGATGGGCATATTGATGTCTATTTTAAAATTCTGCTGACTGAAATCGGCTACCACTCCGTTCTGAAATTATATGAGCGATTTACCTTCAAGACAGGCCCAATATCACCACCAAATTTTCTGTCTTACAGCAGTGACTTTTACTTGCTTTACTATGTTTTGCTCGTAGGCAGAAACACAGCAACACGTCGAAGCAACAACAGCAAATGTGAGTGAATTTAAAAATTGTTTATTTCCAATTGAAGGTGTTTGGTGCAGAGCAAATCCTCTAACTTTGCAGCCAGAACAGTCAGGCGGACAGGGTGCGATACCCATAGAGCACCACCACTTGAGGGTCATGATAAGGGGTCGCAGACTCGATTGGCACCTAGCTACTTCTGTGATCCCAGCGCGCTTGCCGCTAAAAATCGCAATTTCACTTTCACCTTCACAATTTCGTCCTGCATGCAGGTAGGACTTCTTTATTACAGACGTGGAGAAATCCTGCACGGCAGGACGAAATTTTGGTAATATATATTCTTTGAATTAACAGGAGGATAACACGCGTGCTAATACCCGTTGAAGTCATGGTTTAACTAAAAAACACAAGGATCGCCTGGTCCTGACTTTGGCCTGTCTTGAATGTTTCTTGAAGGGACTTTCTAGACTCCAAGCAGCCCCTGTTATCGCAGCAACAACATCAACAGCAACCACGACAACAACATCATTTCTTTGCCCAAACTGGCACTTATGGACTTTCACATAAAAGCTTGGGACGAAAAGAAACAGAAAGGGCACCGATTTTTCTATTTGCACTGAAACGAGGTTAAAGAGAGGTCATCATGGCAACCTTCGTCAGTTGGAAATTCTCATTGCCATGGTGAGCTCACGGAAGCTAAGTGGCCTTCAAAATGAGGAAATCCTGGTTGAAAGTGAAAGGTTTGTTGATTCTTGGGCCGAGGAAACATTCGTCTGGATACTTGTGGCTTTCGTTCATTGCTAAAGTAATTGAAAACTTGTATTTTGAGGCGTTCATCGTCTCAGGCCTTTGAGCCGACAACTTTGGCCCACCGGCATTACGGGGAGCACTCAGCGATTCTTGCAGTGTCGCTATGGCTTCTATATCCGGACGTGAAATAGAGGGAAAGAATTTTGTCCTTATTTCTAAAGTGAAGTCCATGAGTTGTAGTTTGAGTGCTTGTCATTCTATCAATAGCATTAACTACGAACTTTTAATCAGTCTAGCATTCCTCAGGAAATCGTTCTTATAATTTCAAAATGAAGTGACCGATTTCAATCAAGTAAATTTCTAAATGGATTTGAGCATGTCCACCACTAAATGATATGTTTGCAAATATTTTGTCTTTATATTCCGGGAGCAGTAGCCTGTGTCCAGCCTCAACGTTGACGCTGGACGCAGGCTAGGGAGCAGTTCCCTGTGCACTCATTTTTCTTTATAAGAAACAGCTTATAAGGGACAGTGCAAAGTTTATTTTATAACATGGCCGGTGCAAAACGTAACGGGGCAACTACTTTTTTTAGCTTGTACAGAACTGGGTCCACACTTTTTACAAAGCAAATATGAACGGGCAGTACCTTTTTATAAGCTCAAGATGAAGTTTGAAATATGAAATGGCTCATTTTGAGGACAAATTGTGATCATGCAAGTTGAGAAATGCTTGCAAGGAAGTGTATGAACATGACGCAAAATTTCCTTGTCAGTTACTTGCAAGAACGATTCATCAGTCATTTCTCTTCATCTTCAAAGTCGATTTCTTCGTTGACAAAGTCTCGTAAAGACAAGAATTTATTTTGTTATGGTCTTTGGCTAATTCGTCGGTGGTACTATGCAACATTTGTTGTTCATGAATACGGGGCAGATACATTTTTTAAGGGAGGGTTGACGGGGCAGTTGGTTTTTTGGAAATAATTTCATACAGGGCGAGCAGATTTTTTTGTAAGAATTTTTGTTCTCCACCGGCTACGTAATATAATAAATTTTGCCCTGTCCCTAACAAACGTTAGGCTCCATTTTTCGAAAGTTTAGAAACAACCCTACCTGCATTAAAAAAGCTAATAAACTTTTTGTAATTTACAGTTTTAATTTTCCTATCGCACTCAAATGCTTTGACCGACTCTGTACACAGTTATAGCAACTGTTTGGACATTATTTTAAGTGTGAATTATGTTATTTACTTGTTTTGAAATCTTTCAAAGTAGTTTGGGAGCTCTTTAGACAAAAAAAAATTAACTTTACACGTCTGCTATTAAAAAATATAAGAAACACGTAAGACACTTTTGGTAGCAAATTGACCCAAAATTTAAGAAACTGCCTACAAGCCCCGAACCTTAGTTTCTAATGAAAGAAAATTGATGTACTTGGTGACCCAGAAAGACGTGACCCAACGCAATCTGTTACAGAAAATTAAGTAAATGGCCAATTGCCATGTTTCAAATGTTGTTCTGTCGCTAAAAGACTAGACTACGTCTTGAGTATTTTTCGCTACTTTTTCGGCACTGCAAGTTTCCCGAATTCAGGATTTCGAGGAAAAGGACATGCCTGAAACCCTCAAAAAGTCGTCAAAAACAGGGGCTCGATTTACAGCCATTTCGGATCTTCAAACGAAGACGAGCTTGTTTCATTTCAGCCTGGGAATAGGCAAGTTTGCAGAGCAAGTTTTATAATCTCTAGGTACCTAAAGATATTCTCCGGCTGAAATGAAACACGCTTCTCGTTGTTTTGAAGATCTGAAATGGCTTTAAATCGATCCCCTGTTTTTGATTACTTTTGAGAATTTCAAGCATGTCCTTTTCCTTGAAATCTATAATTCAGGAAATTTACCGTGCCCAAAATAATTGCAAAAATTCTCATGATATAGGCTGGTCTTTTAGCTTCAAAACAACTTTTGAAGGATTTCAATCGGATCGGCCACTTAATTTTTTTTCTACAATAGATTGCGTTGCGTCACTTTTTTCTGGGTCAGCCGGTATATCTTTTGCCAACACCCGTCAAATTTCTTAATAGATGACGGGAGACAATCATATATTGTTTGAACATCAGATATTTGCCATGGAGAACCGGTACGTATGGTTTGCAGAACCCTTGTTCGATTCATGGAAGACCGGCAGGCATTGACTGTAAGAACAAGCACTCTATGAATGAGTGTAAATTATATATAAAAAATATAGTCTAACAATCTGGGATTGGCAGAATTATCAATGCAAAAACCTGTTGTTGTGTTTTTGTTTCAGTTTTAGATAACTTCAGCTACGCAGTCTTCAAAGCAGCTATGCATCTGTAACTTTGCTTCTTAAATTTTTGGGCCATTTAGCTACCAAAATTTTCTTATGTGTTTCTTATATTTTTGATTCTGGCAATGTAAAGTTAATTTTGTATTGTCTAAAGGGCTCGCAAATTACTCAGTAAGATCTCAAAACAAGTAAATAACACGATTCGCACTCAAAATAATGTCCAAACACTTGCTATAACTGTACTATGTCAAAACATATTTGTGTGCGACAGGAAAATTAAAACTCTAAATTACAAAAGTTTCTTAGCATTTTTCAATTCAGGTAGGGTAGTTCCTTAGCTTTCGAAAAATTGAGCCTACCGTTTCTTATAAGCGGTTTCTTATAAAAAAATGAGTGTATTGAAGATTTCCTCTTTGAAGCAAAGAGGAACCACAGGGGGTCCAGGAATGTCATCGAAGACTGTAGTTTTTATTCCTATGGTTCCTTGTGATCCGCATTATGAAAACAATAGCTGTGTGATTTGCATGGTAATTAGATACAGATTACATCGATCATCATTGCAGTCGGCCTGCTATTGTTACAGTTTTGTATTTATTGTTACAGTTTTCCATTGTTACATCTTTTGTCATGTGAGAGCACTTATCTCATTGGCTGCGGGATTGAATTCGCGGTTTTTTCAAATCCCGCGCCTCGTAAGAAAAGACCGACCGACCGCAATGATAATGAAATCTGTATCCAATTACACAGCTGTTGTTTTCATAAACCGGATCACAAGGAACCAAAGAAACAAAAACTACAATACAGTCCTCAATGATATTCCTGGACCCCCTGCGGAGGAACATGCATTTCTAACTTTCTTTGTAAGAAAAGAATTCGTTCTTTGACATTATTTATCCGCTATTCAGAGCGTTCAGTAGTGTCCATTTCCTTATCGCCCAAAATTGTCCCAAACACACTACAGGAAACAGCTCATGAGAAATGGCAGGGAAAATTCTTTCAAATTTAACCCTAATCCTATCGAGCTTTTTGAACTAACATAGCCGAAGGGGGGGGGGGTGAAGGGGAGGGTGTTTTCCAACCCCTCTGTATGTAACCATGTAGACTAATGGGAAATCATTGAAACTTGGAAAGGGCGTACACAAATTTTTTTAAGAAACTGCCTAAAAGAAACTCAACTCTCAGATCGCCAAAAAGTTAAGAAACTCCAGCACTGGGAATCTTTACTTTAAGAAACTATTTACTTTGATAAAGGACATCCTTGATATACTTTTACTTTACTTTCACTCGTTTCCTGTTCATATTACTCGTAAGGTACTTGAGTAATGCGTAAACACTGGAAAGGCTTAACAATTTCGTTTTGAAATGTTCACGAGGGCACAGATAGTGAACACGAAGATCGATATGGAAGCTCTAAGAAACTCGTAAGAAACTCTGAGTACAAAAAATCTGATAATTTTAACATTCTTAAATGATGACGTCACTTGGGCCGCCATTCTGGGTCATTTTGGCAAATTTTGAGGTTTTTTCCAACACATTTTGTTAAAAATGCATAGAATTGCGTTATGCAATGCTTTAGAAGCATTTTAAGCCAATTATTATCAATTTTTGGCAGAAAAACACAGTTTTTGGTTATGACGTCATCAGCTTTTGTCATTTTCTTCCAAAATAATGGTCTAAAAACACCTATATGCATCATATTTGAATTGGAAATGAACAATACACCAAATAAGAATGGAAAAAGTCATTCAGATTACCTTTATTCCGTTTTTAGAACAAATAAGCCGGAAAACCATATATTTTGACATTTTCCGGCATTATGACGTCATAGTGACGTCACCCAATGAGGTGGCCTCACCCAAAACTATCAATCGGTTAAGAATAGTTAGGACTACGCCCTTGCCAAGTTTCAATGATTTCCCATTAGTTTGCAGCTATTTATAGAGGAGGGTGGAAAGCACCTTAAGAAAGTTTCAGTACCGGCCCAATTTCTTAGTTTCTTATAAAAATACGTGTAGTACTAACTATTCTTAGCCGATTGGTAGTTTTTGGGTTTTTGGGCGTGGCCATCTCATTAGGTGACGTTCCATGATGTCACGATACTTGGAAATGTAAAAATATATATTTTATCGGCTGATTTTTTCTAAGAACAGAACAAATGTGATATGAATCACTTTCTCCCTTCTTATTACGTGTATTATTCAGTTCCAATTCAAATATGATGCATAGAGGTGTTTTTTGGCAGTCATTTTGGAAGAAAATGACAAAAATAGTTGACGTCATAACTACACACTGTTTCACGCCAAAAATTGATAAAAATTGACTAAAATTGCTCAAAGCACTTCTATACAACTTCAGCAGCATCTGTTGGAAAAGAGCTTCAAAACTCGCTAAAAAGACCCAAATGGCGGGGAGTTCAGGAATGTTTAACAAACATAAAAGATAAATTTTCTGAACTAAGAGCTGCGAGGGAAACTGCGAGGTTTTGGCATAGCTTCAAATGAGATTTGCGAGGGAAACTGCAAATGACGATTGTTCCTGAGATTTTGTGATTTTTCTGTGATTCTGTGATTTTTGTAATTTTTTGTTTTATGATTTTGTGACTTTTGTGATTTCTGTCTGTGATATATTTGTGATTTTAAGGAAGGTGTACGGAAAAAATCAGTGATTTGCCCCTCGACAAAGGACTCGTGGCACTCTGAGAAGCGTAGAGACCGTCCGTCCATTAGCCACTACTTTTCTCAGTCCTTTCTGTCTGTGAGGTGCCATTGAACCTCACATGACAATAATGATCAACATGGGGGTTGTCTGACTATCACAAATATTTGGTACACAGGCACTCTGCGCTTGTCCAAGACTCACTTTTTTCATATGTCGATTGAGCCATTAAACGCTAAAGATAAAGGGCGCCAGCAGGGGAATGGAGAAAGAAAAAGCGGGGGAGAAGGAGAGAAGAAATCAAACAATCAAATGATGAAAAAAAGTGAAAAATGACAAGTCCACAGGTACCTCAATTCAAGACTGTGCCAAGACAGATGAGCCAAAACAGACAAACCCATAAAAAGATAGATTCGGGAAGAATTCGTGCAATGTAAATGATTCACAAAGTCAGGATTTACATCTCAGTTCTCAGGAACAGTGCACAATTCCAGAAATTCCTGTCAGTGAATGTTTCCGAGCAGTGGCGGATTTAGGGGGGGGGGGCAAGTAGGGGCAATTGCCCCCCCTTCACGATGAAAACTCAGCTTGGCGCCCCTCTTTTGGCGAGAAAAGTGCCCCTCTTCCTGACTCTAACGCATAATTTTTCAACTGTTTCGATTTAAATATGGGGGAAACATATAAATCAAGGCGTTATTTAGCAGTAAATCAAAGAATTTTCTTTGACAAGCGTCCGAAAAATTTTCGCGCGCCTTCGGTGCGCTCAATTTCTATCGTATGTTTGGCGCCCACTTTGCAAGTTGCCCCCCCCCCCCCTTCAACTTCGGGCTGGATCCGCCCCTGTTTCCGAGCATCCGGTTACATACTTTCTTGGAAAGCAAATGTGATGTCATTCATCAACCTGGTTCCTAGGGCCAGCTTCCTACGTCAGTACTGACCCTGGTACCGGGCAGGTCAAATTCGCAATTTGATTGGCTATTCGGTAACAAAGGCCTCGTTAATTATTCCAAACTCCAAAGACTTATTGCTTGTCAGAAAATCAGTCAACTTTGAGTCGCTGTCACCGGAAAACGGGACAAAAAATTTAAAAACCGATTTTCGGTATACCTTAAAAGTAATAATGTTCTCTTGTTGATGGGGGTTTGAACCCCATCCGTCTGCGCTTGCGGGAGAAATTTGGCATATTTGGTCATTTTGGGGCCTATCCCTATTGATTCCCATTCAAAAATGGCCTCCATTTGATCACGATTTCAAAAACATTAGCAGCAATCATGGAGCAGAGAAGGGACTTACAAGGGGTAAAAGACAACGGCGCATCTGAATTTTGAAGTTTCAAGAAATTTGGAGGTCGCTATGACGTCATAAAAGGGGGTTGAAAAAAAATGTTCCGATTTTTTTACCCGAGGTTACGTTTGGAGTCGATGCTCCATGGTTACTTGACCAATTTCAAAACAAAAGAAAGGTTTACAAGAGCCAACTCATCTGCAAATCTTATAACGAAATTTTGAATTGAATACCGCCTTCAGGGGCTCCGCGCGGGCGCCTTGAAAATGGGGGGAAATTTTGCCTACCGCATTTTGCAAGGTAACTCAGATTTGCGCTCGGAAAAGGGCCTCGAAATGTCAAAATTCAACAGAAAACCGCATTCTCTACCTATTTCAACTTTAATTTGCTATTTATCCCTGAAATTGGGAGAATAACGAGCCATTTCATTTTCGAAGCTGCGGTGAAATTTTCGAAAAATTTCGACTTAGGCCCATTTTCCACTGAAACAATGCACTTGCTAACCCCGGATTAATGTTTAAATACCTTTAAAATTGTCGATAAGAGGACCTCAAAGTGTTTGTTTTTAGTTTTTCGAATCATCTACTGCATTATTAGCGTTAGAGCAACGGCCATTTTTCGTCACAATTTCATACTTTTTCCTCGATGTTTCCGACTTATTACATTGTATGTTATGGATCAAAATCAGCTGACATGCAGTGATATCTGTCGGACTCAGTTTCCATATGGAGACAAGAGAGTGTTTGTAATAAACTGTATCTGATAATTTATGCAAAACAAAATGGCGCCCAAATGGACACTTTTGCGGCAACCGGTACCAGGGCCAACATCGATGACCTAAGGAAGACAATGGTAGGCCTGGGAACGAGGTTGGTCATTCATAAATTAGCGAAATTACCCACAATCCTGTGCAAGCTGAAGGAAAGAACTCTTTGGTTATTGATTGGTCACTTTGAATTATAAAACAAAGGATGATTAAAACAACAGTATCAATTTTCAAGACATCACGCTGAAGGCTGCGCCCATAAATTTGCCTGCAAGCCACAATTCTTTCTCTTTCCGTCGCCACACATTGTCAAAATAGCACATTCAGAACTTCAGAAGAGAAGCTGATACCCGAGAGACGATGGCTGAACCCATATCTATCCTTGGTTTTGCTGCAACTGAGCTTGCAACGATGGCGTGTCTGGTACTCGCTGCCCTTCTGGAAATATGTGCTGCAGCCGTAAACAACTGGCAAATGACTGAGGTAAAGGATAAAAATAGCAGCTTCAAAGCTACTATGGGGTTGTTCAAATGGTGCGAAACAATCGCAACCAAGCCATACCCGGCAGTAGAAACATGCACATCAATTGTTTGGAATGCTAAAGGGAGTACGTATTTTCAATCGTTTTTTACACTCAAATATGCACTCAAAATACACTCATTATTCCTTTTCTTGCGGACTTGGAAGAGAAACTTCTCCGCTCTTACGATTGTAGGCCTAGTGTATGGTGGCGTTACATTGATGACGTATTTATGATTTGGACGCATGGTGAAGAAGAGCTTCAAAGGTTTATTGACTATTTGAATGCATCACACCATTCGATCAAATTTACCGCAGAATGGTCTAAGGAAAGCATCAATTTTTAGATACAAGGGTTATTAAGAAAGGAAACACTCTTGTCACTGATTTATACACAAAACCAACAGACACCCATATCGGCTCCTACATCGCTCTTCCTGCCATGCTTATCATACTAAATAGGTTATACCTTATGGCCAAGCCCTTCGTATTCGACGAATTTGTTCGGAGGATTCTTCGTTTAACGAATACTTGGCTGATCTAAAATCTTGGCTTATTGATCAGGGATATAAGGGTGGGGAGATCGACACTCAGTTGGAGAGAGTTAAATGTTCTGAAGGAACAAATTTTTGATCAAAAAGGCAGGCTATAACCGTTGCTTTTTTCAAAAAAATTTGCCCATTTTGAAGATACAGATTTTCGACCAAAAAGGCAGGCTATACCCTTTGCTTTTTTCCAAAATTAGACCCATTTTGAAGAAATGTATTTTCTACCAAAAAGTAAGGCTATACCCTTTGCTTTTTTCCAAAAATAGGCCCATTCTGAAGAAACATATTTTTGACCAAAAAGTAAGGCTATACCCTTTGCTTTTTTCCAAAAATAGGCCCATTTTGAAGATACAGATTTTCGACCAAAAAGTAAGGCTATACCCTTTGCTTTTTGCTAAAAATACGCCCATTCCGAAGAAACAAATTTTTGACCAAAAAGTAAGGCTATACCCTTTGTTTTTTGCAAAAATAGGCCCATTTTGAAGATACAGATTTTCGACCAAAAAGTAAGGCTATACCCTTTGCTTTTTTCCAAAAATAGGCCCATTCTGAAGAAACAAATTTTTGACCAAAAAGTAAGGCTATACCCTTTGCTTTTTCCAAAATAGGCCCATTTTGAAGAAACATATTTTTGATCAAAAAGTAAGGCTATAGCCTTTCGCTTTTTCCAAACATAGGCCCATTTTGAAGATACAGATTTTCCACCAAAAAGTAAGGCTATACCCTTTGCTTTTTTCCAAAAATAGGCCCATTCTGAAGAAACATATTTTTGACCAAAATGTAAGGCTATACCCTTTGCTTTTTTCCAAAAATAGGCCCATTTTGAAGATACAGATTTTCGACCAAAAAGTAAGGCTATACCCTTTGCTTTTCTCCAAAAATAGGCCCATTCTGAATAAACAAATTTTTGACCAAAAAGTAAGGCTATACCCTTTGCTTTTTTTCGAAAATAGGCCCATTTTGAAGAAACATATTTTTGATCAAAAAGTAAGGCTATGCCCTTTGCTTTTTTTCAAAAATAGGCCCATTCTGAAGAAACATATTTTTGATGAAAAAGTAAGGCTATACCCTTTGCTTTTTTCCAAAAATAGGCCCATTTTGAAGATACAGATTTTCCACCAAAAAGTAAGGCTATACCCTTTGCTTTTCTCCAAAAATAGGCCCATTCTGAATAAACAAATTTTTGACCAAAACGTAAGGCTATAGCCTTTGCTTTTTCCAAAATAGGCCCATTTTGAAGAAACATATATTTGATCTAAAAGTAAGGCTATGCCCTTTGCTTTTTTTACAAAAACAGGCCCATTCTGAAGAAACACATTTCTGACCAAAGAGTAAGGCTATACCCTTTGCTTTTTTCCAAAAATAGGCCCATTCTGAAGAAACAAATTTTTGACCAAAGAGTAAGGCTATACCCTTTGCATTTTTCCAAAAATAGGCCCAATCTGAAGAAAGAAATTCCAAAAAGTAATTCCCTTTGCTTTTTTCCAAAAATAGGCCCATTTTGAAGAAACAAATTTTTTACCAAAAGGTAAGGCAATACCCTTTGCTTTTTTTTTCAAAAATAGCTCCATTGTGAAGAAACAGCTTTTCGACCAAAAAGTAAGGCTATACCCTTTGCTTTTTTCCAAAAATAGGCCCATTTAGAAGATACAGATTTTCGAGGAAAAAGTGAGGCTATACCCTTTGCTTTTTTCCAAATAAAGACCCAATCTGAAGAAACAAATTTTTGACCAAAAAGTAAGGATTTCTTCCAAAAATAGGCCCATTCTGAAGAAACACATTTTTGACCAAAGAGTAAGGCTATACCCTTAGCTTCTTTCCAAAAATAGGCCCATTCTGAAGAAACAAATTCCAAAAAGTAATTCCCTTTGCTTTTTTCCAAAAATAGTCTAATTGTGAAAAAAACATATTTTTGACCAGAAAAATAAGGCTATACCCTTTGCTTTTTTCCAAAAATAGTCCCATTGTGAAAAAAACATATTTTTGACCAGGAAAATAAGGCTATACCCTTTGATTTTTTTTCAATAGGCCCATTCTGAAGAAACAAATTTTTGACCAAAAAGTAAGGCTATACCCTTTTCTTTTTTCCAGAAATAGGCCCATTCTGAAGAAACACATTTTTTTATCAAAAAATAAGGCTATACCCTTTGCATTTTTCAAAAATAGGCTCATTCTGAAGAAACAAATTTATGACCAAAAAGTATAGCCTGCGTGCAGACTCTATTGATTTTTTTTCGGAGAGCTTTTCCGTCCAGTAGAGTCTGCGCATCAGCGACCACATCCTTGTTCTCAGTTTATGAGAAACGCTAAACCTTCTCTGATTGGCTAAAGCTTTCCCCTTTGTTTGAGTAGCTTCCGTGTCTTTGTTGGAGTCTTCTGATATTGGATTGGTATATGCATGAACAAAGCTAGCCAAATAAAAGCCAAAGAAAACCTTTTGTGTATGGCTGCTTTGTCTATCCTATTTATAGGCGGCTCTATTGAATCTATCTAATTCAATGAGTTAGTTCCTCAATCGTGCGAACCGCACGTGACCTAGAACAAGGATGTGGTCGCTGATGCGCAGACTCTACTGGAGGAGAAACCTCTCTGAAAAGAAATCAGTAGAGTCTGCACGCAGGCTAAAAAAGTAAGGCTACACCCTTTGCTTTTTTCAAAAATAGCTCCATTGTGAAGAAACAGCTTTTCGACCAAAAAGTAAGGCTATACCCTTTGCGTTTTTCCAAAAATAGGCCCATTTTGAAGATGCAGATTATCGACCAAAGAGTAAGGCAATTCTCTTTGCTTTTTCCCAAAAATAGGCCCATTCTGAAGAAACAAATTGTTTTCCAAAAAGTAAGGCTTTGATACCCTTTGCTTTTTTCCAGAAATAGGCCCATTCTGAAGAAACAAATTTGTTACCAACAAGTAAGGCTATACCCTTTGCATTTTCCAAAAATAGGCCCATTCTGATGAAACATATTTTGATCAAAAAGTAAGGCTATACCCTTTGCTTTTTTCCAAAAATAGTCCCATTCTGAAGAAACAGCTTTTCGACCAAAAAGTAAGGCTATACCCTTTGCTTTCTTCCAAATATAGACCCAATCTGAAGAAACAAATTTCTGACCAAAAAATAAGGCTTTCTTCCAAAAATAGGCCCATTCTGAAGGAACACATTTTTGACCAAAGAGTAAGGCTATAGCCTTTGCTTTTTTCCAAAAATAGGCCCATTTGAGGATACAGATTTTCGACGAAAAAGTGAGGCTATACCCTTTGCTTTTTTCCAAATATAGAGCCAATCTGAAGAAACAATTTTCTGACCAAAAAGTAAGGCTTTCTTCCAAAAATAGGCCCATTCTGAAGAAACACATTTTTTACCAAAGAGTAAGGCTATACCCTTTGCTTTTTTCCAAAAATAGGCCCATTCTGAAGAAACAAATTCCAGAAAGTAATTCCCTTTGCTTTTTTCCAAAAATAGGCCCATTCTGAAGAAACAAATTCAAAAAAGTAATTCCCTTTGCTATTTTCCAAAAATAGGCCCATTCTGAAGAAACAAATTTTTTACTAAAAAGTAAGGCTGTACCCTTTGTTTTTTCCAGAAATAGGCCCATTTTGAAGAAACAAATTTTTTACCAAAAAGTAAGGCTATACCCTTTGCTTTTTTCCAAAAATAGTCTAGTTGTGAAAAAAAAACATATTTTTGACCAGAAAAATAAGGCTATACCCTTTGCTTTTTTCCAAAAATAGTACCATTGTGAAAAAAACATATTTTTTACCAGGAATATAAGGCTATACCCTTTGCTTTTTTCCAAAAATAGGCCCATTTTGAAGATACAGATTTTCGACCAAAAAGTAAGGCTATACCCTTTGCTTTTTTCCAAAAATAGGCCCATTCTGAAGAAACATATTTTTGACCAAAAAGTAAGGCTATACCCTTTGCTTTTTTCCAAAAATAGGCCTATTCTGAAGAAACATATTTTTGACCAAAAAGTAAGGCTATACCCTTTGCTTTTTTCCAAAAATAGGCCCATTCTGAAGAAACATATTTTTGACCAAAAAGTAAGGCTATACCCTTTGCTTTTTTCCAAATATTGACCCAATCTGAAGAAACAAATTTCTGAAAAAAAAGGAAGGATTTTTTCCAAAAATAGGCTCATTCTGAAGAAACATATTTTTAACCAAAGTGTAAGGCTATACCCTTTGCTTTTTTCCAAAAATAGGCCCATTCTGAAGAAACAAATTT
Source organism: Aurelia coerulea (assembly GCA_039566865.1). Classification (NCBI taxonomy): domain Eukaryota; kingdom Metazoa; phylum Cnidaria; class Scyphozoa; order Semaeostomeae; family Ulmaridae; genus Aurelia; species Aurelia coerulea. The sequence goes on from CM076962.1 coordinate 15,565,832, forward strand.
TTTACCAAAAAGTAAGGCTATACCCTTTGCTTTTTTCCAGAAATAGGCCCATTTTGAAGAAACAAATTTTTTACCAAAAATTAAGGCTCTTTTTTCAAAAATAGCTCCATTGTGAAGAAACAGCTTTTCGACCAAAAAGTAAGGCTATACCCTTTGCTTTTTTCCAAAATAGGCCCATTTTGAAGATACAGATTTTCGAGGAAAAGTGAGGCTATACCCTTTGCTTTTTTCCAAATATAGACCCAATCTGAAGAAACAAATTTCTGACCAAAAAGTAAGGCTTTCTTCCAAAAATAGGCCCATTCTGAAGAAACACATATTTGACCAAAGAGTAAGGCTATACCCTTTGCTTTTTTCCAAAAATAGGCCCATTCTGAAGAAACAAATTCCAAAAAGTAATTCCCTTTGCTTTTTTCCAAATATAGAGCCAATCTGAAGAAACAATTTTCTGACCAAAAAGTAAGGCTTTCTTCCAAAAATAGGCCCATTCTGAAGAAACACATTTTTGACCAAAGAGTAAGGCTATACCCTTTGCTTTTTTCCAAAAATAGGCCCATTCTGAAGAAACAAATTCCAGAAAGTAATTCCCTTTGCTTTTTTCCAAAAATAGGCCCATTCTGAAGAAACAAATTCCAAAAAGTAATTCCCTTTGCTATTTTCCAAAAATAGGCCCATTCTGAAGAAACAAATTTTTTACCAAAAAGTAAGGCTGTACCCTTTGTTTTTTCCAGAAATAGGCCCATTTTGAAGAAACAAATTTTTTACCAAAAAGTAAGGCTATACCCTTTGCTTTTTTCCAAAATAGTCTAGTTGTGAAAAAAAAACATATTTTTGACCAGAAAAATAAGGCTATACCCTTTGCTTTTTTCCAAAAATAGTACCATTGTGAAAAAAACATATTTTTTACCAGGAATATAAGGCTATACCCTTTGCTTTTTTCCAAAAATAGGCCCATTCTGAAGATGCAGATTTTTGACCAAAAAGTAAGGCTATACCCTTTGCTTTTTTCCAAAAATAGGCCCATTCTGAAGAAACATATTTTTGACCAAAAAGTAAGGCTATACCCTTTGCTTTTTTCCAAAAATAGGCCCATTCTGAAGAAACATATTTTTGACCAAAAAGTAAGGCTATACCCTTTGCTTTTTTCCAAATATTGACCCAATCTGAAGAAACAAATTTCTGAAAAAAATGTAAGGATTTTTTCCAAAAATAGGCTCATTCTGAAGAAACATATTTTTAACCAAAGTGTAAGGCTATACCCTTTGCTTTTTTCCAAAAATAGGCTCATTCTGAAGAAATAAATTCCAAAAAGTAAGTCCCTTTGCTTTTTTCCAAAAAAAGGCCCATTCTGAAGAAACAAATTTTTTACCAAAAAGTAAGGCTATACCCTTTGCTTTTTTCCAGAAATAGGCCCATTTTGAAGAAACAAATTTTTTACCAAAAAGTAAGGCTATACCATTTGCTTTCTTCAAAAAATAGGCCCATTTTGAAGATACAAATTTTCGAGGAAAAGTGAGGCTATACCCTTTGCTTTTTTCCAAATATAGACCCAATCTGAAGAAACAAATTTCTGACCAAAAAGTAAGGCTTTCTTCCAAAAATAGGCCCATTCTGAAGAAACACATATTTGACCAAAGAGTAAGGCTATACCCTTTGCTTTTTTCCAAAAAAGGCCCATTCTGAAGAAACAAATTCCAAAAAGTAATTCCCTTTGCTTTTTTCCAAAAATAGGCCCATTCTGAAGAAATAAATTTTTCACCAAAAAGTAAGGCTATACCCTTTGCTTTTTTCCAGAAATAGGCCCATTTTGAAGAAACACATTTTTTACCAAAAAGTAAGGCTATACCCTTTGCATTTTTCAAAAATAGACTCATTCTGAAGAAACAAATTTATGACCAAAAAGTAAGGCTACACCCTTTGCTTTTTTTCAAAAATAGCTCCATTGTGAAGAAACAACTTTTCGACCAAAAAGTAAGGCTATACCCTTTGCTTTTTTCCAAAAATAGGCTCATTTTGAAGATGCAGATTTTCGACCAAAGAGTAAGGCAATTCTCTTTGCTTTTTTCCAAAAATAGGCCCATTCTGAAGAAACAAATTGTTTACCAAAAAGTAAGGCTATACCCTTTGCTTTTTTCCAGAAATAGGCCCATTTTGAAGGAACAAATTTTTGACCAAAAAGTAAGGCTATACCCTTTGCTTTTTTCCAGAAATAGGCCCATTCTGAAGAAACAAATTTGTTACCAACAAGTAAGGCTATACCCTTTGCATTTTCCAAAAATATTCTCATTGTGAAAAAAGCATATTTTTGACCAGAAAAATCAGGCTATACCCTTCGCTTTTTTCCAAAAATTATCCCATTCTGATGAAACATAATTTTGATCAAAAAGTAAGTCTTTACCCTTTGCTTTTTTCCAAAAATAGTCCCATTCTGAAGAAACATATTTTTGAACAAAAAGTAAGGCTATACCCTTTGCTTTCTTCCAAAAATAGGCCCATTCTGAAGAAACATATTTTTGATCAAAAAGTAAGGCTATACCATTTACTTTTTTCCAAAAATAGGCCCATTCTGAAGAAACATATTTTTGACCAAAGAGTAAGGCAATTCTCTTTGCTTTTTTCCAGAAATAGGCCTATTTTGAAGGAACAAATTTTTGACCAAAAAGTAAGGCTATACCCTTTGCTTTTTTCCAGAAATAGGCCCATTCTGAAGAAACAGCTTTTCCACCAAAAAGTAAGGCTATACCCTTTGCTTTTTTCCAGAAATAGGCCCATTTTGAAGAAAAAAATTGTTTACCAAAAAGTAACGCTATACCCTTTGCTTCCTTCCAAAAATAGGCCCATTCTGAAGAAACAAATTCCAAAAAGTAATTCCCTTTGCTTTTTTCCAAAAATAGTCTAATTGTGAAAAAAACATATTTTTGACCAGAAAAATAAGGCTATACCCTTTGCTTTTTTCCAAAAATAGTCCCATTGTGAAAAAAACATATTTTTGACCAGGAAAATAAGGCTATACCCTTTGATTTTTTTTCAATAGGCCCATTCTGAAGAAACAAATTTTTGACCAAATAGTAAGGCTATACCCTTTTCTTTTTTCCAGAAATAGGCCCATTCTGAAGAAACAAATTTTTTTACCAAAAAATAAGGCTATACCCTTTGCATTTTTCAAAAATAGGCTCATTCTGAAGAAACAAATTTATGACCAAAAAGTATAGCCTGCGTGCAGACTCTATTGATTTTTTTTCAGAGAGGTTTTCCGTCCAGTAGAGTCTGCGCATCAGCGACCACATCCTTGTTCTCAGTTTATGAGAAACGCTAAACCTTCTCTGATTGGCTAAAGCTTTCCCCTTTGTTTGAGTAGCTTCCGTGTCTTTGTTGGAGTCTTCTGATATTGGATTGGTATATGCATGAACAAAGCTAGCCAAATAAAAGCCAAAGAAAACCTTTTGTGTATGGCTGCTTTGTCTATCCTATTTATAGGCGGCTCTATTGAATCTATCTAATTCAATGAGTTAGTTCCTCAATCGTGCGAACCGCACGTGACCTAGAACAAGGATGTGGTCGCTGATGCGCAGACTCTACTGGAGGAGAAACCTCTCTGAAAAGAAATCAGTAGAGTCTGCACGCAGGCTAAAAAAGTAAGGCTACACCCTTTGCTTTTTTCAAAAATAGCTCCATTGTGAAGAAACAGCTTTTCGACCAAAAAGTAAGGCTATACCCTTTGCGTTTTTCCAAAAATAGGCCCATTTTGAAGATGCAGATTATCGACCAAAGAGTAAGGCAATTCTCTTTGCTTTTTCCCAAAAATAGGCCCATTCTGAAGAAACAAATTGTTTTCCAAAAAGTAAGGCTTTGATACCCTTTGCTTTTTTCCAGAAATAGGCCCATTTTGAGGGAACAAATTTTTGACCAAAACGTAAGGCTATACCCTTTGCTTTTTTCCAGAAATAGGCCCATTCTGAAGAAACAAATTTGTTACCAACAAGTAAGGCTATACCCTTTGCATTTTCCAGAAATAGGCCCATTTTGAAGAAACAAATTTTTTACCAAAAAGTAAGGCTATACCATTTGCTTTCTTCAAAAAATAGGCCCATTTTGAAGATACAAATTTTCGAGGAAAAGTGAGGCTATACCCTTTGCTTTTTTCCAAATATAGACCCAATCTGAAGAAACAAATTTCTGACCAAAAAGTAAGGCTTTCTTCCAAAAATAGGCCCATTCTGAAGAAACACATATTTGACCAAAGAGTAAGGCTATACCCTTTGCTTTTTTCCAAAAAAAGGCCCATTCTGAAGAAACAAATTCCAAAAAGTAATTCCCTTTGCTTTTTTCCAAAAATAGGCCCATTCTGAAGAAATAAATTTTTCACCAAAAAGTAAGGCTATACCCTTTGCTTTTTTCCAGAAATAGGCCCATTTTGAAGAAACAAATTCCAGAAAGTAATTCCCTTTGCTTTTTTCCAAAAATAGGCCCATTCTGAAGAAACAAATTCAAAAAAGTAATTCCCTTTGCTATTTTCCAAAAATAGGCCCATTCTGAAGAAACAAATTTTTTACTAAAAAGTAAGGCTGTACCCTTTGTTTTTTCCAGAAATAGGCCCATTTTGAAGAAACAAATTTTTTACCAAAAAGTAAGGCTATACCCTTTGCTTTTTTCCAAAAATAGTCTAGTTGTGAAAAAAAAACATATTTTTGACCAGAAAAATAAGGCTATACCCTTTGCTTTTTTCCAAAAATAGTACCATTGTGAAAAAAAACATATTTTTTACCAGGAATATAAGGCTATACCCTTTGCTTTTTTCCAAAAATAGGCCCATTCTGAAGATGCAGATTTTCGACCAAAAAGTAAGGCTATACCCTTTGCTTTTTTCCAAATATAGAGCCAATCTGAAGAAACAATTTTCTGACCAAAAAGTAAGGCTTTCTTCCAAAAATAGGCCCATTCTGAAGAAACACATTTTTGACCAAAGAGTAAGGCTATACCCTTTGCTTTTTTCCAAAAATAGGCCCATTCTGAAGAAACAAATTCCAGAAAGTAATTCCCTTTGCTTTTTTCCAAAAATAGGCCCATTCTGAAGAAACAAATTCAAAAAAGTAATTCCCTTTGCTATTTTCCAAAAATAGGCCCATTCTGAAGAAACAAATTTTTTACTAAAAAGTAAGGCTGTACCCTTTGTTTTTTCCAGAAATAGGCCCATTTTGAAGAAACAAATTTTTTACCAAAAAGTAAGGCTATACCCTTTGCTTTTTTCCAAAAATAGTCTAGTTGTGAAAAAAAAACATATTTTTGACCAGAAAAATAAGGCTATACCCTTTGCTTTTTTCCAAAAATAGTACCATTGTGAAAAAAACATATTTTTTACCAGGAATATAAGGCTATACCCTTTGCTTTTTTCCAAAAATAGGCCCATTCTGAAGATACAGATTTTCGACCAAAAAGTAAGGCTATACCCTTTGCTTTTTTCCAAAAATAGGCCCATTCTGAAGAAACATATTTTTGACCAAAAAGTAAGGCTATACCCTTTGCTTTTTTCCAAAAATAGGCCTATTCTGAAGAAACATATTTTTGATCAAAAAGTAAGGCTATACCCTTTGCTTTTTTCCAAAAATAGGCCCATTCTGAAGAAACATATTTTTGACCAAAAAGTAAGGCTATACCCTTTGCTTTTTTCCAAATATTGACCCAATCTGAAGAAACAAATTTCTGAAAAAAAAGGAAGGATTTTTTCCAAAAATAGGCTCATTCTGAAGAAACATATTTTTAACCAAAGTGTAAGGCTATACCCTTTGCTTTTTTCCAAAAATAGGCCCATTCTGAAGAAACAAATTTTTTACCAAAAAGTAAGGCTATACCCTTTGCTTTTTTCCAGAAATAGGCCCATTTTGAAGAAACAAATTTTTTACCAAAAAGTAAGGCTCTTTTTTCAAAAATAGCTCCATTGTGAAGAAACAGCTTTTCGACCAAAAAGTAAGGCTATACCCTTTGCTTTTTTCCAAAATAGGCCCATTTTGAAGATACAGATTTTCGAGGAAAAGTGAGGCTATACCCTTTGCTTTTTTCCAAATATAGACCCAATCTGAAGAAACAAATTTCTGACCAAAAAGTAAGGCTTTCTTCCAAAAATAGGCCCATTCTGAAGAAACACATATTTGACCAAAGAGTAAGGCTATACCCTTTGCTTTTTTCCAAAAATAGGCCCATTCTGAAGAAACAAATTCCAAAAAGTAATTCCCTTTGCTTTTTTCCAAATATAGAGCCAATCTGAAGAAACAATTTTCTGACCAAAAAGTAAGGCTTTCTTCCAAAAATAGGCCCATTCTGAAGAAACACATTTTTGACCAAAGAGTAAGGCTATACCCTTTGCTTTTTTCCAAAAATAGGCCCATTCTGAAGAAACAAATTCCAGAAAGTAATTCCCTTTGCTTTTTTCCAAAAATAGGCCCATTCTGAAGAAACAAATTCCAAAAAGTAATTCCCTTTGCTATTTTCCAAAAATAGGCCCATTCTGAAGAAACAAATTTTTTACCAAAAAGTAAGGCTGTACCCTTTGTTTTTTCCAGAAATAGGCCCATTTTGAAGAAACAAATTTTTTACCAAAAAGTAAGGCTATACCCTTTGCTTTTTTCCAAAATAGTCTAGTTGTGAAAAAAAAAACATATTTTTGACCAGAAAAATAAGGCTATACCCTTTGCTTTTTTCCAAAAATAGTACCATTGTGAAAAAAACATATTTTTTACCAGGAATATAAGGCTATACCCTTTGTTTTTTCCAAAAATAGGCCCATTTTGAAGATACAGATTTTCGACCAAAAAGTAAGGCTATACCCTTTGCTTTTTTCCAAAAATAGGCCCATTCTGAAGAAACATATTTTTGACCAAAAAGTAAGGCTATACCCTTTGCTTTTTTCCAAAAATAGGCCCATTCTGAAGAAACATATTTTTGACCAAAAAGTAAGGCTATACCCTTTGCTTTTTTCCAAAAATAGGCCCATTCTGAAGAAACATATTTTTGACCAAAAAGTAAGGCTATACCCTTTGCTTTTTTCCAAATATTGACCCAATCTGAAGAAACAAATTTCTGAAAAAAAAGTAAAGATTTTTTCCAAAAATAGGCTCATTCTGAAGAAACATATTTTTAACCAAAGTGTAAGGCTATACCCTTTGCTTTTTTCCAAAAATAGGCCCATTCTGAAGAAACATATTTTTGACCAAAAAGTAAGGCTATACCCTTTGCTTTTTTCCAAATATTGACCCAATCTGAAGAAACAAATTTCTGAAAAAAAAGTAAGGATTTTTTCCAAAAATAGGCTCATTCTGAAGAAATAAATTCCAAAAAGTAATTCCCTTTGCTTTTTTCCAAAAAAAGGCCCATTCTGAAGAAACAAATTTTTTACCAAAAAGTAAGGCTATACCCTTTGCTTTTTTCCAGAAATAGGCCCATTTTGAAGAAACAAATTTTTTACCAAAAAGTAAGGCTATACCATTTGCTTTCTTCAAAAAATAGGCCCATTTTGAAGATACAAATTTTCGAGGAAAAGTGAGGCTATACCCTTTGCTTTTTTCCAAATATAGACCCAATCTGAAGAAACAAATTTCTGACCAAAAAGTAAGGCTTTCTTCCAAAAATAGGCCCATTCTGAAGAAACACATATTTGACCAAAGAGTAAGGCTATACCCTTTGCTTTTTTCCAAAAAAAGGCCCATTCTGAAGAAACAAATTCCAAAAAGTAATTCCCTTTGCTTTTTTCCAAAAATAGGCCCATTCTGAAGAAATAAATTTTTCACCAAAAAGTAAGGCTATACCCTTTGCTTTTTTCCAGAAATAGGCCCATTTTGAAGAAACACATTTTTTACCAAAAAGTAAGGCTATACCCTTTGCATTTTTCAAAAATAGACTCATTCTGAAGAAACAAATTTATGACCAAAAAGTAAGGCTACACCCTTTGCTTTTTTTCAAAAATAGCTCCATTGTGAAGAAACAACTTTTCGACCAAAAAGTAAGGCTATACCCTTTGCTTTTTTCCAAAAATAGGCTCATTTTGAAGATGCAGATTTTCGACCAAAGAGTAAGGCAATTCTCTTTGCTTTTTTCCAAAAATAGGCCCATTCTGAAGAAACAAATTGTTTACCAAAAAGTAAGGCTATACCCTTTGCTTTTTTCCAGAAATAGGCCCATTTTGAAGGAACAAATTTTTGACCAAAAAGTAAGGCTATACCCTTTGCTTTTTTCCAGAAATAGGCCCATTCTGAAGAAACAAATTTGTTACCAACAAGTAAGGCTATACCCTTTGCATTTTCCAAAAATATTCTCATTGTGAAAAAAGCATATTTTTGACCAGAAAAATCAGGCTATACCCTTCGCTTTTTTCCAAAAATTATCCCATTCTGATGAAACATAATTTTGATCAAAAAGTAAGTCTTTACCCTTTGCTTTTTTCCAAAAAATAGTCCCATTCTGAAGAAACATATTTTTGAACAAAAAGTAAGGCTATACCCTTTGCTTTCTTCCAAAAATAGGCCCATTCTGAAGAAACATATTTTTGATCAAAAAGTAAGGCTATACCATTTACTTTTTTCCAAAAATAGGCCCATTCTGAAGAAACATATTTTTGACCAAAGAGTAAGGCAATTCTCTTTGCTTTTTTCCAGAAATAGGCCTATTTTGAAGGAACAAATTTTTGACCAAAAAGTAAGGCTATACCCTTTGCTTTTTTCCAGAAATAGGCCCATTCTGAAGAAACAGCTTTTCGATCAAAAAGTAAGGCTATACCCTTTGCTTTTTTCCAGAAATAGGCCCATTTTGAAGAAAAAAATTGTTTACCAAAAAGTAAGGCTATACCCTTTGCTTTTTTCCAAAAATAGTCTCATTCCGGAAAAAAACATATTTTTGACCAGAAAAATAAGGCTATACCCTTTGCTTTTTTCCAAAAATTGTCCCATTCTGAAGAAACATATTTTTGACCAGAAAAATAAGTCTATACCCTTTGCTTTTTTCAAAAATAGTCCCATTCTGAAGAAACATATTTTCGACCAAAACGTAAGGCTATACCCTTTGCTTTTTTTCCAAAAATAGGCATATTCTGAAGAATCAAATTTTTGATCAAAAAGTAAGGCTATACCATTTGCTTTTTTCCAAAAATAGGCCCATTCTAAAGAATCATATTTTTGACCAAAGAGTAAGGCAATTCTCTTTGCTTTTTTCCAAAAATAGGCCCATTCTGAAGAAACGAATTGTTTACCAAAAAGTAAGGCTATACCCTTTGCTTTTTTCCAGAAATAGGCCCATTTTGAAGGAACAAATTTTTGACAAAAAGTAAGGCTATACCCTTTGCTTTTTTCCAGAAATAGGCCCATTCTGAAGAAACAGCTTTTCGACTAAAAAGTAAGGCTATACCCTTTGCTTTTTTCCAGAAATAGGCCCATTTTGAAGAAAAAAATTGTTCACCAAAAAGTAAGGCTATACCCTTTGCTTTTTTCAAAAAATAGTCTCATTCTGGAAAAAAACATATTTTTGACCAAAAAGTAAGGCTATACCATTTGCTTTTTTCCAAAAATAGGCCCATTCTAAAGAAACATATTTTTGACCAAAGTGTAAGGCAATTCTCTTTGCTTTTTTCCAGAAACAGGCTAATTTTGAAGAAAAAAAATTGTTTACCAAAAAGTAAGGCTATACCCTTTGCTTTTTTCCAAAAATTGTCCATTCTGAAGAAACATATTTTTGACCAGAAAAATAAGGCTATACCCTTTGCTTTTTTCCAAAAATAGGCCCATTCTGAAGAAACATATTTTTGACCAAAAAGTAAGGCTATACCCTTTGCTTTTTTCCAAAAATAGGCCCATTCTGAAGAAACATATTTTTGATCAAAAAGTAAGGCTATACCCTTTGCTTTTTTCCAAAAATAGGCCCATTCTAAAGAAACATATTTTTGACCAAAGTGTAAGGCAATTCTCTTTGCTTTTTTCCAAAAATAGGCCCATTCTGAAGAAACAAATTGTTTACCAAAAAGTAAGGCTATACCCTTTGCTTTTTTCCAAAAATAGGCCCATTTTGAAGCAACACATTTTCGACCAAAAAGTAAGGCTATACCCTTTGCTTTTTTCCAGAAATAGGCCCATTTTGAAGATACAGATTTTCCACCAAAAAGTAAGGCTATACCCTTTGCTTTTTTCCAGAAATAGGCCCATTTTGAAGAAAACAAATTGTTTACCAAAAAGTAAGGCTATACCCTTTGCTTTTTTCAAAAAATAGTCTCATTCTGGAAAAAAACATATTTTTGACCAGAAAAATAAGGCTATACCCTTTGCTTTTTTCCAAAAATTGTCCCATTCTGAAGAAACATATTTTTGACCAGAAAAATAAGTCTATACCCTTTGCTTTTTTCCAAAAATAGTCCCATTCTGAAGAAACATATTTTTGACCAAAAAGTAAGGCTATACCATTTGCTTTTTTTTCAATAGGCCCATTCTGAAGAAACAAATTTTTGACCAAAAAGTAAGGCTATACCCTTTTCTTTTTTCCAGAAATAGGCCCATTCTGAAGAAACAAATTTTTTTACCAAAAAATAAGGCTATACCCTTTGCATTTTTCAAAAATAGGCTCATTCTGAAGAAACAAATTTATGACCAAAAAGTATAGCCTGCGTGCAGACTCTATTGATTTCTTTTCAGAGAGGTTTTCCGTCCAGTAGAGTCTGCGCATCAGCGACCACATCCTTGTTCTCAGTTTATGAGAAACGCTAAACCTTCTCTGATTGTCTAAAGCTTTCCCCTTTGTTTGAGTAGCTTCCGTGTCTTTGTTGGAGTCTTCTGATATTGGATTGGTATATGCATGAACAAAGCTAGCCAAATAAAAGCCAAAGAAAACCTTTTGTGTATGGCTGCTTTGTCTATCCTATTTATAGGCGGCTCTATTGAATCTATCTAATTCAATGAGTTAGTTCCTCAATCGTGCGAACCGCACGTGACCTAGAACAAGGATGTGGTCGCTGATGCGCAGACTCTACTGGAGGAGAAACCTCTCTGAAAAGAAATCAGTAGAGTCTGCACGCAGGCTAAAAAAGTAAGGCTACACCCTTTGCTTTTTTTCAAAAATAGCTCCATTGTGAAGAAACAGCTTTTCGACCAAAAAGTAAGGCTATACCCTTTGCTTTTTTCCAAAAATAGGCCCATTTTGAAGATGCAGATTATCGACCAAAGAGTAAGGCAATTCTCTTTGCTTTTTTCCAAAAATAGGCCCATTCTGAAGAAACAAATTGTTTTCCAAAAAGTAAGGCTTTGATACCCTTTGCTTTTTTCCAGAAATAGGCCCATTTTGAGGGAACAAATTTTTGACCAAAAAGTAAGGCTATACCCTTTGCTTTTTTCCAGAAATAGGCCCATTCTGAAGAAACAAATTTGTTACCAACAAGTAAGGCTATACCCTTTGCATTTTCCAAAAATAGGCCCATTCTGATGAAACATATTTTGATCAAAAAGTAAGGCTATACCCTTTGCTTTTTTCCAAAAATAGTCCCATTCTGAAGAAACAGCTTTTCGACCAAAAAGTAAGGCTATACCCTTTGCTTTCTTCTAAATATAGACCCAATCTGAAGAAACAAATTTCTGACCAAAAAATAAGGCTTTCTTCCAAAAATAGGCCCATTCTGAAGGAACACATTTTTGACCAAAGAGTAAGGCTATAGCCTTTGCTTTTTTCCAAAAATAGGCCCATTTGAGGATACAGATTTTCGACGAAAAAGTGAGGCTATACCCTTTGCTTTTTTCCAAAAATAGTCTAGTTGTGAAAAAAAAACATATTTTTGACCAGAAAAATAAGGCTATACCCTTTGCTTTTTTCCAAAAATAGTACCATTGTGAAAAAAAACATATTTTTTACCAGGAATATAAGGCTATACCCTTTGCTTTTTTCCAAAAATAGGCCCATTCTGAAGATGCAGATTTTCGACCAAAAAGTAAGGCTATACCCTTTGCTTTTTTCCAAATATAGAGCCAATCTGAAGAAACAATTTTCTGACCAAAAAGTAAGGCTTTCTTCCAAAAATAGGCCCATTCTGAAGAAACACATTTTTGACCAAAGAGTAAGGCTATACCCTTTGCTTTTTTCCAAAAATAGGCCCATTCTGAAGAAACAAATTCCAGAAAGTAATTCCCTTTGCTTTTTTCCAAAAATAGGCCCATTCTGAAGAAACAAATTCAAAAAAGTAATTCCCTTTGCTATTTTCCAAAAATAGGCCCATTCTGAAGAAACAAATTTTTTACTAAAAAGTAAGGCTGTACCCTTTGTTTTTTCCAGAAATAGGCCCATTTTGAAGAAACAAATTTTTTACCAAAAAGTAAGGCTATACCCTTTGCTTTTTTCCAAAAATAGTCTAGTTGTGAAAAAAAAACATATTTTTGACCAGAAAAATAAGGCTATACCCTTTGCTTTTTTCCAAAAATAGTACCATTGTGAAAAAAACATATTTTTTACCAGGAATATAAGGCTATACCCTTTGCTTTTTTCCAAAAATAGGCCCATTCTGAAGATACAGATTTTCGACCAAAAAGTAAGGCTATACCCTTTGCTTTTTTCCAAAAATAGGCCCATTCTGAAGAAACATATTTTTGACCAAAAAGTAAGGCTATACCCTTTGCTTTTTTCCAAAAGTAGGCCTATTCTGAAGAAACAGGTCTTTGATTGATAACAGTAATCTTATTTACTGAACAAATTAACCTGTATAAATATGAAAGATTATTATATTATTATTATTACATATTTTTGACCAAAAAGTAAGGCTATACCCTTTGCTTTTTTCCAAAAATAGGCCCATTCTGAAGAAACATATTTTTGACCAAAAAGTAAGGCTATACCCTTTGCTTTTTTCCAAATATTGACCCAATCTGAAGAAACAAATTTCTGAAAAAAAAGGAAGGATTTTTTCCAAAAATAGGCTCATTCTGAAGAAACATATTTTTAACCAAAGTGTAAGGCTATACCCTTTGCTTTTTTCCAAAAATAGGCCCATTCTGAAGAAACAAATTTTTTACCAAAAAGTAAGGCTATACCCTTTGCTTTTTTCCAGAAATAGGCCCATTTTGAAGAAACAAATTTTTTACCAAAAAGTAAGGCTCTTTTTTCAAAAATAGCTCCATTGTGAAGAAACAGCTTTTCGACCAAAAAGTAAGGCTATACCCTTTGCTTTTTTCCAAAATAGGCCCATTTTGAAGATACAGATTTTCGAGGAAAAGTGAGGCTATACCCTTTGCTTTTTTCCAAATATAGACCCAATCTGAAGAAACAAATTTCTGACCAAAAAGTAAGGCTTTCTTCCAAAAATAGGCCCATTCTGAAGAAACACATATTTGACCAAAGAGTAAGGCTATACCCTTTGCTTTTTTCCAAAAATAGGCCCATTCTGAAGAAACAAATTCCAAAAAGTAATTCCCTTTGCTTTTTTCCAAATATAGAGCCAATCTGAAGAAACAATTTTCTGACCAAAAAGTAAGGCTTTCTTCCAAAAATAGGCCCATTCTGAAGAAACACATTTTTGACCAAAGAGTAAGGCTATACCCTTTGCTTTTTTCCAAAAATAGGCCCATTCTGAAGAAACAAATTCCAGAAAGTAATTCCCTTTGCTTTTTTCCAAAAATAGGCCCATTCTGAAGAAACAAATTCCAAAAAGTAATTCCCTTTGCTATTTTCCAAAAATAGGCCCATTCTGAAGAAACAAATTTTTTACCAAAAAGTAAGGCTGTACCCTTTGTTTTTTCCAGAAATAGGCCCATTTTGAAGAAACAAATTTTTTACCAAAAAGTAAGGCTATACCCTTTGCTTTTTTCCAAAATAGTCTAGTTGTGAAAAAAAAAACATATTTTTGACCAGAAAAATAAGGCTATACCCTTTGCTTTTTTCCAAAAATAGTACCATTGTGAAAAAAACATATTTTTTACCAGGAATATAAGGCTATACCCTTTGCTTTTTTCCAAAAATAGGCCCATTTTGAAGATACAGATTTTCGACCAAAAAGTAAGGCTATACCCTTTGCTTTTTTCCAAAAATAGGCCCATTCTGAAGAAACATATTTTTGACCAAAAAGTAAGGCTATACCCTTTGCTTTTTTCCAAAAATAGGCCCATTCTGAAGAAACATATTTTTGACCAAAAAGTAAGGCTATACCCTTTGCTTTTTTCCAAAAATAGGCCCATTCTGAAGAAACATATTTTTGACCAAAAAGTAAGGCTATACCCTTTGCTTTTTTCCAAATATTGACCCAATCTGAAGAAACAAATTTCTGAAAAAAAAGTAAGGATTTTTTCCAAAAATAGGCTCATTCTGAAGAAACATATTTTTAACCAAAGTGTAAGGCTATACCCTTTGCTTTTTTCCAAAAATAGGCTCATTCTGAAGAAATAAATTCCAAAAAGTAATTCCCTTTGCTTTTTTCCAAAAAAAGGCCCATTCTGAAGAAACAAATTTTTTACCAAAAAGTAAGGCTATACCCTTTGCTTTTTTCCAGAAATAGGCCCATTTTGAAGAAACAAATTTTTTACCAAAAAGTAAGGCTATACCATTTGCTTTCTTCAAAAAATAGGCCCATTTTGAAGATACAAATTTTCGAGGAAAAGTGAGGCTATACCCTTTGCTTTTTTCCAAATATAGACCCAATCTGAAGAAACAAATTTCTGACCAAAAAGTAAGGCTTTCTTCCAAAAATAGGCCCATTCTGAAGAAACACATATTTGACCAAAGAGTAAGGCTATACCCTTTGCTTTTTTCCAAATAAAGGCCCATTCTGAAGAAACAAATTCCAAAAAGTAATTCCCTTTGCTTTTTTCCAAAAATAGGCCCATTCTGAAGAAATAAATTTTTCACCAAAAAGTAAGGCTATACCCTTTGCTTTTTTCAGAAATAGGCCCATTTTGAAGAAACACATTTTTTACCAAAAAGTAAGGCTATACCCTTTGCATTTTTCAAAAATAGACTCATTCTGAAGAAACAAATTTATGACCAAAAAGTAAGGCTACACCCTTTGCTTTTTTTCAAAAATAGCTCCATTGTGAAGAAACAACTTTTCGACCAAAAAGTAAGGCTATACCCTTTGCTTTTTTCCAAAAATAGGCTCATTTTGAAGATGCAGATTTTCGACCAAAGAGTAAGGCAATTCTCTTTGCTTTTTTCCAAAAATAGGCCCATTCTGAAGAAACAAATTGTTTACCAAAAAGTAAGGCTATACCCTTTGCTTTTTTCCAGAAATAGGCCCATTTTGAAGGAACAAATTTTTGACCAAAAAGTAAGGCTATACCCTTTGCTTTTTTCCAGAAATAGGCCCATTCTGAAGAAACAAATTTGTTACCAACAAGTAAGGCTATACCCTTTGCATTTTCCAAAAATATTCTCATTGTGAAAAAAGCATATTTTTGACCAGAAAAATCAGGCTATACCCTTCGCTTTTTTCCAAAAATTATCCCATTCTGATGAAACATAATTTTGATCAAAAAGTAAGTCTTTACCCTTTGCTTTTTTCCAAAAATAGTCCCATTCTGAAGAAACATATTTTTGAACAAAAAGTAAGGCTATACCCTTTGCTTTCTTCCAAAAATAGGCCCATTCTGAAGAAACATATTTTTGATGAAAAAGTAAGGCTATACCCTTTTCTTTTTTCCAAAAATAGGCCCATTTTGAAGAAACATATTTTTGACCAAAGAGTAAGGCAATTCTCTTTGCTTTTTTCCAGAAATAGGCCTATTTTGAAGGAACAAATTTTTGACCAAAAAGTAAGGCTATACCCTTTGCTTTTTTCCAGAAATAGGCCCATTCTGAAGAAACAGCTTTTCGATCAAAAAGTAAGGCTATACCCTTTGCTTTTTTCCAGAAATAGGCCCATTTTGAAGAAAAAAATTGTTTACCAAAAAGTAAGGCTATACCCTTTGCTTTTTTCCAAAAATAGTCTCATTCCGGAAAAAAACATATTTTTGACCAGAAAAATAAGGCTATACCCTTTGCTTTTTTCCAAAAATTGTCCCATTCTGAAGAAACATATTTTTGACCAGAAAAATAAGTCTATACCCTTTGCTTTTTTCAAAAATAGTCCCATTCTGAAGAAACATATTTTCGACCAAAAAGTAAGGCTATACCCTTTGCTTTTTTTCCAAAAATAGGCCCATTCTGAAGAAACATATTTTTGATCAAAAAGTAAGGCTATACCCTTTGCTTTTTTCCAAAAATAGGCCCATTCTAAAGAATCATATTTTTGACCAAAGAGTAAGGCAATTCTCTTTGCTTTTTTCCAAAAATAGGCCCATTCTGAAGAAACGAATTGTTTACCAAAAAGTAAGGCTATACCCTTTGCTTTTTTCCAGAAATAGGCCCATTTTGAAGGAACAAATTTTTGACAAAAAGTACGGCTATACCCTTTGCTTTTTTCCAGAAATAGGCCCATTCTGAAGAAACAGCTTTTCGACTAAAAAGTAAGGCTATACCCTTTGCTTTTTTCCAGAAATAGGCCCATTTTGAAGAAAAAAATTGTTCACCAAAAAGTAAGGCTATACCCTTTGCTTTTTTCAAAAAATAGTCTCATTCTGGAAAAAAACATATTTTTGACCAAAAAGTAAGGCTATACCATTTGCTTTTTTCCAAAAATAGGCCCATTCTAAAGAAACATATTTTTGACCAAAGTGTAAGGCAATTCTCTTTGCTTTTTTCCAGAAACAGGCTAATTTTGAAGAAAAAAAATTGTTTACCAAAAAGTAAGGCTATACCCTTTGCTTTTTTCCAAAAATTGTCCATTCTGAAGAAACATATTTTTGACCAGAAAAATAAGTCTATACCCTTTGCTTTTTTCCAAAAATAGGCCCATTCTGAAGAAACATATTTTTGACCAAAAAGTAAGGCTATACCCTTTGCTTTTTTCCAAAAATAGGCCCATTCTGAAGAAACATATTTTTGATCAAAAAGTAAGGCTATACCCTTTGCTTTTTTCCAAAAATAGGCCCATTCTAAAGAAACATATTTTTGACCAAAGTGTAAGGCAATTCTCTTTGCTTTTTTCCAAAAATAGGCCCATTCTGAAGAAACAAATTGTTTACCAAAAAGTAAGGCTATACCCTTTGCTTTTTTCCAGAAATAGGCCCATTTTGAAGGAACACATTTTTGACCAAAAAGTAAGGCTATACCCTTTGCTTTTTTCCAGAAATAGGCCCATTCTGAAGAAACAGCTTTTCCACCAAAAAGTAAGGCTATACCCTTTGCTTTTTTCCAGAAATAGGCCCATTTTGAAGAAAACAAATTGTTTACCAAAAAGTAAGGCTATACCCTTTGCTTTTTTCAAAAAATAGTCTCATTCTGGAAAAAAACATATTTTTGACCAGAAAAATAAGGCTATACCCTTTGCTTTTTTCCAAAAATTGTCCCATTCTGAAGAAACATATTTTTGACCAGAAAAATAAGTCTATACCCTTTGCTTTTTTCCAAAAATAGTCCCATTCTGAAGAAACATATTTTTGACCAAAAAGTAAGGCTATACCATTTGCTTTTTTTTCAATAGGCCCATTCTGAAGAAACAAATTTTTGACCAAAAAGTAAGGCTATACCCTTTTCTTTTTTCCAGAAATAGGCCCATTCTGAAGAAACAAATTTTTTTACCAAAAAATAAGGCTATACCCTTTGCATTTTTCAAAAATAGGCTCATTCTGAAGAAACAAATTTATGACCAAAAAGTATAGCCTGCGTGCAGACTCTATTGATTTCTTTTCAGAGAGGTTTTCCGTCCAGTAGAGTCTGCGCATCAGCGACCACATCCTTGTTCTCAGTTTATGAGAAACGCTAAACCTTCTCTGATTGTCTAAAGCTTTCCCCTTTGTTTGAGTAGCTTCCGTGTCTTTGTTGGAGTCTTCTGATATTGGATTGGTATATGCATGAACAAAGCTAGCCAAATAAAAGCCAAAGAAAACCTTTTGTGTATGGCTGCTTTGTCTATCCTATTTATAGGCGGCTCTATTGAATCTATCTAATTCAATGAGTTAGTTCCTCAATCGTGCGAACCGCACGTGACCTAGAACAAGGATGTGGTCGCTGATGCGCAGACTCTACTGGAGGAGAAACCTCTCTGAAAAGAAATCAGTAGAGTCTGCACGCAGGCTAAAAAAGTAAGGCTACACCCTTTGCTTTTTTTCAAAAATAGCTCCATTGTGAAGAAACAGCTTTTCGACCAAAAAGTAAGGCTATACCCTTTGCTTTTTTCCAAAAATAGGCCCATTTTGAAGATGCAGATTATCGACCAAAGAGTAAGGCAATTCTCTTTGCTTTTTTCCAAAAATAGGCCCATTCTGAAGAAACAAATTGTTTTCCAAAAAGTAAGGCTTTGATACCCTTTGCTTTTTTCCAGAAATAGGCCCATTTTGAGGGAACAAATTTTTGACCAAAAAGTAAGGCTATACCCTTTGCTTTTTTCCAGAAATAGGCCCATTCTGAAGAAACAAATTTGTTACCAACAAGTAAGGCTATACCCTTTGCATTTTCCAAAAATAGGCCCATTCTGATGAAACATATTTTGATCAAAAAGTAAGGCTATACCCTTTGCTTTTTTCCAAAAATAGTCCCATTCTGAAGAAACAGCTTTTCGACCAAAAAGTAAGGCTATACCCTTTGCTTTCTTCTAAATATAGACCCAATCTGAAGAAACAAATTTCTGACCAAAAAATAAGGCTTTCTTCCAAAAATAGGCCCATTCTGAAGGAACACATTTTTGACCAAAGAGTAAGGCTATAGCCTTTGCTTTTTTCCAAAAATAGGCCCATTTGAGGATACAGATTTTCGACGAAAAAGTGAGGCTATACCCTTTGCTTTTTTCCAAATATAGAGCCAATCTGAAGAAACAATTTTCTGACCAAAAAGTAAGGCTTTCTTCCAAAAATAGGCCCATTCTGAAGAAACACATTTTTGACCAAAGAGTAAGGCTATACCCTTTGCTTTTTTTCCAAAAATAGGCCCATTCTGAAGAAACAAATTCCAGAAAGTAATTCCCTTTGCTTTTTTCCAAAAATAGGCCCATTCTGAAGAAACAAATTCAAAAAAGTAATTCCCTTTGCTATTTTCCAAAAATAGGCCCATTCTGAAGAAACAAATTTTTTACTAAAAAGTAAGGCTGTACCCTTTGTTTTTTCCAGAAATAGGCCCATTTTGAAGAAACAAATTTTTTACCAAAAAGTAAGGCTATACCCTTTGCTTTTTTCCAAAAATAGTACCATTGTGAAAAAAACATATTTTTTTACCAGGAATATAAGGCTATACTCTTTGCTTTTTTCCAAAAATAGGCCCATTTTGAAGATGCAGATTATCGACCAAAGAGTAAGGCAATTCTCTTTGCTTTTTTCCAAAAATAAGCCCATTCTGAAGAAACAAATTGTTTTCCAAAAAGTAAGGCTTTGATACCCTTTGCTTTTTTCCAGAAATAGGCCCATTTTGAGGGAACAAATTTTTGACCAAAACGTAAGGCTATACCCTTTGCTTGTTTCCAGAAATAGGCCCATTCTGAAGAAACAAATTTGTTACCAACAAGTAAGGCTATACCCTTTGCATTTTCCAAAAATAGGCCCATTCTGATGAAACATATTTTGATCAAAAAGTAAGGCTATACCCTTTGCTTTTTTCCAAAAATAGTCCCATTCTGAAGAAACAGCTTTTCGACCAAAAAGTAAGGCTATACCCTTTGCTTTTTTCCAAATATAGACCCAATCTGAAGAAACAAATTTCTGACCAAAAAATAAGGCTTTCTTCCAAAAATAGGCCCATTCTGAAGGAACACAATTTTGACCAAAGAGTAAGGCTATAGCCTTTGCTTTTTTCCAAAAATAGGCCCATTTGATGATACAGATTTTCGACGAAAAAGTGAG
This sequence comes from Aurelia coerulea, assembly GCA_039566865.1. NCBI lineage: Eukaryota > Metazoa > Cnidaria > Scyphozoa > Semaeostomeae > Ulmaridae > Aurelia > Aurelia coerulea. The sequence goes on from CM076962.1 coordinate 15,585,697, forward strand.
GCTATACCCTTTGCTTTTTTCCAAATATAGAGCCAATCTGAAGAAACAATTTTCTGACCAAAAAGTAAGGCTTTCTTCCAAAAATAGGCCCATTCTGAAGAAACACATTTTTGACCAAAGAGTAAGGCTATACCCTTTGCTTTTTTCCAAAAATAGGCCCATTCTGAAGAATCAAATTCCAGAAAGTAATTCCCTTTGCTTTTTTCCAAAAATAGGCCCATTCTGAAGAAACAAATTCCAAAAAGTAATTCCCTTTGCTATTTTCCAAAAATAGGCCCATTCTGAAGAATCAAATTTTTTACCAAAAAGTAAGGCTGTACCCTTTGTTTTTTCCAGAAATAGGCCCATTTTGAAGAAACAAATTTTTTACCAAAAAGTAAGGCTATACCCTTTGCTTTTTTCCAAAATAGTCTAGTTGTGAAAAAAAAACATATTTTTGACCAGAAAAATAAGGCTATACCCTTTGCTTTTTTCCAAAAATAGTACCATGGTGAAAAAAACATATTTTTTACCAGGAATATAAGGCTATACCCTTTGCTTTTTTCCAAAAATAGGCCCATTCTGAAGATGCAGATTTTCGACCAAAAAGTAAGGCTATACTATTTGCTTTTTTCCAAAAATAGGCCCATTCTGAAGAAACATATTTTTGACCAAAAAGTAAGGCTATACCATTTGCTTTTTTCCAAAAGTAGGCCCATTCTGAAGAAACATATTATTGACCAAAAAGTAAGGCTATACCCTTTGCTTTTTTCCAAAAATACGCCCATTCTGAAGAAACATATTTTTGACCAAAAAGTAAGGCTATACCCTTCGCTTTTTTCCAAATATTGACCCAATCTGAAGAAACAAATTTCTGAAAAAAAAGTAAGGATTTTTTCCAAAAATAGGCTCATTCTGAAGAAACATATTTTTAACCAAAGTGTAAGGCTATACCCTTTGCTTTTTTCCAAAAATAGGCCCATTCTGAAGAAATAAATTCCAAAAAGTAATTCCCTTTGCTTTTTTCAAAAATAGGCCAAATCTGAAGAAACATTTTTTTGATCAAAAAGTAAGGCTATACCCTTTGCTTTTTTCCAAAAATAGGCCCATTTTGAAGAAACATATTTTTGATGAAAAAGTAAGGCTATACCCTTTGCTTTTTTCCAAAAATAGGCCCATTTGAAGAAACATTTTTTTGATGAAAAAGTAAGGCTATACCCTTTGCTTTTTTCCAAATATAGAGCCAATCTGAAGAAACAATTTTCTGACCAAAAAGTAAGGCTTTCTTCCAAAAATAGGCCCATTCTGAAGAAACACATTTTTGACCAAAGAGTAAGGCTATACCCTTTGCTTTTTTCCAAAAATAGGCCCATTCTGAAGAAACAAATTCCAGAAAGTAATTCCCTTTGCTTTTTTCCAAAAATAGGCCCATTCTGAAGAAACAAATTCAAAAAAGTAATTCCCTTTGCTATTTTCCAAAAATAGGCCCATTCTGAAGAAACAAATTTTTTACTAAAAAGTAAGGCTGTACCCTTTGTTTTTTCCAGAAATAGGCCCATTTTGAAGAAACAAATTTTTTACCAAAAAGTAAGGCTATACCCTTTGCTTTTTTCCAAAAATAGGCCCATTCTGAAGAAACATTTTTTTGATGAAAAAGTAAGGCTATACCCTTTGCTTTTTTCCAAAAATAGTCTAGTTGTGAAAAAAAAAACATATTTTTGACCAGAAAAATAAGGCTATACCCTTTGCTTTTTTCCAAAAATAGTACCATTGTGACAAAAAACATATTTTTTACCAGGAATATAAGGCTATACCCTTTGCTTTTTTCCAAAAATAGGCCCATTCTGAAGATGCAGATTTTCGACCAAAAAGTAAGGCTATACCCTTCGCTTTTTTCCAAAAATAGGCCCATTCTGAAGAAATAAATTCCAAAAAGTAATTCCCTTTGCTTTTTTCCAAAAATAGGCCCATTCTGAAGAGACAAATTTTTTACCAAAAAGTAAGGCTATACCCTTTGCTTTTTTCCAGAAATAGGCCCATTTTGAAGAAACAAATTTTTTACCAAAAAGTAAGGCTCTTTTTTCAAAAATAGCTCCATTGTGAAGAAACAGCTTTTCGACCAAAAAGTAAGGCTATACCCTTTGCTTTTTTCCAAAAATAGGCCCATTTTGAAGATACAGATTTTCGAGGAAAAGTGAGGCTATACCCTTTGCTTTTTTCCAAATATAGACCCAATCTGAAGAAACAAATTTCTGACCAAAAAGTAAGGCTTTCTTCCAAAAATTGTCCCATTCTGAAGAAACATATTTTTGACCAGAAAAATAAGGCTTTACCCTTTGCTTTTTTACAAAAATAGGCCCATTCTGAAGAAACATATTTTTGATGAAAAAGTAAGGCTATACCCTTTGCTTTTTTCCAAAAATAGGCCCATTCTGAAGAAACAAATTCCAAAAAGTAATTCCCTTTGCTTTTTTCCAAAAATAGGCCCATTCTGAAGAAAGAAATTTTTTACCAAAAAGTAAGGCTATACCCTTTGCTTTTTTCCAGAAATAGGCCCATTTTGAAGAAACACATTTTTTACCAAAAAGTAAGGCTATACCCTTTGCATTTTTCAAAAATAGACTCATTCTGAAGAAACAAATTTATGACCAAAAAGTAAGGCTACACCCTTTGCTTTTTTTCAAAAATAGCTCCATTGTGAAGAAACAACTTTTCGACCAAAAAGTAAGGCTATACCCTTTGCTTTTTTCCAAAAATAGGCTCATTTTGAAGATGCAGATTTTCGACCAAAGAGTAAGGCAATTCTCTTTGCATTTTTCCAAAAATAGGCCCATTCTGAAGAAACAAATTGTTTACCAAAAAGTAAGGCTATACCCTTTGCTTTTTTCCAGAAATAGGCCAATTTTGAAGGAACAAATTTTTGACCAAAAAGTAAGGCTATACCCTTTGCTTTTTTCCAGAAATAGGCCCATTCTGAAGAAACAAATTTGTTACCAACAAGTAAGGCTATACCCTTTGCATTTTCCAAAAATAGTCTCATTGTGAAAAAAGCATATTTTTGACCAGAAAAATCAGGCTATACCCTTCGCTTTTTTCCAAAAATTGTCCCATTCTGATGAAACATAATTTTGATCAAAAAGTAAGTCTTTACCCTTTGCTTTTTTCCAAAGATAGTCCCATTCTGAAGAAACATATTTTTGAACAAAAAGTAAGGCTATACCCTTTGCTTTCTTCCAAAAATAGGCCCATTCTGAAGAAACATATTTTTGATCAAAAAGTAAGGCTATACCATTTACTTTTTTCCAAAAATAGGCCCATTCTGAAGAAACATATTTTTGACCAAAGAGTAAGGCAATTCTCTTTGCTTTTTTCCAGAAATAGGCCTATTTTGAAGGAACAAATTTTTGACCAAAAAGTAAGGCTATACCCTTTGCTTTTTTCCAGAAATAGGCCCATTCTGAAGAAACAGCTTTTCCACCAAAAAGTAAGGCTATACCCTTTGCTTTTTTCCAGAAATAGGCCCATTTTGAAGAAAAAAATTGTTTACCAAAAAGTAAGGCTGTACCCTTTGCTTTTTTCCAAAAATAGTCTCATTCTGGAAAAAAACATATTTTTGACCAGAAAAATAAGGCTATACCCTTTGCTTTTTTCCAAAAATTGTCCCATTCTGAAGAAACATATTTTTGACCAGAAAAACAAGTCTATACCCTTTGCTTTTTTCAAAAATAGTCCCATTCTGAAGAAAAATATTTTTGACCAAAAAGTAAGGCTATACCCTTTGCTTTTTTCCAAAAATAGGCCCATTCTGAAGAAACAAATTTTTGATCAAAAAGTAAGGCTATACCCTTTGCTTTTTTCCAGAAATAGGCCCATGTTGAAGAAACAAATTTTTTACCAAAAAGTAAGGCTCTTTTTTCAAAAATAGCTCCATTGTGAAGAAACAGCTTTTCGACCAAAAAGTAAGGCTATACCCTTTGCTTTTTTCCAAAAATAGGCCCATTTTGAAGATACAGATTTTCGAGGAAAAGTGAGGCTATACCCTTTGCTTTTTTCCAAATATAGACCCAATCTGAAGAAATAAATTTCTGACCAAAAAGTAAGGCTTTCTTCCAAAAATAGGCCCATTCTGAAGAAACACATATTTGACCAAAGAGTAAGGCTATACCCTTTGCTTTTTTCCAAAAATAGGCCCATTCTGAAGAAACAAATTCCAAAAAGTAATTCCCTTTGCTTTTTTCCAAAAATAGGCCCATTCTGAAGAAACAAATTTTTTACCAAAAAGTAAGGCTATACCCTTTGCTTTTTTCCAGAAATAGGCCCATTTTGAAGAAACACATTTTTTACCAAAAAGTAAGGCTATACCCTTTGTATTTTTCAAAAATAGACTCATTCTGTAGAAACAAATTTATGACCAAAAAGTAAGGCTACACCCTTTGCTTTTTTTCAAAAATAGCTCCATTGTGAAGAAACAACTTTTCGACCAAAAAGTAAGGCTATACCCTTTGCTTTTTTCCAAAAATAGGCTCATTTTGAAGATGCAGATTTTCGACCAAAGAGTAAGGCAATTCTCTTTGCATTTTTCCAAAAATAGGCCCATTCTGAAGAAACAAATTGTTTACCAAAAAGTAAGGCTATACCCTTTGCTTTTTTCCAGAAATAGGCCAATTTTGAAGGAACAAATTTTTGACCAAAAAGTAAGGCTATACCCTTTGCTTTTTTCCAGAAATAGGCCCATTCTGAAGAAACAAATTTGTTACCAATAAGTAAGGCTATACCCTTTGCATTTTCCAAAAATAGTCTCATTGTGAAAAAAGCATATTTTTGACCAGAAAAATCAGGCTATACCCTTCGCTTTTTTCCAAAAATTGTCCCATTCTGATGAAACATAATTTTGATCAAAAAGTAAGTCTTTACCCTTTGCTTTTTTCCAAAAATAGTCCCATTCTGAAGAAACATATTTTTGAACAAAAAGTAAGGCTATACCCTTTGCTTTCTTCCAAAAATAGGCCCATTCTGAAGAAACATATTTTTGATCAAAAAGTAAGGCTATACCATTTACTTTTTTCCAAAAATAGGCCCATTCTGAAGAAACATATTTTTGACCAAAGAGTAAGGCAATTCTCTTTGCTTTTTTCCAGAAATAGGCCTATTTTGAAGGAACAAATTTTTGACCAAAAAGTAAGGCTATACCCTTTGCTTTTTTCCAGAAATAGGCCCATTCTGAAGAAACAGCTTTTCCACCAAAAAGTAAGGCTATACCCTTTGCTTTTTTCCAGAAATAGGCCCATCTTCAAGAAAAAAATTGTTTACCAAAAAGTAAGGCTGTACCCTTTGCTTTTTTCCAAAAATAGTCTCATTCTGGAAAAAAACATATTTTTGACCAGAAAAATAAGGCTATACCCTTTGCTTTTTTCCAAAAATTGTCCCATTCTGAAGAAACATATTTTTGACCAGAAAAACAAGTCTATACCCTTTGCTTTTTTCAAAAATAGTCCCATTCTGAAGAAACATATTTTTGACCAAAAAGTAAGGCTATACCCTTTGCTTTTTTCCAAAAATAGGCCCATTCTGAAGAAACAAATTTTTGATCAAAAAGTAAGGCTCTACCCTTTGCTTTTTTCCAAAAATAGGCCCATTCTGAAGAAATATTTTTTTGATGAAAAAGTAAGGCTATACCCTTTACTTTTTTCCAAAAATAGGCCCATTCTGAAGAAACAAATTTTTTACCAAAAAGTAAGGCTATACCCTTTGCTTTTTTCCAAAAATAGGCCCATTCTGAAGAAACATATTTTTGATCAAAAAGTAAGGCTATACCCTTTACTTTTTTCCAAAAATAGGCCCATTCTGAAGAAACATATTTTTGACCAAAGAGTAAGGCAATTCTCTTTGCTTTTTTCCAGAAATAGGCCTATTTTGAAGGAACAAATTTTTGACCAAAAAGTAAGGCTATACCCTTTGCTTTTTTCCAGAAATAGGCCCATTCTGAAGAAACAGCTTTTCCACCAAAAAGTAAGGCTATACCCTTTGCTTTTTTCCAGAAATAGGCCCATTTTGAAGAAAAAAATTGTTTACCAAAAAGTAAGGCTGTACCCTTTGCTTTTTTCCAAAAATAGTCTCATTCTGGAAAAAAACATATTTTTGACCAGAAAAATAAGGCTATACCCTTTGCTTTTTTCCAAAAATTGTCCCATTCTGAAGAAACATATTTTTGACCAGAAAAACAAGTCTATACCCTTTGCTTTTTTCAAAAATAGGCCCATTCTGAAGAAACATATTTTTGACCAAAAAGTAAGGCTATACCCTTTGCTTTTTTCCAAAAATAGGCCCATTCTGAAGAAACAAATTTTTGATCAAAAAGTAAGGCTATACCCTTTGCTTTTTTCCAGAAATAGGCCCATGTTGAAGAAACAAATTTTTTACCAAAAAGTAAGGCTCTTTTTTCAAAAATAGCTCCATTGTGAAGAAACAGCTTTTCGACCAAAAAGTAAGGCTATACCCTTTGCTTTTTTCCAAAAATAGGCCCATTTTGAAGATACAGATTTTCGAGGAAAAGTGAGGCTATACCCTTTGCTTTTTTCCAAATATAGACCCAATCTGAAGAAATAAATTTCTGACCAAAAAGTAAGGCTTTCTTCCAAAAATAGGCCCATTCTGAAGAAACACATATTTGACCAAAGAGTAAGGCTATACCCTTTGCTTTTTTCCAAAAATAGGCCCATTCTGAAGAAACAAATTCCAAAAAGTAATTCCCTTTGCTTTTTTCCAAAAATAGGCCCATTCTGAAGAAACAAATTTTTGATCAAAAAGTAAGGCTATACCCTTTGCTTTTTTCCAGAAATAGGCCCATTTTGAAGAAACAGATTTTTGACCAAAAAGTAAGGCTATACCCTTTGTATTTTTCAAAAATAGACTCATTCTGAAGAAACAAATTTATGACCAAAAAGTAAGGCTACACCCTTTGCTTTTTTTCAAAAATAGCTCCATTGTGAAGAAACAACTTTTCGACCAAAAAGTAAGGCTATACCCTTTGCTTTTTTCCAAAAATAGGCTCATTTTGAAGATGCAGATTTTCGACCAAAGAGTAAGGCAATTCTCTTTGCATTTTTCCAAAAATAGGCCCATTCTGAAGAAACAAATTGTTTACCAAAAAGTAAGGCTATACCCTTTGCTTTTTTCCAGAAATAGGCCAATTTTGAAGGAACAAATTTTTGACCAAAAAGTAAGGCTATACCCTTTGCTTTTTTCCAGAAATAGGCCCATTCTGAAGAAACAAATTTGTTACCAATAAGTAAGGCTATACCCTTTGCATTTTCCAAAAATAGTCTCATTGTGAAAAAAGCATATTTTTGACCAGAAAAATCAGGCTATACCCTTCGCTTTTTTCCAAAAATTGTCCCATTCTGATGAAACATAATTTTGATCAAAAAGTAAGTCTTTACCCTTTGCTTTTTTCCAAAAATAGTCCCATTCTGAAGAAACATATTTTTGAACAAAAAGTAAGGCTATACCCTTTGCTTTCTTCCAAAAATAGGCCCATTCTGAAGAAACATATTTTTGATCAAAAAGTAAGGCTATACCATTTACTTTTTTCCAAAAATAGGCCCATTCTGAAGAAACATATTTTTGACCAAAGAGTAAGGCAATTCTCTTTGCTTTTTTCCAGAAATAGGCCTATTTTGAAGGAACAAATTTTTGACCAAAAAGTAAGGCTATACCCTTTGCTTTTTTCCAGAAATAGGCCCATTCTGAAGAAACAGCTTTTCCACCAAAAAGTAAGGCTATACCCTTTGCTTTTTTCCAGAAATAGGCCCATCTTCAAGAAAAAAATTGTTTACCAAAAAGTAAGGCTGTACCCTTTGCTTTTTTCCAAAAATAGTCTCATTCTGGAAAAAAACATATTTTTGACCAGAAAAATAAGGCTATACCCTTTGCTTTTTTCCAAAAATTGTCCCATTCTGAAGAAACATATTTTTGACCAGAAAAACAAGTCTATACCCTTTGCTTTTTTCAAAAATAGTCCCATTCTGAAGAAATATTTTTTTGATTAAAAAGTAAGGCTATACCCTTTGCTTTTTTCCAAAAATAGGCCCATTCTGAAGAAACAAATTTTTGATCAAAAAGTAAGGCTATACCCTTTGCTTTTTTCCAAAAATAGGCCCATTCTGAAGAAACATTTTTTTGATCAAAAAGTAAGGCTATACCCTTTGCTTTTTTCCAAAAATAGGCCCATTCTGAAGAAACAAATTTTTTACCAAAAAGTAAGGCTATACCCTTTGCTTTTTTCCAAAAATAGGCCCATTCTGAAGAAACATATTTTTGACCAAAAAGTAAGGCTATACCCTTTGCTTTTTTCCAAAAATAGGCCCATTCTGAAGAAACATATCTTTGACCAAAAAGTAAGGCTATACCCTTTGCTTTTTTCCAAAAATAGGCCCATTCTGAAGAAACATATTTTTGACCAAAAAGTAAGGCTATACCCTTTGCTTTTTTCCAAAAATAGGCCCATTCTGAAGAAACATATTTTTGACCAAAAAGTAAGGCTATACCCTTTGCTTTTTTCCAAATATTGACCCAATCTGAAGAAACAAATTTCTGAAAAAAAAGTAAGGATTTTTTCCAAAAATAGGCTCATTCTGAAGAAACATATTTTTAACCAAAGTGTAAGGCTATACCCTTTGCTTTTTTCCAAAAACAGGCCCATTCTGAAGAAATAAATTCCAAAAAGTAATTCCCTTTGCTTTTTTCCAAAAATAGGCCCATTCTGAAGAAACAAATTTTTTACCAAAAAGTAAGGCTATACCCTTTGCTTTTTTCCAGAAATAGGCCCATTTTGAAGAAACAAATTTTTTACCAAAAAGTAAGGCTCTTTTTTCAAAAATAGCTCCATTGTGAAGAAACAGCTTTTCGACCAAAAAGTAAGGCTATACCCTTTGTTTTTTTCCAAAAATAGGCCCATTTTGAAGATACAGATTTTCGAGGAAAAGTGAGGCTATACCCTTTGCTTTTTTCCAAATATAGACCCAATCTGAAGAAACAAATTTCTGACCAAAAAGTAAGGCTTTCTTCCAAAAATAGGCCCATTCTGAAGAAACACATATTTGACCAAAGAGTAAGGCTATACCCTTTGCTTTTTTCCAAAAATAGGCCCATTCTGAAGAAACAAATTCCAAAAAGTAATTCCCTTTGCTTTTTTCCAAAAATAGGCCCATTCTGAAGAAACAAATTTTTTACCAAAAAGTAAGGCTATACCCTTTGCTTTTTTCAAGAAATAGGCCCATTTTGAAGAAACACATTTTTTACCAAAAAGTAAGGCTATACCCTTTGCATTTTTCAAAAATAGACTCATTCTGAAGAAACAAATTTATGACCAAAAAGTAAGGCTACAAACTTTGCTTTTTTTCAAAAATAGCTCCATTGTGAAGAAACAACTTTTCGACCAAAAAGTAAGGCTATACCCTTTGCTTTTTTCCAAAAATAGGCTCATTTTGAAGATGCAGATTTTCGACCAAAGAGTAAGGCAATTCTCTTTGCTTTTTTCCAAAAATAGGCCCATTCTGAAGAAACAAATTGTTTACCAAAAAGTAAGGCTATACCCTTTGCTTTTTTCCAGAAATAGGCCAATTTTGAAGGAACAAATTTTTGACCAAAAAGTAAGGCTATACCCTTTGCTTTTTTCCAGAAATAGGCCCATTCTGAAGAAACAAATTTGTTACCAACAAGTAAGGCTATACCCTTTGCATTTTCCAAAAATAGTCTCATTGTGAAAAAAGCATATTTTTGACCAGAAAAATCAGGCTATACCCTTCGCTTTTTTCCAAAAATTGTCCCATTCTGATGAAACATAATTTTGATCAAAAAGTAAGTCTTTACCCTTTGCTTTTTTCCAAAAATAGTCCCATTCTGAAGAAACATATTTTTGAACAAAAAGTAAGGCTATACCCTTTGCTTTTTTCCAAAAATAGTCTCATTCTGGAAAAAAACATATTTTTGACCAGAAAAATAAGGCTATACACTTTGCTTTTTTCCAAAAATTGTCCCATTCTGAAGAAACATATTTTTGACCAGAAAAATAATTCTATACCCTTTGCTTTTTTCAAAAATAGTCCCATTTTGAAGAAAAATATTTTCGACCAAAAAGTAAGGCTATACCCTTTGCTTTTTTCCAAAAATAGGCCCATTCTGAAGAAACAAATTTTTGACCAAAAAGTAAGGCTATACCCTTTGCTTTTTTCCAAAAATAGGCCCATTCTAAAGAATCATATTTTTGACCAAAGAGTAAGGCAATTCTCTTTGCTTTTTTCCAAAAATAGGCCCATTCTGAAGAAACGAATTGTTTACCAAAAAGTAAGGCTATACCCTTTGCTTTTTTCCAGAAATAGGACCAATTTTGAAGGAACAAATTTTTGACAAAAAGTAAGGCTATACCTTTTGCTTTTTTCCAGAAATAGGCCCATTCTGAAGAAACAGCTTTTCGACCAAAACGTAAGGCTATACCCTTTGCTTTTTTCCAGAAATAGGCTAATTTTGAAGAAAAAAAATTGTTTACCAAAAAGTAAGGCTATACCCTTTGCTTTTTTCCAAAAATAGTCTCATTCTGGAAAAAAACATATTTTTGACCAGAAAAATAAGGCTATACCCTTTGCTTTTTTCCAGAAATAGGCCCATTTTGAAGAAAAAAATTGTTCACCAAAAAGTAAGGCTATACCCTTTGCTTTTTTCAAAAAATAGTCTCATTCTGGAAAAAAACATATTTTTGACCAGAAAAATAAGGCTATACCCTTTGCTTTTTTCCAAAAATTGTCCCATTCTGAAGAAACATATTTTTGACCAGAATAATAAGTCTATACCCTTTGCTTTTTTCCAAAAATAGGCCCATTCTGAAGAAACATATTTTTGACCAAAAAGTAAGGCTATACCCTTTGCTTTTTTCCAAAAATAGGCCCATTCTGAAGAAACATATTTTTGATCAAAAAGTAAGGCTATACCCTTTGCTTTTTTCCAAAAATAGGCCCATTCTAAAGAAACATATTTTTGACCAAAGTGTAAGGCAATTCTCTTTGCTTTTTTCCAAAAATAGGCCCATTCTGAAGAAACAAATTGTTTACCAAAAAGTAAGGCTATACCCTTTGCTTTTTTCCAGAAATAGGCCCATTTTGAAGAAACAAATTTTCGACCAAAAAGTAAGGCTATACCCTTTGCTTTTTTCAAGAAATAGGCCCATTCTGAAGAAACAGCTTTTCGACCAAAAAGTAAGGCTATACCCTTTGCTTTTTTCCAGAAATAGGCCCATTTTGAAGAAAACAAATTGTTTACCAAAAAGTAAGGCTATACCCTTTGCTTTTTTCCAAAAATAGTCTCATTCTGGAAAAAAACATATTTTTGACCAGAAAAATAAGGCTATACCCTTTGCTTTTTTCCAAAAATTGTCCCATTCTGAAGAAACATATTTTTGACCAAAAAGTAAGGCTATACCCTTTGCTTTTTTCCAAAAATAGGCCCATTCTGAAGAAACATATTTTTGACCAAAAAGTAAGGCTATACCCTTTGCTTTTTTCCAAAAATAGGCCCATTCTGAAGAAACATATTTTTGATCAAAAAGTAAGGCTATACCCTTTGCTTTTTTCCAAAAATAGGCCCATTCTGAAGAAACATATTTTCGACCAAAGTGTAAGGCAATTCTCTTTGCTTTTTTCCAAAAATAGGCCCATTCTGAAGAAACAAATTGTTTACCAAAAAGTAAGGCTATACCCTTTGCTTTTTTCCAGAAATAGGCCCATTTTGAAGGAACAAATTTTTGACCAAAAAGTAAGGCTATACCCTTTGCTTTTTTCCAGAAATAGGCCCATTCTGAAGAAACAAATTTGTTACCAACAAGTAAGGCTATACCCTTTGCATTTTCCAAAAATAGTCTCATTGTGAAAAAAGCATATTTTTGACCAGAAAAATCAGGCTATACCCTTCGCTTTTTTCCAAAAATTGTCCCATTCTGATGAAACATAATTTTGATCAAAAAGTAAGGCTATACCCTTTGCTTTTTTCCAAAAATAGTCCCATTCTGAAGAAACATTTTTTTGATCAAAAAGTAAGGCTATACCCTTTGCTTTTTTCCAAAAATAGTCTCATTCTGGAAAAAAACATATTTTTGACCAGAAAAATAAGGCTATACACTTTGCTTTTTTCCAAAAATTGTCCCATTCTGAAGAAACATATTTTTGACCAGAAAAATAATTCTATACCCTTTGCTTTTTTCAAAAATAGTCCCATTCTGAAGAAAAATATTTTTGACCAAAAAGTAAGGCTATACCCTTTGCTTTTTTCCAAAAATATGCCCATTCTGAAGAAACAAATTTTTGACCAAAAAGTAAGGCTCTACCATTTGCTTTTTTCCAAAAATAGGCCCATTCTAAAGAATCATATTTTTGACCAAAGAGTAAGGCAATTCTCTTTGCTTTTTTCCAAAAATAGGCCCATTCTGAAGAAACGAATTGTTTACCAAAAAGTAAGGCTATACCCTTTGCTTTTTTCCAGAAATAGGACCAATTTTGAAGGAACAAATTTTTGACAAAAAGTAAGGCTATACCTTTTGCTTTTTTCCAGAAATAGGCCCATTCTGAAGAAACAGCTTTTCGACCAAAACGTAAGGCTATACCCTTTGCTTTTTTCCAGAAATAGGCTAATTTTGAAGAAAAAAAATTGTTTACCAAAAAGTAAGGCTATACCCTTTGCTTTTTTCCAAAAATAGTCTCATTCTGGAAAAAAACATATTTTTGACCAGAAAAATAAGGCTATACCCTTTGCTTTTTTCCAGAAATAGGCCCATTTTGAAGAAAAAAATTGTTCACCAAAAAGTAAGGCTATACCCTTTGCTTTTTTCAAAAAATAGTCTCATTCTGGAAAAAAACATATTTTTGACCAGAAAAATAAGGCTATACCCTTTGCTTTTTTCCAAAAATTGTCCCATTCTGAAGAAACATATTTTTGACCAGAATAATAAGTCTATACCCTTTGCTTTTTTCCAAAAATAGGCCCATTCTGAAGAAACATATTTTTGACCAAAAAGTAAGGCTATACCCTTTGCTTTTTTCCAAAAATAGGCCCATTCTGAAGAAACATATTTTTGATGAAAAAGTAAGGCTATACCCTTTGCTTTTTTCCAAAAATAGGCCCATTCTGAAGAAACATATTTTTGACCAAAGTGTAAGGCAATTCTCTTTGCTTTTTTCCAAAAATAGGCCCATTCTGAAGAAACAAATTGTTTACCAAAAAGTAAGGCTATACCCTTTGCTTTTTTCCAGAAATAGGCCCATTTTGAAGGAACAAATTTTTGACCAAAAAGTAAGGCTATACCCTTTGCTTTTTTCAAGAAATTGGCCCATTCTGAAGAAACAGCTTTTCGACCAAAAAGTAAGGCTATACCCTTTGCTTTTTTCCAGAAATAGGCCCATTTTGAAGAAAACAAATTGTTTACCAAAAAGTAAGGCTATACCCTTTGCTTTTTTCCAAAAATAGTCTCATTCTGGAAAAAAACATATTTTTGACCAGAAAAATAAGGCTATACCCTTTGCTTTTTTCCAAAAATTGTCCCATTCTGAAGAAACATATTTTTGACCAAAAAGTAAGGCTATACCCTTTGCTTTTTTCCAAAAATAGGCCCATTCTGAAGAAACATATTTTTGACCAAAAAGTAAGGCTATACCCTTTGCTTTTTTCCAAAAATAGGCCCATTCTGAAGAAACATATTTTTGATGAAAAAGTAAGGCTATACCCTTTGCTTTTTTCCAAAAATAGGCCCATTCTGAAGAAACATATTTTTGACCAAAGTGTAAGGCAATTCTCTTTGCTTTTTTCCAAAAATAGGCCTATTCTGAAGAAACATATTTTTGACCAAAAAGTAAGGCTATACCCTTTGCTTTTTTCCAGAAATAGGCCCATTTTGAAGAAACAAATTTTTGACCAAAAAGTAAGGCTATACCCTTTGCTTTTTTCCAGAAATAGGCCCATTCTGAAGAAACAGCTTTTCGACCAAAAAGTAAGGCTATACCCTTTGCTTTTTTCCAGAAATAGGCCCATTTTGAAGAAAAAAATTGTTTACCAAAAAGTAAGGCTATACCCTTTGCTTTTTTCCAAAAATAGTCTCATTCCGGAAAAAAACATATTTTTGACCAGAAAAATAAGGCTATACCCTTTGCTTTTTTCCAGAAATAGGCCCATTTTGAAGAAAACAAATTGTTTACCAAAAAGTAAGGCTATACCCTTTGCTTTTTTCCAAAAATAGTCTCATTCCGGAAAAAAACATATTTTTGACCAGAAAAATAAGGCTATACCCTTTGCTTTTTTCCAAAAATTGTCCCATTCTGAAGAAACATATTTTTGACCAGAAAAATAAGGCTTTACCCTTTGCTTTTTTCCAAAAATAGGCCCATTCTGAAGAAACATATTTTTGATCAAAAAGTAAGGCTATACCCTTTGCTTTTTTCCAAAAATAGGCCCATTCTGAAGAAACATATTTTTGATCAAAAAGTAAGGCTATACCCTTTGCTTTTTTCCAAAAATAGGCCCATTCTGAAGAAACATATTTTTGACCAAAAAGTAAGGCTATACCCTTTGCTTTTTTCCAAAAATAGGCCCATTCTGAAGAAACATATTTTTGACCAATAAGTAAGGCTATACCCTTTGCTTTTTTCCAAAAATAGGCCCATTTTGAAGATACAGATTTTCGAGGAAAAAGTGAGGCTAAACCCTTTGCTTTTTTCCAAATATAGACCCAATCTGAAGAAACAAATTTCTGACCAAAAAGTAAGGCTTTTTTCCAAAAATAGGCCCATTCTGAAGAAACATATTTTTGACCAAAGTGTAAGGCTATACCCTTTGCTTTTTTCCAAAAATAGGCCCATTCTGAAGAAACAAATTCCAAAAAGTAATTCCCTTTGCTTTTTTCCAAAAATAGGCCCATTCTGAAGAAACAAATTTTTTACCAAAAAGTAAGGCTTTGCTTTTTTCCAGAAATAGGCCCATTTTGAAGAAACAAATTTTTTACCAAAAAGTAAGGCTATACCCTTTGCTTTTTTTTTCAAAAACAGGGCCATTCTGAAGAAACAAATTTATGACCAAAAAGTAACGCTACACCCTTTGCTTTTTTTCAAAAATAGCTCCATTGTGAAGAAACAGCTTTTCGACCAAAAAGTAAGGCTATACCCTTTGCTTTTTTCCAAAAATAGGCCCATTTTGAAGATGCAGATTTTCGACCAAAGAGTAAGGCAATTCTCTTTGCTTTTTTCCAAAAATAGGCCCATTCTGAAGAAACAAATTGTTTACCAAAAAGTAAGGCTATACCCTTTGCTTTTTTCCAGAAATAGGCCCATTTTGAAGAAAAAAATGTTTGACCAAAAAGTGAGGCTATACCGTTTGCTTTTTTCCAGAAATAGGCCCATTTTGAAGAAAAAAATTGTTTACCAAAAAGTAAGGCTATACCATTTGCTTTTTTCCAAAAATAGTCTCATTCCGGAAAAAAACATATTTTTGACCAGAAAAATAAGGCTATACCATTTGCTTTTTTCCAAAAATTGTCCCATTTTGAAGAAACATATTTTTGACCAGAAAAATAAGGCTTTACCCTTTGCTTTTTTCCAAAAATAGGCCCATTTTGAAGAAACATATTTTTGATGAAAAAGTAAGGCTATACCTTTTGCTTTTTTCCAAAAATAGGCCCATTCTGAAGAAACATTTTTTTGATCAAAAAGTAAGGCTATACCCTTTGCTTTTTTCCAAAAATAGGCCCATTTTGAAGATACAGATTTTCGACCAAAGTAAGGCTATACCCTTTGCTTTTTTCCAAAAATAGGCCCATTTTGAAGATACAGATTTTCAACCAAAAAGTAAGGCTAAACCCTTTGCTTTTTTTTTAAAAACAGGGCCATTCTGAAGAGACGGTTTTTGGACCTAAAAGTAAGGCCCTACGGTATAACCTATAAGTAAGTAAGGCTATAACCTGTTAGACTAGCTACACTAGTCTCTCGATTTCGCTGTTGTTGTTGTTGCTGAGCATACAGAGATTGTGTAGCCAGTCTAATAACTTATGGCAAATCTTCTTGTTCTAAAAGCAGTTCAGTATTTACTGTTTTGGCAATCAACAATACCCCATCACACCATCCTACGCCTTTCATCTCTGTTGACCCAGTGATTCTTAATTTTTTTGAACAAAATCCTTAACAATTGCATTTTTAGGTTCTAAATTGAAGAATGTGTTTGCAGTCAGAGCAATGGTTCTACTTGTCCCATTCTTAATCGCACTCTCTATTGCTATTTTTATTTGGTTCAAGAAACGAACAGAAAAAGATCCATTCATAGTGACCATTATACTTATCAGTGTCGCAGGTACGTTTTAATTTTCTAATATTCAATTGAATTATTCAGTATAGAGGCTGCCTTTTATGGTCCTTTCTTCCTAGCTTTTTGAATGACTGCTGCACAATTCAAGAGTTTAGAAGGAAAATAAAACAATGGAATGGCGATTCATGTACCTGCAGATTGTGCATAGTTTTTATCTAAGATTTTTTGATTTTTGGATTGATTTACGTTCTAGGTTCTACATTGTAAATCATAGCTTCTTTTAGTTTAGTTGGCCTTAAGGGGGCTGGGTCACGTAAAGTAAACAAACTTCTTTCGAAACGACGATTTTGCAGATTTTTTGACAGGCCATACCAGACAGATTTCCCACTACTTTTCTCAAAATGATAGTGCTATTTTGAAGATGAACTCTTGAACTTCAAAGAGAAACGAACGCAACAGCCATACGTTGTAAGATTGCAAAGATATTGATGGATTTTTAGTAGTAGGTTTATTGTGGATTCACCCCATCCACCACAATCTGTGCACAACGGCCACGTGTGGGCAACAATATAGATTATAGAGATAACAGATTTATTTACGGTTACGTGACCCAGCCCCTTTAATTAGCTATTGGCTATTTTAATTAGAAAAGCCAACTTTGAATTAATAGATAATAACAGTAATACTAATAAACTAGAGAGTGAGCCAGAAACATATATCTACTCTTAGAAAAAAAACTCCTACTTAAAAAATATAAAACCAATTTAAAACCTTACAATGCCATTTCTGGCTGAACTTAAACTTAATTTTGAGAAGGTACCGTAAAATCTCTTCTGTAAAAAGTTCCCCTCTCTGATAAGTCCCTCCCTTCCGAGCCAATATTCTAAATTAGCCCCATCTCTGTTAAGCCCGACCCACTTATACCAAAGTCCCGAGGTTACCAGATTGGGATTTCGTAGTGACGTAGCTGATTATAGAGAAGAATTGTATGTTGCATCCGTAAAAGAACCAATAATATCACATATATCATTGTCATTGGATTTTAAACCCCTCTTTTGAGCCCCGCTCTGGAGTGTTCGAGATGAAATATGGCCCCGGCGGCTTGATAGAGCTATTGCAGTACACACACATATTTTGTCTTACAAGAAACTGCCCATAAGAAACTCAATTCTCAGATCGCCAAAAAATTGAGAAACTCCAGTACTGGGAAATCCTGAATTGAAAAACTGTTTATTTTTAAAAAAGAAATCCTTGACTTATTTTTACTTCACTCTCAGTTGTTTCCTGTATCATATTACTCGTTTACGGGTAATATGCGGTGTTATCAGATTTGTTTACCGTTTTGCGACGGAGCCCCTTTAATGAAAATCAACAGAGATAAAAGCCTAGGAGCCTGGGTATGCTTACCAGTTTCTTGAAGGTTCCATAATAATCTTACGAGCGTCAGTGACATCATTTCTATCAACATCACAGGGAAACAAAGGACTCTGCTGACAAGTCCAGGTACATTTTCCAAGGTTTTTTTTATACCCAGTTCAAGTTAAATGATCAATGCCTTGCTAAAATATCTGTTGATTTCTTTCAAAAGATTTGTAGAGCTTTAATAGAGCTTTCATGGTAGATCTATTGACAGCAAATCTTGATTGTGAGTTAATCTTTTTTCTTTTTCCAAGTATAGGAGTCTGCGCAATAACTGGAGTGAGTCTGTATTCATCAAAAGTTTCCATCAAAAGTTTTCAGACTCCGATGTACTTTGGTCCGGGATTTGGCCTGGCTTGCGCATCCTGTGCATTCCTTATAATCGCAGACATCATTTACACAGTTGGCAAAAAGATGGGTTGGAACTAAGAAGGTTGAAACTTGATGAAAACTGTTTTTTCTTAGTTAGCGATTGGTAGAAACCGTTAGAAGGCTTGGGAAACGGGACACAGTTTGGCAGAGGCCTTCTCTCAATATGCAAGGAATCCATTGCACTAGTAAAATATTAATATTTACTTTGAGATTTCAGTTATCAAAAGTAAACTACTTTTTTACCAGGTCTCCCGCAAAAAACACACTTCGTTAGAAAATCACGTACTTTCTATACAGGGGGTCCCAAAAAATGTGTCCAGCTGCGTCAAGATTGTGACAGAACGGCACAAGATTCTCGCAAAACTTTAGCATGATGTTGGTCTTTAGACATTCAATTAAAGTTTGCTACCATCCCCGTAAGGAGCCGTTGAAAAATGATCTTTAGGCAAACGGGGCACAACTTTTTTGGGACATCCTGTATATGTGGCCTATCTTTGATATTTTTTCATAAGGTAGACAAAGGAAAAATCATTTTTTCCAGGTATAGCTTATCTTACAACTTGTTTAAAGGAAACCTAAGCATATACTCCTCGATAAAAATAGCCATTCAAAATAGATTTAAAGGCAGAAACACCGCAATACGACAAAAAACAACAGCAAATATGATTAATTTATTTAAAATAAATTAATCATATTTGCTGTTGTTTTTTGTCGTATTGCGGTGTTTCTGCCTTTAAATTTATTCATTTTTCGTCACCGCAAGCATCTTCGGATCCGACAGACGACGCTGGTATCGTGGCCTTTACTTTTTCAAATCATTCAAAATAGGCCGTGACACGTGTCGCACTAAATTTGGGTAACTGATGTACGTATGTCGATGGAAAATACTGATATCTGATTGGCTAGGATTTGACTGTTACATTGTTAGAATCGACAAGTTACATTGATTAGAGACAGGATTGATGACCAATGATTTTGATCTTGCAATTGATCAAAGTATGAGGATTTTGTAGAAACATGGAAAAACATTGTGTACTTTGGATGCTTTATTAGTCCAGGTAACATATTCCTGATCAAAAGAGTGCAATGGCAGCACGCTTGACTACCAATCTGAAGGTCCGGGGGGGGGGGGTAAGATAAGTTTCAATGATACGGGGTTGTGCCGTTCAAAGCGTAAATCTACCACCCATAAATCCGGAAAAATGTCTAAAAAGTATACCCATAAATCCGGAAAATTTCTGAAAAGTATACCCATAAATCCGGAAAATTCTGAAAATATACCCATAAATCCCGAAAAGCCGAAAAAGTTCACCCAGAAATGAAGTTTTACAAAGAACAATACCCATAAAGCTGGAAAATATAAAGAATCGTTGAAAACCATACCTATAAATCCAGAATCCATCATAAAAAGGTACCCTAAAAATTGCACAACCCCGCACAATAGAGAACCTAAGTTACCCCCCACCTCTCAGGCCGAAGGTTGGTGGTTCGAGTCCCCACGCTGTCGAACCTGCAACGACGTGCGAGGAGAGTCGCAAACTCTCTGTAATTTTCAAGCTAAAGTAATCACGAGCAGAGTCCAGAAAAAGGTGAAACCTTCCTCCGGCTACCAATTCTATAAGTTAAACCGTCCTCATGTTATAAAATAAAAATAAACACATTTTTTTAATTCCTCGTATTGTTCATGACCGTAGAAATTAGAAACCAGTTGCCTACTCCGCGGTACTATAAACATTCTGTACACATTCTCTCATAGAATGCAAAACCATTTACAAAAGTCACACATACTAACCAAACAGAAATTGTTTAAATGCTGCTGCACACTGCCTCTGATTTCACTTGAGGATGAAATAGAATTACTAAGTTCATTCTTACTGAATTTTTTACAAAATTCCATCTATATATATAAGGCATGAAGCCGTTTATCCAATTAGCTTTCTTCTTTTGTCAACCATTGTCAATTTAACACTACTCCATTGTAAGATAACAATAAATCATTGAATTTGGACAATCAATCTTTTCGATGTATAACCGGGAAATCAATCCTTTCATGTCCCAGGGGGGTACTCTGGGACAGAGGTGCTTGATGCAAAAATTAAAATCCTGCCCATTTTGAAGTCTTCTTCCGCCCATACAATTTCGATTGGAGCACTTCTTCCTATGCATTCCTAATGAGATGATTCTTACGTCCCTGAATGCAGTCGACATTCTTTCATACTAACAAAATATACAGCAACCCCCCCCCCCCCCCTCTAAACATTCAGATTCTAGCAACAATATTTGCGGGCCTATGGAAACTCGGCAACCTTCACCGGAGGCAAAAAAGTTTAGCAGGAATGGGAGGCAGATCTTAACGGGGACGACAAGTCTTTAGTAGATGACCCCCAAATAAACATTATCCCATTGGATGTATGACAGGGTTAGCGAAGCAAAGAGATGTCAAATAAGAAACTTGCCTACTTTCTTCTCTCTCTCTTAAAGTCAACTTTCCTTTTCGAAATTTGGCTTGGTATCCTCGAAGGTTCTTCAGCTTGGTACTCCATGCAAAATTCCGCATGTAATGGGATTCATTTGCCCTAACCATTAATTGATATGGTCACATGGCAGGAACATCTCAATCGCAAATGAATACATTCAATAAATTTTCCGCCACGTGACCAGATATGGACAATAATTTTTCCTACCTGACCAAGGCTACAAATATTTTTTTAATCGACGGCTTTCAAACAGCGATTCTCTGCAGCTAAAATAAATTTTCCGCCACGTGACCAGATATAGACAATAATTTTTCCTACCTGACCAAGGCTACAAATATTTTTTTTAATCGACGGCTTTCAAACAGCGATTCTCTGCAGCTAATTCCATTCATAATCCCAGTGTGGGAAAATTCCAATAATTAATTACCCATCAGTAGCATCTTATGTTTGTTTGAATTAGTTTCATTCGCGGTTTGATTCATGGCCTCCCGATAAAGATCTCCTTTAGAAAATTGCACTTATAGCCATATTCCTTTTTATGAAAGTTTTTGTAGAATGTTAGGAAAATCGGCGTATTTTTCTTCAGAAAATATTCCAACCCAAAAACAGTGAAATGCTAGCTGGTGGACTCGGGGCCCTAAAATAAAAGTCAAAATTCACCTGGCCCAAGTTTCATACCCAAGTTTCGTGGAATTCTACTGTTCCCAACAAAGAGAAGAGATATCAGTACAAGTGAATCGTAATAAAGTGCCAAAATCCCAAACCTTTCTCTTAGAAACAGTGTTTGTACAGTACAGATTTCTTTAGGGCTCAGTGATACTCCTTTAAAGGGGGTTACCTTCAAAACTTTCCATGATTAGGGGTTTTTTCATCAACTAGGAAGTCAGAGAAAAGGGTATCCTATGGAATGGTATGGCCGGCCAGAAACTCCAGGGCCTTTTTTAACATTAAAACTGGGGGGGGGCAATTGCCCCCCGATCCCTAGACTTTGCCCCCCCCAGTGTCGAAATTTTTGACCCCAGAAAATTATCCCTTACTTAAAGTAAGTGATTTTCAGAAAGTAAGCTATTGCCACCACCACTGCGTAGGCAACCTGCAAAAGCCATGTGTAAATGAATGGAATACGATAACAGGACTGTTTACCACCAGAGACAGGATGTTTCAGCCAAAGTCAAGGATGTTTCTTCAAAAATGTTACTCACGCATAGGATAAATGTCACAAAACTCTCAAAGTTTCCTTTTCACTAATGGCAAGCATGATATTGGGAGAGCCATTCTAAGCCAAAGTAAAGGGTATGGCCCTGAAAATTTTTCTGGGGGCTTTGCCCCCAGACCCCCTCATTTCACCTAGCTTAAAATTTCTGGCCACGCCGCTGCTCACAAGAATTCGCAATGAGTTTTGTAAATCAAATATGTCAAATATCAAACGAGTCTTACACAACAATCTTGACAAAGTATTCTTGTCCTATTGTAGTTTGATTTTAGCTAGCCCGTTTGATATATATTTGGATTCGTAAATTTCCTATTTTTTAGCCTGCTTTTCTAGCCAATCAGACTAATTTTATCCCCTTTTTAGGATTTGCCTCCCCACTTTAAACCCCTTAAAAAAGGCTCTGAGAAACTCCATGCACTTGCCCGTATATCCTGCTACATGGACACTGACAAATTGCAGCAGCTAATGAGACCATTTGTGTTATCGCACTTTAGCTACTGTCCACTTGTTTGGATGTTTTATGACAGAACTTTAAACCATAGAATACATCATGTTCACGAGAGGGCACTGCGCATTGCATACAAGGATCACGGAAGTGATTTTGGTTCTCTCCTGGAACAGAGCAATTCGGTGCCCATCCATGTAAGAAACCTACAGTTGCCTATGACGGAAATTTTTAAAACAAAGTCTGATCTAAATCCACCTTTCATGAAAGATATTTTTATGGAGAGAGGTATTAGCTGCAACCTAAGGCATGGCAATGACGCTCAAATTCCAAAGGTGCGAACCACGTCCTTTGGAGTTGAGACCATAGCCTACCTTGGAAATAAACTTTGGCAGTTTTTACCGCACGAAATAAAACGATCAAGCACCCTTCCTATTTTCAAAAAACGAATTAGATGTTGGCATGGCGAAAAATGCAACTGTAGGCTCTGCAAAACAAACATTCCAAGAGTTGGGTTTCTAACATGATAAACATTTCTTGGGCCTTCTCGCAAGGATGGGGGCGGTGCGCTGCTTCCCGGTGGGATAGGGGATGTGCTGTGCGGGATGTGAGGTCCCCTTCACGATGCAGGCACTGGGCTGCGGTTGAACTGGGGAATTGCTCACTAGCGGCGACCGCAGCTTAGGATATGCGTGTGGGGGTTCCCTCGCGCGGTGTGTCCGCCGTCTCTTTGGGAGGTGGGCGTCGCTCCGTACCTCGTAGGGAAGGCATGCTTTTATCTTGTATATAATCCACTAAATGTTTTTATTGATTAGCTTTAGGAATTAATTTGTAAATTTTGTAAATTTTTGTAAAGTAGGCCTAAATTAGCTGTAATTTAGCTATTCTTTTTATTTTACTTAGCCTACATTAAATAAATTATTGATGATGATGATGATGATGACGAGCGTGATGTACCTTTTACTGTTGAATTGCACCCACCGGGAGTGTGCAGTACAGTTGGGGATGTTCAGTACAGTGGGAGGTATGTTTGAGTACAGTTGGGCAATTCAGTATAGTTGGGAGGCATCCGGAGCTCAGTGGGGGATACCATGATGTGTGTGGTGAGGCAACATCAGTATAGTAGGGGGATATTCAAAACAGAGAGGGGGGTAGCCAGGGTAGTTACCAGGGGGCCTGGGGGGCCTCTGTAGGCCAGCAAGAAATAAGGTGTGTATTTTTTTTGTTGTAGTTTTCTTTCAGGAACATTTTCAGGCCGGCGGGCCCACTGAGATTCAAAAAAATCTAAAAGCAGTGTCTTACCAGTGCATAGGAGGGCGTGGCCCAAGGATAAAACGGCGTGGTGCCTAGCCTCTCTCTTGGCGGCCCTGGGGGTAAACACTCATGTTGTCAAATGCTCCCTTGCGCAACTATGAACAGCAGCTTTGTAGAATATAGAATGAACCTATGACGAAACTTTGGTCACATAAAGTGATAACAGAAAACAACGTCAAGAAGCAACAAATTCTTTCCCAACCAATCACTCGGTACGACGGCGGGCCAGGTCGGCGCCGCAGGCGCCGATTGGCAAGCCTAGTACTAAAATTTTAGGAAACTCGCTTCTAGCTCTAAAAACTGAAAATGGAAAAATTTGAACAAAATCCCAGTATCTAATTCGGGCTTTCTGTTAACGATTAAATCCTAAATCTTCAAAATTGGTCCAATGTACGATTTACTGTGGCCTGTCAAAGGTGCATAGATTATTTTGGCGTACCCGGTAGATATACTTATTTAAAGAGGCCTTTGTGACCGACACACTTTATGAATGCATTACAGTAAAAACCCGCATATAAAAACCATAGCCTCACTACATAAGGACCCTCAACTTACGCTCATCTAATTGAAATGAATTAATGTTGTTGTTGTCGCTCCAGTTGAGGGCCTTATGGACTAACTCTTCTCAAAACGGCAAAAAAATTCTCGCCAGGAACAAATTTGTTCCTGGACCAATCAGGATGCAAGACTTGAAATAACTTGATGGGATTGGCTGATTCTTCTTCAATTTAAACTTCCCGCCAAAGGCAAACAAACGAATTCGAACAACGCGTTCGACTGAACTGCTCCAACGATCAAAATCTCAAAGTAGCGAACGAATTTATGAGATCTTTTGCGTCCCCAAACAACCAAAATATCACTTATGGGTAGGATTTTTTTGCTTTAATAGCTTGAAGAAACATTCATCTAAGTATTGATAGCTTGTTTTGCAGTGTAGCACTTCAGGAAGACCACTTTTTGCGGCGATTTAGGGTCGGTGGTTTCAAGAAAAAATAGCAGGTGATTTAGGCCATGTCCGTTTCTGGAAGCGTAAGTCCATGAGTCGTAGTTATAGCGTCCATCAGTCTATCAATAGCGATAACCTACGAACATATAATCAGTCTATAAAAACCACCCATTTATAAGAACCTAAGGCCTAAAATGTTCTAATTTGACCCCATTACAGAAAAACCTATTCATCCTGAAATTCATAGAAGGTTCTTATCTTAAAAAAAGTTAAATGTAAACTACTGTTTGGTAATATGTGATCAAATGTTTTAAGAAGTTTAGCCATATAGAAAGCATTTGTGAAAATTCCTTGTGTGTATATTGTTCTTTAGAAAATTGTGTCATGATAATGAATTGGTGAAAACCTTGCTTTCTTATATTTGGCCTAAATTCCCGAGAATCTGTAATTAATTCTTTGATAAAAACCTATTTAAGAACCTCGCATTCTGTTTTCAAGCATAGTATCACATGTATAAGAACCTAAACAGGGTGATTTCAAAATGTAAGGTTCTTATATGCGGGTTTTTACTGTATTTTGTGGCCTACGCAAATGGCCGCCAACAGAGAGATGCCACGTGCAAGGTATTCTGGTTCCAGAGGCCCTTGTAAAGCCAAAACTCTCAAAATTGGCCATCCCCTCTAACTGAAATACTCTGATTGCAGAACAAAATAAAGAAAGACCGACGTTGAAACAGTAGCATGAAATTATTTTGATAGACCCTCCCATTTTAAAATTAACGATCGAAAGCAAAGAGATATTATTCCTATCCCAATATATCATTTCGTTCGGGATCATATCGACTTGTTTTCCTGCGAGGGCGCCATTCCAATCCAATTGACGTGACCTCGAGGGCCTTATCACTTAAAAGTGGGAGGTCACGTCAATCAGATTATAATGGTGTTTTCGCAGGAGAGGTAGACACAGGAGGAAAACGAGTCGATATATCACGAACAAAATGATATATTAGGATAGGAATAACTCGACGTATCATACCGGGAGTCTCAACAATATCTATACAGATTTGGTTGACTCTAGAGGTGTGAATTTAGCCTTAATCAATGTCTAATCACTCTAAAAATGTTCCTCGATAGTTAACTTGAACATAGGTACCTTGTTTGTTGGTATTGGTGCTTTGAGAGAAGACGTGTTAATCTTGAAAGCTCAAATTTGCCTCTTCCATCAAACCAGTGCTTGACCCTTATGGCCTAAGAAAATTCTTAAGGCACATCGCATACATTAACGATAGCCTTGATAAAATTTGAACAATATTAGAACTTTGTTATTCTGTTTCGTCACCCCCCCCCCCCAGTCAGCCATTGGGCAGTTTCATGATTTTTTAATATTTTCGGTTTTAATTTCAATGTGCTTCAGGAATTTGCTTAGGCCAAAAGACCAAAGCTCTGGTTTGCAGGTGGACACAAAATTGAGCTTTCAAGATTGATATTTCTGCTCTCAAAGCACCAATACCACACATGAGGTATCTATGTTCAAGTGAACTATCGAGGAACATTTTGAAAGAGTAGCCATTGAATAAAACTAAATTCACATCACTGGAGTCAACGAGATCTGTATACTGTTTGTCACACCCGGTACCTACTTCAAGCGACATAACATGTGCAATATCATAGACACAAAAAACTTGATAGAGCTTTCATGAATAAATAATCTGTCTGAGGCGTTCTGCAAGTCCAATGGATAAACAATCATGGTGGTACTCTAACAAAAAGAGTATGTAAACCTAATAAATCTCTGAAGATTAACTCTCATTGGGAAGGTAATGTCTTCCGATTAAAGCCTGAGGCGTTTTTTCTTCTTTCTTTTTTCTAAATTGCAGCCGCAAACATTTGGCACAACTTCTTTCCTTTTTGCATTTCTTGTGGTACACTGATTGGCATCGGTGACACTAAAACAATAAAGTAAGAACAAAGATTGTAATGGGATGCGCGACAAGCCGCAAAATGAAGAAATTGGAATTCATAACTTTCTCGTGAAGCAAGGGGCTGAAAAATCAGGTGGACAGTTGACCCATACGAGAACTATCGGCTGGACAAAACAGAACTTCATATATAAAGGGTGTCCCAAAAAATTGTGACCCGTTTGCCCGAAGAATACGACAAAACGCCAAAATATTCTCGTCAAACTTTTATCTAATGGTGCTATTCAGATAACCAATTGAACTTTGCTACCAGCCCTGTAAAAATTCGTTGAAAAATAATGGAGCTATGACCTCAAGGAAACCAAACTTGCCTGATGAGGGAAACCAGCGGTCGGCCATTTTGTGTTACTATATTGCAGCGATAGATAGCCTCGTGGATAAAATGAAACAGCGGCATCCAATGTCGCTCTCGTGAAAACTCCGATAATAATCAGAGAGTTCAACTATTTCTTACCTCACAAAACTTTTGCCTTACCTCACATGAAGCTATTTATTGCTGCAAAATATAGTAAGACAACATGGCAGACTTCTACTTTCAGCTATCAGGCAAATTCTGTCTTCTGAAGGTCATAGCTCCATCGATTTTCAACGGATTTTTATGAGGATGGAAGCAAACTTTATTTGAACATCTAAAGAGCAACATAATATAAAAGCTTGGCGAGAGTCTTTTGCCTTTTTGTCGCAATCTTCCGGCAAAAAGGGGCACAAATCTTTTGGGACGTCCTATATGTTTGAAAATTTAGTATGCAGAGAACACTAGAGATATTGAAATGAATAAATTTGCTTGATAGCCCAAAGGCTGAAGAATTTCTTTGTATTTTTTATATTTTTTCAGAGCATTTTCAATATAAGCAAAATTGAATTTATGAAAATGTCTTCGAAATGCATTAAAAAGGGCCAAGTAATCTCCTCACTTGGACGAACAATGCCAATGCGTTTAATTTCGATAATAATGACTTACAAAGTTGTTTTGGTTTGCTTTTAATCGAACTTTTTTATTTTCACTCATACCAGGACTCACGACCAAACAGATTCAAAACAGAGACTAAAATCTTACGGGATCTAAAAAACAATAGAAGGTCTTCCATCCTTCGAGCGTCGAAAGAAAAGTCGAACGTTGCTTCGAACGTCGTTTCGAATATTGTTTCGCTTCGAAAAGTCGAATTCTTATTTAATCAACCAATCGAACGCTAGGAATAGGCACGTACGCACTTATTAATAATGTAGCGATCTGGTTGGTCCCACCGTAAACGTAGACTTATGATGATGAGTCCCTCGTTTCCCTGTGCTCTTTGACTTGATGATGGCGCTTCGGTCAACAGAGAGACTCATTTCCCAACGCTTGTAGAAACGGAATATCTCCTCACTGATTCTACTAATAGACCTTTTCGCTATTCTACACACGGTTCGATTATGTGGCGTTGGAGCTTCTATCACTATTGTATACATTTCGAACATTCTACAAATGTATCAAGCTATCGTTCGATTCGAATTCTTTTTTCGAATCTTAGCTAAAAGATCAATTGGGCCTAAATCAATCTGCTACTTTTTTCTCAAAACCACTGATCTTAAAACGGCACAAAAATGGTTTTCCAGAACTCCTGTACCATAGAAATTGCTGTCAGAACTTCGATAAATGTTCATTTTAGCTATCAATGCAAAAAGCGCCTTCCTCTAAGCCATACTCTAATCAGCACATGATTTTGCGACAAAAACTTGTCGCAGATTGACTTTTTTGTCCGGTTTTACAGCTCTATGTCCATAAGGCCCTCAGTGGAGCAAAACAACAACAACAATTCAACTCAATTAGATGAGCGTAACTAGAGGTTCCTTATGTAGTGAGGCTACCGTAAACGCGGTGGAGATGGCCTAAATAAGTCCCCATGTTGAAGCTGTATTGCCATGAGTCTCAGTTTGAAGCTTTTATATCATTCAATTCAATTCAATGCGGAAAGCAGAGACTCGTGTAATCAGTCTAACTCATGAAGGGAATGAAATGTGTGTGAGTGACGAGATTGTTTATGATTTGATAGAGGATTTTAGGCCTCT
Source organism: Aurelia coerulea (assembly GCA_039566865.1). Lineage (NCBI taxonomy): Eukaryota > Metazoa > Cnidaria > Scyphozoa > Semaeostomeae > Ulmaridae > Aurelia > Aurelia coerulea. The sequence goes on from CM076962.1 coordinate 15,614,218, forward strand.
TTCAAGCATTTTGAAGTAAAGGAATTTTTGTAAATCAAATTTACTTACATTTTCAAAGCACAAAAAGAAAGGCAACAATCTAAAAGATACTTTAATGCTTTATGATGTGGCAATTTAATGAGCAATTTTCTAGACTGCTTTCTCTCTGGGATTATGGCAAATTGTTTCAAGCTCACTTCAAGCAATTAAATGGAAAGAAGAAAATATCTTACCTGAATTGTTGTGACCACTTCAAACGGATAAATGATCTTTTCACTGCCACATAGTTCGCATATGAAGCCCTTCTGACTACACAACTGTAAATAAAAGTAGATTTCAATTCACAGGATGGCCATCTTGCTGCTCCAATGCATCAAATTAAGGACAAAACAAGCGTTTAGGTTACTATTGTGAACCAAGCGTTTAGGACAAAGCAAGCGTAAGGAGATTAGTGCAATAAAGCGTTCTACAGCTGTGTTGGGATTTGTCTACAGTTTCAAAAGGGTCGAGTATGAAGGGCATTTCAAGTTAAAGTTTCCCAGTAGACTGAAATTCTGAGAGTAATGTCCAGCTTACCTTACATTTGTAAACATGCTTCGAAAATTGAGCAATCACTTTTCTCAGATGCGTGGCCAGTTGTCCAGTATGAACTTGAACTAAATCCTAGGTAAATATATTAAATATACAGTAAATACAAAGCATTTAAAAAGAGCCTCTTTCTTAAATCGTACATCAAAACTTCTGAAATGACTAAGTTCAGTGGCGGACACTTGCCCAAATATTGGGGGGGAGGGGCGAAGTTTCAGTTAAAAAGCAACGTTTATTTCTGTTGTCTTCGAACAAAAGACCTTTGTCTTAGCCAGCATTGCACTCCCTGCCCCCCCGTGTCCGCCATTGATTTAGTTTATCAAAGTTGTCATCGAGCTGAAAGAATTTAAGCATGGAGCATTTCACCTTTGCGCTGAACGAAATGTTTATTCAATACTATCAATTAAATGCTTTTAGAAGCTTCTACCTCAACTGCGACAGTAGCAATCTTAGCTGCACCTGTCCACTCCTCCGGAAAGGTATCTCATTACGCTCACAATTAAATGTAGTAGCATCGAATATAAAAAGTGATAGTGTGGACTAAATATTTCGTTCACCCTCGTTTGCATTTTACGATACACTTAGGGGAAAGCGGCGTAACGAAAGGTGGGAGCAATGCTCCATAATTTAAATTAAACTTGAAGTCACACAATTGAGAAATTTGACCTAACTAAAAAGATATTGATTAAAACTACATTTATTTACAATATACAAATTGAAAATTAATTAATAGAGTTAGGCTGAGAAAGGCAAATTACTTTTCAGCCTACTATTTAAAATGCTATGACAGGGTGCTTGTTTGACTTCCAAAGGTAATCTATTATTTGTCTTTGCTTTCTGCAAACTTTTTCATCCTTGGAGCAAGGACACTGGCAGTGGCGTTGCGCAAATTCATATTGATATCGCTCCAAGAATTTTTCTTGAAAAGGTTTGAATGATAGCCGGGCGCAAGACCTGATAATGCTTTGTATGTAATAGTATCTGTTTCGCTTTTTATTATATCAGTAACTGTTAGCCAATTTAGTTTCTTGATCAAATTGGCGGCGGATACATCGTCGGTGCTAGCTCAATGATGACGATGAGTATACGAGTAAATAACATTAGTACATAAAACCAGTTAGCCATCTTGGCCTTCCAAGCATTGTTTGCAGCATGGAATGAGTGGCCGAGCGGCTTATACAGTTTCCGTCAGGTGACTGAAGTTAAGCTCGGTCGAGCGAGTTCCAACTCCAGATGGGTCCTGACCTGGCAACACACCTCGCCGTTTTTCGGAAAAAACGTTAAATTAATAATAATAATAATAATAAAACCATATTTATACAGGTAAACTTGTTCAGCAAAATGGATTTGCTGCTATCAACCAAGGACCTGTCAACCTAAAATACCTAAATATATAATTTACACCAATATAGTTTTAAAAGTTATTTACAATAATAGAGTTTAAAGAAAATTTTAAAAGTCAAAGTTAAAATCCTTGCAGTAAGTCTTGAACTTCAAAACTGATGTTTCGCTCTTTAGTTTGTTTGAAACTTTATTAAATATTTTTGCACCCTGGAATGCAAAAGTTTTCCGTCCTGCTTCAGATTTTACTCTTGGGAGCAATAAATTGTGTTCATTTCCACGAGTTCCTTTGCAGTGTTTTACACGGTGAAAGTATTCCCTAAAGTCAGGTGGTGCAAGACCGTTCAAGCATTTGAAGACCTCAACTGCACACATTCTGTTTCTGATGTGGTTTACTGATGGTAGTTTTACACTATTTCTTCTACCATTTATAATCTTTAACGATCGTATTTGGATGTTCTCAAATCGTTGTTTCTTAGATTCTGACATATCTATAAAAATGTTGTTGCAGTATATTAGGAGTGGCAGTATCATAACTCTGTATATTGTTTCTGCTGCATGAGGCGTCAAGTTCGGTCTTATCCTGGACAATAATTTGACTCTCGAGCTTGCCTTTTTAAGATTTTTTTCGATGTGTTCTGCATACGTCAGGCTTTTATCCATTATGACCCCTAAATATTTATAGGCTGCTGATTCAGCAATTTTTAATCCATTCAGCTTGACTTCAAATGCGGTCGATTTAGATGTTTTTTGATGTGTCCCGTAAAGAACGCACTCTGTTTTTGATTTCTTCAGATTTATAACTAGGTTATTTTCATTGAACCAGCAAGCAATCTGTTCTAATTCACTGCTCAAGACATTTTCAATTTCAGTACTTGTTTTTCCGGCATAGAACAAAACAGTGTCATCAGCATAGAGAATTATATTACATAATTTTAGATTTGTCTCGATGTCATTTATTAGTAATATAAACATCAATGGACCAAGGATAGATCCTTGCGGAACCCCACAAAAAATTGGTTGCATTTCAGAGCTTTGTCCATCGTGTACAACAAATTGCTTTCTGTTAAACAAATAACTATTAAACCATGACATTTCTCTCTCTTTGATGCCATAAATCGATAATTTGGACAGAAGTCGTGCATGATCCAAAGTATCGAATGCCTTGCTTAAATCAATAAAAACTGCACCAGTCATGAGGCTCTTGTCCATATTTTTCTTGATTGAATCTGAAAAAAGCGTAACTGCATGCTGAGTGGACGACCTATTTCTGAATCCAAATTGTCGTCTTGAAAGCAGTTTATTTTCTTCCAAATAGTCATAAAGCTGTTGATGTACTACGCGCTCAATGACTTTTGACAGGACTGGAAGCACTGATATGGGCCTGTAGTTATCCATGGAAGATCTTTCACCAGACTTAGGGGTCCCATGCCTGGATGCAGCATGCTTGAAGTACCAAGAAATACTTCCAGCCCACTCAAAATAAATCACCGAAAAAAGTTTTGCCTGTTTTGATGTGTTGCCTGAGCGAATTCCATTTGATGCAAAAGTTAATCATTGATCGTTAATCGCGTAAATCACAAAATCCAACCGTTTTCCTGTTGGTAAGTTAGATTTCCTTTCAAAATGGCTTACTTACCAGTGCAGAATACTGATGAATGTCATCACAGAGATACTCTCTCGGCCAAAGCCTAGGGATCAAAATTTGGAAAGGACTTTCGATAAACTGACTTTCTCTGACACTAAATCAAGCTTATGGATGACATTGAAGAATTCTGTTCAGCAAAACTGACTCAGTCTCTCGTCTTTTAGATTTGTTGTTCGGATAATTGCATTCTTCAGCTAATTTTGACAGTAGTTTTAGGGATTAAATTACTTTTAAAATCCTATTTGGTTTCGATCTGATATTAACGAGGGGTACGACATTTGATAACCTTCTTTTACCTCAATTTCTGGAGGCCTTCTGAAAAACAAATCATTTAGGTAGCTTTCGCACAAATTGGATCTTTAAATTTAAAAACTTTTAAGTCAGCGTATGTTTAGCAGATTTGCAAGAATCTGGTGTCTAAAATTAATTTAAGATCTTAGGGACGGGGCTTTCTTGCCTTGGAGCCGTTCACTTCATCGTTATGTTTCAATATCAAATAAAACATGGAACACCATTTTTTAAACCTGTCATGTGACTCCCAAAATGATGCTCGATAACCAAGTAAACATTCTGTTGTTAGCAGATGCTCTATCTTGCAGATGTTATTTATGAATTACAACAAATTCATAAGCTTTTGTCTGATATATAAATAAATTCAGCTATACCTTCGCCGAAAATCTTCCGCTATGTCATTTTTGCATGTGAGAATATAGCCTTTTAGATGCTGGAGTTGAATTCGAAGTAACTGCAAAGAAATTGTGAGAATATAGCCTTTAAGATGCTGGAGTTGAATTCGAAGTAACTGCAAAGAAATTGCGAGAATATAGCCTTTTAGATGCTGGAGTTGAATTCGAAGTAACTGCAAAGAAATCCAATCATCAGTACGACAATAGTGCAAACAAACCTTTTAGCTTTTCTAAAAAGAATTTGAATCGAACAATATTTTCATACCTTTTGCAGAATGTTCAAATGTGCACAAAGTGATAGAAGCTCTAACGCCACTCAACGATTTTTCATGCCCATCGGGATGGCATTTACATCCTTCCAAGGGAGAACAGGTAGTAACAAATGTACTAGTCATTTTTGTACGGTAGAAATACTGGGGAAGTTTGAACATGAATTTATGCCGTTTTTGAGGGGTTCTGGAAAAAATCTCTCAAGAAAATCCCTCATAATTTCAAAACGGAGTGACCGATGTCAGTCAGGTAAATTTTCAAATCTATCTGAACATGTCCACTATCAAACAACATATTTGCCAAAATTACTGCCTTGATATTCAATGAAGAGTGGCCTTTCAAAATGGGAATGGCTCTTCAATAGATAAAAAATATTTGAAATATCAATCAATACCTTGACTTCATTCAAATCCACTACAGCGTTGTATAACGTTGGATTGATCTCATCGATATGAAATATCGGCTCTTCTTCAATCTTCATCAGAAATGATTTTGTTATCTTAGTAACTGAAAAGTAAATACGAAACGCTTTTAAAGGGTCTGATTCAACCAGTATGCTTTGCAAGTGCCATCTCTTGGCTGGCCTTTATCGCTGCAATTTCCATGCCCCATGAAAATGACGAAAAGGATGCCAGCCAAGAGATGGCACGTGCAAGTCATGCTGGCTTGAAGTAGAAATGGGCCTTTTAAGTAGGCCCCCTGTAAAAAGTCACCACATACCAGCGGTTTTACCGTGGTTAAATGAATAAGAGTTAAATGAAATAAATATTAGCGTTGTTTCATAAATAAATTGTAATTTTTACAGTATGTTATTAGCAACTGAAGATGCTACAAGAGTATGAAAATATGTCAGAAAAATCAAACATGTTGTTATATATTTCTAAAAGCTAATTACATGACTGATCTCAGCATTTTGTTTCTGCGTGATATTATGAATCCTCAGAACAAAAGCAGATTTTGTAATACCATAGCAACAGCTGCGTTTGATTGATACCTCAATTCGAAGCGATTAGCGACTGCAGACAAAGGAAATTCTCTCAACCAGTAATTAAAAACAAAACAAAGCCGCAAAAGTTTCGTTGAAACTAGTAGGGCAAACTCTCGCCTTGTGCAAGCGAAAGGTGGGTTTTAAGAGAAGTTATTTGCTTATAACGAAAGAAGAAGGGTAAATCTAAAGTTCGGTCTCGCGGATTTGTTTATTTGATTCAGGAGTTGTTTTGTATTCGGTCACTGGCGTTGTGAGCCAATGCTTTGACGAGATCCCGTGTGTTATAAGATCCCGTGTGTTAAGTGTAAGTGTGTTTTAAATAATGGTTTTCAAACTCAAAACTCAATATAGGTATGGAGCTACCTAAAGTACAAGTTGTTTTGTAATTGTCCCATTTAAGCCTCAAATACACGAGAATTACAAATGCTTTCTGCTCGGCTTCTGAATCGAATAAACAAAATCTGCCAGACAGAACTTTAGATGTACCCTTCTTCTTTCGTTACAAGCACATAATTTCTCTTAAAAAAAACCACCTTTCGCTTGCACAAGGCCACAGTTTGCCCTACTAGTTTCGGGAAAACTTTTGCAGCTTTGTTTCTTTTGGATTACTGGTTGAAAGAATTTCCTTTGTCTGCAGTCGTTAATCGCTTTGAATTGAGGTGTCAATCACTTGCTACTGTTGCTATTGTATTATAAAGTCTGCCCTTGCTAATGGGTGAGTCAACAAGCTAACAAGTTTTGCGGGCTGTGGAATTCAAAGTACGTGGCCGATATTCAAAACTGAAGTGTTGATCTATGAGTCAAAGGCTAACTTAGATAAGAACATTTCGCTTGGTAAAATCACTCATCGTTTAGACCCACAAATTAGGAGAATGATGGCAAGGAGTTTGTATGAGAACAAGAATTCCATGATGGAATCTATTCAATGATTTACTTGCAAGTGAGATTTAAATTATATTTCTGAAACAGACAATTGCATAAGATTTAAAAATCAACTGCAAGTATTTCATGGACTAGAATGGAAAGGTGAAATATCATTCCCATACAAAACCCTTATCAGCATTTACCTAATTTCTGGGTCTGAAAGATACTAACCAAAATTGTCACATCTAACTTAGATTTTGACTGATAGATCAATAGTTCAAACTTGAATACAAACATACTGCATACTTTATATTCAAAAGGCGACACGACGTGTTAACTTTTGTTTCACTCATCCGACACAGTAAAAACCCGCATAAAAGAAACTACGGATTAAAGGCGAATTTCCAGTCAGTGGAATTTTCCGAGCGGGCGGAATTTCCTTTGTCTGCGTGAAAAAATGTCGCGCTGGAATTGAATAGAAAGTTACGGCTGAGCGACCTTTTATTGTCTAAAATTCCGCCCGCTCGGAAAACTCCACTGACTGGAAATTCGCCTTTAAGAACCTCCAAGCGGTTTTTGACCAATCAAGCACCTTCTGTGCAAGAACTGGTCTTATCAATGTGCATGAGTCGTTTCAGCCTGTCACAAAAAATCACAGGTTCTGTCAAGTCAGTTTACTGTAGGATACAAGTCTAAATCTAACCTTTGTATGGCTTGAAATCCCAGTTATAGATAATCTTTGCCGGAATTATATGTTCTTCGTCTTCATGACATTCTAAACAATAATACCTGTAAAGTAATGGTAACAATCAACATCGTACCCAGTGAAAATGAAGGTTTTCCGTAAACTTCAACGCCTACATTGACCTTGGAGCCTGTTAGGCTATTCAGATATTTGATTGGCTCTTTTCGAAACAAAAGAAGTTTCTCACCTTCAAAACCTACCGTTCAGTCGAAATGAAGAACATTCGAATGGCGCTGGATACAATGAATGGTGTTCAAACCATGGAATATACATTTCGAAAATGTCGAATATGGGATTCGAAAGGACCTGCTGTCTGCTAAATTATGCTAATTATTCCGAACAAAATTGACAAAATTTGTAAACCGGTCCCAAGGGTATCTGTTGAGGTCTAGCCTCCTATTGAAAACAACAGATACCCTTGGGAACGAGGTTGGGGAACAATAGAAATGGGAACAATGCCTTCCACTGTGAAACTGTTATTATTGTTATTTTAAATTTTCTTATAGTAAGTGTTTAAGATAGCTAAGTTACAGCTAATTGATGCCTATCCTACGAAACAAATGTAAAATCATTATCAAAGTACAAAGTAAAATAGTTCTAATAGACCTTTTAGCTATTTAAAAAAGAATCAGAATCGAACGATATTTTGTTAAATTTTGTAGAATTTTCGAATGTGCACAATAGTGATAGAAGCTCTAACGCCACTCGATCGAAACTCGCGTATAAAAATGTATCAAAATAACACTCGATCCAGGCTCTTTTCTTGAATAGCTAAAAGTTCTATTAGTTAGCTTAAAGGGTTTGTGCAAGGTTAAAAGCTTGTATTTGCAGAGAGCAGAAAAATCTAAAAATACCCCATTCAAATCGAGATTCAAATCGAAGTTGCACACAATTTCAACAAAGAGTAGCCTAAGAATGAGATTTTTATCTTGCTAAGAAACAATGCTGTGCCTGAGTGATTTCTTTGTTCTATTCATAGAGGAGCCTATTTACCATTGCACACTTGCTTTAACGATAAACGATATATATAAATATATCATACAAGTTTAAAGGCGAGTATTGAATGTAAATAAAATGAGACAACGAGATAAAACTCACCCGCCATCATAATAGCAAATTCTGTACATCCCATAAACTAGAGAAGAAAGAATTTGGATATTAAAAATGAATTTTGAATTCCTCCGAAGCAACTGATCAATCGAAAAGTAAAAGAAAGGAAATTCCCCTCATAGATACAGACAACTCCGCAAAAAAGAATACATGAATGATTTTTTTAAAAAGACACCCACAGATGAGGACTAAAAACAGATTTGCTATGCTCTTATCAGATTGTACCCTCAACCAAAACACTGCAAACGTAAAAGCCTCAGAATCATGAACTTTGATCGAAATGACAAAACAAAAAGATAAACAAACAAAATGCATGAAATTAGAGCATATTTATTTAGTTTAGTTTATTTTCGAAGTTGATTAGTTTCTTTTTATTATATAATTAGAAGCTATATTTATTTATTCGAGTTAAAATAAAATGACAACAACAACATTCATTCCTGAAACTCAAAAAATTCTAATAATGGAATTCTTCTATCGCGAAATTCTTTTTAAAGCTTTGGGATAGTATGGCACAGGGCATCAAACTCACCCGACCGTGTGACAGGAAGGTCACAAGAAATTACTCAGCACAGCACAGGACTTTGCCTCATGTCTTTCAGTTATCAAAATGCTTTCTTTTATTAAGTATCAATTTCATCCACATCCAATCTATAGCAAATGCTATGGACATGGGGAGCTTGAAAGCATTAGTAGAATGTGTCATTAATCGTTTATCCAAATGACAAGTAACTCTACATCCCAGTGCTTGCAAGCTGATATTTTCAAAGGTGATTCGTGATGGCTGGGAGCCAGTTTTTAATGTTGATCTCATAGTGAGACCATAGTTGATAACTCTATTCTTGCAGGAAGTTTAAGCATGATTGTATGCCGGTCGCTAGAACGAAAATGATTTTTCATGCCCTGGATGGTAATTTGAGAACAATAGTAAAGAATGCCTCAAAGATGAATTTCACAAATTTCTTCTGGACAGCAAAACTGACGATAATTTTTGTTCTGAAAAATATGAGTGCAATCTTAGACTAGTTTGGACTGATGTCTGTCTCAAAAAATATCACATAAGATTTGCAATAACGCAGAATAGCATTATAAGGAAAAAGCACAAAATTTGCTAAGAGTATCGATAGTTTTAAACAATTTTAAATTCTTAGTTTAAAATTTTGTTAAAATGCCAAAGATGCAGAAGACAACTCCTATGTATATCATTGAAGTCCTTGATGCTGCAAACAGTATTTCTATCAACATCCTTAAGAATGCATTTTTCCAACCTTTGACAGAAAATCCATACATTTCCTGTGGTGAAAATTTCATTTTACTGACACCTCAGAAGGGACCATTGTGAAAGGATAGTCACACTGACTAATTAATGCTATCTCTGCCTTGGGGCTAGTATGGTAAATTCCCAAACCTTGGGGTGTCTTTAGATTGAAATAATTTGCCTTTATATTTGTAATATATATTACAAATGTACTTAGATCTCTTTTGTCTTAGATTTATATTTTATTTACTTTTTGCCTTGCATGGAAAATTCTACATAGATACATACATACAGAATTACTAATGCAAAACACTTTATTTCTATTGGCGGACATGTTCATGTTCCACCTAATTAGAGACAGACGAGGTCATGGGTTCAAGACGTACTAGCGTCACATACATGGTTCGTATGTATGCAATTAGAAATTATCTAAATCCTTCATTTATGCAGGAAATATTCTGTGAAAATACAATTCACTACAATTTGCGTAATAATAACGAATTTATTCAACCAAGGGCGAGATCAGTCAACAACGGGACAGAGCGCGTTCGATTTAAAGGTCCTCAGCTCTGGTAAATGTTACCACCAACGATACGGAATTCAGAATACCTTTGTAAATTTAAAACAAAGATAAAAAATTGGTAAGGAGAAAATTGTCCATGGAAACTATGCCGCATTTTTATTTCAAATTTGGGCATCTTGTGATAAACATTTTTGCCACTTTGATTCCAACCTTGGACCATTCATATAAATATTTTAATATATCTGTTTTGATAGATTTACCAACTATTTTCTTATGTAATATTGCATACAATTATTTAACGTTGGAATTAATTAGCTACCGTTTCTATTTAGCTATCCTATGTTGTAATCCAGCGATAAATAAATTTATAATAATAAAACTGTTCTAATGAGAACCTCATAAACAAGAAATTTACATACTCAGTCCAATTGGCCTTCCACATCCAGCACATTGAAAGCTCTGTTTATCCAAACCCCTTTCAAGACCTATTGTTGTTATATGATCAAGTAGAAACTGCGTTTTCTGCCAAGAGAAGAAATTCTGTATGATTATTTTCAGGTTCATTTCATAGCATAGGCTCTAAATCTTTAAAAAGGCTGGTGTAAAATTGAATAACCAATTTCTTTGAACTGAATGACTTCAAAGAAACTTTAGCTATTTCTCTGTAATACTACCGTTGGACTTTTCTGAAATCTTCAATATGTTCAGAATTAGAGTGATTTTCTTCTTTTTCAAGAATTCAAGAAACTTTTTCAAAAAGACATAAAACTATCGTCAAATGAGTTGAAATGTAAAATACGATGTAATTTCGAAAGACATTCAAAATTTCTGGAAAGTCCAACGGTAGAATTATAGATAAGTATCTAAAGTTTCTTTCAAGCCATTCAATCAGAAGGAAAAGGTCATATGATTTTACATCCACATTTTTATGCCGAGTTAAAGATTTGGAACATATACTTCATTTCATTATGAATTACTCACACATGGTCATCCCATCAGTGAAAGCACTGGTTTTCATGGGGCTATGCAAAAAAAGTTAACAAGAAAAACTTAAAAACTTCAACGCCGATTACAAAAATGGTTCCAATAAAAAGATCTTCTAAATACATTTTATATGGTATAGCACTGACTGTTTGAATGCTCCCAGTGGGGCTGCCTGCTTCAAGTGATCACGGAGTCTGTTCCATAGCCTCGCACCTCGACAGGAAAAAGCCTTCGGACCATTTGAAATTTTCATGAACGGTTTCCCTTAGGTTGGTCCCTGTACAGCGAAGGACAATGAGGCGATGAACACAAGAAAATGAACAGATATGAAGTGATTAAAATTGGTATAGCATATCTGAAAGAGAATCAACATAGTTAAAAGCTGGCCAGGGCCAGGGCCAGGTCAAAAATATATTCTATTATACTCGACCACTTTGACGCATCCGGTCTAATTGTGTAGCTAAAGAAACAATGGGTTTGTGGGCGTTTCTTCAGCCTATTTATAGCGGTTACGAGATATAGCTATGTCTATTCCCTTTAAATGTAGAGCTCAAGTCTTTATAAAAAAAATGGTGGTAAATTCTGTTGCGTTTTTTAAATTCAGTGGCTTGAAAGGAGCGTCTGTTACTTTGCTATAAATCTAAATGACAAGCTAAACTAAAAAGAAGAGCCACCCAATGTCAAAAACTTTGGCGCCAAATCTTTAAAAAAACTGTAATGCGAACAATTTCCATTACTAAATGGAGTTTTGTGTGCTGTACTTCATGTACGATTTCACGACCTACATAAAGTTGAGACCAGTAATTAGAAGAATGCTCTCAAAATCGTTTAATCGTTTAATCTCCCAAGAAAAAGAAAGGCAACTCTACTGATAAGAATGGACGAAACACGTAAGTTTCATGAATCATCTATTTTTGTTTTATTCAAATTTATATCTCGATATAGAGCTAACACGGACTGGAAGAATCAAAATTTCGTTTGTAGCCAAATTTTGAATATCTCTCATCTTTTAGAATTCTTTTATACACAGGGCTTTTCAGAAAAATGCAACTCAACTATAATTTAAGTTGATGTAATGTACAGTATTTTAAGTAATTTAAATGAAATTTGCGACTGTTGAAAACCGAGCACACTCACTGCAGATTTAAATAAAAATATTAATTTCAGAACGAGTTTGAAACTGTTTGCCTCAACCTTGTTCAAATCTGTTGCATTTTATTTTTCGGACACCTGGTATAAGGTGAAGGTGAAGGTGGAGTTGCGGTTTTAGCGCCAAGCACTGGGATCGCAGAAGTAGAATAGGCCTAATCGAGTCCGTGCCCCTTGTCATGACGCTGAAGTGATGGGGCACTACATGGGATCGAGCCCGGTCCACCTGACTGTTCTGGCTGCAATGTCTGAGAATTACACCAATACGCAAAAACACCTTCAAAAACAGGATAACAGGACAACGGAAACTAAAATGATTAAAGCAATTATAAAGCAAGTACCTCATCCGTATGCTCTGCTTTCCATGATGAACTCAATGGCACTACCTAGAAAAATGATTGATAATATTACCGGGAGCGGGAAAAAACAATCCCCTTTTTAAAGGCCATTGCTCTCTGAATATCAAAGCAATCATATTGATAACTGTCTTGTTTTATTGCCAATATGTTCAGTTAGGCTAAGTAATGTACCAGGCTTTAATCGGTCATTCCTTCCCGTCGATGTGGGAGATTTTCTGCAGAAAGCTCCTTCACAAAACCTGCAGAAATGGGTGAAAACATTCTTCGGTTTTCCTCCCTCACAATGATGACACTTACATGTATTCATGTATTTTGTCCTCTTGGGAGAAAGGAATCTCCCTGAATAAGTTATTCATACAAGGGGGAGACTTGTTCATCCTCCCAAGAGGATAGCACATGCTAAGCGTGCAAAGGTCATTCATGTAAGGGTCGTGTAAGGTAGAAATATAAGGAACCGTTACTTTTGGCACGATTTAAAGGTTGTTTGAGGAGACTTTCTCAATGCAACTAAGGACACTTTCTCGAGAAATTCTTCTCAATTTCAGAACGGAGTAGCCGATTTCAGTCAGGTAAATTCCAAAATGAATTTGAACATGTCTACCATGAAATCATATATATTTGCCGATATCATCGTCTTTGATATGAAAAGGAGCCGTGTCGTTTCAAACGGGGATCGTTTTTATTTACTCAACCGGTAGAATTATGATATGAGTGAAATCATAAAACAGACCACATTCTTCGTTGTTGGTCAGAGTTTCACGCTACACAACGGTCATCAAAAGACTGAAAGCTCAATTTAATTTTACGCAATTTATATGGTAAATATGGTGATGAAATAACCTTGCAAGTATTTTTCCTACGGTTTTCTTCAGCTATTACAATTAGAGCTATATTCAAGTCAAGAAAAAGAAGGCTTTCCAAAAGCCCCTGAATCTCGAAATGCAAAGGTCTTACGGAAGTATTGCCCATACAGATGCTCTTTTCCACTTTAGTTATGAAGACATTCAAAGCAAATAACCTGAATTATAGAATGAGATCTAATTGGTCAATAAATAGCCTATTGTGTTTGCTAATCCAACGCCCAGCAGAACAAAAAACAGCTGAAGAAAATAATGGTGTGTTTATGTTTCTCTTTGCCCTATTTATAGACGGGTGTCATATAGCTCAGCTAATTCACTTCAAGCCTCAAATGGTGACCTCTGGTGTTTTCTACGTTGACCAAAATTTGATGCTTCGCAGAACAAAAATGGCACGTTTCAAGTCGATTTCGATGGAAACTTTTTCAAACTGTACTAAAATTCACGGGCTTGATAATGGACTATGCTTTAAACGTCGTGCTTATTTGAATTCGCATCAAAGGGCTTATCTTTTACATTATTTACTTGTTTATCTTTGGCACTACACGCAACAAGGAGGCTTTATTTAACCATTTATCTGGTTGAATATCTGCTACCTCCTATGAAATGGACAATAATATCTGCTAAAAGCCTGCTTGTGATGAAAATGATCCCCCATAAATATTTGAATGGTCCATTAACAACTTGAAAAATGTTTCCAAAATAAATATACAAGATAAAGAGAAACGCACCTCATAATTCATCTGTTGTATATTTTCATCTGAAAAAGAACAATGTTGATCATTTTATGATGGGTTACCCGGAACAAACTTCGTGAGCTTCATCAGATCTACCGTTGGAAGGCTACTGCTCTCTTAAAATATGCACGATTTGTAATATCTGATTAAACAGCCAACATGGTCAATACGTTTTAGAATTTTTCCAGGCTAGAATCGGTCCCTCCGTTCAGATTTTACAATGGATTCTCAAGAAAGCCCCTTCAAGAAACCTTACAAAACGTGCTAAGTCACGAGGAAATTTTCCTTATGTTTCTACTTTACAGGAAAGACTTGAACACACTTTGGCATGTGCTATCCTCTCTGGAGAATGAAAGTCTTCTCCATAGTATCATCAGGGTCATCATTGTTAGAAAGGAAAACCAAGGAAATGTTGATCGTCATTTTCACTCGCTTTTGCAGGTTTTTGAAAGGGGCATTCTGCAGAAACGTTCCCAAATTGACGGGAAGGAGTGACCGGTTGAAGCCGGGTAAATTACTGAATGTAATTGAGTACATAAGCAATGAAATGAGAGAACTTTCAACATTATTTCTTTTATATTCAGAGAGCAATAATTTTTCCAACATCGTGCCCTTTTCAACTCCTAGCTAGCTTCACCATTTTGCTAAATGGTTTGGCTATCTTTTATAGACCGTGTTTAATCACTTTAAGCTTTAAAGGGGCTCCGTCGTCAAAATGTAAACAAAACGATAATTATTGCAGTTTTTTGAAAGGTGATATCACACAGGATTTTCGTATTTTTTTCAAAATGAAAGTTGCTGTTTGGGCATTAATTATTGTACTTCACAAAGGAACAAACCAAACATTCATATCTTCTACGATTGCTCGGATATAAGTGGACTTTTAACCGTCGCTTTTTAGTGGCTTGGGTGAAGCCACCAAACAAACTGCATATAACAATGGATGAACAATGGATAATCGGCGACACGTGTGAGTTTTCGGATTTGTTTACTGTTTGACGACGGAGCCCCTTTAATTACCTTCCAAAATAGAATTAAAAAGCACTTCAGATCCTTCATTTCACAATCAGTGTAAAATAATCTTAATCTTTTCTGGCCAAGGTGCGTTGTATAGGAGTTTGGGGCCGGGAGCTGCGTTCATTTTCCGGTCGAAGAATATTGACCTTCCTTGAAATATCTATAGAAATCGCTACAAATGAGATATACAGATAAGAATTTCAGCGATTATGCATGCTGACCTGAGCAATAACCCAAACTCTTTCACTGCTATCATATCTCAAAATTCAAGGCAATTTCTAATGATTTCTGGTAGAGATATCATTTGGGCCTAAGCTTGTCCTCGTTTAAAACTCATTCTATTGCACTTAAAAAGTTATGGTAAAATTCTAGAGCTGAATAGTGCACTCACCCATGACTCAGGCACCAGTTTGACTTCGTTTGCCTTTTTTACATTAGCAAATTTTTATAAGAAACGACCATTTGTGGGCGAATTGCAAAAACTTTCCTCGGTCCATATTTTTCTCTGCACAGTCTCTCCGCTTCAAACAACAAACAGTGAACTTTGTATCATAAAAGTCTTGCATCACAAAACATTACTATAGAACGATTCCATGCGCCTGTATCGGAGTAGCATCGGGAAAGATGTGATGCCGTCTACCAGGCGAGTAAAAACACATTCCCCGTTTGAAAAGCCAATGTTCCATGGTTATCACCAGGCTATATTCATATGCACAAAGAGACAAATAAAACAAAAAGATAAAAAATAGTTACCTTCTGTTGGAGTGAGAGGACAAGGTATCTGAAATACAAAAAAAGGTCATGAGCAATGGATAAACATTTTGCATTCGAGATGAAATTTTCTTAAAAAATCGCTAGTAATCTAAGAACAACACGCCCAATTGTGTTAAATAAGCCGCATGCACGAAGAAGTGTTACAATCCTTTGAGATGTGAGTGAAGATAAGAGTTTGGAGGATAGGCTGGACTGAGAGGGAAACAAATAAATGGGTGCAAAAAAGAATTGAAATTAAAGTTAAATGTGTACATGTAAGTACAGCGGCCTTCCGAGGGGCGTGACAATTTCATGTAATAATTCATGTGATCACTTTTGTAAAGGAACTCACTATGTGGCAAGGAGTAATCTAAGCATACTGATGACTTACTTGCGGTTGCGCTTTCGGAACTGAAATCTTAGTTTGAATGTGATCGGTTAGATTCGCCAATCACAGCGCGCTCTGTGAGGCTCTTCGTCTGCATCGTTTCAGAATATATTCGTTTAAGATCGCAGCTCCCTGGATATCTAGACCAATGATATCGGCAACTATATAGCTAGTTTAATGGTAGAAATGTTCATATCTGCCATAAGATTTACCTGACTGAAATTGGCCTCTCCATTATGAAATTACGAGGGATTTTCTCGAGAAAGCCTCTTCAAAAAACCTTCAAAACGTGTCCAAAATCATGAACATAAGATTCTTAACCCTATTGTACCCGGGGGGGGGCAAAAAAATGCCCCCCCAACCAAACTTTTGATTATAAAACAGAGAGGAAAGAGAAAAATGAGCTGAAACATCCATGACTTTTCCTAATTTTTAATTGGCAATTAAATTTTACACTTGTCATTGTCATAATTTAAGTCACGTGACCAGTAGATACCCATATTTGGAAAGTACTCACAAAGGAAATCACAAAAACAGTCGTAATTCCTTTGTCTTATCCTTGATGAAAGTTGTCGAGTCATTATTTCAAAAGTGAAGATAGGCCCCTTCGAAACTTCAAATCATTTTTGAAGCATGCACATTTTTCATCTTAGCTAGCTAGTCTGCAAATTATAGATTCCATGACGTCATGCAAATTGATGACGTCATATCTCTAATAAAGAAAGACAAAATTTTCAAATTTTGATATAAATCGATGGATAAACATATTCTCTTCATTTTTCAGTAGTTTATTGAGGTTTTCATACATTTTATCTGAATTAATTAGCACTTTTTGTGTTTTCAGTACTGAAGCTTATATCTGACATGGTCCCATTGTTTGGTCGCTTGGCAACGAACCACGTGACTAATTAGCATTAAAATCTATAATTAGACTCCTAATAGATGTACTTACTATTGTGCGAAGTTACAATGGCATACTAATTATAGTTTTGTAGATAATTAGGGGGGGCATTTTTTTGCCCCCCCCCGGGCAGTGGTCTGACCCTAGGAGCCCGGGTAGAATAGGGTTAAGAAAACATAAAATTCTTAAAGATCAAAATGAGGTATAGTAAAAGACTCTCCCGGTATAGTAACAGCTGATACATCATTTTGGAGCAACAGCAAACAAACTAACCTCAGTTATTCCTGATACATGACTGCCATCTATTTCCGTTTCTCGTAGGTTTGATCCATGCAATGGCATTGGTGCCCCGTATGTCTGTAGTAGGGTGTTAAAACTGGGTTGCTCCGGCAAACACTCTCCCTCCGTGCTTTCTGTAGATGGGGAAACAGCATCGGACATCTCCATTCTATGGGTAACTGATGATTCCATTTTTGGGGTAACTGACAATTCGGTAAGTTCTGAATCAAAGGCAGAGGACCATCCGCTCCACGAGTCTTCTCCTAAGGATATTCTGTTGCCAACCGTTTGAACAAAGTTGCTCGACTGGTCGTTTGATGACGAGGAAAGTGTACTTAGGCCAGTTCTTGTATCTTCAGAGTTTGCTGATGCAATTGAGTCTGTAGTTAAGATAGAGTTTGTTGGACCCTAGAATAGATAAGACTCACTTATTCCTAACTATCTTCCACAAATTTCTGTTGGGGAATATCTCATAACTTCAACTGATGTGAACTGAAAGTAAATAATAGGCCTGAAGTTTGAATATGAAGAAAAGAAGTTCCTGAAGGCCATGAATAAAATAAGAACCAATTTAAGAACCTGAACAGCCTCATTTCCCACTAAATACCCAAAACATAAGAACCTAGTTAGGCTTACTTGCCAAAATTGTAGGTTCTTACACGCGGGTTTTTACTGTAGCATAGGTTCCAAATCTTTGTAAAAAAGTGGGTGTAAAATTCAATGACCTAGTTCTTCTGATTGAATGGCTTGAAATTGACTTTAGATACTTATCTATAATTTTCCCTTGGACTTTCACGAAATTTTGAATAATTTTCGAAATTACAGCGTATCTTACATTTCAACTCATTTCAGGATGTGACGTCATGAAATTTCTAAATCATAAACCAGATGAAGGACAGACTATTGCTTGATACCATATTGTAGGAATTCATAAACTATGGGTTTCTTCGAAATTATTCTATGTTGCGTCAAACTGTTTAGAAATTACGATGGGTTAAGTTCTTTTGAAAATTGTTCTTGAATTCTTGAAAAAGAAGAAAAACACTCTAATTCTGAAAATATCGAATATTTCAGAAATTCCAACGGTAGAATTATAGAGAAATAGCTAAAGTTTCTTTGACGTCATTCAATTCAAAGAAATAGGTCACTGAATTTTACACCAGCCTTTTTAAAGATTTGGAACCTATGCTTGCCAAACCTATCAACTTTTCGTACAAGGTGGACGAAAAGAACTTCACATGTTTGAAAACATGTTCTCCGGAAGATTCTTGAAGCATTGGCATCAATCAAAGCTTGCTTAATACACGAAAGGCTGAAGTATTTGCGATTTTTGTTCCATTTTTCTGGGCATTCAAAATACAGATAAACTTTTATCAAAAATTCCTTAATCTCGAAAAAAGTGCAACGATACATAAAACACCGGATAAAACATATAAAGAATCTCCTCAATGAAGCACATTTCATTCCCCAACAAGGGTCCTGTCACTCAAGTAAAAATCACTTCTAACCCTAAGACCCGGGACTAATAGGCGAGGTAATTTTCAGCCACTGTCTATATGAGATTCTTTACCTCGCCTGAAGTGAGTAAAGCCTCTCGTCGTGAAATCAGAACAAATGAACCAATAGGAATCAACGAAAACACCAATACACCTCAACCATACCGGTAGTGTTTGGTTTATATGGAAAAATTCACCACGCCCAGGTGAGATTCCACCTCTGCTTGGGTGGGATCTCATTACTTTGGTGGTGCTGCGTTTGTCATATAAGCGTGAAATGAAAATGCAAAGGATTCCATAGGAAGGTGGAATCTCGCCTGTTGGCCCCAGGTCTCACAGGTCAGGTGTTTTTCCACATATAAACAGGCCCTAAGTGAGGAGATTATGTATACCTTTCACGCCCGACAACACCAAGCCTGAATTCTGACGTCACTTCCGGCCTCTCTTGCAAGAAAGCTGTGGCGCGAAAGTAAAATTTGTGATAAATGGCGTCAGCAGGCGTGCCAAGTGTCCCAAAGCAAAATATCGAGATATAACGCAATAGCTGTATCTTCGCTCTTTCAACTTCTTTGAGCATTTTGGACTCAGAGCTTCTTGGTTTTTCATATTTTTCAAAGGCCGTGGACAACTCTGTTTACAAACTCGGGATTCAGCACAGCAGGTAAGCAGACTTTATCATAAATTTAACGTTTTTCCTTTGTTTCATGGAAATTTTGTTGAAAGTTTTGGATTCCTCGATGTCGTTTTGTCCTATTTTGCCACCTTTCGCCAATTGTTGACGAAATAAACTTGTCTTTTTCTCGTTTTGAACTTCGGCTTGCAGTTTCAAGAAAATGAACTTTTGTTGGCCTAAATTTAACCAAAATTTTTTCAAACTCCAATATTTTCTAAACTAAGACAGGAATTCTCATTTTGGAGATATAACGCAATAGCTGTAAGCATCTAGTTTGTAGGAATGTTGCCTGTTTTGCTGTAGCCTTTGCCGGTTTCCCACAATTTGCAAAGGCAATTTTTCCGCGAGAGCCATGACCATCTAATCTTCGTTAACTATACGTGCTTCCTTTCACAAACTTGTCTGCTTTTTAGTCAGAAAACAAACGTTAACCTTGGTTGAATGTATCACTTTCGAACTTAATCTGATGTTTTCAGAAATGAAAGTATTTTAGAGTACTTGCTAGCTGTTTTGGCCACCAGAGCAATGAGAATAATAACAAAACTTTGACTTCGCTCTCAGAGAACTTTCGTCGGGTTTGGCCTAACTGTAAACAAACATAAAGTTGCATTGTTGCTTATTTTCTTCAAGACTAATGGGGAAGCTCTGACCTAGAAATAGGAGATTTGCTTACTCAAACAATGTTATCAAGGCTACCTTGTACAAAAAATTATCAGCTTTGATTATTTTGCCTATAAATACGACAGTTTACTGCAATTATTTGCCCTTAAATCTGTTTTCTTTTTCTTGAGCAGGGTATTGCTGCTCTGATTTAAGTTTGCAAAGACATCTCCTATTTTGGTTTGCTGCTCTTTTTTATACAAGCAATTCTCTATGAGACAAAGTGAAATTTGCTATGCAGCAAACATTTTTAGTAGGAGGAAATAACATTGTCTCTGTTTTATTTTAGGACCCAAACAGAACAAGATTATCCTTTACCAATCAAGCCCAACCTTGAAGCAGCATTTGACAACAACCACAAAAGACTGCAATTCTTGCTTTTTCAATGCCTGAGGATTTATGCAAAACTGATGGAACATGACTGTTGCAAACAAAGCATTCAATGAAAAACAATATTATGATATATCAAAAAAATTGAGTAATCCAATAATTGAGACTCTGATGATTTTACTCTGATGATAGGAAGATGGTAAGATAATAGCAATTGAATCATCACAAAATTGAAATTTTAATGCTTCCAATTCTGAAACAGTCTGAAACTTATTCTGAATTTGATCTGCAAAGACAATTGTTTGCAAAGACAAAGACAAAGCTCGCCCGTTTCACCCTGTAGGTGAAATGCCATGCTTATTCACGAGTTTCTGAAAATTACCAAAAAGCAGTTATTGCCGTTGTCCATTCAGAAATAGTCATTGCAATTTCAATAGACAGCATCCTTCCCTATCTTCCGTGTCTGTGAGTTTTTAGAGCCAACAAGAGAAGATTTCCAGACTGCATTGAGTTGCTCCATCATTGAGAGGAACTTGCCCAGTACAAATAACATATTTTCTATAATTTGCTATCCATTTGTCCATCGAAGACATCTGCCATCATAAACAAAACGATTTTAGTTCTTGATCCATAAATATCCGAGTTCTTTCGTTCGAAGCTGCTTCTTCTTGTCTCTTTCTTTCTGGCGAGTTGGAGAATTATTTGAAAACATGAAAGCATCTCGTGTCCTTCACTGGCAGTAAAAGGATCGCTAGTGCTCTGCATATTGGTTTATTGCTTCGTTTCCTATCAGAATTAAAATGTTTTCTTGAAAGCAAGCAGCAAGCAGACCACGCCGCTTCAAAACAATTTCTACGATCTACGGCATTTTCTAAATGTCATGGTTTTCAAGGCGCTGCTTAAGTCACCAAAAACAATGAATTCGAAAAATTTGCCCAAATACGGATGAAAATCTCTTGAATTAAGACCATCACTCCTGTCAAATTGCGTGGAGTTTACCGGGAAGTTTAAATCAAAACGATTTTAGTTTTAAACATTTCTTAGATAAATTCACTACCTTTTAAGATTAAATTAACGCGGAAAAATCACACCGCATCACTGCAAGAAACGTTCAAAGTCGACGAAAATATGCACTTCCGGTCATTTTCCTATACATTTGTATAGGGGCATCAAAGCGAGGCTGAACTCCTCGAGAAAGGTGTTGTCGGGCGTGCCTTTGGCAGGCATCTAAAAGAAATTTCTATCAATCTAAATTAGGCTATATTTATAATTTCATATCGCAAAAATCATGAAAATACATCAGCCTCTCGGCTATTAACAAAAATTTTTTTTCTATTCATAATGAATTAAAACTAACTAAACTAAATACAATACTACTGTACCGCTCTTGTAGTAAGAAGACACAATCTGGCACAAGGTCATCTGGCCTACACCAAGAACGATATTTACAATTTGCAAATACAACTTCAAGATGTATAGATAGCAAATTTCGTGCTCTCGGGCTGTCCCTCTCTTACGACTATTATTGGATCAATTTAAATTTAATTGTAAGTACCATTGGAACTCGTTGACTATAAGTCCTTTCCCACTATGGATGGCATGTAGTTAACTAACCTTGTTGTTTTTTTTAAATAGTTGTTGTTTCAATGAATAAAGAAGAAAAAGACATACAAAGAAAAAAATACATCAATGAAATGTGTTCCTTGTGAGAAAACTCACGCACGAGGCAGCCTCTTATGGAACAGCATGCCTGATTTAATAAATAGCGCTTCATCAGCTGCTATATTCAAGAGAAGATTACACAATTGGAGTGGGAAAAAACGGCAGTGCAAGATTTGCAGATAATGACTATTAGCATGCTATATTATCTTGTATTATGGGTTTCTTTTTCTTGTAAAAAATATCTTTTTTTTTGTTTCAGAGGTTTCTTTTTATTGTAAATAGTTGATGAAAATTAGTTCGCATCATTGTTATGTACAACTAGAACTTTCTAACCAACTTTAAATAAATTGATCAATAAATAAATAAATAAATAAATAGATAAATAACTAAATAAATAAATAAATAAATAAATAAATAAATAAATAAATAAATAAATAAATAAATAAATAAATAAATAAATAAATAAATAAATAAATAAAAGGAACTGAGAATGCAAATGGGCCTACCCTGCTTGTTTCACTTGGTACTTCAAAGTCGGAGTCAGTCCCACTTCTGTCTGAAGATGGTTCTGAATATGTGAATGATGAAGCCTTTAATCTCCATTCTGGCAGACCTATGAAAGATTAGATTGACGTTAAACGTAAAAAGCATACTTAGCAATTGAGGCAGTAAAGCTCTCTTAAGTACGCTCGCAAAATTCGAGATTTTGATAGCTTCAGCCGTCTCAGTAAAAGCATATGTATCAAATCTTTAAATAGGTTGGTGTAAAAAGGAATTTTATCTATTTTGTTATAATTCTACCGTTGGAATTTTCAAAAATTTTAAATACTTTCAGAATTAGAGTGGTTTTCTTCTTCTCTAAGAATTCAAGGAAAACGTTGAAAACATCTTAAAAACATTGAAATTTCTAAATGTTTTGATGAAACATGATATGATTTTAAAGAAAACCTTAGTTTATGAATGTATGCAATATGGTATCTAGCTAGAGTCTGTCCCTCTTCTGGTTTACGATTTAGAAATTTGATAACGTCATATTCTCAATTGAGTTGAAATATAAACTACGTTGTAATTTCGAAAAATATTCAAGATTTCTTCAAAGTCCAACAGTAGTATTTTAGATCAGTAGCAAAAGTTTCTTTCAAGTCATTTAGTTCAAATATTGGCCATAGAATTTTACACCCACCTTTTCACTCCAATCTAAAGATTAGGAACATATGCTCTCAGTAAATGACTCAAGCGAATCGAAGAAAGGAAGGAAGATTTAAAAAAGAACTAGGTCAATTTGAGCACGATAATTCAAACCCTGCTTTCTTATTAGGACTGCTACTGGGTGAGTCAGAAAAAAGAATCCCCGTTTGAAAGGTCATGGCTCCCTGGATATCAAGACAATGATATCGGCAAATATATAGTTTTATGGTAGAAATGTTCAAATCTATTATAAAATTTACCTGACTGAAATCGCCTACTCCATTCTGAAATTATGAGGGATTTTCTCCAGAAAGCCTCTTCAAAAAACCTTCAAAACGTGCCCAAAATCATGAACAGATTTCCCTAACATTTCTGCCTTACAATGCCTTACAGCAATGACTTGTGAACGCTTTAGCACGTGCCATCCTCTTGGGAGGATGAACAATTCCTCCCCCTGATCGATGACCTATTCAGGGGGATTCCATTCTCCCAAGAGGACAAAATACATGAATTTATGTGAGTGTCATCAATTTTAGGAAGGAAAATGTGCTCATTGTTTTCATTCGTTTTTGCAGGTTTTTGAAGGGGCTTTCTGCAGAAAATCACCCATATCCACGTGAAGGAATGGCCGATTAAGGCCGGGTAAATTACTGAACCTAATTGAACATATTGGCAATAAAACAAGACATTTTTCAATATTATTGCATTGATATTCATGGAGCCGTGGCCTTCCAAGCCGGAATCCTTTTTTCTGACTCACCCGGTAGAATAATCTGAGGATTGAGACTACGTCTAGTTAAGTCTTGCGAAATAAAGCACAGGAACTAAATCTATAGAAATGTTACACGAATAATGGTAAATGCATATTTCGTTTGATATAATGATTTGAAAGGAGCTTCAGGTATTTTCCTAGAAATTTTCATTGGCAATCTTCAACATTTTAATCATTTTCAGAATTACAGCAGAAGTTGTTTATATTTAAGAATCGATACCTGTGCTAAATTCAAAAGAGAATGGGGAAATACGAATGTGCCAAGAAGAAGATGCAACAACAACAACAGGTTCCTCCCAGATTATGAGGTTCAAATGAAGTTCTAAATGCCATTGATTGATTATCGAACAACCAACAAACTGAAATCAAGTTCGAACACAACAGACGTTTAGTTAGTAATGAGGCCACAGGAAGCCCAAGCGGTTGATTGAACGCTAATAATCTTCAAAATAGTTAATTGTAATACCTTTGTGTTTTATTTGTTGCACTTCTCTACGGCTGCATTGTGTTTCCTTTGTTGACTTCTGTACTGAGTAATTGTTCGAATACGAGAGTTCGATTTGAAGTAACACTACGCCTTCCTACATAAAATTAATTTTATGAAGTATTTTATTAACTTTAGCAATTTTATATAGGAAGGTGTAGTGTTACTTCACATCGAACTCTCGTATTCGAACAATTACATTACTCAGTACAGAAGTCAACAAAGGAAACACAATGCAGCCGTAGAGAAGTGCAACAAATAAGGCACAAAGGTAATACAATTAACTACTTTGAAGTTTTAAACTTATTATCGTTTAATCAACCGCCTGGGCTTCCTGTGATGAGGCCTCAGAAGTGAAGCGAAAGCTTCAACGATATAATATAAGCAATGTAGGTGTGAAGGTTTAAAAATAAATGGCAAACAAATAAAAATACAATTATAGTCTAGGGTATAGCACTCGGGATCAAATTAAAACTTTGGCAGGTTCTGTTAAAAGAAGAAATGAAAAATTATTGCATCTTTGTTTTTATTGAAAAAAATTATGAAAAGCTTTTGAAAAAAAAAAATCGTTGGGAATTGTAAATCAATGAAGGAAAAAATTAAAATCTTCGTGAAAACCATAGTTTATAAAGGCCTATCCCTGATGAGCCAGAAAAAAGTGCCCACTTTTGAAAATTCATAGCATCAACAGTACTGGATGAATTGGAATGAATGAATAATTGCTTGACAGCCAAAAAGTATTTTTGTCATTGTTCTCGCCTTGTTACAAGCATTGGAAAAATTGGTAAATTCAAATTTAGAAAAACTTCGTGGTTGCAAAATGACTTAAAAAAGGCCTAAAATACTTGATCAAATGATAAAGGACTCCTCGCTCAGAACCTCAGAGAAAAAGCAATTTCCAATGGGTGAGAGATGTCGTCTACAGATGTATTGCTATGGGATTGAAAATCTTTAGAATCTGTTTGAAAATCTATGTCTTGTTACTCTTGAGAGAGGTGAAATGCCTTGTGTATTGTTCTGTGTGGTGAGACTCCTAACGATTTGATCAAGTGTTTTAGGCCTTTTTCAGTCATTTGAAAACATGAAATTTTTGTAAAGTTGAATTTACCTATATTTGCAGTGCTCGTAAGAAGACGTGAAAAATCACAAAAATGCTTTGATCTTTTGGCTTTTCACTAGAATTTGAATCATTCAAATCCATGAAGTACAAGTGGTGCTACGAATTTTAGAAAGTGGGAACTTTTTCTGGCTCACCCGGCATTATGGCGGTAAGCAGAGGTCCATAGATTCTGTAGTTTGCAAATTTAGCTATTTGATAATGCCACAACTGGCAAACAATTTGAAACAAAGAAGACACTGTAACTCTAAAACTGATATAAGATATCAAAGATTGACACTAAAAACTCATATCTAAATAACTGAAATTGCTTCTACGCCATTGTAGCAAACGAAAGATACATTTACCAATCGCATAATGTTTCTAACGCATTGATTCCTGTGTGCTGGGAAATAGCGAAGCGACAACAGCAAAGCTAATTCAATTAGATGAGATGAGCCAAAGTCGAAGGGCTTGTGGGGTAAGGCTAGTCAAATACCTTTAAAATGTCGCTCTCTGCCGTCACTTGAATCACTATCATTCGTGCGTCTGCGTTTTCCCGAGATCATTCCTGCGAATTGCAGAGACTCTATGGACCATTCGTCAAGTTTTGACGAATTATAATTCAGTTGAAACTGGAATTCCATCAAACCTACAAAATAAAATGGTACAGGGTGAGAGAAAAACTTACAAGGTCCACGAACCTGTAATTCTCTGGCTATTCGTCAAATTTTTTAAATATAACAGGTGAGTCAGAAAGTGTGTGAAGGTGTTGTTGCATAGTGGCGTATTCATGTGAAAGTCCAGCCAGAACAGTCAGGCGGACAGGTTTCGATCCAGGTAGAGCGTCTTGAGCGTCATAACAAGGGGTCGCGGACTCCACTAGGCCTATTCTACTTCTGCGATCCTAGCGCTTGGCGCTAAAAACTGCCACTTCACATTCACCTTCACTTTATGTACACTTTTTGAAGAATCGTACAAAAAATTGGAAAATAAATTTTTAAAATTACAACTCCATTATATATTGCATTTTAAGTTTTATTGATTAAAAATCGAATATACAATTACCCCTGTCTCCTTAGCTTTCTTTTCAACTCACAGTAAAAGCCACTACGGGCCTGTTTTCATGAGAAACTCAAACCGGTTTGAAATTTCACCCCGATCTGAGTTGATCTCGTTGTCTAGTCAAAGCCCTTATAGTGTTTACATGAAAAATGCAATTTCTAACTCAAACCGGAATGAAACTCAACTCGCCTGTTCAGATCGGTTTGAAAGGTCACACTGGTTTGAAAACACCATGTAAGCGCAAAATATTTTCAAATCGGTTAGAGATGCATTAACTCAGGTTCAAGTTCACATTGGCCTGACCTGTTGTTTTAGTTGGCGCTCAACACATCAATAAACAAAAACACGGGTCTCACACCGGGGCGAAACTTCATTAAAAAAAAAACGCTACAGGAAATAGGCTAGCCGGCCAATGTTCAGATCGGGGTGGAATTTCAAACCCATTTGGGTTTCTCATGTAAACGGGCCTAAATATCGCATTAGAGTTTCATAAATTCTTTGCAATCGTGCAAACAATGTCAAGTTATGGCTTGAGTAATCAAGGCTGTTATCAATCACAGAGAATCTTAAATCTCGTTACCCTGCAAAAGTTCCATTGCGATTGGCAATGCTTCGGGATCCATAAGAAAAGCATTAGTGCTATAGAATGACCTGAAAAGTAGATAGAAAAGGCAATTTAACACTTATATAAATTAACCACAAAATACAAACATTTCTATGTACCAGCCACAACGGGGAAGGACACTGGGTCATCTGGTCTCCACTATGGCTGGCACTTACAATTCAACTATACTAGATATAAAGAAAATGAACAAAAATAAACACATAAAGGGAGAGGGGTTGCTACTTTGTGTTATGACATGATATACTGGCTGAGTCGAAAATGCCTGCCGACGTCTGGCACATAAAACAATCTGAGTAGTCAAGCCATTTCCACGCGCCATGCACCACCCCGCAGCAAAAGTTCCCACCAAGATGCAAGGACCCACCCCACTGCATAGAGTGAAATAGAATCCTCACACCCAAGCCAATACCCCCGCCAGCACTTTTATCTCAACAAAGAAAAGGATCTGGGTGAGGCAAAAAAGCTAACACGTTTGGTGGGCTGTGGAATAAAGAGTGCACGGCCGAAATAAAAAACTGAAATGCTTATCGATCATTCACGCAGACTAACTTGGATGTGAAAATGTTGTTTGCTATAATCACTCATCAGTTAGACCCAGAAGTTAGTAAAATGCCCGAGGGGGGTACATAACATGTTCAGGGTACGAGTATGTGCCGCCCATATGGATGGGTTTTGGGCCCGAAATTCTCTAAACAAGGTTCCTTTTTTCGGCAGATTTTCCATAAACGTGGGTGGGGTTTCACTGAAATTCGCAACAATAGTTAATGAT
Organism: Aurelia coerulea; assembly: GCA_039566865.1. Classification (NCBI taxonomy): domain Eukaryota; kingdom Metazoa; phylum Cnidaria; class Scyphozoa; order Semaeostomeae; family Ulmaridae; genus Aurelia; species Aurelia coerulea. The sequence goes on from CM076962.1 coordinate 15,642,462, forward strand.
GATGATGATGATGATGATGATGATGATGATGATGTCATTTGAATAGACTGATTATGCTGAGTTCAAGTAATCGCTCATCAAAACGAGACTGCTCATATTGAGACTTATAATATTATAGAACTTGTTATGGACTGAATTTTTCTTATGCTTCAACACTCTTTGGAACAAGGCTCCTGCACAAAGTCGCTAGCATTTGGAACTTTGTGCAAATTTTAAACAGTTAGAACGTCCGGCAGCTTATCGATAATAAGAAACTGAAGCTACCGATGACCAGAACTAAAATACTTGGCACCAGAGCATTTCCATATGCTGCTCCTGCAGTGTGGAACTCTTTACCGGACAATATAAAGAACACAAAATGCATGAAAACCTTCAAGAGCCTCCTGAAACTATTTTGAAATAGCGTATAATTAGTGTCGAACTAGGGTTGAGTATATATGTAGACATAAACATCTCTTTCCAATAAGTCATCAAGAATCGTAAATGTTAACATGCTTTTCATTTTATTATCATTATTTTCTTTTCATACATATTCTTAAATCAGAATCTTTAAATTGTAAATAGGACTTAATTTGTAAAGCGCAACCGAGTATCTTTTAGTATTGTGGCGCTTTAGAAATTTTGCATTATTGTTATTATAGCCTTAACTAAATCTATGCTATGCGATCAGTCTAACATTTGACTAAGATGTATTGCATTTGATAATCGAGCTTCTATAGAATTACTCTTAGTTCGCTAACAAAACGCCAAGCTCCGTTGTATCTTAGTCAAATGCCCCTCGACGCCACCTTTCCGTAATCGTGTATTGATCAATTATAAAAGCAGACTTAAAAGAACACTGCCATGAATGTGATTGGCTAGATATTCAGATAAAATCAGAAACAAACGATTTTGTGGGTTTGTATTTATCAAGCCTTTATGCGTTGGGCGTGATGCTTTCCTTCCCGAATAAAAGGAGTCATATCGTTGATATCGAATCTTTTTCTGTGGTAACTGAAATGTCTGAAGCTTAGGCTAAAACCCACTGAAATGTCTAAAGCCCACTTTTTATTGTGCTAAACTTAATTCATTTCGTTTGGCAAAAAGCCGGCGCTGAATGCAGACTCGGGTTATGCGTCGCACTGTTGTCGCACTAAACTAAATTGGCCATTGGAATTGATTGGAAAAGCAACGTATCGTTGTTGTGAAGGAGCTTCTTCTTTGCTAGCCATTTTGAAAACGGGGCCTCCCGAGGAGGCTATGGAATCATTTAGTTTAGCAAAGCAAAAGAGCGGCATATAACCTGAAGCCACATTTTTGTCGTTTCGTTCGGCAAATCCTGCCGTGCTTTTTAAAAAGCTCGAGCTTATTTGAAAAGTCCGGGTCATACGTCGCTTGTTTGTCGGACTTAAATAACGATAAAGTTTAGCGTGACAAAAGTTGGGCTTTATAACCTCCCAATCAGCTCCATGACAGCTTGCCTTACAGTGTTCCGTCAGTTAAGCTTTAAAATAGTTGGGTGAACGAGCCCTGTGAAGATAAAATGGGAAAACCATCGACTGTAGATGGTACATTTTTGAGATTATACAATGAGCGATAGGGCACCAAGTGTGTAGTATCACTGTGAAATTTTATCAGTAACGAGCCACCCTACCTATTGTTCTTTTTCGTATTTTGAACTCTTTTACTTGTTAGTCAGCCTCCTTATCGCCGTTTCGTGATTTTTGAGATTTTCAAAATCATGAAATAGCGATAAGGTGGCTCACTACCATTTAGTGGCAATAAAACTATGCCAAATGTCATGGAGAAGTTAGAGTCCGTTTAGTATTCTGCTGCTCTTGCTGTTTCAGGAACATGGAAGGGTACGTGGAGAGACAAGCTGTATGCAGAGCTTGGCTGGGAATCGCTAATTTCCCGTAGGTGGAGCAGACAACTTACCATGTTTTACACTTAAATTATAAGCCTTCAAATGGTTGCCTGACATCCAATGTGAAACTGACTCCAGTGTTTATCAGTAGAGATTGTTTGCGCGTAATTATAGTAGTAATTGTATTTAATTGTATGTAGGTTTAATTTACTTGCTCGTCTTTATGTCAAAGCCATGGGGTAGTCATGATATTTTGCTCCCCATGGTATCTCGTCCTGGTAGTGTAGTAAAGTAGTTCGGAAGTGTTGTTATAAGTAATCCCGTTTTTGTAAATTTTTATGCTGAATATATATAAAAAAAAAATGTTTTACAAGTTTATAAATTATCTAACTCTTGAATATACCACGGATCCAATTCCACCACAACAGTCTTGATTTTCTCTTCACAAGCAAGATGTTTTTGGGCGAATAAGGGCAAGAACAGAAAAATTCCAATCTAGCTTCTATTCCCACTGCCTTTCAGAATGAAACAAGCTGGATCCAGAAATTAGACTTGCACCCTCCATTGTTGCATTTAAGACAAAATTGCTATCCAAAATTCGCCCCCTGCCAAAATCAGTCTTCAGGACACACGACCCAACAGGTCTAATCTTATCTTACACAACTTCGGGTTGGTCTCAGTAAATTGAACTTTCACAAATTCAAGCATAATTTCAGAGATACAATAAACCCAATGTGCCCAACCAATGAAGGCATTGAGGATACGGAGCACTTTTTGTTGCTCTGCCCTTCCTTTGAAGTATCACGAAGACATCTTCTCGCTGAAGTTTCCTCTTTATTACGACCACATGGATATACCAATCTTTCAAATTATGTTCTATTGAAGATTTCATTACATGGTGATAAGGATCTTCAAGACGATCTTAATGAAAATATACTTCTATTAACTCTACGTTTTATCCATAAAACTGGCCGGTTTGATTAGCAAGTCCTTAAATCACACGACCACCATCTAACTTTTAGTAAGTGCTAGTTTTTATCTCTAATTGTTACGTATAGTGTTATGTTCATGGTTACTGTTTTATGTGGCCATGGGGTAGTCATTGTTTTTCGTTCCTAATGGTATTGTTTTATTAGTAGGGTAGGGTATAGAATCTTGTAAGTAGTGTAATTAGTAATTCGTTGTGTAAGTTTTTAGTGGAATGAAAAAAATATGTACATACTGACTGTAAACGTGGAAAAAAGAGCAAAGTACAATATTTCATTGTTTCGAGAAGAACAATGAACAAACCATGGAAAAAACCACACTTCTTTCTAATCTCATAAAGGTACAATGGGAAAACCATCCACTGTAAACTGTAAATTTGTTGAGATAATACTGATTGTAAAAGTAGAAAAAAGGGCAAAGTACAATATTTATTTGCGTCAAGAAGCACAATGAACAGACCATGGGACATACCACACTTCTTTTTAATTTCAAGAAGGTACAATGGGAAAACAATCCAATTTTAAAATTTTCAGTAGTGAACCACACTGATACAATACACACTTGGTGTCCTATCGTTCATTGTGTCTCACAGGATCTTATTAGATTATGTGGGTTGTCCTTGCATGAATCATGTCTTCTCATAACTAAACTTGAATCCATTTTTGGGATAAACAACTTAATTGGGATTTCGTGTTTGAAGATTGCGGTAGATTGCTTCAAAAACTCAATAACATACATTTAATTGCCTTGCATTGTACCGTGACAAGTTAAATTCGTGAGCAACTCAAAGGATTCAAGGAGACAGGAACACTTTTCTATCAAGGCTAGAGCAAACAAACAAAGTTTAAACTGTATTTTGTCGATAGATCCTATCAAGAGTAGATTTTGAATTGAGAAAAAAACAAGCATTTCGGTACAAAATAAGACTTATACATGTATCTTATTGAGTTTGTCAAGCAATCTACCGCAAACTCTTCGCATTCGAAATCCCTTTAAGACCCCGTTTACAATATGTCGGTACGAAATGAATACGGCATGAAACTGTGCGGTATTGGCCTCCCGTTTACACTATGCCGGCATAGTTTGTACTTGAATACGGCACGAAATGAGTACGGCATGCTAACTGGCTTCGTCGCTCAACCGGCATTGTATAACCAGCGAATACGGCATCATTCCATGTCGGATTCACATCAAGGCGATAATCTGGCAAGTGAGAGCATGCGCCTCGCCTTGACTAGTCCTCGCTCTGCGCATGGTCAAAACATATCGAATTCATTCTGGTATAGTGCAAACGGTGATTCCGTTTGAACAGAAAAACCAATACGGCACAGTTTTATGCCGTATTCATTTCGTATCGGCATACTGTAAACGGGGCCGAAGTTGTTTATCGCAAAATGGATTCAAGTAGATCTGACGGTAGATCTTATCAAAAGTAGATTTGAGATGGAGAAAAAAAAAGGATGTGTCTTGTTTCGTACCGACAACCTTTATAGTTGGTCTTTATTAGTTCTTGAAGTAGAGCTATTTTTAACAACCAACTTTAAAGAATGTTATAATAATAATAATAATAAACCTTGTTTTTTTTTGTCTCCCTTTAGGCTTGGGTTATAAAGCCCAACTTTTGTCACGCTAAACTTTATTGTTATTTAAGTCCGACAAACAAGCGACGTATGACCCGGACTTTTAAAATGAGCTCGAGCTTTTTAAAAAGTACGGCAGGATTTGCCGAACGAAAAGGCAAAAATGTGGGTTCAGGTTATATGCCGCCCTTTTGCCTTGCTAAACTAAATGATTCCATCGCCTCCTCGGGAGGCCCCGTTTTCAAAATGGCTGGCAAAGAAGAAGCTCCTTCACAGCAACGATACGTTGCTTTTCCAATCAATTCCAATGGCCAATTTAGTTTAATGCGACAACAGTGCGACGCATAACCCGAGTCTGCATTCAGCGCCGGCTTTTTGCCAAACAAAATGAATTAAGTTTAGCACAACAAAAAGTGGGCCTTTAACCTCTACTTTTGATAAGATCTACCGTCGAAAATACAGTGGTAACATTTTAAACATTGTTGTTTTAACATTCAAGCCAATTTGCATTCCAAACTTAATTGAAAAATGTTCCTGTCTTCTGGGGCTCTTTGAGTAGCTAATACATTTAACTTGTCAATATTTCGATTATTATCGTATGAAAAATATACTTTGGAACATCAAATCAAGCCCTAAGGGCTTAGTACTTTTCACAAAGTCTTCCTTTCTCCTCAGATAAATATTTTTGAGGATCAATCCCTGAGGGCTTGGCATCCTTCTAAAAGCCTAGCTCTGCTCCTTTAAAATCTCTTTCAATTTGCTTCAGAGATACAACTTACAGTCAAAGATACAGTGGTTTTGCGTTAATGATCGTTAGTTCAACGGGTCAATGGTAATACAAATTCCAAAATTAATCCAGAAAGTATATTGAAAAATTCAAATTATCAAAATTTCAACTAGGTACGTAGGCAAAGACATATTTTTGAATGAGCGGCCATAAGGGAACAGCACTCTTGAGAAAGTGTTCCTTTCTCTGTGACCTCGACACTCTCCTCAAAACCTCAATTCCCCTGTTTTAAATCCCTTTTCAAATTGGCTTTAGATAAAAAGTACAGTCGGAGATATGGTGGTTAAGTTTTTATATGTCTGAGTTCAACAAATATCAGCTACTCCAGAACCACCCTCGTCTACCCATAAAAGGTCAGTGCTTCACAAAACACAAGACAGCATAGGTTCCAAATCTGCAACAGAATTTGTGTAAAATTATGTGTACTATTATTTTTAATTGAATAGGCTGCGTGCAAAATGTACTATTGTGAGTGAGTTCGGTCAGCTCACAGGAGGCCCAATCGCGTATTATGGCGGCCTAGCTTACTAAGGTAAATTACGCTGCTACTGCTTCCTAACTAGAACATAAAGATAGCAGTATTTCTTCTTTGGATTGAAGAAAATGAAATTCATACCGTAAATGGTTGATTGTTATCTCGGTTATCTCTCTGTTTCACATAACGTCATCAGTTCTCGAAACAGTACACCAGAAGTGTGAAAGATTGGTGCTTGATACAATATTCTAGTCATCGGTAAACTTTGGTTTTATTTAAAATTGTTTCACGTTTCCTCGAAAGGTTTAGTTATCACGATACGATGGTTTTAAGCTCCCTTCGAATTTTTTCTTGAATTATTGAAAAAGATGAAGAACACTTTAAATCTTATAACATTGAATATTTCAGAAAAGTCGAACGGTAGAATTATAGCAAAGTAGCTGAAATTCCTTTCAAGCCATTCAATTAAAACAAAAAAGGGCATAACATTTCACATTAACCTTTTTTAAAGATTTGGAAGCTATGCTACACAAAACAGCTTAGAGGAAGTAACTAGTTAGAAAGTTGATTTTGCTTTGAAAAATCCCGGGGGGGGGGGGTACTTCACATATTTTGGGTACGGGGACGTGCCATCGGGAAGGGTATCGATTTTCGCGATTTTGGTATAAGGAACGGTATCGATTTTCGCGATTTTGGTATAAGGAACGGTATCGATTTTCACGATTTTGGTTAAAGTATAAGATTGCATATACATTTTCGGAAAATTGGTATAAGATCGGGTGTACTTTTTCGGAAAATTGGTATAAAGTCGGGTATGCTTTTTCGGAAAATTGGTAAAAGGAACGGGTATGTTTTTGAAGCTTCGATGGCACGTCCCCGACCAAAACCTGGTCAAGTAACCCCCCCCCCGGGTGAAAAATATAATGAGGAAATTTCTTACTTCAGATTGTCCTTGTTTTTACAAACAGCATCCAGGTAGCTTTCAATCAATCCATCGTTAAGTGCAAGTCGTACCCATGCCTATGTAGAAAGAAGAGGCATAGCTACCATAGAGCTTAAATCTTTAAATAGGTGAGAGTAAAACTTCGATTACATATTTCCTTTAATTATATTTAGTAGGTGAAATACTAAAAATTTGTAAGAAGATGGAGGCAAAGAGACAAGACTTTAAATCGGCATACTAAGGCCTTCTTTCTTTGCCTCCATCTTCTTACAAATGTTTCCTTTAATTAAATGACTTCAAAGAAATAGCCATACTTAGCAATAAATGTGCAGTGGAAAACTTTTGATGTCTTAGCTAGTTTCAAAATGGCGGCATTTATTACATTCAAAGATGTGACGTCATCAAATTTCTAAATCACAAAACCACAAAAGTCACATATACCGGGTGACCCAGAAAAAAGTGACCCAACGCAATCTGTTATAGAAAAAAAACTAAGTGGCCGATTGAAATATTTCAAACGTTGTTCTGTCGCTAAAAGACTAGCCTATATTATTAGTATTTTTTGAAATTTTTTTGGGCACGGTAAAGTTCCTGAATTAAGGATTTTGATGAAAAGGGCAGGCTTGAAATCCTGAAAAAGTCGTCAAAAACAGGGGATCAATTTAAAGCCATTTCAGATCTTCAAAACAACGAGGAGCGTGTTTCATTTTGCCTGAGAATATTTTTAAGTACCTAGGGACTATAGAATTGCTCTGAAGACTTCCTCCGACTGGGTTGCCTATTTCCAAGTTGAAATGAAGCATGCTCCTCTTTGTTTTGAAGATTTGAAATGGCGGTAAATCGATCCCCTGTTTTTGACGACTTTTAGAGGATTTCAGGCATGCCATTTTCCTCAAAATCCTTAATTTTGGAAATTTTCCGTACCGAAAAAAATTGCAAAAAATACTCATAATATAGGCTAGTCTTTTAGCGACAGAACAACGTTTGAAGCATTTCAATCAATCACTTACTTAATTTTCTGCGACAGATTGCGTTGGGTCACTTTTTTCTGGGTCACCCGGTAGATCTTCATAAACTATGGATATCTCGAGGATGTTATCATGTTTCACCCATTTATTTAGGATCTACGACGATTTTAATGTTTTCAAAATTTTCCATGGATTCTTTCAAAAAAACTAAAAACGATGCCATTTTGAAAAAATTAAGATACAAACAAAGTTCCATTTAAAAGAAAGTTCCTTTCAAGCAATTCAATTCAATTCCATTCAAAGAAAAATGCAAAAGAATTTTACACCTACCTTTTAAAAGATTTGAAAGATTTGAGCCCTATCCGAAAAAAGATCTATTTTCGTTATATTTTCGTAATGGCTACGAACGGCACTTGACATTTTTTAACAACAATCTAAGAAAAAAATCAAAACGCACGCTATATATTGTCACACCATCCAATTTTGAAGGGCGGTAGCATGCACCAGGTTAGGTAAGGTGAATTGATGTGAAACACTTACTTTTATATCATCATGAAATATCGATTGTGCAAAGAACAAAGTTGCTTTCAGCGATATGTTTGAGTTTATTCTTGTTCTTACCATACACATTCCAAACGTCATTAAACAACATGCACTTACCCTACACATTCCAGCCTTTGTGCTCACTACCAGATTGTTGATTTGCGTAATGACGTCACTGTGTGTAATTTCAGGCACGATATCCCAGAAAGACTGAAGAGAAAGAAAGCTAATGCATTAAAGGGAATCGACATAGTTAAAGGCTGGCCCAGGCCAAGTTAAAGATATAATCTATTGTATTCAACAACTTTAACGCCTGCCATTTCATTGTATGGCGAAAGAAACAATGGGTTTGTGGGCGCTTCTTCAGCCTATTTATAGCAGCCTTGTCGCTATAGCTACTGTATGTCCATTTCCTTTAAACTGTAGCAGAATTCTCGAAACTCAAAAAAACGGTATAGACTTATGACCTTCAATACCCTGTTTCCCTGCGTTCTTTTGTTTGTTTAAGTCACTTCAGTCAACAGGAACTCATAACATTACTAAGTAGAACTTTGAACGGCAAAGTTAAAATTGTTACCTACTATACTTGAAAGACAACGGTAAATAGGGTCTGGCATTAGAGATTTGCTGATGAGTTCCATGCCAGCACGAGTTTTCATATCGAGTGCTGGTCTGAGCAATTGTTGTGTTTACAAGATTTCAGGGCGACATGAAACTTTCATGTCGCTTTTTCATGCCAGTAAACTCCATTTTATTCATATCGGGGCAATATGAAAACTAAATGTAGGTGACAAATGTATGACGTATTTGGAAAGATTTATGTCGGGTCTCATAGCAAAATGTGTTCATGCCGGCATGAGTTTCATATCGGCTCTCATGTAAACAGAGTGATTTTTCATGGAGGCACGAGTTCATGCCGGCATGAGTTTCATGTCGGGTCTCCATGTAAAGGGCCTCTAAGGCCACACCCTATTTACTAAAGTCAAAACCAACTGGCTCATTTTTCTCCATGGCCAGACTCTTTGTACTTTGAGCAATAACGGCAAATAGGATTTAGCCTTAAAGACAACTTAGTTGTCTCTAAGGCCAGACCCTATTTACTTACCAGAGGCTAGACCTATTTATTAAGACAGTCAATTCCTGTGATTTTGAGATGCAAAGATAAACTTACCACAGATTGAATATCTTCAACAGATACATTGTGAAGAATACCTCTTATTCCCTAAAGACAAAGAAAAGCTAACAATGAGTTTTTCCCTACCGGGTGTCCCAATAAAAAGTACTCCCGTTTGAAAAATCGCCAGAATTTGATTATCAAACCTATTATAAAGTTTTCTTTTAGACCCCTTTAGTCAATGATCTAAATATATTTAAATATCATAAAATGTTGGTTTCCTTTAACTGAAGGGCATGAAATAACGCATTGGAAACCTCGTATTCTCAGCTATACTCTTTCAAGCAACATCATTAATCTTGCTTCCAAGAGCCAAATTATATCGAAATTGTTATCATCCTTCAAATCTGCAATAGTATTTCGCATTTCATTCTGAGATTTATGACCAAACTAGAAGTTTAATATAACAAATAAATTTCTCAGGTGGTCATCAGTACTTTTTGCAGTATGCTTAAAAAGCAGGCGGCACTAAAATGATGTTAATTAACTAATTCAAAAGCAAATCAAAAGATCAGCTGTGTCTGTCAAATGGTAGACTTGCCCCAAGTCTATCTCTTCCGTCCGTCTACCGTTCCCTGTACAGTTGTTCCTGGATCCGCCATTCCAACGTTCCGTCCACAGAGCTCGAGAGCTCTCTTGACGGAATGTTGGAATGGTAGATCCATGAAATAGCGGATCCAGGAACTACCGTAGAAAGGGAACGGTAGACGGATGAAATAGCGGATCCAGGAACTACCGTAGAAAGGGAACGGTAGACGGACGGAAGAGATAGACTTGGGCAAGTCTAGTCAAATGGTTTTTGATCTACTTACCAAAAAAAGACATTTGAAGATCGGCCTTTTAATAAAATGTTGGTGATTTTTCCAAACCGGAGTACTTTTTTGGGACACCCGGTAGAACCTTAACCATTGAAAATGAAAACAACAAATAATCCATTCGTCATGTGAAGACTCAATCCAAAACGTGTTTCCTTGCAGTAACACCAAACTCTAAAGGCTTGAAATCTCAATGTTTTGAAATATGTTGCATTAAATGTTAAGGAGCCAATTTTCATCCTAGATCCTTTGTATAGGCACGCTATAATTTCACATTGTGTGAAAATAAAATTTGGCTGAGACGCAAACTGTAGGTATACAGTGCAATAGTTGAATTGATAGAACAGTTCACCAAAAGCGAAACTTTTTTATCAGTTCAACCAATGCAGTGGAGAGTGGAGACCGTGGTTTTCAGACAGGCTGAGCTTTCAGTTTTCTCTCAAACAACCATTATGGGTGGCAATGTCTCTCTAATGATGCAACAAGGAGGCTGAAGGGTACGATGAAATTGTATGTTTTGCACTGGCGCAAAGAAAAAAACAATAGGAAACCTAATCGGAGCTGGTGTGAATGCCGATCATGACCGACATGCCGAACAGCGATCATAGTGGTTTTTATCAGCAGCAAGATAGAATGAAATGCTGGCAAATTAGAAATGTTTATAATAAACAACCTTTATCCTTCCTGTCAGCTCATAGCCCGGAAGGTGGCAATTATTTTCTCGTATAATTATGTGCTATGGCCTCACTACTTCAAGGTGTTGTGGCGCAGTGGTGTAATGATCTGACTTTGCAGCCAAAACAGTCAAGCGGACAGGGTTCGATACCCGGTAAAGCTCCTGAGCGTCATGACAAGGGGTTGCAGACTCAATTAGGCCTATTCTACTTCTGCGATCTCAGCGCATGGCGCTAAAAACCGCAACTTCACCTTCACCTTCACCAATGCATTATGTGAAAGCAAGCATCCACAACAAGTAATAAAGAGCTGTTTCAAGAGGGGCATTTCCACGGGCCGATGAACTAGATAAGCAACCAAGGTTTTATCTGAACGATCCATTTTCTATTGCCCAATTTTAGACTTATGACCCATACATTCATGGGAAAATTCTTAAATCTCGTACCAATATAGTAGTGAAAGGTACAGTATTTTCCAGCTAAAAATTGAATCAATTTTGGTTGCACGTCCAGCATTTTGCACAGTGAAGTATAATGCCCCATTCCAAAGGCATTTTTTGAAATACTTACAGTACTTTTATCCTTGTAACCGTGCAAAAATATTCCTTCGAGAATTGAGCAAACACAAACAGCATCTTCATCATTTCTAAAATAAAAGATATCGGAACTTTCCAAGTGCACAAGTAAATTTGTTTATCTTCAACCTCAATGCATGTACCTTGCATTAAGAAATTGTCAACCAAACAAAAGAGATGCAAGTTTGTAAAGTCAAAATTTCGAGTGCACATGAAATCAGAGATTTTGAAAAAGGCCTTCCTATGATCTGATATCATGGGTGTTTTCTAAATGGATTTTAAACCTTCACTTTTTTCGTTTCTGTTTTAAAAAGAGTACAAGGATTCATTATAATTTTCAAATAATTAAAAAGATATAGTAGATACATACTGTTTTGTACCTTATGAAAATAACTCAAGTGGATAAGGCATATCATATCAAAATAATTTAAGAAAGCATCGAGGCAGTTCTCCTGTAATACTTCTATCCAGACTCGCTACAAGTGTTCCTTGCAGAAAAAACGAGAGGAGGAAAAAAGCGAGAGAGACTTTTGATACTTGGCAAGCTCGTTGATATTCATGAGTTATCAAGCCTCGAGTCCACCATTGCCAAAGAACATCGCCGAGCCTCGCTCTTGTATCAGACCATATTATGATCAGACTATCAGAGGTGACCCCCCCCCCCCCCTTACAGTCTTTAGCACCATAGTTATTTTTAAGCATCTGATGCTATATAAGCTTTTTGTTAAAGGATGCCGACTGGACACAATCCTGTCCAGCCAAGAACTCAGCTTGCCAAGTATTACAAGTCTCTCTCGCTTTTTTTCCTCATCTCGTTTTTCCACTAGAGAGACTTGTAGCAAGTGCACATTCTATCTAACACAAGAATCATTTCAGCCAACTACAGAAAATAGCAGGTTATTTTACCATATTTCCAATGATCATAAAGATGAAGGAAAATCACAAAAAAGAATCTTGGTTTTCTGCATACTGTACATTCTCTACATTAAAGGGGCAATTGCACGCAAAACGCAGGTAACAGATTCTGCATGGCACGATCCCATTTGTATAGGCCTAAATACCAAAATTTGTTTACATTAACTCTCTGTTCTTTGTAATTCCGACGAAAGTAATTAATCAATGAATCCAGTATGTTCGAGGAGGTTCTATTCACTTTTAAGTTTCATCAAGCATCATAAATCTGACTCAAAACCGTGTTTTTTGCAGGTTTCTTGCCAACTTCGACTTGTAGAGTATCTCCTTGTATCTTAAAAGTTGCTGGGCCAAGATCGCTATTTACGACTTTCAGGAATTTGTGATTAAAAAAAATAAGTTTGGAAATGGATGAAATCAACATGGACGAACAATGTGTTTCAATTCAATTCGCGAGATTGTCAACAGCAGCTTCGATGCAATGCAAATACATTAAAATGTGCTGTAATCCTATTCAACATCTCTATTGACGTGGCACTGTTTAGACCTAGCCTGCGTGCAGACTCGAAATTGAAAAGAGGAGAAAAAATTGACCTCCTCTTTTCAATTTAGAGTCTGCACGCAGGCTACTTAGCCCATGCACTTTCCATTGAAATACGGTCAACATGTCCCGCGCAGCGTCACCTCCAACTGCCCCTTTAAAAATGATCAAACATGCAACAACTTTTGCCAACACAGGATAATTCAAATTTGAGGTAATCAACAAGTAATTAACTAACCTTTCTATGATATGCTCATCGTTGATATGCTTTCTTTGCAACTAAAGGAACATACCGAGATGTTATACATACAAAAAATTTCCTTTTTCATATCTAATTTTAACATTTTCAGGTTTGGTAACCCCTCAGTTTAGATACTTTTTACAGGGGACAATGCACGTAAACATACTGTACAATCAAATTTAAAACTATAAGACTCAAAGACATAGAATGAAACTAATTGCAATAATATATGATTATAGATCGGGTGTCCAAAAATAATGTATTATTGTTTGATTGCTTACATGTCCAGAACCAACCAACCGATTTTCAAAAACTTTGCTTTATTTGATTGCCTAGAGGCTAAATTGTATTCTGAAATGTTGGTTGCGGTTTTACCATGGTGTGAAGAAGATCGATAGACTTGCTCAGATTCAAGCCTTGGATAGCCTACGTGTAGACCCATCATGCCAAAAGAAGAAAGACTATTCTCTTTATTCTTTAGGATAATGGGTCTACTCGTAGGCTAAGCAGACAGGGAAGTGAACGTGATCCTGACATTGAAGACGAACGTGGCGTAGTGAATTTGAAAGAAATGAAGATGAAAGAATATCAATTGGCTTTCTTTGCTGTGGTAATTTTTGGATCGATTCTGGTTCTTGTAAATGAGTTCCAAAATAGCTTCATCGCAAACAGCACATCATCATCACCAAAGTTTTCAGTGCCCCAACCACCGTCAACCTATGATAGGCTCGGGCTCAGCAATCGATTTGAATTATACGTGCGACTAACTAACATCGAGTCATTTCGAAAACAACTTGACGGATGGTTATTTAAAAGTATCAATTTATTTTTCGTCAACTATTTAGCCTCAACGGTAGTCGTGTTAGACAAAGAGAAATCCGCGGATTGGGACTTTGGCAACGAAATTCTAAAGAACTACAAACACATGAAATTGAGATTATGTTTTATGAATCCTGTACCCCAAGACATAATTCATAATTGGGGCAAGGAGCGGATGTATTTGGATATGATGCACGTTGACAATTGTACGCAAAAAGAATTCGTAGGCTTTTTGGATGTGGATACATTATTCGTCACTGCGGTTACAGAAGACTTGCTATTTGAGGATGACAAACCAGTTGTGACAGGAAGGATTGGAGCCCCACGCATTCCTTGCTGGATTGCCACAGCAGAATATATTCTTGGCCGCAAGCAAGTTATGCAGTGTATGTCTTATTTCCCTGTTGTTTTCAAAGTCACTCATATTACAGAGATGAGAACATATGTCGAGAAGATCCACAACCAAACGTTTCTGGAAGTCTTCAAAATAGCCCCTCAGGCAGCCAAAGTTGCGACCTCGTGCTTTTGTCATTACAGCATCATGTGTAATTTTGTATGGTATCATCATCGAGAGGCATATGCTTGGCATCTGCAAGTAGTACCTGGAGGGAAATGGAACGGCATTGGAGCAATACCAAGCATGGTTGACGCCAGTTATTTTGAAAATGAGGTGTTGGCAAGCGAGAAAATACCTATACCAAGATCGTCAGTACATGCAAGACACATCATGCACAAAGGAAAATATCTGGATGGTGTTGTTCCATCTAAAGCAGTGACTGATACATTTATGAAAGAAGGTGTATGCTATTCCTTTGGGTTTGAGAAGTGCCCTGAGAAATGTCGTGAATTCAATAAAAGTGAAATACAAAATAGCTTGTTTGCTTTCGAGAACTACAGATGGCAATGGGACCCAAGATGTTATCAAATGCAAGTTAAACATTACACTAGAGTAAACGAGTTAGTTAAATCGTTTCCAAAACAATTTTATTTTGATGTGACAAACAGTTCTAGCATATGCACTTTACTTGATAGGCTTTCTGAACGAAAGTGAAATATCTTTACATAGTTTTCAGAACATTCACAAGGTATGACATGGCTGCTGACATGGCTGCTGACGGCATTTGTAATCGACGGGTCAGCAGGTCATGTAATCGGTGGGTCACGTCCGATAGTTCGCGGGTCACCATTCTGCAGTTAGCCTGCGTGCAGACCCAATATTCTGAAGAAGAAAGGGTCTGCGCAACAACGACCAAAAGCTTGCTACTGCACAATTCTGGGTTTCAGGGAAAATAATTTATGCAATCATGAGTTGATTAATTCATGCGTGTCGTTTAGTTGCTGTCACAATATGCTGTCACACATTTATCTTCAGTCGTGTATTGTGTTGTTTGTTCTCGTCACTTGTATATTTTGGATTGTATTGGGGCTATTGTTTTGAACGTTTAATTGTTTATTCGTAATAGGACCCCAAGAGGACTGGAAAAGGTGTGATTGTTAACGATGTGTTGTTTAGCGTGTTGAAAAACATGTTGTTCGCTATTATTATAGTCATAAGAGAAAAGTTAAGTTTTCTCTTATGACTATGCTATAATTTATCCGTAGTCCGAGTAAAATGAATGGCCTAAAGGGATTTGCACTGTGTAGCAAGCTTTTGGTCGTTGTTGCGCAGACCCTTTCTTCTTCGGAATATTGGGTCTGCGCGCAGGCTAAGCCTTGGATGGCATGAGAAAGAAACGGCCTATTTTTCCAGTCAACATTTTAGGTGTGATACAAGAGGCTGAACTGGTATTCGTATTCTCTGAACTCAGTATTAACTGAAGTCATATTCTCTGAACGCAATATGTTCTATGAAAGATATAAAAGTTCAGCCCTTTGCATCACATCTAAAATGTTGACTGGCAAAGAAGGCCGTTTCTTGTTCATGCTATCTAAAGCTTGAATCTTGAGCAGCTTTACCGATCTTCTTTGCGACAGGAAGAAATCGGCCTAAACCACAGCCAACATCCTCAAATACAATCTAGCCTTTCGGCAATCGGACAAAAGAAAAGTTTTGAAAATTAATCGGTTATGGTTATGGAGATATAAGCAATCAAATGATAACATCATTTTGGGACACCCGGTATGTCGAATAAAATGCCTTTGAATGAGGCGTTGTGAAATCAAGGTCAGGCTCTCAGAATGCGGTTGATTTAAGTTTTTCTTCAGTCCTGCAGTGAAAATTTTTAGAGAAGAGCTTCTTTATTTAGGACCCTCCACAGCTTAGCACCCAAAATATGAAAAGTTTGTTTGGCCAAAAATATCTTCAAGAAAGGGATTCACAAATTGTCTTCAGCGTTCTAGAACAAGTATCCTAATAACTTCCATAAATATGCCGTTCATATAGAATGGTGCATCACATTCACTGTATTGAAATACGGGGCAAATAACATTGAGCCTTTTGCACCTCAAATCAGGTACAGTATATGGAATTTAAAAAATGTAGCCTACAGGCTCTATTCTTCCATTTCTAATTATCAAGCTTGATGAGTCCTGTCCATATACTAAAATTGTTTGGAGCACCTGGTACTATAGGGTCCCGACGGTGCTAATCTGCTTTAATTTTCTCGTCTTGGTTTCTTATTGTTGAATAAAAAAACAATTGTTCGATTATCAGTTCTGGTAATGAACACCCCCTAGTAACGACCCCGCTGAAACATTGCCCCGCCAAGGTAAAAGGATGACCCACCAATAAAATTTGTTTCCCCGCTAAGTTTCAGTTTAAACACTTTCCCCGCCGTGTTTCTGTTGGTTCCCCGTTGAAAATTTTGTTTCCCCGTCAAAAATTATAAAAGTTTCATAATAGATAATAGCTGAAAATTTCCTTTCCCCGGCATGATAGTTCTAATCCCCGTTGAAAATGTTTAATTTCATAATTTCCTCGCTGTATCTTTAATGTCCGGCGGGGTCGTTACTGGTGGGTGTTAATGATATCCTGGAGAGCTCTCGGTACGTAAACAACTCTATAAACTGGAAGATGTGTGAGGAAAATGTTATTTTGATCTCATTACAACCTTTGATTGATCTACGTATACCTATATTTATGAAAGAAATACGAAAGTGAACTGTGAATTTGATATGTGAACTTTATCCATACTCCCAAACAATTGATTTATTTGGTGTGCAAAACCACCACTATGAATCTTTAAGACTATTTGATATGCCATCCGCTGTTCACTCTTTGATGAAACGGTGTTAAGGCTTTAGTGCACTCTTCTGTGTTGTTTATATGTGACACATCCAATTTCTTTCGCTGCTCCAGATTTTTGCTTCAATTGGCAACAGATTCAGAGTTTTGAATCTGGGTGTGATGTTCACAACGACAACTTGTACACTGTCAACCACAACCAAAGCAACTGGTTTTAGCTTACTTTGCAATTAAGAAGACTTCTTGTCGATATGTTTAGTACAGTGCCAGCCCGCGTATAAGAACTTCAAATTTTGTAAGTTAAACAATGAATACAATGGATTCTTAAACAATGAATGCAATGAATGAAGGTGTTGTGGCGCAGTGAAGGTGTTCTGGCACAGCGGCGTAATCCTCTGGTTTTGCAGGCAGAACAGCCAGGTGGAGTGGGTTCGATACCCGGTAGGACCCCACCATTTGAGCATCATGACAAGGCATCACGGACTCGATTAGGTCTGCTCTATTTCTGCGATCCCAGCGCTTGGCGCTGAAAAACGTAACTTCATCTTCACCTTCACTAATACAATGGAAAGGTTCCTATAAAATAATTTCAAATTTGACAATTTCAGCCTGTAGGTCCTTAATGCACTAGACTCCTATACGCGGGTTCTTACTGTATCTATAATGTTAGCTTTCAGTATGAAGAAATATCCTCTTTGATAGATTTTATTTGAAACAACTTTTCCATTGGTTTTTGAGAGTGTTTAGCAAGTGTCCGATTACCACCACCGTCAAATCACAACCGCCGACACCCTATATGCATCAAAATCAACAGTTACCCTTTTGATAGCAGCAGCCAATTCATCTTTCAATTGTTTCTTTACAAATTCATCTCTCACAAGATTATCTCTGTCAACTAAAATAAAATATATCAAATGAGTTGGATGAAGAAGCCTGGTCAACAAATAGATATGATCCCCACTTGCCAGGCCACTGACCCGGGGGGAGAGGGGTAATTCATTGTAAATGTGACTCCATCTGCATCTGGACCCATTTGTATGACAGAATATTCAAGAATTCCGAACCATTTCCATGATTACCAGGACATTACTGACAAATGTTGCATGAATTTCTCAAGCAAAATACAAGGAAAATGTTCAATTATTTGGTGAGGATTACCATTATTGGACCCATTGATAAGAAATTTTCAAAATAACTACCCAATCTCCCAGAATTATATTTAAAAACAGACCCATATGTAGGGAATTTCAGATAAAAAATCCACCCATATGAGCGGCACGCCCAGTATCATTTAACAATGAAGTACCCCCCTTGGGCCACTCATTCCTTGATATAATATGGCAATGATATTGGCAAGACATTTAGTCAATAGTGGACATGTTCAGAATTATAAAACTTAACTACCTGATATCTGCTAGTCTGTTTCATTTCTCAAGAAAGCTGTTTCCAAATTAGTCTACAAATCATGACATGACCAAATTTTTCAAATTATACATCTGCAAATTGCAGCAATTGTGACATTCAAAGCAATGTTCAATTTTCAGTTGGCATAGGCAAAACACTTATACACTTGTCCTCAGATTTTTGCAAGATTTATTTAGTCTCTGTTTAGAGTCTGTCGTAAGAGGACAAATGAAGGAATCAGATCAAAAACATTGAACAAATACAAGGAATCACACAATAAGAAGCAAAAATTTATCCAAATGTTAACGGTCCAGAATGGAATGGTCATGAAAGCTGCACCTAAGTTTGTGTTTGACTTTTAATGTATGAGGGGTGTTACTAGATGTTGAAAGCTAAAAACATTGTCTGAAATGTCTTGTTGGCTGATAAATCTCACCAGTACCCTGCCTGTGAATAGCATGCATGACAAGATTGGGGTCAACAAACAATTTTGCCGCACGGAATTGGGCCATTAGGGGGGGGGGGGGGGCGCAGTCACACTCAAATCCGTTAAAGATTGCATGTTTTGATAAAAATTGAAATATCTAAGTAATACCTTCATGATCAATTTTCAAACAAGATCTTGTAGCAGTTAAGTTTTCGACAGTGCAACACTTATAATAATTTCAACATTGCAATCTTGAGGAAGAAGCTCCCATAGGCTTATAGGCCTAAGAAGAGAGTTGATGTTAGGCTTAGGACAAGAGAAAAGCTGGTGATAAATCCAGAAGTCAGTTTAGGGGGAGGCTGGTTTGGGGAGGGGGATTCAACTGTTAGCAGCAGAATTCCATACAACAGTAACATCCTGCTTTTAAGAGACCCACCAGCCTTATTGTTCTCCTATTTTTGCGATTGTATTTTTACCTGCAATTGATGCATTCAGATATATTTTCTAATGAAAACTGAATATCTCCCCTATTTAGGCTGTTGTTATCCCAAAGACGGTTTTAGCAATCAAAAAGAAGACCAGGAAGATCAGTTTGTTCTGGTAAATGTTGGACACAAATCTGGTAATGGCTTCTATGAGGCCCTTTACATGAGAAATTTCAACCCGGGTTGAGTTGAACACGGGTTGAGTTTCAACTCGGTTGACGGTGTAAGCCTTCATCGCGTTTACATGAAGGAAGCCGAGTTGAAACTCAACACGGGTTGGGTTCAACTCAACTCGGCAACTCAACCCGTGTTGAAATTTCAACACGGGTTGAAATTCTCATGTAAACGCAATATTTTTTCAACTCGGGGCGAGATTAGAATGCGAACAAAGGAGATCAAATCTATTTCCGCAATCATTCGAATATTTGAGTGGGCTCACATTCCTTCTTCCATTGTTTGCAACCATGTGACCTAATCTCAACCCGTGTTGAGATTCCATGTAAACGCAAGACAAAATAAGCAATGCTGTTAAAACTCAACCCGTGTTGAAACTCAACACGGGTTGAAATTTATCATGTAAAGGGCCTCTATGAATGATTAGATTTCCCTCACAACTTCTGGTTTCAAATACATGGTTGAAATTTGGACACCCATGAGAAGTAATTGCCTGAAAGGTAAACAGAAGGATGTCCATTCACTCATATGACTCCCAATGAAAGGGAGATTTTACCATAAATAGCTTCAGCAGGAAACATTAGACAGTATTTGTCATTTCCTTTGAAGCTGATCGATCAGATTAGAAAATAATGATGCAAGAAAAACAAACGTTTTGATATTGGTTCATGGCAATTTTGAGAAGGTTCATGATGACAAAGAGGTGGGCCTCTGTGAACTTAAAAAGATGTGAATTCAAAATTATGGGGAATACTGTTTTACTGCAGAATGGATAAGGAAATGTGACACTTTCAAAGCTTTTGTGCCAAAGCTGTTCAAGGTAAGGTCTCCCTTTCCTTACAAAGAATACGAGTCGTCGAATATCCATCCCAATACCTTCAAGGCGATTACTTCTTTAGGGTTTGTTAAATTCAACCATGAATTTAAAACCAAGAGTTACAAGGGAAATCTAGTATCATTCATAGAAGCTCTGTGACCACCATTTACCAGATTGTGTCTCCATTATTTGCCCCCTCCCCCCTCCCAGCACAAACCACTGTCACAAAGTCTTTTTTGATTGCTAAAATAGTCTAGCAAGATTGCTCTTAGCAAAAATTCTGGGTGGGAGTTTCTTGTACAATTGTTTCTCAAATGAGCTCAAAGGGAGGATTTTACTGTAACTTTGACAAAACCTATCTGTCAGTGACCCCTTGCCTTGTACGGTAGTGGCAGTGAATGCAAGAAGTTTCGAACCTGGACTGTATGATGGGCTCTGTCAGTCTGTCAAATGAAAACTTACAATCAGGAGAAGGTGCTCGTCCAACAACAGCTTTCTTAATTCTACTCAACATTGCTTGTTTCTTTTTGCAAGTACGCAGCAAACACAGCCAGTATGATTCTTGCTTTCAAATAAATGATATACAAACAAAGGGCATCAGAGGAAGCAGCTTGCCAAGACACCTCCTTTTTATGTGCGAGGCCTGCTGGGTAAGGACTGGGAGGGATGAGTTGGGGATTTCAAAGTCCCAAGAAAACAACAGCCAAAATCAAACAGGATTGTAAAGTGCCTTCTTCGCCTTTTGAAGGGATTGCCTGCGGTCTGTGGGTTTCAACGTGTTGCTTTAATTATCTCTACGTTTCACACTTGCTATGCTAAGTGTTATTGGTTTGCTAAAACTTTACACTCCCTCCAATCCAGCTGTCTTTGCACGCACACACAGAAGAAGCTCTATTTCAGTTCAGTCAGATCCAGCATTTATTTGCCTTTTAGTTCCAGTATCCTTTTCTCCCTTTCCAGCATGCACAGTAAATCAATGCATGGGTAACTGCGGCTTCGTCTTCGTTTGTCCTGGCTGAAACTGCTTGTGCATACACCACACGAAACTGCTTATCTGCTTAGGCCAAGTCAAGTCAAATTTCAATTCAAAACAATTCCAACAACAACAACATCTAGAACGGCAACAACAACATTTCTCATGGAGAATGATGGTGAAGCTGGAGAAGCGCTCGCTTCGCTCGCGCATTGAAATTCCCCTAATCGCCAACACAATGAAGGGGAACAGGTATGTGCCCCCGGGGAATACTTAACCCTATTTTAACCGGGGGGCGTTTTCGCACCCCCTATCGGATTTTCTTAAATAGCTACCAAACGATGCTACCTACGATGCTGAAACTTTTAGCTATTCTACAAAAGAGCTTGGAGCGTTATTTTTATACATTTCTATGCGCAAGGTTCGAACGAGTGGCATGAGAGCTTCTATCACAATTGTGCACACTCGAAAATTCTAAAAAATGTAGCAAGATATCGTTCGATTCTGATTCTTTTCAAGATAGGAACAATGGGGTGTTTTACATAGTTTGTTCTGATCACTTGTTTCTGTGCAGCATATAACAACGCTTTCCATTTCAACCTTTAAATCACTTCTCATGCACCAATTCAGGTTTTGTCCTTATCTACCTTCTCTGGCATTTCCCTGATGAACTGTCCATACATCCTTTTCCCAAGGATTAGTTTAACCCTATCAGGCCAAGGGTATTTGATGCTCTAGGAAGACTAGGGGGTTCAGCCTCTCCCCCCCCCCCCCCCACTGTTTTATTTCCGTTCTGAACGATGTAGAGCCTTGAAACTTGGCATGCGCATAGAAAATCATGAGCTGAACCCAAAATGAAATATATTTTTAGTTATGTCACGTGACGTGCTCATGACGTAACAATATAGAATTTTCAAAGTCAATAGGGTTCAGTACTAAAAATTATAAATCGTTGATTGTGAGAAAACGAAAGGCAATAAAGACATGGGTCCAATTTTAGTGTATTCTATGGTTGAATAGCTTTTGCTTTGCAAAGAAAAATTTGTAAAAAATGATTACGTCATCACGCAGGAATTCGAAGAATGTGCCATGCGTACAGTCAAAATGTGCATAATCTTACGTTTAAATTGCAAACAAATTATGCAGTTGGATAGAGGATCAAAAGTAGCATTTATTCCTCCAATTTCATTGCTTTCCTGCATTTGCTGTAGATTTTATTAGCATTTATTGGAATTTTGCACAGACATCTCTTAAAAATTGATCGCGTTTACCCCCTGGAATGAATCTAATTTTTCTAAAAAGTTCAAACTAAAAGTCAGAAAGTTTCAGCGCTGTAAGTGCTCTTGGTAAAAATCCAGAGAAGAAAAGCCACTAGGGGGGGCTGATTCAGCTCCCCCCCCCCTAGGCTTGATAGGGTTAAGATGCAGTGATTATCAATTTGTGCAGTGATGAATCGAAAATGTGCGGTGATGAATTGAATATTGTGCAATGATGAATTTTTCCACTCTTCAGTTTGAGATACTTGAAATACTGCTGTTTTATATGTTTTCAGAATAACGCCCAATAAGCATTCCTTCGCAATGGAAGTCAACTTACCACCCTCCACTGACAAGAATTGCGGCCTTCTTAACTTTCCTAACCAGCTTGACCGTAGACAGCTGAACTTGAATTAGTATAAGTGATTCACATTTTTGCACAGTTCAGCATTTTGAATCTGTGTTCTGCTCAAGATGTTCATAAGTTAGTCAAACAATGAATATAGGTTCAAAAGGCCTTTGAGTTGAAAGTTTCAGTACTGCGTGCTGCATCAAATCTGTTTCTTCTTGCTTCACTTCATAACTGGAAGTGTGTGCTTTGAAATATAGAATTCAGGGCAGGTTTTTTAGATTACTGCTTTTAGACTTGGGCTCTAGATTAGCAAAAACTGAACAAATTTTCATAACCAGTAGCCCAAGAATTTGCAAGCGCCTTCGGCGTGCAATTACTTTTCCCTTCTATATTTGGCATCCACTCTGCAAGTTGCCCTCTTCCAACCCTCCCCTCACAGAGCAGAGGATTTATGGACGGATATCAGCGTTTATAGCCGAATACAAATGACTAACATCCAATGATTTCTATTTCTAGCTCATAATTCAGCAAATCAACCAAACTGCCTTGAAAAAAGTAGAACAAAGTGCATCCTAGACTTGCCCTAAGTCTATTTCGTCAAAAACAAATTTCGTCAAAAAAATTGAAGGACTTTCCGGTAGACTTATTACAGTTGACAAAACAGACTTGGGGCAAGTCGAAGTGCATCCTGAACATTCTAGAGGTCGAATCTGCACATATTCTCCAAGGGTGCATGCCCCTGGATCCCTAGAATTATGCGCTTCTGCCATATAGTGGTGGTTTTGCTACCTGGGCCGGGTTGTTCAAACCACGATTAGCGCTAATCTTGGATTAAAAGCATGATTGGCCCCATGATTCTGTAGTCGTTGCATAGTGCTAATCCAGGGTTAGCCTAATACCAATTTTGAACAACCGGGCCCTGGTGAACAACTAACTAATTGTGCTCAGCATTAGACCATTTTGACATTTAAAAAGGATCTGGGAAGAGCAATGTTTTTCTGGTAAATGGCTGCCACAGGGCTCTTCACCAACGATAAATTGAACTGTGGCAGTCATTTGCCAGAAAAATGTTGCTCTCCCCAGACCCTTTTCTAAATGTCAAAATGGTCTATTGATTAACAAATCCTGTCTGGTCATGAAAAAAGTTTACTCTCATACAGCCTCAGGTCATAAAGAACTTTGCTACCCCCATTGCAACGCCATTTTGCCACACCCTTTCAAGCCAAAGAACTGCGATTTACGCAATTTTTTGCAGTCATGAAAAATCCTAAAATGAATGCCTGCCTTTTCCCCGTTTATTTTGTTTAAACCTTTTCTGCAGAATTCATAACGTACAAGCCGAAGCTACGTCCTCTCCTCTAACGCAGTGTTCTATGCTGAAAAAATCATTGCCTCCTTCGTGCCTCTTCGCGTGCATCTTTGTACTCTTTGTATCTTATGGAGCAAGAAATTGTGGCTACGCTGAAAAAATTGCATTTCCTGCATTTCAAAGGGAAAGAAGGTCTGAAATTGCATTGGCTCACTCACGTTATATGTTGAAAGCCGCACGCAGTGGGAACGAATGAGAACATATGAAGCAGAACTTATAGCATTGTTCCATGAGAGGGTGTGTCGCATCATCGTGCTATATATTTGAGTGAAGCATACAGGTAATTTCAGTACGCTTGAGCTTGTCAGCAAGAGAGTACATTGAATCAGTAGCCATCTGAAAAGTTGCCTTGACGGTGAAAGATGAGGGCGTTCATCACAGCATTGTTGCTGTTCTCCGTGCTTTGTGCACTGCCATGTGTCATGTGCGAAGAAGATGAAGGTATGTTGCATTTTTTTCATTCATTCCTTCATTTTTAAATTTTTAACCACGGTAGCTACTACAAAACAAATTTAAAACCTTATTTACAGTTAATTTTATTAATATAATATAAATTAATACTTATAGAAATGTTCTGAAAATTATCAAAAGAAAAATAAAAGAAAAACCAAAAACCCTCTACAATTTATTTTTTAGCTTCTTTTTGAAGGTTAGAAGGGAGGGTGCATGTTTGACATCTGAACTTAATTGGTTCCAAATCTTAGGCCCACGAAATGAAATAGACTTCTGCCAATTTGACGTCTTGAAGAAAGGAACACGCAAGTCAGCTTCGGTATTTCTTAGTGTCATTATGTTAAGAGCTAAATTTTTTACAAATAACTCAGACAGATATTCGGGCACAAGATTATTTAGTGACTTGTACATTTATTATAGTCGCTGTTTCACTTTGAATAATGACCGAGAAATTTCCCCCTCTTCCGGACCTCAAGTTGATTTTTTGTTATGAATATCTTCCGGTCGCGGGTTTTTGCGGATCCCAGTTTAACGTTTGTTTTCAGTGTCTTCCAGTGGCAGGTTTTTCCGGATCTCAGTTGCATTGATATTTTCCTGGGGTTTCTGCAATTTTGACCTGGGGTTGCTACTTCGCTGTCTCTTATTTGGTTGTTGTTTCTTATTAACATTTTTGTTATTTTCTACTTCAATTGATTCAAGAACAATGTTTGGATTGTTTAGGCCATATTTCGTCATTTGATCAGCATTTGCAGCGTTTCCAGGGGCAACTGGTGTTGTGTCTTTGAGCCTTTTTAGGTGATCCTATGCGGAGATCTTGGCATCTATGCGGAGACATTTCATTTTTTTGCAGTTTGTCAATGTTTAGGATTTCCAGATGAAACTTGCACTGTGACATAATTGAACAAAGATAGAATCTAAAAATAGCATCAGTCAGTCAAAAGTCACGTGATTGGTTGATAGGCAATTCTTTAAAGCCTATTTCTTTAAAGGACATCCCATACCCAGAGTTTAGTGCAAAAACCACCTTAAAAATTGGAACACTTCCTGTTATAATAATTGGATAGTGAAGTGCCCTCCGCGGGGCTATATATTTATAATATTCATCTAAAAGGTATTGGATTTCAATTGCAATAATTTTGGCATAAAACATTTAAATCATTTTTATAAATCATTTAAATGAAAATTATCGGGTCCGATTTCTATAAATAGACAGCAAGAAAATCGGGCCCCATTTTTTATCGGATCCGATATTTCTTCGGGTCCCATAAATTATCGGATCCGATATTTTATCGCATCCCATAAAAAATAGGGCCCGATAAAAAATGGGGCCCTATAAAATATCGGGCTCGATTTACCGCAAGCGATGAATTGGATTTTGCCGCGCGGCGGCTTCTACTATTAACTATGTTGGTATGACGGGGGTTCCCGTTTTCCGAAAGACGCATTCATGATCTTCTTAATTTTCATCTTCTGAGTCTTCAGACGGGGGTTTCGTCAAGCCGTTTGTTTCACTTGATGTGAATCAAGTCCTCTTTATTTCATTGCCATTGACGGGGGTTGCTCAAGCTCAAACGCAATTCTCTCTACTTTATCTGGCCAGAAATGAGTGCCATCAACGACTCAAAGAGAATAAGGCAAATAACAAATACAAAGTTGTTGTTTCTCATGCATCGTCATTTCTTCGTATTGATAATCTACATATTATTACCAACAGGTATCTACATACCGTCTTCTTACAAGCGTACAGTATCTTCTTTTTAATAACAACATCAAAAACAGTAAAAACCAGTATTACTCGGCAAAGTAGTATCCATACACGCAATATCATCAGAGAATCACATTTACAAAAATAAAGAATTTTATTTCAACAATTAAACTAAAAATCTACTTTTCTAACCTTCAAATATTGCAGGGTGAATTTAGTGGAAAGCCTGAGCGCCTCGTCAAGGCATCACCCACGCCCAGGTTTTCCTTTTTATAGGCTCTCCTTGGAATAAAAAGTTGTTTTTGCAGACAGTTTACATGCAGGGAATGTGAAGTAGAATGATCATTACAGACCCTTCTATAAAGCACCTACACTCTTTTTTTAAAAGAATATTGCTTATAAGAAGATTAAGGCTCAGACTCATCCAAACCTTAAGAAAATAATAAAAATATTGCTCAGCCTCAGCTCCATATATTTGTGTCTCATTTTTCAGCCGTTGCCTGTTTTGCGATGTTGATCAGCGAGAATTTCGCGAAAGACGCATCTCATTTTTTCAAAAGACATGTCTCAAACTTTATAATAGTTAAGAACAATTTTATTGTTATAAATGCTTAATTTTTCTGTCGTTTGACGATTTCCTCCTAATTACATGCCATTTCTTTTAACTTTGTTCCCCTGCAACCATAACAGATTCGAAAGAATAATTTAAGAATATGTTAAAAAATATTCCTTAAGAATATGGAGGCTGGACAAAATCTATAGTATTCTTATCAAAAGAGCATAAGCCAGAATAGAAGTGTCACTGCGTTCTTTGAAAAGTGATTTTCTAAAAGGAGATCATACGCCAACAAGAAAAGGAAACCCATATTCTCTTTGCAATTAAAAGAACATGGAAAAGCATAACTTGATGACAATTATGGAAAATGTAAAAACAAAGAAATTGAAAATACACATTTAAAATTCACTTATCAAGCTAAGTCCTAAAACCTAGGAAAATTGAGAAAAAGCAGAGAAATTATGCATGGCCCCTCTTCTCTCTCCAAGCATTGCGTTCTATACCAAACAATGAAAATGGGCTGTCTATACCCGTTAGAGAACGCAATCCATAGGAAAGAAATTAGGGGCTCATACTCTATCCTTAACCTGAGTCCTAAAACCTGGGAAAGTTGAGAAAAAGCAGAAAAATTATGCATGGCCCCTCTTCTCCCTCCAAGCATTGCGTTCTATACCAAACAATGAAAATGGGCTGTCTTTACCCGTTAGAGAACGCAATCCATAGGAAAGAAATTAGGGGCTCATACTCTATCCTTAACCTGAGTCCTAAAACCTGGGAAAGTTGAGAAAAAGCAGAGAAATTATGCATGGCCCCTCTTCTGAAGTCAGGCTTGCACCGTCCGTTCCTGTTTTTAAGAAAAAGCTTCTATCAATAGTTCGCCCCCCTCCAAAACCTGTATTTGGTATTCATGACCCAATAGGCCTATCACATCTTTCCCAATTAAGGGTCGGTCTCAGTAAACTAAACTTCCACAAATTCAAGCACAATTTTAGAGACACCGTAAACCCAATGTGCCCAACGCATGACGGTATTGAGGATACCGAGCACTTTTTGTTGCTTTGCCCTTCATTTGACATTCAACGACGAGATCTTCTCGCTGGAGTTTCGGATCTACTACGACCATTTGCTGATATCACCAGTTTTTCAAACGATTTTCTAATGCACCTTTTATTATATGGTGACCAAGACCTGTCTAATGACCTGAATAGAAATATACTCGAACTTACTATACGATTCATCCACAATACTGGTCGGTTTGACTAAGATCATATCAAGTTTCAGTCACATGTCATGCAACCACCAAGTGCCCACCAATTGTCTGAAGTAAATTTTCTTTTTGTTTGTAATTTCTGTCTCACATTAGATGTCAGGTCCAAAATAAAAATTTACATTTTTGGGCAAATTACAGCCCCAACCAGACATCTAATGCTAGACAGGCCACAGTCATCGCTTTTTTTTTTTTTTTTTTTGTAGCATTGTTTGTAGCATCTATGTAAAATTGTATGCAGTTTAGCATTTTTTTTTAAACAATGCCATGGGGTAGACATAGACTTTTGCTCCTCGTGGCATCGTCCTTGTAGTATTGTAAAGTAGTTTGTAGGTAAAGTAGTCTGTAACATTTATTGTAAAATTTTAATTGAATATATAAAAAAAAAAAAAAAAAAAAAAAAAAAACAAAAGCATTGCGTTCTATACCAAACAATGAAAATGGGCTGTCTTTACCCGTTAGAGAACGCAATCCATAGGAAAGAAATTAGGGGCTCATACTCTATCCTTAACCTGAGTCCTAAAACCTGGGAAAGTTGAGAAAAAGCAGAGAAATTATGCATGGCCCCTCTTCTCCCTCCAAGCATTGCGTTCTATACCAAACAATGAAAATGGGCTGTCTTTACCCGTTAGAGAACGCAATCCATAGGAAAGAAATTAGGGGCTCATACTCTATCCTTAACCTGAGTCCTAAAACCTGGGAAAGTTGAGAAAAAGCAGAGAAATTATGCATGGCCCCTCTTCTCCCTCCAAGCATTGCGTTCTATACCAAACAATGAAAATGGGCTGTCTTTACCCGTTAGAGAACGCAATCCATAGGAAAGAAATTAGGGGCTCATACTCTATCCTTAACCTGAGTCCTAAAACCTGGGAAAGTTGTGAAAAAGCAGAAAAATTATGCATGGCCCCTCTTCTCCCTCCAAGCATTGCGTTCTATACCAAACAATGAAAATGGGCAGTCTTTACCCGTTAGAGAACGCAATCCATAGGAAAGAAATTAGGGGCACATACTCTATCCTTAACCTGAGTCCTAAAACCTAGGAAAGTTGAGAAAAAGCAGAAAAATTATGCATGGCCCCTCTTCTCCCTCCAAGCATTGCGTTCTATACCAAACAATGAAAATGGGCTGTCTTTACCCGTTAGAGAACGCAATCCATAGGAAAGAAATTAGGGGCTCATACTCTATCCTTAACCTGAGTCCTAAAACCTGGGAAAGTTGAGAAAAAGCAGAGAATTTATGCATGGCCCCTCTTCTCCCTCCAAGCATTGCGTTCTATACCAAACAATGAAAATGGGCTGTCTTTACCCGTTAGAGAACGCAATCCATAGGAAAGAAATTAGGGGCTCATACTCTATCCTTAACCTGAGTCCTAAAACCTGGGAAAGTTGAGAAAAAGCAGAAAAATTATGCATGGCCCCTCTTCTCCCTCCAAGCATTGCGTTCTATACCAAATAATTGAAAATGGGCTGTCTTCACCCGTTAGAGAACGCAATCCATAGGAAAGAAATTAGGGGCTCATACTCTATCCTTAACCTGAGTCCTAAAGCCTGGGAAAGTTGAGAAAAAGCAGAAAAATTATGCATGGCCCCTCTTCTCCCTCCAAGCATTGCGTTCTATACCAAACAATGAAAATGGGCAGTCTTTACCCGTTAGAGAACGCAATCCATAGGAAAGAAATTAGGGGCACATACTCTATCCTTAACCTGAGTCCTAAAACCTGGGAAAGTTGAGAAAAAGCAGAAAAATTATGCATGGCCCCTCTTCTCCCTCCAAGCATTGCGTTCTATACCAAACAATGAAAATGGGCTGTCTTTACCCGTTAGAGAACGCAATCCATAGGAAAGAAATTAGGGGCTCATACTCTATCCTTAACCTGAGTCCTAAAACCTGGGAAAGTTGAGAAAAAGCAGAAAAATTATGCATGGCCCCTTTTCTCCCTCCAAGCATTACGTTCTATACCAAACAATGAAAATGGGCTGTCTTTACCCGTTAGAGAACGCAATCCATAGGAAAGAAATTAGGGGCTCATACTCTATCCTTAACCTGAGTCCTAAAACCTGGGAAAATTGAGAAAAAGCAGATAAATTATGCATGGCCCCTCTTCTCCCTCCAAGCATTGCGTTCTATACCAAACAATGAAAATGGGCTGTCTTTACCCGTTAGAGAACGCAATCCATAGGAAAGAAATTAGGGGCTCATACTCTATCCTTAACCTGAGTCCTAAAACCTGGGAAAGTTGAGAAAAAGCAGAAAAATTATGCATGGCCCCTCTTCTCCCTCCAAGCATTGCGTTCTATACCAAACAATGAAAATGGGCTGTCTTTACCCGTTAGAGAACGCAATCCATAGGAAAGAAATTAGGGGCTCATGCTCTATCCTTAACCTGAGTCCTAAAACCTGGGAAAGTTGAGAAAAAGCAGAAAAATTATGCATGGCCCCTCTTCTCTCTCCAAGCATTGCGTTCTATACCAAACAATGAAAATGGGATGTCTTTACCCGTTAGAGAACGCAATCCATAGGAAAGAAATCAGGGGCTCATACTCTATCCTTAACCTGAGTCCTAAAACCTGGGAAAATTGAGAAAAAGCAGATAAATTATGCATGGCCCCTCTTCTCCCTCCAAGCATTGCGTTCTATACCAAACAATGAAAATGGGCTGTCTTTACCCGTTAGAGAACGCAATCCATAGGAAAGAAATTAGGGGCTCATACTCTATCCTTAACCTGAGTCCTAAAACCTGGGAAAATTGAGAAAAAGCAGATAAATTATGCATGGCCCCTTTTCTCCCTCCAAGCATTGCGTTCTATACCAAACAATGAAAATGGGCTGTCTTTACCCGTTAGAGAACGCAATCCATAGGAAAGAAATTAGGGGCTCATACTCTATCCTTAACCTGAGTCCTAAAACCTGGGAAAATTGAGAAAAAGCAGAAAAAATTATGCATGGCCCCTCTTCTCCCCCCAAGCATTGCGTTCTATACCAAACAATGAAAATGGGCTGTCTTTACCCGTTAGAGAACGCAATCCATAGGAAAGAAATTAGGGGCTCATACTCTATCCTTAACCTGAGTCCTAAAACCTGGGAAAGTTGAGAAAAAGCAGAAAAATTATGCATGGCCCCTCTTCTCCCTCCAAGCATTGCGTTCTATACCAAACAATGAAAATGGGCTGTCTTTACCCGTTAGAGAACGCAATCCATAGGAAAGAAATTAGGGGCTCATACTCTATCCTTAACCTGAGTCCTAAAACCTGGGAAAGTTGAGAAAAAGCAGAGAAATTATGCATGGCCCCTCTTCTCCCTCCAAGCATTGCGTTCTATACCAAACAATGAAAATGGGCTGTCTTTACCCGTTAGAGAACGCAATCCATAGGAAAGAAATTAGGGGCTCATGCTCTATCCTTAACCTGAGTCCTAAAACCTGGGAAAGTTGAGAAAAAGCAGAAAATTTATGCATGGCCCCTCTTCTCCCTCCAAGCATTGCGTTCTATACCAAACAATGAAAATGGGATGTCTTTACCCGTTAGAGAACGCAATCCATAGGAAAGAAATTAGGGGCTCATACTCTATCCTTAACCTGAGTCCTAAAACCTGGGAAAATTGAGAAAAAGCAGATAAATTATGCATGACCCCTCTTCTCCCTCCAAGCATTGCGTTCTATACCAAACAATGAAAATGGGCTGTCTTTACCCGTTAGAGAACGCAATCCATAGGAAAGAAATTAGGGGCTCATACTCTATCCTTAACCTGAGTCCTAAAACCTGGGAAAATTGAGAAAAAGCAGATAAATTATGCATGGCCCCTTTTCTCCCTCCAAGCATTGCGTTCTATACCAAACAATGAAAATGGGCTGTCTTTACCCGTTAGAGAACGCAATCCATAGGAAAGAAATTAGGGGCTCATACTCTATCCTTAACCTGAGTCCTAAAACCTGGGAAAATTGAGAAAAAGCAGAAAAAATTATGCATGGCCCCTCTTCTCCCCCCAAGCATTGCGTTCTATACCAAACAATGAAAATGGGCTGTCTTTACCCGTTAGAGAACGCAATCCATAGGAAAGAAATTAGGGGCTCATACTCTATCCTTAACCTGAGTCCTAAAACCTGGGAAAGTTGAGAAAAAGCAGAAAAATTATGCATGGCCCCTCTTCTCCCTCCAAGCATTGCGTTCTATACCAAACAATGAAAATGGGCTGTCTTTACCCGTTAGAGAACGCAATCCATAGGAAAGAAATTAGGGGCTCATACTCTATCCTTAACCTGAGTCCTAAAACCTGGGAAAGTTGAGAAAAATCAGAGAAATTATGCATGGCCCCTCTTCTCCCTCCAAGCATTGCGTTCTATACCAAACAATGAAAATGGGCTGTCTTTACCCGTTAGAGAACGCAATCCATAGGAAAGAAATTAGGGGCTCATACTCTATCCTTAACCTGAATCCTAAAACCTGGGAAAGTTGAGAAAAAGCAGAAAAATTATGCATGGCCCCTCTTCTCCCTCCAAGCATTGCGTTCTATACCAAACAATGAAAATGGGCTGTCTTTACCCGTTAGAGAACGCAATCCATAGGAAAGAAATTAGGGGCTCATACTCTATCCTTAACCTGAGTCCTAAAACCTGGGAAAGTTGAGAAAAAGCAGAAAAATTATGCATGGCCCCTCTTCTCCCTCCAAGCATTGCGTTCTATACCAAACAATGAAAATGGGCAGTCTTTACCCGTTAGAGAACGCAATCCATAGGAAAGAAATTAGGGGCACATACTCTATCCTTAACCTGAGTCCTAAAACCTAGGAAAGTTGAGAAAAAGCAGAAAAATTATGCATGGCCCCTCTTCTCCCTCCAAGCATTGCGTTCTATACCAAACAATGAAAATGGGCAGTCTTTACCCGTTAGAGAACGCAATCCATAGGAAAGAAATTAGGGGCACATACTCTATCCTGAACCTGAGTCCTAAAACCTAGGAAAGTTGAGAAAAAGCAGAAAAATTATGCATGGCCCCTCTTCTCCCTCCAAGCATTGCGTTCTATACCAAACAATGAAAATGGGCTGTCTTTACCCGTTAGAGAACGCAATCCATAGGAAAGAATTTAGGGGCTCATACTTTATCCTTAACCTGAGTCCTAAAACCTGGGAAAGTTGAGAAAAAGCAGAAAAATTATGCATGGCCCCTCTTCTCCCTCCAAGCATTGCGTTCTATACCAAATAATTGAAAATGGGCTGTCTTCACCCGTTAGAGAACGCAATCCATAGGAAAGAAATTAGGGGCTCATACTCTATCCTTAACCTGAGTCCTAAAGCCTGGGAAAGTTGAGAAAAAGCAGAAAAATTATGCATGGCCCCTCTTCTCCCTCCAAGCATTGCGTTCTATACCAAACAATGAAAATGGGCAGTCTTTACCCGTTAGAGAACGCAATCCATAGGAAAGAAATTAGGGGCACATACTCTATCCTTAACCTGAGTCCTAAAACCTGGGAAAGTTGAGAAAAAGCAGAAAAATTATGCATGGCCCCTCTTCTCCCTCCAAGCATTGCGTTCTATACCAAACAATGAAAATGGGCTGTCTTTACCCGTTAGAGAACGCAATCCATAGGAAAGAAATTAGGGGCTCATACTCTATCCTTAACCTGAGTCCTAAAACCTGGGAAAATTGAGAAAAAGCAGATAAATTATGCATGGCCCCTCTTCTCCCTCCAAGCATTGCGTTCTATACCAAACAATGAAAATGGGCTGTCTTTACCCGTTAGAGAACGCAATCCATAGGAAAGAAATTAGGGGCTCATACTCTATCCTTAACCTGAGTCCTAAAACCTGGGAAAGTTGAGAAAAAGCAGAAAAATTATGCATGGCCCCTCTTCTCCCTCCAAGCATTGCGTTCTATACCAAACAATGAAAATGGGCTGTCTTTACCCGTTAGAGAACGCAATCCATAGGAAAGAAATTAGGGGCTCATGCTCTATCCTTAACCTGAGTCCTAAAACCTGGGAAAGTTGAGAAAAAGCAGAAAAATTATGCATGGCCCCTCTTCTCTCTCCAAGCATTGCGTTCTATACCAAACAATGAAAATGGGATGTCTTTACCCGTTAGAGAACGCAATCCATAGGAAAGAAATCAGGGGCTCATACTCTATCCTTAACCTGAGTCCTAAAACCTGGGAAAATTGAGAAAAAGCAGATAAATTATGCATGGCCCCTCTTCTCCCTCCAAGCATTGCGTTCTATACCAAACAATGAAAATGGGCTGTCTTTACCCGTTAGAGAACGCAATCCATAGGAAAGAAATTAGGGGCTCATACTCTATCCTTAACCTGAGTCCTAAAACCTGCGAAAATTGAGAAAAAGCAGATAAATTATGCATGGCCCCTTTTCTCCCTCCAAGCATTGCGTTCTATACCAAACAATGAAAATGGGCTGTCTTTACCCGTTAGAGAACGCAATCCATAGGAAAGAAATTAGGGGCTCATACTCTATCCTTAACCTGAGTCCTAAAACCTGGGAAAATTGAGAAAAAGCAGAAAAAATTATGCATGGCCCCTCTTCTCCCCCCAAGCATTGCGTTCTATACCAAACAATGAAAATGGGCTGTCTTTACCCGTTAGAGAACGCAATCCATAGGAAAGAAATTAGGGGCTCATTCTCTATCCTTAACCTGAGTCCTAAAACCTGGGAAAGTTGAGAAAAAGCAGAAAAATTATGCATGGCCCCTCTTCTCCCTCCAAGCATTGCGTTCTATACCAAACAATGAAAATGGGCAGTCTTTACCCGTTAGAGAACGCAATCCATAGGAAAGAAATTAGGGGCACATACTCTATCCTTAACCTGAGTCCTAAAACCTAGGAAAGTTGAGAAAAAGCAGAAAAATTATGCATGGCCCCTCTTCTCCCTCCAAGCATTGCGTTCTATACCAAACAATGAAAATGGGCTGTCTTTACCCGTTAGAGAACGCAATCCATAGGAAAGAAATTAGGGGCTCATACTCTATCCTTAACCTGAGTCCTAAAACCTGGGAAAGTTGAGAAAAAGCAGAAAAATTATGCATGGCCCCTCTTCTCCCTCCAAGCATTGCGTTCTATACCAAATAATTGAAAATGGGCTGTCTTCACCCGTTAGAGAACGCAATCCATAGGAAAGAAATTAGGGGCTCATACTCTATCCTTAACCTGAGTCCTAAAGCCTGGGAAAGTTGAGAAAAAGCAGAAAAATTATGCATGGCCCCTCTTCTCCCTCCAAGCATTGCGTTCTATACCAAATAATTGAAAATGGGCTGTCTTCACCCGTTAGAGAACGCAATCCATAGGAAAGAAATTAGGGGCTCATACTCTATCCTTAACCTGAGTCCTAAAGCCTGGGAAAGTTGAGAAAAAGCAGAAAAATTATGCATGGCCCCTCTTCTCCCTCCAAGCATTGCGTTCTATACCAAACAATGAAAATGTGCAGTCTTTACCCGATAGAGAACGCAATCCATAGGAAAGAAATTAGGGGCACATACTCTATCCTTAACCTGAGTCCTAAAACCTGGGAAAGTTGAGAAAAAGCAGAAAAATTATGCATGGCCCCTCTTCTCCCTCCAAGCATTGCGTTCTATACCAAACAATGAAAATGGGCTGTCTTTACCCGTTAGAGAACGCAATCCATAGGAAAGAAATTAGGGGCTCATACTCTATCCTTAACCTGAGTCCTAAAACCTGGGAAAATTGAGAAAAAGCAGATAAATTATGCATGGCCCCTCTTCTCCCTCCAAGCATTGCGTTCTATACCAAACAATGAAAATGGGCTGTCTTTACCCGTTAGAGAACGCAATCCATAGGAAAGAAATTAGGGGCTCATACTCTATCCTTAACCTGAGTCCTAAAACCTGGGAAAATTGAGAAAAAGCAGAAAAAATTATGCATGGCCCCTCTTCTCCCTCCAAGCATTGCGTTCTATACCAAACAATGAAAATGGGCTGTCTTTACCCGTTAGAGAACGCAATCCATAGGAAAGAAATTAGGGGCTCATACTCTATCCTTAACCTGAGTCCTATAACCTGGGAAAGTTGTGAAAAAGCAGAAAAATGATGCATGGCCCCTCTTCTCCCTCCAAGCATTGCGTTCTATACCAAACAATGAAAATGGGCTGTCTTTACCCGTTAGAGAACGCAATCCATAGGAAAGAAATTAGGGGCTCATACTCTATCCTTAACCTGAGTCCTAAAGCCTGGGAAAGTTGAGAAAAAGCAGAAAAATTATGCATGGCCCCTCTTCTCCCTCCAAGCATTGCGTTCTATACCAAACAATGAAAATGGGCAGTCTTTACCCGTTAGAGAACGCAATCCATAGGAAAGAAATTAGGGGCTCATACTCTATCCTTAACCTG
The DNA here is from genome assembly GCA_039566865.1 of Aurelia coerulea. Classification (NCBI taxonomy): domain Eukaryota; kingdom Metazoa; phylum Cnidaria; class Scyphozoa; order Semaeostomeae; family Ulmaridae; genus Aurelia; species Aurelia coerulea. The sequence goes on from CM076962.1 coordinate 15,679,107, forward strand.
AATCCTAAAACCTGGGAAAGTTGAGAAAAAGCAGAAAAATTATGCATGGCCCCTCTTCTCCCTCCAAGCATTGCGTTCTATATCAAACAATGAAAATGGGCTGTCTTTACCCGTTAGAGAACGCAATCCATAGGAAAGAAATTAGGGGCTCATACTCTATCCTTAACCTGAGTCCTAAAACCTGGGAAAGTTGAGAAAAAGCAGAAAAATTATGCATGGCCCCTCTTCTCCCTCCAAGCATTGCGTTCTATACCAAACAATGAAAATGGGCAGTCTTTACCCGTTAGAGAACGCAATCCATAGGAAAGAAATTAGGGGCTCATACTCTATCCTTAACCTGAGTCCTAAAACCTGGGAAAGTTGAGAAAAAGCAGAAAAATTATGCATGGCCCCTCTTCTCCCTCCAAGCATTGCGTTCTATACCAAACAATGAAAATGGGCTGTCTTTACCCGTTAGAGAACGCAATCCATAGGAAAGAAATTAGGGGCTCATACACTATCCTTAACCTGAGTCCTAAAGCCTGAGAGAATTGAGAAAAAAGTGGAACATTTATGCATGGCCCCTCTCTTGCCGAAGCTCCGATGCTTAAAGTCTTCGTTTCTATCTTTTGTGCTGAATCTTCCGCGTTATTCTTGTGAAGAGCTGAAGGAGGTTTGAATCCAAGCCTGGATCTGTTTCTGTTGGCAAATTTGCTGAAGAATCATTAGAACATGACAAACCATGTATCACACTGCATTTGTTAAGATGGTTATAATCGATCAAGGTCTTCTTCATCTTCGTCTATCCATATCAGCAGTAAACTTACTTTCGATTAATTTCGTGTTTGTATTTATTGGTAACGCGAGGGTAGTCAAGCTGAAACGCACGAACTTTGTGGTAAGTCTTTTTCCTTATCGACATTGAGATCGCAAATGTACAGCAAATATGTTGTTGGGAAGTTTGTTGGGAGCTGCGACTTCGTTTCTATCTGCGTGTGATCTTTCTATTTAGTGATCTCAAATTCGTTGTTCAACCTGCGTGAATATTGAAATTCATGTTATTACAGCAAAGGGGACAGAAATGAAGGAAAAAATTTCCAAAATATCAGGGAGATGAAAATCTTCCTCAGTATTCTGAAATAGGAGTTTCTTCCACACATGAAGGACAAGTGTATATACCATGTTTTCACTGTTTTCAGCGCTTTTTACTCTTCATGCTCCCTTTCAGTGTAACAAGCTGCACGTATCTTTTTTCAAGAAACTAAGGTCCGGGGATGGTAGGCAGTTTCCTAATTTTATGCTCATTTTGCTTCTAAAAGTTTCTTACTATTTTGTATATTTTCAATGTCGGAAGTGCAGTGTAGAGTAAATTTTCATTTATCTCAAGGGTTCCCAAATTACTTGGTAAGATCTCAAAACAAGTCAAAGGCAAAATTCGCGCTAACAATAATGTCCCAGAAACAGAACTGCATATTATTGTGTAGGGTTCTTTCTTAACCTTCGAAAAATCGAGGCTACCGTTTGTTGTAAGCGGTTTCTTGTAAAAAATACGTGTAGTCGCGGATCAAAATGTGCATGTACTGTGTACTGTTCAACTAACTCTTTTAACTATTTTCAAAAGCATTTTTTGTTTGCACTTTATTAACGAGATACTTTATCCATGAGGTACTTTTTGATATGCTCGATGCGTCGAAAATGAAGCTGAAATACTTCCTTCCTGTAGGCATGGAATTGGCTTTAAAGAAGCCGAGTGATTGTTCATCGTTTCTCACGTTGTATCTAAATGAAATTTCCGTCAAAGATGTGGATAACTAATAACTTACAGATCCATTTGGCTTCTCTCAATTCAACGACTTGCTATGCATTTGATAATACATGAACCAACAACGATGGCCCTTGGCCTGGTCTTAGTTACTGTTAGCTATCTTTCATTTCTCCATGCAATGCATATCTTGCATCTTCAACGATTTGCTTCGTAAGTTTCAACTGACATGATAGCGACCGTCATGCGTAGTTACGATCACGACGACAGGAAAGACCGTTGAGGTAGCGTGCATGGGATTATATTTCAATCAAATATTTGGTCGATTTACTTTGGCGCTCATTGGCTCACTAGCGCTAATGTCAATCAACCATGTCAATGACATGCTGTGATGGAAATTGCAACAACAGCAACAACAACAGTCCGACGTCTGGTTTTGCTTGGCGGCCAAACTTGCACCATTCATTGTGCAAGTGGTTTTCTCGTTCATGCAATAATGCATTTTGAGTTTTTTGTTGTTAAACTTCGATCTCTGGTTGGTATTCGTGCGGCTTCAAATGCTTAATACAAAGATTTTTCGAGTTTCTCAATGTCCATAGATTTGAATCTGCAGATCCGACTATTTCATAATGTATTTTCGGCTAAAGAATCACAAGCAAGAACCTGATCATCATTCATCAACAAAACGATTCTGTGCCTTCTTTCATAGCTAAAATTTGCTTGCACCATTTATCAACCAAAATAGATCGATTGAACCGAAATCTTCTCAACTGCATAGTTCCCAACCACGGTTTCCTATCAAAAATCAATTGCCTTACCCTTAACGTTAGAGAGGCTGGTACCCAGGGTACAATTGCCTATACTTCACAAACTTCACAAACTTCACAAAAATCAATTGCCTGTACTCTTCAGCGAAATGTTTCCAAATTCGATCGTGGTAAATCTTCCAAGTTTGTAAATCTTCCAAGTTTGGGTGCGGATGTTTCAGGGCATATACAGGCTGGAAGTGCATTTTCGTGGAGAAGAAAATAATTTTACATCACCCATCCTCTCAAGACCACAGTGCACGAATCAGTGGCGTAACGGAGACGCTCGGGGCCCGTAGGAGTTTGGTAAGATGGGGCCCTTATTTTGGAAGGGGGTTCGGGGTGGTGCGTAAATTTTTGAAACCATGCCCTTTAAAACCTCAAGAAATCCACGTTATGTTGAAAAGAAATTGTTTACATTGGAAAAGTCAACAGTAAATTTAGCACATTTATATGAATTGCGTTTCAAAAAACTAAATTTAAAGCTTCTGCGGACAGTATTAGGGCAATAGGTGCAGTAAATTTAGTGCAGACTAAGTGTTCTCCCTTTATACCTGAAAGTTATCCATGCGAATTTTGCGAATATACACAATAGTTTTAAAAAGAATTTTAGTAAACATAATGCACAGTCACAGTATGTTATTAGGTGCTCTTGCTAACAAGAATAAAGTTTCGAGACAAATTTTAGGGAATGAACGAAAACGGAATGAAAATTCAGTGTTGTGTACTTTTAGCACAGTATGGTCAAAAAGCACACAATACGAACAATTTGTCGGGGGCCCCTTTTGATCGGGGGCCCTTAGTTCTTGAACTAAGGTAGCCTAAACTGCGTTACGCCACTGGCACGAATGCACAATGTTAAATTGTGAATTGTCTGCATCAAGCGGTCGTTGCTGTTCCTAATTCATAATTTCCCTTGAATAGCTCTCGGGCGGTCTTGTTTGTTTAAGGATTAATGGAAATGTGCTGCTAGCGGATCTTGCGGCTTAAATATCTCGATCATTTGTCTCAATTTTCATTATTCTTATTATTATTATTATTATTATTATTATTATTATTATTATTATTATTATTATTATTATTATTATTATTATTATTATAAACTAAACCACTTTCAAAGTAAAACAGAAATTAAAATGATAAAAAACACAACTGTTTCAGGGCAGACGTTTCGATATAAAATCTTCTTCAGTGTATTTACAATCCTAGACAGCCAAGTATTTATACTAAAATTTACATAAAAATAGTTTCTATACCCTAGACAAATAAAAGAAAAGAAAAGAATATTATTTTAGAATACTATCAACAAGATAAACATAAAAGAATGTTTTTATATTACATATAGACAAAGCCGCAAAAAACAAGGCATGAATTTCTTTCCACAAAACTCCCCAATGACCTTACTCGAAGATGTTTTGCCCCTTTTTTTTTGGATTTGAATAGAAAGAAACGATCTCTAAATCTTATAGACAAGGGACTGAAAGCTCTTCGCGACAACAACTTTTACAACCCGAGACAACAGGCAAGGGATATCGGCCATTGACCCTCCAAAGATTTGCTTAAATTGCTAAATCCAGGATAGCTCGATAGGGAATTCCACCCCACCACTACGTGTAATTATACACGAAGTCAACAAGCCGACATCCCTGCCATTGTGTTGCCCAAGGTTTTCAATGCAATGGTATGAGAACTAGGCAGTACCACAAGCAAACATATCCAGCTCAACATCAGCCGCCCTCTCGTTTAGGCCATTTGGTGCAAACAAACCCAATTTGTATTGCCAAAAGAGCTCTTTCCTACGAAGCGAGTACACATCCTGTGCTCCGTCGATGATACGAATAATGACGGAGAAGTCACCCTGATGGCCTTCCTCGAAAAAATGAGCGAAAAAACTTGCCTGTGGGACTGCCTTTCCCGTATCAAGAGCACCAGTATTGCGTTTCTGCTTGTACGTCCGAAAATATGATTTGTAGACATTAAATCTTTGACGAAATTTTGTTTTTGTGCTGCCAACATACTTTTTGTTACAACATGTACATTGCAACATATAAACTACGTTTATCGAATTGCAATCGTACGCCCCCGAAAAATTCTTAAAAGATCGCGAATCATTCGCATTAGAAAAACTGGAGCCCTCTCTGATGATAGGGCAGATTAGACATCTCCTACCATTGCATTTAAAAGTTCCCTTTGGCATCAGCTCCTGATCTTGAGTTTGCAATTTAGCGCGAACCAAAGTATCTTTAAGGTTTTTTGCCCTTCTAAATGAAACGAAAATTTTTCCGGCAAATAGTTTGCGATGTTCGTCATCGATAAGAAGAATATTTGCGCAATTTTGCAAAATATTGCTGACCCCCTGAAGTGCCGGATGGTAAGTTAGAACCAACGGTATCCTCGTGTCATCCTTCTGCTTGGAATTTCTATTTAACAGGTTTTCTCTATCCAAGCTTCTAACTTTGTCTAGTTGACTGTCGATTTCCCCTTCTTGATACCCCCGCCCAATAAGCCATGACTTTAAATTTCCCATCCGTTCGTTAAAAAATGAGTCCTCAGAACAAATGCGCCTAATGCGAAGGGCCTGACCATATGGAATGCCCTTTTTGGTGTGGTAAGGATGACAAGAGGAACGATGCAGGAGCTGATGCGTATCAGTCGGTTTCGTGTAGAGATCTGTAACCAACTTACTACCTTCTCTGATGACCTTAGTGTCAAGAAAGTTGATGCTCTCCTTAGACCATTCAGCTGTAAATTTAATGGAATGGTGTGCAGTGTTGAGGTATTCTACAAATTCCGAAAGTTTCTCTTCCCCATGGGTCCAAATTAAGAAAACGTCGTCAATGTACCGCCACCACAGCCAAGGTTTGCAGCTGGAGCCACTCAGAAGTTTTTCCTCCAGGTCTGCTAAGAACAAAATCGCATATGATGGCGCACATTTGGTGCCTATTGCTGTACCCCTCAGCTGATGATAAAACGCCCCATTAAACTCAAAAAAGTTATTCTTAAGTACTACCTCTGCAAGCTCTACAAGGGATTCCGTAGAAACAGACTGATTATTTCTAGAGTTTAAAATATCACGTAGAGCCTTCAATCCCTCGTCATGCGGTATACTTGGGTAAAGCCCAACAACATCAATGGTACAAAGAATAGCGTCCTCTGGAAGCCCGTCTAATGACGCAATTTTTTGCAAAAAGTGGTTCGTGTCTTTAATGTATGAACGGACACTTTTTGCAAGGGGTTGTAAATGGTAATCCAAAAATTCCGAAACGTTCTCTGTGTAAAAACCAGAGTTAGAAATGACAGGCCTTCCAGGAACACTATTTAGCCTTTTGTGGATCTTTGGCAGCAAGTAAAATCTTCCAAGCTTGGGATTATTGACCATCAAATATTCCAATGTTTTGTCGTCAATTTCCCCTCGCTCTCTAACCCTACCAACTGCCTGATTGACAATAGCGTGAAGATGGTCCGAAGGATCCTTATCAAGTTTGCAATACACTGCAGGGTCCCCCAGTTGGCCATCTGCCTCTTTGACGTAGTCCTCCCGATCCCACACGACCACCCCAGAACCCTTGTCCGCCTCCTTGATAACGATCGATCGGTCCGATTTAAGACTATTTAAAGCTGATAGTTCCTCCTTCGTAAGGTTACTAAAATTTCTACCATCTACCGATATTTTCATGAGCTCGTCTTCTAATTTAGACAGGTAGACCTCTATAGCTACATCTTTATGTCTAGGATTGAATTTACTACGAGGCCTAAAAGCAGGAATCTCTGAAAAATCTTCACTATCCCTAAAGAACCACTTAAGTCTTAATCTTCTACCAAAATTTTCCAGATCTATTTTGATTTGTGAAAAGTCTACCTCTTTTGGAGTACTAACAAACTTAAGACCTTTGGATAAAACTGATATTTCCGCCTCGCTTAGTGCACGTTTGGAAAGATTAACGACTTTGTCATTTACAAAACGACCTACCATACGACCATTATTATCTACATTAGCTAAAAACACATCAGTAACATCACCACTCTCTTCCACTTGGTTGCTTGCTGCACCGTTGTCTCGTTGCCTGTTGTCTCGGGTTGTAAAAGTTGTTGTCGCGAAGAGCTTTCAGTCCCTTGTCTATAAGATTTAGAGATCGTTTCTTTCTATTCAAATCCAAAAAAAAGGGGCAAAACATCTTCGAGTAAGGTCATTGGGGAGTTGTGTGGAAAGAAATTCATGCCTTGTTTTTTGCGGCTTTGTCTATATGTAATATAAAAACATTCTTTTATGTTTATCTTGTTGATAGTATTCTAAAATAATATTCTTTTCTTTTCTTTTATTTGTCTAGGGTATAGAAACTATTTTTATGTAAATTTTAGTATAAATACTTGGCTGTCTAGGATTGTAAATACACTGAAGAAGATTTTATATCGAAACGTCTGCCCTGAAACAGTTGTGTTTTTTATTATTATTATTATTAATAAATAAAAACGAAACTGTTAAAATCTTGGAACGTTTCGATTAAAAATCTTCGTCAGCACTACTTTCTAAAGGACAACCGAGAATTTATACTACGTGTACGTGATAAACAAGGCAAGGTAAAACTAAAGATAAAGTAAAATTACATTTTAACTACAAAGAAACCTATTCCCAGGAAACATGACTACCCCCGAAATTAAAACCAAGTGGGAATGAAAATCACGTTTTGTTCCAAACTGTTTTTTAGCGTAAACAAGAAAATGAAATGGTTGGCACATTAGCAAATGTTCACCCTCGAGGATCAAAATAGTCACAGACCAAACCTCCAAGGGATCCAGCCGGCAACCCCACGACCCTCCCATCTAGCCTGCGTGCAGACTCTACTGATTTCCTTTCATTTCAGAGAGGTTCTCCTCCAGTAGAGTCTGCGCAACAGCGACCAAATCCTTGTTTTCAGTTCATGAGAAACGAGGAACCTTTACTGATTGGCCAAAGCATATCCCCTTTGTTTGATGGAGTGTCTGTGTCTTTGTTCGAGTCTGCTGATATTCAATTGGCGTATGCATGAACAAAGATAGCCATAGAAACCCTTTTGTGATAAATGTGTGTCGGTGTTTTGTCTACCCTATTCATAGGCAGCTCTATTGAATCAAATTCAATGAGTTAGTTCCTCAATCCTTGGAACCGCGCGTGACCAAAAACAAGGATTTGGTCCCTGATGCGCGGACTCTATTGGAGGAAAACCTCTCTGAAAAGAAATCAGTACAGTCTGCACGCAGGCTACTCCCATCTAGCCTTTCAATGATTCGCAAATTGCTGAATCCTGAATGGCTTGATAGGGGATTCCACCCTAACGCCACATGCAAAAAAACATGAAGCCAAATAGGAAGACCATAGAGCACTGCCAGCAAAACCCCCCAGAGACATCAGATACCATGGCAGGAATTAGGCCACGCCACACCCAAACATATCGAGTTCTACATCTGCAGCCCGTTCATTCAAACCTTTGGGTAAAAAAGTTCCCAGCCTGTATTGCCAAAAAAGTTCCTTACGTCGCAATGAAAAGACATCATCAGCCCCATCAATCATTTTAACCCTAACCGTGAATTTACCATTGTGGCTCCCCTCAAAGAAATGACTGAAAAAGTTTGCTTTTGGGATTAATTTACCCCTCCCAAGTGATCCCTCGTTATGTTTGCGTGCGTAAGATCTGAAATATGATTTGTAAACATTGAATCTTTGCCTAAATTTTGTTTTGGTGCTACCTACATACTTTTTGTTGCAAACCTCACATTGTAGCAAATACACTACATTCTCTGAGTTGCAGTTATACCTCCCCGAAAAATTTTTGAAAGATCGATTTTCGTCCGAGTTTTCAAAATTATCCCCCTCAGTTATGACGTTGCAGATCTGGCAACTCTTCCTGCCATTGCACCTGTAGGTACCCTTAACCAACGGAGTCTCACCAACAACTGGCAATTTTGCTCTAACAAGTTCATCTTTAAGACTTTTGGCCTTCCGAAACGACAAAAATACCTTGTTTTGGAACAACGCTTTGTGTTCATTATCTACCAAAAGGAGTTTTGAATTTTCTTTTAAAATGTCATAAACTTTGTTGAGAGCTGGATGGTACGTAAGAACCAGAGGTATTCTCTTGTCGTCCTTATTTTTAGGTTGCCTATCCAAAAGACTTAAGCGATCGCGGCCGCGAACTTTGCTGATTTGCTCCAGAACCCCATTTTCACCATAGCCCCTATTAAACAGCCACCCCTTAAGTTCCCCTACCCTCTCATTAAAAAAGCGATCCTCAGAACAAATCCGCCTAATTCGCAGGGCCTGGCTATACGGTATACCCATTTTAGTATGACCAGGATGACATGAGGTACGATGAAGGAGTTGGTGAGTATCCGTTGGCTTAGTAAACAAATCTGTGATTAATCGATCACCCTCCCTTATCACCTGAACATCGAGAAAATTTATCTTTTCCTTTGACCAATTGACCAATTGACCAATTATTATTATTATTATTATTATTATTATTATTAATATTATTATTATCATTATTATGTACATTTGTTGCTCACTAAATGTCAGTGGTAATGTGTTCTCGGGGTTTGGCATCAACAAGATTTCTCAAATCTAGAGAACCTTTCTCAGGATCCTGGCAGAATGTAAGATCACAGTTTTCTGCCACTCAGTAACCCGTGTCTCTATTCCAGTGTCCTCCAATCTTTTCTTCAGCTTCTTTGGTGTTGTTCCAAGTGCTCCTATCACTATTGGGATGACTGTCACCCTCATGCCCCATAACTTTTTTATCTCTCGTGCAAGGTCTTGATATTTTTCAATCTTTTCTACCTCCTTAGCGTTTACTCTCGTATCGTAGGGAACGGCAAAGTCTACGATTGTAGCGAACTTTTTTCTTTATCTATCACAATCATATCAGGACGTCTAGCTTCAATCACATGGTCAGTTTGGACGTTAAAATCCCACAATATCTTGCATATCTCATTTTCTTGTACAGGTTCTGGCTGATGTTCGTACCACTTTGGCTTTACTTCGATTCCATTTTTACGACACACTTCCCAATGGATTCGTTTTCCAACCCAATCATGTCGACGTTTGTACTCTTTTTGAGCCAACTTACTGCATTCACTAATGATATCGTTCACCGTTTCATCTACCTGTCCACACATTCTGCATTTACTTTCTTCTTGTGTTTTATCGATCTTTGCTTTAATGATATTGGTGCGTATTGCTTGTTCCTGCGCTGCCATTATCGTTGATTCGGTTCCTCTATTGATTTTTGATGTTTTTTTGCGTCCGCTTTTCTTCTGGTGCACATTTTTTTTATCAAATACTGATCCACAGTTTCGATTTCCTACTCCATATAGTGAGTTAGATTCACACTTATTTTAGGGGCTAGTAGTCATTTCTAAATCCATTGCAAAAAGCAGGGCTTGCGGTGTTCAATGACCTTGCGTGAATGTAGAATTTTAGGGATGAAATGACCAAACACTACACACAACTATTTTTGGCCATACAGCTACCATTATTCTCCAAAATACTGCGAGCCAGGTGTGCAATTATACAATCTTATATATGAAATTGATACCATTAAGTAGTCTATTTTTTAGACCAATGGTTTAGTATTTTGCTTACAGTTTTTGCAACGATTTGGCCTTACTATGGAAGAAATCGCCACAATTTCGTATTTTCTAGAGATATATAGCCAAAATTTGGCCCTCACTAAGTCAAAATTGCCAACAATTATTTTGGGAGCTTGAGCATTCACACGGCATGGAAAATGTTGCTAGACCTATATCAAGAATGAAACACTGCTCAGTCTTTCCATGATTCTCAGGTCCTAGCCTCAAAATGAAACCCCCACAGCATCTTCTTTGGAGGAAGCATGGGCGGGAGGTTCCTCCATTGTAAAGGTACCCGGGGATATGCCGTGGCGAAGTGTATACTTTTTCGGATTTTTCTAGTCTGCCCAAGGGTACGTATATTTTGATGCAATTTTGGCCTAAGAAAGTTTCCATGATACGGGCTCTTTATATTCAATAGTAAAGTTGACTACAAGAATGACTTAATACCCTACCTCCGATCTACTATACCATACTACAAGGACGCTGCCAGGAGGAGCACAATATCATGTCTGCCCCCTGGGATTAAAATAAACTAAAACACAACTAATGTAAACTACTAACAACCATACAACGCTACAACAAATACAGACCGAAATGCTAGTTATAAAGACATTTCACGAATAAATGTTTGAGCCGGTTTCACATTAGCTATCAGGCCATAATATAATGGTGAACAATCAGAACAGTGGCTGAAGCAACAGCAACGACAACAACCGTCCCCGTCACTGCTCCCCACCCAAGGTCCCCATCGCTCGACACCGCTATCGGGTCTGGATTTCTATTATAAGCTTAACCTCCATGTGAAACAGGCTTGCAAAGAAATATATGGACAGGACTCTGCGACAAGAAACTTTACAAAAATGGACTTAGTGGTTTAGTGACGTTAACTTGATACGGGGTGGTGCCATTCAAAGGGTAAGACTACCATCCATAAATCTGGAAGAATTTCTAAGAGGTATAACATAAATCCAAAAAATTTCCGAAAAGTTTTCCCATAAATCCGGAAAGCCGAACAATTTAACCCATGAATGAAGTTTTCCGAAAAGTGATACCCATAAATCTGAAAAACATAGAAAATTATTGAAAAGCATACCCATAAATCCAGAATCTATCATGAGAAGGTACCCTAAGAGATGGCACAGCCCCGTACAATGGACATAAGAAAATTTAAGCCCCCCCCCCCATCCCCGGGCAGAGCCTACCTTCATTTCTTGTTGTTCTTATATTTTAGAATCTTGTAACTGGTACCGTTCCTTATACCAAAATCGCGAAAACGATACCCTTCCAGATGCCACGTCCCCAATACCCTAAATATACATATCACCCACTCCCTCTGCACCCTTAGCGATCCTCCTAAATACACATAGTGCCCCCTCCCATCCTTACCTCTTCAAACAGGCTTTTACACTGATTCTGGTTCCCAGGGTAACAGACTGGTAGCAATCGCAGAATCCTTTTGGGATATGGGAACGAGGTTTGTCTAGTGCTAATACTGACAAGCAATTTGGATTATGTCGGAATTGAGATAGATTTGGGCTTGCCCATATTCTTAAGATATGCGTGTGACCTCACTTGACCTGATGTTTGTACAAAGATCCAACCGCAAGAAATCGAAAACCACGTTACTTGTACTTTGTCTACACGGGTGCGTAGCAGAGAAATGACGAGAACACATTTTATTTTGGCATGAAACTTTGAAAATCATAGATGTATGAACCGGGGAGCACTGGGGTGATTTTGAAATAAACAAAGAAGTGCCCTTTTTATTTCCAGGAAATGATGGAAAAAGTGCCCTTGAAGTGCCGTGCACCCCCCCCCAAGTTTGAGATGTTTCCTGCGTCCCTGTTGAAAATGATAACGACCAATTGAACATTTAGAGCTTTGAAATTTTATGGAACACATGATAGACTTTATAGCAAACAAGTCCTAAAGTTTAAGAAACTGTCGACCAGCCTCAGACCTAAATTTCCAATAAAGATAAGTACGTTTTTAATTGCTACCACCCCAGGTACGTTAAATGCTTCCTCTACAGAGGCAATACAAGCTGAGACGCACAGGCAAAATTGCAGTGTCTAACTACCCATGGTGATATTTGTATTATTTGGGTGATTAAGACACACACGTACATTTTATGAGAAATTAAGAATTTGCACCAGTACTGAAGGTTTATTAGAGTTATTAGCTATGCGCCCTCCTTCAAATTTTCAAAATAAGGCTTTTGAAGCCTTTTCAATGTTTACATTACTCAGGTACTTTTTGTAATAAGCATTTTGTATGAACAAAATACTTCTAGTTGCCTAAAATATGTTCCACGACTGCCTCCTTCTGGTATTCCCGCAGGTAGCCCTAGTAGACCGTTTGCTGTCCCAGGCTGGTATGCGTTTATTTCAAGTTTCATTAAGCATTCCTTAGAGCTGAATTCTTTTCTTTCTTATGTATTTCAGGGCATGTCACACTGGGAACGATGGTCCTACCTTTTTCCGAAAACCGGTAGTTAGCGAAAAATATTTTCACCACCTTTGTCCCAAAACTCTGGAAAGCTGGTAGTTTTTGGTGACAACTTTCTGCTGTTTTTTGTTTAATTTGGCGGACAATTTTAACATGATCTACATACAATTTTACACAAATGCTACAGACAAAAACGATAAATACGCTACTGGAGAATGTCTAACATGAGATATATACTTGTCACTGATGATATTTGTTCCAAAACCGGTAGTTTCGACCAAATAACATTTTTCGAAAGCAAGTGGTAATTATAGATATGAAAGTACAAATGTCCAAAAACCGGTTGCCGGACATTGGTTGGACCACTTTAATGAAAAATTTGAAATTTCTGGCCATTTTTTCGGAAACTTGCCGGACAAAGGTGGAACCGCTTTGGTGAAAAATTGGAATTCCTCGTCTTTTTTCTGTAAACTTGGCAGACAAAGGTAGACCCTGCTTGCAGGTCAATTTAAGGATTTTGATATGATAGGAGGTTAACACACTTGATGTTTCTTACAAATTGATGAAAGAAGAAGACTGAATTGAAAATTTATCCTTTGTCCCAAAAACTGGCTGTTTTAGGCTGGAAAGTTGTACAGCGTGATAAAAGAACAGGATATTTTTTCCAATTCCTTTGGACAATCATGGGGTAATATTTTACAGTACTTGCCCGTCCCTGGGTAGCCTTTGGGCATTCCAAATTTCTCCATTGCAGTAGCAAGAAACTGCCCCCTACGTTGTCTCTGGCTGTTCTCACCTATACTCACGTACGGGTGTGAAATATGGGGGTCTTATACTCAACATTAGCTGAAAAGCATAGCAATAGAAAAGTGCTCAGTGAGTGAGATAACGAGATAGAAAAGATGGGGAAAAGATTCACCTTAAATGTTTTGTAAAATGAAATTTGGCGTAAAACGCAACTGTTCATCTTTGGCGGAGCGCAGGGACCAAGACGAGTTCCCTGTGGTAAAGAACATACTGACTCGCATTGCACGTATTTTTGTTATAGAAACTAAGAATTCTATGAATAGAGTCTTAATTTATATTTTCCCTGTACCTACTGTACCTACTGTAGTTTCTTAATTTTTTGGCGATCTGAGAGTTGAGGCTCTTTTGGGCAATTTCTTATAAAAAAATACGTGTGTACCTACTGGCACTGATTGGCAAGAATGGATAAATGAAAGTAGCTTAGCAAAGAAAGCTTACAATGAGATGCTCTTACAGCCAGATGAAAAGTCTGATTGGAAAGTGACAATAAAATTATTCAAGTTCTGTTTCTGGGACATTATTGTGAGCGCGAATTTTGCCTTTGACTTGTTTTGAGATCTTACCAAGTAATTTGGGAACCCTTGAGATAAATGAAAATTTACTCTACACTGCACTTCCGACATTGAAAATATACAGAATAGTAAGAAACTTTTAGAAGCAAAATGAGCATAAAATTAGGAAACTGCCTACCATCCCCGGACCTTAGTTTCTTGAAAAAAGATACGTGCAGCTTGTTACACTGAAAGGGAGCATGAAGAGTAAAAAGCGCTGAAAACAGTGAAAACATGGTATATACACTTGTCCTTCATGTGTGGAAGAAACTCCTATTTCAGAATACTGAGGAAGATTTTCATCTCCCTGATATTTTGGAAATTTTTTCCTTCATTTCTGTCCCCTTTGCTGTAATAACATGAATTTCAATATTCACGCAGGTTGAACAACGAATTTGAGATCACTAAATAGAAAGATCACACGCAGATAGAAACGAAGTCGCAGCTCCCAACAAACTTCCCAACAACATATTTGCTGTACATTTGCGATCTCAATGTCGATAAGGAAAAAGACTTACCACAAAGTTCGTGCGTTTCAGCTTGACTACCCTCGCGTTACCAATAAATACAAACACGAAATTAATCGAAAGTAAGTTTACTGCTGATATGGATAGACAAATATGAAGAAGACCTTGATCGATTATAACCATCTTAACAAATGCAGTGTGATACATGGTTTGTCATGTTCTAATGATTCTTCAGCAAATTTGCCAACAGAAACAGATCCAGGCTTGTATTCAAATCTCCTTCAGCTCTTCACAAGAATAACGCGGAAGATTCAGCACAAAAGATGGAAACGAAGACTTTAAGCATCGGAGCTTCGGCAAGAGAGGGGCCATGCATAAATGTTCCACTTTTTTCTCAATTCTCTCAGGCTTTAGGACTCAGGTTAAGGATAGAGTATGAGCCCCTAATTTCTTTCCTATGGATTACGTTCTCTAACGGGTAAAGACAGCCCATTTTCATTGTTTGGTATAGAACGCAATGCTTGGAGGGAGAAGAGGGGCCATGCATAATTTTTCTGCTTTTTCTCAACTTTCCCAGGTTTTAGGACTTAGGTTGAGGATAGAGTATGAGCCCCCAATTTCTTTCCTATGGATTGCGTTCTCTAACGGGTAAAGACAGCCCATTTTCATTGTTTGGTATAGAACGCAATGCTTGGAGGGAGAAGAGGGGCCATGCATAATTTCTCTGCTTTTTCTCAACTTTCCCAGGTTTTAGGACTCATGTTAAGGATAGAGTATGAGCCCCTAATTTCTTTCCTATGGATTGCGCTCTCTAAGGGGTAAAGACAGCCCATTTTCATTGTTTGGTATAGAACGCAATGCTTGGAGGGAGAAGAGGGGCCATGCATAATATTTCTGCTTTTTCTCAACTTTCCCAGGTTTTAGGACTCAGGTTAAAGGCATTGAGTCCATATAAATAGCTGAGCGTTATCGCTATCCTGAATTTTGCTGACAAACTGCTGACGGCCCTTTTGTTATCGCATAATAGGGCCAAAGTCATTAGCTGTGTAGACTTGCTCCAAGTCTATTCAGTGGACCATCAGCAATAAAAGAATATAATTTCTTCTGCGGGGGCGTAAGTTACTAAGGTGACGCTGCGAAGGAGAAGTGAGAGCGAAACTGTTCAGTTTCGTTCTCACTTCTCCTTCACAGCGTCACCTTAGTAGCTTACGCCCCCGCAGAAGAAATTATATTCTTTTATTGCTGATGGTCCACTGAATAGACTTGGAGCAAGTCTATTAGCAGTGGAGACCAAAGGCTTCTTAATCCTTGTATTATCCTCAGGAATTTCTTTGGTTTAATTTCAATAGCGATTAAATCACAACTTTTGTTTCATGATTGAAAAGAAGTTGATATTGGTCATGAGTGCGCCATTTATACGGACTCAGTGCCTTTAAGGATAGAGTATGAGCCCCTAATTTCTTTCCTATGGATTGCGTTCTCTAACGGGTAAAGACAACCCATTTTCATTGTTTGGTATAGAACGCAATGCTTGGAGGGAGAAGAGGGGCCATGCATAATTTTTCTGCTTTTTCTCAATTTTCCCAGGTTTTAGGACTCAGGTTAAGGATAGAGTATGAGCCCCTAATTTCTTTCCTATGGATTGCGTTCTCTAACGGGTAAAGACAGCCCATTTTCATTGTTTGGTATAGAACGCAATGCTTGGAGGGAGAAGAGGGGCCATGCATAATTTTTCTGCTTTTTCTCAACTTTCCTAGGTTTTAGGACTCAGGTTAAGGATAGAGTATGTGCCCCTAATTTCTTTCCTATGGATTGCATTCTCTAACGGGAAAAGACAGCCCATTTTCATTGTTTGGTATAGAACGCAATGCTTGGAGAGAGAAGAGGGGCCATGCATAATTTCTCTGCTTTTTCTCAACTTTCCCAGGTTTTAGGACTCAGGTTAAGGATAGAGTATGAGCCCCTAATTTCTTTCCTATGGATTGCGTTCTCTAACGGGTAAAGACAGCCCATTTTCATTGTTTGGTATAGAACGCAATGCTTGGAGGGAGAAGAGGGGCCATGCATAATTTTTCTGCTTTTTCTCAACTTTCCCAGGTTTTAGGACTCAGGTTAAGGATAGAGTATGAGCCTCTAATTTCTTTCCTATGGATTGCGTTCTCTAACGGGTAAAGACAGCCCATTTTCATTGTTTGGTATAGAACGCAATGCTTGGAGGGAGAAGAGGGGCCATGCATAATTTATCTGCTTTTTCTCAACTTTCCTAGGTTTTAGGACTCAGGTTAAGGATAGAGTATGAGCCCCTAATTTCTTTCCTATGGATTGCGTTCTCTAACGGGTAAAGACAGCCCATTTTCATTGTTTGGTATAGAACGCAATGCTTGGAGGGAGAAGAGGGGCCATGCATAATTTTTCTGCTTTTTCTCAACTTTCCCAGGTTTTAGGACTCAGGTTAAGGATAGAGTATGAGCCCCTAATTTCTTTCCTATGGATTGCGTTCTCTAACGGGTATAGACAGCCCATTTTCATTGTTTGGTATGGAACGCAATGCTTGGAGGGAGAAGAGGGGCCATGCATAATTTTTCTGCTTTTTCTCAACTTTCCTAGGTTTTAGGACTTAGCTTGATAAGTGAATTTTAAATGTGTATTTTCAATTTCTTTGTTTTTACATTTTCCATAATTGTCATCAAGTTATGCTTTTCCATGTTCTTTTAATTGCAAAGAGAATATGGGTTTCCTTTTCTTGTTGGCGTATGATCTCCTTTTAGAAAATCACTTTTCGAAGAACGCAGTGACACTTCTATTCTGGCTTATGCTCTTTTGATAAGAATACTATAAATTTTGTCCAGCCTCCATATTCTTAAGGAATATTTGTTAACATATTCTTAAATTACTCTTTCGAATCTGTTATGGTTGCAGGGGAACAAAGTTAAAAGAAATGGCATGTAATTAGGAGGAAATCGTCAAACGACAGAAAAATTAAGCATTTATAACAATAAAATTGTTCTTAACTATTATAAAGTTTGAGACATGTCTTTTGAAAAAATGAGATGCGTCTCTCGCGAAATTCTCGCTGATCAACATCGCAAAACAGGCAACGGCTGAAAAATGAGACACAAATATATGGAGCTGAGGCTGAGCAATATTTTTATTATTTTCTTAAGGTTTGGATGAGTCTGAGCCTTAATCTTCTTATAAGCAATATTCTTTTAAAAAAAGAGTGTAGGTGCTTTATAGAAGGGTCTGTAATGATCATTCTACTTCACATTCCCTGCATGTAAACTGTCTGCAAAAACAACTTTTTATTCCAAGGAGAGCCTATAAAAAGGAAAACCTGGGCGTGTGTGATGCCTTGACGAGGCGCTCAGGCTTTCCACTAAATTCACCCTGCAATATTTGAAGGTTAGAAAAGTAGATTTTTAGTTTAATTGTTGAAATAAAATTCTTTATTTTTGTAAATGTGATTCTCTGATGATATTGCGTGTATGGATACTACTTTGCCGAGTAATACTGGTTTTTACTGTTTTTGATGTTGTTATTAAAAAGAAGATACTGTACGCTTGTAAGAAGACGGTATGTAGATACCTGTTGGTAATAATATGTAGATTATCAATACGAAGAAATGACGATGCATGAGAAACAACAACTTTGTATTTGTTATTTGCCTTATTCTCTTTGAGTCGTTGATGGCACTCATTTCTGGCCAGATAAAGTAGCGAGAATTGCGTTTGAGCTTGAGCAACCCCCGTCAATGGCAATGAAATAAAGAGGACTTGATTCACATCAAGTGAAACAAACGGCTTGACGAAACCCCCGTCTGAAGACTCAGAAGATGAAAATTAAGAAGATCATGAATGCGTCTTTCGGAAAACGGGAACCCCCGTCATACCAACATAGTTAATAGTAGAAGCCGTCGCGCGGCAAAATCCAATTCATCGCTTGCGGTAAATCGAGCCCGATATTTTATAGGGCCCCATTTTTTATCGGGCCCTATTTTTTATGGGATGCGATAAAATATCGGATCCGATAATTTATGGGACCCGAAGAAATATCGGATCCGATAAAAAATGGGGCCCGATTTTCTTGCTGTCTATTTATAGAAATCGGACCCGATAATTTTCATTTAAATGATTTATAAAAATGATTTAAATGTTTTATGCCAAAATTATTGCAATTGAAATCCAATACCTTTTAGATGAATATTATAAATATATAGCCCCATTGTTGATGAATATAGATGTTTTGCATAGAGAATATATAATCGGATCCGATCATTTTGCAACGGATCCGATGATATTTCAAAATCGGATCCGATGAGAGTATTGAAGAAATCGAGCTCGAAAAATGAAATCGAGCTAGAAAATCACTAAAAACTCCGCCACCTCTGATTTAAAATTGCTGCCTTAGCTTTCTTCTACAACTGATCAAACAATTTTCCTCTTTTCGACAATGCAGGGCAAAATTCAATTTGATTAATTTCAATTCATATCAAAGTGCTGACATTCTACTTTATTCATAAACTTATTTTTCTTCAAATATGTATACCAAAGCAATCCATATCTTAATGAGAAATCCAACCCTTAAGAAAGCATTGGACGAGTGAAAGAGGATGTCCGGAAACGCCAAATCGTTTTAGTTTATAAATGAGACCATCATGCCCTGTCAAATGCTTTGGAAATATCGAGAAACACAGAGCAGACACCCAAGAGGCGGATTTCAGTCAAATGCTTTGAAGATTGTATGCGTGATTGAGATCGTAAGCGTGAAATACCACTGGCCTACTTAAACAATCTGTGGTTAGTTTGAGAGGGCTGTGCGACAAAGAAAGGATATCTTGCTCTATAAGGTACAAACAGAATCTCTTTGTATCTTATGAAGCAAGAAATTGTGGCTACGCAGAGAAATTTGCATTTCAAAGGGACTGAAGGTCTACAATATCAGTGGCTTGAGCACACAATCTGTGGTAAGCGGAAAGAGAGGAGAAAGAATGATAGCATATGAAGCAGAACTTATATTATTGTTCCATGAGAGGGTGTGCCGAGTCATCGTGCTATACATTTGAGTGTAGCAAGCAGCTAATTTCAGTACGCTTGGGCTTCTCATCAAGAGAGTACATTGAATCAGTAGGCACCTGAAAAGTTGCCTTGACGGTGAAAGATGAGGGCGTTCATCACAGCATTGTTGCTGTTCTCCGTGCTTTGTGCACTGCCATGTGTCATGTGCGAAGAAGATGAAGGTAAGTTGCATTGTGTCTTTGGGCCTTTTTAAGTAATCCTATATCTATGCGGAGATCTTGGCTGGGGTGGATCTTGCCTCAATTCAAAAGTAAGGCACGTGATCGCGAAGGGAGTGCTGTACGAGGGTCCGATCGGTGCAACTGGCACATAACCACGAGTCTCTTTACCTCACAGGCACATCTCGGTTAATTTCAGTGTCCAATGCCCCCTCAACAGGGCATATTATTTGAATACCCTGTATTCTCGTTGTAAAACTTTCTATCACGTTGCCTTTACACGTGAAATTTAACCCGTTGAGTCTTGACTTTTGCCGTCATGAGATGAAATGGACGTCAATCGAAATACCATAATATAACCATCATTATTTTGTTATGCTATTTGAGAAATCATTATTAGCATAGAACTATGTTCCTCTTCCCGTCTATGTTTTACTACTACAATACAATACAACAAAATAATATCATCCTCTATAATCACAATTGCCCTCTTTTTGTGGAACTTTCTTGCATACGAATATCTTCCAGCATGTGAACATATCCATCTTCCAGCTTTTCAAACTTTGTCATGCACGGACTGAGTTTCGGGGGAGTTTCGTACATCTTTGGCAACGATCGGCCTAGGCGCCTAACTCAACTGTTTCCAAAATCCATTCTGTTAGTGTTGTCTCAGCTGAAGTCTCAAAGCCTAATAACAACTGGATATCGTCGTGCTCGTCCAACAACTCCTCTTCCTTTTCCCCGTACCCCAAAAACAAAGTGTACAACTTTCCAGCTCGTTGAGTTCGCTTCTGTTTCTTGCAGAAGAGCACAACTCTGAATCCGTTAGCCATTTTAAATTTGTTTGTTCTCGAGAAAACCTGATCACATGAAAGTGGTGATCACCAAAAGAATTCTCAATTTTCATTGGCTAAGAAACAAGATCTATTTTTAGCTTCTATAACTATAACTACTATAACTACTATAACTAATTATTCAATGGTTCGCCGATAACTTTATGAAATTGAATACAGATAAATGTCATTTACTCATACTTGGTAGAAATTATAACCAGCAGGTCACAGTTAATTTAGGAGATTCTGTAATAGCAAATACGGAAGAGGAAAAGCTACTAGGCGTTGTGATCGACAAAAAACTCAATTTTGAAACGCATATCCACAACTTGTGTAAGAAGGCTGGTAGCAAGCTCTTCGCCCTCGCTCGCATATCTGGTTACATGGACTCTAACAAACTAAGAATCTTAATGAGAGCCTTTGTAATTAGCCAGTTTCAATACTGTCCATTAGTCTGGATGTTTCACAGTAGGCAAATGAATAATAAGATTAACAGAATACACGAAAGAGCCTTGAGAATCGCATACAAGGATTACAAATCTAGCTTCAACATCCTGCTTGGAAAAGATGACTCCGTTAATATTCATGCAAGGAACCTACAAATTCTTATGATCGGAATGTTTAACACTAAGGAGAACATCAACCCCTTTTTTATGCGGGAGATTTTCTGTGAGCGTCGTGTTAATTATAATCTGAGAAACAATAATGACTTTGTGCTACCAAGAGTAAGAACAACAAGTTACGGATCTAAGACTATCAAATATAGAGGGCAGCGTCTTTGGCTATCTCTTCCTCCTCGCATAAGGAATGCTCAATCTATTAACGAGTTTAAGAAAAAAATTAAAAGTTGGAATGGCGCTGACTGCTCATGCAAATTATGTAGAACGCTCATACCGCAACTTGGATTCTTATGATACCATTTTTTGATACAGTTTTCATACCATATTTCGGACATTCGGATATTTAACAGCGCAGATTTTTATATTACTACGTTTATAATTCTGTTTTGAAATTTTATACCTTGTATTTGAAATCTTATTTATTTCATCATGTATAGATATTCATTGGACTTGTATTAGTTTTAGTAGTTCGCTTGGATTAGCTAGTGTAGTAATCATTTTTAATTTTTACTGCACATAGCTATGTAGCGCCAACTTTAAATAAATTGATTATTATTATTATTATTATAGGCGTTGAGACGGTCAGATCAAACGATCAATTTTGTACTGCATTTTGTACATCACTGAGATCTCCCTCGTCCCGCCCTACTAGCCCTTGCATTTAGGTGCCAAAAATCCGCAAAAATATGTAAGTTCCACGAATCGCCTCCTTTTCGCCAAAAAACGCAAGGCTGGGCCACAAACAACGGAATAAGTTCTAATTTAAATACGAGAAAAATTAAAATCTTGCTAATGATATTCACTATCCCTGAATCTAAAAATTTTACAAAAAATCGATGAGTCATTCGATGGTTCTCTCCCGGAGGGCGTACTTGATTAGGGAAGTGACGGGGGTGTGCGGAAATCCTCTCAACAACCTGCACTCTGTCGCTTGAAAAATAGGCCAAAAATATACCCTGTCGCATAAAAATTTGCCGCCCAAATACATTGTAGAACGCGATTTTTTCTTGTGATACCCTGTCATATAATTTTCTTACCTATTATAATACCCTGTCGCATAAATTTCGTTAGAAAATGACACCCTGACGTATGATTTTTACCGCAAAAAGACACCCTGTTGAGCGGCACATCCCGTCAAGTCAAGTATGGGAGTACACCCCCCCCCTCCCCCGGGGTTCTCTTCGATTATAAAATGAATGACATGAATAAAGAAAATCACGTGATATTTCATCTGCTTGAATTGAGGATTTTGATGACTATCATGATATTATCAGGCGCAGCAAAAGCAGCTGATGAGAAGGTTACCGATGAGGTAGATGAAAAAGACGAAGTTGCTAAAGAAACCCCGACTGAGATAAAGAACGAAAAAGAAGAGGACGAGGTTGCCTTTTACAAAGATGAGGACGAGGTTGCCGAGTACAGAGAGGAGGATCCCAGCGATGCTGAAGTAGAAGGTAATGTAGACTCAATGCAATCATTGTTGTTCACAGTTAGACCAATTAGCCCTATCCTCATTCAGGCCCCCCTCCCCCCACATACCTACCAGAGCACTGCTCCAAAGTGGTGCAATTAACAAATAAATGGTTTTTTGACTTTCAGTTTTTCTTGTTGAATTGTGATTTTGTATGGAATATTGAGAAAAAAATTAATTGGGGTGAGGGATGGCTGTTTTTTCACAGTGGTCGGAGCCAACGTTTAGGTAAGCTGCTTCACCATTGGTCCCAAACGGTACAAGATTCCCGGGGGTATCCTCACTTAGTACTAATGACGCAACGATCAGCTTTCATGCATATCTTGAGAATCTGTTTTATAGTGAGAATTGTTTTACTTGAAAGTTTTACTTTGAATGAAAGTAAAGAGCCTATCTTTATAATAGAATTGCCATTTTAAATGTAGAAAATCTGAGCGATATTGCCTTCCAAAATACTGCAAAATGACAGTTTCGAGAGAGGGTTCGTTACCGTTATGTGAACAAGTCCCATCAAAATGAATGAACTGAGCAAAGAGGTGCGGAGGAGGAGCATTTCTGCAATTTCCTAATCTTATATTCGTTGCATATTGAAATTCAAACCTTTAAAATTTCATATTTCTTTGCAAAGAGAAAATCATTCGTTTCTACTTGTGATTTTACTCCTCCCCTTCTATCATGATACTCACGTTTTGACACAAATCATTGAACAAGCTATGGGAATCTTGTGCAAGCAATGGCCAAAAAGCATTTTCGTTCCGTGGATCAAAGCTTTGGAATGAGTTGGAGCATGAGGTCAAGCTAGCCCCTCTCTGTCTACTTTTAAATGTAGACTGAAATGTAAATAGCTTTTAATTTTTCATTTATTCTAATTTAACATTGTAAATATTCTTTTTATTTTTAATTTTGGTAGTATTGTAAGTAGGTTTTTGCCACGGCCCCCTGAAAAGCAGCCACTCTTGGTTGATGGGGCCACCGTGTATAAAGAATTTAAAATGAATGAATGAAAATGAACTTCAGCATAAACAACAATGTTAAAGGGGCTCAGTCGAATCAGAAAAATTCAGAAAAAAATCAAGATATCTGAAAATGTCCAAGACAGATTTACACCAAAAGCAACATAAGTTCCTTTCAAGCCTCTCATTTGAAAAAAAATTACATAGAATTTCACACGCACCTTTTTAAAGATTTGTAAGATTTGAGCCCTATGCTCTGTGTATCCATTATTCCTTCAAAATGCTTTAAGACCGTCGGCAGAACGCTAATTGGCCTATAGACTAGTTAGTCCTGGTGTTTTTTGGTCCATTCTAGGGAAGAGATGTGACATCCGCGCATTTTAGCTGATCAGGAAGAGTCGCATTTTCAACGCAATCATTAAAGATTTGCACCAAAGGTTCTATACATGAATCAAAGTTAGATTTAAGAATTTTGGAGTGACATTTTTGTGCGTTGTAGCTTTCTTTGGATTTAGATTCCTAATCTCTTTGTCAACGGCATCAGGGGTAACCTTATGAACAAACAAAGGTACTGTAAAGGTTAGTATGAATTACTAGCTAGTTTTAAATGCCTTTTTAAAGAAATTGATAATGACAAAAATAATGATAAGTAATGATGATGATGATGATGAAGAAAAGCATGAATTGAGAATGTAAATTAAAAATGTATTTCTTATTACAGATGTTTCTAATTCTGCCAAGAGAAGCCAAGAGGAAAAAGATGCCAAACCTTTCTTTTGGCGTCGTCGCCGCTCAAGACGCCGCCAATCATTTCGCCGCCGAAGATTTATCAGACGCCGCCGATCATTTCGCCGCCGCTCGTCACGTCGCCGCTGGTCACGTCGCCACTCGTCACGTCGCCGCTCGTCACGTCGCCGCTCGTCACGTCGCCGCTGGTCACGTCGCCGCTGGTCACGTCGCCGCTGGGTCGCCGCTGGTCACGCGTCGCCGCTGGTCACGTCGCCGCCGCTCAATTGGTAAATAGCGCTAATCGGCATGAACAACATTGAACATTATCTGTACTTGTCTTATATGATAGCAAGACTCTTTATGTTATCTTGATTATAGGCATAGCATATGTTTATTCACCATGTAATGCTCCTCTTCAACCATGACTTTAGGTTAAACATTCAGGGAGCTAGTCACGTAACTGTAGAACAACCTGTATCTCATAATGTATGGTTTTCGGCACATGACTTTGTTCTCTGCAAATATATAGTAGGATTGGGTGAAGCAACAAGTGGCTACGTCTGTCTCAAACTACTGAAGGGATGAAGAAATATAGGGGTCTGGAGAATAGCCTCCAGGAAAACTTTGCAAGACCACGCATATTTTCATACTTAAGAAGCACCTTTTGGCCGTCCAGAAACGCCCTTATTTATCTATCAAACTCTAAAGATAACTACCTAAAACCTAACGCCCCCTTGGACATTTTCTCAATGGATGTTGACAAAATGGACTATTGACCTTGGAGAAAACTGGGAGAGGGAGAGGGATAGTCCGCCGTTGTTCCGCCACTGAAAGCAGCAATAAAGTCTCTTTCAGAAAATCCATGGATATCCCATGGGTAGTTAGACACTGCTGGTGTGTTTCTATGGTGGAGCGCTGGATAATATGTATCTGCGGAGGAACTATTGTTTAGTAATATTTTCGTTGTTTCGAAATCTCTTCCGCAGTACTAAGCAATATTTCCTCCGCAGATTCATATTATCCAGCGCTCCCCCATAGAAGCACACCAGCAGTGTCTAACTACCCATGGATATCCTTGCTATCTTACACCAGATGAATGAAAGTAAAGAGCCTATCTTTAAAATAGAATTGCCATTTCAAATGTAGAAAATCTGAGCGATATTGCCTTCCAAAATACTGCAAAATGACAGTTTCGAGAGAGGGTTCGTTACCGTTATGTGAACAAGTCCCATCAAAATGAATGAACTGAGCTAAGAGGTGCGGAGGAGGAGCATTTCTGCAATATCCTAATCTTATATTCGTTGGATATTGATATCCATACCTTTACAATTTCATATATCTTTGCAAAGAGAAAATCAGTCGTTTTTACTTGTGATTTTACTCCTCCCCCCGGGGGGGGTACTTGACTTAAATTTGTACGGGGGTGTGCCCACGAAAAAAATTTTTTTTACCCTGCTCCAGAATTTTTCGCTCAAAATGATAACCTGTTCTAGAAAAAATTGATGAAAAGTATACTCAAAAAAATGAAATTTGACCGAAAAACGACCCAATCTAGCAGAATATTCCCCTCTGACTTGTTTTGACAACCTGCTCTAGAAAAATTGCCTCATTTTGATACCCTGTGCTAGAAAAAATTGGCGAAAACGATACCCTTAAAAACGGCACATCCCCGTCGGACAAATATACTAAGTACCCCCCCCGGGCTCCTCCCCTTCTATCATGATACTCACGTTTTGACACGAATCATTGAACGTCAGCATAACCCAAGCCACAAAAAAGTGACCGTTAAAAATCCACTCTTATACGAGCAATCGTAGAAGATGTGAATGTTTGGTTTGTTCCTTAGTGAAGTACAAGGATTAATGCCCAAACAGCAATTTTCATTTTGAAAAAAATACAAAAATCCTGTGTGATATCACCTTTCAAAAACTGCAAAAATCATCGTTTTGTTTACATTTTGACGACTGAGCCCCTTTAAGCTCATGGACTGATGTGTTTAGGGCCAGGCTCAAAATGAACAAATGTGATGAGATATTTAAAGCTCTTAAAATTTGCTGATAAACTGTGACGTTAAAGATAATGTGTCCGTGTAAGTACAGTGGTTTGGCGGGAGGCATGCAAATTTTACGTGATATTTCATGTGATCACCATGGTAAGGGAGCTCACAAGATTGCGACAAAACGGCAAAAGATTCTGGGAAAACTTTTGCATGATGATGCTCTTCCGATGTTCAATTAAAATTTGCTACCATCCCCATCAAAATCCATTGAAAAATGATGGAGCTATGACCTTCAGGGCCGGGTTGTTCAAACCACGATTAGCGCTAATCTTGGATTAAATGCATGATTGTGTAGTCATTTGCATAGTCCTAATCCAGTATTAGCCTAACACCAGTTTTGAACAACCGGGCCCAGGAGACCAAATTTGCCCGATCACTGAACCAACTGTCCGCCATTTGTCTTACTATTTTGCAGCGATAAATAGCTTCATGGATTGAAAATGAAACAGCAGCCTCCAATGTCTTAGCTCTGGTGAAAATTCCCATAATCCTCGGAGAGTTCCACTATTTCTGACCTCACAGAAATTATTTGTTACCTCACGTAGCTCCATCATCTTTTAACGGAAGATACTGATCTGAAGAGCAACACTGCAAAATAGTAAGACAAAATGCGCACATTCCGACATTGGGGGGTTGTAAATGCTTGAGACCGTTTCAGCTAGGATTTGGTCTTCTGAAGGCCCTTTAGAACAACATAGCTCCATCATTTTTTTAACGGATTTTTACGGTTTTTCTTCATTGATGGTTGCAAACTTTAATTGAATATCTGAAGAGCAACATCATGATACAATGGAAAATGAGCGCGCCGAAGGCGCGCGTTTTGCTAGTATCTTTTGCCGTTTTGTCGCAATCTTCTTGAAGTTGGCACCGAACAAAATTTTGGGACACAATTCACCCCCCTTTTGGGACACCCTGTATTTTGTTGATATGTATCGGAGCTGAATAGGTAGTCAAGATGAATGACACCCTGTTCTCACTGCCCATCAATGTACAGTATCAACGAAAAATTCATGCTTTGAAAGTGACTTTGTGTGTCCACAGGTAACGGCGTATGATTGTACAATTGATGAAATAAATTGTTATATACGACCTTCGTTTCCTTTCTTATCGTCAATCTTCTCTCTCTCTCTGTTGTGATGTCTTCTCGTCGCCACCAAAATATTAGTTTTCTCTCTGCATGTTTTTCTTTGGATGGGCCTCATATTTTTGGTGGAGACGAGAAGACATCACAACAGAGAGAGAGAGCAGTTTGACGATAAGAAAGGAAACGAAGGTCGTATATAACAATTTATTTCATCAATTGTACAATCATACGCCGTTACCTGTGGTGTGTCAACGTGGGAATCAAAGCTTGCAAATAGTTGATTAGTATCTTTCTAGCTCAAGGTAAAATGTTCCTATGCTCAGATTGGATTTTACGAAGTTATTGCCATATCCTGCAGATAGTTGCAGATGGTTGCAGGCTCCACTTTGTATCAACTATGCTGGATTGGATTAGGCACACGAACTCCCCGGTGAATTCGTCTAGCAGAGACCTACCTTCAAAGACAACTCCGGGGTTTCTAAATTTAGTATCAGAAATAATTTGGAATAATGGTGGAACTTTTTGTGGATTGGTAAAGTGCGAGTTACGAGTTACGAGTTGCGAGTTGGTGTTTTCTGCGAGTTGCGAGTTGCGAGTTGCGAGTTGCGAGTTGCGAGTTGCGAGTTAAAAGTGAAAAGTGCGAGTTGGTACATTTAAAATGCGAGTTGCGAGTACGGTAAAAAAAACCTCAGATTTTCAATCTTTTGCTGCTAAAACACCGTGATTTTTTGGAGAGCCTTTGTCAAGATCAGGGGAGTTAATGAACCAAGGATTAATTTAAGGTGCAGTGATGACCAATTTGTGCAGTGATGAATCGAAAATGTGCAGTGATGAATTGAATATTGTGCAGTGATGAATTTTTTCACTTATCACTTGTAATAATACTTGAAATACTGCTGTTTTGGATGTTTTCAGAATAAAGACCAATGAATACTCCTTCGCGATTAATGAAAGTTAGCTTGCCAGCGGCTCACATTCAAATTTTGATTTGGTGGGTGTCGACATGCTTTGGACAGACTAAATTTTTCGGACCGACTGAACGCATATAAACTGTCGTACTCAGTAGGAATTTTGATGTCAGCAATGCAACGACGGTACCAAAATTGGGGGCTCTAGGGGTGAAGCCCCAAGGAAATTTGCTTGAGGACACGCCCTTTACTTTGGCTCAGAAGACCTTTTCCGATCCCGAGTTTGCCAGATCCAAAATATAATTTTTGACTATTTTGTAACAGGTTTTCTTTCATAAATTAGCATCCTAAGGAAAACTCAGGAATGATGATTTTACTGCCTATTCTGTGCATTACATTAGTCTTCTTTCCGTTCTCTTGAATGGAAAACAATGGTTTGATGAGCCGTTCTTGTAACAACGTTGGCACAATCCTTTCTTTTATTCACATGTCACAAATTCAATTTCTTTGATTGGTTAAGATTTTGCCTCATGTGGTGATCACGGATTTGGAGTTTCAAATATAGGCGTGATCTTCAGTATAACGACTTTCCACACTGCGAAAACCGAGCGAAAACGACTGGTTTTAGCGTGTTTATCGTCTAAGAAGTCTTTCCTTCGTGATTTTTAGTGTCTGCAGTGTTAGCGCTTTTAATAGAAGCGTAAACCACCTTTGATCGAT
This sequence comes from Aurelia coerulea, assembly GCA_039566865.1. Classification (NCBI taxonomy): domain Eukaryota; kingdom Metazoa; phylum Cnidaria; class Scyphozoa; order Semaeostomeae; family Ulmaridae; genus Aurelia; species Aurelia coerulea. Next base: position 15,708,145 of record CM076962.1, read on the forward strand.
AGGGTAGGGTGGGGTAATGTGGGTCGAAAATGAGCAAAATCTCAAAATAGATAGCTGGTAAAACGAGACTAAAATGCAAAACACTTCATAAGTTTCGTTTAATTCACATTCAGTGCTTCTTCTTTCTTGGGAAAAAATCTCAGCTCTGACAAAGGCAGTTAAATAATTTTAAAAAATTTTCTCTTTTGGCAACTAAAATAGGCCCACTTTTTCCGACGAGCAGGAAAAGTGGGTCTATTTTCAAAACTTGCACAAAATCGACATATGAAAGGCTAAATGATTAAAAAAATTAATGGACTTACGTTTCCCAACCATTCTCTATTCAATAAAATCACAGTCTTTGCCTTTTATCACAAGCAATCCCGCTCCCGCGACGAAAATAGAACTACGGTCATTATGCCGTGATCCACCATCGTTGCGACTTGCAAGTCAGTGATCAAATTTGATAATAACAGTCAAATAAAGATGTTTGCAGTATGTTTACTCCAATTTAGTGGTTACAAGACAGCAACTGCGGTAATAGGAAACCCGTTTTCGCATTTTAGACAGAAAACAACGTGGCAAGATGAATAGAAGTGCGAAAATTTTAAGCAATTCAAGGCTTCGCTGAATTTGAATTATGGCTGAATTCTCAGTAGGCCCACATTACCCCACCTGGTAAGAAAATAAAAATAAAAAGAACAATCGCGTCAATGACTTTGAAATAAACGTCATTTCATTTGTAAAAGACTAAACTCTCACCTCATGGTCATTAAATGGACCAGAAAAGCAAAACAACAGTGGCAGGAGAAAGTTTTCATGGGCTTTGAAATTCTTGCACAATAGGCCGTTCAGTAAAGTTATTTTATAAAACGTGTGGAGATACATTTAAGACGAATATTTTATGTAAAAAGGCAGTTTATTATGCACACATTAAAAGAAAAATAGCCAGCCTTTCTTGCATTTAACGAGAAAGGATATTTCTAGCGAAAAGCTCAGTAGACCCATTTTACCCCGTAGACCCACATAACCCCACCCTACCCTAATGAGTGCAACTCGCAACTCACAACTCGCAAAATAAGTGTAACTCGCAACTGCAACTCGCAACTCGCATTCTACCATATCACAACTTTTTCCACATTTGGACATTAACAACGGCTGTAAATCCCCAAATCATTTATGTAACGCTTATGATAAGTTAGGCCAAATGGCACAGCCATTTTCTATGAGCAAACAATGAAGACACTAATCATTGCCAATAATGACTCCGAGGCAAGAAAACAAAGCGGCAGCCATTCTCACGATGAGCGATGAGCTCGACGTCAGAGTGAACTAATTTTTGTCCGAAATTACGTCACTGTGAATAGCAAGGCTTGCTTGATTGAACAAAATTGTGAAAAAAGTACGATACACCATTTGGAAAAGTCAGAAAAGCGTAATCTTTCATTTTTCGTCAATCATACATCGTCAACCATCTCCGATTTTGTTTCTTAATGAAGAAACAATGGAACTTTTCGCATAAAAATAGAATACGATGTCTGCATTTTAACTTCATTTGATTAGATACGTCGAAAATAGAATAGTCCCCAAAATACACTAGCAACTAAACTTTAAGATAACATCAAAATAGTCCCAGATTAATCATCTTATGAAAACGATTATTGCCAAAACACTTGTCTTTTGAATGAAAGTGTTCTCTTCTTATCAAAGTGACATCTTGCAGCATTTGAAATCTTCAAGGCAATATAATTGGTCACAAGAACTTCTGTATAAACCTGCCATGTAGTAGCCTTTGTTGCAGGAGCTCCAACCTTTTTTGTCGAAAGAATGCCAGACGCTTTTGTTGTAGCAACTCCCCCATTGAATCTTGAGGCCAACTGGTCTACAGCATTTTGCTGATTCAATGTTGTGCAAGTACTGACCCGCAGTGCGGTAGAGACCTTTCATGTAGAAACCATCTCTGCATGTTGACCATCCTTTATGATCAAAACTTCTCCACCAGTTGTGATGATAGCAGACTTGTCCAACGCTACTCAAGCTGCTATATCCTGGTGCACCTTGACATTGAGCCATTTCAATTCTCAGGATCTTATCTGGCTTTCCTCTATCGTTTCTCCACATTCCAGTCATGTACTGATTGTGGCCACATTGTGACCATCCTTTGTGGTCGAAAGAGCGCCACCAGTTGGCAGTCAATCGTGGAGGAGAATAGACGGCTAGCTTGCAGCATTTGAATTCTTCAAGGCAATACAGTTGGTTGCATGAACTTCGGTATAACCCTGCCATGTAGTAGCCTGCTTTGCATTTGCTCCAACCTTTCCTGTCAAATGAACGCCACACATTTTGGTTGTAACACTGCCCCCAATGATTTACAGCTCCTTTGGGTCTACAGCATTTTGCTTCTTCGATGTTGGACAAGTACTGACCCTTTGTGCGGTATAGACCATTCATGTAGTAACCATCATTGCATTCTGACCAGCCTTTATGATCAAAACTTCTCCACCAGTTGTGATTATAGCAAACACTGCCAGCTGAATCCATGTGATTGTAGTTTGGTGCACTTTGACAATTAGCCATTTCTACGCGATATATTTTATCTGGGTACCCTCTGGCGCTCCTCCACAACCCGGTCATGTACGATTCTTTGGAGCACACTGACCATCCCTTTTTGTCGAATGATCTCCACCAGTTTGCATTGTAGTTCAAAGAGCCTGTTATAGAAAATTAAAGGCCCCCATTAGCCATATTTGAAGAATGAGATCATGCACATACCTTGCTTCAAAGAAGTAGAATATTTATTGCAATTGCAATGCACGATTTAGTTTATATCGAAATGGCTGTAGGCTAATAACGAGCCCACTTGATGAAGCAGACCAAATTTCTTGATATGCATCAGTATGTACTGCCCAGAGTGAAACTAAAGGATGGCCGCCAATATTGGCAAATTGTTTTTATCCTAACAAGAGATTGCCACTATAAGACCTCTATGTGTGGTTACCTTGCTCCAGATAGTTACATTGCAACCATCGGCCACCATTGACCAAACACTTGTTGAACAGTGGCGTACGCAGCATCTCAGGATTGGGGGGTGTGGGTGGGGCGTAGCCGCAGGAAATTTTTCGTGACCACGCCCTTCAGAAGCTCGGAAAATGAGGGAAACTCCCTTTTTAATTATATTTTGCATCGTAAACATGGCTGCAATGAACAAAAAATAGGGCAGGATGTTTTGTTGAATTTGCATTAAGAATTGATAGTAAACGAAGAATTGATACTCGGAACAGACTGTCCAGCATATCAATAAGTACGAATTACGAAATTAGAAAAAGCCACCAGAAAAATTGTGAGAACATACATTCTACTTTGGCTTAGAATGCCTCTAAGCCAACATCGTTCAAGGATTTCTTAGAAACCCGAAACATTGTTCTATCAAACCTTGACAAAACTATTCTCTCTTTGCTTTTCAAGAATCTCAAAGAACAAAGACCAACGCTTGACAGATCTGCCTGACCTCCCCCCTTTTCGACCATCTTTTTGAAAAGTAGGGGGGTCCGGACCCCCCATTCCCCCCTTGGGTACGCCACTGTTGTTGGAAAGAAATTCCAAATTTTGCGTTTTCCATGTAACATTACAAAAAGCTCTGCCAAATTGGCATGATAGTTTTGACTTGATTTATGAAATGCCAGGGGGGTCACTTGAACTTTTTATATACGGGGGGGGTCCATCTGCAGTTTCCTAAATTCACCTAAAAGTATCAAATAAAATTTCACAGACCCAAAAATATCAACTAAAAATTTTTGATGAGACCCAAAAGTATCAAAAATACAAAATCTTGCTTAGTTTAAACAGCATCTATTTCATGACACTAGGTCTTGGGAGACAGATACACAATAGCATGCAGATCCACTGTGCATTCTTCTGTGTAGCAACTGATGGAAAATATTTACTCAAAGTAGGTGCTGAAGAGGTGGCAAACTAATAAATAAACTACCAGAATCATGTCACAAAACCCACTTTGTGACTCCAAGATTGAACCAATAATTGACAGAAAACAAGGAAACCCATGGAGTAACCCATGGCTGCTCCATCATGGGTTACTCCTCACTAACATGGCTTACTATGTACAAGTCAAAATGACATGGAGCTACTGTTGCTATGAAAGGGATATCCAATTTTGGGGGACAGAATAATTTTTGTTGGCAAATACTGCTATTTTGCTATGTTTTGTTACCTTGTTCCTCACTTCTTAGGACTCTTGGTCTTTCTTGGTGACAGAATTTTATTAACTGCTTATAGGAGCCAAACTCAAAAAATTAATGTTCCTCACACAAAACTTGGATTCCTCTTTGCATCTTGACAGTAATTCACACCCCCCCCCAACTACTCACCCTTTATTCATCACAACTGCACCCAGTGTTCCAGTGCTGCTCCCATATTTGGGGTGGTAGGTGAAACTCGAAACCAGGCCAAGAAGGAACGCCTTGTGTAGTAGGGGGCTAGGCCTTAGATCAACAAAAACTCCTCCAGTCCAAAGTCCCCAGAGCCATTCGATTGATCTCACAGTGCAATCTATTACTACCTATTCTAATATCATAGAATCATCAATCCACCAACTTTGGTGCTGCAGACAGAAGCTGGTTCTTTCTCTGGTCGTATTTGTCTTCTAAATTTCTGTCTGCCTGCCATTATCGTTGTTGTGAGTGCATCAGCCTCGATAGAATATCACAGGAAAGCCTTCATTGAAATAATTGAAATTTCATTTATTTGGTTTAAAATTTTTGTTGACATGGTTGAATGTTTTTGAACAAATTTTTTTGTCGGTTTACTGGAAAATTGTTCCTTTTTAAGTCCCAATGAATTGAAAACATTTTATATCAATTCTAAATATTTTCAAATTAATTTAAAAATTCCAACAGTGCGCAAAAATCTCATTTTTACGGATGTTTGAAAGAAATCCTAACTGTCTTTGATCTGGTTGAACCCAAAAGTATCAAAAATCCATATTTTTTAAATCAGCTACCCATAAGTATCAAAAAGATATAATTTTAAATCAGGTACCCAAAAATATCAGATTACAAAGTAAAGTCTAACCCATAATTATCGGATGGACCCCCCCGTATATAAAAAGTTCAAGTGACCCCCCTGGGTATGAAATAGCTTACTGTCATGTTTTATCATTTGGTTTATGTATCTTGCTCTATCTTACTCTATTCATACGATTTTTATACCATAGGAACTTATTTGAGAAAGTTTTGGAATAAGTGATTAATTTTAGAATAATCACAAATTAATCACTAAAAATCAAATTAATCATAAAATAATCACTAGTGATTATTATTCTTGTGCACCATTTTCAGCAGTGATTTGCCCTTCGCCAAGATCAGTCTTAAAAACATCGTTGTCAAAGACAAGCAGGCAAAGTAAAAAACCAAAACATTTCGGGCAAATATGTACAAATACCTTTCCATTCACCTGGTACTCTTATAATTGATTAAAGTTTCTTATGAAAATATTTGGTTTTCCTGAAGTGTCCGATTACCACCGCCAGCACCCTACTGATGGTTAAATTGCGCAACACCATCAAGCAGGATCTGCCCAGGTGCAAACAAGGCTAAAACATTGTAAAAGAGGCGACAAACTTTAATATGAAAGAGCAAAAAAGCTCTCGATAGTGAACTCAGATTAAGAGAATCATATCTATGGTTCTGAATATTTTGATATAAATCTTACCAAAGGCTGTGACCAGTGGCGGAATTTATGGGGGGGTTGGGGGGGCAATTGCCCCCCCAATTCGATAAGACTCGGAAATTTTCTTAAAAGTCGGAAATTTCGTAGGTGGGATTGAAACTGTAGTGAAGAAACGAGTCACCGTCAAGAAGTGGACGAGCTTTTATATAGAAAGAGCAAACGAAATGCACAAGCTCGAAAAGCATATTCTATAGTTTTTATTCACTTTCATTTATTTCATAAACGAGAAGAAAGTTCTTGGGTATGGGTTAGTTAGAGAGTAACAATATTTCCGCGAGATTTTGAAGCTTTGGGAGAGGCATTCTAAGCCAATGTAAAGGTTGGAGTTCTCCAAAATTTTCCTGGACGCGACATTAACACAAATTATCAGCGAATTTTCAAAGTTTCCATGTTGGGGGCGGGGGCAGGCAAAACCTGAATTGCGAGAAGCGTTCTAAGACAAAGGAGAGGTTCTTCACGCAGAACTGTTTTGAGAACTTGTAATTGATATTATCATATATTCAAATTTGGCACTGGCAAACATTGGATACAAGAGCTCTCCTAAGCCCAATTTAACTATCTGATTACCCAGAAAATTTCCTTGGGATGCTACTCTGAAAAAATGTTACAACATTTTCAAAATCCCAATTCAGTACTGGCAAACATAGGGTCATGAAAGGCATTCTAAGCAAAAATAGGGTGTGTCCTTAAAAATTTTCCTGGGGGCTTCGCCCCCAGCGTCCTCGTAGCTGTTAGGCCTACCGACAGTACGTTCATAATACATTCTTGCCTTTTTCTATCAGCCGCTGAATATAAATAGTTTTGAAATCTGATATACAACGACCTTAGCACATTTAAGGAACTATTTATGTCAGGTCTAAGTCTTCTAGCGAAATGCCTGAGAACAAAAGCATTTCCTCCGACTCGGAAAATTTACGGCTTGCCCCCCCACTCAAAAAGCTGAATTTCCGCCACTGGCTGTGACAGCCAGGCAAAGCAGAAGCGCAATAATCACCAAGACCTTCATCTTTGCAGCGATTCTTTTCAGTGAGTGATACCTTAGCCAGGAGCTCTGCAACTGACTTGCAGACAGTATCTTTCAAAGTTGTAGGAGACTTTGTTAACCAATCAGGCGAGAAAACAATGCATTGTATCCAACAAATTTGATCTGCTTCGTTGTGTATATTTGTTGAGGATACCGAGGACTGCCCCTTTTGTCTGAGCCTTTTGTTATGCTGGTAAAGTTCAAAGCAGATCAACAGCTGGGAACCCTATTACCATGCGCGAGAATCTCTTTGTCTTTTTGCTAATTCTTGTTTGGATTGTGGCCGGATTATCCGCCCACATCCTTGCCACAAAACCAAACATGCTTTCTGCGCATGATCACAGGTTTCCTTTTTGGGGGATGACCGTTGCTATGAACTTTGACGATTTCAATTCATTTCATTTTAAATTCTTTAAACAGGGTTAAATATACAGTTAAATACTGATTTCCAAATTGCCCTGTAAAATAATAACAAAATAAAGATATCTAATCAAAATCTACAAGTAACGATAAAGATGAAAATAAAACTGGTATGTAAATAAGGAGTTCAACCGAAAAGATTACTGGCTGGTTTTATATGCAGCTTTGAATCGATTTAAGGTCGACGCATCAGCGTTAAAGCTATTCCATAATCGTGCTCCTCTATAAGCAAAGCACCGTTGACCACTGGACGTTTTTAGGAAAGGCAGCTTCAGGTCTGTATTTGTGAAGCACTCTAATACTATTATCCGACAGCCTCTCGAACAAAGTTGCAAGGTAATTGGGAGCTTCCTCATTAATTGACCTGTACACCATCCTGGCGGTTTCCATGTCAATAAGTTCTCTGACCGTTTGCCATCCTAGTTCCTTCAGAAGTGGTTGTGAGGACGCATCGTAAGGGCTGTTTGTAGCTATCCTCACGGCACGGTTTTGTAGTTTCTGTAGTTTGTTTAAGGCAGTGGTACTACAGACTCCCCACACGGAACAACAGGATCGGAAAATTAGATGGATTCAGCTTGGTTCAGCTGGGTTCAGATGGATTCAACTGGGTTCAAGTGGGTTCAGCTGGGTTCAAGTGGGTTCAGCTGGGTTCAGGTGGGTTTAACTTATATAAATTACGGTCTGCTGATGGCTTATGATAATTTGAGGAATTTTTAAAAACTTTAAAGTTTTGCAAAGTCTTTTCAATGTATCCAAGACAATGTCAATTGCCAAATGCATGGTAAACAACTAATTTAAGCAAATTGACTCAAACATGAAACTTTCCGAAAAACGTCACAAATTATCAATTGGGCCCCCTGATTGACAATTTGCGAAGTTTTTTTTAATGCAATCCTTGTGGCACGAGGCTCTCCACTGGTTCCTGGCAATTTCTAGGCTCATTTAAAAAAAACTTGATAAAAAAAACAGAGGGCCCAATTGATAATTTGCGAAGTATTTCGGAAAGTTTCATATTTTAGTCAATTTGCTTAAATTAGTTGTTTATCATGCATTTGTCATTGTATATGTGTGTTTCGGATACAATGAAAAAACTTGCAAAAACTTTACAAAAACTTTGCAAAGTCTGATAAATTTCGCAAATTATCATAAGCCCTGCTGATTGATTCACAAAGATTTTACCAAATCAAATTAAGCTTGTCGATACTGTTTTTGATCGTTGATCATTTCAAGACCAAATAATCTGCATGCTCGTATATTTCATAACAGGTCGATTAAATATTCTAAAGACATGGCGTGGATGGACACAGAGACTATTTGTGCTCAATGATTTGGGATTTTTAATCATGACATTTTAAGTTTATCGCGGTCATCTTTGACAGATAAATTTTGTTTTTCGTTTCATTTGTGATCTGTATTGAAATTCTTTTGGGTCTAGATTTGTACCTCTAGGGAATTGCCATTCGAGCAACATTTTGCGACGCTATGTTTTAAACAAGGACAGATCTTGAAGAACAATAGCGTGAGTTGCTTTTTTTTACACCTGACTTCAAAGCAATTTGTGATTACAGACAAAGGAGATTCCCTTAACCAGTAATTCAAAACAAACAAAGCCGCAAAAGTTTCTCTGAAACCCAGGTAGCTAGCTCGATCGCTCGGATCGCTGTGCATTCCAGAAATTGCTTTTAAGAGCAAACATGAGAATATATCGAAAGAAGAAGAATTTATCTACACTTTAACCTCGGGCATTTTATTCATTTGGTGCAGAAACTGAGCAGTAAATATCTTAATAACACCCAAAAAATACGAGAATTGAATCGCATATCCCTATCGGCTTTTGAACCAAATAAATAAACTGCCCGAGGTAGATGTGTTGATATATCCTTCTTGCTCTTGGTCAAGGCTCATATCTGCTCTTAAAAACAATTACTGGAATGCACAACAAGCGAGCTAGCTACCTAGATTTCAGAGAAAAATTTGCAGCTTTCGTGTTTTGAATTACTGGTTGAGAGAATTTCCTTTGTCTGTGATCGCTAATCGCTTTGAATTGCGGTGTCAATCAAAAGCAATTCATGCTATTGTCTTACCAAATCTGTCCTTGTTGCTGTGTCAGCGTTTAGTAGCCACCTTCGATGGATACTGTTTTAAGGTAACTCTGCTTTCCGCTCCAGTGAACAGCGAGATGCCGTTTCGCAAAAACTACTCTCCTCACAAAACATTTAATTTCTCCAATATCACTCGTTCTATCGAAATGCAGCAAAAAGGGTGTTGTTCAGTATCAGGGTATTTTTTAAGCCCTTTCAACGCTTTTGCAAAAATTTAGTTCTAAATCTAAGATCTATGCTCATCTATGCTCTTAAAGAAAATGACAATTTTTGTGAATGCTCGCAAAAGTCTCTAAAGACACCCAAAGCATGGTTTCGTGAAGTTGCTGATAAAAGTACTTCCGAAATATCGCTGCCTGGATTGAATTTTCAAGGCAAGATTTCTCTGCTCAGAAAGGTCCGACAATTTTCGTATTTATGTTATTTCAATCATCTAGTCATGTACTTTCAAATAATTGCAACAATGATTGGAAATATTTATATTTTGGTTCATTTTTATGTAATTCATAATGGTGGAAATTTGCAAAATTCATATCTTTAAAAATCATTTCAGAAATTGAACAGTTGAAATGTAGAAATTGGGGCAAAATGTATTTTCCAAAAACATTGCAAAATTAAAAGCCACTATTTGTGCAAGTTTCTACCAAAGGGTTTGTTCTAAATCGTCCTAAAAAAAGAATTATGGTCACTCTTATTTTTGAGATTTTTCAATGTTTTCTGTTTTCTGCAATAAAAATAAATTAAGGCCTTCTAAGGCCTTCAAAACTGACTTAGCTCCATCTCTTTGACATAGAGTCATGAAATTTAACCCCCAGAGAGCTTTGTTTTTCATTGATCTGCATGGACAAAAGTCTCTCGAGCCTTAATTCTTTTAAGTATGCAAAGAAATTTCTCCCAGAGGAAATGCTCAAGAAAATTTACAGAGGAGTTTTTGAACCCCACTGTCGGTATTATTGGTCAGTATGCACAGTAGAAAAACTCAAATTGACACCCTCCAAAAGTTGCAAAATTGAGCTTCCAGAATTGTTACTAATAAAAATTATGATGTTTCAGCAACAAGGGCAGATTTTGTAATACAATAGCGTGAGTTGCTTTTGTTGACACCTCAATTGAAAGCGATTAGCGATTGCAGACAAAGGAAATTCTCTCAACCAGCAATTCAAAACAAACAAAGCCACAAAAGTTTCTTTGAAACCCAGGTAGCTTGGTCGCTCGTTGTGCATTCCAGAAACTATTTTTAAGGGCAAACATGAGCATAGATTGAAAGAAGAAGGATATATCTACACATATGCCGCGGGCATTTTTATTCTTTGGTCCAGAAGCTGAGCAGTAAATGTTTTGATAACACCCAAAAAAATAAGAGATTTGAATCGCCTCCTAAACGGCTTTTGAACCAAACAAATGAAATGCCCGCGGCAGATGTGTAGATGCACCCTTCTTCCTTCGATCTATGCTCATGTTTGCCCTTAAAAATAATTTATGGAATGCACAGCGAGCGAGCTAGCTACCTGGGTTTCAGAGAAACTTTTGCGGCTTTGCTTGTTTTGAATAACTGGTTGACAGAATTTCCTTTGTCTGTGATCGCTAATCGCTTTGAATTGAGGTGTCAACTAAAGCAACTCGTGCTATTGTATTACAAAATCTGCCCTTGTTTGTTTCAGCAGCTAGTCTGATGAAAAGGCTGAAATAGCCAACAATTTCCGAAATTATTTAAAATGAAAACAGTGCCTATAAAGTCCGCAAATAGTCTTGCACCTGAATATCTTTTCGAGTTATTTATAAAGAACACTCATAATGCATTGAGACTAAGAAACACCGATGCTGACTTGCGTATTCCTCTCTTCAAAACGTCAAAATGGGCAGAAATCTGTTTCATTTCGTGGGCCTAAGATTTGGAACCAAAAAAGCTTAGATGTCAAGCATGCACCTTCCTTCCTCAAATTCAAGACAGGGTCCAGAGAAGAAATTGCAGAGGGTTGTTGTTTTACTTCTGTGGTTTATTTTGAATGCGGCCCCTCAAGGGTATCCACAAGTATTAGCAAAGAAACTAAGAAGTTCTAGCGCATGGCAATAGGTCTCCTGGCTGCTGATTGGCTATGAACTTTACCACCATAACAAAAGGCTGTGCCAAAAAGGGCAGTGCCCTAAACTGATTACAAGTTCGCAGTTATGACTATTGAAAGTGAATGACCTGAGTTAAAAGATGAGATCTAGGTTTATAAATAGCCTTTTGTATTTGATAATCCAGGGCGTGGTGAAAGAAAGCAAAGCTAAAGAAAACAATGAAGGGATTAGGTGATGCTATAACTAGGACTGAAGGACTCTCACATTGACAATTAGGACGAAATTCTTTCCCTCGATTTCATGTCCGGATATGGAAACATAGCAACACTGTACGAAAAGCCGAGTGCTCCAGGCAATGGCATATGGGCCTCTAAGTTGTCGGCTCAAGCTTCAGATAATAAGGTGCGTGAACATTCAAGTTTTCAGCGACGTCAGCAATTAACAAAAGCCACAAGTATCCAAATGAATGTTCCCTCAATCCAAGAATCAACAAACTTTCACTTTCAACCAGGATTTCCTCATTTTGAAGGCCACTTTCCTTCCGTGAGCTCACCACAGCATAGACCTTTTAGCTATTCTTTAATATAAAAGAATTAGAATCGATCGATATTTGGCTACATTTTTGCAAAATTTTCGAAAGCTCACAATAGTGATAGAAGCTCTAACGGCACTCGATCATCGAACGTTGCGTATAAAAATGTATAAAATAACGTTCGATCCAGGCTCTCAGAATGGCTCAAAGGTCTATTATGAGAATTTCCAACTTCCAACGTTTTCCATGACTACTCTCTTTAACCTCATTTCAATGCAAATAGAAAAATCGTTGACCTCTTTGTTTCTTTCTTGCCAATTTTTTATGTGAAAGTCTATTCCCAATTTGAGCAAAAATTATGTTGTAGTTGTTGTCATTGTCATTGTCATTAAAAACTGATCTCCCTAAAACTATCAATGTACAAAAGACTTTTTCTTATCGCGGTGCGAAACTGTGCAACAACCTAGAATGAGAGACAAAATTGGCACCCTCCTACCCTGGGTACCAGCCTCTCTAACGTTAAAAATAGAGAGACTGGTTCAGTGCTAGACTCACGAAATAGTCCCAGTTATCGCAACAACAACAGCAACATCAATGACAACAACAACAACAATATATATTTTTGCTCAAACTGGGACTTATGGACTTTCACATCAAAAAGTGGGACGAAAATAAACAATGGGTGCACAGATTTTTCTGTGCCCTTGGAAAGGAGGTTAATGGCCTCTTCTCCGTAGTTGGAAAATTTCAGGAGCCGTGGCGTGTTGGCGTGCACTATAGCTAGATGAAGATTGCCTTCAAAATTAGGAAATTCTTGTTGAAACTGAAAGGTTTGTTAATTCTTACATTAAAGAAACATTCATGCGAATACTTGTGGCTTTTGTTCATTGCTAACGTCACTCAAAACTTGACTTTTGAGGCGTTTTATTATCTGACGATTGAGCTGACAATTTAGGCCCACCGCCATTACTCACCTTATCTTACAGCGTTGCTATGGTTTCCATATCGGACATGAAATCGAGGGAAACAATTTCGTCCCAATTTTCAATGTGAAAGTCCATGAGTCGTAGTTATAGCGTCCATCAGCCTATCAATAGCAATAACTACGAACTTGCAATCAGTCTAGTTCAGTGCGCCCCTCTCCTCGTTCTGATGTGCCCATATTGACCAATCAGGAGCCAGTATTCATATCTGTGTAAGTGCAAAAGGTCACAGTGAAACAATAGCGAGCACTTGCGATAAGCTTCGATGTAAAACACAGAACATTAATTTGGTTGCGTGACTGAAGAAGGCAACCGATTGCGAATAAGTTTAACGATACTGTCACGCGTTCAGCCATTAGAACATTTACAGACAGATGGGACACACTTGCCAAACTGCCCATGGATTTAAGGATCAACGATATTTTGTCAAGCTGCCGCTCTAATCATCGCAACGAAGTTGGGCCTAAATTTCACTGTTCTGTTGACAACCACCATCGTCAATCGGCGCTCCCGTGAAGCTAATAAAGCCTATTGCCCGTCATCTAATATGCAGCAAGTCATATTTACACCATAGAAAGGACATTTGTATCAGTATACTGGAAACAGGTAAGTTCGATTTGTTATTTTTCACTCACTGACCTCCCAATCATCATGGGCTATTCCAGTTTTTAATCCATGTAGGTTTATGATGGAAGGCACCTTTCACCAACAGAGTCTAGTCCTGGAAAATGAAGGGTGTTTGGCGGGTGTTTGCTATGAGGACGGTGAAATCCAGGTGAATTCCACACTAGAGAATTTACACAATACATTTTGGCACACTTTGAACAACAGATTTGCAAACCTGAGGTTATCTTGTTGAAAACTGGTGTACTGTGCACTTGTTGTGCAAGGGGCAGAGACAAGTATCCTTCCCATGGTACTTTTGCCTCTGAAAATGTGCTAAGTTTAAAGGATTACAGGGTTGTGCCATTTTTAAATGCCTTTTTCAATGCACCATATGAATTTGTCTGTATGCTTTTTCTGTCATTGCAGTATTTTTATGTATGCTTTTCCTCAGTTCTTCTGGATTTAATTACAGTATGACAAGATGGGCTAACCTTTAATAATGACTCATCTTTATTTTTATCTTAGGTTATCCGACAAAAGAACACATCTGTTCTACCAAATGACATCAGTCTATGAAACCATCAATGGGAACTCTTAGCAAAGAACTATGTTAATAAAGGAATCACACATCAATTTATCCTGAAGAGGTGCTGCTTGGATCTATAAAATGGTGGCTGCATTATCAGGAGAAAGCAGCTGCCATTGATGTTTGCTTATTGGCCTTTTCGTGTATTGGTCCACATGCTCATTGCAACTGAACAAAATTCCCGTCATTGTCTTGTGAAAGCACAATAAGGGGGTATCTGGCTTTTGTTGAAGAGAACTTAAAAGTGCTGTTTCAGATATGAACTATCACCATTTAGCTTACGTGCAAAATGCGAATATCATGTCTTGATATGATAATGTCTCAAACATAAAATACTGTGTAGTTTTCTGCTTACTTGCCTCATCTTTTGGCCTCATAAATTTACAGCACAGGTCAGTGTACATTGGTGGTGTTCTTTTAACAATTTTATAGAGATCAATGAATCGCCAAATTTTTTCACACTCCTTGAAGATTCTTGAAAGAATTTATGTGAAAAATTCTTGCGGATCATTGAGCGGTCTTGTGGTGTCAATGTATACATGGCCTGTACTGTATACTAGTAAGATCTAGCAGCAGTCACTGCAGAGATAGAAGCAATGACTTGTCAAAACAGAAACTCAGACACTAGAAATTTATTGTATCAAACAGATAAGAAATTTTTCAGGCTACACTCAGATATATTTCATGCAATGCTTACAGTACACATATTTAAAACAACTAAGAATTTGGACCAGTACTGAAAGTTTCGTGAAATTGTCAAATTTTGGGTACCAAGAGTTTCTTAAGTTTCTTATAGGTTCCATAACAATCTTCATGCTCCATAACAACATGGGTCAACATGTGCCCTTGTGAACATCTTAAAACAAGATTTTTCAAGCTAAAGAGTAGGGCTCTTCTGTGCTATATAATGTACAGCAGCAACCAATGGATGATAAAAGGTACAGCAATGTCTTCTCAAAAATCCTCACACACAGCCTGCAACAGCTGATTAGGAAGGAAGAATATGTTGCTGGCTGGGAGCATTATACTGTCATGCTCAAAGCTAAGGAACAATATGGTGCCAACTTGGAGCATAGTTCATCATAAAAGTAGATGATCATTATTGGCTTAATAAACATCCTTGAAAACATTTACCATTAAGCACTCTCGGTTGGTGGATTTTCTGCTCTTGCCTTCTTTTCTTACCATTCAAGGATTAAATAGCAGGTTTTTCACAAGGAACTTGTTCAAGAAACTCCACACTTAATGTGATGGACTAAATATTTTAGGAAACTTGACTACTATGGACAAGAAGCATTAAGAAACTGTAAATGTTAAATTCAAGGATATTAATGGCAAATTTGACATTGGACGTTTATTCTTGCATAATTTCCACTCCAATTTTATATTTTGAGTCAAACAGTGTTTTTCTTGCAAAATGTTGCTTTTATGTCTATAAACACATCTGCAGAAGTAGGAGTGGTAGAGATCATGCCATAATCCTTGTACCGAAAGTAGAAACAAATTAAGAAACTTTTTGTATAAAGAAGTGAAAATTTCACTTGAAATTAAGAAACTTTTTTTTGGTGCTATAGGATGGGCTGTTACAAGTTTTGAATGTATGGAAAATGTTTCAAAACTCTTCCACCACTCACAACAAAAGAATCCAACAACCTTTAGTCTCAGTGATAACATGAAGAACTGGTATAATATATAGCAAGATACAATGGTGTTGTGGTGGGGCTGACTTGTAGCTGGCGAGGCGAAGCAACTTCATCAAAAAGACCCTTTTATAATTGTTTCTGCAGCCATACCTGCTCCTGACGACTGTGAGCTAAATGGTGCTGCTAATATATATTTCAAGGACTCGTGTGTGCTTTAAAACTTCCACAGTTGCTTAAAATATACTCAAGCCAAGTTTGTAAGTTGTCAAATTGTCATTTTCTTTTTCACTTGATAAGTTCAGAGTTCATACCATTGATGATATGAAGATCGCAGTGCAATTTCCCAAGCTTCAGTTCTTGTCAAGTTTTAAAGTCGATTCACACCACAATAATAATAATAGGAAGGAAAAGCACATATTTGTTTGTTCTTTGTATGACCGCGCAAGCGCCCATTTTCCCAATGTTTGCACCGAATGAAGAAAAACGTCTGACGGTGTTCATCGCTGTCACGAGAAGACTTCTTTGACTCTTGACTGTGTGTGATATGCGAGTCAGTTGCGATTCTTTGACAGTGCTGGATGGAAACTCCTTGCAAAAATCCTCTCACAACACTTGCTCATCCCGATAATTTCGGCAAATGGCGAAGAAGTTCTTTCTTCGTCTTCGATGTTATTCCAGTAGGCCAGAGTAGCAGGCCCAGGCTCTCGTGGAGTCTGATTCCAGGATTCCAGGATTCCAAGATTCCAGTCCGTTGAATAGGCTAAGCTACTTCCAAATGAGCTCAGCAGATTTGCACCGGAACGAGGTTTGGGCGCACTGTACCAGACTCTCTGTTTTTAACGTTAGAGAGGCTGGTACCCAGGGTAGCACCCTCCCTGAAAACCTTCAAAGAACAACTATAGACGGGCATGTTCTATCTACCGGACCCTCTGGACCATTGGACCATTGGACCATGCCGCAGACCCCGACCCGCTGGCCACCAAGATATTTTCGCTGTTATATTGCTGTCTCTTTTGCATACGAGTAAAAATGAAATTATGCTGAATGAAACTTCCTATGGTCTCAGTCATGCAGATAACCCTTTTGTTCGAAAAGAAACGAGGAAACAAGGAGGGATTTACAACCTTAGAATGTCAATGTTTACAACACAATAAGCAGCAATACCCCAGAATAGAAAGTTGGCTTGAATTTGGTCATACAAAGCTGAAGTTGAAATCAAATGCCCCAGGGGGGACACTCAGGACATACGCAAACGGGGGGGTCAGTCCAAGAAATTTTCAGGAACCCCAAAAATATCAGTTTAGCTTCATTACAACCCAAAAATATCAGCTCATTTTATACCCTAACGTCTGTAAATGAACATAAAAGATCCTGAAACAATGCAAATTGAGGTCAGGATTGCCTCTAAAGAACCCAGAAATATCATTTTGACAATATTTTATGCCCAAAAATATCAAAAACATAATTTCATTTTTTTTGGACCCAAAAATATCACTTTCGGCAATATTCTGACCTAAAAATATCGGACTTACCTCCCCGTATGTGCATGTGCTGAGTGCCCCCCCTGGGTCAAATGCATGCAAGAATTGACTGAGTCAATTTGACTCTGATGCAAGAACAAGTCTAAGACCTTTTACCAGACAAAGAATGGATGCAAATTGTTCTGTTTTGCTGAAGTAATACGTGGATGTGAAGTAATTCGCGTATTCTGCACACTCTTGCTGTCCAGGGCCGCAGGAAGAAGCTTCGGATTGGGGGGCAATTGTTCTTAAAACAATAGAGAACAATACATCTAATTACGTCATGTGACGTAGCACCATTGTTTTAAAAAATTATTGGGGGGGCTTGAGCCCCCCCCCCCCCCCGCTTCCTACGGGCCTGTGCTGTGCTGCCTGTGCTGTCACCACCGAGAGAAGGCGCTGTAACACAGCCAAAGGATCTCAAAAACATTTGAGTACAGTGATTTAAAATAATACCGTACAATGATTTGAGGGTAAGACCAAGCAATTCACAATGCGAGGGGCATTTCATTACCAAAACATCTTGTACATCTTTGACCAAAATCCTTTTCTTTTGAAGGAAATCCACCAAAAATTCGTAAAAAATCCTTTCATTCTGAAAGGTCTTGCCTGGTTTGCTTTTTGAAAGAGGAAAATGCCCCTCGTCACCATTTCAGGGACGCTGAAATTCGTATTTTTTCAGGCCCAAAAGTTAGCTAAGTATTTGGATGGGCTGCCATGGGGTAAGGTTTACAACAATAGACCATGGTTGCAAAGTCAGACCAATGCATTTTCAATGTGCTTGTGCTTTCAGTGCAATTCTACATGCCGCAGAGCCCCTCTGAAAGCAAAAGATTTCTGACCAGTTTGATCATACGCAACTGAGAATGTTGAATCCAGCAGACAACAATTAGAATGGCGAAATTTATTCATCTTCTCAGGAAAAGTGCAATTAATAATAAAAACAAGGGTTAAAGGCGTCCCTGAGAAAATAATAGAAAGAATTTACAGCAAGAGAAACAGTGCGATGCAAAATTGCTGTCAGGGTCTGCGGCATGGTCCAATGGTCCAATGGTCCAATGGTCCAGAGGGTCCGGTAGATAGAACATGCCTAAAAATACATCTATTTGGTCTGTTTTGCAGCTGCCTTTTCGGTAGCTCCTAGATCCGCCATTCCAATATTGCGGAATAGAGCGAGAGAGTTTCTGGCGCAATCTTCATAATGTTGGAATGGCGGATCGAAGGGAATGGTTAGACGGCCTAAAGAGATAAACTTGTGGCAAGTCTAGTCAACGAACAACTTAAATGTAACAATCTTATTTGGTAATCATTCATCAATTATAAGAAGAAATATCGGAAAATGCTGCTAAGGAGTCTTGTTTCCATGTCAATGTGCTGTGTAAGTAGGCAATCATCGGTTGTCACTCTTGACTGGTGATAGGTACAGCAACCAGATTTAGTGTGCTAATAGCTCTAAGCAAGTACTTGGAAGAAAGATAAAAATTAACCTGAAATTGGCCATCATTATTGCTTATGTCAGCATTTTCCTTTGTGTGGTCAAGATATGCGGCAGAAACAATCTACAAGGCTAGGGGGGCAAATTGGCCCCCCCCCCCGACCAAAATAGGGTTAATTACTAAGCTAAGAAATTTTTGGAAGTTGCAGCTTTGATTTTAAATCTAGGACATTTATAAATTCTTTGACACTGTCCGGTAATTACAACTGTGTTGACATTTTCGGTATTTTTTATATTACTTTATTGCTTTTAGATCTTACTATACCAAGTATATTGGAAGCTTTTCAAACCTTACACTTTGTTATTGTTGTTGTTGTTTTTGTTGTTGTTGTAATCTTATTTTAATTCGAATAAATAAATAAAGCTTCTAATTACCTAATAAAAAAGAAACTAATCAAATTCGAAAATGAACTAAACTAAATAAATATGCTCTAATTCTATCTGGAGGTATCAAGGAAAAGAAATATTCTTTTACGTATTGAAGATGAATAAGTGCAGCCACATCAAAATGCCCTGTTATGGGACCATTGCAATAATTGAAAAAGAAGACCAACTACCCCATAAAAGGTAATCTCTGACGCAAGTGCAAGAGGGCAGCCAGCCCACGGACAGACAACAACGCCCCATCAGCCCGGCCCGACACACCGACAACGACAAGAACCAGCAGCCACACCCAACAGCAAACAGGTCCACCCGCCAGCCAATCCCTCCAGTTCCACCCCAAAGCACCACTAATGGTGCCACAGGATAGAACAGAGCAAATCAGCAAACGAGCTACCCCGAGATTCATCGGACAAAACCGCCGATCCCCATCGCCGTCCGGAGGGAGCACCAAGTCAAATGCGCAGCCACCTCCCCCCGAACAATAGATATCCCACCAGCCAACCATCCCGCACCTGCGTTCATTAGGATTCTGTGTACATGCAGACATTGCAGCTACATTTGGTACCGTCCCATTCTTTAATTAACACTATTTGTACTGGGCGATTTTCTAGGTACTTTTTACTGGGGGGGGGGCGTTCCCCCTCTTTTTCTCCGAAACTACACAAGATATAACAATAAGACTTACCCTTATTGTTCTAAACAATAGTAGACAATTGGCTATTCAAATATAACAATTACAATTAATAAATCACGTGATTCGTTGCTAGGCAACCGAAAAACTGAAAAAAATTGGCAAATTTATACCTTCTTAACCAGAAAAATTCTAATTAATCAAACACTCAACTGATTTTCTCCAATTTTTTTTCAAATAGCAGGAAACATGTCATAATTACAAAATATATACTGTTCAAAATTGTTTAGTTTCTATTTCTAGCACAATTTACTTTAAATTAGCCTTTTGTTGCATGCATTTATTTTCATTGAAGGTTTTTGCCAATCCTGTCCTTTTATCTGGTAAATATAAACTCAAATAAATAAATCAAATCAAATAAGTAAGATGAAGCAAATAAAACTAAAACAATTCATATTTTACGCTTCTTTATTAGAGCAATGACGTCATAAATGTTCATGGCATCATTGATATTAAATTTTACTGACATCAGCAAATATGAAAAATGTAAATATCAAATAAAAGTACTCATCAAATGCAATCGAATGGTGCATGTCTGAGATCGATCAAGCAAACGACACGAAAACTACGGACATTTTAAATTTTTTTGTTGACTCCTCTCCAAATATGGTATTACTGTGGTCACACGATCAGAGGTAGAACAATGAAATTTGAGTAAAAGTCACCAAAACTGGTGGTTATATCTCTTGCCGTTTTGGCGTAACGCAACAAAGTCTGGTAGAGGGGGGCAAAAAACGCCCCTCCCCCCAGTATGAATGGGGTTAAGATAGTGTCCAGCAAAGGGGTATACTCTTTTACTAAAACATAGCACTACAAACATTAAACATCATGAGGTGACGATTGTTTGTGTTCAGTGAGAACTCAATGGGCAATTTATGTAACATAGTGTCGCAAAATGTTGTTCAAATGGCAATTCCCTAAGGGGTAGAAATCTAGACACCAAACAATTTTAAACGTAAGAAATCTTCCAAGTTTAACTACTCATATGACATTGAGATAAAGGTGGAATGTAGATTACAAAGGAACCAAAGAACAAGTTATCAGTCAAAAATGACCGCGATAGACTTAAAATTTCATGATTCAAGATTGTGGTGAAGCTTTACAAAATGATAAGTTCATATCATGAAAACGTTGATTGAAATTCTTGCTTGGAATATAAATATTGAATTGATGTTTACAAGATGTTTATGGAATAGAGCCACAGAAATGTTAGATTCGATTGGTTCGATGGGGATTGTGTCGAAGTGTTTTTTGCTCGCGGAACGCAGTGACGCGAAGCTTAGAAGTGGTATGGGAAAATTGTTGTGTCAAATTTTCCCTTTTATATCAGGACCCATACTGCTTTGCGATTTTTTTGCACACGGCACGTTTCCAATATTGCTGTTGTCTGTGCATGTTTGAGCCAGAATCAATACCAGTCATATCAAGTCCGTCCAGTTTATCAAGTCAGCCCAGTCATGCAATTCCCAGTCAATCAAGTGAATCCTGTCAGTCCAGTAATTCTAGTCAGTCCCTACTGTCAATCAATATTTCGCAGGCTTTGTTCTGTTCTGAGACTCTCAGCTTCAATAGGAAATTACTGCACAATGACATATTGGGTAAATATCAAATGCTACCTTCTCCGTCGCCAAAGCCTCCTTATTCAAAATCAGTTTTCTCCGAATTAACGCGTTCTTTTAGAATCAAAGAAACCTTAGAGGTAGGTCACTACGTGCATTGATTTAGAAAAAGCTCGCCTCAGGGAAATAGCCCCATCGAGGACTCGTATCAGTCTGCAAAGTGAACAAAGGTCACAGAAAAGTGTTCTTCTCGTCACAGGTGACGGGGAAAGTTTTGTATAAAAGTAACAAGTACCTCCATCTTTACTTCAGTGTTTACCATATTTGCTAATTTTGTGTCTAGATTCGTTTAGGCAGACCCTGGTTTTGGCCAACCACGACAATATTTGTGATACAAACAGTTCCGGTTTGAGTGGAAACCGGAACTGTTTGTATCACAAACATTGTCGCGGTTGGCCTAAACGAATCTAGACAAAATTAGCAAATATGGTAAACACTGAAGTAAAGATGGGGGTACTTGTTACTTTTATACAAATTTTTCCCCGTTCACTGTGTTCTCGTCATCTTCCAAGGTTTCCGTGACGTACAATATTGTTGTGATTGTATGGAAGCAGTTCCCGTTTCATGGACACAATTGGAATATTTCTATGATTGATACCATCGTTATCAAAATGTTTATTCATCCTTGTCAGGAAAGAATCAATTGATAATACAAATGAAGCTTTAAAAGCATCCGTAGGAAAATAATAGAAAGAATTTACAGTGCGATACAAACTTGGCGGCCAGGGGTCTGCGGCATGGTCCAATGGTCCAATGGTCCAATGGTCCAATGGTCCAGAGGGTCCGGTAGATAGAACATGCCCTATAGACGGGGACAAGTTTTATTTTATTAGATAGTCTTAGTTTTGTATAATAAAATTAGGCATGTAAATTTCTTTTGTTCTTAGTTTTAGTGCTTGGGTCTTTTCTGTTTAAACAGGTCAGGTTGAAAAACATATTTATATATGAAACCTATTTTAACCTGGATAAATATTGAAAAATGAAAATGAAATGTTGTTGTTGTTGTTGTTGTTATTGTTGTTGTTGCTGTTGTTGTTGCGAAAACTGGCACTGTCCCGTGAGTCTAAGCAGTCCTCGATATTGTCGACAAGTAGACCAAAGAAGTTTTGTGAAATTTGAAGAACAAACCGAACAACAAAGAAATTGAGACATCATGATTGAAATTTGCAACAAGAACCTTTGAAAACAAACAACTCAATGGCAGAGTCTATCAAAATATAACGAGAGTAGCCAAAATGAATCATAGCAGGTGTGCCTAAATGGTATTTCCGTTGAAAAAATCACCAAAGCTCAATTATGAAACGATTATAAAATGTTCCTTTTGTTCTTATTTGTTTATGAACAAAATATTTCTAAAGATGACATGGTGTTTGTTTTCACTGACTAAATATAAGATGACAGGTTGAAAAACATTGTAATACTCTTAAGCCACTTTGTAGTCCTGTAATTATTGTGTGAGTTTGCATTATTATTCACATCTTATTTGTGACAAAATAAAAAGCTTAAAGGGGCTCCGTCGTCAAAATGTAAGCAAAACGATGATTTTTGCAGTTTTATGGAAGGTGATATCACACAGGATTTTCGTATTTGTTTCAAAATGAAAGTTGCTGTTTGGGCATTAATCCTTGTACTTCACTAAGGAACAAACCAGACATTCATATCCTCTACGATTGCTCGGATATAAGTGGATTTTTAACGGTCACCTTTTGGTGGCTTGGGTGAAGCCACCAAACGAACTGCAGAGAACAATGGATGAACAATGGATAATCCCCGACACGTGCGAGTTTACGGATTTGTCTACTGTTTGATGACGGAGAATTTGATCTAGTAATCATCAGCGCTCTATTGCAGCATGCTTCAAAGTCAGGTTGCTAATTTCAAAACAACTCAGAGAATTAGCTATAGCTACCTTTGGAAAGATAATTTGGTTTTGATCTACTTGCCTCAATAAAATATGAAGATCAGCCATGCATCAATTTGTGGTGATTTTTCAAACAGAAGTACTTTTGGGAAGCCCGGTATACACTAATTAAATATTGCAACACTACGAAATGTCTAACAAAAGGCTGACACTGCAGTCCATATTATCTTGCTTATATGCCATACTAGCCACGTCGGCGTCTGAAATATCTTCGACGGCGGCGGAATGATCGGCGGCGTCTGAAGTATCTTCGGCGGCGAAATGATCGGCGTCTGATGTATCTTCGGCGGCGAAATGATCGGCGGCGTCTGATGTATCTTCGGCGGCGACGGCGTCTGGCGGCTACACCAAACAATGACGCAAATCTGGCCTTGGCATCTCTTTTCTCATCAGCAATAGTAACCTCGGCTATAAGAAATACAGTTTTCATTAGAGTTTTCGGGTTTGCGTGTTTTATTACTTGCGGTAAAAACTGCCGCAATTTATTTCCAATGTAAGTATGGACTCAATTCCAAAAAAGTGATTCGTACCTTTTGGAGTTGTGCATCATTGCCATGCCTTATTAGACTGCAACTAACCCGCATAAAAGAACCTAGTTTTATAAGAACCTTAAGGCTGAAATTTCATGATTAGAACTTTTTAAACAAGAACCCACAAGTGGCTAAAATTTCTAAACGTTTTTATATAATAGTTTGATAGATGGCATTTTTCTTGAAAACTGCAAAATCTTTCATGATGTAAACTTTGTCAAAAAGAAAAAAGTGAAAAACTATTCAATTCATAGAGGGAATTCACTGGCATGTATTAAAACACTTTTGCGCGGTACCAACGACAAGCACTTTTTTAAGAACCTTGCAGGCTGGACTTGATTATGGCATCAGTTGATCAAGAACCTCATTCAGGCTGCCTCAATAAAACCTAGGCTCTCTTATGCGGGTTTCTAATGTATCTGCTAAATGCTATGTGCTATGTGCTATATGCTATACAGGCTTTATGATAGATGCTTTATGCCATACTGAGTACTCTTTCAGCATACGCAGTCTTCATTTAATATCAGTGGCGGAAATTATAGGGAAGGGGGTTGAAGGGGCAACTGCTCCCCCCTAATTCGATAAGACTCGGAAATTTTCCTCAAAAGTTGGAAACATATGTGGGATCGAAAGTGCAACGAAGAAACGAGTCACCATCAAAAAGGAGACGAGTTTTTATCTGCAAAGAGCAAACAAAATTCACTAGCTGAAGGGCTTATTCTAAAGTTTTTATTCACTTTAATTTGTTTCAAAAATGAGAAGAAAGTTGTTGGGTATAGGTCCGAAACTAGCAATATCATATTTATGAGAGATGTTGTAACGTCATTGCATTGGGAGAGGCATGCTAAGCCTATGTAAAGGTTGGAGTTCTCAAAACTTTACTGGACACAAAATTAAAGACAAATGACGGATATATAGCGCCTAGTTTAAAAATAAAACAAAAGATGGCTTAGTGCTTTCATTTGTCTAATTGATTTGCTAATCTCTCGATATCATCAAATACAATGGAATTCAATAGGTTATATTTAGATTGCCCAGGCCCCTGATTTAAGTCACCTTATATCTCCGTCATTTGTCTTTAAGACAACCTATCAGCAATTTTCAAAGTTTCCATGTTGGGGACAAGCAAAAATTGGACTGCGAGAAGCGTGTTCTAAGACAAAGTAGGAGTTCTTCTTGCAAAAATTTTTGAAAAGTGGTTATTCATGTCGTCAAATAGTCAGATTTGGCACTGGCATACAAGGGATCTATAAGGTCTCCTGAGCCAAAATGAATCAATTTTACTCAACGACGTTCCTGGGGGTATGCTACTCCATAAAAAGTGCTACAAAATTGTCAAAATCCTAATTCAGGACAGGCAAACATAACGTCATGAAAGGTATTCTAAGCAAAAAAAGGGGGCAAATAGCCCCCAGAGTCCTTGTGGCTGTTGTTGGTCCTACCTTCATAAACATTCTTGCCTTTTGCCATCAACTGCTGAATATGAATAGTCCTGAAATCTGATATACATATTCTCTAAGCACATTTTAGGACCCTATTAATGTCCGGTTTCCCAGAAAAAAACCTGACAATAAAATCATTTCCTTCCTTGATTCAGAAAATTGACGGTGCTTGCCCCCTCCCACCACTGAAAAAGATGAATTTCCGCCACTTTTTAATATATGTTAACATGAATGAGTTTTGAAATCCAATGAGGGTCGCGTAAACGTTGTTTTTTTTTTCTTTTTTTTATATATACCATCTAAAAATTTACATAACAAATTACTACCTACATTACTTAACCTACTTTACAACACTACGAGTACGATACCAAGAGGAGCAAATAAAATTTCAACCCCGAGGCCTTAAGAAAAAATTGAAAAAGTACATTTGTATAAATTAGAGTTAACTAGGAACAAAGCAAAAAAGAACAGAAAAAAAAGACTTAAGGAAAAAAACAAACAAACAAAAACAAAAAACAAAATACAACAAAAATTATGATAATTTTGCAAAGAAAACGAGCGTCCTTGGTTGTGTGGCTTGTGACAAGGTTTAAAATGAGCTCAATCTAATCGACCAGTTTCTTGGATAAATTTTAATGTTAGCTCGAGTATGTTCCTGTTAACATCATTGGGGAGGTTTTTATCACCATACAATAGGAGCTGCGTTAGGATCTCATTTGAGAGATTAGCATATCCAAGTGGTCGTAATAATGGAAGTATTCCAGCAAGAAGGTTTTGTCGTTGGAGCCCAAAGGAAGGGCAAAGCAACAAAAACGTTGTGCCCATGTTATGTGCAGTATACTGGGAGTGACAAAGTGACAACTACTCCCTACGTCCTTGCCCCTGTGGGGAGTGGGTAAATTACCATCAGATTCAGCAACATTTGTATCCTCGTCATTTGCGACCTCATTGTCTTCTAATTGACGATTCTCCTCCTCCTCGGGGATACCATCGGCCGTATCAAGCTCCTTGTCCTCCTCGGCGTATATGGTCTCTTCAGCGACTGCGTTCCTTTCAGGTGCCTCAATTCCATTGGGATCAGCAGCTTCTTCAGCGGCCAATTCTGCACCTAGAATTTTATCATAATGATCAAAAATCCTTTCATCATTCCCAGGTGCGGATTCAGTGGGGGGGCCGGGGGGCCATGGCCTCCCAAACTTACAAATTTCTCTTAAAAACCATTGTCTTAGATAAAGAAACAAAATGAGTTTCTAACTTTTACTTCCTGAAATAACCATTGCACAGCTACACGATAACTCAGCTAACTACAAGCATACAAGCCAGTCTAACGAGCTCACAAACTAAAGTACAAGTCATCAAAAAGTATGAAAAAGATGCGATTCTGAATAAAAATTTCATTCAGTGGAAATCGAACTTGAGTCAAGCGAGGTAAATTTTAGCCACTGTTTATCTGCGACTTTTACCTCGCCTCTCAGCCCCGGGGCTGAGAGGCGAGGTGGGATAAAGTCCCTCATCCGTGAAATCAGAACGAATTAACCAATATAAATCAACACAGAAAGCCGATACACCTCACCATACCGTTAGTGTTTCGCTTATATGGAAAAATTTCACCTCGCCTAGGCGAGATTCCACCTCTGGTGAGGCGATATCTCATCATACCGGTGGTGTCGCGTTTGTAATTTAAACGCAAAGTAAAAAAAAAACAATGGAATTCTATAGGAAGAGGAATCTTGCCTGTCAGCCCCGGATCTGGCAGGTGAAGTGTTTTTCCCCATATAAACAGGCCATAAGAAGCACCAAATTCTGACGATTTTGATCCAGAGAAGGCAGAGCTAAACACATCTGTCTCGAAAACGCCAAAATTTGGCACTGTTTGGTTTAGAAAATAGTCTAGTTAGCGGCATCACTTTGAAAACAGCTAAGGCGCACCAGAGGGCGCACCTGTACTCGAAATTATGCAGCGAACCATTGCAGAGCAACGAAAACTTGAATGTGAAGTCACGGATGATAACGGAAATTTTACGTTGAACTAGGTAGTTCATTAGTTATCTCTTATCTGTTTGTTTCCTATCATTGGACAAGCCCGATCTTGAAGGCGTTTAAAAACAGCCAGCTATGGAAGGCGCATCCACTGTGGAGTGAATGGTCGAGCGGCATACACAGTTCCGTCTTGAAACTAAAATCAAGCTAGGTCTTGTGAGGTTAAATCTGGATTTATGACCTTCAAGATGGGTGATCAGGCCATAAACTTTGCCACCCTTCAGAAGGAACGTTAAGCCGGTTTTCCACCAAGCGAATTTTTCGCAGGAAGCGAATTTTTTCGTTGCGGCTGAAAAATAGAAACTGTTCCAACTCACTTTTTCGCAGAGACAAGGAGCCAGAAAAAATGTGGCGCCTGTTAAAATCAAAGTGCGCATGCTTGCACACGAAAATTCGCTTCGCACGAAAAAATTCGAATAGTGGAAAACCGGCTTTAAACCAAGGGTCCCATAATTTGATGTGGCATTCATAGTATTGCCTAGATCAGCTCTGCTATAAATCTTTCCAGCCTACTGTAAATAAAGCAATAAATGAAAAAAATGAACTGCCAGAATGCAAATATGCTTAGAAATATAGAGCAACTAAAAACCACTAAATACACTATAGAATCAATAAAAAAGCTACTTACTGACGAAGTCTAGATACCCGTTACCTCTAATTTCTAAATCTGAATTGATCTTGAAAGAGAAACTGTGCAACATTGCCAAGAAAATGTTTCTTACCAAAGGTTGTGACAGCCAGGCAGATGAGAAGCGCAGAAATCGCCAAGACCTTCATCTTTGCAGAGTTTCTTTTCAGCGCAGTGCAACCTTAGCCAGGAGCTCTGCGACTGACGTCTCAGACAGTATCTTTCATAATTATAGGAGACCTTGTTGGCAAATCTGGCGAGAAAACAAATCATTAGATATGGTTCATCAACTCTATTTGTCACAGTTATATAGTAGCCGATCAGTGGCGTGGCCAGGGGCGGTATGAGGGTATCAAAAGATGGTCCTCGAGATTCCTTTAAAACCGAAGAGAAAATTTCTGGGTATAGGTTGGGTAAGAATTATCGAAGAAATTTCAAAAGCTGCTATTTTAGCACTGGCAAATATGGAATCTGGGGATGCATTCTAAGCCAAGGTAATTGATTTTTTTTCACAAAGTTCCTCGTGCTCTGATCTATAGGAGAACTGTCACAAAAATATCAAAAATTCCTTATCGCTAATGGCAAGCACGATATTGGGAGATGCATTCTAAGCCAAAGTAAAGGGTCTGCCCCCAAAAATTTATTCAATAGCTTATTCAATAAGCTACACTCGTCAACAGAAATCCAAAATTTATCTGACCAAATCCGAGGCCTTTGATGATCATCAATGATCATGAAGTCGAAACTTCGCAGAAATAACTCAAGAAGCCAATATCTCCTCCTTGTAAAAAGTGCTAAACATAGCGTTAATGTTGTATGCAAGTATTTAAGAGCGTGTGGCCGAGTAGTTAAGGCGACTGACTCGTAAACCAAAGGTCAGAACGGCCGAGGTTCGCATCCTCCGCTGGACAGTTTGGTCGCTGTCCGTAATTCTAGCCCGGGTCGACCAGAGCCATGTGAGGGAAATCTGGTAGCTGCGGCGGGTTGATGGTAAAACATCCGTGGTCCCTGCTGGAAATAAGTCTCTCTCAGACTTTCGCAGGCTAGCCACGTTAAATCTGATTACCTACCTACCTATTATTATTATTATTATTAACAATTTCTTTTACGTTGGCAAGATAAAAAAAAATATATATAGCTAATAAGCTAATTAACGCCAACAAATAAGTTAAAACTTAATTTACAATTTTCTACTTTAAAACCTACAAAAACCCTAAATCTTTAATGAAAACTTTGCACAATCTGCAGATGCAAGTATTTCCATGCCATAATTTTATTTTTCGCTTGAATTCAAATAATGTGTTGGAATCTTTAATTTCCTTTGGCAACGAGGACCACAAAAGGTGACCTCTGTACTGAATATTTTCTATTCCGTATGTTGTTGTCTTTATATTCGGCAACTGCAAATGATTCTCACTTCTCAAACTGTAGTGAATATTTCTCTCAGTAAAAATGTTTTTCGTGAAAGTTCCCCCTTAAAAAGTAAAAATTAATTGCATGTGATCTGTACAGTAGGGACTTCAATGAAAGACACGCAATTTTTAAATACATTCTCAAGAAATTCATGTGCTCCAAGGCTCCCGCATGTTCTAGTCATGCTCCCTTGTTCCCGGCCCTTTTTAGGTCATGCTCCCTTTCTCTTAAAAAATCCCTTTTTTCAATGGAAAAAATTTTTTTCCACGAATTCCTTTTGTTTATGATCTAATACTGGTAATTCCCTGGGCACAGATAATAATAATGATAATGATGATAATAGTAGTAATAATAATCTGTATAATTATTAATAATAATTATTATTAATATTAATAATAATAATAATAATAATATTAAAACTAAGCCACCATCAAAAATAACAGAAAACAAAGTACATGAAAAACAAAACTGTTAAAAGCCAAACGTTTCGATTATAAAATCTTATTCAGTTGCTTACAACCAAAGGGCAGCCAAGTATTTATAGGATAAAATAACATTTACATAAAATCGTGATAAAATCCCCCCGAGGCCCCCCTTAAAAACAATGCCAAACAAAACACCTAGACTATTTCAAGTTTTCTTAGCTAGCCAAAACTTCCAATTCAAATAAAAGTTCATAGTAAATTCCCTAATCCTTTAGTTCATAGTAATAATAATAATAATTTACATATACCGGGTGTCGCAAAATGATGTATTATTGTTTGATTGCTTACATGTCCATAACCAATGAACCGATTTTCAAACACTTTGTTTTACTTGATTGCCTAATGGCTAGATTGCATAGTAAGATGTTGGTTGTGGTTTTACCAGTTTTTCAAAATTTGTTCAGCGGTTATGGACGTATAAGCAATCAAACAATAATACATCATTTTGGGACACCCGGTAGTACACTTTCATTTATCCCCATTCCACGTTTTGATTATATTTTTGTGAATGAGGCTATGTTTTGGTTGCTCATTATCACATCAGGTATGGAGTTCCACAGAATGCTCCCCCTGAAAAACATCAGGGGCGAGCAAGTACTGTAAAATATTTGACCCCATGTTTGTCCAAATATATTGGAAAAATAACCGGTTATTTTATCATGCAGTACGACTTTCCTGCTCAAAACAACCAATTTTTGGGAAAAAGGTGAATTTTGAATATCAATCTTCCAATTCCATCAGTTTGTCACAGAAATCAAGCTTTATAACATCCTATCTCATCAGAATCATAAAGTTTACCTGTAAGCACAAAAGACCAGTATCTCAAATTTTTCCATAACCGGTTCTACCTTTGTCCGCTAAATTTACCGAAAAAAGACCAGAAATTCCAATTTTTCACCAAAACAGTTCTACCTTTGTCCTGCAAATTTCCGGTAAAAAGACCAGGATTTCAAATGTTTCACCAAAGCAATCCTACCCTTGTCCGGCAACCGGTTTTGGGACACTTGTACTTTCATGGCTACAATTACCACTTGCTTTCGAAAGCAGTAGTTGGTCGAAACTACCGGTTTTTGGGACAAACATCATCAGTGATACATCATGTTAAAATTATCCGTCAAATTGAAGAAACATAACAGCGGAAATTTGCCATAAAAAACAACCAGTTTTTGGGACAAAGGTGGTGCAAATCTTTTAAGTAGACTACCGGTTTTCGGACAAAGGTAGGACCATTTTCCCAATGTGACATGCCCGCCCTTGAAACATTGAGTTAATCCCATAGGAGGTTGTTTTCGTGTTAGGTATTTGTAAGAGAAACTTTACTCGGAGATCATATATATGTCATTTCTCTCCTTTTGAACATATCCCACATAAAAAATTAGATTTTGGCAGTTGAGGGATTTGTAAACCTCAATCAAAAGGTTCTGGAGATTGTTTACGTGGATTGATTTTTCTTTAACTCTCTTGAGAATCCATCATGCTTTTGTCCGAAAACCACGAGACTCTTCAAGAACCTTTTTTTTACCACAAAGGCTGATTTCCACTCAGTCAAATTTTCCGAACGGATGGAATAGAATTTTAAGATAATAACCCACCACCTTTTACGCGCATCCCCCACAAAGATGATAACCCACCCCTGCTACGCGTATCCACCACTATTAAGATAACAACCCACCCCCTTTTAAGCGTATCCACCACGATAATAACCCACCCTTGCTACGCATATCCACCACTATTACGATAATAACCCACCCCCTTTTAAGCGTATCCACCACTATTAAGATAGTAACCCACCTCCTTTTGAGCGCATCCACCACATCAAAGATAATATCCCACCCCTGCTACGCGTATCCATCAAATTTACGACAATATCCCGCCACATTTAAGATAATTCTGGGCTTTTATGAACCATATAACAGGAGTTAAATACTATATTTTGTCCACAACTTCTCCCACTGCAACTCCAGTTCAACATCGCGTAGAGGATTCCCTCGCATCCACCATCTTCCAGAAAAGTAGCGCGCCGTCCCAGACCTCTTTGAAAAGGTCTAGTGCTACAATTGTATTGCTCTATGGTACAAAGTTACACTTATGGAATCTCAGAGGCCTGCTGCATACATGGAAAAAGGTGTACACAAAAATATACTAGGGGGCGGAATCCACCCCCAGGTCAGATAGGGTTAAAGATAAGTACCAAACCAGACCGGCTTCTTTCATGTTTTATCGAATGAAACATGATTTATCAAGAACAACGAACATTAATCAGGAAGAATCGGTTGACCAACTATTTTAATCAAAGTAATAACCAAAAAGACATATTCGTAGTTGAATTCTAATCAAATGTTTTTGCAACGCGAGCTCCTATCTTGCGGTAATATACTCTTTTTCCCTGACAAAGTATTCCAAGAAATTTAGTTAGTCTTCCCGAAAACAATTTGTCGGTTGTCTCTCATCTTTCATCGGTCTTTTTCGTATTTTGGAATCTAGTTAATACTCGAGCCAATTTCGTTGGACCAAAAAACCTAATGCACTTTGCTTTTATCTTATACCCTCATTTAAACTGGCACAGTTAAACCAGCTTTATCTAAACCAGTTAAATTCTACGATGATATAATGAATAAATGGTTTTAGTACCAAAAAGAGCTGAGATGTTAAAAAACACGACGTTTTGAGCGTATTCTCGTTATCAAGTCAACACAAGTCATCATAAGTTACACAGGTCAACACAAGTCATCACTTGATAACGAGTATACGCTCGAAACGTCGTGTTTTTTAACATCTCAGCAATTTTGGTACTAAAATCATTTATTTATAAAATTATTTTGTAATTGCTATGGTACCAAACGCAACCAACATATTTTCAGTTAAATTCTAGACAATCGAATCACTGCTAAAAACATCAAATTTCCCTTTAGTTTCTGCTTGGAAATTTAGGGTAAACGGACAAGTTTATCTGGGAAATTAAAGGGAACGGACGTTTCCATTTCCTTCCTAGGAAATTATGGGGAAAGTGTCCGTTTCCCCAAAATTTCCCCATGAAAAAACGTAGGGAAATTTGTCATTTTTTGCAGTAAAATGAATTTGATTTGTTGAATTGACCAATTATAATGTGACATTTGACAACCTGGTTTAACTTGGAAGTATGAATAGGGTATTCATTTTTCCAATCTTTGGGTTTTAAAGATGAATGAAATTACCAGACAAACTTTTCTCAACTAAGTTAACCTTTTTCTGATACCGGATGAGTCAGAAAAAAGAATCCCCGTTTGAAAGCGCGTTTGAAAGGTCACTGCTCCCTAGATATCAAAACCAATGATATCAGCACATATATAGTTTAATCATTAGGAAGCTATGCTCTATAAGGCAAACAATCTAGTTTAATGGTAGAAATGCTCAAATCTACTATAAAATTTACCTGACTGAAATCAGCCACTCCATTCTGAAATTATGAGAGATTTTCTCCAGAAAGCCTCTTCAAAAAACCTTCAAAACGTGCCCAAAATCATGACCTATTCAGGGGGATTCCATTCTCCCAAGTGGACAACATACATGAATTTATGTGAGTGTCATCAATTTTAGGAAGGAAAATTTGCTCATTGTTTTCGTTCGTTTTGCAGGCTTTCTGCAGAAAATCACCCATATCCAAGAGAAGGAATGGCCGATTTAAGGGCGGGTAAATTACTGAACCTAATTGAACATACTGGAAATAGAACTACACAGTTTTCAATATTAGTACTTTGATATTCATGAAGCAGTATCCTTCCAAGCGGGGATCCTTTTTTCTGACTCACCCAGTAGACCAACATCTTAAATATCGGCCATATATTTTTCATTCCACAGGCCGCCAAACATGTAAACTTGTAAATATGTAAATTAATGCCTGCTATGTTTCACGAATTAGTTCAATGATCGCTTACGGATGGAAGGATTACGCCGCTGTATGCTCTCAAATCTGTCAAATCTTCAAAAGATGGATGTAACATTCCGGTACATTTTCTTTGCATTGAATGGCTTGAAAGGAACTTAAGGTACACCGATTTACACTGATTACAAGTTCGTAGTTATTTCTATTGATAGACTGATCGACGCTGTAACTACGACTCATGGATTTTCACATTGAAAATTGGGACGAAATTGTTTTCCTTAACATCATATTCGATATGAAAACCATAGCAACACTGTACGAAAAGCTGAGTTCTCCCGGCAATGGCGGATGGACCTAACTTGTCGGCTCAATCCTCAGATAATAAAACGCCTCAAAATTCAAGTTTTGAGTGACGTTAGCAATGAAAAAAAGCCACAAGTATCAAGATGAATGTTTCCTCAATCCAAGAATCAACAAACCTTTGCAGTTTCAATCAGAAGTTCCTCGTTTTCAAGGCCACTTATAGCTCCTGTTAGCTTACCACAGCTGAATAGAAAATTCCAACTTCCGAAGGCTGCCTCGACTACGAATTAACCTCGCTTCGACGTGAATAGAAAAATCGATGCCCCCTTTGTTTCTTTTCGTCCCAATTTTTTATGTGAAAGTCCATAAGTCCCAGTTTGAGCAAAAAATATGTTGTTGTTGTTGTTGTTGACATTGTTGTTGACATTGTTGTTGTTTTTGTTGTGACAACTGGGACTATTTTGTGACTCTAAACTTAAGGTATTTTGTTGTAAATCTGCCTTGGAAATTATTGTATACATTGATCATTTCCAAAATGGTGGCGTTTTTATGATTTTGAAAACAATTCATCAAAATCAAAACAAATCCTAAACCAATGGATAAAAGATTTTTTTTTTTTTTTTTTTATTCAAATATTAAATTTTACAAGATACTTTACATTTTACTATACCTAATTCTAATTACTATACGACACTACAAGTACGATACCATGGGGAGCAAAAGACTACGACTACCCCATGGCCAATATCTAAAAACATGAAACGTTAAACCGTATACAATCACACTACGAACAATTTATAAATTAAAGGATACTATACTGGATTCAGTTTCACTCCAGATGTCAGGTCAGTGTTGCGATGAATTTGTAGATGCAACGAGTGCAACTCATTTGGTGTAAATTTAGGCAAGTAAAATGCCTCCATCTGATGTGAAACAGAATATTACAAGGAAAAGAACACTAACGGTACGGGACTTGGTGATTGCTTAGGGCATGGCTAAATTCTCAATAGATCTTAATCAAACCGACCAGTTTCGTGGATGAAGCGTAAAGTTAATTCGAGTACATTTCTGTTCAACTCATTAGAAAGGTCTTCATCACCATACAATAAAAGCTGCGTCAAAGAATGATTTGAAAGATTGGTGATTTGTACATATGGTCGTAATAATTCAACAATTCCAGCGAGAAGATTTTGTCGTTGAACATCAAAAGAAGGGCAGAGCAACAAAAAGTGCTCCGTGTCTTCAATGCCATCGCTTGTTGGGCACATTGGGTTTATGGTATCTCTGAAATTATGCTTGAATTTATGGAGATTTAACTTGCTGAGACCAACCCTGAGTTGTGTTAGGTAGTATAATCCTGTGGGATCGTGAATTCCAAATACAGATTTTGCAGGGGGACGGATTATTGATAAGAGCTTTTTCTTAAAAACAGCAATAGAGGGTGCAAGTCTCAATTCAGGCTCAAGCTTATTCCATTCGCATAAACAGTTTGGATAGAACGAAGACTTGAATTTTTCTGTCCTTGCCTTTAATCGCCCAATGACATCCTGTCCGCGGAGACGGTACTGCGACTGATGAAGAGGGGGGATTGGATCAACTGTATACTCAGGACTAAGATTATTTATAAACTTGTAGAACAAGGTAAGGCGTCTACTCCATCTTCGGGAACTCAGTGACTCCCAACCAAGCTCTGCGTACAGCTTCTCTCGAGATGTACCCCTCCATGTACCTGACACAGCTAAGGCAGCAGAATACTGTACGGACTCTAGCTTTTCCATTAAATTTGGTATAATAATATGTTGACTGAATTCACATACTTTGGCAGGAATGTGGTAAATGGCATCACCATAGTCTAGGTGGGGTCGAACATAGAGCTTATATAATTCATTTAAGGTATGCCTTGGCAAGTATTTGGAGAGATATTTTAGCAAACCAATGCCCTTTCTCGTTTTAGAGATCGCTGATTTGATATGAGCTGAAAAAGACAGCTTTGAGTCCAGGATAATTCCTAAATGCTTGTGTTCATTTACTTTCTTGACAGGTACGTTGTTAAAAAGAATCACAGGATGATCAATTTCGAACTTTTTCCTTGAAAATGTTAATTCAACAGCTTGTTTCTG
The DNA here is from genome assembly GCA_039566865.1 of Aurelia coerulea. Classification (NCBI taxonomy): domain Eukaryota; kingdom Metazoa; phylum Cnidaria; class Scyphozoa; order Semaeostomeae; family Ulmaridae; genus Aurelia; species Aurelia coerulea. Next base: position 15,744,282 of record CM076962.1, read on the forward strand.
CGGATCAGGATTAAAGGACATTCTCCAAGCGTGAGCCCACCGACTTATCAAGTTCAAGTCATGGTTCATGTCATTTGCAGCTGTATTGGAATCTCCTACCACTGTAAACAATGATGTGTCATCAGCAAATAACTTAACATTGCACTTCAAGCCTACAGCTAGGTCATTTATATACACAAGGAAAAACAAAGGACCTAGAATGGAGCCCTGGGGCACACCTGCGGAAATATCTCCCCAATTAGAACTCTGCCCATTCAGCACAGTCCTCTGCTTTCGATCCTTGAGAAAACTTTGGATTAAAAAGAGAAGTTGTCCAGAGACACCACATCGCTTTAATTTATAAATTAGACCATCGTGCCATACCCTATCAAATGCCTTAGAGATGTCAAGATACACAGAACGAACATCTAGAGGAGGGTTACAGTCAAAAGCTTGAAATATTGTATGTGTTATTGAGAGTAACTGGTTGATTGTTGAGTCACCTGGGCGAAAACCTGATTGATTTGGGTTAAGAAGTTCATGTGATACAAGATGCGAGTAAAGAGAATCGTACATGAGTTTTTCAAGTATTTTCCCAAAAATTGGTAAAAGAGAAAAAGATGATACAGTCTAGAAAAAAACCATAGTTTATCAAGGTCTAAAATATGGTGGCAAGCAAAATTCTGTCGCTCATATGGTTTCTGATTTAGAAATTGGATGACATCACACCCTCAAATATGATAATGCCACTAAGTTGAAAGTAGGATGTCACGAAATTTCCTAGGCAGCTTTACTGCAAATTTTTATTCAGTTAATATAATTCAAAGAAATAATATAGCATAATTTTACACCCACACTTTTAAAGATCTCAGCCCTATGATGTTTTGCACATCTTCCTTGTATTTGAGGCCCACGAAAATGGCTTCCTGTGATAGAAACCGAGGGGGGGGGGGGTACTTGACCTCTGAACTCATACGGGGGTGTGCTCACGACAAACTTTTTTCTACCCGGCTCCAGAATTTTTCCCTCCAAACGATACCCAATTGTAGAAAAAATCGGTCAAAAGTGTACTCCACACACAAAAATTGCACTAAATAACAACCCGATCTAACAAAATTCTTCCTTTTGACATATTTTGACAACTGGCTCCCGAAAACGTGCCTTCTTCTTTTGATACCCCGTTCTAGAAAAAAACCATATCCCGGAAAACGGCACATCCCAGTCGGAAAATAAACTAAGTACCGCCCCCCCTATCGGGATAAAATGAGCGCACGAAAGGTTGCTGGCTGAACAAGAGCCCCTAACCTTATATTGGTAGGGCAGAAGTTGTAGACAGGAAGAGGCAATGAACAATTTCTTCTTGCAAACATGAATACAGAAGGGTTGGCAGGTCCTCAGACTTTTACAGATCCCTAAGAATTACAAAAGCGAATGATGTAAAAACAGTTACGAAATGTCTGAAAGACTGATACTACAGTCAATTCTTCGCTGATTATTTACCAAGGTAGGATCTTCGGCGACGGCCATAAGATCTTCGGCGAAAGGCTCTTCGGCGATAGGCTCTTCGGCGATAGGCTCTTCGGCGATAGGCTCTTCGGCGATAGACTCTTCGGCGATAGGCTCTTCGGCGATAGGCTCTTCGGCGATAGGCTCTTCGGCGATAGGCTCTTCGGCGATAGGCTCTTCGGCGATAGGCTCTTCGGCGATAGGCTCTTCGGCGACGGGCAAAAAGCCACCAAAGTGGCTTTGCATCCTTCTCGGACCCTCGTGGATTTGCAACCCCTGCGGAGGATGGTAGATAATTTTAATGACCTTTGAACTATTTGTATTATCTTGTGTTTTCAATTAATTGTTTTTAAACTCACAGAATGTCTCAAAATGATACCATGATTTCAATACTTTTTAATAAAATTCCCTCAAAAGAATGGCATGTCTCCGTACTATCAACATTCTTATATTTCAGATTTCATATTTATTTTCATATTTCATTCTTTTCATATTTATTTCATTCTTTCATTCTTCTTCTTCGGATTTACACCAGGTTTCGTTGATTAATTGTCTGCTTAACGTGGTTTTTATTCTGAGGAGTGACTCGGAGTGATTGTTGAACAAAGCCTAGGTAGTATTTCGATCATGATTCGAATAAAGAATGCGTACAGCAGGGTCAGCTCAGCTCGTATTTTCGCTTTCGACAGAACGGATATCACTACAACTACGATTCAGTTCCCTAAACTTGAAAAAAATATTAGCCTCACATTGATTATTCTATATGGCCTACACAATTGGACCTAAATCACTATTACTCTTATCGAATGTGTCTTCAAGCCAAAATTGTAAGATACAGTAACTCACTCAAACCCTCCTTTCTAATTGGAATCGCTCTAAGGAAATAAAACCGTCAGTGGAGTAAGTAAAACAACATCAATTCAATGAGATGAGCGTTTTAATCAGTCCAACTGTGAACAACAATGAATTGTAGTGAATCTACAGTACCTTCTAATTCAGCATTGCTTGGATCCTCCTCTCTATATATAAATCCCCTACCCGCATTCTCATCTTTGTACCGGATAGCCTCGTCCTCGTCCTCGTCCTCTTCTTGTTCGTTCTTTATCTCAGTTGGGTCTTCTCTAGCAACTTCATCCTTTTCAGCCACCTCATCGGTATCAGCTGCTTTTTCTTCACCTATTATTATTATTATTATTATTATTATTATGACAGTCATCAAAATCCTCATGGTAGAAAAAGACTTCAAATCTCTAAAATAGACGATTACACAAAAGATGGCAATGATGAACTTTTTACCAAGATGCATCACTTTCTTTAATCGAATCCCAAGAATACTAATTGGAACGCAATGCATCTTGGTAAAAAATTCCTCGCCGCCATAATCATCTATTCATGCAGACGCAGGGCTGTCGAGAGACGGGGCGGGTCCCAGGGCTGCGCCCCTTTTCTCTCGGATCAGGCCCTCCTGTGCACTGGTAAAACGATGCTTTTACATGGAAATGCCGTCCTATACACTACTAAAAACATAATTTTTGGATGGACAATTTTGTATATCTCCGGTGCAAAGACTAAGCCGAGAATGCCAGTGGGCCCGCAGGCCTAGATAGAAACGTCCCTCGAGGAAAATTGAAAGCAAAGAAAAATAACGTATATTTTTCTGGGGCTCCCTGGCAGCGACCCTCGCTACCCGGATCTAAAATTGATAAACAATCAAATAAAAAATATTTGTAGTACAGTAAGAACCCGCAAAATAGAAACCACGTTATAAAAAACCTCAGGCTGATTTTTTCGAGAAATGGTGCCTTCATAGAAGAAACTTCTCAGCCTGATTTTAGGAAGGTTTCTTATAAGAGGAACCCAAATAAATTCATATTCAATGATCTTTGTTAAAATCAGGTGCCAAACATTTTTTAGAGATTTTATCCAAAAGTATCTCTATCTCTATACTTGGTATGTATGATGTGGTTGAGTAATTTTAGAGGTAACAAGAACATACCGTTTGATAGAATTGGCTCTGGGTTTGTTTAAATATTTAAGTTGAAATCACTGAAGGTTTCTTAACCATGTGATAAGAAACCTTTCAGCCTGTTTCCAGATTAATGACCTTTTAAAAAGAAACTAAACAGGCTGTTTTGAAAAAACAGGTTTCTATTTTGCGGGTTCTTACTGTATATTTAATCCAATTTACTGGTTACCAGACAGCAGCAGCAGTAAAAGTAAACTCTTTTTCGCAATTTAGACACACGCAAAACGTGGCAGGATGAATATAAGTGAGAGCATTTTAGGCAATTCAAGAATTCAAGGCTTCGTTTAATTTGAATCATGGCTGAATTCTCAGTAGGCCCACATTACCCCCACCTGGCAAAAAATAAACATAAAAAGAACAATCGCTCCAACGACTTCCAAATAAACGTTATTTCATTTGTAAAAGACCTGACTCTCACCTCATGTTCATTAAATGGACCAGAAAAGCAACACGACAGTGGCAGGAAAAAGTTTTTCTTGGCTTTGACATTCTTGCACACTAGGCCGTTCAGTAAAGTTGTTTTATAAAATGAGTGGAGATACATCTAAGACGAATGTTTTATATGAAAGGGCAGCTTGTATTATGTAGATATTACAAGGAAAATGGCCAACGCTAACGCTTCTTCTATTAGCTTATTCTATTTAACGAGGAAGGATATTTCTAGCAAAAACTTCTGTAGACCCACTTTACGCCGTAGATCCACATTACCCCACCCTACCTATATACACTCTCTAAAGCTGGGTTCGGGTTCCCACACCTCAACCCAAAATGCGAAAATGAACTCAAAATGCGACGGAAAAACGCGTAGAAATTACTTTGCTTCAATTTCGAGATTTTATCGGCGCTCTCCACATCACTTCGATGGAATCAGAAAAGTCATACCTTACTTTATTTAAGACATGTTTAGAAAATGCATTTTTCAGACTCTGTCGCACTTTTACAGAGTGCAAACCAAGCCTGAACGAGAATAGAATCGCGTTAGCGTGGTGTAAAGGTAAATTACCTGATCCATATGGCGCCCCATCTATGAATTGGACAAAGAGAAACTTACAAACACACCATTATTTTGTGCCTTTAGCCCTGGCAAAACGACTGGACATTTGCACTGAACACGCACTGGACATTGCTAACCTTGTTCAGCGTCTGAACATCAAGAACATTTAGGTTGTGGCAAAATGACTGAACATTGTCCAGTAAACATTTGCTGGGCAACAGAAATGCACAAAGTTTTTTGGATCGAGAATTCAGTTTGGGAAGTCTTGGGCAAACTCCCAACAGAGCACCAAGGAGCTCGTAAACAAAAAGATAGCCAGCCATGGTTTTGACTATTATTCCAAGATAAAAACGGAAGAAAACCAATAGAAACGCAAGGCAATGGGAAAAGATACTATGAATGAATGAGAATGTTTGTAAATGACACGAAGGAGTTGCCAATGGAGGACAAGCTTAGCTTGGAATGAAAATATGTGAATAAAATCGTCCACTATTTCATTGCAATGCGCGTGCGTAAACTGGACAGTGTCCAGTGGACTGGCAAAACGACTGAACATTTTTCCACAACATTTTCAAACAAAAGAAATTTAATCTTGTCCACTGAACATAGTGCCTTCAAAATCAACTGAACAACGCTCAACATCGCTGAACACGACTGAACAAGACTGGACAAGGTGGCAAAACGACGCAACATTTTACGCTGAACATTTGTCCAGTGCATGTTCAGTGCAAATGTCCAGTCGTTTTGCCGGGGCTTTTCATTGTTTTCGCAACGCGTCGGATTGTCACAGACAAAAGGCTATTTATAATCAATGAGGTCTCAACTTTGAGCTTATGCTACTCGCTTTAATTTAGAAGTTAAAGGTGCAAAGATTTGATTAGAATAAATTCCTAATGCATAATTTGCAACAGTTAATGTGAATTTGATGCATAGTATGAACCCAGCATCAGAGGTAGGTTTTAATAAATATCATATCAGATATTTGAAAGACAATTTCTTTCATATTCCACTAAAGAATTGCAATACATATTACAAGCTACACTACTTACAAAATTACTATAAGATCCCACTGGAACGATACCCCGAAGAGCAAAAAAGGTTGTGTCTACCCTGACTGAGGGCATTAGACAAAGAGATAAAAACTACTATTGTCTATCTACATGCCACGAGCGAAGTCTGAAGACAATTCTTACCAAAGGCTGTGACAGCCAGGCAGAGCAGAAGCACAGCAATCACCAAGACCTTCATCTTTGCAGAGGTTCTCTTCAGTACAGTGCTACCTTAGCCAGGAGCTCCGCAACTGAATCTTGCAACACTATACACCCAAATTTATAGGATATCCTATTGTTGAATTCTGGCGAGAAGACAATGAGACATGATTCATAACTTACCGCAACTCCAGCAAATATGATTCACAAACGAGCTCTACGGATCGCATACAAAGATAGTCAGTCTAAACCCAAATTTCATGAAAGATATCTTTGTTGAAAGAACGGAAAACTATGATTTAAGAAGTGGGAGTACTCTCCAGTTGCCAAATGCCAGAACAAGAACATACGGAATTGAATCTGCATCGTTTTTAGGACAACGGCTTTGGTATGCATTGCCAGAAAGTTTAAAACAATCGGAAAATCTTTCAATATTCAAAAGAAAAATATAAAACTGGAAACTAGACTGTAACTGTCGACTTTGCAAAATAGATATTGCAGATTTGGGGAATCTATAGTTGATTTCATAATTGGTATTATGTAAATAGGTAAATAGTTGGCCTTAATTAACTGTAGTTAGCTATTCTTCCTGTTGCCAACTGTAAATAAATCATTTATCATTATCATTATTGGTATCTTCTGAAACTATGAGAGGAGCCCCTTGTCCGCTAGCTGCTTGCCCCAAGAGCCTTTCAGACAAGGGGCCTCTTGCCGCAAGAGACAACACAAACAGCATATGTTGGAGGGTTTTCGCCAGTGGCTGCAACCAGTTGCTTCCCCTGGCGTGGTGTACAACCACACACCACCGACCACTACTACTGGTGCACCGACCACCGACCACTGACCAGCCCGGGGGTGAAGCTACCCAAAACCGGCTTACGGGGACTTGTGGACCCCGGTTTTGGGTCATAAATTCCGATCAGTCCCCAGTTTTGGGTCATGAATTTCTCACAATCCCCGGTTTTGGGTTATAAATTCATACCAACACCTTTTTTTCAGGAAGATCCTATCATATCAGTTTTGGGTAGGAATTCTACCACTCCTTACTTGTCGAACGCAAATTAAAGTTTAAGCTCATCTCTATAAGAGGTCTGATTAGTTACTGATGCTTATTGCTTGACAACTCACGCCAATTCATTTTTTGTTTTTACTAATAAAGCAGTTTTCAAAGTCTTTTGAAGTTCATAATATCACATGGTTTGACACTACTGGTGAAGTGGAGCATATATTCCCTGTTCTCTTTGATACAAAGGCTTTGCTTTAGTAACTTCTCCTGGAGCATTTCTGCTCTTGTTAATACACCACATTATATGCACTCTACTATAAATTAGTGACTGTTATCTGCCTGCTCTGTCTGATGCTTCGCCATCCATCGTTGTCGTTCTACCATGGCATGAAATCATATCAATGCTGGATGGGATATGTGTGTTTGACACATACATACCCCAAAGGCCAAGCCAACAAGTCTCTACTGTGGTTCTCTGTGGTTTCAGGTTGATAGTATCATTAATCCACACTATTTTCAAGTTCATTGAAATAGTCAAGATTACTCCATCAAATAACATCAGATGAGATGAAATCTTCAGTAAAAGCCTTCTTTCGTTGCTTTCAGACAATTGCCTCAATCAGTTGTGAAAAATTCTGAAAAATTTTGCTCGGTCATTTTCGAATGACCTCGCTTTCGCCCTAAAGGGCGCGAAACTAAACTTGTTGTTGTTGTTGTTAGTTCAGTTCAGTTTTTCATTTTAAAATTCCACAACATACAAAATTCAATAATAAACAACATTAACTAAAGTTATTACAAGTTACAATGACTACAAAACATCTAATATAAACTATGAATAAATTAATACAGTAATACAATAAACTAGAATATAATAGACAGGAAACCTCCCACAACCACCCAGCAACCCACCCAACCCCCGTCCCATGCCCAGCATGCACCAAACCGACCACAGGGACCAAAATCAGACCCAGATGCACCCCAGACCCCAACCGGAAGCACCACCCCCGATGACGCAAACAACGGCCATCCCCAGAACCAATCCCGCCACAACTCCACCCGCCCCATCCAACGCGCCCGAAAACACTGCAGCCAGACAGCATCCGCTGTCCAACCCCAGTACCCCCGAACACGCCAGACCCAAACACGAAGAGCCACGACGAGACCAGCCCCAAAAACGACAGTCACAGACGCCACCCAAAATGGCACCCCCAGCCAAAGCCCAAACCACCCACGCCCAACCCAATCCCCATGGCCGACAAAGCGCAAACCAAGCACAAAACGAAAGGCCAGGCAGGCCACCTGACAGCCACGCAGGAGACTCCCTGTCAATAATAATAAAGAACATAAAAATGATAAATTTTACAACATAATTACATAGAATTTTGTATGGGGAGGAATTTCTTAAGGAGGAGCTCTCTCAGTAGATAGACTAATCGAGGAGAGAGCACCCCCTATCCTAAAAACCTATTTTTCACTTTGCAACATTTTTACTAGATTTGATCAATCAAAGTGAAAGAAAGTTGTACTATCAAGATATTTAGGAATGGTAATTTGTGGAGAAAAGATGTAGTTTCATTTCGCGACGGAAAATCATTACTGAAGGAGACTGTTTGATCATGAACGGAATGTCGTTCCAGGATTTAGCACCCGCATATCTGATAGATCTTAAGCCATACTGCAGAGTATTCTTACGCATCATAAAAATATCACCCCTGCGAGCCTGCCTCGTATCATACTGATGAACAGATGACAAAGTGTCAAAGAAGTTGTGGAAGAAGGTAGGAGAAATCAAGTTAACAGATTCATACACGAAGATAAGCAGCTTGAGATGAAATAAATCATATAGCTTAAGAATTTTTAATTCAGAGAAAATTGGTGTAGATGAAGATGTGAAAGTCTTGAAGGCAATAGCTCTGACAACTTTCTTTTGTAGAAGGTAGATTGGTTTAGTATAGGTGTCATAGGTAAGACCCCAGACAATGATTCCATATTGAAGAAAAGAGGCAAATAAAGAGTAATATAAAGAAACTAAAACATTAGCTGGCAGAAGATGCCTTATCTTAAAGAAGATACCACAAGTTCTTGCTAACTTCTTTGAGAGTTCACTTAAGTGATACCTCCAGTTGAGATTTTCATCCAAGAGAAGACCAAGAAACTTAACATATTTAGCCTGATTAACATGCTCCTTACCTATCTTAATGTTGACAGTTTTATCTAAAGAGTTTTGTGGAGAATGGAAAATGATGAAGTTTGTTTTGCCTACATTTAATGCAAGTTTATTAGCATCAAGCCACTTTTTAACATACTTAAGTTCTCTGTTTACCACTTTTTCTAGATTATTAAGATTGTCAGATTCAAAGTAAATGTTGGTGTCATCAGCAAAAAGATAAAAAGATAGCTTGTTAGATGACTTTGGAAGATCATTTATGTAGATGAGGAAGAGAAGTGGACCAAGGACAGAGCCCTGGGGAACACCACAAGTAACATTAAGATAACTAGAGTTGTGGCCATTTACACATACATATTGACTTCTATTGCTAAGATAGGAGCTAAACCATGATAGAGCTGTACCTCTAATGCCGTAATGTTCAAGTTTTTTGAGGAGAATCTGGTGGTTGACTGTATCAAAAGCTTTTTGAAGATCAATAAAAATTCCACACCCAAAATGTTTGTTATCTAGAGTGTTTTTGATAGATTCTGTTAAACTAATTAATGCATGATTTATTGAGTGAGAAGCACGAAAACCAAACTGAAGATTATACAGTATCTTATGCACTTCCAAAAAATTGTATAAGCGTTTGTACATCAATTTCTCTGTAATTTTACTGAAGACAGACAAAAGGGATATTGGTCTATAGTTGGAAACAGTCACAGGACAGCCTTTTTTAAATAATGGTATGACTTTTGCATGCTTCATTTTTTCAGGAAAAACACCAGAAAGGAAAGACTCATTTATGATTCGGGATAGTGGAGAAGAAATGTGTGGAGATAGAATTTTTAATAACTTTATGGGTATACTATTGGGACCTAAAGATTTACCAGTTTTTAGCACACCTATGATATCTACTATTTCATGCGGGGCTGTGGGAGTTACAAAGAATGAGTTGGGATTTTCATTATCGAGATAATCTAAGGGGGATTTTGGTGACCTGGGTATTCTCTTTGTAACACCATCTGCTACATTGACAAAAAAATCATTAAAAACAGTAGCCATAGTTGCTGGATCAGTTGTTAGATTGCCATTTTTATCTTTGAGTTTATTTATGACATTAACCTGAGAATTTTTGATACTAATGATTGATTTTATGCCAGTCCACAAAAGCTTCATGTTTTTACTGTTTTCGTTGAAATAATTGTGAAAATAATTAGCTTTGCTTTTTTTCAGTTCTATAGGAACCCTGTTTCTAAACTTTTTGTACAGGAGGCTCTTTGTAGCATCGGGTTTTTGCCTGAGCTTTTTCAGAATATTATCCCGGAGGCGCATCATTTTTTGAATTCTACTGTTTATCCATGGTTTATTTCTTAATTTCAAATCTCTTTTAGTTAGTTTCTTTAATGGTGCATGTTTACTAACAATTTCATTGAGATTAGCATTATTTCTTAATTTCAAATCTCTTTTAGTTAGTTTCTTTAATGGTGCATGTTTACTAACAATTTCATTGAGATTAGCATTGAGTTGTTATGTTGTTGTAAATTTTGAAAACTTGAAAACTGGAGAGATCAGATGGCAAAATTACAAAAGGCGAAAGATAGCAATGCCACGCACCAGGGAGGGTATGTCTCCGCTTTTATTGTATTATAAGTTCAAATTATGCCATAACTGAACAGGATTTCTGCTGTTACACTCACACTAAAGGGGAAGTATGTAAATTATTAGGCCTCCTCTACTAGCCTATATATAGTCCTTGGGCGTTACCTCAACCTCAGATTTCTTTGGCTGCCAGATCTTGCCTCATTATTGATTAAGCAAACAGAGAGGCGAGAGCTCAATAATTGTTGTCAAAACAGTATAACAGATGGTTATTATCTTGATCAGCAAGCATGGTGAATCCCTCTCCATCTCATCAAGCTTATTCATGAAAGGCACACTACTGATGATGATTTCTTACTAGATTTCTTGTGCAGTTTTTGTACACACATGGAATAATCTTGCAGGTTGCTGTGTTTGTTGTGATATTTAGACATTTAGATATGCACTAAAGCACTAAAGTAAATATTAATCAAGCAAATAGAAAAAACGAATACAGCATAGTGTTGACCAAAGTGGCCCACTGTCACTGATTAAGCTCTGCATTTGCTCAAAATTATATTATTGTATATAGATTGGGATATACCTGTTGACCCAAGAATTTGCTGTTTTGTTCTATGTATGTATGTATTTTTTAGAATTTGGCCTTGTTATGAATTAAAAATTTGATGTAACATGAATTTAGGAAAAAATAATCAGTTTATTTACATGTGTACCATATAATATAAAAGTTTATACTTGAACCTAAAAATATCCCCAATTGAAAATGGCAGGGATAAGCATTAAAAGATCAGTGCAACCTTGTTTCCATAATAGTCCCTCATAATGGTCCATAATAGTTTAGCACATTACTTTTTGTACAGAACACATTTGTAGAACTTCTACACAGTTTGAATCTGTTTGAATAAGGAAGAAAGGTTTTTTCATGTGAAATATCTTGCAGGTGCGGGATTACAGGAATTCCACAATTTTTGGTATTTCATCATAAAAGTTTCCCCAGTTTTGGGTGGTCTTTTCAAAATATTCTCCCCGGTTTTGGGTACTCTTGCCTAGATGACCTACTCAAGTCCCCGTCCCCGGTTTTGGGTAGCTTCACCCCCGGGCTGACCAGCACTACCGACCACCGACAATGAAAACCATCTACCAACAAACAAACAAACCACTTACCACCGTCCACAAAAACCACCAACCACATACCACCGACCACATACCACCGACGAAATTTTAATTACAAACTCATAGTTTTTGTAAGAAACTTGAATTCTAAATTTTTTCAATTCTAAAAGTTTCTCGAATGCCAAAAAATGTCTAAAAATGTTGTCCCATTTCTGAAAATTCTGTTTATTAAGAAACTGGGGGCGCAGTTTTCTTAACTTTACGCGCTTTAAATAACTGTATTATTATTTCACGTATTTTTTATATAACAAAAAATGCCTATAAGATATTCAACTCTCAGATCGCCCAAAAAGTAAGAACTCCAGTACTGATAAAGTTAAGAGCTATGTAGTTCTATTATCTATAATCAATGGAGTCATTTTGCTGTGTCATATGGGAGACATAAGCCTTACAAAACTTTTTGTTTTATGCAAGCCTTCCAAGATGTTTGCAACGACGAAACTTTGAATCGACGGCATGGGCAGTTGGACGGTCTACTGCAGAGGCTGTCAAATCTTATCACAATTTTTTTAAATTATCGATGATCAAATGGTGAATGGATTTGTGGTGATATTATTGGTTAATGTATCCACTAGTGTCATTAACGCGAAAGAAAATGATATAATGCCGATTACTGGGATTCTGCTCCAGGTGAAGGTAGGCCCATTAGCTTTCTTGGTAGCAAATGGCTTTAATTCGTTAAGGATTTTCGAAAATCACGCAAACAAATATTTTCATGTTATTCCTTGACATAATTCACGTAACATGTGAAATTGTGAAAGCTATACAGTAAAAACCCGCACATATGAACCTTCATTTATTAAGAACCTACAGCCTGAAATCATATATTTTGTACCCAATGGATAAGAACTATTTCAGTCTGATATCATAACTATGTTCTTAATAAAGGGTTTCATTCATTCATTGGGAAATAAATGCAATCTTTTTGCCAATCAACCTCTTTCGTGAACTCCAAAACATTACTTACAGAACTGTAATAGGCAGGGCCTGCAAGGGTAAACTGGGTAAGCTTGGGTTGAAATGGATAGGACCAAGAGTTTAAGTAAGTTTGGCTAAGATTTAGATTCACATATTTCCCTTTGTTAAGAACCTACACCCTGATTACTGGATGTGCCTCATTGCATAAGAACCTAAACAGGCTGAGTTCAAGTTCTTAGGTTCTTATGTGCGGATTTTTACTGTATTTCATTTGTAGCATTTCCTAAAAATTCTCAAGCACAGGCTAATGTTCGAAGGAATAGAATTCGATGTAACGCCGATCCCTGATGAGATTTTAACCAAATGCAGAAAAGCAAATATGGAGTGGGGCCTGTCGAATCGATTCATGGTAGAACCAGCTTTGTATCTGTATTAGTCAAATATCCATTTTTATTTTCATGAAGGTATTCGAAAAGTTGTCTCAAAACCTTATTGTCAGTCATGTGATAAGAATACGACGATTTCATTGGCTAATAAGCGTGAAATCCGAAGGTTTGCGGGGTTATTCCCTATCCCTTATTGAAAGATTTGACTTGTATGTTTGCCGTAACGCAGACCTTTTCGCTTTCGCATACTGTTGTGTTTCGGCTTTCGCGTCTCTTCTTCGTCTCCAAAATAGACATCGAGCCCGTAAATGAGATACGTTGTCACGGGGGCTCCTTTTCAATATGGTACGTTACTTTTGAGCAACTGACAACAGCTTTCAGTTCCACCATGGTTCCAACTAAGGGCAGGCTGTGTTGAAGGTGTGCAATCTATTATTTAGGCGTTGAAATATCTTGATGAAACCTGCATCATTTATTTCACAAAATTCACCATCACCCTTGCTAACTTTAAGCCAAATTCGTTCATTTCATATTTTTGGTAGCCAAATTAATGATTAGTTTGAGGACAAAATCAAACCAGCCGAAAAATAAATTTTATCTTGAGCAGTCATCACCCAGGGGGGGGTACTCTGGTAATTTGGGTAAGGATTATTTTTTTGGGTCAATCATTTGTACAGTTATTTTTTGGGTTCCTCAAATTCTAGCTTACTTTTTTGGGTCTCAAATATGGGGAATATGAGAAAAAGTAAAAAAATTGGGAAAAATATAATTTTACAAAAAAAAAATTATAATCAACTAACGTTACTAAAATCAAATCTAATCAGTTAGGGCACTTTTCTGCAGATTTCAGCATTATTTAAGATACTGACTTCATAACTTTTGGGTATGTGAGGTTTGCAAAATTTTTTTTTGGGTCTATTTTCATGGTAGAAATTACTTTTTTGGGTTGATGGGTTGTACCTCAGTCTGAGCACCCCTTTCCTAAATATACCTGAGTACACCCCCCTGGGAGTCATCATTTCTCTTTATAATGTAGTCGGAAACCGAATGGAAGCTTGAGGAGCCGACAGAGACAATCTGAAGCTAAGCTTGTGGAACAAATTACATAAATACTGTACCGTGTGAGTCAATAAAAATGGTGCGGCGTTTGAAACGTGCTGCTTCATGACTATCAGTGCAATAATATTGAAAAATTGTCTTGTGAAGCTCTTTGTACTTTGAAACGAAAACAACTTATTATTACTTATTTTTAATCCTAAATAAGAACCAGAACTGTTGAAAAAATTACATACTGTAGATACTCTTAAAAAAATAACCTTTGCCCCAAGAATTTCCTGGCGCAAATGGTCTTTGTCTATTCAAGTGAATTGAATTTAGTTTCACAAAGGCGAATTTGTGGATATTAATGCAATAATATTGAAAAATGTCTTGTGAAGCTCTCTGTATTTCGAAACGAAAACAACTTATTATCATTTATTTTTAACAACCCAATACATCAATGAACAACGACACAGGTCTCAGACTGGGGCCGAAACTTCATGTAAACGCAACGGGAAATAAGCTAAGCAGGCCAATATTCAGATCGGGGTGAAATTTCAATCCGGTTTGAGTTTCTCATGTAAACGGGCCCTTACTCTAATTAGATTTAACCCAGACGCCCTCCTAAATAAGAACCAGAACTGTTGAAAAAATTACACACTGCACTGTAGATTCTCTTAAAAAAATAACCTTTGCCCCAAGAATTTCCTGGCGCAAATGGTCTTTGTCTATTCAAGTGAATTGAATTTAGTTTCACAAAGGCGAATTTGTGGATATTAAATTCTAACAAAGGAACTAAAACTGTGGAACATATTACATAGATCCAATGGGATTTGTCTTATCATTTGTATAGGTGGGGAAAGGTGGGTAGTGCGGTTGGTTTTAGATTGGCTAGTCTCAATTGAGATTAAATCCTGCAGGTCATGTTTAATAAACTCATGACATATTTTGCATGGCTGTGAGTCCACTGAATATTCTATTATATATGCCTCCAAGAAGATTCTTGAGGCTAGAAGCTCAGTGCCATTTTGCCTGTTTCTCGTATAACCTTTAATTCTTTAGCTTCACATGTAAAGGGCGTATAAAATCTTTTGACCCCAACATTGTACTGCAAACAAAAATAGACACACTAATCCAGTTCTAACCAAATCTCGGATACTTGAAACGCCTAATTTTTGACACAGCTGCTTATGTTACGAGCATCATCATTATCATCAGCATAATCATTGCAATCATCTTCGTAATCATTGCAATCATCATCATCATCACCACCGTCATCATCATCATCAACAACAACAACCAAATATAGAACAGTATTCCAAATTTCATTTCCCAATGAAATTAGAATATGGGTAAAAGTTTAGGGATATTCAAATGAAAATAAATCAGTTTTCCGTTCCTTGCATGAGCATGAACTGTATGAGAAAATTGACAATTCTGTCACAAACTTTCCCACAGTGATTGACACTTAAAATTAACCAAGGAATTTAACGCAAAAAAGAATTACAGCCTGATCGCTGAGCAGAACTGAGGGAGGCTGCCAAGGGTGGGCATGTACGTATGGAGACAGTGGTCCTATGTATGTCCCAGAAATCGGTTTATTTTGTCCTTAATTCAACAATGTTTGTCCTCAAAACCAGGTTCTTTTATAGGTCTTTAAAAGTAGTTTATCCTACACTACAAGTATGGACTATCTATATTTTGCAATCTCTGTCCCCAAATGTGGGTTATTTCAATGCCTGAACCTGGACAATGCTGTCATCGTATTTGCTATGTCCGCAGAATCCGGACTTTTTTCATGAACTTGGTAGACAAAGCTTGTCTGACAATCCTCTGCCATTTCATTGAAAATAACGGTTTATTTCTCAATCAATTCTGGATAAATCCCGAACAAAAACGTCACATTTTGAAAAGGTGTGGATTTGTTTTTTATGCCTGAAAGAGGACAGAGGTGGAACTACTTTTGCGGTTTGTCCAGATTATTTCTTGTATTTTGAGGACAATGTGAGGCAGATAGTTAAAAAACTGGTTTATTTTCGGAATAGTTTGGACACAGGTGGAAACAGTTTTGCTAAGACTGGGTAAATTAAAGGCGTCTAGAAAGACAAAGGTGGAACCAAGATGGTGGGAGAAATGGTGTTTGATACAAACTTAGACTTAAAATGAGATGAACTCATGTAGATTTAACAAAAGTTTCCATTGCAAATGTCTGTCCCCAAAACCAGTCTTTGGTGGACAGTAGATCACATTTATTCTCCAGAAACTGGGTAGATTAATTTTTTTCTCGTGGACATAGATAGGACCATGAAAATTACAGTACATGCCCACCCTTGGGCTGCTTGATAAAACGGCTGACCGGAAGCCGGTCCGACATGGATCCCTTGAGCTGTAGAGAAAGAATTGATCCTATATATTCCTACAGTTGCCAAATAGCAACGTCTGGTTGAAAGGACATGGTTGTCCAGCAGGACCAACTACCCAATCGATACATTTCGTAATTAAGAAATCCCACTCCAGGTCGGATGGACGATCGATCAACCATTCCGCAAACAGCCTCTACTACATAAAACGCTCGGATTTCTCAATATATTGGATGGTTGCTTCTATTATCATTCTATTATCTATCACTGGAAGGGAAGGGCTTCCATACAACATTGGATGACATGACATAGTTCTTTGAGATCAATATTCATTGCATCTTTATTTATGTGAGTTTTACATTCTCTATGTGAGTTTTAAGGTATTGGGCACCCTATTACATAGACTTTTTGCCTCAGCAAGATCCCGTGATGATAACGTGGCCTGGTTTTCACATTCAATTGCAGAAAAATACAGTTTCATTATCAACAGAGAAGGTTGAGCTTAAATATACATTCAACTCAAAGTTTTCTTACTTCTCGTAACTTGACAAGTTTGATTCAAAATGAAAATACAAAATGCCACTTGCAGATATGCAACTGTATTATTACTATTGATGTTAGGCCAAAGTGTTGCAGCTGCAAAAGGCGATAGAAAGACTTCTGTCTCAGAGAAATTGAAAGAATTGTGGATGAATCGAAGGGATCAGAGATCAAATTTTTACGAATTCTTGGCAAGCGAAGTCATCCCACATCAAGATCAAATTCTCAAAGATACAGATGCAAGCTTTCCAGCAGAATTTTTGAATAAAGGACCAACAACTGGAGCTGAGTTTCCTTGCAAGCTTTTCCACAATCACACCAACCCCAAGTCAGTGCATCGTTTGAAACCAAGTGATATTGACTATGTAGCAGCACTAGGCGATTCAATCACCGCTGCTTTTGGAGCCAAATCGAGGAATCTTCTCGAAATATTCGCAGAATTCCGTGGGGTTTCTTGGAGCATTGGGGGAGATAATTCTCTAAAAGATGTTGTCACTGTACCCAATATCATCAAGGAGTATTATTCTGATGTCAAAGGATTTTCAGTGGGAATCACCCCTTTGAAAATACGGATTCCATGGAAATCACATTTGAATTATGCAGTTTCTGGTAAGATACACGTATTTTGACAGAAACTAATAAATTGATCCAGTACTTAAAATTTCTTAAAACTGTCAGATTATGAGAACTGACACTTTTGTCAAAACCGTCACACATTGATATGTACTTTATTCCTTGCTGTTTACACAATTCCATCTGAATTCATACTTTGGACTTTGTCTCTCGATAACAAAAGAAAGTAGATTGTGGTCCGTGTTCTGGTTTTCGAATAGTGACTTAGCCTATTGTTGTATTTTTGCATGGCTGACTTGCTGTCAGCTCAAGTCACAGGGTGTCCACTGCGAAGTTCATAATAATAATAATAATACTAATCATTATCATCAACAACATAATCGACAACACAACAGTAGGGGCATAAGTACTCATTTTCATATCAGAAACTAATGCCCGGGACTGGTAGGTAGTTTAATTTTAGGATATTTTCGCCACCAAAAGTTTCTGAAGGGCTTCTTCTATTTTTAATACCAGAAGTGTAGAGTTAATTGATTTTTTTAGAAGGGCTCCCAAATTACTTAGTAAAATATCAAGTCAGGTAATAAAATAATTTGTACTCAAAACAATGTAAAATATTTTTCTCAAATCAAATTTTCGACCACTGCAGTGCCGATCTGTATTTTCTTTTTTGGGCCATATAACAAGGACAGATTTGGTAAGACAATAGCACGAGTTAGTTTTGACCGACACCGCAATTCAAAGCGATTAGCAATCACCGACAAAGGAATTCTCGCAACCAGTAATTCAAAACAAGCAACGCCGCAAAAGTTTCTATGAAACTCAGGTAGCTAGCGCGCTCGTTGAGCATTCCAGAAACTGTTTTTAAGAGCAAGCAAGAGCATATATCGAAAGAAAATGGATATATCTACACATCTACCTAGGGGATTTTATTTCTTTGGTTCAGAAGCTGAGCAGTAAGTGTTTTAATTACATCCAAAAAATAAGAGAATTGAATCGCCTCCTAATCGGCTTCTGAGCCAAAGAAATAAAATGCCCGAGGTAGATCCTTCGTCTTTCGATATATGCTCATGTTTGCTCTTAAGAACAATTTCTGGAATGCACAAGGAGCGCGCTAGCTACTTGGGTTTCAGAAAAACCTTTTGCGGCATTGTTTGTTTTGAATTTATGGTTGAGAGAATTTCCTTTGTCTGCAGTCGCTAATCGCTTTGAATTGAGGTGTCAATCGAACGCAACTGTTGCTATTGTATTACAAAATCTGCCCTTGTGGGCCTATATTTGATTTTCAGACGTTTTGAAATTGCAACGAGTCTGCAAAGGACCTCTGACAATGGCATAGGCATGGGTACTTAGATACTGCATTTATGTTTCGCTTTGCATGCCTTTGCGGAGAAAATCTGCATTGCTCTACAGAAAGAAGAGAAGGTTTCTAACGCTACCCCCTCTGCAGAACCAGGGTGCGCCAAAGACAGCTGATACGAAGATAGGTCAAACCATTTACTATGGTCAAACAAAATGAAGCAGAAGAGTTTAAAGACGGAACACTTGCCAAGTACACATAAGTAAATTAGTTTCTTGGCATTCTGCATCGTGAACCTAATGCCTGAAAACCACCGCCACTGTCCGAAAACAACTGCCAAGGTCAGCTTCAAAAACAATCGCTGCCGAGAAAATCAGGCAAGGTCAAATAACAAAGACTTTGGGAAAATATACCAAAATGCTTGTCCATTCACCTGGCAATTTTGGGTTTTGCCAGTGATTGATTTATCTAATGAATATATTTAATTTTCCTTAAGCGTCTGATTACCACCGCCGGTACCCTACTGCAGTGTGGATCCATGATTTCCACCTCGGCCAAATTTGATTTTAGACAATCTAAAATTTCAACGTACCCGGCTCTTTAACCATACTGTTTAATTCAACATAAAGGTGCAATTTCAATCGACCTTCCTGGGCAAGCAGAGAAGTTGATCAAGCAGCTCAAATCATTCGACGACTACAAGGATAGCTGGAAACTCTTGACGATCTGGATCGGTGGCAATGATCTTTGTGGGTATTGCAAGAATGATAAACATACTTTGGATAAATATGTCGGAGGTATCAGAGACGCTTTGGATATGTTTCACAAAGAGGTATGTGCATTTTATTATTTGCTTCTTCAAAGTACGAGTCTCTTTTGGCAGGGTGCCCCAGGAGCTATAATTTCAACTGTCCCCTTCTGTTACGCTATGATATTTGTCACCTCTATAGCAGGAGCCATGAAACGTACTGGATGAGTCAATAAAAAGGCCCGGCGTTGGAAAATATGCTGCTCCTTCAATATCAAAGCAATAATGTTGAAAACTATCTCGTTTTATTCCGATATGTCCAGTTAGATTAAGTAATTTGCCTAGCTTTAATCGGCCATTCCCTCCAGTCGATGTGAGAGATTTCCTAAAGAAAACCCCTTTCGAAAACCTGCAACAGCTGGTTCCGTCCTTCGGAAGGGACGTTAAACTAGGGGTCCCATGCCTGGATGCGGCATGCATAGTGGGCCTAAATTAGCTTTAAATAGCTAGAAACCCTATCAGCCCACTTAAAATAAATTACTACTACTACTACTACTACTACTACTACTACTACTACTACTACTACTACCTTGAACTACCAAGTCCCCCCCCTGGGATTGTTGGTCCCCAAGTAATTCCACGTCTCATCTAGCAATAATACTGTGAGGAATTCCAGTTCCATTGCACTGATCGATCTACTATCGGTTGTGCCCCGTTGTCCCAAAAAAGTATACGCATTTGGTTGGCTCCAAGATATGAACTTATTGAAAGATTTGACTTGTATGTTTGCCGTAACGCAGGCCTTTTCGCTTTCGCATACTGTTGTGTTTCGGCTTTCGCGTCTCTTCTTCGTCTCCAAAATAGACATCGAGCCCGTAAATGAGATACGTTGTCACGGGGGCTCCTTTTCAATATGGTACGTTACTTTTGAGCAACTGACAACAGCTTTCAGTTCCACCATGGTTCCAACTAAGGGCAGGCTGTGTTGAAGGTGTGCAATCTATTATTTAGGCGTTGAAATATCTTGATGAAACCTGCATCATTTATTTCACAAAATTCACCATCACCCTTGCTAACTTTAAGCCAAATTCGTTCATTTCATATTTTTGGTAGCCAAATTAATGATTAGTTTGAGGACAAAATCAAACCAGCCGAAAAATAAATTTTATCTTCAGCAGTCATCACCCAGGGGGGTACTCTGGTAATTTGGGTAAGGATTATTTTTTTGGGTCAATCATTTGTACAGTTATTTTTTGGGTTCCTCAAATTCTGGCTTACTTCTTTGGATCTCAAATATGAGAAAAAGTAAAAAAATTGGGAAAAATATAATTTTACAAAAAAAAAATTATAATCAACTAACGTTACTAAAATCAAATCTAATCAGTTAGGGCACTTTTCTGCAGATTTCAGCATTATTTAAGATACTGACTTCATAACTTTTGGGTATGTGAGGTCGGCAAAATTTTTTTTTTTGGGTCTATTTTCATGGTAGAAATTACTTTTTTGGGTTGATGGGTTGTACCTCAGCCTGAGCACCCCTATCCTAAAAATACCTGAGTACACCCCCCCTCCCCTGGGAGTCATCATTTCTCTTTATAATGTAGTTGGAAACCGCATGGAAGCTTGAGGAGCCGACAGAGACAATCTGGAGCTAAGCTTGTGGAACAAATTACATAAATACTGTACCGTGTGAGTCAATAAAAATGGGGCGGCGTTTGAAACATGCTGCTTCATGACTATCAGTGCAATAATATTGAAAAATTGTCTTGTGAAGCTCTTTGTACTTTGAAACGAAAACAACTTATTATTACTTATTTTTAATCCTAAATAAGAACCAGAACTGTTGAAAAAATTACATACTGTAGATACTCTTAAAAAAATAACCTTTGCCCCAAGAATTCCCTGGCGCAAATGGTCTTTGTCTATTCAAGTGAATTGAATTTAGTTTCACAAAGGCGAATTTGTGGATATTAATGCAATAATATTGAAAAATGTCTTGTGAAGCTCTCTGTATTTCGAAACGAAAACAACTTATTATTATTTATTTTTAACAACCCAATACATCAATGAACAACGACACAGGTCTCAGACTGGGGCCGAAACTTCATGTAAACGCAACGGAAAATAAGCTAAGCAGGCCAATATTCAGATCGGGGTGAAATTTCAATCCGGTTTGAGTTTCTCATGTAAACGAGCCCTTACTCTAATTAGATTTAACCCAGACGCCCTCCTAAATAGGGTTTTACCAATCAATGGCCCTGGCCCTATGGCCCTATGGCCCTATGGCCCTATGGCCCTATGGCCCTATGGCCCTATGGCCCTATGGCCCAATGGCACTATGGCCCTATGGCACTTTGGTCTTGTATCTTTTATTACGAATACCTTGAGTATGAGTTCGACAGTGTATTCGACTAGAATTCGTATAAATATTGCTTCAAATGATCCCCAAATTGATGCACAAAGTTCTCGTTCAGCGAGCGAGAATTCCCCGAAGTGATGTGGGGGATTCCCCTTTTTTAAATCATCGAATTTGAAAGGACAGCACAGCACAGCACTATAGAAAAAATTCAAATTGAAACCGAAGGCAGAAATCAATGGTTCAAATTTTTACTTCTGTAAATCATAACAATCAATTCACAACTACGAACAGCGTTATTAGACTCACGAAATAGTCTCTGTTATCGGAACAGCAACAGCAATGGCAACAAAAACAGAAGTGTAATTTTTGCGTCAACCAGCCTATCAATAGCAATAACTACGAACATGCAATCAGTCTACAGCGTTATGGAGAACGCTTAAATTCAGACCCTTACCCAAAATTTGGCCAAGAACAACCCCTCCCCCCCCCCTCGTGATTCAAACCCGACATCACAGACGACTTGCAACTTGAAACACCTCGTTTTTACAGCTATATTACCTCTCCACTGGTCCATTGGACCAGGTTTGTGTTGGGGATGGACTGACCAAGGTACTATAGGAGTGCTAAAATGTAAAGATTTGCCAAACCCCTTCCTCTACTTTATCTCGCAACAGAAGCGAGATAAGAAGCACGGTTTTCACAACTGCTGGGCCTTTTGTCGTGTCTCCTACAGCAACAAAGCCATGAAAGTTACAGCTGGTGATTCCCTGGATCGGCACTTCGGAGAATTCTCGCTCGCTGAACGAGTACTTTGTGCATCAATTTGGGGATCATTTGAAGCAATATTTATACGAATTCTAGTCGAATACACTGTCGAACTCATACTCAAGGTATTCGTGATAAAAGATACAAGACCACAGTGCCATAGGGCCATAGGGCCATAGTGCCATAGGGCCATAGGGCCATAGGGCCAGGGCCATTGATTGGTAAAACCCTCCTAAATAAGAACCAGAACTGTTGAAAAAATTACACACTGCACTGTAGATACTCTTAAAAAAATAACCTTTGCCCCAAGAATTTCCTGGCGCAAATGGTCTTTGTCTATTCAAGTGAATTGAATTTAGTTTCACAAAGGCGAATTTGTGGATATTAAATTCTAACAAAGGAACTAAAACTGTGGAACATATTACATAGATACTGTCACTAAGATGAAAATAACATGTTATCCAAGAATTTACTCAAGCCAATGGGATTTGTCTTATCATTTGTAAAGGTAGGGAAAGGTCAAAGGTGGGTAGTGCGGTTGGTTTCAGATCAGCTTTCTGAAATGAGATTAAGGTTACTGTAACGGTTCAAACGAGAATTTTTCGATTTTTCGTTTTCGTCATATTCTGATGCTCCAAGTACTCGAGTACGGTTTTAGCCACCTCACTTCACAAAACGAACCCAAATACTTGCAAACTTGAGCATTTTAAAAGAAGCACTCTTGTTTCTCAAAAATTGCGCGAACAGCATTAGGTGATTAAGGTAAACTCACTTGACCTTGCGAATGATTTGCATACTCCTGTGGTTTAGAAGGCAATAATTTTAATCCGCACGGATATAATATTTGCTCTTTGTTTAACAAAAACTCCTTTGCTTTCGCAACTGATTCATTCGCAATGGGGCGTTTTCGAAAAGCTGACTGGGCGCAGAAAAAACGACCAAAGTTTAGAAAAAGAATTGAAAAATCCTTTGAAAGAGAAGAGAAAACGAATCTTGCGTCATCAGATAAGGGGTCGTGGTTTGACCAGGAAAGTTTATATGCTGAGGAGGGATCAGAATCTGAGTTAGATGAGTTGGACGAAGAGGACACAAACGAAGAAAGCGCATCTGAATCATCAGCGAACCTTTTCTTGATAAGTTTATCCTTACTAGAAACCCAACTGAATGCGACCTCGGTTTGCAAGGAATGCCACAGCGATTTAAAAATTATCGATGAAAAAAAGAAGCGTCAGGGCCTCGGTGCCAGCTGGGAAATTTACTGCACTAATAATGACTGTCCATCAAAAAGCACAAAGAAGTCATTCCCAATAACTCGATCGTTTGCTGTAAATAAAAAGTTTGCTTTCCATTTCCTTCAGCATGACCTGCAACATCCCTTGCTCCATTTTCACATCAAGCGGAATTTCGTGACAGCCACATTCGTAAATCCCTCGTTGCTGTTTTATTGACAAAAAAATTTACCTACACCGCGCTTAAGCCTTATTGCTTGACCTGTGGTTTCATGTTTGCACTTACAAGCATAATCGTTTTTCCCGCACTTTTTTCCTGAATTTGATAAAAGCCTGATTTCTCGAAACAGGATTCTGGAGTACTGGTAGGTACTAAAAAATCTTTGTGTACCCAACGGACCAATCAAATGGCTTGAAACTTGGCCCACATGGTCACAAAGCATGTAACTACGAAACCGTGTCAGCGATTTTCTACAAATCCACGGGTCCGATTTTTACAGAGGTTTCAAAGTTGAAAACGGCATTTCAGAAATTTACACAAATTTAAAATGGCATTATTTTTAGACAGTACATTTTATCAAAAATCCGTGACACGGTTTTGGAGTTCAAGACCTTAAGTCTTTGGTAAATAGATAGTCGCAGTCCAACGATGGTCGCTGGGGTACACAAAGATTTTTTCGCTAGGGTGGTCGATTTTGCCGAAAATCTGGAATAAATCATTTGTGCTTTCTTTAAGTCGACTGCGCATATTTTCATGATATTCTGCGTTTAATTCTGCATCGAATGATCTATAGGTTTATTTGGTATATTTTGAGTAACGGCCATGGTAAGCAAAGTTTCTTAATCACCGTCTGAACGGTTACAGTAACCTTAAATCCTGCAGGTCATGTTTAATAAAATATATGCTTCTAGGAAGATCCTTGAGGCTAGAAGCTCAGTGCCATTTTGCCAGTTTCTCGTATAACCTTTTAATTCTTTAGCTTCACATGTAAAGGGCGCATAAAATCTTTCTGACCCCAACATTTTACTGCAATACAAATAACATTTACATAAAATCGTGATAAAATGCCTCCGAGGCCCCCCTTAAAACAATGCCAAACAAAACACCTAGACTATTTCAAGTTTTCTTAGCTAGCCAAAACCTCCAATTCAAATAAAAGTTCATAGTAAATTCCCTAATTCTTTAGTTCATCGTAATAATAATAATAATTTACATATAGTTACACTTTCATTTATCCCCATTCCACATTTTGATTATATTTTTGTGAATGAGGCTATGTTTTGGTTGCTCATTATCACATCAGGTATGAAGTTCCACAGTATGCTCCCCCTGAAAAATATCAGGGGCGAGCAAGTACTGTAAAATATTTGACCCCATGTTTGTCCAAATATATTGGAAAAATAACCGGTTATTTTATCATGCAGTACGACTTTCCTGCTCAACTTTTAGGGAAAAGGTGAAATTTTAATATCAATCTTCCAATTCCATCAGTTTGTCACAAAAATCAAGCTTTATAACATCCTATCTCATCAGAATCATAAAGCTTACCTGTAAGCTGGTTCTACCTTTGTCCATCAAATTTGAGCACAAAAGGCCAGTATCTCAAATTTTTCCATAACCGTTTCTACCTTTGTCCGCTAAATTTACCGAAAAAAGACCAGAAATTCCAATTTTTCACCAAAGCGGTTCTACCTTTGTCCTGCAAATTTCCGGCAAAAAGACCAGGATTTCAAATGTTTCACCAAAGCAATCCTACCCTTGTCCGGCAACCGGTTTTGGGACACTTGTACTTTCATGGCTACAATTGCCACTTTCGAAAGCAGTAGTTGGTCGAAACTACCGGTTTTTGGAACAAACATCAATAGTGATACATCATGTTAAAATTATCTGTAAAATTGAAGTTTGTGTTTGCGGAAATTTGCCATAAAAAATAACCAGTTTTTAGGGACAAAGGTGGTGCAAATCATTTAAATAAACTACCGGTTTTCGGGCAAAGGTAGGACCATTTTCCCAATATGACATGCCAGCCCTTGAAACATTGAGTTAATCCCATAGGAGGTTGTTTTTGTGTTATGTATTTGTAAGAGATCCTTTACTCGGAGATCATATATATGTCATTTCCCTCCTTTTGAACATATCCCACATAACAAATTGGATTTTGGCAGTTGAGGGATTTGTACACCTCAATCAAAAGGTTCTGGAGATTTTTTCACGTGGATTGATTTTTCTTAAACTCTCTTGAGAATCCATCATGCTTTTGTCCGAAAACCACGAGACTCTTCAAGATCCTTTTACCACAAAGGCTGATTTCCACTCAGTAAAATGTTCCGAGCGGATGGAATAGAATTTTAAGATAATAGGGTAAGACGGGGTAAAGTGAACTACGGGGTAAAGTGAACTACTTCGAACATTCGCGCTTCTCTCCAAAAGCAAACATGCAGTGATGAAACATGATTTATGCCAAATGCTTTGTTACATGTGCTCACAGGAAATGAAATCATTTTTGCAAAATAGTTCTTCCTGTTGTTGCAAAAAATCCCTTTACCCGAGGCAGTAAAAACAACCTCGGGAAATCATGGTTGTTAGGTTTGGGCTCCTATCTTTGGTTTTAATTTTTGACCCCAAGACGAAATTCATTTCTATAATAGTTTTGATCGATTTGAAACACATACCATGTGTTTACATTTTCCAAAAGGAAAGGGCCAAGAAAGACTTGTTTGTACGCTAACATAATATTTTTAAAAGTCTACCGTCCAGTCGATATTTTGCTTCGACCGGGGTAAAGTGAACTACCCATGATTTTTCATTTTCTTGTGTGAACACGAAGTCAGATGAAGAAGACCTTTTCAATCTCATTTGGTTCATAAGTCTGCCTTCAGAAAATCATAATTTAGAGGATAATTTTTCGCTCGGATGACACAGAACTATATTCTGATACCAGCTCCCTGAAAAACCTCCAAACATTTGACAGCCGAAGTTTGACCTTCATTCAGAAATGCGGTTACTGATCCAAGAATTTTGTTGGGATTTGATGAAGCAAGCATACCTATCGACATGAAAAGGATAAATGGCCATCACTGTGAAATTAGAATATAGATAATTATTATAGATTTATAACTATTTTTGGTTTTATTTCTGGGCGGAGGTTTCAGGGCAAAGTGAGCTACTTTGAAAATATTGCTTCTCTTTGTGGTAATTTGGTATTTATATGCAATATAGTATTTTCGAAGAATATTCCCATTATTGTTCATCGAGTTGTATTCAGGTCTCGCAATCTGACTCAAATTGGTGACTTAGACAATAGTTCTTGGTTAATATTTGATTTGCAAAGATCGTTCTCAACATAGGTCACAATTTATTTTTTTAAATATCACTCTTGTGAAATTTTTGGGTTTGTTTCGTTTTGGCATGCGGAGAACTCCTTAGAGTTACAAAATAGATCATATTTTCGGGTATTACCAGCATTATTTTGGTTTTATCGAACAATTGCTAAGTAGTTCACTTTTCCCTGGCCTGGGGTAAATTGAACTAGGCAGAGCGGTCGCCAAAGAAAGCTCTTTTGTGAGACAATGGAAAAAGATTTGAGAAATATTCTTGCTGGATAAACTGACCCAAATACATAATGTCAAAACAACGTTAAAAAGTTTGCCCTCAGCTACAATGTCTTTAGGATATCCGTGAAAAACCTCCAAAATAGTTCACTTTACCCCGTCTTACCCTAAACCACCACCTTTTACGCGCACCCACCACAAAGATGATAACCCACCCCTGCTACGCGTATCCACCACTATTAAGATAACAACCCACCCCGTTTTAAGCGTATCACCACAATTAAGATAATAACCCACCCTTGCTACCCATATCCACCACTATTACAATAATAACCATTTTCATTTATTTTTTTTTTCATTTAATATTATTTATACACAAATTAACCCTTCAGCAAATTAAAATATATAACATCTATTTACAATGATAAAACCTTATGAATAAAAACCTAATGCCCTATAAAACTTAATCCTTGCTGTTCTTCCAGGGAGTTGTGTTTGGCTTGGGAGTCTAGCTCTTTAGATGCGTTTTAAGTTGTTTTTTAAAACGATCAAGTGTCGGTAACTCGCGAATTTCGGCAGGTGTATCATTCCATGACTTGAGCGGACGAACTTTTTTCCGGGTTTCGGGTTTCGGGTTCAGGTCTCGGGTTCAAGGTTTCGGGTTTAAGGTTTCGGGTTTAAGGTTTCGGGTTTAAGGTTTCGGGTTCAAGGTTTCAACTTGTAATTACTTGGAATTGCTTGGAATTGGAATTACTTGGAATTTGTAATCATTTGGAATTGGCAGCTCTAGAAAAGTGACGAATGTACACCCACCTTGTTTTCTTACCATTTAACATCAAGTAATAAACTATAAGAACGAAACAGAAAATAATCTTCTTTGCAATCGAACGTGAACTGAAACGATAATAATACGGGAGACTTCACTATCGGATCACACTGGTGTGTATGCGCCAGAATGATAAGGGTTTATGATCGAAGATTTTACAGTTGACGCAAAACACCTTTTCGATAAAATAAACTACTGATGCAAATCCCTGTGTGACCGGATGGTAGAACCCCCCCCCCCCCCAGGCATTAACGTAACAAAAACAAGCAGCAAACTGCAATAGGCAGCAGCAATAAACTTAATAGTAATCTCAAAATCAATTTTTCTGTCCATGTAACTTGTAAAGTGACATTGTTATTTTGCAGTCAACGAATCTACTTTTCAAATTTCTTCAGCACACCTTTAAATAAAGTTATCATTACTACTAGAGAGGTTGGTAAACCATAGTTAATAGAAATTTCTATTAACTATGGGTAAACTGATTTCTCGTTGCTAGCGCCCACTCTCAAATAAGCCCCTCTTCTACATATTGTACTATGCGCATACTACCCGTTTTTTAAAAGAAACTGGTTTATAAGAAACTAGTACTACGATGACCACAAATTTAAGAAACTCTAGTACTACGCTCAAGAACAGATAAGAAACTCTAAAATTTTATTTCTGTATTTCTCTCCTATTCTATATCTCTCTAACAAAGGTACCTTAATCTTTTCTTGACCTTTAGCTGCAAAATTGGTAAATTTTTGCCTTGATGTGCATGGCTTCTTCTTGATGACAATGTCAATGCAAAAAGGAAGCCCTTTGTCGGAGAAGAAGGCTCAACTTCGAACAATACCGCAATTTTAGGCCCAAAAAATAAGAAACTAATTAATAAACTTTTACTAGAATTACTACTAAAACACCGAAATTTTCATGCGAAATTAAGAAACTTTTAGTTCTAAGTGCTGATCCAAGTTTCTTATAAAAAAAGTGTAGCCGGTTTTGTGTTGCACAGGAAAATATAAAACCCGAGGTCTTAAAAGTACAGACGGAGCTTGCAAGGCTCCTTATTACTAACCATAGTTAAAAAATATAAAATATTTCACTCAAGCTAATTGTCAAAAGAACAATTGGCATGAGTTTATTGTTATATCTCTTGTAGTATCTCTCAAAAAACGCCGCCCCCCCGCTCAAAAACATCAAAACCCGGTCCAAATAGGGTTAAGTCCGAAACCTTAAACCCGAAACCTTAAACCCGAAACCTTGAACCCGAGACCTGAACCCGAAACCTGAAACCCGAAAAAAAGTTCGTCCGTGACTTGAGAGCTGCGTAATGAAAGCCCTTTTTTGCAAATTCAGTCCTATATCTAGGGATCTGGATATCCTTACAGTGCCTCGTATTGTAGGTCGAGTGAAAAGATCTTGGCTTGTATTTATCCCAGAGGTTTTCAGGGCATAGTCTGTTCATAATCTTGTAAGTCATGACATTCCTATCGTAACGGAAAAGATTTTCTACGTTTAACCAGGATGCCGACCAGCCATCTTTCATTCTTGCGTTTGCAATTATCGAATACGCCCGGTCTTGAAGGCGTTGGAGAGCAGCTTCTTTTGTTTTTGAAAGACTACCCCAGATAACATCGGCATAAGGCAGGTTACTCTCGATTAACGCATAATATACATTACACAATTGGGATTGTGGAACGACATTTTTCAATTTTTTCAAAGCTGCAAGACCTCCACTCAGTTTGCCTTTGGTGCGCTTAAACTGTTCATCCCAGCTTAGTTGTTCATCAACTATCACTCCGAGGGATTTCGTCTTTTCAACTCTTTTGATATCAGAGTTATTTAGTTTAAGCACTTCTGGCAGGTCTAAATTTTTGGTTTTAAGTGGATGCCCTATGACCATGAATTCAGTTTTTTTGGGATTTGGGCTAAGTTTGTTCACCCTTATCCACTCAGAGAGATTGGAAAGCTCTTGATGTGCGTCCTCAATTAGTTTCGCTTTAGTATAATACATAGTAAAAAAACTAATTCAAACCAACTATTTACAATACTACGAATTAATAAAAGAAAAATATGGGATCCTCACTATCACCTAAGTTTCTTATTTAATTGCAGATCTTGCATGTACAATTTTGCCCATTCCATTCTTTGATCATTCTTTTAAATATCGCTGTTGAGTTTCAATTTTTTATGGTATCTGGTAGAGTGTTCCATGGGAGAGCGCCTTTGAATGCAAGTGAATCAACTCCGAATGTGTTTGCATCTCTTTTCGGTAATTGCAACAGATTCTTAGTTCGTAATTCATATTTTATGTGTTTTGTTTCAAAGAATGTCCACATAAATGATGGATTTTCTTCTGAAAGGCACCAAACCAGACCGGTTTCTTTCATGTTTTATCGAATGAAACATGATTTATCAAGAACAACGAACATTAATCAGGAAGAATCGGTTGACTAACTATTTTAATCAAAGTAATAACCAAAGAGACATATTCGCAGTTGAATTCTCATCAAATTTGTTTGCAACGCGAGCTCCTATCTTGCGGTAATATACTCTTTTTCCCTGACAAATTATTCCAAGAAATCTATTTAGTCTTCTCGAAAACAATTTGTCGGTGGTCTCTCATCTTTCATCGGTCTTTTTCGTATTTTGGAATCTAGTTAATACTCGAGCCAATTTCGTTGGACCAAAAAACCTAATGCACTTTGCTCCTATCTTCTACCCCCATTTGAACTGGCACAGTTAAACTATATATTTGCCGATATCATTGTCTTGATATCCAGGGAGCAGTGCCCTTTCAAACGGGGGATTCTTTTTTCTGACTCATCCGTTTTCAGAAAAAGGTTAACTTAGATAAGAAAATGTTGTCTGGTAATTTCATTCATCTTTAAGACCCAAAGATTGGAAAAATGAATACCCTATTCATACTTCCAAGTTAAACCAGGTCGTCAAATGTCGCATTATGATTGGTCAATTCAACAAATCAAATTCATTCGATTGTCTAGAATTTAACTGAAAATATGTTGGTTGCGTTTGGTACCTTAGCAATTACACGATGATTTTATGAATGAATGATTTTAGTACCAAAATTGCCGAGATGTTAAAAGACACGACGTTTCGAACGTATACTCGTTATCAAGTGATGACTTGTGTTGACCTGTGTAACTTATGATGACTTGTGTTGACTTGATAACGAGAAAACGCTCAAAACGTCGTGTTTTTTAACATCTCAGCACTTTTTGGTACTAAAACCATTTATTCATTATATCATCGTAGAATTTAACTGGTTTAGATAAAGCTTGTTTAATGGTAGAAATGCTCACATCTACTATAAAATTTACCTGACTGAAATCGGCCACTTCTTTCTGAAATTATGAGGGATTTCTCTAGAAAGCCTCTTCAAAAAACCTTCAAAATGTGCCCAAAATTATGAACAAATTTCCCTAACATTTTTGCCTTACAATGGCCTTAGAGCAATGACTTATGGACGCCTTAGCACGTGCTATTCTCTTGGGAGGATGAACAAGTCCTCCCCTGGCATCGATGACCTATTCAGGGGGATTCCATTCTCCCAAGTGGACAACATACATGAATTTATGTGAGTGTCATCAATTTTAGGAAGGAAAATTTGCTCATTGTTTTCGTTCGTTTTGCAGGCTTTTGTAAGGGGCTTTCTGCAGAAAATCACCCATATCCAAGAGAAGGAATGGCCGATTTAAGGCCGGGTAAATTACTGAACCTAATTGAACATACTGGAAATAGAACAAGACAGTTTTCAACATTATTGCTTTGATATTCAGGGAGCAGTGGCCTTCCAAGCGGGGATCCTTTTTTCTGACTCACCCAGTAGACCAACATCTTAAATATCGGCCATATATTTTTCATTCCACAGGCCGCCAAACATGTAAACTTGTAAACATGTAAATTAATGCCTACTATGTTTCACGAATTAGTTCAATGATTGCTTACGGATGGAAGGATACACCGCTGTGTGATCTCAAATCTGTCAAATCTTCAAAAGGTGGATGTAAAATTCCGTTTTGTTTTGAGTGACTTTTAACAAAAGCCACAAGTATCAAGATGAATGTTTCCTCAATCCAAGAATCAACAGACCTTTCAGTTTCAATCAGAATTTCCTCGTTTTGAAGGCCACTTATAGCTCCTGTTAGCCTACCACAGCTGAATAGAAAATTCCAACTTCCGAAGGCTGCCTCGACTACGAATTAACCTCGCTTCGACGTGAATAGAAAAATCGATGCCTCCTTTGTTTCTTTTCGTCCGAATTTTATATGTGAAAGTCCATAAGTCCCAGTTTGAGAAAAAAATATGTTGTTGTTGTTGTTGACATTGTTGTTGACATCGTTGTTGTTGTTGTTGCGACAACTGGGACTATTTCGTGACTCTAAACTTAAGGTATTTTGTTGTAAATCTGCCTTGGAAATTATTCTATACATTGATCATTTCCAAAATGGTGGCGTTTTTATGATTTTGAAAACAATTCATCAAAATCAAAACAAATCCTAAACCAATGGATAAAAGATGATACAGTCTAGAAGAAAACCATAGTTTACCGAGGTCTAAAATATGGTGGCAAGCAAAATTCTGTCGCTCATATGGTTTCGGATTTAGAAATTGGAGGACATCACACCCTCAAATATGATAAATGCCACTAAGTTGATAGTAGGATGTCACGAAATTTCCTAGGCAGATTTATGGCAAATTACGCTAAATTTTTATTCAGTTAATATAATTCAGAGAAATAATATAGCATAATTTTACACCCACACTTTTAAAGATCTCAGCCCTATGCTGTTTTGCACATCTTCCTTGTATTTGAGGCCCACGAAAATGGCTTCCTGTGATAGAACCGAAGGGGGGGGGGGTACTGGACCTCTAAACTCATACGGGGGTGCGCTCACGACAAGCTTTTTGATTACAAAGTCCTTTGTAATCTAAGAAGGGGCTCCGATGTCAGTCAGAAAGAAAGAAAGAAAGAAAGAAAGAAAGAAAGAAAGAAAGAAAGTAAGTCAGTCACGCTCGTTAAAACAATTAATTAATGTTTTATCTCTGCTAATTGGCACTGAAATAAAGAAAGCGCACAGAAAGCGCATACAAGACAGAAGTTTCCCGCGATCCTATAGCAACATTTGACGTCGGCTTATTTGATGTTAGACAGATTTGACACCATAAGATGGATAAATCACCATGATGTTTACCCTGGCACAACAACAAATTGGCACGTTCTTGACTTCATTAGCAGCTTAATGATGTTAAAACAATCGTTTTCTAGAACGAACGCATCATTAGCCACTTATTGATAGTACTCATTATGCAAATAAGTCAACCTTGGAGGATGATGTAACCGGCGGCCTGCACAGAGGCTTGCATTCGCAGTATCACCGAAGGTAGAAGGACCGCCCTCCTACACAGCTACGGATGCAAACGTCGCAGGAGAAGTTGCGAGGAAAGGTGCAGAATTCCAGCAAACAATGGCCCCATTGACTGGGGGAAGGCACGTGATCACACTGAACCAAAACATCTTCATGCATGTGAATCTGCACAGAGGTTATTTTCGTGACTGCTTGTCTCAAACTAGATGCCCGCGAATAGAAACGTTCTGCAGGGTTCTGCATAAACATAAGTAATTTTGCATTATCGTAAATCTCACATGACATCTAATTTGAGACATACAAGGCGCTTGATTTTCTATTGAAGGCAACTTTAGCAGCAACACTCATCTCTCTGACTGTAGCTAAAAACAGCATCAACGATCATTTGGGGTTATGAAGAAATCAATTTTCAGATTTTCTATTGAAGGCGACTTTATCAGCAACACTCATCTCTCTGACTCCCGGGGGGGGGGGTACTTAGTATATTTGTCCGACGGGGATGTGCCGTTTTTAAGGGTATCGTTTTCACCAATTTTTTCTAGCACACGGTATCAAAATGAGGCAATTTTTCTAGAGCAGGTTGTCAAAACATGTCAAAGGGGAATATTCTGCTAGATCGGGTCGTTTTTCGGTTAAATTTCATGTTTTTGAGTATACTTTTCACCAATTTTTTCTAGAACAGGTTATCATTTTGAGCAAAAAATTCTGGAGCAGGGTAAAACAAAATGTTTTTCGTGGGCACACCCCCGTACAAAATTTAAGTCAAGTACCCCCCCCCGGGCTCTGACTGTAGCTAAAAACAGCATCAACGATCATTTGGGGTTATGAAGAAATCAATTTTCAGATTTTCTTATGCTTGCTTAGCTCAGGACGGACTTTGTAATCATCCAAAAGGATCTTATGTTTTCTACCCGGTTCCAGAATTTTTTTCTCCAAACGATACCCAATTGCAGAAAAATTCGGTCAAAAGTGTACTCCACATATACTCATTACATAAGTCTCAGCATCGCTCATATTGAATTGGATGGTATCGCTCATAAAATATCAGATTAAAAATGTTGAACGAATACAAGGAATCACGTCGTAAGTCTATACTCCACACACAAAAATTGGACTAAATAACAACCCGATCTAACAAAATTCTTCCTTTTGACATCGAAAACATGCCTTGTTCTTTTGATACCCCGTTCTAGAAAAATACCATATCCCGAAAAACGGCACATCCCCGTCGGAAAATATACTAAGTACCCCCCCTATCGAGATAAAATGAGCGCACGAAAGGTTGCTGGCTGAACAAGAGCCCCTAACCTTATATTGGTAGGGCAGAAGTTGTAGACAGGAAGAGGCAATGAACAATTTCTTCTTGCAAACATGAATACAGAAGGGTTGGCAGGTCCTCAGACTTTTACAGATCCCTAAGAATTACAAAAGCGAATGATGTAAAAACAGTTACGAAATGTCTGAAAGACTGATACTACAGTCAATTCTTCGCTGATTATTTACCAAGGTAGGATCTTCGGCGACGGCCATAAGATCTTCGGCGACGGCCATAAGATCTTCGGCGAAAGGCTCTTCGGCGATAGGCTCTTCGGCGATAGGCTCTTCGGCGATAGGCTCTTCGGCGATAGGCTCTTCGGCGATAGGCTCTTCGGCGATAGGCTCTTCGGCGATAGGCTCTTCGGCGAAAGGCTCTTCGGCGATAGGCTCTTCGGCGAAAGGCTCTTCGGCGATAGGCTCTTCGGCGATAGGCTCTTCGGCGATAGGCTCTACGGCGATAGGCTCTTCGGCGACGGGCAAAAAGCCACCAAAGTGGCTTTGCATCCTTCTCGGACCCTCGTGGATTTGCAACCCCTGCGGAGGATGGTAGATAATTTTAATGACCTTTGAACTATTTGTATTATCTTGTGTTTTCAATTAATTGTTTTTAAACTCACAGAATGTCTCAAAATGATACCATGGTTTTATTAAGAAAATTCCCTCAAAAGAATGGCATGTCTCCATACTATCAACATTCTTCTTCGGATTTACACCAGGTTTCGTTGATTAACTGTCTGTTTGACGTGGTTTTTATGTTTGAAGAATGAAAACATTATGCAGGGGCTTTTGCTCCAACCGGAAGGAATAGACCTTAGACATATAGACATATAGATAGGTACATAGGAATCAGGAATGTTGTAACAATGGGCATTATTTAAGAAGATAATCGAAACAATCAGCGAAGCATTTGAGATATTTATAGGCATTGTTAATGTGTACAATGAAAACAATTCAGAGATCTTTTGGGCTAACAATCAAATTTGGCGTAGTTGCCAACTGACATTTCCTCGTTAAGGCTAATTACTTCTTGCTCCTAACATTAATCGAGCTGCCAACTCGTTATAAGGCAATTTTCAAAATTTGACCTCTTTGACCTGGGACACTGCCCTTACTGTTTGAAATCTTCGATATAGATAGCTGTTGCCAAAGGAACCAACAAACCCATATAATACTATCAAGAAACAAGTGTGGCACTGTTATAGTGGCAGCTCTTGTCGGGATAAAGTAAACAATTTGCCAATACAATATTGTCGGCCATCCTTCAGTTTTTATCAAAGCAGTAGGAAGCATCTTAAACTTGGAGGGGCATGGCAATTTAAGGGCACTTTTTTCATGAGAAGGGCATTTTAATATACATCATATTTTCGACGGGAAAAATGTTATATATAGGAGAAAATAGTATGAATGCTGATAGATATACGATTTCCTTCGCAATGAAACAAAATGAGAAGCAAACATAACCAAATCAAGAAGTAAATAGTAACAGAATTAAACTACTTTCTGTCCGCATTAGTCTTTAAAAGGGGCACATCCTGAGACAAAAATTACACCTTTTGGTTTGTTGCAAAATCTTGGGGAGCACGTGCCCCCTGTGTCCCCCTAGTTTCTACTATACGTCTCTGGACTCTCGCTACATCTAATGCAATAGATCTGATGCATATAACGAAATCTGATCTGCTTCATCAAGTGGGCTCGTTATTAGGCTACATCCATTTCGATATGAACTAAATCATGCATTGCAATTGCAAATAGATATTCTATTACTTTGAGGCAAGCTATGTGCATGATCTCATTCTTCAAACATGGCTAATGGGGGCCTTTAATTTATGTTTGAAGAATGAAAACATTATGCAGGGGCTTTTGCTCCAACCGGAAGGAATACACCTACCTACCTAGGTACCAAGGAATCAGGAATGTTGTAACAATAGGCATTATTTGTGCACACAATCGAAACAATCAACTAAGCATCTAAGATATTCACAGGCAGTGTTTATGTATACAATCAAAACAATTCAGAGATATTTGGGCTAACAATCATATTTGGCGTAGTTGCCAATTGATATTTCCCATTTAAGGCTAATTAACTACTTGCTCCTAACATTAATGGAGCTGCCAATTCATTACGAGGCAATCTTCAAGATTTGACCTCTTTGACCTGGCACGCTGCCCTTACTGTTTGAAAAATCTTCAATACCAATAACTGTTGCCCAAGGAACCTACCAACCCATATAACACTTTCAAGAAACAAGTGTAGCACTGTTATAGAGGCAACTCTTGTCAGGATAAAGTAAAGATTTGTCACTATTGTCCGCTATCCTTTAGTTTCACTCGGGGCGGTGGGAACCATCTCAACATTGCAGGGGCACGGCATTTCAATAGCACTTTTTCGTAAGAAGGGTATTTAAATGTACATCAGATTTTTGACGGTCAAAATGCGATATATAGAAGAAATAGTGTGAATGCTAATAGATATCCGATTTCCTTCACAATGAAAGAAAGCGAGAAGTAAACATAACTAAATCACGAAGTAAATAATAATAAAGTTAAACCACTTTCTGTCCGCATTGGTCTTTAAAAGGGGCACTCCCTGAGACAAAAATTGCACCTTTTGGTTTGTTGCAAAATCTTGGGGAGCACGTGCCCCCAGTGTCCCCCTGGTTCCCACGTCTCTGGAGTCTCGCTACATCTAATGTAATAGTTCTGATGCATATCCAGAAATCTGATCTGCTTCATCAAGTGGGCCCGTTAGGCTACAGCCATTTCGATATAACCTAAATCATGCATTGCATTTGCAAATAAATATCCTATTACTTTGAGGCAAGCTATGTTTTATGTTTGAAGAATGAAAACATTATGGAGGGGCTTTTGCTCAAACCGGAAGGAATAGACCTACCTACCTACCTATATAGAGACATAGGAATCAGGAATGTTGTAACAAAAGGCATTATTTGTGCACACTATCACAACAATTAATGAAGCATTTGAGATATTTACAGGCATTGTAAATGTATACAATCAAAACAATTCTGAGATATTTTAGCTAACAATCAAATTTGGCTTAGTTGCCAATTGATATTTCCTCATTACTACTTGCTCCTAACATCAATGGAGCTGCCAACTCATTACAAAGCAATTTTCAAAATTTGACCTCTTTGACCTGGCACACTGCCCTTACTGTTTGAAATCCTCAATATCAATGACTGTTTGCAAGGGAACGTACCTGCCCATAAAATATTATCAAGAAACACGTGTGGCACTGTTGTAGGTTCAATTCTTGTGTGGAAAAGGTAAACACATTGTCAATATCGTCAGCTGTCCTTTAGTTTCACTCAGAGCAATAGGAAGCATCTTAAACTTGGAGGGGCACGGCATTTCAGTGGCACTTTTTTCGTAAGAAGGGCACTTTGATACACACCAGATTGTTGACGGTAAAAATGTGACATATAGAAGAAAATAGTGTGAATGCTGATAGATATTTGATTTCCTTCACAATGAAACAAACTGAGAAGTAAACATAAGTAAATCATGAAGTAAATAATAACAAAATTAAACGACTTTCTGTTCACATAGGTCTTCAAAAGGGGCACATCCTGAAACAAAAAGGGCACTTTTTGGTTTGTTGCAAAATCTGGGAGGGAACGCTCCCCCAGTGCCCCCAATTCCTACATCTCTGGTTTCGCTACATCTAATATAATAGTTCTGATGCATATCAAGAAATCTGGTCTGCTTCATCAAGTGGGCTTTTTATTAGGCTACTGCCATCTTAATAGAAACTAAATCGGGCATTAAACAGTTGCAATTGCAAATAAATGTTCTATTATTTTGAGGCAAGCTACGTGCATGATCTCATTCTTCAAACATGGCTAATGGGGGCCTTTAATTATGTTTGAAGAATGAAAACATTATGCAGGGGCTTTTGCTCCAACCGGAAGGAATACACCTACCTACCTAGGTACCAAGGAATCAGGAATGTTGTAACAATGGGCACTATTAATGCACACAATCGAAACAATCAGCGAAGCATTTCAGATATTCACAGACAGTGTTAAAGTATACAATCAAGACAATTCAGAGATATTTGGGCTAACAATCAAATTTGGCGTAGTTGCCAATTGACATTTCCTCATTAAGGCTTATTAACTACTTGCTCCTAACAATAATGGAGCTGCCAACTCATTACAAGGCAATCTTCAAAATTTGACCTCATTGACCTGGCACACTGCCCTTACTGTTTGAAATCTTCAATATCAATAACTGTTAGCAAGGAAGCCTACCTACCAATAAAATACTATAGAGAAATAAGTATGGCAATATTGTAGTGACAATTCTTGTCTGGATAAAGTAAACATATTGTCAATATCGTCGGCTATTCTTTAGTTTCACTCAAGGAAGTAGGAATTCTCTTAAACTTGGAGGGGAACGGCATTTCAGTGGCACTTTTTCCTAAGGGCACTTTAATATACACCAGATTTTTGACGGTAAAAATGTGATATATAGAAGAAAATAGTGTGAATGCTGATAGATATCCGATTTCAAATTAAATCATGAAGCAAATAATAACAAACTTAAACTACACGTTTTTTTTATAAGAAACTTGGATCAGCACTTAGTACTAAAAGTTTCTTAATTTCGCATGAAAATTTCGATGTTTTAGTAGTAAAAGTTTCTTAATTAGTTTATTTTCGACGGGAAAAATGTTATATATAGGAGGAAATAGTATGAATGCTGATAGATATACGATTTCCTTCGCAATGAAACAAAATAGAAGTAAACATGACCAAATCAAGAAGTAAATACAAACATAATTAAACTACTTTCTGTCCGCATTAGTCTTTAAGAGGGGCACATCCTGAGACCAAAATTACACCTTTTGGTTTGTTGCAAAATCTTGGGGAGCCCGTGCCCCCTGTGTCCCACTAGTTTCTACGGCTCTGGACTCTCCCTACATCTAATGTAATAGATCTGATGCATATAACGAAATCTGATCTGCTTCATCAAGTGGGCTCGTTATTAGGCTACATCCATTTCGATATGAACTAAATCATGCATTGCAATTGCAAATAGATATTCTATTACTTTGAGGCAAGCTATGTGCATGATCTCATTCTTCAAACATGGCTAATGGGGGCCTTTAATATTCTGAGGAGTGACTCTGAGTGATTGTTGAACAAAGCCTAGGTAGTATTTCGATCATGATTCGAATAAAGAATACGTACAGCAGGACAGAACCGATATCACTACAACTACGATTCAGTTCCCTAAACTTGAAAAAAATATTAGCCTCACATTGATTATTCTATATGGCCTACACAGTTGGACCTAAATCACTATTACTCTTGGTGCCAGAGTCTTATCGAATGTGTCTTCAAGCCAAAATTGTAAGATACAGTTACTCAAACCCTCCTTTCTAATTGGAATCGCTCTAAGGAAATAAAGCCGTCAGTGGAGTAAGTAAAACAACATCAATTCAATGAGATGAGCGTAAATTGAGGGTCCGCAAGGACTAACGCAAGGACTAACAAGGGACTTCGGAAATCAGTCCAACTGTGAACAACAATGATTGCATTGAATCTACAGTACCTTCTAATTCAGCATTGCTTGGATCCTCCTCTCCATATATAAATTCCCTACCCGCATTCTCGTCTTTGTACCGGATAGCCTCGTCCTCGTCCTCGTCCTCTTCTTGTTCGTTCTTTATCTCAGTTGGGTCTTCTCTAGCAACTTCATCCTTTTCAGCCACCTCATCGTTATCAGCTGCTTTTTCTTCACCTATTATTATTATTATTATTATTATTATTATTATTATTATTATTATTATTATTATTATAATGATAGTCATCAAAATCCTCATGGTAGAAAAAGACTTCAAATCTCTAAAATAGACGATTACACAAAAGATGGCAATGATGAACTTTTTACCAAGATGCATCACTTTCTTTAATCGAATCCCAAGAATACTAATTGGAACGCAATGCATCTTGGTAAAAAATTCCTCGCCGCTATAATCATCTATTCATGCAGACGCAGGGCCATCGAGACGTATATTTTTCTGGGGCTCCCTGGCAGCGACCCTCGCTACCCTGATCTAAATTGATAGTAACAATAAAATAAAAATATTTGTAGTATATTTAATCCAATTTACTGGTTACCAGACGGAAGCAGCAGTAAAAGTAAACTCTTTTTCGCAATTTAGACACACGCAAAACGTGGCAGGATGAATATAAGTGAGAGCATTTTAGGCAATTCAAGAATTCAAGGCTTCGTGGAATTTGAATCATGGCTGAATCTCAGTAGGCCCACATTACCCCTACCTGGCAAAAAATAGACATAAAAAGAACAATCGCTCCAACGACTTCGAAATAAACGTTATTTCATTTGTAAAAGACCGGACTCTCACCTCATGTTCATTAAATGGACCAGAAAAGCAACACGACAGTGGCAGGAAAAAGTTTTTCTTGGTTTTGACATTCTTGCACACTAGGCCGTTCAGTAAAGTTGTTTTATAAACTGAGTGGAGATACATCTAAGACGAATGTTTTATATGAAAGGGCAGCTTGTATTATGTAGATATTACAAGGAAAATGGCCAACGCTAACGCTTCTTCTATTAGCTTATTCTATTTAACGAGGAAGGATATTTCTAGCAAAAACTTCTGTAGACCCACTTTACCCCGTAGATCCACATTACCCCACCCTACCTATATACACTCTCTAAAGCTGGGTTCGGGTTCCCACACCTCAACCCAAAATGTGAAAATGAACTCAAAATGCAACGGAAAAACGCGTAGAAATTACTTTGCTTCAATTTCGAGATTTTATCGGCGCTCTCCACATCACTTCGATGGAATGAGAAAAGTCATACCTTACTTTATTTAAGACATGTTTAGAAAATGCATTTTTCAGACGCTGTCGCACTTTTACAGAGTGCAAACCAAGCCTGAACGAGAATAGAATCGCGTTAGCGTGGTGTAAAAGTAAATTACCTGATCCATATGGCACCCCATCTATAAATTGGACAAAGAGAAACTTACAAACACACACGAGGGGGGGGGGGGGTTCTTGGCCAAATTTTGGGCAGAGGTCTGCCGCGAGCATATTCAAAATGGTACCGTAGGCTAGACTAATTTCTACGAAAATGGTACCCTTGGCTAGACCATTTTGACCAATCTCTGGACCAATTTTTACGAAAATGGTACCCTTGGCTAGACCAATTTTGACCATTTTCTGGACCAATTTGTCAAATTTGTACCAAAGATGATATCATGACCGTTCGCTAGACCAATATTTTCAAAAATGATACCCTTGGCTAGACCATTGCTTGGCCAAAATTGCAAAAAAGGATACCCTTGGCTAGACTAGAAGTCCGAAAAAGTATACCCTTGCTCGCGCCACATCCCCAGGTACCTTTACTATGGAAGAACCCCCCTCCCCGTGCAAACACACACCATTATTTGGTGTCTTTCCACGCGCTATAGGAGACAGAGTGATTTGGATGTTTTAATTAATAACGATATTTAAATGGTCTTTCATTGTTTTCGCAACGTGTCGGATTGTCACAGACAAAAGGTCTCAAATTTGAGATCATGCTATTCGCTTTAATTTAGAAGTTAAAGGTGCAAAGATTTGATTAGAATAAATTCCTAATGCATAATTTCGCAACAGTTAATGTGAATTTGATGCATAGTATGAACCCAGCATCAGAGGTAGGTTTTAATAAATATCATATCAGATATTTGAAAGACAATTTCTTTCATATTCCACTAAACAATTGCAATATATATTACAAGCTACACTACTTACAAAATTACTATAAGATCCCACTGGAACGATACCCCGAATAGCAAAAACGGCTGTGTCTACCCTGAGGGCATTAGACAAAGAGATAAAACTACTATTGTCTATCTACATGCCACGAGCGAAGTCTGAAGACAATTCTTACCAAAGGCTGTGACAGCCAGACAGAGCAGAAGCACAGCAATCACCAAGACCTTCATCTTTGCAGAGGTTCTTTTCAGTACAGTGCTACCTTAGCCAGGAGCTCCGCAACTGAATCTTGCAACACTATACACCCAAATTTATAGAATATCCTATTGTTGAATTCTGGCAAGAAGACAATGAGACGTGATTCATACCCGGGGGGTCACTTAAATAGGCGGATGACGGGGGTGTGCCATTTTCAATTGTAAAATCATACCCTAAAATTCATGGCAATCATGACATTGAGCACTGTTTTAACCAGTAAAGACACATATAACTTTTTGTAATACCCTAAAATTAATGAATTTTGCAAAAACCATACCCCAAAATTTACGGGCCTTTAAAAAAGGATACCCTAAAACTGAGACCAAAATTCGAAATTCTAACCAAGTACCTGAAATCAGATGACAATTCAATACCCTCAAGCATTTTTCTTCCAAAATGACACCCCAAAATTTATGTTCATTTGTGATGTTACCAAAAATGACACCCTAAAATTTATTTTCAGCCTGAAAAAAGGTACCCCAAAAAATGGCACATCCCGTACTGGTACAGATGGTAGTGACGCCCCCGGGGATTCATAACTTACCGCAACTCCAGCAAATATGATTCACAAACGAGCTCTACGGATCGCATACAAAGATAGTCACTCTTGTTTTGAATCCCTCCTAGAGACAAATAAATCTGTGTTTCTTCAACAGAATAATCTGCAATTTTTGTTGGTTAAAATGTTTAAAACTAAGGCAAGTCTAAACCCAAATTTCATGAAAGATATCTTTGTTGAAAGAACGGAAAACTATGATTTAAGAAGTGGGAGTACTCTCCAGTTGCCAAATGCCAGAACAAGAACATACGGAATTGAATCTGCATCGTTTTTAGGACAACGGCTTTGGTATGCATTGCCAGAAAGTTTAAAACAATCGGAAAATCTTTCAATATTCAAAAGAAAAATATAAAACTGGAACTAGACTGTAGCTGTCGACTTTGCAAAATAGATATTGCAGATTTGGGGAATCTATAGTTGATTTCATAATTGGTATTATGTAAATAGGTAAATAGTTGGCCTTAATTAACTGTAGTTAGCTATTCTTCCTGTTGCCAACTGTAAATAAATCATTTATCATTATCATTATTGGTATCTTCTGAAACTATGAGAGGAGCCCCTTGTCCGCTAGCTGCTTGCCCCAAGAGCCTTTCAGACAAGGGGCCTCTTGCCGCAAGAGACAACACAAACGACCCCAGGGGGGACACTCGGCGCATACGCATACGGGGGGTCAGTCCGATAAATTTTCAGGAACCCCAAAAATATCAGTTTAGCTTCATTACAACCCAAAAATATCACCTAATTTTATACTTTGACATCTGGAAGCGAACATAAAATATCCTGAAACACTGCAAATTGAGGCCAGGATTGCCTCTGAAGCACCCAGAAATATCATTTTCACAATATTTGATACCCAAAAATATCAAAAACATAATTTCAGTTTATTTGGACCCAAAAATATCACTTTTGGCAATATTCTGACCCAAAAATATGGGACTTACCTCCCCGTATGTGCATGTGCTGAGTGCCCCCCCCCCCCTGGGCAAACAGCATATGTTGGAGGGTTTTCGCCAGTGGCTGCAACCAGTTGCTTCCCCTGGCGTGGTGTATTACCACATACCACCAACCACTACTACTAGTGCACCGACCACCGACCAGCACTACCGACCACCGACCATGAAAACCATCTACCAACAAACAA
This sequence comes from Aurelia coerulea, assembly GCA_039566865.1. Taxonomy (NCBI): domain Eukaryota; kingdom Metazoa; phylum Cnidaria; class Scyphozoa; order Semaeostomeae; family Ulmaridae; genus Aurelia; species Aurelia coerulea. The sequence goes on from CM076962.1 coordinate 15,788,929, forward strand.
ACAAACCACTTACCACCGACCATAACTGTCACCGATCACCGACAGAACCACCGACCACCGTCCACGAAAACCACCAACCACATACCAACACTGACCATAGACTAGCTACACTAGTCCCTCGATTTCGCTGTTGTTGTTGTTGCTGATGGCCAGCTCATTAAGGGACTAGTTGCCAGAGAGTGTCTCAAATCGGAATTTTCAGAACGAAAAACCGGCTTGTGATCTGATTGAAGCATTTTGGCTAAAACAATAGTAAATTTTTTTGTAGCCAATCGACTTTTCCTTTCTTTACTTATTTTTAGTAGAAAACCTCCCTTTGAAATAGAGGCCTGTTTGGTCTGAGTTTTTCAAGAAGAAGCAATGGCGACCGGCGCTGTCGTCGCAGCTTGATCGACCTGAAGACCAGAAGCAAATGAAGCTGAAGGAATTTATCCAGCCATTTGGCATGATAAAGTGGGCACTGGGAAGAGATATTTGTTTGTGCTCTAACAGGAAATTGCAAAATGTAATGCTGTTGCAATACTTGAGAGGCATTTTCAAGACAGCAGTAAGTGTCAGTCTGTCAGTACACTGCAGTTTAGGCCTACTCTAAGTTCAGGTTAGTGATTTTTTCGTTTACATTTGGCTCGTGTATTTCAATTTCTAATATTATCTAACTGCAAGCATGTTACTTGGCAATGTTATCACCTTAACAGTTGTTTTGGTTTGAATACATTTGATTTTCCAAATAAAACAATCTTTAAACATTTTAGTAAAAAATATTTATGGTGTTTTTGTGAACATGTCCAAAAATCCCCAGGTACCTTTACTATGGAAGTTCCATGTGTAATCCCCCCAGCCCCTATGTTTAGATCACATCAGAAAAGGAAAGGGTGATATAATTTTTTGCTCGTGATTAATTTAACAAGTACTTGATACTTCATCACATTGATGTTGATATCTTTAATCCATAAAGATAAGGCTCAAATCCTTACTGGTTGTCAGAGCATGCGGAAATCATCCAATTTCATGCTTGTCAGCCAATGAGATCACCGCTTTCTAGCCCCTGGAGACAAAATCGGTCGTTTGAGGTAAATTTTCTAGTACCCTCACTAAAACTGAAATGGATGCTAGAATACTTCAGTTATTCGCAATTTTTTTTGATAAATCAGTTGTGGGGATGTCCGTCCAGAGTTGTTTACATGTTTAGGCACATAGCTTGTTTGGGGCCGGAGCTGCGTTCATTTTCCGGTCGAAGAATATTGACCTTAGTTGAAATATCTATAGAAATCGCTACAAATGAGATATACAGATAAGAATTTCAGCAATTATGCATACTGACCTGAGCAATAACCCAAACTCCTTTCCTGCTATCATATCTCAAAACTGGAGCAATTTCTAATGATTTCTGGCAGAGATATCATTTGGGCCTAAGCTTGTCCTCGTTTAAAACTCATTCCATTGCACCTAAGAAGTTATGGTAAAATTCTAGAGCTGAATGATGCACTTACCCATGACTCAGGCACCAGTTTGACTTCGTTTGCCTTTTTTACATTAGCAAATTTTTATAAGAAACGACCAGTTGTGGGTGAATTGCAAAAACTTTCCTCGGTCCATATTTTTATCTGCACAGTCTATCCGCTTCAAACAACAAACAGTGAACTTTGTATCATAAAAGTCTTGCATCACAAAACATTCCTATAGAACGATTCCATGCGCCTTAGCGAGGCACTCGTGAATTGTTTTCACGCATTTGGTTCAATCAGTCAATGCAAACAAACAAAAGTGCAAAACCGGGTATCTTTTTTAGCGAACCCAAAACAATGTTTTGTTCTTTTTATGTTTTGCATTGATTGAAATAAGAACGAAAAGAAGGAAATGCGTGAATACAATTCACGAGTGCCTCGCTAAAGCACATGGAATCGTTCAAAAGGAATGTTCTGTGATGCAAGACTTTTATGATACAATGTCAAAGTTCACTGTTTGTTGTTTGAAGCGGAGAATCTGTGTAGAGAAAAAAATGGACCGAGGAAAGTTTTTGCAATTCGCCCACAACTGGTTGTTTCTTACAAAAATTTGGCAAATTAAAGAAGGCAAACGAAGTCAAACTGGTGTCTGAGTCATAGGTAAGCGCATTATCTAGCTCAAGAATTTTACCATTACTTTTTAAGTGCAATGAAATGAGTTTTAAGCGAGGACAAGCTTAGGCCCAAATGATATCTCTACCAGAAATCATTAGAAATTGCCTCCAATTTTGAGATATGATAGCAGTGAAAGAGTTTCGGTTATTGCTAAGGTCAGTATGCATAATCGCTGAAATTCTTATCTGTATATCTCATTTGTAGCGATTTCTATAGATATTTCAACGAAGGTCAATATTCTTCGACCGGAAAATGAACGCAGCTCCGGCCCCAAACGAGCTGTGTGCCTAAACATGTAAACAACTCTGGACGGACATCCCCACAACTGATTTATTAAAAAAAATTGCAAATAACTGAAGTATTTTAGCATCCATTTCAGTTTTAGTGAGGGTACTAGAAAATTTACCTCAAACGACCGATTTTGTCTCCAGGGGCTAGAAAGCGGTGATCTCATTGACTGACAAGCATGAAATTGGATGATTTCCGCATGCTCAGACAACCAGTAAGGATTTGAGCCTTATATTTAATCCATAGGGATTTGTTTAAAGCAAGATATTTGCTTCATTATTATCAGACCTCGCATCAGTATGCATTTAGATGGCATTTTTCTTGAAAAGAGATTGTCTGTCTGATGCAGCAAATCACTTGGAGCAAATATAAAGAACAGTTCCCTTGAAAATTCCTTGTACTTCAGATACCACTTAACTGATTGCTAGTGATAATGTATAATGATGATGTAATGTCTAATCTTGTCAAGTCTTTCGATTTCTTTATCTTTGGTCACTCTGAACTCCTCTGAAATTTCAAATTTATCTTCACTGTCCATGCTCAATTTTGTCAGAGTCATTAACTGTCTAAAATTCTTTCAAATTCACATGAATAGCACTTGGTATCAATGTGTTGTTTTCTCGAGTCATATTTTGATGGTTACTGATCATAGCAGCAACAACAACCAAAATATTAATTCCGTGGTCCGCGTTTTACGCAGGTAGCGCTTATGAAAACAAGGCTATCAAGTTAGTCCGATTTCAGACACTGTTTGGCAACAAGTCTCTGTATTAGCGACAAATCAGTTCTAAGGTGCATACAGAGATTGTGTAGCCAGTCTACACTGACCACATACCACCGACCAAATTTTAATTACAAACTCATAGTTTTTGCAAGAAACTTAAATTCTAAATGTTTTTAATTCTAAAAGACTTTCTCGAATGCCAAAAAATGTCTAAAAATGTTGTCCCATTTCTGAAAATTCTGTTTATTCTGTTTCTGAAAATTCTGTTTCTGAAAACTAGGGGCGCAGTTTTCTTAACTTTACGCGCTTTAAATAACTGTATTATTATTTCACGTATTTTTTATATAACAAACTGCCTATAAAGATATTCAACTCTCGGATCGCCAAAAAAGTAATAAACTCCAGGACTGATAAAGTTAAGAGCTATGTAGTTCTACCGGGTGCGCCAAAATAAACTATGCACGTTTGGCAGGCCACAATAAATCGTACACTGGACCGATTTTGAAGATTTATGACTTAATCTTCAGCAGAAAGCCTGAATTGGATTCTAGGATTTTTCTGTTTTCAGTTTTTAGAGCTAGAAGCTAGTTTCTGGAAATGTTCGTTTTCGAAAACAGTGAAAACAATCAAAAAACGTCGATCAAATTTTAAAAGATTCAACACGAATGAACAAAGAAAAGAAAACGTTTTTAGGGGGATTTGGGGGTTTAGTATTAACTCTCGTACAACAAATTACAATTGGTCGATTTCTAAATCGCAAAGCACCACGAACAAGTTCTCTCTTTGTCCATTCATGTCGACTCTTTAGAAACTTAATCGATGTTTTTTTTATCGTTTTCCGTGTTTTCGAAAACTAAAATTTTAGGAAACTCGCTTCTAGCTCTAAAAGCTGGAAGTGAAAACATTTTCAAAAAATCCTAGTATCTAATTCAGGCTTTCTGCTAACGATTAAATCATAAATCTTAAAAATCGGTCCAGTGCACGATTTATTGTGGCCTGCCAAACGTGCATAGTTTATTTTGGTGCACCCAGTATTATCTATTATCAAAGGAGTCACTTTGCTGTGTCATATGGGAGACATAAGCCTTACAAAACTTTTTGTTTTATGCAAACCTTCTAAGATGTTTGCAACGAGGAAACTTTGAATCGACGGCATGGGCAGTTGGACGGTTTACTGCAGAGGCTGTCAAATCTTATCACATTTTTTTTAAATCATCGATGATCAAATGGTGGAAAGAAATTGGATTTGTGGTGATATTATTGGTTAATGTATCCACTAGTGTCATTAACGCGAAAGAAAATGATATAATGCCGATTACTGGGATTCTGCTGCAGGTGAAGGTAGGCCCATTAGCTTTCTTGGTAGCAAATGGCTTTAATTCGTTAAGGATTTTCGAAAATCACGCAAACAAATATTTTCATGTTATTCCTTGACATAATTCACGTAACATGTGAAATTGTGAAAGCTATACAGTAAAAACCCGCACATATGAACCTTCATTTATTAAGAACCTACAGCCTGAAATCATATATTTTGTACCCAATGGATAAGAACTATTTCAGTCTGATATCATAACTATGTTCTTAATAAAGGGTTTCATTCATTCATTGGGAAATAAATGCAATCTTTTTGCCAATCAACCTCTTTCGTGAACCCCAAAACATTACTTACAGAACTGTAATAGGCAGGGCCTGCAAGGGTAAACTGGGTAAGCTTGGGTTGAAATGGATAGGACCAAGAGTTTAAGTAAGTTTGGCTAAGATTTAGATTCACATATTCAGGGCCGTCGAGAGATGGGGCCGGGCCCCAGGGACAGGGCAGGGAAGGGGCCCCCGGCGCCGAAGGCGCCTGAAAATTTTTCGGACCACACCCTTTTATCCTTGGGCCACGCCCTCCTGTACACTGTTAAAACGCTGCTTTTAGATTTATTTAGAATCTCAGTGGGCTGACGGGCCTGAAATCGTTCCCGAAAGAAAACTACAACAAAGAAATAGAACCTACCTTATTTCTTGCGGGCCCCAAAAAGGCCCCGGGCCCCCTGGTAACTACCCTGGCTACCCCCCCCCCCCCTCTCGACGGTCCTGCACATATTTCCCTTTGTTAAGAACTTACACCCTGATTACTGGATGTGCCTCATTGCATAAGAACCTAAACAGGCTGAGTTCAAGTTCTTAGGTTCTTATGTGCGGATTTTTACTGTATTTCATTTGTAGCATTTCCTAAAAATTCTCAAGCACAGGCTAATGTTCGAAGGAATAGAATTCGATGTAACGCCGATCCCTGATGAGATTTTAACCAAATGCAGAAAAGCAAATATGGAGTGGGGCCTGTCGAATCGATTCATGGTAGAACCAGTATTAGTCAAATATCCATTTTCATTTTCGTGAAGGTACTCGAACAGTTGTCTCAAAACCTTATTTTCAGTCATGTGATAAGAACCTAGGCTAATATCATTGGCTAATAAGCGTGAAATCCGAAGGTTTGCGGGGTTATTCCCTATCCCTTATTGAAAGATTTGACTTGTATGTTTGCCGTAACGCAGACCTTTTCGCTTTCGCATACTGTTGTGTTTCGGCTTTCGCGTCTCTTCTTCGTCTCCAAAATAGACATCGAGCCCGTAAATGAGATACGTTGTCACGGGGGCTCCTTTTCAATATGGTACGTTACTTTTGAGCAACTGACAACAGCTTTCAGTTCCACCATGGTTCCACCTAAGGGCAGGATGTATTGCAGGTGTGTAATCTTTTCTTTAGGCGCTGAAGTATCTTGATGAAACCTGCATCATTTATTTCACAAAATTCACAATCGCCCTTGCTAACTTTATACCAAATTCGTTCATTTCATATTGTTTGGTAGCCAAATTAATGATTAGTTTGAGGACAAAATCAAACCAGCCGAAAAATAAATTTTATCTTGAGCAGTCATCACCCAGGGGGGTACTCTGGTAATTTGGGTAAGGATTATTTTTTTGGGTCAATCATTTGTACAGTTATTTTTTGGGTTCCTCAAATTCTAGCTTACTTTTTTGGGTCTCAAATATGGGGAATATGAGAAAAAGTAAAAAAATTGGGAAAATATGATTTAAAAAATCAAAGTACGATCAATTAACGTTACTAAAATCAATTCTAATCAGTTAGGGCACTTTTCTGCAGATTTCAGCATTATTTAAGATATTGACTTCATAACTTTTGGGTATGTGAGGTCGGCAAAATTATTTTTTTGGGTCTATTTTCATGGTAGAAATTACTTTTTTGGGTTGATGGGTTGTACCTCAGCCTGAGCACCCCTATCCTAAATATACCTGAGTACACCCCCCCCCCCCCGCCCCCCGGGAGTCATCATTTCTCTTTATAATGTAGTTGGAAACCGCATGGAAGCTTGAGGAGCCGACAGAGACAATCTGGAGCTAAGCTTGTGGAACAAATTACATAAATACTGTACCGTGTGAGTCAATAAAAATGGGGCGGCGTTTGAAACATGCTGCTTCATGACTATCAGTGCAATAATATTGAAAAATTGTCTTGTGAAGCTCTTTGTACTTTGAAACGAAAACAACTTATTATTACTTATTTTTAATCCTAAATAAGAACCCGAACTGTTGAAAAAATTACATACTGTAGATACTCTTATTAAAAAAATAATCTTTGCCCCAAGAATTTCCTGGCGCAAATGGTCTTGGTCATTCAAGTGAATTGAATTTAGTTTCACAAAGGCGAATTTGTGGATATTAATGCAATAATATTGAAAAATGTCTTGTGAAGCTCTCTGTATTTCGAAACGAAAACAACTTATTATTATTTATTTTTAACAACCCAATACATCAATGAACAACGACACAGGTCTCAGACTGGGGCCGAAACTTCATGTAAACGCAACGGGAAATAAGCTAAGCAGGCCAATATTCAGATCGGGGTGAAATTTCAATCCGGTTTGAGTTTCTCATGTAAACGGGCCCTTACTCTAATTAGATTTAACCCAGACGCCCTCCTAAATAAGAACCAGAACTGTTGAAAAAATTACATACTGTAGATACTCTTAAAAAAATAACCTTTGCCCCAAGAATTCCCTGGCGCAAATGGTCTTTGTCTATTCAAGTGAATTGAATTTAGTTTCACAAAGGCGAATTTGTGGATATTAAATTCTAACAAAGGAACTAAAACTGTGGAACATATTACATAGATACTGTTACTAGGATGAAAATAACATGTTAACCAAGAATTTACTCAAGCCAATGGGATTTGTCTTATTATTTGTATAGGTGGGGAAAGGTGGGTAGTGCGGTTGGTTTTAGATCGGCTAGTCTCAAATGAGATTCTTCTCTGTCATCAACTACGTCACTACGGAGTACTAGGATGAAAATAACATGTTAACCAAGAATTTACTCAAGGACTCAAGCCAATGGGATTTGTGTCATTATTTGTATAGGTGGGGAAAGGTGGGTAGTGCGGTTGGTTTTAGATCGGCTAGTCTCAAATGAGATTAAATCCTGCAGGTCATGTTTAATAAACTCATGACATATTTTGCACGGCTGTGAGTCCACTGAATATTCTATTATATATGCCTCCAGGAAGATCCTTGAGGCTAGAAGCTCAGTGCCATTTTGCCTGTTTCTCATATAACCTTTAATTCTTTAGCTTCACATGTAAAGGGCGTATAAAATCTTTCTGACCCCAACATTGTACTGCAAACAAAAATAGACACACGCCTAATTTTTGACACAGCTGCTTATGTTACGAGCATCATCATTATCATCAGCGTAATCATTGCAATCATCTTCGTAGTCATTGCAATCATCATCATCATCATCATCATCATCATCATCAACAACAACAACCAAATATGGAACAGTATTCCAAATTTCCCAATGAAATTAGAATATGGGTAAAAGTTTAGGGATATTCAAATGAAAATAAATCAGTTTTCCATTCCTTGCATGAGCATAAACTGTATGAGAAAATTGACAATTCTGTCACAAACTTTCCCACAGTGAGTGACACTTAAAATTAACCAAGGAATTTAACGCAAAAAAAAAATTACAGCCTGATCGCTGAGCAGAACTGAGGGAGGCTGCCAAGGGTGGGCATGTACGTATGGAGACAGTGGTCCTATGTATGTCCCAGAAATCGGTTTATTTTGTCCTTAATTCAACAATGTTTGTCCTCAAAACCAGGTTCTTTTATAGGTCTTTAAAAGTAGTTTATCCTACACTACAAGTATGGACTATCTATATTTTGCAATCTCTGTCCCCAAATGTGGGTTATTTCAATGCCTGAACCTGGACAATGCTGTCATCGTATTTGCTATGTCCGCAGAATCCGGACTTTTTTCATGAACTTGGTAGACAAAGCTTGTCTGACAATCCTCTGCCATTTCATTGAAAATAACGGTTTATTTCTCAATCAATTCTGGATAAATCCCGAACAAAAACGTCACATTTTGAAAAGGTGTGGATTTGTTTTTTATGCCTGAAAGAGGACAGAGGTGGAACTACTTTTGCGGTTTGTCCAGATTATTTCTTGTATTTTGAGGACAATGTGAGGCAGATAGTTAAAAAACTGGTTTATTTTCGGAATAGTTTGGACACAGGTGGAAACAGTTTTGCTAAGACTGGGTAAATTAAAGGCGTCTAGAAAGACAAAGGTGGAACCAAGATGGTGGGAGAAATGGTGTTTGATACAAACTTAGACTTAAAATGAGATGAACTCATGTAGATTTAACAAAAGTTTCCATTGCAAATGTCTGTCCCCAAAACCAGTCTTTGGTGGACAGTAGATCACATTTATTCTCCAGAAACTGGGTAGATTAATTTGTTTCTCGTGGACATACATAGGACCATGAAAATTACAGTACATGCCCACCCTTGGGCTGCTTGATAAAACGGCTGACCGGAAGCCGGTCCGACATGGATCCCTTGAGCTGTAGAGAAAGAATTGATCCTATCTATTCCTACAGTTGCCAAATAGCAACGTCTGGTTGAAAGGACATGGTTGTCTAGCAGGACCAACTACCCAATCGATACATTTCGTAATTAAGAAATCCCACTCCAGGTCGGATGGACGATCGATCAACCATTCCGCAAACAGCCTCTACTACATAAAACGCTCGGATTTCTCAATATATTGGATGGTTGCTTCTATTATCATTCTATTATCTATCACTGGAAGGGAAGGGCTTCCATACAACATTGGATGACATGACATAGTTCTTTGAGATCAATATTCATTGCATCTTTATTTATGTGAGTTTTACATTCTCTATGTGAGTTTTAAGGTATTGGGCACCCTATTACATAGACTTTTTGCCTCAGCAAGATCCCGTGATGATAACGTGGCCTGGTTTTCACATTCAATTGCAGAAAAATACAGTTTCATTATCAACAGAGAAGGTTGAGCTTAAATATACATTCAACTCAAAGTTTTCTTACTTCTCGTAACTTGACAAGTTTGATTCAAAATGAAAATACAAAATGCCACTTGCAGATATGCAACTGTATTATTACTATTGATGTTAGGCCAAAGTGTTGCAGCTGCAAAAGGCGATAGAAAGACTTCTGTCTCAGAGAAATTGAAAGAATTGTGGATGAATCGAAGGGATCAGAGATCAAATTTTTACGAATTCTTGGCAAGCGAAGTCATCCCACATCAAGATCAAATTCTCAAAGATACAGATGCAAGCTTTCCAGCAGAATTTTTGAATAAAGGACCAACAACTGGAGCTGAGTTTCCTTGCAAGCTTTTCCACAATCACACCAACCCCAAGTCAGTGCATCGTTTGAAACCAAGTGATATTGACTATGTAGCAGCACTAGGCGATTCAATCACCGCTGCTTTTGGAGCCAAGTCGAGGAATCTTCTCGAAATATTCGCAGAATTCCGTGGGGTTTCTTGGAGCATTGGGGGAGATAATTCTCTAAAAGATGTTGTCACTGTACCCAATATCATCAAGGAGTATTATTCTGATGTCAAAGGATTTTCAGTGGGAATCACCCCTTTGAAAATACGGATTCCATGGAAATCACATTTGAATTATGCAGTTTCTGGTAAGATACACGTATTTTGACAGAAACTAATAAATTGATCCAGTACTTAAAATTTCTTAAAACTGTCAGATTTTGAGAACTGAAACTTTTGTTGAAACCGTCACACATTGAGATGTACTTTATCCCTTGATGTTTACACAATTCCATCTGAATTCATACTTTGGACTCTGTCTCTCGATAACGAAAGAAAGTAGATTGTGGTCAATGTCCTGGTTTTCGAATAGTGACTTAGCTTAGCCTATTGTTGTATTGTTGCATGACTGACTTGCTGTCAGCTCAAGTCACAGGGTGTCCACTGCGAAGTTCATAATAATAATAATAATAATAATAATAATCATCATTAATAATAATAATCATTATCATCAACAACATAATCGACAACACAACAGTAGGGGCATAAGTACTCATTTTCATATCAGAAACTAATGCCCGGGACTGGTAGGTAGTTTGATTTTAGGATATTTTCGCCACCAAAAGTTTCTGAAGGGCTTCTTCTATTTTTAATGCCAGAAGTGTTAGTGTAGAGTTAATTTAGTTTTTTAGAAGGGCTCCCAAATTACTTAGCAAAATATCAAGTCAGGTAATAAAATGATTCGTACTCAAAACAATATAAAAATAGTTTACTCAAATCAAATTTTCGACCACTGCAGTGCCGATCTGTATTTTCTTTTTTGGGCCATATAACAAGGACAGATTTGGTAAGACAATAACACGAGTTGGTTTTAAACGACACCGCAATTCAAAGCGATTAGCGATCACCGACAAAGGAATTCTCGCAACCAGTAATTCAAAACAAACAAAGCCGCAAAAGTTTCTCTGTAACCCATGTAGCTAGCTCGCACGTTATGCATTCCAGATACTGTTTTTAAGAGCAAGCAAGAGCATATATCGAACGAAGAAGGTTATATTTACACATCTACCTCGGGCATTTTATTTCTTTGGTTGGGAAGCTGAGCAGTAAGTGTTTTAATTACATCCAAAAAATAAGAGAATTGAATCGCCTCCCAATCAGCTTCTGAGCCAAAGAAATAAAATGCCCGAGGTAGATCCTTCGTCTTTCGATATATGCTCATGTTTGCTCTTAAGAACAATTTCTGGAACGCACAAGGAGCGCGCTAGCTACTTGGGTTTCAGAAAAACCTTTTTGCGGCATTGTTTGTTTTGAATTTATGGTTCCTTTGTCTGCAGTCGCTAATCGCTTTGAATTGAGGTGTCAATCAAACGCAACTGTTGCTATTGTATTACAAAATCTGCCCTTGTTGGCCTATATTTGATTTTCAGACGTTTTGAAATTGCAACGAGTCTGCAAAGGACCTGTGACAATGGCACTTTAGGCTCTAGCCTAGGCATGGGTACTTAGATACTGCATTTATGCTTCGCTTTGCATGCCTCTGCGGAGAAAATTTGCATTGCTCTACAGAAAGAAGAGAAGGTTTCTAACGCTACCTCCTCTGCAGAACCAGGGTGCGCCAAAGACAGCTGATACGAAGATAGGTCAAACAAAATGAAGCAGAAGAGTTTAAAGACGGAACACTTGCCAAGTATGCATAAACAAATTAGTTTCCTCGTATTCTGCATCGTGAACCTAATGCCTGAAAACCACCGCCACTGTCCAAAAACAACTGCCAAGGTCAGCTTCAAAAACAATCGCTGCCGAGAAAATCAGGCAAGGTCAAATAACAAAGACTTTGGGAAAATATACCAAAATGCTTGTCCATTCACCTGGCAATTTTGGGTTTTGCCAGTGATTGATTTTTCTAATGAATACATTTAATTTTCCTTAAGCGTCTGATTACCACCGCCGGTACCCTACTGCAGTGTGGATCCATGATTTCCACCTCGGCCAAATTTGATTTTAGACAATCTTAAATTTCAACGTACCCGCCAAGGATCCTGCGTGACAACGGCTCTTTAACCATACTGTTTAATTCAACGTATAGGTGCAATTTCAATCGACCTTCCTGGGCAAGCAGAGAAGTTGATCAAGCAGCTCAAATCATTCGACGACTACAAGGATAGCTGGAAACTCTTGACGATCTGGATCGGTGGCAATGATCTTTGTGGGTATTGTAAGAATGATAAACATACTTTGGATAAATATGTCGGAGGTATCAGAGACGCTTTGGATATGTTTCACAAAGAGGTATGTGCATTTTACTATTTGCTTCTTCAAAGTATGAGACCCTTTTTGGCAGGGTGTGCCAGGAGCTTTAATTTCAACTGTCCCCTTCTGCTACGCTATGATATTTGTCACCTCTACACGTTTTTTTTTATAAGAAACTGGTTTATAAGAAACTAGTACTACGATGACCAAAAATTTAAGAAACTCTAATACTACGCTCAAGAACAGTTAAGAAACTCTAAACTCTATTTCTGATATCTCTCTTGTTATGTCTCTCTTATCCTATGTCTCTCTAACAAAGGTATCTTCATCTTTTCTCGACTGCAATGCAAAATTGGTAAATTTTTGACTTAATGTGCATGGCTTCTTCTTGATGACAATGTCAATGCAAAATGGAAACCCTTTGTCGAGAAGAAGGCTCAACTTCGAACAATACCGCAATTTTAGGACCAAAAAATAAGAAACTAATTAAGAAACTTTTACTACTAAAACACCGAAATTTTCATGCGAAATTAAGAAACTTTTAGTACTAAGTGCTGATCCAAGTTTCTTATAATAAAAAAAACGTGTATAGCAGGAGCCATGAAACGTACTGGATGAGTCAATAAAAAGGCCCGGCGTTAGAAAATATGCTGCTCCCTCGATATCAAAGCAATAATGTTGAAAACTATCTCGTTTTATTCCCGATATGTCCAGTTATTGTCCAGTTTGTCCAGTTGTTGTTAAGTAATTTGCCTCGCTTTAATCGGCCATTCCCTCCAGTCGATGTGAGAGATTTCCTATAGAAAACCCCTTTCGAAAACCTGCAACAGCTGGTTTCGTCACCTTGAACTACCAACCAATCCCCCCCCCCTGGGATTGTTGGTCCCCAAGTAATTCCACGTCTCATCTAGCAATAATACTGTGAGGAATTCCAGTTCCATTGCACTGATCGATCTACTATCGGTTGTGCCCCGTTGTCCCAAAAAAGTTGGCTCCAAGATATGAACTTAGCTTTAGTCAATGGCTAATTACTCTCAAAATGGTTCTCAATAGTTAACTTGATCATAGGTACCTCGTTTGTTGGTATTCGTATTTTGAGAGCAGAAATATTAATCTTGAAAGCTCAAATTTGCATCTACCTCCGTGCCAGAGCTTTGGCGTTTTGGCCTAAACAAATTCTCAAAGCTCCATGGAATAAATCGACGATAGCCTTGCTAAAATTTGAGCAATATTAGATCACATTACATTCTGCTTGTTAGAAGTCATCTATTGCGCAGTTTTTTTGTAATTTTCCTTCAATTTCAATTTTTCATTTTGATTGTCAAGGGCCAAAGCTCTGGTTTGGAGGTGGATGCAAATTTGAACTTTCAAGATTAATGTTTCTACTACGAAAGCACCAATACCAGTAAATGCAGTACATATGTTCAAGTTAACTATTGAGGAAAATGTTGAGAGCGATTAGCCATTTATTAAAGCTAAATTCACATCGTTGGGCCCAATCAAATCTGCATACTTCTTTTGCAATATCTGGTAGATACCCAAACATACAAATGTCATTGATTTAAAACTCATTTGCTCAAATAATCAATTTTTAAACACTTTAAAACTTTCACAAATAATATCTTAATCTTTCCAACCTTTTATCCCCTTATTTACACTTTTGAAGCTAACTCCAAGTCTATCAATCCAATATTTGGAAATAATTCCACAAGGCATAAATAAGAAATAACTTTTAACGTCTCATTACTTGGGTCCTTCTCGGTTACACAACAACAGCAACAGTTAACAGTTAATAGCCAGAGGCTTTGAGGTGCTCTACTACCTTGGCAACACTATTGTTACACTGCCCATGCTGGCCTCCTTCTGTGCAGTGAGCAATAACTATAGCTGTTTTCGAAGCTTGTATAGTAATTGCACCAGATCCTTGCTTTTTGCCAAGTACTAGTTTGCTATCTCCATCAAAACGCAACATCTGGTATTTGGTTGCTGCGACGAAAATCCCATTGAAAAAGTTATGTCCCTGTTCACCAGCTTTGACATTTTTTGCGATATTTACGCATTCATCTTTTGACGGCTTTAAGCCAGCTTTATGCTTAGGTGACGTCCAAAGTCCTGAAGAGACAATGATATACAATTTTACGAAGTTTTCTACCATTATCATCATCATTTAACAAAAATTCGCCTTTACGGGAGTATAAATTAACTACACTAAACTATTAATTTATACGAACACTGGAATAATTGGTAAATTCAAGTTTACAACAACTTGGTGGTCGCAAAATGACTGAAAAAGGCCTAAAATGCTTGATCAAATTAATAAAGGACTCCTCAATCAGAACAAGAGAGAAAATGCAATTTCTCATGGGTGAGAGATATCGTCTGCACATCTATTGACATGACATTGAAAATCGTTAGTATCTGTTTGAAAATCTTTGTCTTATAACTCTTGAGAGAGGTGAAACGTCTGTGCGTATTGTTCTGTGTGAGGAGAGTCCTAACGATTTGATCAAGTGTTTTAGGCCCTTTTCAGTCATTTTGCAATCATGAAATTTTGTAAAGTTTAATTTACCTACACTCTTTTTTTTTATAAGAATATTTTAAATTTTGTCCAGCCTCGATACTCTTAACCCTAATCCTACCGGGCTTTTTTTGATCTAACATAGCCGGGGGGGGGGGGTGCTTTCCACCCCCCCCTCTATAAATAGCCGTAGACTAATGGGAAATCATTGAAACTTGACAAGGGCGTAGTCCTACCTATTCTTACTCGATTGGTAGTTTTGGGCGTGGCCACCTCATTAGGTGACGTCACTATGACGTCATAATGCCGGAAAATGTCAAAATATATGGTTTTCCGGCTTATTTGTTCTAAAAACGGAATAAAGGTAATCTGAATGACTTTTTCCATCCTTATTTGGCGTATTATTCATTTCCAATTCAAATATGATGCATATAAGTGTTTTTAGACTGTTATTTTGGAAGAAAATGACAAAAATTGATGACGTCATAACTAAAAACTGTGTTTTTCTGCCAAAATTTGATAATAATTAGCTCAAAATGCTTTTAAAGTATTGCATAACGCAATTCTATGCATTTTTAACAAAATCTATCGGAAAAAACTTCAAAATTTGACAAAATGACCCAAAATGGCGGCCAGAATTACGTCATCATTTAAGAATGCTGACGTCAGCAAAATCCATTGTTATTGACAACAATAGAAAGCTAATTGTTTGCTGATTCTTTTAAAGTACAATAGTCAACGTTTGGAACTAATTCTGGGAGTAAAAATATCAAAATCATTAATTTTTCTAATACCTTGCTCCAAATATGGTAGTGTCACCTGTCACGTGACACCTATTGTTCAAAAATTTAATTGTCAAAATGTAGCTAATAGATAATTAGTAATTGTCAGAGAGTTTGAGGGTCATAGCTTTTGTCGTTAAATAATGCTCTGCAAAAAACCGACAGGATCTAACTTTTCCAAGGGGGGGGTGGCCTAAATGTCCCCTCACCCTGATTAAACAAGGAGGAAAATGGATTTGCTGGTTATCTTGCTCTCTCACTGCCACAAAGAATTTGCTGTGGTAACACTAACCCCCCCCCCCCCGGTAGGATTAGGGTTAAGAAAGTTTCGTTTTGAGCCTGAACATATTCTTAAAGTATTTATGTCAGTCATGCGATTCTCTGTTATGAACATCACAAAACAGGCAACTGCTGAAAAATGAGACACAAATATGCCAGCTGAGGCTGGCAATATTCTTATGATATTCTTAAAAATTGGATGATTCTGAGCCTGAATATTCTTATAAACATTATTCTTATAAAAAGAAAAGAGTGTACAGGGTGTCCCAAAATAGTAGTGCCCAGTTTGCCTAACGATTGCAACAAAACAGCAAGAGATTCTTGCCAAATTTTTATATGATGTTGCTCTTTAGATGTTCAAATAAAGTTTCCTGCCATCCCCGAAAAATTCCGTTGAAAAATGATGGAGCTATGACCTTCAGAAGACCAAATTTGCCTGATGACTGAAACCAGCGGTCGGCCATGTTGTAGCCTGCCACAGGCTTCCATTTTGTCTTACTATTTTGCAGCGATAAATTTGATTTGATTAGACATTGATTGAAGCTAAATTCACAGCGCTGGAGTCAACCAAATCCGTATACATTTATTTAGGACACCCGGTATATAAATAATATAAATGTATAAAAAAATAATATAAATATAACATAAATATACTTTATATACCTTAGAATACTGTAAGAATATATTCAGGCTGATAAAGTTTACATTGTTCTTATTTTGCTAACAGTTACTCCCTTTTTCCCTCAAGACAGTATGGACGAATTTTAAAAATGAGGGCCGTTCGAAAGTTTAAATGCGAGGCTAGGTCTGGTGTTATATTTTTGGCAATCACATTTATCGCAGCAATGAGAACGGAATCTTTTGAAATGAGAGATGAAATCAATCGCTTTGTTTATGTCGTTTATGAGAAATACTAAATGCAGAGTATAGTACACTCTGTTTTATAAGAATACTATATATCTTGTCCAGCCTCGATATTCTTAAGAAATTTTTGGTTTGTGCCTGAATATATTCTTAAAGCATTCTTATTTTTTATTCAAACCTGTTATGATTCTCTGTTGTGAACATCGCAAAACAGGCAAATGCTGGAAAATGAGACACAAATATGCATATTTTTCAAATATGCGAGCTGGAGGCTGATATATTCTTAAAATGTTCTTAAAAATTGGATGATTCTGAGCCTGAATATTCTTATAAACATTATTCTTATAAAAAAACAAGAGTGTAGGACAAACTGTCACCTTGTGCAAGCGAAAAGTGATTTTAAGAGAATCAAAGAGTCTATAATGAAAGAAGAAGGAATGAATTAGAACATGAGGCCAAGCTAGCCCCCTAAGTAGAAAATAGCTTTCAATCTTTACATTTATTCTAATTTAACATTGTAAATATTCCTTTTTATTTTAATAAAATTGTAATTAGGTTTTGGCTAGTTTGTACTTTAGCGGACACACTTTTAACGTTTCTCCGTGTGTGAATTTTGTACTGATTTTGGATCGAAAATGCATCAGTACTAAGATTAAAGTATACCAATTGAACCAGCGGGGGCTTGGGGGCGGCAGCCCCTAAAAATTTGGAGCAAAACGAATTTATTGATTGCCGGTTCCTGCTGCAGTTTTATGCCATATTTAAGTCATTTTGACGTTCTCCAGTAATTGCGAATTTGTCGAATTACGTTCGAATTTTGCATTATCCAATCAGATAATAGAATTTACATCACTATTGTTTAGAAAGCCAATCAGCAGTTAGTTCTAACAATATGATTCAATTCAACCTCTGTTTTCCTTGGAAACTGTGTCCGCCAAAGTGCATTTGTTTTTTCGTTAGCTCTCATTAACTCATTAATTCTTTTACAAGCCACCTTTCACGTGCACAAGGCGACAGTTTGCCGTACTGGTTTGAGGCCATTTTTACGGCTTTGTTTGTTTTTAATTTCCTAGGCCGAATTTCTTCTGTATGCAATCCAATCGCTAATCGATAAGCAACTGATACTATTGTGTTACAGTTCAAAACCTGTCCTTGTTGTGATGTCAAGTTTGAACGACTAAATAAAAGCAAAAAGCTTATCTGGTCTGAGCGGCCTTAACAGCAAAAAGAGCATCATACCTCCATCCATTCCAATAATACATGCTTTGTCAATATGTCCAACTCCTTTTGCATCACGTGAATACCCTATCAAACTGTCGATGTAAGAATCCCAGCTCATGTTGTCTTCTGTAAGAATAGATGAAAAATGATTAATGCACTCTGCAAACTTCTACCACAAATTCTGCAAGACCCAACTGCACTTGAAATTTAACCGTTTTACTTTCTAGCATCAATTAATGTGACGAAATATTGCTGAGATAGTTCAAACGATTCACACAGACAGCATGTCACGTGACTTTATCAATTAGTAGCGCTCGAAAATAAGACTTGGTGAAGCGAATGAAGCCATTACAAAACATGGCGTCGCACTGATATTTTGAGATATCTGCGTTGGTTTACACGTATTTTCTTATAAGAAACCGTTTGTAACGATCTAAATGCTTCGGAAAATATAACTTAAGTAACTATATATTTTGATAAAGTAATTCATTTGAGATGTTCACGAGGGCAGAGGTAATAATAAACATGAAGTATTATGAAACTTTTAAGAAATTCGTAAGAAACTCTGAGAACTCAAAACCTGATAATTTTAACAAAAAGTGAGGAATTTTGACTTACCTGGAATATTCTTACCAGAGTCAAACTTCGTCATAAACATTCAAAGGCAAATAAATATTCATTACGGCCTAAGCAAATGGCAAATAATTAATTGTTATTCGCTCTAAGACCAAAATTGTAGGAGATCGATCCATTATTAATAAGCTGAATACTTCTAGAAACGAGACTTTCCTGGTTTGCCAAATTTGATTTTCGGAAGTTATGAAATTGTAGAGTACCGCACTCACAAAGGACCCTGTTCGACAATGTTAACTACAATTAGACCTATCGCATTTTTGCCGTATCGAATCCAATAGATGCTGCTAAAAGTTTCTAAGTGTCAATTTACTTCGACATGAAAACGATGTTTAAATCATCAACCGTTTTGAATTGTTAGAACAGAAGGACAAACACTGCTCGATTTAAACATCGTATTTATACCACGTTTCATTAATTAATTCTAGGCCAAGGTCACCGATTTCTATGTGTGATCAGCCCGCTTGGACATTTGGAAAAATGGTTATAGTAACCATTGTTTTCAATCCGACACTGCAAAAGATAATTGTTAAATCAGATGTTTAAACGCGGCAGATTCTGCCGTTTACTTGTTTACCTGGCTTCCACTTCTTGTTTGAGTCATTGTACATATATATGTAAAAAATATCCAAAAAATATGCCCCATTTGTGTGGCTGCTGCAGGGGAGCTGTATGTTCTATTGTCCCATTGTACGTTCTATTGTTCTATTGTTTCGTGCTTTATACAATTGCATAGTTAGTTTGAGACTAGACTTATGACGATGAGTCTCTTGTTTCCCTGTGCTCTTTGACTTCTTGATGGCGCTTCAGTCAACAGAGACTCATAATATTACTCTGAAAAAGTTGACCCTATTAGGCCTAATATGCTGGGATTCCTAGCATACCAATCAGATTGCGAGATTTGGCGAAGAACAATAAGTTTCGAACCTTCAATTCGATTGACGCAGCTTACTAAATTTGAAGGAAGTTGCTGCAGCAGTAACCTTGAAGATTTCTCTGTTATGTTTTGGTCTTAAAAACGTGGACATTGCAGCCTTAAAAGACTTATTTTGCACTCACCAGGTAAAGTGAACTTTCTCCTTCAGATGAATACCAAGTTTTGTTGATTAAATGTCTGCTTACCGTGGTTTCTATCGCATTTTCTTTCTGAGGAGTGACTGTTGAACAGAGCCGAAGCAGACGTTCGATCCAGATTCGATCAATCGAATGCAGAAGTTAGGGTCAGGTTTTTAACTGTTTCATTATGAGTCCCTGTGAGCAAGGTACCGCAGGGATACAAGGGACTCATCGTCGTAAGTCTAGTTTGAGACCTCTTTGCAGCCAATGCGACAAATGTAGCTGATTTATGCCACAACACAGATCAGTGCCACAAGAAACAAAACAGATTTTGTAACACAATAGCTTTCGTGGACAACAGCGATTAGCGATTGCCGACCAAGCAAATTCCTTCAATCAGTGATTTAAACCAAACAATGCCGCATAAGTTTCTCTGAAACCCAGGTTTCTAGTCTAGCGCGCTCGTTGTGCATTCCAAACATTTTTTTAGAGTAAACATGAGCATGTATCGAACGAAGAAGGATACATCTGCACATCTACATCGGGCATTTTACTTATTTGCTTCAGAAGTTGAGCAGTAAGGGAGCTGTCATTTTTAATGACAGGGAGGGGGGTGGAAGCTTTTTGAAAATTTGCCCAAAAGATTTTAGACCCCTGCATTCTAGCCATGAAAAATTTCAGACCCCATCTAATTTCACCAAAAAATTTCAGACCCCTGACAGCACAAAACGACTTCAAAGAACCAGACTGTCACAAAAGCATCAAACAAAACAAAGAAGATTTCAATTGAAGAAGAGAAGAAAGAACTTAACAGACAAAAAACATTGATGTCTAACCGTTTGAGAAAATAAATAAATAGTTTAGCTAAAATCTACAAAATTGAATTTTTTTCGAAGTTATTCAAAAATTTAGCACATTTATTTTCAGACCCCAGCATAAATTCCTCTAAAGTTTTCAGACCCCAATAAATTTATCCTAAAATTTTTCAGACCCCTCCTCATTTGCTTCCACCCGGGTGCCTGCAATTATTTATGACTGCTCCCTAAGTGTTTTAATTACACCAAAAAAATGTGAGAATTCAATCGCCTCCCAATCGGCTTTGAACCAAACAAATCAAATGCCCGATGCAGAGGTGTAGATATATCCTTCTTCTTTCGATTTATGCTCGTTTTTGCTCCTAAAAAAAGATCTGGAGTGCATACCGAGCTGGCTAGCTACACTCTTTTTTTTTATAAGAATATTGCTTATAAGAATATTCAGGCTCAGAATCATCCAAATTTTAAGAATATTATAAGAATATTGCTCAGCCTCAGCTAGCATATTTGTGTCTCATTTTCCAGCAGTTGCCTGTTTTGCGATGTTCATAACATTCTTATTGTTACAATTGCTTAAAATTTTCTTTCGTTCAACCATTTCTTCATAATGATATGACACATGTTCCCCTGAAACCATACCAGATTTGAAAAAATAAGAATAGAATACTTTAAGAATATGTTAAGGCTCAAAACGGAAAATTTCTTAAGAATATTGAGGCTGGAAAAAATTTATAGTATTCTTATAAAAAAAAAGAGTGTACCTGGGTTTCAGAGAAACTTTTGCAGCTTTGCTCGTTTTGAATTACTGGTTGAGAGAATTCCCTTTGTCGGCGATTCGCTTTGAATGGCAGTGTTAATCAAACATAACTCATGCTATTCACGTAGACTGATTGTACGTTCGTAGGTTATCGCTATTGATAAACTGATGGACGCTATCGCTATAACTACTGAGGCGACTGAAGTGACAACAACAGCAACAATTCACTTCGATTAGATGAGCGTAAAGCCTGGTTTCCATTAAATCGCAAAGTGTCATAAGTGTCGCATGTGTCGCAGAATTTTGGTTCTGCAACACATTGCGACGAATGGAAACTGCTGTGCTAAAATGCTGCGACACTCTGCGACACTCTGCGATCGGTGTCGCAGAGATAGAAACTTTTCTATCTCTGCGACACTTTGCGACACTCTGCGACACTCTGCGATTAATGGAAACACCTGTCCTAA
Organism: Aurelia coerulea; assembly: GCA_039566865.1. Classification (NCBI taxonomy): domain Eukaryota; kingdom Metazoa; phylum Cnidaria; class Scyphozoa; order Semaeostomeae; family Ulmaridae; genus Aurelia; species Aurelia coerulea. Next base: position 15,810,597 of record CM076962.1, read on the forward strand.
AGTTCTGCGACCAATTGCGATCCCAAAACAAAAGAGTTACGTGATGTTGATCTGTTTCCAAAATTTCCGCCTTATTGTCTTTGAAACATGGCACCGAAATTCTTCAACACTCTGCGACCAATGGAAGCGTCCTGTCGCAGAGAGTCGCAGAGTTCAGCAAACCAAAATTCTGCAACACTCTGCGACACTTGCGACACTTTGCGATTTAATGGAAACCAGGCTTAAGTTGAGGGTCCTTGTGTAGTGAGACTAACAAATTCTGTCCTTGTTGCCACGAGAAAGTCGAGAAAAATCGTGATTGTTTTAAAACATCACTTTATTTGTTCTCCAAAAATGCCAAAATGATGTAAATTTTGAAAGAAAGCTTTCAAGCGTTGTATTCCAAAAATTCCATCATTTCAGGTTCCCAAAATGTTTGTCAATTTGGTGCAAATTATTGATGTGACAGAGTTAGCGAAGATCAATTCAGATTATTGCAGGCCACTTCATTACATCCTCTGCAAATGTGGCACAAGTGCAGGAGAAGCAATGAAGCAAACTGTCAAAGAAATGGCGACCAAATATCGAGCAGGCGTTGATGATCTTATAAACTCTGGAAGGTAGGACTTTTCAGAACTTTTACGAATATCTCTATCAAGCCAGGGGCGGATCCAGCCCGAAGTTGAAGGGGGGGGGGGGCAACTTGCAAACTGGGCGCCAAATATATAAAGAAAATTTTAATAAAATTTTTAAAATTTCTAAATTTTTTGGACGCTTTTCAAAGAAAACTCTTTGATTTACTGCAAAATAACGCCTTGATTTATATGTTTCTCCCATATTTAAATCGAAACAGTTGAAAAATCATGCGTTAGAATCAGGAAGAGGGGCACTTTTTTCGCCAAAAGAGCGGCGCCAAGCTGAGTTTTCATCGTGAAGGGGGGGGGGGGCAATTGCCCCCACTTGCCCCCCTAAATCCGCCACTGTATCAAGTAGCAATAAAATAAGTCACTGAGTGCGATGTTTTTGTATAAAAACAAACTGAATCAAGGTACAGTAAGTACCCACATGTAAGAAACCATTTTTTAAACTGAGGCCTCAGAAAGTTTCTTATTGACAGAGACTTTTCATAATCATAATCAGAACCAGGCCCGTAGGAAGCATGGGGGGGGGGGTAGGGGGGCTCAAGCCCCCCAATAATTTTTTAAAACAATGGTGCTACGTCACATGACTTTATTAGATGTATTGTTCTCTATTGTTTTAAGAACAATTGCCCCCCCCCCCCAATCCGAAGCTTCTTCCTACGGCCCTGATCAGAACATAATTTTCATCAAACTGAAACGGTTTCTAAATTACAAGGTGCATAAGTTAGAAAAAATAGCCCCTAGGTTCTTATTTTTGTTGGTTCTTATATGCGGGGATTTACTGTAAGAGTCTGTTGACCGAAGCAATATCATTCAAGTCAACGCGCATCAGGAAACAAGAGATTGAGTAATTAGTCTAGTGCTTGGCATAATACTGTATTACTGCAGACCTTCGTGGAGTATGGTTCAACTGCATATTGCTATAATTTTCAGGTATGACACCAGAAAAGACTTCACTGTTGTGATTCAGCCATTCTTTACGAACACGCACGCCCCACGGATGCCAGATAACAAGACAATAGACATGACATACTTTGCTCCTGACTGCTTCCATTTCTCTGCTAAAGGACACAAGGCAGCAGCACTTGCATTATGGAATAATATGATTGAACCAGTCGGCAAGAAGAGATTAATGTAAGTGACTTCATTATTTCCACACAAGGGCGCCGGAGCTACATGGCCGGCAGTTGGTGTCTTTTCCATTAAATTTCCAGTCTCTAAAATACTACCAGGTGAGTCCCCCCAGGGGCGGGGGGGGGGGTCATTTGACTTTTTTCGTATAGACAAAATATCTAAACATAGCATAAGGCTCAAATCTTTAAAAAGGTGGGTGTAAAGTTCTATCACATTTGTCTTGGAATCAAATGGCTTGAAAGGAGCTTAGGATACTTCGCAGCAAATCTGCCGTGGCAATTTATTGATATCTTGATTAATTTCAAAATGGCAGCATTTTTTATATTTGAGGCTGTGAGGCCGTCAAATTTCTAAATCCTAAACCAGAAAAGCTAGAGATGTAGACCTCTATAAACTATGGCTTTCTTGAAGATTGTATCATTTTGCCTCCAGTGACGTAGGATCTACCGTGATTTTAAATTTCTCAAAATTTCCCATGAATTTTTTCAAAAATAATCAAAAAGCCACCATTTTGAAATCAATCAAGATATCAATAAATTGCCACGGCAGATTTACAGCAAAGTGCCCTAAGTTCCTTTCATGCCATCCAATTCAAAGAAAAATGTAATGGAATTTTACACCCACCTTTTTATTTGAGCCCTATGCTTCTAAACATGGTCATCTAAACTACACTACTCAAAGAAACTAAACAGGGTATTAAAGGCACTGAGTCCGCATAAATAGCCCGTTCATAACCAATATCAGCTTCTTTTCAATCATAAAACAAAAGTTGTGATTTAATCGCTATTGAAATGAAACCAAAGAAATTCCTGAGGATAATGCAAGGATTAAGAAGTCTTTGGTCTCCACTACTAATGACTTTAGCACAATTGTGCGATAACAAAGGGCCGTCAGCAGTTTGTCAGCATAGCGTTAACGCTCAGCTATTTATATGGACTCAATTCCTTTAAGTATAAATTAATCTTTTGATGTTACTTTTACTGTGATTTTTGGACTGGTCAGAATATTCTTTACTTCATGGCTTGGTTATTTTAACGTTTCTGGTAGATAGTATTCACGTATTGTGAAAAAAGGATAGAAAGACTTTCAAATACGAGAATGTGCACTGGAAAAATGATTGTTTCACCCAGCTCTGGAATTTTCCCTTTCAAATGATGGCCGGCGTAAGGAAGAATCGGCGAACAGCATACTCCAAATTTAACAGATACACTTCAAACATAATTTAATAAGAACCCGCTCTAACAACGTTTTGACAACCGGCTCTAAAAAAATTGACTTCTTTCAATACGTGGCGTTAGAGAACATAAGATCCTTTTGGATGATTACAAAGTCCGTCCTGAGCTAAGCAAGCATAAGAAAATCTGAAAATTGATTTCTTCATAACCCCAAATGATCGTTGATGTTGTTTTTAGCTACAGTGAGTGTTGCTCCTAAAGTCGCCTTCCATAGAAAATCAAGCGCCTTGTATGTCTCAAATTAAATGTCATGAGAGATTTCCGATAATACAAAATTGCTTATGTTTATGCAGAACCCTGCAGAACGTTTCTATTTGCGGGCATCTAGTTTGAGACAAGTAGTTACGAAAATAACCTCTGTGCAGAATCATATGCATGAAGATGTTTTGGTTCAGTGTGATCACGTGCCTTCCCCCAGTTAATGGAACCATTGTTTGCTGGGATCCTGCACCTTTCCTCGCAACTTCACCTGCGACGTTTGCATCCGTAGCTGTGTAGGAGGAGGGTCCTTCTATCAGTGTTCTACCTTCGGTGATGCTGCGAATGCTAGCCTCTGTGCAGGCCGCCGGTTACATCATCCTCTAAACTTATTTGCATAATGAATACTATCAATAAGTGGCTAACGATGCGTTCGTTCTAGAAAACGATTGTTTTAACATAATTAAGCTGCTAATGAAGTCAAGAACGTGCCAATTCTGGGTAAATTTGTTGTTGTGCCAGGGTAAACATCATGGTGATTTATCCATCTTATGGTGTCAAATCTGTCTAACATGAAATAAGCCGACGTCAAATGTTGCTATAGGATCGCGGGAAACTTCTGTCTTGTGTGCGCTTTCTGTGCGCTTTCTTTATTTCAGTGCCAATTAGCAGAGGTAAAACGTTAATCAATTGCTTTAACGAGCGTGACTACCTTACTTTCTTTCTTTCTTTCTTTCTTTCTGACTGACCTGGAGCCCCCTCTTAGATTACAAAGGACTTTGTAATCAAAAAAGAATCCAAAAGAATATCCAGTGAGGAGCACACAGTGCGCATCCCATCAGCAAGCTATACTAAGTACCACCCCCCTCATAGGTTGCGCTGTTCAAGATCAAATTAGTATAGCTATATTTGCAGTTGTGAAAGTGAAATTGCGGTTTTTAGCGCCAAGCGCTGGGATCACAGAAGTAGCTAATTGCTAATCGAGTCCGCTAACTCCTGGTCATGACGCTCAAGAGGTAGGGATCTGCCGGGTATTGAACCCTGTCCGCCTGACTGTTCTGGCTGCAAAGTCAGAGGATTACACCACTGCGCCACAACACCTTCAAAAGCACAGAACGATCTGGTTGACCTGGCAGGCGCTGACCTGAACGATCGAAATGCTTCCTACCGTTTGTTGGAATGTGGAATGAATAGTAAGATGGCCAATCGAGTGCTGTGTCACTTTTCTGAATAGGCGTGGGAGATTTTTTAAAACAATAGGATTTTTACGGATTTTTTTAAAAACGAAAGGATTTTAGCCAAATGTGCACGAGTTTTTACAGACTGATACGCCCCTTGGCCAATACTCAAAGCTATAACTGGCAGATTAGAGGAGTTGTTATTGCCACAGCGTGATTTTAGCTCTATTTTTGAACCAGGATTTCATCTCTGAAACCTGGGTAATAAGATATTCTCTGTTTATGCATTTAGGTGGTCAGAGGGAGAACAATTTGAATGTCCAAATAAGAAATTCCCATATTTCTTTACGAAGAAGAACAGCAAAGAATTTATTGAGAATAAATTTGATGAAAGTGAAGAGCTGCTGCACCTCAAAACCACGAAACTTGACTCCGTGGCACATAGCTCCATCGATGGTAAGAAAGATGGGTGCAAAAATGGTTGCGAATCTGGCTCAAGCACAACCACTATTGGCCTTGTCGTTGCGGCAGCTGTTATGGTTGCTGTTGTTGTCATAGCACTGGTTGTGAAATCGAGGCAACGTGGATACGAGAAACTAACGGCTAGTGCCTCTCCAACTCAGTATCACTCAATCTGAGTTGCTAAAGAACAAAATGTTGATACCTGATTTTCAATGAAATGGTATATGATATCTTATGAACTGAATAACTAAATTTTGATGCAGTTGTCAATGATCTATATTTATATATATCACATTGTTATTTTTAAATTCTACAGAATGAATATTGTGCGCTGATGTTAGAAACATAAGGCTTCACAAGCCCCACAAAGGAGCTTCTAGATTCTATATATCGTTGTGTTTTAGATAATTTTAGATAAACAAGGGCAAAGTTAGTAAAAACAAAGGATATGGATCTGACAACACAATGTTTGCAGCCTTAAGAATATATTTTACACCTGAGCAGCCAACCATAACGTTTTGAAATAATTCGAAAAAAAGGACAGGCCACGATGCCAGCATGATGCCAGCGTCGATCGTCGGATCCGAAGATACTTGCAGTGACGAATGAATAAATCAATTGAGGGCAGAAACACCGCAACACGACGAAAAACAATTAGCAAATGTGTGTGAATTTATACTTTACCAATGTTTCTTCCTGCCATGCAGGACTTCTTCAAGGCAGTCATGTGACAGTTATATTTACATAGCGTTTTGCTCGCTTTAGTTATTTTCATTTGAATAAGTGCACTAAGAGGTGTCGAATATATTCATCTGAAAGGCAAATCCTTTTGTCTTCTCGGAATCCTAAATCTTTTGTTTTATAAAATTTGCCTTGCTAGATGTTTTTATCGTGCGCTGATGTTCGAAACATTAGGCTTTACAAGCCCCATAAAGGAGCTTCTAGATTCTATAAATCGTTGTGTTTTGGAAGATTTTAAAATCATAAATGTTAATGTAAACTGTTGTTGAAATGGCTAGACCATAGAAGATAGAAAGATGGTAAATCCTTTTAAGATTTTATACACGAATATTGTTACACATATTTTTGGCATGAATTAAAATTGTCTAATTCTTGAAAGTGTACCTGTATCTAAAGGGGGTTGGGCAACTAAATTGGAAACAAACCTAAATCTCTATTGTTTTCGGTACGCGTCCATTGTTTTCTGTATTCAGTTCTTCGTTGTGCAACAAACAGAGCACAAAAACGTATTCTCTGTGGGTACTCTATCATGATTATGAATCTTCCTTTCACCTACTACTGAGCCGAGATAAGATAACAGCCAAACAGTTCATGTTAAAAATCTCCAGAAAATGCTGATTGAAATCTATAAATCAATAAATAAATTGAACCCCTCATATTTGTCGGAATTTCACGAGAGGAAAGAAATAAAGTACGACCTGAGGACGAAAGATCTTTGTAAATTTCAAAAGATCAAGAATCTTTTTGGCTCAGACTGATTATCTTTAAGAGAAATGCGCAGGCTAAGAAAGTCTTCCCTGGAGCAAAGCAAAGCCCATCTCTTGCAACTTTTTATTGAAATAAAATCGTGGACTGATGATAATGCACCTGCAGACAATAAGGACATATTTTTTAATACGATAACATCAGTTGCTTGTGATTGCCACCACAATTCAAAGCGATTAGCGATTGCAGACGAATGAAATTGTCTCACCTGGTAATTCAAAACAAACAAAGCCACCAAAGATGCCTCAAAACCAGTGCAAACTCTCGCCTTGTGCACGCAAAAGATGATTTTTAAGGGAATTTATAACGAAAGAAGATGGATAAATCTAAAGTTCTGCCAAGTAGATTTTGTTTATTTGATTCAGAAGCCAAGCAGAAGGCATTGTAATTCTCGCGTATTTAAGACTTAAATAAAACAATTACCACACAGCTCCTGAATCAAATAAACAGAATCCACCAGGTAGAACTTTAGATTTACTCTTCTTTCGTTAAGCACATAACCTCTCTTAAAAATCACCTTTCGCATGCAAAATGCCAGCGTTTGCCCGACTAGTTTGGGAGCAATTTTTGCGGCTTTGCTTGGTTTTTTGTTTGAATTACTGATTGAGAGATTTCCCTTTGTCTGAAGTCGTTGCGTTCGTCGATTTGAATCGATGTGTCACTCAAAAGCAACTGATGCTATTGTATTAAGAAATCTGTCCTCGTTCCTGCCGACAATGTTCGTAGCGTCTTTATACATATTGCTAGTTAAGTAGTACCGGGTGTCCCAAAATGATGTATTATTGTTTGATTGCTTACATGTCCATAACCAATGAACCGATTTTCAAAAACTTTGTATTATTTGATTGTCTAAAGGCTGAATTATATTTTAAGATGTTGGTTGTGGTTTTACCACGGCGTTTTCATGTCGAAAAGAAGATCGATAAACCTGCTCAAATTCAAGCCTTAGATGGCATGAGAAAGAAATGGCCTATTTTTCCAGTCAACATTTTAGATGTATACAAAAGGATGATCTCGTATTCGTATTCTCTGAACTCAGTATTAACTGAATTCGTATTATCGGAACGCCATATATTCTATGAACGACATATAAGTTCAGCCTTTTGCATCAGATCTAAAATGTTGACTGGCAAAGAAGGCCGTTTCTTTTTCATGCTATCTAAGGCTTGAATTTGAGCCGCTTTATCGATCTTCTTTTCGACATAAACAAATCGGCCTAAACCACAGCCAACATCCTGAAATACAATTTAACCTTTCGGCAATCGGATAAAATAAAGTTTTTGAAAATCGGTTCATTGGTTATGGAGATATAAGCAATCAAACGATAATACATCATTTTGGGACACCCGGTACATCAAAATTGTTCTTTTATCTATTTACTTTTATAGTTGGAATGAATTACTACCCCGTACTAGGATAAAATCCACCTTCAAATCATAATGATGATTACCACTGTTTCAATGCGACGGAGACCCATCTCCTTACTGATTAAATAGTTAGAGACAACGACGAACAGGAGCTTAATTTACAAGCAGAATGTTTCACACCAAAGAATACATAATACGATACATACATTTAGTAATACTCAACAGCTTATGCTTAATACAAGTAAATTTAAATGCACTCGCTGTTTTGTTTTATATATCTATATAAATTAAGTCAAAGCCATGTCAATTTGAACGTACCCAATTACCATACTGACTGCAAAACAGTTCAACACAGCTTATGCCTCCTCTAATCCTGTAAGTGAAAATTTAACTCATTTAGCATAGTTTCCAAATATTCAATAGACCTTTTAGCTATTCTACAAAAACGCCTGGATCGAGCGTTATCGAGGTTCGGTAGAGTGGCGTTAGAGCTTCTATCAATATTGTGCATATTCGAAAATTCTACAAAGTGCACTTTGTAGAGTTTTCGAATTTGCACAATAGTGATAGAAGCTCTTAACACCACTCTATCGAGCCTCACGTATAAAAATAACGCTCGATCCAGGCTCTTTTGTAGAATAGCTAAAAGGTCTATGGGGCTTGATGAGAAACACGCAAACAAGTCCAGCGTTTGAGCATCAAATATGGCATTTTGAGCAGAAAAATTCCTTTATAATTCGCTAGATTCAAAAGGGGAGATCCTTATCTTGATACAGGCTGATCTTTGGGTGAAACATCAACTAAAATACTTGTTAGAAATCCGTTCATATCGCAGTAATCCCAAAACATACGGAGATTTTCTTTGTATCACAGCAGAGCACAAAGATTAATCTCCAAGATGTGACATTCATTTTGAAATTATAGTCGATAAACAATACCTCGTGGGTAATTCTACATCAAAGGGGGACAAAAAAGATAACTTTTTAACCATGTACTCTTAGATTTTGCTGATTTTAGGTTTATTCATTTAAGCATTATGATAATAGTAACATATCCAAATTTCAGCTCAGTACCATTTTTCATTCTGGAAATATCTTATTTCAAAGTTTTGACATTTTAGGCCTAATTTGTCATTGGCCGCCATTTTGAATTTACACTTTTAGTGAAATTAGCTATCTTTTGATCACCTTTTCAGAATTTTAGCATCCAAATGTAATTTTTATATGAATTTGGGGTGGAGAGCCCAAAAATAACCTCAAAATTATGATACCACCAACAGAAATCCTCATAAATGCACTATTAAGTTTGATTTAACAATGTTCCTTTGTTCATACTTAACTAATTTTTGCAATGTTGCTTGACTTTGACAAAACTGATATTTTGCAGGCATAAAGTAGTCACATGCACCTACTTTCATGGGAAAAATCTTTTCGGACAAACCTACCATCAAAGAGTTATCCATGTTCAATCATTTGCCTTATGTTTGTATCAGTAGTGAACCACCTTAACAAGTCTTTTTTTTGTGTTTTAAGGTGGCTCACTACTGAAATTTTCAAAATCATGAAACAGCGATAAGGTGGTTTACTACCAAGTAAAAATAAGTTAAAACGCACAAAAAGCGATTGGTTAAGGTGGTTCAATACTGATAAAACTTTCACATTAATACACAGTTTAGGTGTCCCGTCGCTCATGGTTTGCAAACAATGGGTAAAAGAGTTGCAAACCTGCTACGGTTCCTGCAACTTGCATTACACTTCTGTAACTTTCTTTCTAAATGCAACATTATGGTGCCAACATGCTACCAAATACTTTACAAACGTAGATGTTGTTGTTGCGCATAATACAAATATAAGGACAAACAATTGAACATGGATAACTCTTTGATGGTAGGTTTGTCTGAAGAGATTTTTCCCATGAAAGTAGGTGCATATGGCTACTGTTTGCCTGCAAAATATCAGTTTTGTCAAAGTCAAGCAACATTGCAAAAATTAGTTAAGTATGAACAAAGGAACATTGTTAAATCAAACTTAATAGTGCATTTATGAGGATTTCTGTTGGTGGTATCATAATTTTGAGGTTATTTTTGGGCTCTCCACCCCAAATTCATATAAAAACTACATTTGGATGCTAAAATTCTGAAAAGGTGATCAAAAGATAGCTAATTTCACTAAAAGTGTAAATTCAAAATGGCGGCCAATGACAAATTAGGCCTAAAATGTCAAAACTTTGAAATAAGATATTTCCAGAATGAAGAATGGTACTGAGCTGAAATTTGGATATGTTACTATTATCATAATGCTTAAATGAATAAACCTAAAATCAGCAAAATCTAAGAGTACTTGGTTAACAGGCTGTCCCTCATTGACGTGGATTTACCCTCGTGAGAAAACCGTGAAGTACAAAAGTTCTCCAATAATTTCTTATCCAGCCCTTTTAAATTGATGTGAAAAGGTGGGTCTGAATTCTGTGACACACTTTATTTAAATGAACGACTCCAAAGAAACTTTTGCTATAATTCTACCCCTCAATTTGTCAGAAATCTCAATTTGTTTTGAATACAGCGTATTTTATATTTCAACTCCTTTAAGATGTGACGTTATCAAATTCTAAATCGTAAGCTAGAGAAGCAAAAGACAATTGCTTGATACCATATTGTAAACATTAAACAGGGTTTTTTTGAAAATTGTATCATCTGTTTGCCAAAAAAGTTTAGAAATTAGGGTGCTTTTAACTCTCTCTTGAAAATTACTCTGTGATCTCTAAAAAAAGTTTAGAAACCACAAATATTTTAAGTTTTTTTCAAACTTTTCCTTCAATTTTTAAGAAAGGAGAAAACACACGATTTCTGCAAATAATGAAGATTATAATTCTGTGGGTACATACTAATCTATTTAATGAATCTTTTTAAGTCTTCTTGAAAAGGATCGATATAAATTCTTGCAAAAACAACAAAAAACCAAAATTCGTTAATTTGTTCTTCGCAAGAACCGAATTGAAGCGCGTGCGGTGAAACATGCTTTTGGCTATTCAACGTTGTTCTTAATTGCAGTTACTGATGAGCTGCTAACTCATTTCTTTCTTTTCGGGTTTTAACATTAACTCGTTTTTCGCTTGCAGAATTCAACAGTTTTTTCTCTAGTTACAGGTTCATTTTGGTTGTTTTTCTTTGAAAAAAGTTACCAGTCTTCTTTGTACAGATTACGGTGTTTTGTTGCGTTTATGGGTTTAGCGCGATGAGTCCGTTATTGACGGCTATTTTCAAAGAACCAAACAAGAGATTGCAATGTATAGGTGCTGAATTCTACAGTATTTTGAGAAAATTTCAAGAAAATAGGGAAGTGATTTTCATACCTCTGACTGCTCTATGCCGAGGCCGTTGCCGCCTTCTTGGTTTCTCATTTTCTCTGAATCCCAATGCATTGTGATGCTGTCTGGTGGCATCCCTCCACTGTCTATCAAACTGTGGTGCTTCATCTTAAAAAAAAGCACAAATCGTCGTTTACACAATGGCGGAGCAAGGGCGAATTTGGTAGAACAAATGATACAGCTCTGATTTATGACAACGCGATTTACCAACCTCAATACATTTCACATAGTACTGTGCAGCCGATTCTCCTCCTCCTCTGTTTATTTTGATTTGATTGAGTGCACTAAAAGGACAAGTCCGGGGTTTCTACAATTAATATCAAAAAGCAACCTTACCAACTGCCGAACATCATTTGTGACTTTTTTCCAAATTTTTGATATCTTTTTCTGTTGTAAATTCGTACAGTGTTTTCCGTAAGTTAGGCCCAATGTCGTCGCCATTTTGAAAATGCGATAAAATGGCTAGCCTCGGTTTGGAGGTTTGATTGTGACATCGGAAATTACTTGAGAGTTCCATAGGAAAACAGCCTCGTTCAAGTCGAAGGCGGAGTGGGTGAAATGATATCATGAACAATGACGTCATTTCGCAGATTGAAATACGCAATTTCGCAGAGAAGACAGAGAAGGTTGGAAAAAAGTACTGCATACCATTCACAACTTTGTAATCTTTCATTTTGTGAACAATTATTCCAACCCCGGACTTGTCCTTTAAAGGTGCAAAATCTATTCTTCTGAAAGGCAAATCACTTTTGTCTTCGCAGAAACCTAAATCTATTGTTTTACAACATTTGCTCTTGCTATGGCGGTAAAAAATGCACACTTAAGCCCCTTTTGTCGTGAGTGGCCGAGTGACTTTATACCATCTCCATTAGTTAACTGAAGCTAAGCTCGGTCGCATAAGTTCAAATCCGGATGGGTGACCTTTGGGATGCCTGATCAAACGAATCACTTCACCATCCTTCGGAAGCTAGAGGTTAAACTAGAGGTCTTTAGATGCGGTATGCATGATAGGCCTATTAGCTAGAGCCAGCATATTTAGAATAAAGTTATTAATGAATGAATGAATGAAAACTGTCCAACCGGTTCCAACGAACTTTACGACTGTTCTCAAAGAGCTAACGATTCTTCACAAATATAACAATGTCCATGAAAAAACTAACCTTCGTCCATGTTCATAAAATTTCTTGTCTCGTCTTCCTCTCCTGTTCTTGTGTTTCTCGATCGTTGATATTCATGTCCTCGCTCGCCTACAAAAATAAACAGATATATAAAAAGTTTTAAATTTTGTCAGCATGGCAGAGGGCTCAAATCTTTCAAATCTTCAAAGACGTGGATGTCAAATTCTGCTATCCTCTTCTTTGGATTGAATTGCTTGAAAGGTCAAAATTGTGGCGTTTATATTTTGTTGAAAGAATTCATGGAAAATTTTCAAAAAATTAAATTAAGTCCAAAATCAATAGACGTTAAGTGAGACTATCTTCACGAAAGACATGGTTCATGAGGGCCTACAATGTGATGGCAAGCAGAAGTCTGTCCCTCTTCTGGTTTCGGATTTAAAAAATTTAATGACGTCATAAGAAATGCTGCCATTTTGAAACTAATTAATATCAAAACATTTCCACGGCTGATTTATAGGAAAGTACGCTAAGTTCCTTTCAAGCAATCCAGTTCAAAGAAAAATGTAATGATACGATGCACCTTTTTGCAGATTTGAACCCTGTGCTAATTTTGTTCCGTTTATGTAAGAAAAAGTCCCGTTTTCAGCTCTGATAGGATGAAGATAGACCTTGTAGCTATTATGAAAAGAATCAGAATCGAACAAAATTTTGCTACATTTTGCAGAATTTTCAAATGTGCAAAATAGTTGTAGAAGCTCTAATGCCACTTGATCGAGCGTCGCGTATAAAATGTACAAAAATAACGCTCGACCCAGGCTCTTTTGAAGAATAGCTAAAGGTCTATTGCATCAATTATCTTCTGAGGAATTTTTTTCTATCACAAATAAAAACGACTAACTACAACTAAATATAAACATTCTGTGGCTGCCATAGCTAGAAAGGACATGATGTCATTGAGTTCCAACTCAGCAGCCACTTACATCAATGGAAAAATATAAGCAGCCACTTACATCAATGGAAAAATATACATCAAATTTAAGAAAAGAACAAGAACAGCACAGGCGTCTCAGAAAGAAGAACTCCCTCCACCTTACAGCAGTTGCTTGACTCTCAAACGAGCACAGATAGATGAAACACCCAAACTTAAACAAGCAGCCTGTGTACATTCAAATGTAAGAAGCACATACAGTACTTGTGATCACGTTTTTCTCCTTGGTGGATGAACATATCCACTTTCATATTTGACAACGAATCTTGGCAAAGATGTTACAGAAATTTTGAGTTCTGTTTTGAGTACGTTCAAAAATAATCACCAAACAAAATAACCTGCAGCTCTAAAATGGTATAACCGATTTTAATGAAATAAATTTCTGCATCGAAATTAGGCTTTCTGTTACAAATTGACTAGTACCTTATTCAAATCGGTGCATATTTCATGATAGTACATGTCGGCACACGCAGTCACATAATTTTAGAACACCCGGAATAGAATAGAGTTACCTATATGCTGGCCAATAGCCATTTTGTCAATACCAGCTCTTGAATCACGAACAGATTTCTTTGTCTCTTTAATCTGAAATAAAATGAAACAATGCAGCATCTTGCATAGGGTTAGCCAGAAAAATTTTCAGCTTTATCATACATATCTAATACTCCTTTTGTGAGAGCAATGGATAAGATATCAATTTCAGTATCCATCTCAGTTTCTGTTCAACATTTTATTAGTTATGTTAGTTCTCACAAGGATTTTGAATGGATTTCAAAAGTCCTGAATGATTTGATCATGTTTTTCAGGCCACTTTCCGGCTGCAGTACTTATGTTTTAAATCTTTCAAATTAGCGAAGGGACTAAAGGGGCTAATACTTTGAAAATTACCAAAAGAATAATAAAAAATATTCAAACCTTTTAGCTATAAGACAGATCAATCCATGTAATCATCACGCAACTAGTTTTACTGCAGCAATGATTTTTTAAACAGAGGGGGGGGCATTTTTTGAATCACCCACTATATATCCCTTTAATGACGAGAATAACAACAAATGTTCATAAAGGTTACTCATATTTTGAAATTAGATACCCATAGGCTTAACTACTGTAACTGTAAAATAACTGAAAAATTATCTGAAGGGCCCGGCCATCCTTATTAACCCAATTTTGCAAAACAGGGCATGCCTCTTAATCAGCTCTACATTCTGAATTTTTCATTTGTGATTGTGGCCTAACAAAAGTACCAGAAAAAGCTGCAAGAAACTTGCTTAATTTCCCATTTAAAATTATCTACTTGTGAAGAAATCGGATATTTCAAACTTTCCACTTAGCCTGAAATTGCTTTCTCAATCAAAATGGCCAATTGGATCTTTCCAAATTTCTAAATCCTTCGCCATGTTACAGGCAGGAGGCCAAATGAAAGGTTTCAAGTACAATGATAGACAGTACTCTATGTAAAAGCACACAAATCATACTGTAAGTCCTTCATGGAAACTAAACCTTCTAGACAAAGCTAAACCTGATGGGAGGCAAAAGTCCTGTCAAACTGAAAAGGGATATACAATAACTTACCCCTCCAGGTGCCTGTCTCTGCGATGATGTAGCATGAAAATATTGTGGCTCCCCACTTCCATCATTACTGTATGACATCACGGATGATGAGGAATATGAAAAACTATTTGGGTCATTTCCCATCGTTTCCTACAAAACAAACTCATTATTCACCAAGTAAGTCAAACCTTCATTCTAAAAGTGTGTGTGTGCATACTTAGCCTACGAGTAGACCCATTATCCTAAAGAATAAAGCGTCTACGAAATAAAGAGATAAAGCTTGCTACGGCTGCCTAATTAATTTATTTAATCCTCTATTCAAATAATTTTTTAAACTCATCGAAACAAAGGCTACATAAATTAAGTTCTAGAAATCTGGAACCTTAGTAGCAAGCATTCGCTCATTAATTCGTAGACCCTTTCTCCAGTTGGATAATGGGTCTACTCGTAGGCTAGTGCATGCTTGGCAATATGAAATTTGATGGTGAGTAGGTGTTTCCCCATGTCTTGAAAAGTTTAGTTGTGTGATCGTGTCTCATCCAAAGAACTATTTTACCATTGGTTATTTTGTTTCCATTTAATGGTGTGTCATCCAAAACACTATTTGATCATTGGTTCTTTTCTTTCCATCAATTAAAAATTCTACAGGAACAAGGTTCTTAAGACACTATGAGCTAATCTAGATAACTACATGGTATGAGATCACAGAATTACACCTCTGTGATCTCGTACCAGGAGCAACAGAATACAAGTGACTATTAATCCCTCCGGCAGTTACAGGAACAACATGCAACAAAAGACACACCATTGCAATATCAAATTTCAATTAGACACACCATTGCAAAGAGCTACGTACATATAAATGATTAACCATTAGAGGGCCTGAGAGGAAATCTTACATTTGCTGACTGCTTTTCTCTGGAACGAGGTTTCCACAGAGTAAAAGAAAATAATTCAGTCACATCATGGCATTGTGGGTTGCCATGAAAATAGCTTTGGGGCAAGATGACAAAAATTCTTGGCATAAGAATTTTTCAAACTTTTGTACAGCTTTGGGGAAACCCAGAATGGCTCTCTTTCGAATAAAAATCAAGTATCGTTATCAACATTTTTAAAACTTTGAGTCTGTGCTTTTCAAAACAGTTACTGTAAGCCTACTACTGTATTTTAGTCCTAAAGAGCCATGTCACTGAGGGTCCTTTACAGGCATCTCAAACAGTCTGAAAATAGAATTAAAGAGGCTGTATAAGATTTTTGTAAACAATCGGAAAGTACAGGACAGGCCATGCAAGTGACTAAAGCCTTGGGTTTTTAATGGCGGCCAGTTTCATCACAGCTTCTACGTAAGTTTTAATTGCAGTGTTTTCTCCTCTATGTCAATGAAATGTGATGGAACTTTTGACTTTCAACTCTTCAAATATTTGGTGTTAGAAAATCAGAACAAATCCTCCACCAAAGCCTCAATCACCAAGATTGTCGCAGATGCTTTGGATCACCATTCTCTGTGCAAAATCACCATTAGCTATGTTGTGTTTAGCCTAAACACATTCGATGATTTGACACACAGAGCTGTGCAGAGAGGACGGGTTGTACAGCCCCTGTAACATGAGCAGGAAATATGGATTCACACTGTTAGTTTTCAACCTCCAGTGAATCAAACCATTGAAAAACAAGTAAGGGGTCATTGACTTTCGATTTTCGTATTTTTCAATGGCATTTGGCCGCTAAGATCGGAGTCCCCATCCCTCTCCCTTAATGGCCATCTAACAAAAGTACCTCCGACCGGCCATCTTCGGTCAAAAATAAGATTTTGGGAGCAGTAAATAGAGGTCTTGTGGGAAACTCAGCTGGACTTCAACCGAAGATAGGCCCGATAGGGAGGTATAGCAAAACCATTCTACTCTGCAGTCTGCATTATTTGTGAATTTATTTGTCCACGTTTTTATGAAAATGCCCTTAGGAGATTTGCACAAGATGTTTCAATTTCTTAGCGGCCAAGGGTGAAACCCCCTCCCTCCATGGCGGCCAAATGCTGTTAAAAAAAACGAAAATTGAAAGTTGATGGCCCCTATGCCTTAGAATGCAATGTCAAAGTCAATAATTCAAACTCTATCTTGTTTTTTCTTTTTTTATGTGATGGTCAAATGAACTACATCGGCCAAACAACGAATTTACGTCAAAGAATGAACAATCACATTTCTGAATCAAGAAACGGAGTTTCTTCTTGCAATTTTCCAAAACATGTACATAACTGCGATCACTCTTAGAATACGAAAGCAAACTTTTCAACAGAGGACACGCTATAATGAACCAATAATCTATATTTCCTGTCGGTAATTCTCTATTTAGCTTATAAATCATAAAAACGCTATAGCTCTACAGTTAGTCACACTCTGATGATAACGTAAGTTTTAAAGGCCTCAGTGTGCTGAAAAATCTGCCTGTTTTTTGCGTCCGTTTTTCTCCTAGTACCTATTATTTAGTATATACTACAGTACCAAGTTTTTTTTCAATAATGTGTACATTCAAACAAATAGGGCCATTTTTGGTTACCTGGCATTTTTACAAAAAGGCACCCAATACTCACAAAATTTCTGTGCATGTTCCCAAACATGGAGTCCATATGTGAGAACATATCCATGCGAGGCATGAGCATGTCATCTCTTGGTCTTTGTCTCTGTTGATCTCTGCCTCTGAGTTCATGAGGTGCTTCTAATGCAGGATGATTACCCATTCCAAATGGATCCCCAAAGTTTCTCATCATGTTATTCATTGCACTTCTGTGATCTCTAAAATAACAAAATGAATTGTCTAAGATCCTGCATACACAGGGACCGATCAATTTGAATCTACTCTCCATGTTAGTATGGCTCCACTTAGACACATTTGGATCTATCTATTTGGCTCCAATGTGCATGTGAAGTTATCCCATTGTTTGAATCCAATGAGAGAGAAACAAGTTATATCAAGTAGAAAAATGTCAGAAGCTTGGACATATTCAAGCATTAGGGTTAGGCTAAGGGTATGAAATTGGCATGCTCCCTGCGGTGTGGCTTTACTTACATACATGGACACATTATTACCTCAAGTAAAAGGAAAACAAAGAAAGAACTGAACCAGGCTGGAAAACATGCGTGATTTGGCCTACGCGGAGTAGCAAGCGAAATAAATTTTAAGGTGCAAGCTGCGAGTGGACTTTAAAAAGCTGCGAGAGAGGCAAAATTAACAATAGATATATTTTGTTATCGCATGCGAGAAGATGTTATTGCAGCTGCGAGCAGCGAGTTTGACAGAGTTTCATAGCTGCAAGTGAATGCAAGTTTTCCAACCTGGGAACTGAAGTGCATTGTTAGAATTGATTGTTGATTCCCTTATTAAACCTTAGCAATAGAAATCCTATCATCTGATTGGATAATGAGAAATTTGATCGTGATTTGACTGATTCACACTTGCTTTGCTTAGACATCAACATGTTCGAAAACATGGCCAATTTTTTTAAGCCCTAAATAAAATTTGCAGCAGAGAGAGCAGCCAGCATAAACCGGTAATCACAACTACAATTTTTTATACTTGGCTGATTACTTTATCTAGTGGCTTCCACCCCTAATAAAATCTCCGCTTGTTTTGTGAGTATACTTCAATCAAGCTAAGGTTGATACCCTCTTCCATTCAAAATCAGCACGTTTAAAGTCAAGTCCAAAAGTGCACCGCCTGCTGGGGAATGGATGTTGTTGCAGATGTAGGCCTAATTTCTATCTATTTCTATTTCTAAATGAAAAGCTTTCACCAGCACAGCATTTCAAGCTATTTCTCATTCAAAATGAATACTTATGTGCCTAACTTACCTAAAAAACGGATCATCGTCAAATGGACTGTGAAAAGGTGCTCCAAATCCTCTGCCAAACATTTTCTCTGATCAAATGGCCGCCACCGCTCTCGAAACTTCCAAGTTTGTTTTGCTTTCCTTTCACGTCGTCAGATCAGATAAGATCAAATCAGACTCATTCCAAAAGTCTCTTGTGTTCGCTATTCCAAATGATTTGTCACTGCAACATAAGTAATAACAACGACAACAACAAGAAATAGTTAGAGAGACTTATGTAATGAATCAAATATGAATCACAAAGCAGTCTCGTCTTTGAAAAGAGACTGGACGGGAATCAACCACAGGGAAACCAGATCAACTACTAATTTTTGTGATTTTTATAACTTTTATAATTTTTGTAATTTTTATAATTTTTGAATTATTGTAATTTTTATAATATTTGCAAGTTTTATATTTTTTGTTATTTGGTAATTGATTCTATTTTTGATTAATCTTTTTATTTCGTGTTTCATCCTTTTTTTTAATTTTGTTATGTGGTAACTCATTTTATTTTTCAGTTATTTTTTATATTTGATAATTGATTCCGTTTATAGTCGATTTTTTATTTGGTGATTCAGTTTATAGTGATGTTTTATTTGGTGATTCATGCAGTTTTTATCAATTTCATTATTTGTAATTCATTTTATTTTCTATCAATTTATTTTGGTAACTCATCCAGTTTTTCGTTTATTTTGTTTTTGGTAATTCCGTCCTATTTGCATTAATTTCCCAATTTGATAATTCATTCTCTATCGATTATTTTCCGTGACTTCTATTGTGTTGTACAGCGCGCTTCCCCTCTCGCTCCTTGGCAGTGCAACTTTGCTGCGCCGCACAATAGATGTCAAGGAAAGTTAATTATTCGAATAAATCATCAAATAAGTAACAAAAATAAATAAAATGGAATGAGTTAACAAATAGCAAAAATTACAAAAGTTAACAGCTAATCTAGTTTCCCGGTGCAAAAAATTTGCAGCATGTTGGATGGGGGTTTTTCTACCATTTACATTGCAAAATACTGCAAGTTACGATCCTCGCGAAGAAACATCTTGTGACAAAATAAGTTTTGCAAAGGGGCAACTTCGATTCAAGGGCTATTGTCTTCAGCCTCCCTTCTTCAGCGCAAATGATACTCCTGGTTCCTACCTGCTGTTTTGTGGCGAATGCATTAGCCAATGAAAACCAAGAAAGAGCCTGGTAGGCACCAGAGTAACAACTGGCCGCACAAGCGTAATAGATTGTGTTGACTTGAGGGGGAGGGGCTCAGTTCCTTGGGAATATTTGAAGTTTTGCTTATCAAGATTGCAAAACAATATTGTTATCTTTTGAAACATTGAAGTCTTCTTATTAGGAATCTGTTCTGAATGTTCCAGAATGGGGAACACAGGCAAAAATATAGCCCCTGATCGAGATCATTTCTGTTCTTTTCTGTTCATTTCTGTTCTGTTCTGTTCTCTTCCTGGTTATGTTTGCTGTCTCATCCCTTCATTTCAGCTTCACATTGTTTAACAAATTGTTTCTGAAAAAAGAGAAAAATAACAAGATATGATACTTAATGATACGAAATTAAATTATAAAATTGTACGACCATCGTAGTAATAAATAGCTTTTTAGCCAACAAACAACACAGGAGTGGTATGAAACGTATGGCTAAACTAAATCTAAAGGCAAGAAGTGCAACTGCAAAAAGATGCTCTTCGTTTATGAAATATTTTCTCTTACCATTGAGATTTTTGCTGACAACTGCAGTGTTAATGCAAGAAAACTGTCATCCATTCATTGTCGCCAATACTTTTCCGCTCTGAGTGACGCAAAAACGTGCAGTGCAGAATAACAGCGCCGCGTGCTGCTGCAACGGTGCAAAATACAAAATGCATCCACCCACTATCATCAACCCTTCTCAGCGTCTGCAAAAACGCGCAGTGCAAAAGAAAAATGCCGCCAGCTGCTGCACGGTGCAAAAAGCAAAATGCGCGAAAAAGGAGCCTTGTCGTGTTCTGTGATATGCATTCTCTTTTGCTTTCGTTTCAATTCCACGCTGTTTAACCAGTTTTCCTAAAGAGAAAATTAGAAGACAATGTGAAATCGTATATTCATAATTACAATCTTTTTAGCTGCCTCTTCAGAGTATAATCAATATGATGGCAAAATAAATACATGGCTAAAATAAACAAGCCCAAAGGAGAGAAAATAAAAACGAAAACAGAAAATTCGTGGAGTATTTCAGTTTAGGATTATTTTGCCTTACCTTTCCTGAGATTATTGCCAACAACTTTAGTGTTTGTTCTCCAAAGCCACCATCCACTCACTATCATCAACCCTTCTCAGCGTTTGCAAAAGCGCGCAGTGCAAAGAGTTAATGCCGCCAGCTACCAGAGCATCGGCCGCAGCGGTGCAAAAAGCAAAAAGCAAAAAGCGCGAAAAAGGAGCCTTGTCGTGTTTTGTGATATGCATTCTCTTTTGCGTTCATTTCAATTGCATGCTGTTTAACCAGTTTTCCTAAAGAGAAAATTAGAAAACAATGTGAAATCATATATTCATAATTTCAATCTTTTTAGCTACCTCCTCAGAGTATAATAAATAGAATTGCAAAAATAAATACATGGCTAAAATAAACAAGCCCAAAGGAAGGCAAAAAGAACTTTCGCTCAGTATTTTAGTTAAGAACTATTTTGACTTACCTTTTCTGAGATTATTGCCAACAACTTTAGTGTTTGTTCTCCAAAGCCATCATCCAGCCACTATCATCAACCCTTCTCAGCGTCTGCAAAAACGCGCAGTGCAAAAGAAAAAATGCCGCCAGCTGCCGCAGCGGTGCAAAAAGCAAAATGTGCGAAAAAGGAGTCTTGTCGTGTTTGTGATATCCATTCTCTTTTTGCGTTCATTTCAATTGCACGCTGTTTGACCAGTTATCCTAAAGAGAAAATTAGAAAACAATGTTAAATCATATATTCATAATTTCAGTCTTTTTAGCTACCTCCTCAGAGTATAATAAATAAAATTGCAAAAATAAATACATGGCTAAAATAAAAAAGCCCAAAGGAGAGAAAATAAAAAGGAAAAGAAAATCTGTTGAGTATTTCAGTTTAGAACTAATTTGTCTTACCTTTTCTGAGATTATTGCCAAAAACATTAGTGTTTGTTCTCCAAAGCCACCATCCACTCACTATCATCAACCCTTCTCAGCGTTTGCAAAAGCGCGCAGTGCAAAAGGGAAAATGCCGCCAGCTACCGGAGCCTCGGCCGCAGCGGTGCAAAAAGCAAAAAGCAAAAAGCGCGAAAAAGGAGCCTTGTCGTGTTTTATGATATGCATTCTCTTTTGCGTTCATTTCAATTGCATGCTGTTTAACCAGTTTTCCTAAAGAGAAAATTGGAAAACAATGTGAAATCATATATTCATAATTTCAATCTTTTTAGCTACCTCCTCAGAGTATAATAAATATAATTGCAAAAATAAACACATGGCTAAAATAAACAAGCCCAAAGGAAGGCAAAAAGAACTTTCGTTTAGTATTTTAGTTAAGAACTATTTTGCCTTACCTTTTCTGAGATTATTGCCAACAACTTTAGTGTTTGTTCTCCAAAGCCATCATCCAGCCACTATCATCAACCCTTCTCAGCGTCTGCAAAAACGCGCAGTGCAAATGAAAAAATGCCGCCAGCTGCCGCAGCGGTGCAAAAAGCAAAATGCGCGAAAAAGAAGCCTTGTCGTGTTTTGTGATATCCATTCTCTTTTGCGTTCATTTCAATTCCACGCTGTTTAACCAGTTTTCCTAAAGAGAAAATTAGAAAACAATGTTAAATCATATATTTATAATTTCAGTCTTTTTATCTACCTCCTCAGAGTATAATAAATAAAATTGCAAAAATAAATACATGGCTAAAATAAACAAGCCCAAAGGAGAGAAAATAAAAAGGAAAAAGAAAATTTGTTGAGTATTTCAGTTTAGAACTAATTTGTCTTACCTTTTCTGAGATTATTGCCAAAAAATTTAGTGTTTGTTCTCCAAAGCCACCATCCACTCACTATCATCAACCCTTCTCAGCGTTTGCAAAAGCGCGCAGTGCAAAAGAGCAAATGCCGCCAGCTACCGGAGCCTCGGCCGCAGCGGTGCAAAAAGCAAAAAGCGCGAAAAAGCAGCCTTGTCGTGTTTTGTGATATGCATTCTCTTTTGCGTTCATTTCAATTGCATGCTGTTTAACCAGTTTTCCTAAAGAGAAAATTAGAAAACAATGTTAAACCATATATTCATAATTTCAAACTTTTAGCTAACTTTCAGAGTATAATCGAAGCGGCCGCAAAAACAAATGCATGTCTAAGATAGACAGGCCTAGAATAAAGATGTTAAGAACTATAAGTGATTGTTTTTATTTAGACATAACATTCTCTTACCGTTTTAGATTGTTACCAAAAACTTCGCTGCTTGTACTCCAAAGCCACAATCCACTCGCCACCAAAACCCTTCTCAGCGCCCACGAACAAGCGCAATACAATGGTGTCACCAGCTGCTCGCAAAGCAGAACGCACCGTTTAATAATTTTAAACCTTTAGCCATTGATCAAAATGTTGCAAAAACATGCAATGCTAAACAGGCCACAGGCTTAAATTAAAGAAAACAAAAGGGGGGAAAGAGCTCTCAAATATTTGTTCTCAATTAGAAATATTTTTCTCACCTGTGTAGATTGCTACCAAAGACTTCGGTGTTTCAGCTTCTAAGCCACCATCCGCGAACTGTCACTAAGCCTTCTCGGCGTCAGCAAAAACGCGCAGTGCAAAATAAAATAGTTGCGTGCAGCTGCTGCAGCAGTTGACTTATGAGGATGAGTCTCTTGTATCCCTGCGGTAAACCTTTCTCAACTGCTGACCGAAGTCAAAAGCACATGGATACAAGGGACTCATCATCATAAGTCTACTGCGACGGTGCAAAAAGCAAAATGCATCAAAAAAGCCTTTCCGTGTTTGGTGATATCAAATCTTTCTTCTGTTGATTTCAATTTCATGTTGTTTAACCAGGTTTTCCTAAAGGGCAAAGTAAAAAATGCTCAATTATATAATTATAATTTCAAACTTTTTAATATCTTTGTCACAATAGCCAGCTTTTAAGCCGATAATAAAAAGTTGCAAAATGAATGCATGCCCAAAATAAACAGGCCTAAAGGAGAAAAGGTAAAAAGGAAAAAAGGAAAAAAAGAAATTTCAATGAGTATTTCATTTTTGAACTATTGTCTTACCTTTTCTGAAATTATTGCCGAAAAACATCGATGTATTAGCTCCAAAGCCTTCATCCACTCACTATCATCAAGTCTTCTCAGCGTCTGCAAAAACGCGCAGTGCAAAAACGCTCAGCCATAATCCACTCGCTGTCAAAAGCCCAACTAAAGGCCAGTTTTCAGTCAGTGGAATTTTAAAGGCGGGCGAAAATTCTACACAATAAAAAGTCATTCAACCCAAAATTTCTATTCAATTACAAAGTGACATTTTGTCTTGTAAAAAAGGAGAATTTACGTCTGCTTGGAAGACTCCACTGACTGGAAATTGGCCTTTAGAGTCCTTAAAAAGGCGCAGTGCAAAAGAAAAAGTTTCGGCGAGCTGCTGCAACGCTGCAAAAAGCAAAACGCGCGAGAAGGCCTGTCCGTGTTTCCTTGTCTCCATGCTTTCTTCCATTCACTTCAATTCCACGTTGCTTAACAAGGTTATCCTAAAGGGTAAATAGAAAACAATATTAAATTATAAATCTATAAAGTCAAACTTTTTAGCGTTTTTGTAGAGATATCTCTTCAGAGAATAATCAACATGGCTGTAAAATTAAATGAAGGTTAAATTAACAGGCCTTAAGGAAGGTAAGAATTGAAAAGAGAACTTATGCCGAGTATTTTCATATTTGAACTATTTTGTCTTACCTTTTTTGAGATCATTGCCAAGATCATTCTTTGTGGAGCTCCAAAGCCACCATCCACTCGCTATCATGCTATCATGTACCCTTCTCAGCTTCCGCAAAATGCGCAGAGCAAAAGAAAATGCCACGAGCTGCTGCAACGGTGCAAAAAGCAAAACGGGTGATGGGTTTTAATTTAAGATACTTAACGCCTACCTAAAGGCTGATTTCTTGCCAGTCAAATTGTTTCCAAGTAAACAGATATTCATGTCTTTTAATAAAATAGAATTTAGCTTTTTGCACATTAACTGGCATAGCAGGAGTGCATACTTGAATAATCTCCCTGCTTGTAAAATTGCACTGACTAGAAACCAGCCTTGAAAGAGCGCTCTTTGGTAAAGTCCGTAAAACGCTACTTAAACTAGACCAAAGAACGCAAGGAGCTCGTAAAACGCTACGTTGCTCCAACTCAATGAAAACTTATCAAGTAATACTGGTAAAGTGCTGCGTGGCTTCACATATAAATGCATGACCTGGTGTAAAACGCTACACCACTGAACAAAGGAACCCCGGAGCTCATAAAACGCTACGTAGCTCCTATTCAATCACACCTTGTAAATCAACTGGTAAAGCTCTACGTGGCTTTGCATATGGATACATGACTTGGTGTAAAACGCTACACCACTGAACAAAGGAACCCTGGAGCTCGTAAAACGCTACGTTGCTCCATCCTAAAGTTGAATTCCGATTTAAGGGATATTCATTTGCGCTACTCAGATAAGTCCTGCGTTTTGTCCCTTATTAATCTTCCTTCAAAAGATTCAAGTCATATTTGGGTAGCGGCAAAAAATTCCTTAAATCTGAAATCAGCTTAAATCCTGCAATAAATCTTCTAAATTCCGTAAATATTTTCGTCTGGCACTGGACACAGCAAATCGTGAAGTAACATCCGAAAGAGAATTAGCAAGAACAAATAGATTGCAGTCTTTAAAGGCAGTCTGTCACCCATCTGATTGGGTGATAAAGACAATACAAAGAATAATAGAATTGAATGGTTGCTGAACCAACTGACTTTCTAAGACCGTAAAAAGTCGTAGAGAGTCAATAAGTTCAACAACCATTCGACTATATTATTCTTTGTATCGTCTTTATCACCCAATCATATGGGCGACAGACTGCCTTTAAACTCAATTCATTCTCATTTGCTCTCTTTCAGATATTCTTTGATAAATTGTTGGGAGCAGTTTCAGGCGAAAATATGTATAAAGCTGACATCATACTGGAGATATTTCTCTTGCAGCTGCCTAAACAACGCTTGCGTTTTTTCTTTATCGCAAAACGACAGCCTTATTTGAGTGGCGGCCTGCAAAATACTTCCAGTGTAAATTCAGCAACAGTGCAAATGTTTATCAAGGCGAACAAAGGAAAACAGGGGTAAGTTGGGACAAACTAAAGTCAGGACTTTGGCTTGTGTTGATAATTTCTTTGTCGTAAATTAATGCTGGAAATGTGCATCAATGGAAAATGAATTTCAAGTTTGTTGTATCTATTTCAACCAAAAAAAATCCTGAATTTTGTTCCAAATTACCCTTAGTTCATCCTGACAATGATGACTCACGTGCCAAAATACGACATTGGCTGAATTCACCAAGAAAGCAGCCTAAGAGAAATCTGGCATTCAGGAATTTCACCATTCTTTACAAGGAGTAGGCATTCAGTAATTCCGCAGTTCTTTATCGTTAAATTCTCCACGACAGCAGTCTTAAGAACATGGGACAGGCATTCAGCAACATCACAATTCTTTATGAAAGCAACCTTGACAATGCATCGGGAAAGCAGTCTTGAAAGCTCAAACTTTGAAACAAGTATCTAGAAATGTCACAATCCTCTCTGTAAGCAGCCTTGAAAGCATGGTGGGAAGGGGGGGGGGGGGGCATTCAACAAATATCATATTTCCTCTTTCTGGATGGCAGGCAATTTCAATGCGTAACGGTCACAATGATCTTGGCATATCAAACATTAATCTCTGTTCTTCAAATTATTCAGGAAAGAGGTGGAAATGAAAATAACATCAATCTGCTTCAGTGAATTTCGCTTCATTTTGACATCGCTGCTGGTTCGTTTCAGAAGATTGATCTACAATTCGAAGTTTAGAAATTAGATTGCAAATGTCACCATAGTACAACAATCTCTATACCGGGTGTCCCGGATTGATGTATTATAACTTGATTGCTTACGTGTCCATAACAAATGAACCAATTTTCAAAAACTTTCTTTTATTTGATTGCTGAAAGGCTAATTTGTATTCGAAGATGTTGGTTGTGGTTTTGCGACGATGTTTTCATGTCAAAAAGAAGATTGATACTTTTGTTGACACCTGAATTCAAAGCGATTAGCGATTGCAGACAAAGGAAATTCCCTCAACCAGTAATTCAAAACAAACACAACCGCAAAAGTTTCTCTGAAACCCAGATAGCTAGCGCGCTCGTTGTGCATTCCAGAAATTATGTTTAAGCGCAGACATGAGCATATATCGAAAGAAGAAGAATTTATCTACACATTTACCTCAGGCATTTTATTTCTTTTGTTCAGAAGCTGAGCAGTAAGTGTTTTAATTACACCCAAAAAAATAAGAGAATTGTATCGCCTCCCAATCGGCTTTTGAACAAAACAAATTAAATGCCCGAGGCAGAAGTTTAGATATATCCTTCTTCTTTCAATAGATGCTCATATTTGCCCTGAAAACAGTTTCTGGAATGCACAACGAGCGAGCTAGCTACCTGGGTTTCAGAGAAACTTTTGTGGCTTTGTTTGCTTTGAATTACTGGTTGAGAGAATTTTCTTTGTCTGCGATCGCTAATAGCTTTGAACTAAGGTGTCAATCAAAAGAAACTCATGCTGTTGTCTTACAAAATCTGTCCTTGTTGGCCAAATGTTGACTTACCTGGCAAACGCATTGTTGAACTCAAGACAGCAGTCTGAAGAACACTGGGCAGGCATTCCACAATCTTACAAGGATTTATCATGATTCGTCAGGAAAGCAGTCTCAGGAAACATGGGCCAGGCAATGTCACAATTCTTTATTCACAATGAAAGCAGTCTAAGCAGACATCGTCCAGGCATACAGCAGTGTGAACATTCTTCACTGAAATTCCTCACCAAAGCAATCTTAGAAACATGGGCGGGGAGTACTCAGCATTGTCACAATTCTTTACTCACAACCAAAGCCGTCTTAGAAAACATGGTTCATGCTTACAGCAGTGTGAAAATGTCACAATTCTTTATGATGGCTAACTCCATTCGCAGCACATTTCTCAATGACTTGGCTCATACAACAGATGAATATCTGCTCTTCAAATCCTTCTGAACTGTTGTCGAAATATCACAAATCTGCTAAATCTGATTCGAAACAGAAAAAATCCTCATATCCATCGGTACAGGACGAGTAAAAAAGAGTTGACAAGTTTGGCGGGCTGTGGAATAAAAAGTACGCGGCTGATATTCAAAACTGAAATGTTAATAGATCAATCAAAGGCTATCTTAGATGGGAAAATTTTGTTTGGTGAAATTAATAATCATTTAGACCAAGAAAATATGAAAATGCTGATCATGGGGTTGTATGGGAATGAGAAATCCATGTTCGCTTCCAGTCTATGATTTACCCACCATTAAAATTAAAATTCAATACAATTGTCAGTTTTAGAAATATAGTTTCCATTTCATTGGCGCGAAAATCATGGACTAAAATTGAAATTGGCTTTCTTGTTCCCATACAGACCCCTCACCAGCGTTATCTTAATTTCCGGGTCTAAGAAAAGAGTGATTTTACCAAACATAATTTTGACATCTAAGTTAGCTTTGACTGATTCATTAACATTTCAGTTTTGAATAGGGGCCATGTTCTTTTTATTCTACAGCCCAACAAACATGTTAACTTTTTACATATCTAAGTTAACCTTTGACTGATAGATTAACATTTCAGTTTTGAATATCGACCGTGTTATTTTCATTCCACAGCTGGTCACTCGTGTTAACTTTATTTGACCACGCGGTAAATAGCTTATTTGCCAGTACCAAAGCGGAATGATATAGTAACATAAGGCCAAAATGAATAGGCCTGAAAGAATGAGAGTAAAACATGGACATTTTCAAAACGAACTTTCTATCAATTTACTGTTTATGACCTATTCTCTCTTACACTGATAAAGTGATTGATTGATTGATTGATTGATTGATAAATTTATTGATAAATTGATTGACTTACATTGATATTATCGCGAAAAACTTGAGGGTTTACTTCCAAACCGGAATCCACTTGTTGTCACCATAAAATTAATACCAATAGTTGTCCGCTCTCACCATGAAAAAACTCATGGTGCAAGAAAAAGTACCGCGAGTTGCTGTGACGCAACCTCGTACCCAGGGCCTTTTGTCTAACACGAGGTCTTGGGGCTTGCAAAAGATCTTCAATGCTCTTGTTCCACTCAATTTTCCATAAAAAGCGCAGCGCAGAAGAAAAAGTGCCGAGAACTGCTCCAATGGTAGCCTACGTGCAGAATTTTAGTTACTGGGGAGGAGAGGAAGGTTTCTTTCCTCTCCTCCCCAATGATCAAAGTCTGTACGCAGGCTCTCCAACGGCGAAAAATGCAAAACTCGCGCGCTACGAGTGGTGAGATGGAACCAGACGCCGAGCCAGAGCAAGGACATACCCAAGGGGGAGAAGCCCTGAGATCTGTGGCACCCTTTTTCATAGATTGGAATAAAATAGGATTATGTTAGGCCTAGCTACCTAAAGGCTGATTTCTTGCCAGTCAAATTGTTTCCAAGCAAACAGATGTTCATGTCTTTAATGAAAATAGAATTTTGATTTTACACATCAACTGGCATAGCAGGAGTGCATACTTGAATAATCCCTCTGCTTGTGAAATTGCACTGACTAGAAACCAGCCTTGAAAGCGCGCTCTTTGGTAAAGTCCGTAAAACGCTACTTAAACTAGACCAAAGAACGCAAGGAGCTCGTAAAACGCTACGTTGCTCCAACTCAACGAAAACTTATCAAGTAATACTGGTAAAGCGCTATATGGCTTTACATTATAAGTACATGACCTGATGTAAAACGCTACACCATTGCACAAAGGAACCTCATGAATGACTCACGTGCCAAAATGCGAAAATGGCTGAATTCACCAAGAAAGCAGCCCAAGAAAAAATTGGCTAGAGTGGAACGGCAGCATTCAGCAATGTGATAATTCTTTATGCGAACAGCCTTGAAAACATAGGGCAGGCACTCAGCAATGTCACAATTCTTTACTCTTCACGGCAAATAAACAATTTCTGAATTCGCAGCAACCTTCTTGCAACTTTGGCGAATGCAAGCAGAATCTCTGCCGCTCAGATCCTTCAGGACAGTCCTTCAATTAGCATGTCTGTTGCTGTAAGCTTTCTCGAGTATCTATTAATGGTTATTTAGTCTTTTCCATATTCTACGACTATATTTTCTTGTGTTTTTTCCAAGTTCAGCAATAAACTTTGAATAGCAAGACAGACCGTTTTTCTAGTTTCAGACGGGCACACATCTTGCCCAACCGGTTGCAACCGGCCAAGCAGCTCTCTTCTTCCAAATAAATTTGCCGTCTGGTTTGAACGAGAACACCAAACGAGAACAAAGAACGCTAATTCCCAAAGGGGTTCTCAGAAGAAAGACAAATCAATAACGATTTCCACTTCCATTTTCCAAGTATCGTGGGAGCTACGATGTTCTTGCTGATTGGCTGCTGAGAGGTTTGAGTGGCAGTGCACGCTTCAAAAATAATGCAATTCGGCTGTAATTCTATGTCATGATGGCCTTGAAGTGAAGAGCTCACTTGAAGATGAATTTCGTAGTTGTTGCAGAGAACAAAGCCTGACCTTCCCCCAAGGGGCTCCGAACAATAGGTGTCTATCATTTGGGATGCTAATTTCTGGTCTTCGAATAACCAAGGGATGCTAATTTCTGATCTTCGAATAACCAACCTTTTTTTTGTCTGATTGGCTGTGGCTGTGCTGCATTTGATTGTCAATCCACGTTCACAGGGGCGTCGTGGGACCTGTCTATTCGCTGACGTCCTTCCAAAGAATTAATATCTCGGTTTGTAGAATTCTTCATAGTCCATGAATTCTTTAAATATGAGTTCAAGGGGAAATTTCTTTCGACCGAACCCTTCAGAATATGAGAGTATGTCTCTTTTGGTAGAAGAGGGTGCCTATGGCAAACAAACTTGATTGTAAATTTTAAACATTTGCCAAAAATTAGATCTTGGAATGAGACAACTAAAATAGGATTCGTAATTTCTTTGTTCTAGCAAGCTTTGGAATTATAGATCTCCAAGCTAGCAATAGCATTTCATAGGTCTTTGGTGATGCCTTCGAGCCAGAGATTTTAAATGCAAAGAAAACATCTTTTCAGCTATATTTTCGTCAGATTTATTCATATTCTGAATTTAATTCTTTATACACCAACATCCCTTTGGCTATTTTAACCCCATGAAACGAGAAGATGAATAATTATAGCTACATTAAATATTGTATGTACACGTAAATCAAAACTTGTGGACTGTAATCTAGAAGGGAAGAAACTTTCACGGGAAGAAACGTTCATGAGTTGGAAAAAACGCGAACTTTTTGGAATGAACTGTCACGAATCGGCAGAAAGGTGTAGCAGTAATCTTGTGGGAATTAAGTTTCGCAGATTAGGTTTTTTATCAATTTTGAAATGTCTCACATGTTCCTTGACCCTTCAAGGACTATTCCAAATCTTCATACTTGTGCTTAGTTCCAAAGGGTTATTGCTAAACAAGAAAATAGTGAATTTCTTGGCATTTGATTGTAGGAGTATAAATAATTGATTATATACAGATATTTGATTCTATTATTTTAGGAAATTTTGCGGGAATAAACTTTCCTGAAATTCACATTTTAGGAAATCTCACGGAATAAACTTTCGTGAATTTCGCCCACAAACGCCAATAACGAGAAAGTTTCTTCCCGTGAAAGTTTCTTAAGCTCAGTGAAGGCAAGGAGGGGGTATTTCCTCTTTGGTCTATACACGTATTTTCTTACAAGAAACTAAGGTCCGGGGCTGGTAGGCATTTTCTTAATTTTTGGAACCATTTTGCTATCAAAAGTTTTTTACGTGTTTCTTATATTTTGAATGCCAGAAGTGTAGAGTTAATTTTTTTTGTCTAAAGGGCTTCCAAATTACTTGATAAGATCTCAAAGGAAGTAAATAACATAATTCTAACTCAAAATAATGTCCAAACAGTTGCTATAACTTTACAGTGTCAAAACATTTTTGAGTGTGATGGCAAAATCAAAACTGCAAATTATAAAAAGTTCCTTAGCTTTTAAAATCCGAGCCTACTTTTTCTTATAAGCGGTTTCTTATAAAAAATAATGTGTATTTTGAGTGCGAATTATGTTATCTACTTGTTTTGAGATTTTACTAAGTAATTTGGCAGCCCTCTTAACAAACTAAATTAACTCTACACTTCCGACATTAAAAATATAAGAAACTCGTAAGAAACTTTTGCTAGCAAATTGGCCCAAAATTTAAAAAACTGCCTGCCAGCCCCGGACCTTAGCTTCTTATAAAAATACGTGTAACCCAGGCAAAATTTTGCAAATGTATACCGCACCCCCTTGGAGTTACCCCCTCTCCATTCCTCAAAGTGAAGGATTTAATCTCAGCCATGTACACCTCACAACATTGAGAGAATTAAAAGGAGTCATTATCACCCAGGGTCCTTTGCGGGCACGCTACAGTTTCAGATTGTCTGGCAATTAAATGCGGCCTAAGTGGGAAGTATGGATCCTCAACTGCAGCTGTTGACCTCAAGGGAAAGTTAACTAAAGTCAAACTTTTATATCAAGTAAACTCCTGCAGTGTGGATCCATATTCTCCGCTTAGGCCAAACTCGATTTTCAGACAGTATGAAATTGCAGCTTGCCTGCAAATGGCCCTCCTAGGTGGATATAATTTCACACATAATTTCAATACGAATCTGATATTGATATTTTACATTCATTTTTACAAATCAAATAATTTCTACTTTTTACAGTAAAGGATTTCTTCCATATGGGTCCTTATTCTCCTCTTAGGCCAAATTCGATTTTCAGACAGTATTAAATTGCAGCTTACCTGCAAATGACCCTCCTAGGTGGATATAATTTCACACATAATTTCAATATGAATCTGATATTGATATTTTACATTCATTTTTACAAATCAAATAATTTCTACTTTTTACAGTAAAGGATTTCTTCCATATGGGTCCTTATTCTCCTCTTAGGCCAAATTCGATTTTCAGACAGTATTAAATTGCAGCTTGCCTGCAAATGACCCTCCTAGGTGGATATAATTTCACACATAATTTCAATACGAATCTGATATTGATATTTTACATTCATTTTTACAAATCAAATAGTTTGTACTTTTTACAGTAAAGGATTTCTTCCACGGGTCTATATTCTCCGCTTAGGCCAAACTCGATTTTCAGACAGAATGAAATTGCAGCTCCAAATGGTTATGCTCCTTGGCTTCCAATGTTACCAACCCAGAGGGCATTGGCGTAATCAAATAATCCCCCAAGGGAATATCTGATAAGAAAATCCAAGGAGATCCGTTGTGCAAGTAGCCAGTTGTCCACCGCGTACCGATTCCATTAGCTTCAAATCGCGTCCTCCAAATGGTTATGCTCCTTGGCTCCCAATGTGACCAACCCGGAGGGCATTGACGTAACTAAGTAATCTCCCAATGGACTTATTTGATAAGAAAGTCCATAGAAATCTGTCGTAAAAGTAGCCAGCTGTCTACCTTGCACTAAATCCCATAAGACAACGTATGAGTAATAAAATTGTGACTTTACTGAATGAACAGCTCTGCTACCATCTTCCGACATACCGAGGCAATGGGTATCATCCATGTATCCACCTCTAATTGACCGTGTAGGCTCACACAACGAGTACCGTAGCTCCCCATCACTCAAGTTCCACACTCTTAACATAGAGTCTGCACTGACGGATAATATACAGTTACCCTGCGTTGAAACAAGAATTTTTAGAATTCTATGCAGCCTTGTCTCCATTTCACGTACACATGTGCCTTTGATCAAATCTAAAACAAGGATTTGATAATCCGGTTCAGT
This sequence comes from Aurelia coerulea, assembly GCA_039566865.1. Lineage (NCBI taxonomy): Eukaryota > Metazoa > Cnidaria > Scyphozoa > Semaeostomeae > Ulmaridae > Aurelia > Aurelia coerulea. The sequence continues at coordinate 15,844,243 of CM076962.1, forward strand.
TAGGTGAACCAGGTAATGGCCATCTTCAGAAATTGCACATATCTTGTGAAAGTATTGGCCATTTTTTAGCGCGATTTTATGAAGTTGTTGTCTGCTTTTCAAATTAACAACGATGATCTCATCCTGTGAAGAGGCAGGAGCCTTGTGGAACTCCTCAGGTGAAACTAGATCTTCTCGACTGTGGTTGAAAGTTTCTGCTTCTAATATACACACGCCGATTGCTCCGTTTTTCGAGACCAACACATTGTGAAAATTCCGCCCTTCAGGTGCTCGGAAATTCCATTCAACTTGCTTGTTCCGCAAATTACACACACACAAGCATGTCCAGTTGTCCGATAAAGCAATTAAATGGGTAGTGTCACTAACTGCGAAATACCGATATTGAGAGTCTAATTCTGTCAAGATTTCCCCGTTTGTTAGATCAAACAGCACAACTTGCCCATCCTGCATTTCAACTATAACACTTAAATTCACCGCTAACAAAACATGTGTCAATTTTAGGCCAACATACTGTTTCAAACACGTGCATTTAGAATCATAAAGCGCGATTGTTTGTTTACTTTTACTCCACGTGATGAAATTTTCCGGGTGTTTATCTACGAACATCAATCGAACATCGGATGTTTGGCTTGAAAAGAGCATCACCTGGCTCTCAGAGAATGCTCCACATTCGCTGGGGGGCCGGATCAAACATGGTTTGGATGGTAAGAGGCGGTGTCCTCTTCGGACCGCATCATTAAGGAGCGCAGTCAATACAGGGCTTTCAATTATACGCGATTCTCCAGTAATGGTATTCCGAGATGAGGATGTGCTCGGATGGTATGCCGTCGTTCCTGGCTCCTTGGCACTACATGTCGCTTCGTCAACAACCAATACCGAAGTCAGCGCGGTTGCTGCAGAGATTTTGTTCAAGGGAGCTGCAGCTAGACTTTGGTTTAATGTGGTGATCTGTATTCCTGTTGTCAAGATCTCTGTTGGTTTTCCATCGCTCTCTGGGCCTGCGTCACTGTCCCTGCTTTCAAGTGCGTTTGCAGCAGAATCTTCCTGCTTTGCCTCAACATTAACGAGCGCAACGTTGTTTCTATTTTCAATAGATCCTGGGGCTTGGTCCGTCCTGCTTTCAGGAGCAGTTGAATTGTGAACCACTTGCCTCGTACTCGTGTCCTCACTTTGAGTAATATCATGAACATCATCAGGATCCTCCTCCTCAGAGGATGAGGCCTCACTGGAAGTACTATCTTTTCCATCGGGTGGCGGTAGCATCTTTTTCTCTATAGAGGAACCATATTCCAGCTGTCCGGTTTGTACATTCTTCGAAACGGCCGGAAATTGACAATTTTCGTTATTTACTGGGTACAATCGAGAGAAGATTTGCGCTGGCAGTTGCTCAGGGTCATTAGCGAGTGCTTCATTCGCCAATTCAAAAAACTCTTTCATGATTTTAAAATCAATGTCTTGCGAGTAGGCTGCCAATGCGTAATAAAAATCATTTAACAAATGCCCTACGGAGGAGGCTCGCAGTTTATCATACAGAAAGTTGTAACTGCATAGAGCATGCTTCTTAAGTTCCACAACTGTACTACAACGCATCAAATAAAATGGAAGAAACTGAATTCGTTGCAAGTTATATATGCAGTTTTGGCTTGTTTTAGGTTTTTTCTCTTGGCTGCCAAAAGAGAAAGGAGATGGATTTTTGCTTAGATTGTCACTACTCACAGCTTGCGTGGCAGGTACCTCTGAGAGGACGTTTTCATGCACAAGGGAGACATCCTCGTACACATTTGGCTCATTGATATAATATTGTACAACTTGATTGGTGACGTCATTAATTTCTCTCAGCTCCTTGAGGTATCTCTCCTTTGCAACATCTCGTATGACTGCGTGAAACCAAGTGTAAACAATCTGACCGTTCAGCCATTTTGCGCTGATTAAACAGGAAAGAGATTTCAAAATGGCGGCTACAATGTCGTCAGCGTTGCTAGGTGATGTAAGGCCTTGAACTGCCTTGCTGTTGATCAATGTATGGCAGAGGCAGCGCTTTGAGATGCCGAAATGCGATGCTGTAATGATTGATGAAAAAAATTTGACATTTTCATACCCATGCTCAGTTTCAATGTTGCTGAAGATCTCGGATATGAAGTTTTGAAGATTTACCTGAAATTGAAGGATGGTAATTTAGGCCAGTGCTGGTGCCAGGGGGAGCCTTTTATATATATATATAGCCCAATAAAAAGCTACACTGTCATACAGTAAGTACCCGCAAATAAGAAACCCCTTTGAATAAGAAACAGGCCTCATTTTCTTCAAAAAAGGCTCCTTTAATAAGAAACAATTTTAGGTCTGAAATTTAAATGTTTCTTATTTTCAGGATTGTTATAGTTTGTTCCTGAATGCCAAAAGATATTCCAAAAATGACTGTGATAGACTGTAGTATTCTCAAAACAGAATAAACATTTTCAAAATTAAAGATTCACACCACAACAACGTAACATGGTAAAATGTACCATCTAGGTTAAATACACATGCATGTATGGTACTGTCATATGCCTTCACTTGACTTAACTTGATTACCTATTTATAAGAAACTTTGACCCTGATCATGAAAAGGTCTCTTTAAATAAGAACCAGGAACCATAGACTACGGAACCAGAAACCGGCGGAGGAGAGTAAATGAATACGAAGCAAAACAAGAAAACCTAAAAATACGCGTAACTACAAAAAAATTAATAATAGATGATTTAGGTAAACAAAATATAACAAAATACTACAAACTAGGTCTTCTGGAGGTCATAGCTCCATCATTTTTTAACGTATTTTTACGGGAATGGCAGCAAACTTTATTCGAACATCTGAAGAGCAACATCATATAAAAGTTTTGCGAGAATCTTTTACCCTTTTTTTGGAATCTTTAGGCAAATTGGGCACAATTTTTTTGGGACACCCTTTATACATGTATCTTTCAAATATCTTTTCAAAGAACTCAACACGGGACACTATCAAGCTGAGAAACTCTAAGATTGACTTACGCGTCCCTCTTTTTAAAACGAGTAATGGGCAAAAGTAATTCTCATACCGTGGTGTACATCTGTGGAATAGCCTTGCACCTGAGGTCAAGCAAGCACCCTCTTTGTATGCTTTTAAACATCGAATTTAAAGCAAGATCATGGATGGTGGGATGCAGTTGGATTGGACTGGGGTCGGTCGGATTCTTTGCCTACCATGGCATTTCAAGGTGGGTGTGGGGTCTGATTTGTTCTGGCCCGTTCTGATTGTGTCCTGCCACTCTCGGTTTGATCACTATGCATCAATTTTAATTTCACTTTAGTTTTGTAATTAGATTATTTATTTTCGTTTTTAGATTTAACCTGTAAATTTTACATTGTAAACTTTTGTCACGGTCCCTTCAAGAGCGACTTTGTCGACGGGCTTACCGTGTTGGAAGAATATAAAACGAATGAATGAAAAATTGAACATCTTTAAGTCGACCGGCATAAAATATGTCATACCTTAGGAGGAACATTGACAACATCATTAGATCGCCATGATTTTGCTTGATGAAAAAGGATATTAACATAAACAGGAGACCAGCATGATGACAATGAGCTTGATATGGCAATCTTTTGTTGCTCTGATAACATTCTTTCTGCAGCAACTAACATACCATCAAGCATTTCTATGCCATCTTCAACCGTCTTACTTGGCATCTTTTTGTAGCTGTTTGAATCTTGGTATATTGCCTGCAAAAGAATTGCAACGGTTAACGAAGTATTGCAACTACACAACATCTTAAACCTGCCAAATCAAACCCTTTTGCAAATAATGTTGTATGGTGATAAAAGATTTTCTCATAACCAAAATAAAGAAATTTTGGAATCAACGCTAAAATTCATTCATACATCAGAGCGTTTCTTGTAGCACCAGCAATTACAAACCTAGGTAAATTAATCTTCTATCTCATCCTTCTCTATTAATCTTATAAAATAATATATGTATAGTAAATGTATCTATGTTACTAAAGACTATAACAAAATCTGTCAATTTAAATTTTGGCTGTGTCGCCATATCTTTCGATTAAGCCGGTTTCTCCCTTGGGAGAGACCAACAGAAACTTTGGTATAGCCTTTAGTATCTGCATTGTTATTTGTTAAGATCATTTAGGGTAGCCATGCCTATCATGCTCCCAATGGTATCGTCTTTTGTAACTATGTCTTTGTTAAATTGTATATTTTTAGATTGTGTTTATAAAAAAAAAGAATTGCGATTGGTTTTGTAAACGAGAGCATACATTCGAAATCTTTAAAACAGTGTTAAACCGAACTTTTCTTGAAAAACTCGCAGGGCTCCCTTCACACCCTCCGAAATACTTCTACTGACCTAAAGATACCATTAATGAAAAGTGGAAATGGTCAAAGATGTCTTTCATTCAGAGGAGTAAAATATTGGAACAGCCTCTCAGCTGACTCGAAGCAAGCCGTAAAACTTAACAGTTTTAAAACAACTATTTAGGATATGTTTCTTTTTTGCACTTTTTTTCTTCTGTAAATTAGAACAATTTTGTATTTTAGATTTTCATTTTGAAATGATATATTGTAATTATTTTAATAGTAGTAGTAGTTTAATAGCAATTCCATAAATTGTAAGATTTTTGACGGAGGGCCCCTTGTAAATCAGCCTTTGCTGAAGGGTTACCCTCCTATAAATAAATGAAATGAAATGAAATGAAATGAAAGGGTTGGTGTAAAATTCTATGGCCTACCGCGTGACCCAAAACAAACTTCACCATCTAGATTGCAAATAGGTTCCTGAAAGCAAGTGTTATGAACACGAACAAAATATCAGTATGTAGCTGAACGGTTCAGCTATCTTTTGAGACGTTGCTTAATAAGTTTAAGTTATGCCTACTGTCCGAAAAACAGTTGAAAATATGGAAATTCATTGAATGTATAAACTTTCCAATAACCATACCGCAAAATTTACAGACCATTCAAATATGTACCCTAAAGTTGTGACAAAAATCAAAAATCTAGCCAAGTATATGCAATTGGATCTAAAATTAATGCCCTAAAGAGATATGCTGCTAAAATAATACCCTAACATATGTTTTCGGCCTGCGAAAAGGCAGCACAATGTTTTTGGAACACCCTTTAGAGTAATACGGACAGATATTGTAATACAATAGCAACAGTTGCATTTGATTGACACAATGTTTTTGGGACACCCTTTGAAGTAATAAGGGCAGATATTGTAATACAATAGCAACAGTTGCATTTGATTGACACCTCCATTCAAAGCGGTTAGCGACTGCAGACAAAGGAAATTCTCTCAACCAGTAATTTAAAACATACAAAGCCGCAAAACTTTCCCCGAAACTAGTTGAGCAAACTCTTGCCTTGTTCAAGCGAACGGTGATTTTTAAGAGAAGTTACGTGCTTATAACGAAAGAAGAATGGTAAATCTAAAGTTCTGTCTGGCGGATTTTGTTTGTTTGATTCAGAAACCTAGCAGAAGGCATTGTGATTCTCGCGTATTTATGGCTGAAATAAAACGATTGCAAAACAGCTCCTGAATCAAATAAACAAAATCCGCGGGACAGGGCTTTAGATTTACCCTTCTTCTTTCGCCATAAGCAGGCAACTTCTCTTAAAAACCACCTTTCGCTTGCACAAGGCGAGAGTTTGCCATACTAGTTTCAGGAAAACTTTTGCGGTTTTGTTTGTTTTGAATTACTGGTTGAGAGAATTTCCTTTGTGTGCAGTCGCTAATCGCTTTGACTTGAGGTGACAATCAAACGCAACTGTTGTTATTGTACCGGGTGACCCAAAAAAAAGTGACCCAACGCAATCTGTTACAGAGAAAAAAGTAATGGCTGATTGAAATACTTCAAACGTTGTTCTGTCGCTAAAAGACTAGCCTACATTAGGAGTACTTTTCACAATTCTTTTCGACACGGTCAATTTCCCGAATTAAGGATTATGAGAGCAAGGGCATGCTTGAAATCTTCAAAAAGTCGTCAAAAACAGGGGATCGATTTGCAGCCTTTTCAGATCCTCAAAACAACGAGGAGCGTGTTTCATTTCAGCCTGGGAATAGGCAACTCAGTCGAATGTTGTCAGAGAAAGTTTATAGTCCCTAGATACCTCAAATATTCTTGTCTCAAGGGACAAGGATACTCCTGCTTTCTGTAAGCAATTCTTGAACATTCCAATTTGCGTGGAAAATTGAATTCCTTTGAAATTCTACAAGTTTACAAAGAACCTTTAGTTTCAGCTCCAAATGCTTAGGTACCCAGGGACCATAAACTTGCTCTGGAAACTTTTAACTGAGTTGCCTATTCCCAGGCTGAAATGAAACACCCTCCTCATTGTTCTGACGATCTGAAATGGTTTTCAATTGATCCCCTGTTTTGATGACTTTTTGTGGATTTCCAATACTCATGATGTATGCTAGTATTTTAGCGACAGAACAACGTTTGAAGCATTTCCATCAGCCACGTACTTTTTTTTCTAAAGCAGATTGCGTTGGGTCACTTTTTTCTGGGTCACCCGGTATTAAAAAATCTGTCCTTGTTCTGTAGAATATAAGATTAATCAAACCTGCGCTGAAGTAAGTTTGTCTTCATGAACTGAAATTATAATCTTGACATTTGGCAACAATGTCGGTGGGATGAAAGAGAAATAAGAATATTCCTCGTCAAAAATGCCAATATCATCTAAAGCAGCAATGCAGATTACCAATGGTTGTGAGTCAGTAGCGAATTGGAATAACGTTGGAAGAAACTCCACCAAACCGTTCATGCTCTGGAAGAAAAGGAACATACGTTTTTAATACTGGGTGAGTCGACAACATGTCTAGGAGGCCCTTTACATGAGAAATTTCAACCCGGGTTGAGTTGAACACGGGTTGAGTTTCAACTTGGTTGACGGTGTAAGCCTTCATCGCGTTTACATGAAGGAGGCCGAGTTGAAACTCAACACGGGTTCAACTCAACTCGGCAACTCAACCCGTGTTGAAATTTCAACACGGGTTGAAATTCTCATGTAAACGCAAAGTTTTTTCAACTCGGGGCGAGATTAGAATGCGAACAAAGGAGATCAAATTTATTTCCGCAATCATTCAAATATTTGAGTGGGCTCACATTCCTTCTTCTATTGTTTGCAACCATGTGACCTAATCTCAACCCGTGTTGAGATTTCATGTAAACGCAAGGCAATATAAGCAATGCTGTTAAAACTCAACCCGTGTTGAAACTCAACACGGGTTGAAATTTATCATGTAAAGGGCCTCTAGGTTACCAAAATCCAAATTTTTTGAATGATATTTTCAAATTTCAGCAATCTTCATATGACTTCAAAAATGAAGCATTTTCTACCAGAAAACCAAGCACAGTATCTATATTCTATAAACTTCGGTACATTATCCCGAAACAGTGTTTAACAGTGCTATATAGTTCAATTGTCCTCTCTAAAATAGCTTATTACTTGTGAAACATATGGATTAGCCGCGAAGAAATACCTAAACGAACTTCAAACGTTACAAAATAGGATACTACGAATCTTGTACTTTAAAGATCGCAGGTATCCGACTAACGCCTTGCATAAAGAGCTAAATTTTTCTCAAAATAAACGACCTCTACGAACTAAAGATATTGAAATTCATGCACAACATATACCATAATGATAAAAACGTGCCAGACGTGTTTCAAAACTACTTCCGCACCAATGAAAGTAGGCACAACTACGCAACACGCCAAAGTAAACACTACGAGATCCCTAAAAGACAAAGAAAATGGGGCGAACAAATGATATTGAATATAGGATCCCGTTTATGGAATGACCTTCCATATAATCTCAAAAACATGATTTAAGTAAAAGCATTTTCAAAACAAATTAAACAAAGAATAATAAACAACTACTAACTCAGTTTAGATTACTTTTAGCAACATACCGCGACGAAACCAACAACTGTTACTCCAATACATACTTAGCCAGCCTCTCTGTTAAATTTTGCAACAACAACATTGTACTAGTACTATTTTCATTCAGATATTTAGTTTTATTTCCTCATTTTATTTAACGGTCCAGGCTTGATAAGCTATGCTTCTCCTGGGTCGTATAGAATACACATTTTTAATGAGAACTTTGTATTAGGGTTTATTTCTATGAATAAAATTGAATTGAATTGAACAGTTTCTTACTGTGTGCTATTGCCCATCAAAACACTTCAAAATCATCGTTTCGACCGAAGTTTGGAGACGGAGCCCCTTCAACTTCCGTGCAATAATTTACCTGTGGTACGGCAGCAGGATCAGTTTGATACGCCAAACTCAGCTCTAAACAAATACTCTGCAAAAGAAGGTGCAACGATGTCGAATCTCTTGTTGAACCAATGAACCTCGCAATGATACTGGCCCCATCACAAATCCATTCTTTCGCCATTTGACTCGCCTTCGCAATCACAGAAGAACGTCCGCAGCCTGATTCGCCATAAAGTATCAATGGTTTTGTGTATGGGCCTATGGAAAGAGGCGATATCTATCTAGTATATATGAATCAAATCTTTAAAACACATTTCACAGATGGCTGGTGCGTCTTTCGTTTGATTTAATGGCTTAAAAGGAACTTCAGGTACTTTATCATAAGTCTTCACTGGCAACACCCCCAAAACTACACCGAATACAGTAAAAACCAGCACATAAGAACCCAAGATATTGAACTCAGCCTGTTTAGGTTCTTATGCAATAAGGCACATCCAGTAATCAGGGTGTAGGTTCTTAACACAGGGAAATATGCGAATTTAAACCTTAGCCAAATTTGTTTACATTCTTGGCCCTATCCACTTCAACCCAAGCTTAGCCAATTTACCTCTGCATGCCCTACCTATCACAGTTTTGTAAGTAATGTTTTGGAGTCCATGAAGGAGGTTGATTGGAAAAAAGTTGCATTTATTTCCCAATGAATGAACGAAACACATTTTTAAGAACCTTGTTGAGATATCAGCCTGAAATGGTTCTTATTTATTGGGTGCATAATATATTATTTCAGGCTGTAGGTTCTTAATAGATGAAGGTTCTTATGTGCGGGTTTTTACTGTATGCACAAAGTGGTTCACCCAAACGTGTACTAGACAAACTCAAAAAGTGTCTGACCCACCGTGTCACCTGACAATAAGGAGTCCCCATTCGGTTTGACCTGTAGACTGATTACGATGAGTCCGTTGTATCTCTGCGGTAAACCATGCTCAGCTCAACAGTAAAATTGGGACGACAAAAGATCCTGGGAACGAGGTAGAACACCCCCAAAAAGATGCCAACTGTGCACAAAATTGCGTACCGGAAGTTATACTAGCAAAGTTTCCTTAACTCAAAATTTGTCTGACCCCCCTCCCCCATCACCTAGCAACAGGGAGTTCCGCCTGGGTTTGAACCAATTGGTACTATAATCAAAGTCCGTCTCAAACTAGAAGTCACTTGAGATTCGCGATAACGCAAAATTCCTTTGCAAAACACTGCTATTGTTGTTATTGGCGGGTATTTGCAGGTGACATTTAATTTTAGACTTACTATAGTAAACTTTACCTTGTAAATATGCTTTGATAGTTCTCATAACACTTCCACCAGACACAAATTCTTTAGATCGCCTTTCTCGTTCAAACATATGAGTATACATCTCATCTCTCAAGCAACATCGACTCGCATCAAGACATGGGAATTTTTTCATAATCCCAATTAATTTATTCTCTATAAACGGCATCAAAGTCTTGTCAATTGTTTGCTTATATGTTGCACGTTGCTCCGGATCTTTCACGGATGAAACAGTAGCGCTCACGGTTATGATATCAGAATCTTTCAAACCGGCATCACAGATGATCTGTTTTCTAAATTCTTGTCGCATTGATTCAAGTTGGTAGTAAAAGTTACCATCATGCATGTCCTCATATTCTTGCACGCTCGATGAGTGCCTCTCACATTTTCGTATGTCCGTTAGCTTCCGTTCGATTGGTACCATAACGAGGTTGTCAAAATTTGATGTGAGGTTCTTTACGTTTCGCTCTGTTTCTAAAATGGAAAAAACAAGGATATAAGATTTGATCAATTTGATAAACGAACTGTAACGAAAAGAGCACCAGAATGTTCTTTGGGATTTATAAGATCTTGTGAAGACTTATAGAGATTTTAAAGATTTTTTAGATTTTTTAGATTTTTGAAGATTGTTGGAGTGATTTGTTCCTTGATCACAGTTAAGAGTTCGAACTAGTGAAAGAGTTCGAATGAAATCGAGCACATGGACGTTTTTCAATATTTCTACGAGACTTGAAGATAATGCAGAGATAGATTGGTCATATAAAATTACTAGCGGAGAACCCTACGAAATAACTTAGACCGTCAATATAGCCACCGGATTATGAAAAACAACAGAACCAATGGATATCACATGTCATTCGGAGAGAGAACGACCATCCCTGTAAGAAAATGACATTCAACTCAAACAAGATCAAAAGAATAGACCGCAAAGTGCCTTCTATACTAGAAAGGACCATATCGTCGAGTAAAATCAGTAACGGTCAATTTCTGTCCGACTACTTCAAGAAGACAGATATAAAAGTAGCTCTTGACCAAAGATCAACTGTAACTGTGACACTACTGCAACAGTCAATGATTGCCAATTGCTTCCAAGCGGCTAACACTAATCATTATCATTAGCATTAAGCTACAAATCTTCTTTTGAAGGTGCTGGATTAATCATCATCATAATCATCATCATCTATTTAAAGTAGGCTGAGAAAGGATAGCTAAATCACAGCTAATTTACGCCTACTATTTACAAAATGCACTATCTACAATTTGATAAAATAAAACTATTAAGATGACAATATATAATAAAGGACGAATAAGTTAAAGATCTATCCTATTAGAAACCCAACTTTGGGGATATATACTTTGCAGAGCCTACAGATGCATTTATCACCATTCCAACATCTAATTATGTTTTGAAGATAGGACGGCTGTTTGATTGTATTATTTCTTGAGGTAAAAGCTGCCACAGTTTATTTCCAAGGTAAGTAATGGACTCAACTCCAATGGAAATGGCTCTCACTATTGGCAATCGAGCGTCATCGCCATGCCTTAGATTATAGCTTATGTTTCGCTGCACGAAAAAATCCTTCAGCAATGGTAGATTCAAATTGCTTTAGTTTTATAAATTTCAGTCATTAGCAACTGCAGGTGAAAAAAGTAGCTTTGATCCAGCTGTGTTGAAAGCTACTGGAATTGAAATTCAATGAGATAAAAATGTAATTTACCTGGCTGTATATGCTTCCAGAGATCCTTTTCTCCTTCGAAACATTTCGTGGAAAAGATCTTGAAGATACTTAGCAATTCTTCCATTTTTTCATTGCTGTCTTCAACATCCTTTTTCAGTGCGAATATCGGATTAGAATAGTTCTCATCTTTTTCATATAATTGTCTGAATTTTGTCTTTTTGTCCTCGGGTAACAAATATACCATCTTGTTGAATTCTTTGGCACAGATTTCTCTTGGAATCGTTAATGGTCCCATTTTCTCTCCAAAGGATCCCTTGAGAATAAAATCAAGATAATGAATTAAAATAAATGTCAAAGGCTTAATTCAAAACTCAAATTTAAAATTCGTTAAGTCAAAAGTCAAAGTCAATGTCAGATTCCAAATTCATAAAATTCAAAGTAAAGTCAAATTCATATCAGTTTAAAAATTCAAATCTCAATGTCAAATTCATAAGTCAAAAGTTAATGTCAGTTTCATAAGTTAAAATTCAATGCCAGATTCATCAGTAAAAATTAAAAGTGAAATTAATACGTCAAAAGTGAAAAGTCAATGTCAAATCAATAAATCAAAAGTCAACAGTTAAAATCAAAGTCAAATTCATAAGTCAAAATCAATTCATAATTCAAAAAGGTTACTGTCTTTGCAAATTGATCAAAAGAAACTTTTAAAAGGTGTGCAAATAGACAGGCCATCAACAAAATCGAGGCTGCACAAATCTAAATCTATCCTTCGTCTTTCGATAACGCTATTTGGTGTGCAAACACTGGTCATTTGCTGCAGTGTGCAAAAACATGAAGAATATAAACGTCAAATTAAAGGCTTTAATAGCTATTGCCACCAAGGGTACTTTACGGTCATATTTCAATTTCAAACTGTTTGAACATCAAATTTGGCCGAATCGAGAAACATAGATCAACACTGTGGTAGTTAACCTGACAGCTCAGGCCAAACTTACTTTTAGACATAAACAAAGATTTTGATTATAAATAAAACATATAGCCTTGGATATAATGATAATTTTAGATTTGTTGACGTTTCGGGTATAACCCTTCATCAGTAATAATTAAGCAGAGTACGATTAGGTGGTTAGAATAGAAAAAGAACGATTGATAGAACAGGTGATAAGTGGAATGAGAATAGAATTCAACGCAAGAATGCGACGCAAGAGAAGGATTTCGAAAAGAGATGCTACTACAAAATGAAGATAACAAAGATGCTAGGATATAAATTAAAGCCGTTTGTTAAAGGCACACTGTCGTGGCACTGATTGGATGAATAAAACAATACAAAACAATATAATTAGGCAAGCTTCAATAATTACGCTGTACACCGAAATTCATGAAGGTGATAACGATCTGACTCCCTTTATTCTCAAAACAAAGAATGACCCAAGAGCATAAAGGCATGGTAATTATTCAATGGCAAGGTTGTTTGTTAGTTCTTTCAACATTACGACTGGCCAATCACAGCCACGACAGTGTGCCTGTCCCCTCGATAATTTGCTTTATCCAAAGAAAGCAAAGTCATCCATGCATAATTTTCATGGCCATGAAAATTACGCATGAATGATTCTGCCTTAGTTGAATAAAGGAAATTAGCGTAAATTTGTGGAATATTCAATAGAGATCTTTATTGATTTCTTTCATTCGTCAAGGGGACAGTGTGCCTTTAAGTCCATGTGGCAGAAGAGTACCTAATCTAAAAAAAATTCTTTTCCCCAAAGTCTTTCTCTTTGTACCATCTTTATCGGCAAACAATATTCCCAAAACTGCCATATCGCCCGTATAGAATGTCCATCTGAATTGAAATGTCTGGATACATTAGTGTCTGAATGCTCGATTTTAGACAGTAATTACTTTTAAACAGTCTGAAATTGCAGCGTGCCTGCAAATGACCATGGGTGATTATAACTCTTTCAACATACCAGGACTAGGAGCGGAATTTTGAATGTTTTCATCTCTGCAATTTCTGCACTGCTTAGGCCACTTTCTGTATTCTCAATGACCCATTCTTTGCTGCAATATCTGGTTTCTGGAGAGCTCAGGTGGACAATATCACACACAAATCCAAATCTGTAGCAAAATTCAGCAAGCTTAGGAAGGCAGTCCTGCATCAAGTATTCTTGTTCAATCGAAGTGTCTGAAAGAAAATTCATACACGGTGTCTCAAAAAATTGTTCGAAGTTTGATTAAATATTGAAACATAATGTTAATATGAACAGGCCCATGAGAAAATAACTATATCCCTAACATTTAGAAGTAATTTTAGACACCAGCTGGGCCCGGTTGTTAAAAACTGGTATTAGGCTAATACCAGATTAGGACTATGCTACTGACTACAGAATCATGCCTTTAATCCAATATTAGCGCTAATCGTGGTTTGAACAACCCGGCCCTGGGCCTTGCAAATCCTTGCAAAACCTTGCAAATCCGTTGGAAACTCACTGAGATACTACCTTTCAAAGATTAAATCTATGTGACAGCTGAAACCAGACAACACTAGATGACGCTCCAAAATCGAAGTTAAGACAGGTTATCCTTCTCGTTAATATCACAAAAACCAAATAGAATTTCGAAAGTAGTTTGATTCTTTCATAAATCTGAAGCCCATGTAGGTTTTAGGTAAGCTGAGCAGTAAGTGTTATGATTGCACTAAAAATATAAGGGAATCTAATCACCTCCCCATCCGCTTCTAAACCAAACAAATGAAATTTCCGACCCAGATGCTCAGATGTTTTCTTCTTTTGATATATGCTCATGATTCTTCTTAAAAACCATTTCTGGGATGCACAACGAGTGAGCTAGCTACCTCGGTTTCAGAGCAACTTTGCGGCTTCGTTTCTTTTGAATTTCTGGTTGAGAGAATTTTCTTGGTCTGTAATTACTAGTGGTTTTGAATTTCGATGACAATCTAAGGCAACTGATGCTACTGTCTTACAAAATCTGTCCCTGTTAAAGGCCCGCTGCTAACCATTACGCTTTGTGCGCCACACATGCGAAAAACAACACGAATACAAGTTGAGCAGTGGAGCAAGCTGAGCAGTACAAGCAGTGGTAAATGTTTACGGTTCTCCTATCAAACTCAAAGAAGGACAACAAAATAGACCCCTATGCTTTCCTCTGAGCGTGCTAGACGACCCAGCTTCTTCTTTGAAAACCTGATTTTTGCACGTTATGGAACGAGCGATCTGGAACCAAACAATGGCCTAGTATCGCAGACTCTCAGATAATCTGAAACTCCTTTCGCAGTGCATCATGGGACAGTAACAGCGCGCAACGCCTTATGGTTAGCAGAGGGTCTTTAATTATACCTGGTTTTCCACAAACAACGATCTTTATCGTTCTGGTTGCAGAGCCGTAAGATGGGTTTTCTCTCTGCTGGTATGCTACTTCGCGAATTGAATTCATGTTTACACCATGCAGGAAGGAATTGAAGCCTAACTTCGAGAACGATTTTGCTGCCAGTCCAGGAAACAATGGTGGCGGTGTGTCACCTTCTGGTTCAGGCAAAACAGGTAATGGCTCATCCGAAGGGTAGTCAAGATCTCCTGAAAATTCAAATAAAGGTGCGTTAGGATCGGAAGAAAAACGCCAAAAAAAGTATTAAAAAACCATGGGCAATAATGCACCGTTGATGGGGCCTATATTATGATCAAAATAGTACTTTTACCTACTGTGCTGTTTCTCTTCCACGGGATTGCGAGTAAAGCTTGACAATGTTGCTATTCCTTCGTTCTTCTCTCGTCACAGCAAGGAATCGAATGCTGCCATTATTCAAATACGGTTGAAACGGTTGGAGCTCCTACGCAGCGATACGTCTCATTTCAAACTATTAAAGGGACATTATTAAGCTTTATTCGCAACTCCGTGGAAGAGAAACAACACAGTGAGTAAAAATACAATTTTCATTTCATTTCATTTTACGATATTTATACAGGTTAACAGGATTCATATATAAATATGTTTTACAACCTGACCTGTTTCAACAAAAAGAAAAAACCCAACCACTAAAACTAAGAACAAAAGAAATTTACATGCATAATTTACAATATTATACAAACTAAGACTAATTAATAAAATAATAGTTGTCCCTGTCTATAGTTGTCCTTTGAAGGTTTTTAGGGAGGGCGTCAATTTTGTCTCTCTTTCTAGGTTGTTCCACAGTTTCGCACCGCGATAAAAAAAGCCTTTTGGCCATTGATAGTTTTTAGGAACGGTATCTTAAGATCAGTTTCTGATGAGCACAGAAACCGCTCTCTACCGTCCGAACATTTTATGAATAATTTGTTCAAGTAGTCTGGGGCAAGAGAATTCAAAGATTTATAAGTTATAAGTAAGTTATTTTGATCATAATATAGGCCACATCAACAGTGCATTATTGCCCATGAAAAAGCAGGTAAACCTACCAATGATTCGCAAAGAGATGCCTTTACAAGCTTTCTTTATAAACAAGCAACTAAGTTTGAACGCAGATAAAAGTGAATTCATTGTGATTGGCCATTCGAGGCAGCAAAATAACCTGAAAGAGCTAAGGGAAATTGAGGTCAACTTTAAGAAAATAGGTAGGGTTACCAAAACAAAATATCTCGGTATCAACATAGACGAAAACCTTAGCTGGAAAGATCAGTACAAAAAAGTTAAGGCTAAGGTTAAAAGTGGTCTCTCTGCACTTAGGAAGCTGAAGGATATCCTTCCCCAGTCAAAGCTAGCTGCAGTTTACCGAGCATTGATCGAGAGTCATCTTAGGTATGGAAACATAATTTGGGGGTGCATCTCAGATACCAAGATAAGCACTCTCCAGAAACTACAGTCAAGAGCAAAAACTCTGATTGAAAAGGCAAAGTACAAGGATGGATGGATCTGTAACTGGTTGCCTGTCAAAGAATTGATCATATTCGACAGGTTAGTTATGACACATAAGATCCTTCATGGAAACTGTCCAGACAATTTGCAAAATAAGTTTACTCGGAGGTCCCAGATTTCAAGCTATTCAACGAGGAATAGCCAAAATCTGCATCTGCCTAAACCTCGATTGGAATTTACCAAAAAGAGTTTCCAATTTACAGGAGCTACAGCATGGAACGAGATCCCACAAAAGTATAGAAACTTACCCTCTTTAAACGGCTTCAAAAAGGAAGTAAAACAACTCCTCAGGAGCTGAGGTAGGTGAGTTCGTTTTGGTCTCCCTGGCCTCGCGATATTTCGGGGACGGTGCTTTATGGGTCTTACTCAGGTCCGTTTTGGACCGGAGTGGGCCTGTGGGGTACCGTCTTTCGGGGGTGTTGCGGGGCTACGGGGGACTGGCCGTATTCATCTACCTCAATGGCAATTAAAGCACGACCCCTAGGAAGAGCAGCCCATTAGGTTTTCAAACATCTATTTCATTAAGTAGTTTTTTTTTTTTTTTTTTAATACTTTATAATTGGCTGATAGGACATCGTGCCTAAATATTAATGATATGATATGATAACAATAAACAGTGACTGCTGTGTAATATTTTCCTCGCAGAAGTGGCTGCAAAATTGTTTCAATGGATTTGTCGTTCCGTTTTCTGACGTTTACACGCAAGAGCCAATTTTCTATAGCATCAACGATTATGGAGATACCGCTTTTATTTCGAGCCATAAATTTAAGATGTGTTTAGCCTGAGCATGAGTTCCACATCTTTAAAAAGCCTGGTGTCGCATTCAAGAACCTATTTCTTTGAACTGAATGATTTGAAAGAAACATTAGCTATTTCTCTCCGTTGGATTTTTCTGAAATCTTCAATATTTTCAGAATTAGAATGTTTTTCTTCTTTTTCAAGAATTCAAGAAACATTTTCAAAAACACTTAAAACCATCGTAATTTCTAACTTTTTGACGCAACATGGAATAATTTTCAAGAAACCATAATTTATGGATGTTTACAATATGGTATCAAGCAAAAGTATGTCCCAGCGCTGGTTTATGATTTAGAAATTTGATTACGTCACATCCTCAAAAGAGTTGAAATGTAAGATACGCTGTAATGTCGAAAGATATTCAAAATTGCTGAAAATTCCAACGGTAGAATCATAGATAAGTATCTAATGTAACTTTCAAGCCATTTAATCAGAAGAAATAGGTCATAGAATTTTACACCTACCTTTCTACCCCGAGCTAAAGATTTGGAACCTATGCTTTAACCTGGACACACGAGAGCCTACTGCAGGCTTAAAGAGCCCTTCTCAACATCGATGCTTTGCGGCCTTCGGCTATTACCAATGTCAACGACTGCAGTGCTCTTTATAGCGTAACGGCTGGTCGGCAAATTCAGCAAAGGCCGCTGCTCCTCTCACACATCTAATCCGAGTTCAAATCCTTTTGTGGACACTTCTCTTTCGATAAAATTTTTTCTCCAAGTGCCTGCTGGTGCAGTCTAATGATAGATTTAATGTCATGGGAATGGAAACTGTTGATATCACCGTTTGAAAGAAACTGCACAGGTCAATTAAGAAAATGAGAAACTACGATAGCTTGGCGGTTTACAAGGGCTTATAAACAGTTGCAATTTGCTCGTTTGATTCTCCTTGTCGTCATTAAGAATACTTACTGGATACTCTGAATTACTATATCCCTTCCACTGCCAGCAGCCATATTAGTTTCTGAACATCAGAAATATGTGCGCGAAGAATCGATGTTGATCAGTTTCCTTTAAGAAATTCTATGACACTTACCCTTTGTTTACAGACGTCTTTTACAGGCCATAGTTTCATATGCGCATACAAACCGGTTTTGTGTTGTACAGGAAAATGTAAAGCCCCAGGTCTCAAAAGTACAGACCGAGCTTGCGAGGCCTGTGCAATAAGACCGAAGGCTTTATATTTTCCTGTACAACTACAAAACCGGTTAGTATGAGTTTCATTACCTGATAGCTTCTACTTTTGTCTTATATCGCTTAGTCAAACGCATTTTGTAACTGTTATGTCGCTTGAGTTCATTGTAAATTTTACAGGCCTAAATTAGTGCTGTGGTGACAAAAACGCCTCCTTGTATCGTATTATTCAAGGCTACGGGAAAACCGCGGGAAATGTGCGATTAGCCAATGGTATTGGCGGGATTCTTGTATTGCCTCGTTTTTGAAACGTCAGTCAGGTAATAATACAAAATAATAACTTCAAACCTGCAGACGATACTGAGGCTTCTGCTGCACTGATTTCAGTTGCTTTTACATTTTCTAAGGATCCAGGCTTCACAACATCACCGTCATCATGATCAGCTTGCGCTGCTTGCGCAACCTCTTCTTCAGGAAGAGTCTCGATGTCTGATTTGAAGATATCTTGTCGTGCGTGTTTCAATGATTTGACTGATCGCTCGCTGGTGTTCTCAGGGGAAGAAACTGAACACAAATGAATCGAGTTTTCAGATTTGCTTGAAGTTGCTTTAAACACGATTTCCTTCTTTAATGAGCTTTGAGGTGTTGTGTACTGAAATGAGAAGCAAAATAACTTTCCTTTATTCACTTATTCATCTAATCATTCAATCATTTGTTTTTTACCTAGCATTCGAAGGGAGTTTTAGGAATGGAGAAGAAAAATTCTTGTAAAAAAATCTGCTTACCACTTATAAAATTGTTGCAAAAACCAACTGTCCAGTCAACCCTTCCTTACAAAATGTATCTACCTGTATTGCTGAGCATTAGATGTTATGTATTGCAGCAATACAGATGAATTAGCTAACGCAACAAAACAAATTCTTGTTAGCAAACAAAAAGACTTTCAAGGTGACAAAATGTGACTTGTAAGCACTCTTGCAAACAACTGGCATGGAAATTCTACCGGGTGTCACAATGAAATGTACTCTTGTTTGTAAAATTTCAAAAATTTGATCATCAAATTTTCCTTTTGATCCCTTTTGTCAATGATCCAAATATGCTAAAAGATCATAAGAGTTTTGGTTTTTTTTCACTTAAATGGTATAAAATGACACGATAAAAAACCTTACTCTGAGCTATACTCCTTAAGCAACATCATTAATCTTGCTAAGAGCCAGTACATTGAGATTGTTCATTATCCTTCAAGTCTACAATAATAGAGCATAGGGCTCAAATCTTTCAAATCTTTAAAAAGGTCGGTGTAAAATTCTATTGCAGTTTTCTTTGAATTGGATGGCTTGAAAGGAACTTATGGTACTTTGCTGTAAATCTGCCGTGGAAATTTTTTGATATCTTGATATTTTTCAAAATGGTGGCAATTTCATTATTTTTGAAAAAATTCATGGACAATTTTGAAAAAGTTTAAACAGTCGTAAATCCTAAACCAATCGAGGAAAAATGATATAACCTTAAAGACAAACATAGTTTATGAAGGTCTACAATATGGTGGCAAGCAGAAATCTGTACATTTTCTAGTTTAGGATTTAGAAATTTGATGACGTCATAGCATCAAATTTAATAAATGCCGCCATATTGAAACTAATCAAGATATCTATGAATTGCCACGGCAGATTTACAGCAAAAACCCCAAGTTCCTTCAAAGCAATTTATTTCAAAGAAAACTGCAATAGAATTTTACAACGACCTTTTTAAAGATTTGAGCCCTATGTTCAATAATAGTAGGTGTCTCCTTCGGACATTTGTGACCCAAATACCGGATGTCCCAAAAAAGGACTCCCGGTTTAAAAATCGCCAAAATTTGATTACAAGACCGATCTTCGATTCTCTTTTTTTGTTAAGTAGATCAAAGACCAAATTATTTTCCCAGACATAGCTGATTTTGCAATTGCTTTCGAAATTGGCAAGTTTGACTCTTTTTGGGGCTACCTGGTTTTGAATCATACTGCAAAAAAGCACTGATGATTGCCTGATAAATTTCTTTGTGCATGTAAAGCTTCTAATTTGGTCATAAATGACAGAAAGAAATGCGCATTATCATTGGAGACTCCAATGATAATAAAAAAATCTGAAAAGTTTGACTTTAAGGTAAGATTGAGTAGTTTGCTTAAAAAGTATGGCTCAAAATAAGGGTTTTCAATGTGTAGTTTTTCTACCTTGCTGTATCAAAATCAAACATTTTATCATCTACGAATATTTTGGAGCTTTGACAAAACAATTCAAAAAAGAAAATTTCATCAAAGGTTTGATAATCAATTTTTGGTGATTTTCTAAACAGGAGTACTTTTTTTTGGGACACCCGGTAGAATCTTGGTATACAATAAGAAATTAATCTGGTGATCATTAGTGCTTTTTGCAGTATGCTTCAAAACCAGGCAGCCCTAATAAGAACTAAATACTAACTATAAAACAAATTAAATATCAGCTATGCCTCGAAAAATAATTTGGTCATTGATCTACTTGCTAAAAAAAGAAATTTGAAGGTTGGCTTAAAAATAAAATGTTGGTGATTTCTCAAACCGGGGGTATTTATTTTGGGACACCCGGTATATCATTTCATACACTTTTCATCTTACACGATTCACAATCTTGTCCTCAAAATAAATAATTTTACATTTCAAACTTCATCTTGAGCTTATAAAATGTTACTACCCCGTCCATATTTGCTGTAAGAACAGTGTTGACCCAGTTCTGTAAAGCTAAAACAAATAGTTGCCCCGTTACGTTTTGTACCGGTCATGTTATAAAATAAACTCTGCACTGTTCCTTATAGTGTTTCTGTCATGTGACTGAAGTTAAGCTCTCTTAATCCATTTACGAATGTAGTAAGAATGCAAATACAATTCTGAAAGTCTTTCTTTCTAAATTCACTTGACTTTGACATTTCTTGAGAAAAAAAATTTTTTCTGAAGCAATCACTTATTTGACTTTTCTTGTGTCATAACCCAGCAAGCACCGGCACTTGTTAGATTGACTCAAACAAGGTCTCCGACTCTAGGTTGAAGCCTACGCAATGCAAAGGTGTAGACACGGGACAAATGAAGTTGGAGTTCCCCCGCAGTAGCCACATAAACTGGGGACAACGTTTTTGGGACACCCTGCATGTTTAAGGAGTGAGAAGATCTTACCTCTGTTAGAAGTTTGGTGCTGCCAAGAGGATGAGCTTTGAAATAATCGAGCATTTCTGAGATTGATTCAAAGTATTCTCCACCAACTGCGACACCATTCGATGTTTTGGAAATTGCATGATGGGATACGTAAGGGCCATAGCTAGAGAATAGAAACAATGCTTTTGAAACTACATGATGGTTTTTCAATGCCTGGAGGGAGGGTGAATTTTTCAGTTCTGGTAGTACTCTCCCGTGCTTTCCCCCGCATAAATCTGCCCGTATTGACTCCAAGGCAAGCTGTTTTTGCCTTCGGCAGTCGTAGTTTATCAGAACACCTTAGATCGTAAGGCATTTCTTTTTCCTTGAAAATTTGCTTCGTGCATCTATTCTATTCATAACTCTCTTCATAGGCCACTGCGCTGTATTGAATCTAATTCAAGAAACATCACTACATCAATCAATTGAGCTTAAAGAGA
The DNA here is from genome assembly GCA_039566865.1 of Aurelia coerulea. NCBI lineage: Eukaryota > Metazoa > Cnidaria > Scyphozoa > Semaeostomeae > Ulmaridae > Aurelia > Aurelia coerulea. The sequence goes on from CM076962.1 coordinate 15,865,979, forward strand.
ACATCAGAGAGAGAGCTATTTTCATCAATGAGATTTGGCCCCCCAACCCTGGGAGCCGCACATGACTTTGAACAGGATCTGTGCAGCTGATACGCAGACTTCGCTGGAGAAGAAAGCTCTCCCAAAAGAAATCAGTCGAGTCTGGCTACTACTTCAGGAACTGAACAGTATGTATCACAATTATCAAATATTTTGTGTGCGCAACCTTAGTCCCCTGAATTAAGGAATAGAAGCAACGACGTCATCATATAGACATGTTTGTGAGCTAGATGGCAGCTGGTCTTTTTCGTTATCTTTCTACAATGCTATTCTGTACAGTATTCTAGCAGAAATTCGTGTTACTGATAACAGTTCTATAGATGCAAATTAGAAATAAAGAATTGACTCAAAATATCACTGTTCTCGTGACGGTTGTGACGCTAGCGATTCTACAAAGATATCACGTTCAACAGATAAGTGTTTCGAAGCACGCAATGGAAAATTGAGGTTGACTTTGATAATGGAAAAGCAGCTTCGATACGCCAAGCAGACCTCTTATTGAAGGGCTAGGATGGAAGACCATTGACTTCACAATACCTATGTGATCTCTTCGAGCGAAATTCGCAATGATCATCATGCAGCCTTTCGTAATACAGGAACCGACATACCGGGTGTCCCAAAATGATGTATTACCGTTTCATTGCTTATATGTCCATAACCGATGATCCGATCTTCAAAAACTATATTTTATCCGATTGCCGAAAGGCTAAATTGTATTTGAGGGTGTTGGTTGTGGTTTTACGCCGATGTCTTCATGTTGACAAGAAGATCGACGAACCTGCTCAAATTCAAGCCTTAATTGCATGAAAAAGAAACGGCCTACTTTCCCAGTCAATATTTTAAATGTGATGCAAAAGGCTGAACTTATATGTCGTTCAGAGAATATATCAGAGAATACGAATTCAGTTCGTACTGAGTTCAGAGAATACGAATAGGAGTTCAGCCTTTTGAATCATATCTAAAATGTTGACTGGGAAAATAGGCCGTTTCTTTCTCATGGCATCTAAGGCTTGAATTTGAGCAGGTTTATCAATCTTCCTTTCGACATGAAAACGCAGTGGTAAAACCACAACCAACATCTTAAAATACAGTTTAGCCTTTAGGCAATCAAATAAAACAAAGTTTTTGAAAATCGGTTCATTGGTTATGGACATCTAAGCAATCAAACAATAATACATCATTTTGGGACACCCGGTAGATCAGAATGGAACGGAACTTTCTGAGAAAAAAGAATCGTGCCTACAGAAATTTCATAAGGAGGGGCCAACCAAATGACAAGCTAGAGGGAATACAAAAGTTGATATCCGAAGGTTCGAAAATGATAGAGGATGCCAAACGAAATTACTTTCTCAAGGCAGGAAACACTTTGGCTAACCCTGGGACTTCTAGTAAAGCTTATTGGTCTTTAATCAACACCGTCCTAAATAAGGCCAAGATTCCAATAATACCACCTCTTCTAGAAAACGGGTTGTTTATAACGGATTTCACTGAAAAGGCACAGATATTCAATGAGTATTTCGTACTCCAGTGTACAACAATCAATACAGGTAGCGTAATTCCACCTAATATGCCAGCTCCTTCTTCCCTCATAAGCGATTTTCCTATGTCTAACGAAAAGATACTGAACATTATAAGGTCTCTAAATCCTAATAAAGCTCATGGTTGGGATGGAATATCAATCAGAATGATAAAATTAAGTGATACTGCACTAGTTATTCCACTAAAAATAATATTTGAAAACTGTTTGAGATGTGGTTTATTTCCCAAAATATGGAAATATGCAAATGTTGTGCCGGTTCATAAGAAAAATGAGAAAAATTTGAAGGGAAACTATCGACCAATTTCTCTCCTACCAATCTTTGGGAAAATACTTGAAAAACTTATGTACGATTCTTTATACTCACATCTCGTTTCATGCAATTTACTCAATCCGAATCAATCAGGCTTTCGTCCCGGTGACTCAACGGTTAATCAGCTGATTTCCATAACGCACACGATCTTTAAAGCCTTCGATTGTAATCCACCTCTTGATGTTCGCTCTGTGTATCTTGACATCTCTAAAGCATTTGATAGGGTATGGCACGACGGTTTGATTTATAAACTAAAACGATGTGGCGTTTCTGGAGAGCTCCTTTTACTTATCCAAAGTTTTCTTAAGGATAGAAAACAGCGAACAGTTCTAAATGGACAGAATTCTGATTGGGGAGATATTTCAGCAGGAGTACCCCAGGGTTCTATTCTAGGACCCTTGTTTTTCCTTGTATATATCAACGATCTAGCTGCTGACGTGAAGTGCAACGTTAAGCTTTTTGCTGATGATACATCGTTGTTTACCGTAGTAGAAGACTCTAGCTCGGCTGCCAGTGATATGAACCATGACCTAGAGTTGATAAGACAGTGGGCCTACGACTGGAAAATGTCCTTCAATCCTGATCCGCAAAAACAAGCTGTTGAACTGTTATTTTCTACGAAAAGAATTGAAATCAATCATCCAGAAATTCGTTTTAATAATATTCCAGTGATGAAAGTGGATAAACATAAACATTTAGGAATTATCCTGGACTCAAAGCTTTCTTTTTCGGCTCATATCCAGGCAGCTATCTCTAAGACAAGGAAGGGTGTCGGTTTGCTGAAATATCTCTCCAAGTACCTACCCAGACATACCCTAAACGAATTATTCAAGCTCTATGTGCGGCCCCACCTGGAATACGGAGATGTTATCTATCATATTCCGGCCAAAGTATGTGAATTTAGCGGTAACACTACTTTGTCAAGTTTGATGGAAAAGTTGGAGTCAGTTCAGTATTCTGCTGCTCTAGCCGTTACAGGAACGTGGAGGGGGACATCGCGAGAGAAGTTGTACGCAGAACTTGGTTGGGAATCATTGAGTTCCCGAAGATGGAGTAGACGCCTTACGTTGTTTTACAAAATGATACATAATCTGATGCCTGAATATACAGCTGATCCAATCCCCCAACTTCAGCAGTCGCATTACTCTCTTCGCAATCAGGATGTCATTGGGCGAATAAGGGCAAGGACAGAAAAATTCAAATCTAGCTTTTATCCCAATTGCCTGTCAGAATGGAATGAACTAGATCCGGAGGTTAGACTTGCACCATCGGTCGCTATCTTTAAGAGAAAGCTGATTTCAATTATCCGCCCCCCTGCTAAATCTGTCTTTGGGATTCACGATCCAATAGGATTATCCTATCTGACTCAACTTAGAGTGGGTCTTAGTAAGTTATGCTTTCACAAATTCAAGCACAATTTTAGGGATTCCATAAATCCAATGTGTCCTACAAACGATGGTATCGAGACTACGGAACACTTTTTGTTGCTCTGCCCCTCCTTCGAGGTTGAACGTCGAAATCTTCTCGCTAGAGTGTTTGATTTGCTGCGACTATTTGAACATATCGATCTTTCAAATGAGGTTTTGACGCAACTGTTATTATATGGCGATAAAAACCTTCCAAAGGACCTCAACAGAAATATACTCGAGTTGACTCTACATTACATCCAAGCAACTGGTCGCTTCAGTTGAGATCACCGTAAATCTAGTTAAACGTCACCAAACCACTAAGTCCATTTTCGTAAAGTTTTCTTGTCGTAGAGTCCTGTCCATATATTCCTTTGCAAGCCTGTTTCACATTGGATGTTAGGCTTATATTAGAAATCCAGACACGATAGCGGTGTCTCGAGCGATGGGGACCTTGGGTGGGGAGCAGTGACGGGGACAGTTGTTGTCGTTGTTGTTTCCTCGGCCGGCGTTCCGATTGTTCACTATTATATTTTGGCCTGATATCTAATGTGAAACCGGCTCAAATATTTATTTGTAAAATGTTTTTATAATTAGAATTTCTATCTGTATTAGTTGTAGCGTATGTATAGTAGTTAGTATTAGTTGTATTTTAGTTTATATTAATTCCAGGGGGTAGACATGACATTTTGCTCCTCCTGGTCCCCGTCCTTGTAGTGTGGTATAGTAGATTGTAGGTAGTGTTTAGGTAACTTTGTTGTAAATTTTTATATTGAATAAAAAAAAAAAAAAAAAAAAAAAAAAGAATGGAACGTGGGATTCTTGATTCTCATACAAACCCCTTGCAGGCATATTTCCAATTTTTGGGTCTTGAAGATGAGTGATCTTACCAAATAAAAGTTTCTCAACTAAATTGGCCTTGACTGGTAGATTAACACTTTAGTTTATAATATGAGCCACTTACTTTCTATTTCACAGCCCACTTAACAGGTAAACTTTTTATTGACTCACCCCGAAATATGGAATTCGGGTGAGTCAGAAAGGAAAGGAGAAATAAGGCCATATCGGAGCATAGGTTTCAAATCTTTAACTCTGCGTAAAAAGGTGGGTGTAAAATTCTATGACCGATTTCTTCTGATTGAATGGATTAAAAGAAACTTTAGCTACCTATCTATAATTCTACCATTGGACTTTTCAGAAATCTTGAATATTTTTCGAATTTACAGCGTACCTTGCATTTCAACTCATTTGAGGATGTGACGTCATCAAATGTCTAAATCATAAACCAGAAGAGTGACATACTTTTGCTTGATACCATATCGTAGACATCCAAAACTATGGGATTCCTTGAAATTGTTTCATATTGCGTCAAGCAGTTTAGAAATTACGATGAATTTGAGTTTTTTTGAAAATTTCTCTTGAATTCTTCAAAAAGAAGAAAAACACTCTAATTCTGAAAAGATTGAGAATTTCAGAAAAGTTCAACGGCAGAATCATAGCAAAAAAGCTAAAGTTTCTTTGAAGCTATTCAGTTCAAAGAAATAGGTCATTGAATTTTACACCAGCCTTTTACAAGATTTGGAAGCTATGCTCCATGTCTGCAGCTGCAGCTACTTGCTGCTGACTTGAGCGACATCTTTGTATTTCAATTCAGAGTTTCCTATACCTCGTGGTTTTCTTACCTTATCGAAATGAACTGTTCAGAAGAAACATCTTGAGAGAGAAGGTATGCTCCTTGTTTTGCATTTACAAGAAGTTTCTCAGCTTCATCCCTGGATACTGTGAAAACTGGCTTCCTAAAATGACAGAATACCCAACATCAGTCTTTTCACATACAAGAAATTTCACGTGACTTTGACAATTTGTGCTTGAAAATCAGACTTGAGGCAAATGACACCATTAACAAAACACACCGTCACACTGGAATTTTGAGTGTATCGGTTGTTTTTTTCTATTCATTTCAAATATTTACAATAAATCTTACTTTCTACTATACTTATCAAATCACTATACACCACCACAGGGACGACACCAAAGGGAGCAAAGACAATGACCAGCCCATGGCCAAAATATAAAGACCCGCAACATTAAACTACATACAACTAAGCTACACACGATGAAAAAACTAGTTGCACTACTTACAAAGTTACTCTACTAATTACTCTACTTACAAAATTACTCTACAATATATAAAAGCTAAAAAACGGGTTATAGTGGTTGTGGAACTCGTACTGAAGCTTGAGATTTTCTAATCAAGTCGACCAGTTTGATGGATAAAATTTAAGATTAAGAGAAGTATGCTTTTATTGAGGTCATTGGGGAGGCTCTTATCACCATACAATAAAACGTGCACCAAAGCCTCGTTTGAATCATTGATATATCCATTTGGTTGTAATAGAGCTAACACTCTAGCCAGAAGATCTCTTCGTGGTACTTCAAAGGAAGGGCAGAGCAGCAAAAAGTGTTCCGTATCCTCGATGCCATCGTTTATTTATAGAAACAAATCTATTCTGAACCTTTGATGATAATGATGATGATCTTTTTTCTAGCCAACATTTGGGGCGCACCCCCATCCCCTCAAGTGTCCCCCACTGGATATTTACCTGTTAGACAGATTACAATGAGTCTCAGCAGTCGCTCATCAAAACGATACGAGACTCGTTTTGATATCGGCACAAGAAGATAGCGATAAATACGGGCATGTAATCAGTCCACTTACATGTAAGGTGCACGAATACTTTTCCTTGACAAGCAGGTACACATAACCACATTCAAAGGATTTCAGCAGTCAACTTTCGCAACTTTTAGGTCGGAAGGTGTGTTCTACTTTACGGCTTGATAGAAAATTCTCATCTGTCAGAACATAATCTATTATTTATCTACCGGCAACCTTGAAAGAACATGCTTTTGGAGGCTTGAAAAAGCAGGTGCAATGATAGTAAGAAGGTTTCGCTACGGGCCTGTTTATATGAGCCCGCTGCTAAACGAGCTGGCTCGGTATTGGCGGGCTGGTTTTACTCGTGTGTTTATAAGACAGAAATTGGACAGGTGCCTAAAACTGACGCACGCCCATTGTATAAATTAGAAGAGCACGAGCAGTAAAGACATTTTCGTCTCGGTAACCAGGCTGGAGTGTTTATATGGGAAAATTTTCATTCCACCAACCGAGATCTCGGCAGTGCTCCAGTGAGATCCCGCTTACCGGGCTGGCTCGCTTCTTTCAATAGGCAGTGAGATCTCACTTAGCGGGCCAGCCCATTTATCGGGCTCACATAAACAGACTCTAAGCAACTTAGGAATTTTTCCCCTCCCCCTATTTTCAGTTCCTCGCTTCTGAGTTCTCCCCGGGGAACGTTTATCGCACGAGCAAACATATTATCCGTAAGCACCAGTTTGGACCTCCTTTGGTCAATGGACATCATCATCATCATCATCATCATCATCATCATCATCATCATCATCATCATCATCATCATCATCATCATCATCATCATCATCATCATCATCATCATCATCATCATCATCATCATCATCATCATCATCATCATCATCATCATCATCATCATCATCATCATCATCATCATCATCATCATCATCATCATCATCATCATCATCATCATCATCATCATCATCATCATCATCATCATCAAAATACTTATATTCTGGTTCATTTTTATGTGATTCATAATGGCGGAAATTTGCAAAATTCATATCTTTAAAAATCATGTTGAAAATTCAACAGCTGAAATGTAAAAATTGGGCCAAAATGTATTTACCAAAAAAAAATAACAAAATTAAAGCAACTATTTGTGCAAGTTTCTACCAAAGGGCTTGTTCTAAATCGTACTCAAAAAAGAATTATGGTCATTCTTATTTTTGTGGTACAACAGAGATTTTTCAGATTTTTTCAATGTTTTCTGCACTAAGAATAAATCAAGGCCTGCTAAAGCCTTCAAAACTGACTTAACTCCATCTCTTTGACATATTGTCATGAAATTTAACCCTCAGAAAGCTTTGCTTTTTATTGCTATACATAAAATCACTGTTTTCAAGCATATCTATTTGTCACATCGGCAGAAAATGGCCAAAAACGTGTTTTTTATGATAACTACCACGAATAAGGGACTGAAGACTTAATCAGTGTAAAATTGTTATTAGAATGATGAAAGTGAATGATTTTCATCATTTCATCACTCAGAGTCTCTTCGCGCCCCAAATTTTCGGTAGTTATGACGGAAAACACGTTTTTCTTTGTTTCTGCTGACGGGACAAATAAAAATGCTTGAAAACAGTGATTTCATGTAGATCAATGAAACACAAAGCTTTCTGAAGGTTAAATTTCATGACTGTATGTCAAAGAGAAGGCGCTAAGTCAGTTGTGAAGGCTTTAGCAGGCCTTGATTTATTTCTATTGCAGAAAACATTGAAAAAATCTCAAAAATCTCCGTTTTGCCACAAAAATAAGAATTACTATCTAGAACAAATCCCTTGGTAGAAGCTTGCACAAATAGTGGCTTTAATTTCGTAATTTTTTTTCGTTTTCTTCCGTTTTCTTCCACTGAAAAACGCAAAGTTGCAACCGTACGGTTTGTCAATCATTCAAATGCGCTATTACTTGACATGAGGCTGTATGGTGATGAAATGTTGTCTGTTGATTCTAATACAGAGATTCTTAAGGGAACTTTAAAATACATAAAGGCAACACAACGCTTTGAATAAAATGCTGCTACTAATGATTAGCTGCTGCTACCTGCAAGGGGGACGTAGTTTTATTGTAGAGTAGTTACGTGTATTGTCTGGCATTTTTGTTTGCTCCGTATTTATTAGTAGTTTTTAACTTTATGCTATGGCCACAGGGTAGAAAGTCTTTTGCTCCCTCTGGTATCGTTTTGGTGGTATAGTAGAGTAATATTGTAAGTAGTAATTAGGTAATCGTAGCTTTTCATTGGATTATATACAAGGTGTCCCAAAATATTTATGCCCCGTTTGCCTAAAGATTGTAAACAACGGGCAAAAGATTCTCAACAAACTTTTGCATGATGCTTTTCTTCAGATGTTCAAATAAAGTTTGCTGCCATCCCCGTAAAAATCCATTGAAAAATGATGGAGCTATGCCCTTCAGAAGACCAGATTTGCCTGGTGACTGAAACCAGCTGTCGGCCATTTTGTCTTACTATTTTGCAGTGATAAGTAGCTTCACGTGAGGTAAGAAATAATTTCTGTGAAGTCAGAAATTGTGGAACTTTCAGAGGATTATCAGAATTTTCACGAGAGCTATGACATTGGAAGTTGCTGTTTCATTTTCCATCCATGAAGCTATTAATCACTGCAAAATAGTGAGACAAAATGGCCGACCGCTGTTTTCAGTCATCGGGCAAATTTGGTATCCTGAAGGTCATAGCTCCATCATTTTTCAACGGATTTTTAAGGGGATGGTGGCAAACTTTAATTAAATATCTGAAGAGCAAAATCATGCACAAATTTGGCGAGAATCTTTTGCTGTTTTGTCGCAATCTTCAGGCAAACGGGGCACAATTTTTTTGGGACACCCGGTATATATATACAAAAACACGTTTAAAAATGCTTTAAACAAGAGAGCCAATAAAGAACCAGCAACTGATGCTTTATTAACCATGATGAGACATGTCCTCACGCTCAATTGCTTCACATTCAACGGAAATAGCTACCTACAGACAAGAGGGTGTGCCATGGGCACCGTTGCAGCACCCTCTTACGCTGTTATATACATGGGTGAATTTGAAGAAAAACACATCTACCCCACAATAGGTAAAGACTGCCTATACTATGGCAGGTACATAGACGACATCCTTTTAATCTACAAAGGCAGCGAAAGAGAATTCAAGACGTTCGCTGAGCAACTCAACACAAAACACCCATCAATAAAGTTCGACTATGAAATTTCAAAAACATCAATCCCTTTCCTAGACACCTGTATCTATATAGACGACAACAGACAACTACAAACAACTCTATTCACCAAACCAACTGACACACACAACTACCTACACTATAAATCAGCCCACCCCAGACATCTTAAGAACAGTTTACCCTATTCACAAGCTCTTAGACTTAGAAGGATATGCACAAAAGATGACCAACTAGGTAGCAACTGCAAAAAAATGGAAGAAAATTTTCTCCGACGAGGATATCATAAAGAGAATCTCCAAGAACAAATCGGTAAAGCCATCATAACCCCAAGAGACACGACATTAAGGAAAGTTTCAAAGAAGCGATCCACAAGAATCCCCCTAGTCACTACCTTTAATTCTACACTGCCCCAAATTGGTAAAATCTTGAAAGAAAGATGGGATATTTTAAACATAAAGCCCAAACTCAAGAAACTCTACTCGGAACCTCCGATAATTGCATTTCGTCGATGCAAGAACCTGAGAGAAATAATTGGCAGCAACACTATCATCAATAACAAAGTTAAAAGAAAAAAAGCCAACAAAAGAACAATTAAATACTGCTCACCATGTAATACCAAAAGAAGCCTATGCTGCAACCATGTCATTAAAACTAATTCATTTACTAGCGTAAATACCCACAAAACCTATAAAATCTTTCACGAATCTAACTGCAAAAGCATGAACGTAATATATCTCCTTGAATGCACCCGCTGTAAGAAACAATATGTCGGCAAATCAGAATGGCCTTTCAACTACAGACTTAATAATTACCGTTCTCGTGTAAAATCAGCGCAATACGACAAGCTCCTTCCGGTAGAAAAACATTTCAAAGAGCAAAATCACGTCTTCGAAAGAGACGCAAGATTCATAATAATCGAGAAGATCGAAAAAGAAAACGTCCAAAATATGACACATTTATTAGAAACACACGAAGACAGCTGGATTAAACGACTGCAGACTCTTTCCCCTAAAGGACTGAACAATAAACTTAACCACCCCGACAACTATAAATCATAAAAATCCCCTAAATAATCCATGGTTAGGCCACTTTTTTCCGTTCACAAAATTATGCAATACTTTGTTCCCCTGTGGCCTATCAATTTCTACAAATACAACGTAACATTTAACATTCATATGACGCCTTATTTTGGCGTCACGTGACCCTTTTAAGGCCACGTGACCTCATTTATGTCACGTGGCCACTAAAACGGCTATAAAAAGGCATACACACTTGTAAAAATTCATTCTCCTGACGATGACCACAGAGTCGAAACGCGTCGAGAGTAGAAGAATGAAATAAAAGAATTAAAGAACTTCAAATCGTCTCTATTTTTGTGTACATCTTACAAAAACACGTTTAATATATCGAATGAATAAAACTTTCATACCGTTCTGTGAATGTTGACTGTTGCTCCTTTGTAGCAAAACTGCTTTGGTCTCTCACTTTATTACTTCGTGAAACATTCTTGAAAGAGGATCCTTCTTTTGAATAACAGATACCCATTTCACATTGCTACAGCCATATGCAAATCGTGGAACTCTGGAAATGGAAAAATCGATATTGTTAGTACACCGTGCCAAGGACAGGTAGCAACACTTAAGACATGAGCAACCTAGGCACTGACCAGAGAGAACACTTAGCTAAGGGAGACAAGGCCAAGATGGTTGATGATGGATGATGGTTGATGGTTGTTACAGCCATATGCAAATCGTGGAACTCTGGAAATGGAAACATCGATATATTGTTAGTAAACCGTGCCAAGGAGAGGTAGCAATACTTAAGACATGAGCAACCTAGGCACTGACCCGAGAGAAGACTTAGCTAAGGGAGACAAGGCCAAGATGGTTGATGATGGATGATGGTTGATGGTTGTTACAGCCATATGCAAATCGTGAAACTCTGGAAATGGAAACATCGATATATTGTTAGTAAACCGTGCCAAGGAGAGGTAGCAATACTTAAGACATGAGCACCCTAGGCACTGACCCGAGAGAAGACTTAGCTAAGGGAGACAAGGCCAAGATGGTTGATGATGGATGATGGTTGATGGTTGTTACAGCCATATGCAAATCGTGAAACTCTGGAAATGGAAACATCGATATATTGTTAGTAAACCGCGCCAAGGACAGGTAGCAGCACTTAAGACATGAGCAACCTAGGCACTGACCAGAGAGGATACTTAGCTAAGGGAGACAAGGCCAAGATGGTTGATGATGGATGATGGATGATAGATGGTGGTTGTTACAGCCATATGCAAATCGCGGAACCCTGGAAATGGAAACATCGATATATTGTTAGTAAACCGTGCCAAGGAGAGGTAGCAATACTTAAGACATGAGCACCCTAGGCACTGACCCGAGAGAAGACTTAGCTAAGGGAGACAAGGCCAAGATGGTTGATGATGGATGATAGTTGATGGTTGTTACAGCCATATGCAAATCGCGGAACTCTGGAAATGGAAACATCGATATATTGTTAGTAAACCGTGCCAAGGAGAGGTAGCAATACTTAAGACATGAGCACCCTAGGCACTGACCCGATAGAAGACTTAGCTAAGGGAGACAAGGCCAAGATGGTTGATGATGGATGATGGTTGATGGTTGTTACAGCCATATGCAAATCGCGGAACTCTGGAAATGGAAACATCGATATATTGTTAGTAAACCGTGCCAAGGAGAGGTAGCAATACTTAAGACATGAGCACCCTAGGCACTGACCCGAGAGAACACTTAGCTAAGGGAGACAAGGCCAAGATGGTTAATGATGGATGATGGTTGATGGTTGTTACAGCCATATGCAAATCGCGGAACTCTGGAAATGGACAAATCGATATTGTTAGTTTTTGTTTGTCATCTTATTCTAATTCAATTATATTCTACCGAGTGTCCCAAAAAAGTACTCCTGTTTAAAACATCATCAAAAATTGATTATCAAACCTTTGATAAAATTTTCTTTTTGACTTGTTTTGCCAAAGACCCAAAAATATTTATAGATGCTGAAATGTTTGCTTTTGATTCAACAAGGTAAAAAAATTACACATTGAAAAACCTTATTTTGAGCTATACCTTTTAAGCAAAATACTCAATCTTGCCTAATAGTCAAAATTTTCAAATTTTTCACCGTTATCAAAGTCTCCAATGATAGTGTGGATCAGAATTTTCACGAGAGCTATGACATTGGAAGTTGCTGTTTCATTTTCCATCCATGAAGCTATTTATCGCTGCAAAATAGTAAGACAGAATGGCCGACCGCTGGTTTCAGTCATCGGGCAAATTCGGTCTCCTGAAGGTCATAGTTGCATCATTTTTCAACAGATGTTTACGGGGATGGCAGCAAAATTTATTTGAACATCTGAAGAGCAACATCATATAAAAGTTTAGCGAGAATCTATTGCCACTTTGCCCCGATCTTTAGGCAAACGAGGCACAATTTGTTGGGACACCCTGTATAAGAAATACTGCTTTGAAATATCTATTTGAATAGATGAATATGACATTGTCAGAGGCTTTCTCAGAAGTTTGCAACCGTAATACAGGTTTTTTTTATAAGAAACTGGTTTATAAGAAACTAGTACTACGATGACCAAAAATTTAAGAAACTCTAGTACTACGCTCAAGAACAGCTAAAAAACTCTAAAACATATTTCTGTATGTCTCTCTTATTCTATGTCTCTCTAACAAAGGTACCTGCATCTTTTTTTTTTTACTTTTAGCTGCAAAATTGGTAAATTTGTGCCTTTATGTGCATGACTTCTTCTTGATGACAATTTTTAATGCAAAATGGAAGCCATTTGTCGAGAAGAAGACTCAACTTCGAACAATACTGCAATTTTAGGTCCAAAAATAAGAAACTAATTAAGAAACTTTTACTACTAAAACACCGAAATTTTCATGCGAATTAAGAAACTTTTAGTACTAAGTGCTGATCCAAGTTTCTTATAAAAAAACGTGTATACAAAAAAGTAGCTTTGATAAACAAATGATAAAGCATTGATGAAAAATACCTGTACTCTCGACTTTAAAAACCAAGTCAATAAGAATTTCGAACGTCGACCAGCTACACATAAAGTATTCTCAAAATTAATAGTGTCAGAGAACACTCGGGGGGGTTAAGTAAGAACACGATTCAAACTTCAGCTGCGTTTGACACCCAAGCAAGATAGAATTATGCAACAAATGATTTGTCAAAAGTAAGGGGGATATTGCATGGGCTAGTTTACGCTCTTGAAGTCTCTGGCTCTGGCTCCGGCTTGCCTGTAGCTTATGGTTACATAAGAGGGTTGGGCAGATTATAGTTCATCTCTGGCTCAAGCTTACCCAGGTAGAACCATAGCGAGGCAGTCCTGTAATTCCGGGTGAATAAGGGAAAAAAACAGTCCCTGCTTGAAAGCCAACTGCTTCCTAGACTGCTTACAGTGAGTTCTGAGTTCCAGTTATCGCGCACCAAAACGAGACAACAGCCTACCAAACCGAGACCGCTCAAAGAGGATATCAGCTTGGCGAAGAAGCGAAACTCGACATGTAATCAGTCTAACTGCTTCCTAGATATGAAGAAGGTATTATTGGGAAATTACATCATTAATTGGCGGCATGCTCCAATCCATTTCAGAATTTACGTGACTGAAATCGGCCAATCCATTCTGAAATTAAGAGGGATCTTTTCGAGCAGGCTCGTTTAAACCCTCCAGAAACGGCTAAAAATGATGATCAAATGTGGTCAGTTTAACTGCTCCACAGCAATGACTCGGACATGTTCAGAATGTGGTACCTCTTTGAGAGAAAGGAAACCCCTTGAATAATTGTGTAACAATTCGTGGCTGAGATCACATCAGTAGAGAAACTTAAATTGCTTAATTTTGCAATTGACTGCAATCTATCAGCGAGATTGTAGAATAACCTGTTTTATCTTATCTCCCTCCATCATTCACTCACTCACTCCCTCCCTCCCATAAGGCAAACGACAGTCTTATTTGGAACTAGTCACATCATACCGCCACACGTATGAATGTGTGGTTGGACACAACTGCAGTTATGCATCAATTTGTATGCTTTAGCAGGGGAAATAGGAGGAAATGTATATCGTTCTGTGGAGGAGGTTTAGCTAGCTGCTCCGTAGCAGCATAGAAATTTTTCCTCCTCAAAGCATAAAGCTGCGATAATGAAGCACAACTGCGGCGTCTAGCCACCCATGCATGATACGAATGCAGCTTCACAGAGCATAGGTTTCAAATCTTTAGAAAGGCTGGTGTAAAATTTAATGACCTATTTCTTTGAACTGAATGACTTTGGAGAAACTTTAGCTATTTCTCTATAATTCTACTGTTGCACTCTTCTGAAATCTTCCTTATTTTCAGAATTAGAGTGTTTTTCTTCTTTCTCAAGAATTCAAGAAAATTTTTCAAAAAAACTCAAAACGATCGTAATTTCTAAACTGTTTGACGCAACCTGAAGTAATTTCGAAGAAAACCATAGTTTATGAATGCCTACAATATGGTATCAAGCAAACGTCTGTCACTCATCTGGTTTATGATTTAGAAATTTGATGATGTCACATCTTCAAATAAATTGAGATGTAAGATACACTGTAATTTCGAAAAATATCCAAAATTTCTGGAAAGTCCAACGGTAGAATTATAGATAAGTATCTAAAGCTTCTTTCAAGCCATTCAATCGGAAGAAATAGGTCGTGGAATTTTACACCCACCTTTTATGCTGAGTTAAAGATTTGGAACCTATGCTGCTTCACAAGCGCTCCTTTTAAGTCGGAGATTCTCTATGACGTCACTATACGCAGTTTCTTATTTGCACGGTGCCACTAAAAAAGTCATGCAGCGCAATATAACGCGTAGAATGCAACGTGTCACTGTTATTCCTGTGAGATTTATCCGTTTCTACATTTCTCTTTGAAACTCTACGCTTTTACTGCTAAGATTAATTGAATATTCACTGTTCAATAATGCTACAACTGATTAATGACGCAATCAACTTTGGATTTTCAGTAGGTTTAAAGAAATCTGCGAAAACAACTTATATGTCACGAAGTCACAAAATGCAAATCTTAGCATCACTGAATTATACATGACCGCACGGGGAGATATAATTTGAGGGAGGGGGCTGCCTGATAAAAATCTATTTTTTGCAAAAATTTTGCCTGAGTTAAGGCAAATATCTGCCCGATTATGGCCGATTTTTGCAACTTTTTCCAGCATTGGGGCTCTCCCAGCCACCGGTCTCCTACGCCTATGACAATATAGCTTATTCCACAAGGAAAACATAGAAAATTAACAAACATGATGATTCCTAAATTGCACTAAAAGCTGTTGGTCTGCTATCTTATTTCATCCAATTCAAAATAGTGCCAATCGGTGGCATTGAAGCAGTAGAGAAGATTTTATCTGGTCTGCAACCCCTTGTCATTTTATTATTATTAATTTTTTCATTTAAAGTTGGATAAAAAATTATAGCTATGATTGCTATTTAAGGCCAACTATTTACAAAAATACATATAATATTATTAACATAGTAATCTTTAGGTATGCAGTTATAACCTCAATTTTATAGTGTTTGTTTTGTATTTAATCATCTTTTGTTATCTGTAGCCGTAGTTGACCATGTATCAAATGATATAGCATCTAAGATATAAAAAAATGTTAGACACAATAAAAAAACTAAATAAGGATAAAATATCTTACATAATCTGCAGTTGCAGGCTTGGCATTTATGGGCTTTAATAAGTCTTTTGAATATCTGAAGGGAGTCTGAATTTTTCAGTTCTGGTGGTAGTGTCTCCCATACTTGTTTGTCGTTGCATCAAAGCGGTGGAGCTGGAACTTTCTCGAATGCATTCCGCATGACTGTCGTGCAATTTACTATGCTTCAAGAAGTCGCTAATGCCAAACGCCAAATCTCTGGTTTTGAGGGGACAGCAAATTTGAACTTTCATCGTTGGTATTTCAACACCCAAGGTACCGATCTCAACAAATGAGGTATCTATGTTCAAGAAACATTTGAGAAGCATTTTGAAATTGATTAGCCATTGATTGAAGTTAAATTCTCATCATCACTGTACCCAACAAAATCTGTACAGTCTTTCTGGGACAGCCGGTATAAAATTATTTCATTAATGAAACAAAATTCCTGTTCTTTCTCGATACCTTGCATAAATATATAGTGAACGATGAAGAACGGGGACAACTTTTTTTAATTTATATTTTATTTATATACATGTACGATTTCGGATACAGGTATTACTTTCATAAGAAACTAAGGTCTGGGCTGGTAGGCAACATCCTAAATTTTGGGTCATTCCCTACCAAAAGTTTCTTGATGTGTTTCTTATACTTCTAAGGGACTGTTCATTATTTATAGAGGGGTTGGTACCGAAAAGAAATGGGTTGGGTAAGAGAAATTTTCTAACATAAAAAGGTTGGGTAAATATTTTTTCATGTAATTTCAAGGTTGGAAAAACAAAATTTTCCCACCAATTAATACCAAATGTTTAAAGTCCAAAACTATCTCAATATCATCATCAATATTATCAATATTATCCCTTTCACTTTCAGTGTCTATTTTGCTCATCTTTGTCATCAATATTTACAGTATTGAATTTACAATTTACATCGTTTGACATTTAAACCATGTTTATAGGTAGGGGTTGGGAAAAATTTTTTCAACCTGAAAATTGTTGGGTAGATGTTTTTGCTGTCACTTTTAGAGTTGGGTAAGAAGATCTTTGGACAAGAAAACATTTCTCTTCGGTACCAACCCCTCTGTAAATAATGAACGGTCCCTAATGCCAGAAATGTGGAGTTCGTGTGCTTTTGTTAGAAGGCCTCCCAAATTATTTAATAAGATCTCAAAACAAATAAAAACACAATTCACACTCAGAATAATGCAAAAAACAGTTGCTATTACTGTACAATGTCAAGAGAATGAGTGACCTGGGAAAATTAAAACTGCAAATTACAAAAGGTTCTTAGCTTTTTGAATTCAGGTAGGGTTGTTTCTTAACTTTCGAAAAATTGAGCCTACCGTTTCTTATAAGCTGTTGCCGTTTCCTATAAAAAAAATGCATCTTATTTGATCATCACAATACAATTAGGATGAAGCTTGCTTTCAAATTCAAGATTTTCTTGACCTTAAAATCAAAATTTATAATCCTTCAATGTTATCAGAAGCGCAGTTACCGCACAGTTTGGACATCTACAAACTATTCCATTTTCAAAATATAACCAGGCCTCGTCGTTTCCTTTTTCTCTCAAAAATATGATTTTCTCGCTCAAATAACAGTTTTCTACGAATAGTGCAAATCCCTCACAGTTATTTTGCCAAACATATCTTGGAATATCGTACATATACAAAGCACTTGATTAGTAAAACATGGCTACGCTGGGTAGTTCCTTTTTCTTCTCTCAATCATGGTTTTCTCGCTCGAACCAAGCACAGTTTACTGTCAAAACAATTATCCCTTCACAGACTACGTCGAACTTACATTTCAAACTTATAGATATACAGAGAATCAAATTGATAAAATATGAACAAGCTTTGTCGTTTACTGCTTCCTCTCGAAGTCATGATTTTCTCGCTTGAACCAAGCACAGTTTACTATCAAAACAATTATCCCTTCACAGACTACGTCGAACTTACATTTCAAACTTGTCGATATACAGAGAATCAAATTGATAAATTATGAAAGAGCTTTGTCGTTTCCTCCTTCCTCTCAAAATCATGATTTTCTCGCTTGAACCAAGCACAGTTTACCATCAAAATAATTATCCCTTCACAAATTACGTCGAACTTATATTTCAAACTTATAGATATACAGAGAATCAAATTGATAAAATATGAACAAACTTTGTCGTTTACTACTTCCTCTCAAAATCATGATTTTCTCGCTTGAACCAAGCACAGTTTACTATCAAAATAATTATCCCTTCACAGATTACGTCGAACTTATATTTCAAACTTATAGATATACAGAGAATCAAATTAATAAAATATGAACAAGCTTTGTCGTTTACTGCTTCCTCTCAAAATCATGATTTTCTCGCTTGAACCAAGCACAGTTTACTATCAAAACAATTATCCCTTCACAGATTACGTCGAACTTACATTTCAAACTTATAGATATACAGAGAATCAAATTGATAAATTATGAACAAGCTTTGTCGTTTCCTCCTTCCTCTCAAAATCATAATTTTCTCGCTTGAACCAAGCACAGTTTACTATCAAAACAATTATCCCATCACAGACTACGTCGAACTTACATTTCAAACTTATAGATATACAGAGAATCAAATTGATAAATTATGAACACGCTTAGTCGCTTACTACTTCCTCTCAACATAATGCTCTTCTCGCTCGAATCAATCAAAGTTTGCTATCAAATCAAACGACCCACAATAAATTACTTCAAATTTCTCTTTCAAACTTGCAGGTAGGCAGATAATCAAATTAATAAAATATAACTATACGCTATGTTGATTCCTGCTTCCTTTCAAAGTTGTGATTTTCTCGCTCAAAACTGAGACCATTTTGCTGCTAGAATCCTTATCTGAACTGTTCCTACGTCAAGATTTCTTAGCACTCTACTGCTTCTTAACATAGGGCTCAACTCTTTAAAAGGGTCCGTGTAAATTTCCATGACAGTTTTCTTTGAATTAAATGGCTTGGAAGGAAATTGGGATTTTTGGCTGTAAATCTGCCGTGGAACTTTACTCATATACTGATTAGCTATAAAATGGCGACAATTATTAGATTTAAGGATATGATGTCATCAAATTTTCAAATCCTAAGCTAGAAAATTCTAAATCGCTGCTAGCCTCTTTATCGTGCACTCATGCAATGAAAATGGCATGAGAACACGATAAAGAGGCTTGCAATGACAAAGAGGCAAAAAGCAATCACATAGCCTCGTTTTCGTTTGTGCGATATGACGTCACTTCGCTCAAATTGCTTATTTGAATACGTAATTTCACAAGGAGAAGGCGAAAAATAGTGGAAAAAAGTATCATACATTATTCATAGCAGTGTTATCTTGTATTTTATCATCAATCATACCAACCCCGGACTTGTTCCGTTAAAAATCAGATCATCGTAAATCCTACATCAGCAAAGGAAAAGTGATACAATCTTCATGAAAACCACACAATGTGAAGGATTACACTATGGTGGCAAGCAGAAATATCTCCCTCTATTGGTTCAGGGTTAAAATTTTGATGACATCACAGCCTCAAAAATGATAAATCAAACCATTTTGAAACTAAATTCCGCCTCATCTTAGATCTCACTTGAGATTTGCGATAACGCAAAATCCCTTTGCAAAACACTTCTAGTGTTGTTATTCACAGACATTTGCAGGTGAGGTGACATCTAATTGGAGACGGCTGATTTACAACAAAAACCCCTTAGTTCCTTTCAACCCATTTTTATTATTGTTGAAAGAATTTCAGAAAAATGTTGAAAATTAGATCATCGTAAATCCTAAATCAGCAAAGGGAAAATCATACAATGTTCAAGAAAACCATACAATATGAAGGATTACAGTATGGTGGTAAGCAGAAATCTGCCGCATATTAGCTGTCACCTGAGATTTGCGATAACGCAAAATTCCTCTGCAAAACACTTCTAGTGTTGTTATTCACGGACATTTGCAGGTGACATCTAATTTGAGACATACTATAATCAAAATATCAAAATATGTCCACGGCTGATTTACAACAAGAACCCATTAGTTCCTTTCGACCCATTTCATTGCAAGAAAAGCTTAACAGGATTCTACACCATCCTTTTTGACGACTTGAGTCATAAGCTCTCACCCGGTACTTTGGCGGTTACGAACGTAGACCTCAGTCATGCTGAGGTTTGTGAAAATCACTCGTACATGGCAGGTGGAGAACATTTTCGGACACGTGCTCGGCGGAGAAATCTCAAGAAAAGGGAAACTGGGATTACATATTCATCGTTTTGCTCGTTGGAATATTCTCTGTCTTACATTACTCCAGTTGACCCAACATTAAATGTCCAAAGATTGCTGAAAGTTTTGAGAAAACGTACAGATAGACAGAATTAGTAAATGCGTTTATTCCCATGTTTATCAATGTTTAGCCTAACACGTGCAATCTAATCTTGCACGCAGCGTCATGTCCAACTGCCCCTGTGAAGTCTCTTCTACCCTAAAAGGAACCATCACATAAAGTGTTATGAGATTTGATTTTGCATTTTGCTTCTAACGCTGTTTTCAATTGTTTATGAAGACTATACTTGCCCTGCAATGGCTACGCTCTTGCCATTTCCCGCCTCGAAAAATTGAATATTCTATGTTACAGTCTGCTCACACAACTCAAAGACAAGTCTTAATTTACGAAAGATTAAGCATCATTTTAGCTTGCAAAGAAGGTGCTACTGCGTGAACTTTCTTCTCCAAACGTAAGTAAAGGAAGTCTCCAGGAAAGTTCTGTCATATAACAGGAGGGGTCTCAAAAAGCACCCTCTCTTGGCGGGAAAAGGAGTTAACAGATAAGACATTAGGACTTTCCAACGGCACAACTGAATAGTCTAATCTTCAACTAAAATGCACGAAGCTTGCATAATTAAATCGTCTACAAAACATCAAAGGTACAAGCCTGCAAAATCAAAATCCAGAGTGCACCTGAAGCCATAAAAAAGGGCCATAAAAAGACATCAAAAATGTTTTAAAAGGGGCCTAGCCATACTTTGATATCAAGTGCTTTTGCAAAGGAATTCGATACTTCGAATTCCGTTTCTGCTTCTCAGAATAATGATAGACACTTCGCCACGACCTTAATGAAGTGAACCAAGAGAATAGTAAATAGAGAAAAGTGTTGTGAAAAACTTGCGACTTGACTTAAATTTGTACGGGGGGTGTGCCCACGAAAAAATTTTTTTTTACCCTGCTCCAGAATTTTTCGCTCAAAATGATAACCGTTCTAGAAAAAATTGGTGAAAAGTATACTGAAAAACATGAAATTTGACCGAAGAATGACCCGATCTAGCAGAATATTCCCCTTTGACATGTTTTGACAACCTGCTCTAGAAAATTTGCCTCATTTTGATACCCTGTGCTAGAAAAAATTGGTGAAAACGATACCCTTAAAAACGGCACATCCCCGTCGGACAAATATACTAAGTACCCCCCCCCCCCCCCGGGCCCAGCATGCTACCACTGAGCAATTCTCACTTTATGTAATGCTGCTGTTCAAAATGAGATTTTTTCAGACATGGTCTCGTCAACTTTCTTCATGAGAATAAACTTGATAGAGCAGGTATTAGACTTCTGATTAAAGGCAATCTGTCACGTATCTGATTGGCTTCGTTAAAGTCAGAGCTCAACACAATGCTTCTCTTTATGAATCTGTGTTTTTAGAATAAAGGAGAGCTGATCGTTATTAATATCTACCGTCGTAGAAAGTCAGTAGGATCAGCAGCCATTCAAATTTCCTATCCTTTGTATTGTCATTATCACCCAATCAGATGCGTGGCAGACTGCATTTAAGCTTCGTTTGAATTTTAGTGCCTTGAATGAACATAAATTTAGGCACAATTTTAAATGTCTGGACCCTATATGTGCTTGTGGCACAGGTAAAGGAGATAATGAGCACTTTCTCCTGCATTGCCCTCTCTTTGATTTGCAGCGTAGAGATCTCCTTAGTCAGCTCTGGGACCTTCCTGGCATTGCATTGGCATTGAGAGTTTGGATTCTGAGAGCATTTGCGAATTACTGCTATCTGGTAGCCCAAACGTAAATGTCATTGTGAACAGAATTGTAAATGTCATTGTGGAAGCGACCATTTCCTTTATCAAATCAACACAACGATTAGGCAAGAAATACATCCATCAAGTCACAGCACACCCTACCAGGTAAGTCAGAGAGATAATTCTTTGACGCACCTAGTATACCTTACTGTTTGTAGTGTATATTTTTCTTTGTTAAACAAAATGTCATCCTTGTATTGAACTTTTGTAAGTATTGTTCGCAGTGGGACCTCGATGACTTTGTGTCCAATCTCGCTTCGAACGACATATGTTCCTCTCTTCGTTGTAGTTCAACTGTTTTCATTACTTTGTACATTTTAATATTTTATAATGATATGAATAAAAAGAATAAACTCAAAATTATCGCTGAAAGCAACTCTGTCCTTGGCACAATCGCATAATAGTAAGTTACAACAGCATAACAATCCCTGTGACTGTGTTTTTTTATACATATAAAATGTTACAATAAATCTTACATTCCACTATACTTTCTTAATTACTGTACAACACTACAGCGATGATGCCAAGCGGAGCGAAGGACAATGACTACCCCATCGCCAAAAGAAAAGACACTGTACGTTAAACTACATACATTTAGGTACACTACGAACGATGAAAACCTAATGGATACTTTATTAGATTCTGTCTAACAGTAGATGTCGGGTCAGGTTTGTGATGAAATTTAAATGTCACGAGCGAAGCTCTTTAATGGTTTATTATCTGACTTTGTCAGAAACGTTGCAAACATTCGTCCCCCGTTATGATCTTCTGGTCGACATGGATACTTTGACAAACAAACATATTCATTTTCAGACACCTGAAATTAATATTCTATCACCCGCCATTTACATTAAAGGACAAAGCCATTTCTGGCAGCTGTCTTGCACACCAGGCAGTCGTCAAATCAGAAAAGCTAATTCCGTAAATCTGTGTAAATCATATCGGCAGAAATTGCCGACTTGGCAAAACAGCTTCTAATAAAACAGCAGCGAAAACAGAACGATGATTTGCCACCTGTTATGATGATTGGTCAGGACTAGATTCAATTCATATCGTAGTTTCCATTTTTGATTGAACTGATACCATACAACTACCAGTCATTTCCCTAGCCTCACTACACAAGGACCCTCAACTTACGCTCATCTAATTGAAGTGAATTGATGTTGTTGTTGTCGCTCCAGTAGTTATAGCGTCCATCAGTCTATCAATAGCGATAACCTACGAACATATAATCAGTCTATCGTTTCCCTATGCTTCCAGAAAATGATTAGCCTCGTTCTGATATCCTACATATCTCAATAAAGCCAAAATCGCATGCTACTTTTTCTTAAAAGCACCGAGCCTAAAACACCAGAAACGGATTAGCCTCGTTCTGATATCCTAAATATCTCAATATAGCCAAAATCACTTGCTATTTTTTCTTAAAGTGAATATGACGCGTAGATTTTTGTTATCGATAATAGTCAATACGAGTACGCTGATTTCGACTGTAAACTCTAAACGTTCAAATTCTAGGCCGTTTTGTAGATATTAGCGTTGGAAAATTGACTCTTTCATCGAAAAAGTGTCCGGGAGGTCTGGGGCATATTTTGAATTGTGACGTCAAGTGTTTGGGGCCTAAGCAAGCAGTCAGTCGATAAGTGAGGAACAACAGTGTAGTCGTACAGAGAGCCTTGCGTTATTCCTATTTTTCAAAGATGTCAGAGAGCGAATCTTCGTACTCGTATGCTTCAAACTCTGAGGAAGATGACGAAGAAGAACTAGTTGGAGCAGTCGGTGGTATTTACTTGCCATATCAAGATGAACCATTGGCTTCTTCCCCTGATAATTCGGATGTCGAAGAGGCGGACGGAGCAATGGCGGCAGACCACGAAGACAGGGCTGAAGACGAAGACGGAATTCGCCCCTCGCAATTTCGAGATCGTTTTGAAGGCAACATACCTTTGGGTGAATGGTAGGTTTAATAATGTTTTCATTTGATTATGGGTTTGTAAAAATAACAAATTTAAAAGTTGTCAGACAATTTCTGTTCCAACGCAGGATCGTCGCATCAACAAGGAAGTGATCGTACATGCCGAGAGGCCTAATCTGCGTAGACTACTTCTGTGTGGTAGGATTTCGTAACACCTTCAAAGTCTCGGTCTGTAAGATTGATTCTGTCATTATCATTTAATCTTAATTATAAAATAAGATTATTGAAAAATCACTTTTTTTATATTTGTATTTCATTTTTTTTTTTCAGGTGCCAATGCGGTAATTGCAAGCCAGAACGGCTCGAGAGTGCACGGGAATTTCGCTGTTGTCATGAGGTGCATGCTGCTTATGGCAAGCTCGTTTTCGAAGGGATAACGGACGAGGTTAACTGTATAACAGAATTTGAAGGGTACAAGCATGTCATATATAAGGATGTGCTGTTGATGGCTGGCCCATTGCTGAAGCGGAGGGATGGGAAGGCATACAAAAAGAAAGCAAGGGATTCAGAAAATGAGTAAGTTAATGTACTGTATGATTGATTTGAAAAAAAGTTAGAAATTGTCATTTGTGCGTAGTTTAACTTGGTATGATAATGAAAGTTTCCACAATCATAGTCAGAGAGGAGGCCTTGGTAACCAATGTTTCTCAAATATTTATCTTGAAAACGTTGGAAGTTTGAAGTAGAAATTTTGGGTACTATTCCCCACAACCACATATCTTGCTATGATAAATATATAGCCATCTGCCTATACATATGTAGACAGTCAATTCCCCTACAAATGTCTTTGCCAGCTAGAACATACTCATACTTTTGGAAACCAGTATGATATACCATCTTGTGATGAGCACCAAATAGGAGAAATTGATAATAAAAAAGCCATAGTCTAGTCAAGCCATAATCAAGACTATATAAACCTGAAGATTTTACCATGTACTTAGCATATCTATATATTTAGATATGTTTTTCAACAAAACTGAAACTGAAACCATATTTTCAATCTTCTGTGCAACTTTTTAGGTATCTTCGAGCAGTTGCATATCGGTGGGTGGTGAGATGGATTTTTGGCTACCTTGGTTGGGACAACTCACGTCCCCTTCCTGCATGTATTTACAGTCATCTCAGGCAGTTATATGGTGACAACAGGCCAAAAACTGGTTACAAAGGTTCAGATGAAAGACAATGAACAAACTAATAGGATGTAAGTACCAAATACACCCATACCAAGCATGCCCTAGATATTGTGCAAAAAATGTATTGCTGTAGGTTTGTGTATGCATTGTGTATTAAAATTTGATACCTTTTTTTGCATTTTTAGAACTAAGCATGATTTAGTGTTTTGCTACCAGCTTTCTATAAAACCAATGCTTAGAAGGAAATCTGGGTTCCAGTGTTAACATATCTTTTTATCTGCATTGGCAACATCCAATTATTTTGTTGCTGAAAATTTGCATGATAAATTTAGTTAAATATATAATATTGTATATTTTCTAATGGTCAGGTTGCTGTTCACTTTGTGGTGCTGGGCACACCCCTCTACGATGCCCTAATGTTGGGTTTCCACATTTCTTGCAGCATCGTTGCTTTGGCTCCTTTGTCTTCTTTCTTGCTGCATCCTGCTTCTTTTTCTCTTCTTCTTCTAACAGAATCTGATCTTCCACTAAATACAGAATATATCAGTTATGAACAGATATGAATTATGAATATACAGTATATAACTCTTGTCTGGCAAATATCTCATAATGCTGACTGTAATATAGTGGTGGATACAAGATGCAAATTCTGAAGATACATATATTTGCTTCTACTATTTTGTGGCTTGTATCTGAAAAGCATAATTAGTGACGCTGATAAGATAATTTGCTGAAAACCCTCAAACCCAAGAGATATGCAGTGTTTGGGATGTTTGTGATGTTTTTCAAAGTAGTTTTCTTGCAGTGTGCTTTTATTTAGTTTATTTTTTTGCAACACAGTAAACACCCATCCATATGAACATAAAATTTTAGTAACTCATCCTTGATTCTTATACAATGAATCAAACAAGTTTCTATTTGGTAACTGCAATTAGAATTGATGACACAAAGAAGAACTTGACTAGATATCATCCAATGCAGATTGGATGTTGATCTTCTCACCTGGGGGATGCAGAAAAGTTTGAATTTCATTTCTTCTCTGGTGCTTCTCAATTGCCTCTTCTTTGGAAATTCGTTCCTCAAATTGTGATGTCAAGGGTTTTGGCTGCTTTGCAAGGATATTTGTTAATATGTCTTTCATTTCGTTTCTTGTAAGACTGAACAAGGTATCTTTAATGTCTTTTACATAGCCTGAAGACAAAGTAGAATGCTCTTGATTACGTTCCACAGTTAAAAACACTGACACTTTTTACACATAACTTGGAAAAAGCTGCAATAAAATTAATCATAAATTGGAGCGAAGGAGAGCAAGCAGTATTGGAAGAGATATTCCTTTTTGGCACATGTATTTACACCAACTCACCAATTGCCTTTGTGTTTTGTTTCTATTGAAAAAATTATATGTTTGGAATTTTAGCCAAATGTTATTCTCTTACCAATATCCCTTGAGCTCCATGCTAACATGTATACACCAACTGATAGTTGCACAAGTAAGAAACTCACCATATGTTGGTGGCACTGGGACTCTTCTCACTATTTCTTCACCCAATTTGAACTTTGGAAATGCAACTCTGAAGTACTCTTCCCCATCTTCACCTCTTTGTGATTCTCTGTTTAAATTTTCATTGAAGTGACAAACTGCAAGAATGTGTCTGCAAGATAAAGAAAATGCATGTATCCACATGTTGCATCATGTCAGCGGTTCCAAGGAAACACAAGAGTCAATTGCCAGAGATTGCAAAAAGTATAAATTCATGGTGCAGAAGGCAATGTGTATGTTTACCTGCATAGTGTCCCAAGCCAAGGAAAATGAAGCATTTTTGGATGCCAATGGTTGAGTGTTGCATGGTATCCCTCCAAACAACTGGTCTGGTCAACTGTAGACAGATTTTGGATGTCATTTATGAGACTAGTGGACATGAGAATCCCATTCAGCTTGTCGTATGCTGCACTTCCTGAAAAGAATTTATTTTATGGTTCAGTTCTAGCTATGCAAAGCAGTTCTCAGGTTAATCCTGGGGTACATGACTTAGGCATGGATGGGGGTCTGCTACCTGCTTTTCAGAAATCTACCCACTTCCAATTACCCAAATTTGCCTTTGTGCCCATTTTTATGATGAATTTTGGTGGAAACTATCCATTTTAAGCTTTCTTTTGTCAATTTCAGCCAAACCCATCAATTTGTTAGGAAAATCTGCGGAAAAATGACCCTTGCTTAGAAAATTTTGAGCCCAAAAAGCCACCCATATGGGCAGCACATAATCCTACCATCAACATGCTATGTACCCCATGGGAGGTGTATTAACCTTTTGTGTCTTGATTTGACTGGGTTCACTTTATCTAACTAAACAGAAAAACTCATATGAAGGAAGTAAGAACTTACCATTTTTTATCCATTTTCGTTCCTTTTCAAGATGGTCATGAGCACATTCATCAAAAAGATCTTCTGGATGTGAATCATGCTTGTCTTGGACATGCCTCATAAAGGACTTCCACTTTGCAAGAATAAGTGATCCAAAACCTTCACGAGTAGTTGTAGCACACCAGTAGAGATGGTTACGTATGGATGAAATCCAGCGATTTATGCGTTCACAGTCCTTCTCTTTTGCAGCTTGTAGCAGTTTCTTTGTGATCGTGCGGGCAACATGCCAAATGTCAAAAAAGTGCTTCACAGAAGAAAACGACTCTCTTATCCATTTTGCTACGCCTCGGTGTCTGTCTGAGACAAAAGTCGAAATTGAAACTTCTTCATCTTTTAGAGAAGCAAAGCATCTTTGTAATCCGATCAGTTCCATTTTTGGCGAACTCCCATTTGCTTCATTTGCCTGTTGGTATGAAAGTAAATGTGATAAATTTATTTTATAAGCAATGATATATTTTCTACTGAATGATATATTTTCTACTGCCATGGCTAATCTGAAACTCATCATTTGAATTTTTTTTTACTAGAGCACAAATGTTAGTTAACTTCTCATAAATTAGACTCAGTACGAAAGATCATTTCTGCTTTTGTCCCAAAAATTTCTTCACATAATTTCTGCATTGTACAACTTTGATCTTTTCTCGAAGTCTGAAGCTGCTCTTCGTCTTTTTGTCCAATGTAGATAGGTCTTTTTATGTATTCTAGAAAAGTATGGATCGAGCGATATTTTTATGCATTTTTATTCGAAAGGTTTGATAAAGAGAATTCAGAGCCTCTGTCCTCACTGTGCGCGTTCAAAAATTCGTCAAATTTCTGCAAAATGTATGAGAATATCGCTCGATCAAAAATCTTTGAAAAATAGCTAAAAGGATTATTTTTAGTCAATGAAGGCTTGCTATAAAAATATAATGTGCAAATGAAGGAATTTTTATTCATCAGAGTATAAAACTCATTTCAAAGCAGACAGGCATACCTGGACAAGTTCAAAATGAACTATTTTGGAAATATTGCTGCAAAATATTGAATACACTCCGTATTTTGCCGAATGCCCCATCAAATCAAAACGACCATCTCCACATGCTATCACCTCTTTTTGTGTTCGCAACTGATCTAACATCTTTGTCCGATACAACTGCCAATGACGTAAGATAGCTGGAAAATGTAATGCTTTTGTTGTCGGAAAAATGTCCTTGCGTTATAAACACAAAGTCCCATGTGTCTGAAGACGAGTAAGATCTTACTGATTGATGCACCAGCGGTGAGAACGGCAAAGCTCAGTAAAAAGTTGCCTGCGGGATGACGTCCTTGTAAGAATGGTTGTGATTGCCATTTGAAACAGTTTGGCCCACATTTGCTACAGCTCTGATGTACAGTTACCATTGTGCCATTTTTTTTCATCTCAACGATTGGCTTTTGTCCGCGGCATTTGAAGCAAAACATCGAGAAAAGAGTGTACAGCATACTGTAGAAGACGACAAACTTCGGCTCTGCTTGAATTTCGACATTTTCAGGCACCCTGCATGTAATAGAACAGAAAATATAAACCAAGCGTAGTGTTTCTGATTTGGAGAAACATTCATGAAAGATACTATTACTCTTTGTAAAAAACGACGTGCGAACGGGTTTATTATATATTACTCTAAAATTCAGTGGTTTTAGCTAGCACAATGGTGAAAATTTGGGCTTTCAAATTTTGCGAAGATGTAAAAGTGGGGGATTTCATCTGCCCAACTGCTACCCTTAGTACCAGGGCCTCAAAAATTTAGGAAAGGAAAATTGGAAAAAGAGAAAGAAGATATGACCTTCTTTCCTTTTTTATTTCCTATCATTATTTTTGTTAATCGATTTTTGTTGGCTCTGTCTGGTACCCAGGGCACCGAACTGCAAGCGCTCAGACAAGCTATTTCAAAAGATCAAGCCATACCTCAGAATATTTCTAGCTGTTTCTTCCTCGCTATCTGTACTGTCATCGCTACTACTGTACTCCTCAAAATCGCTGTAACCGGACTCGTCCATTTGGCTTTCGTCGTCTTCCGCCATTTCTACGTCACTGAGATCGTCCTCGGTTTGCGTATCGACTTCCAAATCATCCATATCTTCGCCATCGCTGTCAGTTTCACTAGAACTGTCGTCTAAATCTCTTCTGACCAGCTCAATAAGTTCTCGCTAAAGAGTAAAATTTGAATGAATCTTAATATCCCATCACACGAGATGTCGCTACATAAGCTTTCTTCAACATGTTCGTCAATAATTTATGATATAAAATGCTGATTTTAGAGATATATTGATAGTCAAAGCTATATCTGTATTTGATAATATGCATGTAGATAATATATCAAAAGGTAAAGTTCGATTTGAAGCTTGTATAAAATGTTTTTTGATAGTATTTTTAAGTATGATAGAGCGAACATACGTTTTGTTGCTTGATCTTTGAAATATTTTTCAGCAAACGTCTATTTTTTCTCCTCGTGCTTTCAAGTTTTCGGCAATTCTGGGAACACCGTGTGCATTGATTTTCACTGCCGATACCAGTACCAGGTTCTTGCTCTTTTTCTCTCAAATTTGATGGGGGCATATGTTCTGCAAGTGGCTGCTGTTCTTCGATGTTACTGGGTCCAGCCAATGGAGCTAAAATTTCCGGTTCTTGCGTTTCAGGCGTTTCGGGTTTCTTCTTGCATTCAGTCCCTTTGGCTGTTGTGGCCTTTAGCAACTGTAACAGAAAATTACATTGTTACGAAATGATTCATTTCAGACTGTTTTTACAAAGTAAAGATCTCAAATTCCCCAGACAGGGGGGTCAAAGTCATTGGTTTCAGGCCCGTAGGAAGCGGGGGGCAGGGGGGCTCAAGCCCTCCCAATAATTTCTTAAAACAATGGTGCTACGTCACACGCATTAACTAGATGTATTGGTCTCTATTGTTTGAGAACAATGCCCCCCCCCCCCCCCTCAATCCGAAGCTGCTTCCTACGGCCCTGTATGGTTTTCAGTAGCTGCCACCGAAAAAGAATCAAAGAGATTGGTTTTAAATTTAAAATACGTAAGGTCGGAAAGGCCATAGCATTGATGAAATATTTAGGAACAGGAGCTGAAGTCAAAATTTTGATGGCTATTGTACTTCTCACTTTTCAAAGGGGTATCATTTCCAACAGCGAGATATTGGATCAGGCTTTGAGAATGACGTAATAAAAAACAATAAGATACAATAGTCTACTAACCATTCTTTTGTCTCGACTGCTCGGTTGCTGCTCACACTGCGTTGGATCGTAAACAGTAGGCACAGCATCACGTCGAAGGAACTTTTTCGTATTTTCGGCATTAAATTCAGGCAAGGAGGCATACGTTCTTTGGAAGTCAGTTGCTAAAAAATGGTCTGAGCAAAGGAACGGACCAGTCGAGTATAATGAAGCATTGAAATCCACGCGGTGTCGTTTTATGAAATGAATCCACTGTCTTCGCACATCTGCATTCTTTGGTAACCGATGGAGGGTAATGCCAGGCATTGAACTTCGATTTTGACAGCTCCGTTTGTTTGGTAACCCGGCACAGCAGTACTTTCCTCCATAATCGTATTTTGTGGACATTATGGCTTAGATTTTGGTAGAGGATGAGATTTCTTGGGTAAGTTTACAACTTTATTGTACGTTGTATCGAATCGAGCCAGACTAAAATGTACAGAGCTGTCTGATGGCCTGATCACAGACACAGAAGATCGACTTGGAAACGATCAACGATGCGAACCCTGTCTCGTCGCGCCTTCCTTCGCTTGGAAGGCTTTATCGATTAGAAATACCCAAACCCATCCCTTTATATGGAAAAAACTTACTAAAATAGTCGCAACACGTAACGTTTATTTATTTAGAGGTTTTTAAATAGTCACAAACGTAATGTTTATTTTTGTTTTATAAACTTTGACCTGTGTGTGGGATGTGTTGCGAAATGTGCTTTCACTTTCATGACATCGCGCGTAATATCCCTTCCAAACTTGCCACTTTATAGAAACATTTTAGTGCAAAAAACCTCTAAAAAGTTCGTTACATCCTTTGCCTAGAGTTACTGAAGATATCTGGAGCGAAATTTATCGGTTTCAATTGGTTATAAAGGTTGAAAATCAAGCCAAACGTTATCGTTTATGGCCAGTTTTTATATTGTTTTGTGTATCGAGGTATCGTTGCCCAAACACTTGACGTCACAGGGATCTGGTAGTCAAGGTCAGACCGCGCAGAACTGCCGCCACTTTTCGAAGCAAAGTGGGGGCTCTTCAACCCCATTTTCCAGAGAAATAAAAGCATTAATCGAAAAATTAAATTCACCATCGTGATCAGCGATGTTTAAAAAAACCGAGCCTAAAACACCAGAAACGGATTAGCCTCGTTCTGATATCCTACATATCTCAATATAGCCAAAATCACTTGCTATTTTTTCTTAAAAACACCAAGCCTAAAACACCAGAAACGGATTAGCCTCGTTCTGATATCCTACATATCTCAATATAGCCAAAATCACTTGCTATTTTTTCTTAAAAAACCGAGCCTAAAACACCAGAAACGGATTAGCTTCGTTCTGATATCCTACATATCTCAATATAGCCAAAATCACTTGCTATTTTTTCTTAAAAAAACCAAGCCTAAAACACCAGAAACGGATTAGCCTCGTTCTGATATCCTACATATCTCAATATAGCCAAAATCACCTGCTATTTTTTCTGGAAAAAACACTGAGCCTAAAACACAAATGAAAGTTTCTTCAAGCCATAATCGCAAAAAATGCCTTCGTCAAGCCATATTCTGATTAACACACAAGGGCCACCAAAAATTGTTGCCGATTGAGATTTTTGCTAGATACTTTTAATAGATATACTAGATTACTAGATATCCTTCTAATAGATCTTTTGATAGGTATTTTTGTTACATGGGTAGCTAGCTGCTGCTGTTGTGCTTCTCTGGGGAAGCGCTGCAACAAATATGTACCTGCAGAGGAAATTTTTTCTATAGGTTTGCGGAGGAGATTTCTAGCTCATCCATAGTGGTAAATAACGTTTCCTCCGCAAAAGAACGAAGCTGTGGGAATCACAACTTTAGCACAACTTTACTGCGGCATCTAACTACCCATGGTTTTACTGCTCTAGGTAAATAAGGCCCTAACTGAAGCACAACAACATCACTTCAATTCAATGAGATGAGCGCAAGTTGAAGGTGCTTGTGGAGTGAGGCTAGACTGTAGACTGATTATATGTTCGTAGGTTATCGCTATTGATAGGCTGATGGACGCTATAACTACGACTCATGGACTTACGCTTCC
This sequence comes from Aurelia coerulea, assembly GCA_039566865.1. Taxonomy (NCBI): domain Eukaryota; kingdom Metazoa; phylum Cnidaria; class Scyphozoa; order Semaeostomeae; family Ulmaridae; genus Aurelia; species Aurelia coerulea. The sequence continues at coordinate 15,898,804 of CM076962.1, forward strand.
AGAAACGGACATGGCCTAAATCACCTGCTATTTTTTCTCAAAACTACCGACCCTAAAATGCCGCAAAAAGTGGTTTTACTGAAGTGCTAAACTGCAAAACAAGCTATCAGTACTTAGATGAATGTTTCTTCAAGCTATTAAAGCAAACAATTCTTACATATAAGTGCTATTTTCGTTGTTTGGGGACGCAAAAGATCTCGTAAATTCGTTCGCTACTTTGAGATTTTGATCGTTGGAGCAGTTCAGTCGAACGCGTTGTTCGAATTCGTTTGTTTGCCTTTGGCGGGAAGTTTGAATTGAAGAAGAATCAGCCAATCCCATCAAGTTATTTCAAGTCTTGCATCCTGATTGGTCCAGGAACAAATTTGTTCCTGGCGAGAATTTTTTTGCCGTTTTGAGAAGAGTTAGTCCATAAGGCCCTTGACTGGAGCGACAACAACAACATTAATTCACTTCAATTAGATGAGCGCAAGTTGAAGGTGCTTGTGGAGTGAGGCTAGACTGATGACATTCATCTAAGTTTTGCTCCATTGAATTGCATTGTTATTTACTGTAATCATGTAGAAGTCTAGAGTGGGGCCACCTTGAATTTATTACCTCTCTCTTCTAAACCCTTGAGCTCTTTCAGCTCCAAGTGTATTCGTATAACAGGTGTTGACAACTCTTCTTTGGAAAAATACTAAAAAGTGAGCTAAGTTACATAAGAATAATTTGAAGAAATGTCGCTTACCGGAAACACGTGACAATCTTTCTACTTTCGCAGGAAAACAGCAGCTAAAATAGAGCGTAGCAAATTATTAAGAAAGTTATTTCAGGGTAGGTACACAGTATTAGCATATCAACCCCATGAAAAGTTGCTCTGAAAGTCACGTAGCTAGCTCGCTTATTGTACATCTCAGAAATGGTTTTTAAGAGCAAGCATGAGCACATATCGAAACAAGAAGAATGTTGCTAAACATCTGCGTCAGGTATGTTTTTGTCAGTAATTAATTTTGAGTGGGCAGGAAGTATTTTTAGCTACTGAAAGCTATGTGTGCCACATCCATGCATGAGACCCCTAGTTTAACGTCCCTTCCGAAGGACGGCGAGTTGAGCGGCGAGGTCACCCATCCGGAGTTTGACCTCATTCAACCGAGCTTAACTTCAGTCACCTGACGGAAACTGTATATGCCGCTCGGCCACTCACTCCGTATGTTATTTGCTTCGTTCAGAAGCTGAGCAGTAAGTGTTCTAATTGCACCCAAAAAAAGACAAGAATTGATTCGCTTATCAATCGGCTTTTGAAACAAATAGATAAATCCAAGAGGGACATGTTCAGATTGATCCTTCATTTTTCGATATATGATCATGTTTGATCTTAAAAATCATTTCTGGAATGCACAACCAGTGAGCTAGCTACCTGGATCTAATAGCAACTTTTGTGACATGCTTTATTTGGTTTATGACTTGAAACAACCGGGCATATAATTCCCTTTGTTGTCTGCAACCTCTGATCATTTTGTACTGGGGTGTCAATCGAAAGTAGCGGATCCTATTGTAACATCATCTGGTCTTGTTAAGCGGCAAGGACAAATTTCATATTGGTAGTGTTAATTTAATTTAATTTTGGTTGGAGGGAATTTGCCCACCCCCTTGGTAGACGTTTTGTTATAACTCTGCCAGGAAAAGTATGGCACGGAAACTTTCTAAATTTTTGATGCTACTTATTGTGCAACGACTCATGAAGTTTCATAAAAATACTTTGACATTTGAAGGGGAGGGAGACAATTTCCGGGACTGACGCTGTCAAAATCCCCAATTCTCGAATAGTAATTTTCGCGAAAAAGTAGCAAAATTGCCATATTTTGCAGAATCGTGCAGGGTAGTGTTATTTTATGTAATCTATCATAATTCTAATGTTTGGACGCAAATTGTGCTCCAAAATAAATTTCATCGCATTTTTCCTGATTTTGACCGATTTTGCCACATTTCTAGACCACACAAAGAAAATTGCAGCCACAAGCAATAATTACGGCTAATTTTAGGTAAATTTTTGCATTCTCATAAAGTGCATGCCTGGGGCGATTAGAACATCAAATCTGGTTGCTCTATCTATTACCAGTCAAGAGTTAGGTAGGGAGGGCTGTTTTGCCCCCCCCCCCAACCAAAATAGGACGTGACAGATAGCCCAACCACTATAGGGTTAAGCGCTTGCACAATAATTTAGCGATGAACTAATGTTATCATAGATGATTTAGAAAAAGCTGGTTTTCTCCCGAGCAATGCAAACATGAAGTTTTTTCAGTTTGATCGAAAATAAATTCAATTATTAAAAATCTCTTTTCGCAGGAGAATCTGATGAGAAAAATAAACAAGCCTTCTGGGATGGATTCAAAGAATCAAGATGAAAGAAAATAATTCGGTACTGAAAACTATCAAAAAAGTCAAACACAAGAAAAAATCAACTTGATCCTAAAATAACATCACTTTAAAATACCGACGTATGAAAATAGAAAGTCAGGCTACCATGGAGACCAAATGATTCTCAAGAACGAGCGGATGAGCCAGAAAAAGTTCCCGTATACAGTTGAAAATTACAACTACAGCACTTAGACCCCGTTTACACGAGAGAAGCATAGGCTCCAAATTTGTTTAAAAAGGTTGGTGTAAAATTCAGTGACCTATTTCTTTGAACTGAGTCACTTCAAAGAAACTTTAGCTAATTCTCTATAATTCTGCCGTTGGACTTTCCTGAAATCTTCAATCTTTTCAGAATTAAAGTGTTTTTCTACTTATTCAAGAATTCAAGAATAATTTTCAAAAAAAACTTAAAATCATCATAACTAAACTGTTTGACGCAACATGAAATAATTTCGAAGAGAACCATAGTTTATGGATGCCTAACAATATGGCCTCAAGCAAAGTCTGTTATTCATCTAGTTTATGATTTAGAAATTTGACGACGTCAGATCCTCAAAAGAGTTGAACCGTAAGATACGCTGTAAATTAAAAAAATATCCAAACTTTCTGAAACGTCCAACGGTAGAATTATGGATAAGTATTTAAAGTTTCATTGAATCCATTCAATCAGAAGAAATAGGTCAATGAATTTTACACCTACCTTTTAATGCCGAGTTAAAGATTTGGAACCTATGCTCACGAGAGAAAATTGGATCGATAAAGTTTGAGATCAATCCCAAATTCGCAGGTGTTTTCAGGGGATCGATCCCAAATAGACGATTGCGCTAAAGACGGCGGCGAGGAAATTTTTACCAAGATGCACTTCATATTTCATATCTTTCATATTCAACCCTTTAAAGTAGGGTTGCCCTTCAGCAGGAGCTGTGAATCCGCTAAGAATTCACGAAGTTACAAGCTTTTTGAAGTTTAACTTTGTGCGAAAGCTGAAACCAGACACCCCTATCTGACTTTTTTTCCTAAAAGACGTCCAAAATCAAGGTAAAAGAAGACTGTCCAATGTTTTACCTCTCATCGATATCAGAGCAAACCAAATAGGACTTCCAAAGTCATTTAATTCTTGTAACCGCTGCCAAAATCTCCTTTAGAATGCAAGTATCTAAAAACGTGGTATAGAAAACTTAATCAATGAGAGACGGGGCAATTCCAAATTGTGCTGAACAGGATTCCCCCAAGGATCCATAACCTTGATTCAATGTTCTAGAAAGCTAGTTTATCGAAAGTCCTTTTTAAATTCCATTTGATTTGCTTTGAATAAAGGAGATTCTACTTTCACAAAATATGCAATTTAGGGGCCTCTGGTTTCAGCTTTCGCACAAACTTGATCTTCGAAAGCTCTTAACTCCGTCAACATTTAGCCAATTTGCTAGCTTCTGGTTTCTACAATTAATTCAAAATCTCAGCAATATGGTTATCTTAACATAGAGCCCGTTCAATATTTCGTTGTTTTCTGATATTTAATCAAACGTGGAACAATTTTTTGGGACACCCTGTATATGATAACTAGCTCTCTGAAATTGAAAGCTATTGAAAGCTATTGATAAATGCATCGTCTCATCGTCTAGTTGAACGACTTGACTATCTTTTGAGATGCTACATGGTCACTTTAAGATATGATTACCATGTGAAAAACCAGATTGAAAGAAATTTTCGAATCCTACATTTCTCATTCAGAGTCACTTAATCATCATCGCTTTCCAGTCAACGTTCTTAACGTAGAGATAGACTTAAAGTCGTCTTGGCAAATCTATTGCTTGCGAAATGACTGATCTCAGCTCCGTATTCCAAATTCGTGCTCCCTCCTGAACAAACTTGGAATTCTGCATTTTTCGCATCTTCCAAAACGTGAAAGTTCCAGTAATGATTGAATTACCAGATTTTTGAAACTGGTTTTTCAGAGGGTACTTATACCTTTGATAAACAAGTCAATAAAAGTAAAATATAAGCACTTTGATGCGAATTGAAATAAGCACGACGTTTCGAGCATAGCCCGTTATCAAGCAAAGAAATATTAGTAGAACCGACACTAATCAAGCTAAAAGGATAACAATTCGAAGGATAAGAATAGTAATCAAGGGAATCGATGTGACGTAAAGAGGACTGAGAATAAGAAAGAGATGCAGGAATAAAATTGTGATAAATAGAATGTTATTGGAGATATGTAAATTGCTTGTTGAGTCCTGAAGGATACAATGTTCCAAGTTTAAAAATGATCCATTTCTCCAATGTTTTTCTTTTATTGCTTTCTATAGATACATATAGGAGGCCGAGAATTGACATATCATCTGTAGAATGGTTTGGTAGGTTGAAATGGTGTGAAATGTTGCTGTCCGGATCGTGTTTGTGCTTATTTCAATTCGCATCAAAGTGCTTATATTTTACTTTATTTACTTGTTTATCATCGTACAATTGCACAACACGCAACAAGAAGATTTTTTAGTTATACCTTTGACTGACAAAGCAACGTCTCGAACGTTAGCTAACCTTCCAGCTATATCCTGATACCTTGTTTTTATTCATAAAATTTGCTTTCTGGAAGCTATAGGCGTGATCTAGCTCTTGAAGTTTGTTTGGGTCACCCGGTGAACAACATAGACATATACCGGGTGTCCCAAAATGATGTATTATCGTTTGATTGCTTACATATCCATGACCAATGAATTGATTTTCAAAAATTTTGTTTTACTTGATTGCCGAAAGGCTAAATTGTATTCGAGGATGTTTTGGTTGTGCTTTTACACCGATGTTTTCATGTCGGAAAGAAGATCGATAAACCTGCTCAAATTCAACCCTTACATGGCATGAAAAGGAAACGGCCGACTTTTCCAGTCAACATTTTAGCTGTGATACGAAAGGCTGAACTTACAGTTACATGTCAATCATAGAATACGAATTCAGTTAATACTGAATTCAGAGAATATGAATGCGAGTTGAGCCGTTTGTATCACATCTAAAATGTTGACTGGAAAAGTAGGCCGTTTCTTTCTCATGCCATCTAAAGCTTGAATTTGAGCAGATTTATCAATCTTCTTTTCGATATGAAAACATCGTCGCAAAACCACAACCAACATCTTCGAATACAATTTAGCCTTTCGGCAATCAAATAAAACAAAGTAGGCAATCAAACGATAATACATCACTTTGGGACGCCCAGTAGTTCATGAAGTTTGCTTGGATGACCAGGTGAACAACATAGACTTTCAATAAACTTTGCTAATATTACAAACCTTCAGAACTCTCTTCAAATGTTCTCTCACCGCTTCCCAACAGTCATTGTAGTCAAAACAATGTTATAAGGCCTTCCGACTATACTCAGCTGACGCACCGGCTGCAAAAGAATTACAATCTCTAAAGGAACTACTCAAAAGAGTGCTCAAATTTCTTAATGCAAAACGTCAATAAGTGATCACACATCACACGAAATAGAAATAGGCCATCTGAACAAGTATTTAACCAAACAAAGATTTTGTTAATCAAAAGAAACATCAAATATTTGCATGAGCCTACGCTACTCTCAGTGTTTTGTAAGTTGAATTTAGAATTAGTCTTAAGCTATATTCGAGCATCTTCTTCTTATTTTGATCTCCTAAACAGACGTACCGGGCAGCCAAAATACCACAAAAGCTAAGCTTAAATCGCATCACGGGCTGTAGGAAACGCTGAATCTAAAAAAGGCTTATGTATGATACATCGAGTTATTCCTATTCTCATCTATCATTTCGTTCATGATATATCAAATTTCTTAGGTGTCTTCCTCCCCTGCGAAGACGCCATTTTAATCCCCGCGCGTGGTGGCAGACTGACGTGACCAAAGGCCCCTGGAGCAATTATTCCACTCAAGTGTTTCGATGAGTTTCCGTTTGAGTGGCATAGTTGCTCCAGAGGACCCTTTAGGTCATGTCAATCTGCTGCCACGCACGGGGATTAAAATGGCACCTTCGCAGGAAAGGTAGACACAGAAAGGAAAGTTGATATATCATGAATGAAATGATAGATGAGAATAGGTATGACTTGATGTATCATACATAAGCCTTTTGTAGATTCAGCGTTTCCCAAAGCCCGTGATCGCACATAGCTTCAAGAAATAAAAAGTTACAAACACATGCTTTATTTAGATTGTCATTTAATCCAAAGGCCTAGCTATCTTTAGAGGCCTAGCTATCTCTATAAATATCTTTATAACTCTACATATATTTATCTTTATCTTTCTCTTTATCTATATCTTCATAAGAGAATAAAAGAAGAACTCCAAGTCGTCTTATTTTTGTGTTCATCTTTATATATATCTTCATATATCTCAAAATATATCTTTATAGCTATCTTTATACCTATCTTCATAGGTCACTTTAAACTACAATCGCCCTCCGAAAAGCCGGATTTAAAAATACAATTTCGAATCCTTCAGTTCTCACTCAAAATTAAATAATCGCCATCTTGTTTCAACATCCTTCTGCTAAATCGAACCAGTAATGAAGTAGCACATGGCTTACTTGAAAATTGTCTGCCCTTACTGTATTCACAAATACATTGCTCCTTTGACGGCTGATGAAGGGTTAAGCCCGAAACGTTTAGTCTGTTAAGCTCTAGGCAATAAACTGCATTTAAAGATATGTTATGCATCAATCGTTTAATGTAGCCGCACGTACAAACAAACAACTTTTTCCATAGCAGTACATGACATTTTCAGCACAGATTCTCGTTGCCATGACACTTCGAGAAACATTTTTTACCTCCGACGCGAAATGAATTTATTCGATCCAATATTTGCATTGGAGTCTGCTTAAAGGTTGCAGACACTGCTAAATTTCATTAAATATTACTTATCACTTGTGAATTTAAAACTCTATTCTAAAATGGACATCAGTCTTCAAATTGCATAATTTTTATTTAAATGAAAATATTTGTTTTTCTCTTGTAGTTGAGTGCGTTGCCTTGGATTCCGTATCGATTAAGAGTCAAATTTCACTGTGAAGTGTTTTCACAGAATTTACTAATTGCTTGTGAAATCAAAATTTGCTTCTAAAATGGATCTTTCCAAATTCCACAACTTTAATTTGAGATGAAACATATACTGAAATGAACATAACATATTTTTCTATTGTAGTTGAGTGTATAATTCTGGATTTCAGTATCAATTGAGTGTCAATTTCACTGCTAAGTGCTTTCAATGAATTTTGCTTATCACTTATGAAATTAGAACTTGCTTCTAAAATGGACATCACTCTTCAACTTACACAGATTGATTTAAGATGAAGCATAATGAAACGAACATACATATTTTCTCCTGTAGTTGAGCGTATAATTCTGGATTTCTGTATCAATTGAGTGTCAATTTCACTGCTAAGTGCTTTCAATGAATTTTGCTTATAACTTGTGAAATTAGAACTTGCTTCTAAAATGGATACCACTCTTCACCGTACACAGATTGATTTACAGATGAAGCATAATGAAACGAACATACATATTTTTCTCTCGTAGATGAGTGTATAATTCTGGATTTTCTGTATCAATTGAGTGTCAATTTCACTGCTAGTGCTTTCAATGAATTTTGCTTATCACTTATGAAACTAGAACTTGCTTCTAAAATGGACATCACCCTTCAGCTTACACAGATTGATTTGAGATGAAGCATAATGAAACGAACATACATATTTTTCTATTGTAGTTGAGTGTATAATTCTGGAATTTCTGTATCAATTGAGTGTCAATTTCACTGCTAGTGCTTTCAATGAATTTTGCTTATCACTTATGAAATTAGAACTTGCTTCTAAAATGGACATCACTCTTCAGCCTACACAGATTGATTTAAGATGAAGCATAATGAAACGAACATACATATTTTTCTCTTGTAGTTGAGTGTATAATTCTGGAATTTCTGTATCAACTGAGTGTCAATTTCACTGCTAAATGCTTTCAATGAATTTTGCTTATCACTTATGAAATTAGAACTTGCTTCTAAAATGGACATCACCCTTCAGCCTACACAGATTGATTTAAGATGACGCATAATGAAACGAACATACATATTTTTCTCTTGTAGTTGAGTGTATTCCTGGATTTTCTGTATCAATTGAGTGTCAATTTCACTGCTAAGTGCTTTCAATGAATTTTACTTATCACTTGTGAAATTGAAATGGATATCACTCTTCAACTTATACAGCTTTAAGATGAAGCACAATCGAAAGCACAATAACACGGGCATCAAAGTTCTGACAACGATACCTATCTTCGATTGACTTAGAATCTCTTATCTTGAACTTGTGTGTGCTGCTGTGAATTTCTCTTATCAATTTAGTGGAGTCAAATTTCAAAACAAAGTATGTTTCTCCGAGCTTTACTTACTCAATTCTTCAAATTTCACTGCTTGGAAGCATATAAAAGGAGGCATGACAAAACGAATATCAAGGAATTTATTATAAATACCTGTCCAAAGTTGTTTGTTCCGATCTCAGAATGACCTGTCCAGGGTTCCGATAAATTATTCAGGAATCGAGAATAGTAGTGAAAACAATGAGAAAAAATCCGAAGTGTGATAATCAAGAAACACAATTTCTCCACCAGAAAAAGTTGTTAAAAACAATTTGTAGAAAAAAGAAATCACCTCAAAAGTTGTTTGATCACTTTTCACGGAGTACAAGGATGTGTACTTGCTTGACAGGTACTGTTTTGTTCCATTGTTGTTCTTGAATAGAATGAAAGAAAGAAAATAAACTTGACGGATATTGCGAAGATCATAGAAGATTATAGATGAAAAATGTAAATAAGTCATTTCTATTTTCAATACGAAGTTCTTGCAAGCCATTGTTTTTCCCCTCTGTTATTCTCTTTGTTATTCGACACCCCCTAGTAACGACTTCGCTGAAACGATGCCCGCCAAGGTAAAAGGATGACTCGCCAAGAAATTTGTTTCCCCGCTAATATTTGAGTTTAAAATGTTACCCCGCCTTGTTTCTGTTATTTCGTCGTTGACATATCTATATCTATATTATTAAAACGTGAAGCGAATTTTGTGTGGCGTAAAACTCGAGCACCGTTGCACTGATCCTCGCGAAACTTTCCAAATATCTTTGTCTTCCCTGTACGGGGTGCAATAGAGATTTTGTTTTCTCAAATTCGCCCCCAAATCAGGGTAAGGGGCGAATTCGGTGACATCAAAGGATTGGCGGAATCCCTTTCAGTTTTCTGTGTACAAGGGAATGATCTTTAGACATATCACAATTGTCGGACCAATGAAAGATTGGAGCCATAGAAATGATTGGAGCTTTATTTTACTCAGACTCTCTTTTTGAAAGGAGGAGAGGGCAGAGTTATACAGATCGACTTATTTTTCCAGCATAAATTTTGTTGGCCCGAGAGGAGAGTAAAGGAGGGGTTTGAATGAGAAAGGGAGACCATTCTTAGCCCAGGGGGGAAACTCTTCATATACGCAGATGGGTCTTCATATACGCCGAGGAATTTTCAGGAAACCCAAAAAATATCAGTTTAGCTTCATTTAGCTATAAAAAAGCAGCTCATTTTATACCTTGACATCTGTAAATGAAAGATTGGAGCCATAGAAATGATTGGAGCTTTATTTTACTCAGACTCTCTTTTTGAAAGGAGGAGAGGGCAGAGTTATACAGATCGACTTATTTTTCCAGCATAAATTTTGTTGGCCCGAGAGGAGAGTAAAGGAGGGGTTTAAATAAGAAAGGGAGACCATTCTTAGCCCAAGGGGGGAAACTCTTCATATACGCAGATGGGTCTTCATATACGCCGAGGAATTTTCAGGAAACCCAAAAAATATCAGTTTAGCTTCATTTACCTTCAAAAAAGCAGCTCATTTTATACCTTGACATCTGTAAACGAGCATAAAAGATCTGGAAACAGTGCAAATTGAGACCAGGATTGTCAAATATTTGATGACCAAAAATATCGAACACATAATTTTAGTTTATTTGGACCCAAGAATATCACTTTCAGCAATATTCTGACCCAAAAATATCGACTGACATCCCCGTATGTGCATGTGCTGAGTGCCTCCCCCCCCCCCCTGGATCCTTAGCAGCACGGGACCGGAGATCCAAGGCTCCTATCGTTCCATACTCTGGTTCCACTGCTCCGGATTATACACCTACATCGGATGATACAAAGCAGAAAATGCTGTCAACGATTTCCTGTTTGTGTGATTTTGGTGTTGTCAAGGAAAGAAGAATCATGTCATAAATAAGATCATGAGTGCATAGGTAGGTAGGTATCATATTTAACGTGGCTAGCCTGCGAAAGTCTGAGAGAGACTTATTTCCAGCAGGGGCCACGAATGTTTTACAATCAACCCGCCGCAGCTACCAGATTTCCCTCACATGGCTCTGGTCGACCCGGGCTAGAGTTACGGACAGCGACCAAACTGTCCAGCGCGGGATTCGAACCTCGGCCGTTCTGACCTTTCGATTACGAGTCAGTCGCCTTATCCACCCGGTCACGCGCTCTCTTATCCATACAAAGGAAGACTTCAGAGAAGTATGGGGGGGGGGTCGAATGAAAGGGAGATTTATTCTGAGGGGCATAGAGCTAAAAAGAGAGTACGGGATATAAATGGGCAATGAGATGCTAAAAGTAGATGTCTTACTCAGAGTTCCTCTTACTTTCGCACATTCTAGAGGAGAGGATATAAATATGCTCGCTGCAAAGGAGCCCTTCAGGGAAAGGAGAGTTGAGAAGTCTATTCTAAACAGTTAGTGAATTGAGCGAGGAATTTGCTGAAAGGGTCAAGGGGTGCGATAACGATTGACTGTTTCGTTCGTTCGATAATCAGTCAGAAGCTACTCTTTTCAATGAAGCTTACGTTTTCTCCGGGGGGATTGGGGGGGGGGGGGGGGGGGGTCTAGCAAAATATCTCTTTTTGGCATGTTGGTGTTTTGACAACCTGCTCTAGAAAAATTGCTTGATCTTGATACCCCGTGCTAGAAAAAATTGGTGAAAACGATACCCTGAAAACAAATGTAATAAGTAACCGTCCCCCTGGGGTATTGCTAGCAGTTTCTTATTCAATGTCATATTTGTAGGTAACGACGGAGGCCCAGGCTTATCCAAATCACAGATTATCCAATTATTTCCTCACTTACACGGTTGATATATGTTGTTAATTTGGGTACAACGGAGGAGCATTAGTATGTAAATTTCAGAAGAGCAAAGATTAAAGAAGGTAAACGATGGAAAGTAAGGGAGCGGTTCTTTTAATCCTGGGTACCAGCGCGGAAAATACTTTAACAGAATTAGACAACATTTCAATTTTATACCCCATGTTGAATTTGGAAAAAAGTCTTATACCCCACCACCTTGCAGCGAAATGGTTTTGTACCCCATCCAGAAGTCTTCGAGGACGTGATGTATAAAATTTATACACATGCATGCCAATTTATTCCAGGCAATTTGCATACAGGTCCAGTGATTCATCATTTCCAGTTGTCTTTCAATTTTACTTTTAAATGTTAACTGATGACTTCACATAAATAGTTTTCAAGCAAAATAGTTTTGTACCTCATACCAATTTCCCTTGATATTTGGATACCCCCACACAGTAATGGGAAAGATTCTCATACCCCTGTCAAAAATCCTCCGCCTTGGTAACCCAGGATAAAAAATGACTGCTCCCTAACCGAACAAGAGCAATGACTGCAACTGTGGGAAATTTGGGAAATTAGGGAGCGCAACTTAGCAGGATAGATTGAAAAAATCTTGAGGGACTTTAAATTGCATGAACATTTAGCAAAGAAAGGAAGGATACATGAGCAGTGAAAAGAGGAAGCCACGGGGGGGGGGGGGGGGGGGTTCTCGGCCAAATTTTGGGTAGGGGTCTGCCGCGAGCATCTTCAAAAGGGTACCCTTGGCTAGACCAATTTCACCATTGTTTGAACCAATTTTTACGAAAATGGTACCCTTGGCTAGACCAATTTTGACCATTTTCTCGACCAATATTGTCAAATTTGTGCCAAATATGATGTCATGACCGTTCGCTAGACCAATATTGTCAAAAATGATACCCTTGGCTAGACCGTTGCTGGCCAAAATTGCAAAAAAGTATACCCTTGGCTAGACTAGAAGTCCGAAAAAGTATACCCTTGCTCGCGGCACATCCCCAGGTACCTTTACTATGGAAGAACCCCCCCCCCCCCCCGTCGAGGAAGCAATGGGGAGAAATAGAGGAACAACAACGAACAGGTTCATCTTGCCTCTATCTTTGGAATTATAAAGAACGTTGGCAAGCATCGACGGAAATGAACACCGATTAAACCGTGTGCCTATATGTGATAAGACTTTATATTTCAAAAAATGAGTAGCTATGCAGAAGGAAGGACAACAAAAATAGAGACGGCTGCGAGAAACAATATATCAAATGCAGGTAAATCAACTAACAGTGCAAAAAGGTCTCGGAGTAGACAGGCGAGACGGAGTGGAATTGAATTTGGTGCAAGGCTGGTGCAAAGAGCTGACCAGAGCTGATAAAACAGGATTCTACTGCGTTTTGAAAAGGGAGAAATTACACCAGAGACATATCCGTTTGAACATGAGACATGTAAGAGAGACTGCAATGGATCTCAGCATACGCCACTTAGATGGAAGTGTATTTTCTCTGCTTTGGAATTTCCCCATTTTCAACCATGGGTAGTTAGACACTGCTGGTGTGCTTCTATGAAGGAGCGCTGGATAATATGTATCTGCGGAGGAAGTATTGTTTAGTACTGTGGAGGAGATATCGAAAGAACGTCCGCAGTACTAAACAATATTTCCTCCGCAGATACATATTATCCAGCACTCCTCCATAGAAGCACACCAGCAGTGTCTAACTACCCATGTTTCAACTATTGATTTGCAAGCAGTTTGAAGCAAATTTTTATTAGAAATTCTAACAAGCTCTTGGAAAGAAAATAATGAACATTATATAATGTCATATGCTACCATTTAGAGAGCTGTAATTTTCTCAAAGAAACTGCCCCGGTATACAGTGCTGAGATATTCCTTCCAGTCAACCAAGGCTTAACAACGTGAAGGTCCAAGTTCAAGTTAGAATTTCCATTCCGCAAAATTAAACTGGAAACAAATGCCTATCTTATCTGGGACCAAAACATAGAATAGTCTTCCATCTGAGTTGAAATCAACAAACAATATCAATGCATTCAAACATAAGACCAAAGAGAACTCTTTCTAAAATATACAGAAAGAGGAAAATGACATTATTGAAAACACACATGCAACTCTGTATTTCCTTTTCTCCTACGTATTTCCGTTATACAGCATCCTCTAAGGGGACCATTTTGAAAATAAGGTCAGCTTCGCCTTTTAATGCTATCCTTGCCACTGTAAATAGCAGTGTTTATCTTTACGTTTTGAACATTTAACTTTTCATTGTATCTATTTTTGTTATAAAACGTCTAAATATTCATTGTGGCAAATTGATACATAAAATACCAAAAAACCATTGTTATGAACTCTTAGCGAAAGGTTGAGTATAGGCCCTGGCATCGGTTGTTTTGAAAAGTCAATATGGGATCAATTCTAAGCGTCAGTGGAAGACTTTCCCGGCAAACTGAAAACAGAGACGTATGAACCGGGGGCACTGGGGGCACATGCCCCCAAGATTTTGCATTAAACAAAAACGTTCCCTTTTTATCTTTAGGAAGTGCCCATTTAGCTTAATGAAAAATGCCCTTGAAGTGTTGTGCACCCCCCCCAAATTTGAGATGCTTCCTACGTACCTGAATGAAAATAAGATTCGTAGCTGCAACCTGCCCCAACTAAACATTAACCATGGCTGAGACGGCAACTATGATAACAATTGAACATTTGATACAAACGCGTCTCCCTATCCCTGGTGAGCAAAGAACAACAAAGCAAAAAATGGGGAACTAAATCAACGAGAGTGGCGAAGGCACGAGAGCGCAATGTGGGCATCTAAATCATTTAGAGTATAGTTAAAACTAAGAGAAAAAGAAAACAAGCAGAGAGCGCACGGAAGGCAGTAAGAGCAAAGCAGGCAAACGAGAGATAGTGAAGGAGTGAGAAAAAATACGACAATGAGAGCAAGGAGAGAATATGTTGGCCAACGAGTCAACTGGATAGATCGAGGAGATCTTAAGGGTCTGCAGAATTATTGAAAGTATTCAGCATGGAGAAGATATAAACAGTTAACAGAGGGATAGAGACTACCAAATAGACCCCATCCTAAGGTATATTCAGGATATTTGTGCTTAGGCTGGGGTACCAAGCATCAACCCAACATGATAATTCCTAGCATGAAAATAGATGCCGAAAAATATTTTCTCTGACCCAACACTACTAAAATTCATGAAGTCAGCATCTTAATTCCATGGACAAGTGCCCCAACTGATTAGATTGCTCATAATTTATTTGGAAATTTCAATATTTTGATGTTAGTAATGTTACTTGATCTTACTTTGGTTTGTAAAAATATTTTACCCGTTGTTTTGCTGTCTCCCATATTTGAGACCCAAAAAGGTAATCTAGAATTTGAGGAACAGAACAGAACCCCCCCCCCCCAACTTGGGAAAATAGATAGAATATATATATATATACACATCTCTCCCTTAGTAACTGGCGCACGTAAACTTAACTTTCCATACACTTGAATGCCAATTACGACGGCGGGCCAGCGCGGCGCCGCAAGCGACGCGCGGCAAGCCTAGTGCGAAAACACCCCTACAGATCAGACCAAATCAAAATTCAAATATAATCATTTTGATCTCATTGTAAGCTCTTTTTGTTATCTTGCCGAAGTGTAAGAGAGAAGATGACATGACAACGAATTAAGATAGCTCATCAGATAATTAATCGAAAAGCAATTCTCTTTTATCTACAAGTGTGCAAAGATCAAAATTCCAAGGAGGCAAATTCACAGATCGAGAAAGAAAACGAGAACTAAAAACTAATTGCAAGACCATATCATAAAAATTTAATAAGAAATGGAAATCGGTCTGCTTTCTCTAGGGATTTGATGCAAACAAAACAAAATAATTTGATAAAACAACACACAGCATTGTCTACCAAATAATCTATAATTCATGCTATTATTTCATTTTTTGCATAAGGAAATTGCATGTGTCGAAAAGGAATGCTCAGTGTTCAAAATTGAAGAAACGATGCTGCAGTACTTGGATTAAAAAATTCCAAGGAAATATTGAAATTTACAGCTTTAATTAGCACTGGAAAATGTTTTCACACTGTATAGCACTGACAATTTTTTTCACATTGTTTTGAGAGCAAATTCTGTTACTATTGTACTTGTTTAGAGATTTAATGGACAAGTCCGGGGTTGGTATGATTGATTGATGATAAAATACAAGGTAATACTGCTATGAATGATGTATGATACTTTTTTCCACTATTTTTGCCGCCTCTCTTTGTGAAATTACGTATTTCACTTTTGGCAATTAGAAGTGGGTAGCTTTCTACAAACACAGGCCTGGCCATTTGAGGGGAGTCAGATAGTAGCTCTCGCTCAAGGCTCTCGTCAGATGCTGCAGAAGAACTGCAACTGGCTCTCCTCAACTGTTCAAAGAAGTAAAATTGCTCCTCTTAGAAATATAATTTTCTTGTGTCTTCTGTAGGTTCATTTAGGAATAGCTCACCTGAACGGAACCAAGAGAGCCTGGCCTGACCTGAATCCAGGTACCTGTACGAAAATACAAGGCCATGTAATAGCCATGTACAAGCCTTGTGGTTATGGCCTTGTAACCTTGTTATAGCCTGGAATAGCCTTGCTGTAACCTTGTAAATGGCTTGAAAAATGCTAATTAGCCTTGCAGAAGCCTTGTGGAAACCTTGTGTAAGACTGGTTGCAGCTTGGAATCTTACTGATAGCCTTGTAATTTTCTGCCAAGGTTTGTACAAGGTCATAACAAGGCCTTGCTTGTAACCTTGTAAATGGCTTGAAAAATGCTAATTAGCCTTGCAGAAGCCTTGTGGAAACCTTGTGTAAGACTGGTTGCAGCTTGGAATCTTACTGATAGCCTTGTAATCTGCCAAGGTTTGTACAAGGTAACAAGGTCATAATCCCCTCTACAAGGCTAAAACTTGGCCTGTACAAGGCCAAGTTTAGCCTTGCATTTTTGTACCAGATTGATGTCCCTACAATTCATGTACCCTCCACCCAGGGTATCAAACATACAATACTTTACCTGACATGTATTTGAAGCATTGAAATTCCCAATATGAACAAGATCTCTTTGATGACTACGCAGTTGATGCTCAGTGGCTCAATTTTTCTTCCATGTTGACATATCCAAAAGATGTTTGGAGGTTGCTGCAGTAACTGAAACATAAAAGATAAATGTAAACAGGAAAGGTTATTCCACATAATGCAAAAGGTGATAGTTTTACATCTTTCAAAAATCATCAAATAAATTATTTCTAGACAAAACAATTAAAGAATTTGAGTAGGTAGAGCATCAAAGCATGGGTCATCCATTCTTTGAGATTGATGGAAAACAGGAAACTTTTAGGTGGAGACTACCAAGCACTTTAATCAAATCAATGCATTGTCTATTGTCGGCCATCCTCAATTCTAAAATCTAAAATAGTACCAGGGCTGTAGGAAAACTTTTTACACTGAGGGGGCACAACACTTGAAGGGCACTTTTCGCTTAGCTAAAGAGACACTTTTTGAAACCAAAAGGGTATTTTATTATTTAAATTGGGTCCAACTGTATTTCCTTTTCGGCTTTGAAAATGCTCACCTAAGAGAGTTTGAAAATCGTTATTCTTTAGAGTCAATGAAACCTGACTTGTTATTTCATATCTGTTCTTGTCTGCCCAGTCGGGCCCAGTCTCTTAATTTCAGTTTTTAAATTGTCCCTTGATAGCCATTCTTTTGGCTGTTAGGTGTAGATGTTGTCCCTGTTGTTGCTAGGGCGGGGGGGTGGGGGGGGGGGGTGGATATGCATCTGTGTGGTGGGGGTCCCATCCGCTTATTGACTTGAACTTGTGTTCTTAAAATATCTTGTTCTTTGGAGGCATTTTCTGGTGTGTTTTTACGCAAAATGTTTCTTTTTGTGTTTTAGTGTTTAGTTGGAGGGAGGGGGGCTCTCTCTCGATTAGTTTACCTATAAGAGAGCTCCTCCTTAAATAAATATATCTAACATATGAGCATGGCTTTTGGGTGTGGTCTGGTGGGACAGTTTGGGATGGTGGTGGTGTGTTGGGGATGTGGGCCCTTGCATTGTTACCAGATGCTGGGCCTGCATTTCCTGTTGTTTTGCTCTTGTTCTGAGTTGTCCTGCTGGGCGGTGGATGGCCCCCGTAACCTGTGCTCATTCTATGTTTTGTACTGTACCATATGCCTCTATCTATTTCTTTTGTGTCCAGTGTAGGTGTATTCTTTGTAGTAGTCTGTGTTTGTCATGTGTTTATTGATTTTCTTATTCAGTTTTAGGTAAATTGTGATTGTATTGTATTCTTTGATGTATTTAGATATATTTGTTAATGAAAACTGAATACTCTCTTTGTCTTTGCATGATGATGTGTGGTTTCTGGGTGACAGGAGGTGAGTGAGGGCTTATCGAGGGGGGCTTTGGGATTTCACGGGTTGCGGGTTTGGCCAATTTTGGCCATCGGGTTGCGGGTTTTCTCTGAAAAACGTGCGGGTTTTCGGGTTTTGGATCTTGGACGGGTCTCGGGTTTTCCCATTTTTTTAGCTCGGGTTTCGGGTATTGTAGTTAAAATGTGCGGGTTTTCGGGTTTTAGACGTCATGCGGGTTTTCAATTTCTACAGGACAGTGCGATTATCTTTTTTCAGCAATTCATTTCGCGTAGGCTGGGCTGGAATTCTTTCTAGCTACTTAAAGCAAATTTAAACCCACTATGTATGCCGCATCCAGGTATTGGAACCCTAGTTTAACGTTCCTTCCGGAGGACGGCGAGGTGAGTTGCGGGGCCAGGCCTCCAAGAGGTCACTGTCTCCATCCGGTGTTTGACCTCACTCGACCGAGGTTAACTTCAGTCACCGAACGGAAACTGTATAAGCCGCTAGGCTCGCTGCTAGGCTATTCACCAAATTGGTTATGAACATGAAACTATTTTTAAAATCTTGACAATAAAACTGGATATGAAATGTCAAAAGTAGACAGAGCCTTCAAACGCAGCCAATACAGTGAATTCTGTTGATAAAATGGTACTCAATAAACGAAAAGTCGGAGGAAAATCTCCTAGCTAATCTTAGAACGACACTGCTAGGAAGCATCAAATGCTCTCTAAGAACATTAGAACAAGGACATTTTACAACAGAATTCACTGAATTAAAGGGAGAAAAATCCCATCTCCGACTTTTCGGTCATTCGACTTATCAGAATTATTAGAGGCTGAGCATCCACTTATGGTGCTGCTGTACGACAGAGGATGGTCAGACAAGAAACTACAATTACAAGCATGGCACCCTTTCTTGAATTTTGAAGAAGATGACGAAAGTGGCGTGACCATGGGGGGCAATTGCCCCCTCCCCCATTTTTGTCGAAAGATGGTTCTCGAGATTCCTTTAAAACCAAAGAGAAAATAGCTGGGTATAGGTTGGGTAAGAATTTTTCCGAGAATGTCAAATCTTCCATATTAGCACTGGCAAGCATGATATTGGATGGTGCATGCTAAACCAAATTAAAAATGTTCCTAGTGTGCAGATTTATAGCATAACTGTCACAAAACGATCAAGGTTTCCTTGTCGCTAAAGGCAAGCATGATATTGGGAGATGCATTCTAAGCCAAAGTAAAGTATCTTTCTTCAAAAATGTTCCTAGTGCGCTGATTTTTAGCATAACTGTCACAAAAACGATCAAGGTTTCCTCGTCGCTAAAGGCAAGCATGATATTGGGAGATGCATTTTAAGCCAAAGTAAAGGATCTTTCTTCAAAAATGTTCCTAGTCCGCTGATTTATAGCATAACTGTCACAAAACGATCATGGTTTCCTTGGCAAGCATGATATTGGGAGATGCATTCTAAGCCAAAGTAAAGGGCGTGGCACCAAAAATTTTCCTGGGGCTTCGCCCCCAGACCCCCTTGTTAAGATACCCCCGACTTAATCTACCCTGGCCATCCCGCTGAATGACGACAGCAGCAGAAATGAAGACGGTGCAGATCAAGTAATGGAAGGAGGAAGTATTACCAGACGAAATAAGTTTGACGAGAGGGTAGACGAGGACAGTGACGAAGGTGTCGAAGACACGATTTAATAACAGACTGTTGTTTGAAAAGTAAATTAGCTACGTTTTGCAAGATTTTTTTTTAGATTTTCGTCGCAAGTTTCCAGATCTCTATTGTATGGTACTTTGGTAAAGGGATGAGGCCAGTAACGTGAAATATCAAAGAATGATACCAACCTTGCAACTAAATATTTTTCGTTGCGAAGTGCACTTTTCGGGATTTTTGATTTTATATTGGCGGGTTTTCGGGTTTTTCAAAATTTTCGTCCGGGTTTTCGGGTTTTTCCAAATTTTCGTCCGGGTTTGCGGGTTCTGGTACCCCCCAAAGCCCCCCTCCTTATCAGATCTGACTGATGTGATGGGCTTTTCTGTTTTTTTCTTTGAATGACACTGGATTATACTTACTATGTCAATGATCTAGCTTGAACAAGAAGTTTCAGCATCTGGTCATCAGTCTTTCGTCAGATCGACATGGTTTCTCTTCTGGAGTGCCACCGACACTGCTACAAATCTGACCTTCGACTTCTTTGACCTTCCAAAAAATTGCCGCCATTTTAATTAACCAAAACGAGGCTGGAATGCCCTGAAACAGCAACAACGCATTTTATTTTTTTGGCGGGAAAGTTTTCTAACGGGAAGTTTGAGCCTAAAAACGAAGAACTCAAAGACTTGCGAATGAAAGATGCAGAAAGCTGCAAGGCTTAAAAGAGAGCTAAAACAACTCTTGGAAGCACCATCCAAAGGAATATCATGTTGGCCTGTTGGCGATAAAACTGATCAGCTTGAAGCAAGTAAGTTTCTTTTTTTTTTGGTCCAAAAATGAACAACAACAGTCACTGCTAACCTACACGTTGCTTCGCTGTTGACAACAGCGAAGCAACGTGTAGGTTAGCAGTGAAACAGGGTATAGTTCCAGGGAAAGCCGCACCCCAACTTCTATGCAAGATAAATCCTGACAAATCCGCAGATGTACATCAAATTCGGATTTTTGCATCTTAATTCTGAATTCAAATCGCCATTAATCCCGGTAGTAGCCGGGCATGCTTGCTAGCTGTTTTTGTTAAGTTTAATAATTTCAAGATTCCAATACATTCCTTCATATCTAGTAAGTAATTGATCAACTAAGTTACAATAACAAATTGCACAAGCCGACAAAAGCAAATAAATACCAACAAGTACAAGTAGATAACAGAAACAATTAGCGAATGTATGCAAAGGAATTTCTTAAAGGAAGAGCTCTCTCTCAGTAGATACCAGGTTGGAAAACATGTGTGATTTGGCCTACGCGTAGTAGCGAGTGAAATAAATCTGAAGGTGCGAGCTGCGAGTAGACTTTAAAAAGCTGCGAGAGAGGCAAAATTGACAATAGATCTTTTGTTCTTGCATGCGAGAACCAGTTCTTGTAGCTGCGAGCAGCGAGTTTGACATAGTTTCATGGTTGCGAGTGAATGCAAGTTTTGCAACCTGGAGTAGATAAACTAATCGAAGAGAGCACCCCTATTTATTTGAAGAGCTAGAGTTAGTCCAGATAGGAAAGTTTGCAGAATGGGCAGACATCCTCTCCTTCATTCAAATGGCTTTTGCGGCTGTATTTGTGTCTCTAAACGATGGAGTTATTGTTTCCTCTATTGTTTCACAAACGTTTCATGCCTAGAACCATGGCTGAGATTTAAAGTGTGCAATGTTTCAAACCACACTTCAAAATTAGACTTTGATTTACAGCACATGATCTTTAATTCAGTCATATGTCGGAAAATTTGTTCTTTGCACAAAACCAAATTGAGGCGTGTGCAACAAAATAGATTTTTGGTTATTCAACGCTGCTCTTTATTGCAGCTCTCTTTCCAGGGTTTCAAGTTAATTTGTTGTTTTTCTTGCAGGATTTAACTGTTTTCTCCCCAGTACAGGTTAATAAGGTTGTTTTTCTTTCACAGGAGTTACATAGCAGTTTTCTTTCCACAGATTACAATGGTTTATTATGATGAGTCAATTATTTGAAACAATTTCTGTCCTATACAGGCATCATTGGTCAGGAAGACACACCATACTCTGGTGGGATTTTCAAATTAACAATTGCAGTTCCTGATAGGTGAGAAAAACCTAAATTTGGAATATGATTAAGACATCAATGATGAATGTGAAGGTGAAGTTAAGGTTTTTAGCGCCAAGTGCTGGGATCACAAAAGTAGCTTAGCGCTAATCGAGTCTGTGACTCCTTGTCATGACACTCAAGTGGTGGGGCTCTACCAGGCATCGAACCCTGTCAGCCTGACTGTTCTGGCTGCAAAGTCAGACGATTACACCACTGTGCCACAACACATAGATGATTTCAAAAAAAAATCTGCTAAAATAGCATCTAAATATTTTTGACTTTACATCACATCATAAATCAGCCAATCAAATCAATCAAAATTCTTTGAGGACCATTGTAAAACATCCTATTATAATGCCATTATTTTTGTGTCTTTGGATCAATACCATTCCTAGCTCTTGGATTAACAGTTTTTTCTATTTGCTGAACTGAAGGTGAAGGGGAAGTTGCGGTTTTTAGCACCAAGCGCTGGGATCGCAGAAGTAGAATAGGCCTAAATGAGCCAATAGGCACAGTGTCAGAAGTTACACCACTGTGCCAGAACACCTCCAAACCTTCATCCAAGCTTTATGCTCCTGTGCCATGCGACAGAACAACAATTTAAGAACCAAAAAGAAGTTCAAAACTTTCAATACATAGATATCTCAATTCCCTTCATTTTCTGAGAACTTCTGCACCTGGAACGGAGCTGTGTTTTCTCTTGGTACATTTTAAACAAATGTTGACATGAAAGTGCATTTCATGTTAAGACCTGTACTGTAAAATGTATATTTTGATTTGTCTCTGATGATATCAATTTTTGTGCCGATAACTTTTTGAAGTTTTTTTTCACTAACACCTTACAAAACCTCTCAACATGACAATATTCATTATTTATGAGATCTCATTTGACAGGTATCCATTTGAGCCTCCACAAGTGAGATTTGTGACACCCATCTACCATCCAAACATTGATACAGCAGGCAGAATATGCCTTGATATCTTGAAGATGCCACCAAAGGTATAATTTATGGTATACTAACGTCTGTCTCAAATTAGATGTCATATGAAAACGTCTTCAAATGAAAATGATTGAATTGTTTTGCATATTCATAAGACACTGTCATAACGAGGTCATATTCCCCTCTAAAAGGCGACCTTGTAATGTTTACAGGTGGCTCAAAATTCTTAGTTCCTTATAAGCAAATATGTGTACCCCTGGTGGACTCTTCTTATTGTTGGCTGTCACAGAACGAAGTTAGTGGCAATTTTTGTTTGGTTATAAACACAGTGCCCAGTGCAATTCTCTGCTATTTTAAAACCATTTTGGTGTTTATTTTCAATTGTGAACATAAAGTTCCCATTTTTTCTAGGGTGCTTGGAAACCTGCACACAACATCTCAACATTGCTAAAATCGATTCAAGTATTGTTAGCTGATCCAAATCCTGACGACCCACTTATGGCAGAGATTGTAAGTTGCATGACCTTTAGCAAAATATTGAGTATGTTTGCAGCAGCCTTTACGAAAATACAAGGCCGTGTAATAGCTATGCCCCGGGGGGGGGGGGTACATAACTTGAGGATGGACGGGTGTCTGCCGCCCGGTTTTCAAAAAGCTACCCTCTTCTAATTACTGAAACTTGCTTTTGATACCCACTTTTATGATTAGTTGCTAAAATCGATTCAAGTATTGTTAGCTGATCCAAATCCTGACGACCCACTTATGGCAGAGATTGTAAGTTGCATGACCTTTAGCAAAATATTGAGTATGTTTGCAGCAGCCTTTACGAAAATACAAGACCATGTAATAGCTATGCCCCGGAGGGGGGGGGGGGTACATAACTTGAGGATGGACGGGTGTCTGCCGCCCGGTTTTCAAAAAGCTACCCTCTTCTAATTACCGAAACTTGCTTTTGATACCCACTTTTATGATTAGTTTTGGGGGAAAACTGCCAATTTTAAAAATTTTTTGCGAATTTCAGCGAAACTACACCCATGTTTATGGAAAATCTGCCGAAAAAGGACCCTTGTTTAGAGAATTTTGGGCCCAAAAACCCACCCATATGGGCGGCACATACCGGTACCCTAAATATGTTATGTACCCCCCCCCCCCGGGAGATATGCACAAGTCTCGTACCAGGTGAGTCAAAAAAATTGTACATGTTTGACGGGCTATGGAATAAACAGTATGTGGCCGATATTCAAAACTAAAATTTAAATCTATCAGTCTAAGGTTAACTTAGATAAGAAAATTTTGCTTGGTAAAATCACTCAATTTTTAAAGCCCAAAAATTAGAAAAATGCCTGTAAGGGGTTTATATGAGAATTGATAATTCCACATTCCATTCTGGCCCATGATTTATTTGGCATCAAAATTTACATTCAATTCATGATCTTAAGAAATTTGATTTTAATAGCACGTAAATCATGGACCAGCATGGAAGGTGGGATTCTCGATTCCCATACAAACCCCTTCCAGGCATTTTTCTAATTTCTAGGTCTTAAAGATGAGTGATTTTACCAAACAAAATGTTCTCGTCTAAGTTAACCTTTGTCAGATAGATTAACCTCTTAGATTTGAATATCGGCCACATACTTTTTATTCCACAGCTACCCAAACATGTAGACTTTTTTTCTTTGACTTACCCGGTAGTTATGGCCTTGTAACCTTGCTCTTGCCAAGGAAAGTCTTGCTGTAACTTTGTAAATGGCTCCAAAAGTGCTAATTTGCCTTGTGGAAACCTTGAGTTAGACTGGTGGTAACTTGGAATCTTACTGATAGCCTCGTAATTGTCATCAAAGGTTAGGACAAGGCTAGGACAAGGTCATAACAAGATCTTAATCCCTGCTACAAAGCTAAACTTGTTTTGAATATGATTTGAGCATGTTCCAGAGCTCCATTCAAGCAAGAATTTTGCCCGGCTTATCTTGCTTGCATGCATCCTCACAAAGATCACTAAAAGATTACAATACAAATTTACAAGCCACACTACTTTACAATATTACTAAAAATCGACACAATACTACTGAAACGATACCCCAAGGAATAAAAGGCTATGACTACCCCGAGGCCTTTTGAACATAGATAATTAAAATTAAAGTCTGTCTCAAATTACATGCCACGGGAAATGTCTGCGATCGAAACAACTTTGTTTGGATGGATAATTAGACATTGTCGCAGATATTGCGTGGCATCTAATTCGAGACAGACGTTTAATATACAATGAAAAGAAGAACAAAATAAAAGCAAAGAAAAAAGAACAATATTCCTTAAATGAAACATGGTGGTTGTGGTTCTGTGGCTTATAACCGAGTGTGAAATTTTCTAATCAAATCGACCAGATTTCCAGATCTCCTCAAGTTTAAAACTCTTAGCCCTGTTTTTGATTATCTCACCCCAGGAAACTTCAAATAATACCCTATTGACTGGACTTGCTACAACTCTATCTTTTGGTCCTAAAGAAGATGGTCCTAAAAAACGAGAGGAAGAACATAAAGAAGATTCCTTTCTCTTTTTTCTTTATTTTTCTCCTCTCGTGTTTTCCGTCTCTTTTTCACGAACCAAAAGAGAGACTTATAGCAAGTCCACTTATTCACACCTGCAAGTCAAACCAGCTTACACACTGAACACAGTTTTGAAATGGGGCCTTGTCATTGGTCAATCCAACAAATTGAATGCATTTGATTAGTTGAAACGTAACCTGGTTTAGATAAAGCTCGTTTAATTGTGTCAGTGTGAATGGAGTATAAATAGACGCTCAAGCATCAAGCATGGATACGCTTGAAAACTATACTTTGCAGCCTGATTTTCGAATAAATGGGCATACGTAAAAATTTTGGTGAGACCAGCTTTCAAACAAGCTGAATTTCTGGTAGGAAATTTTGGACAATCATTTGTCTAAAACTTCTTCTTGAGAAGTCTATGTTGATTTTAGCTTTTTCAAAGCAATGCTTGAAGGATCGAAAATTAGCTGTAAGGTTGCATGATAGAATACTTCTATTTTCTAGTCTTCTGAACTGAAGTGTAATAAAGCCTTGTTCACTGAAAAAGCAAAGCAGTGGACAAAGAAGTTTGCAAACGAGTCTGAGGTAAATCTGCTGGTATTTTTTTCTCTGCCGTGTGCGTAACCAGCAGCAATGCACAATCCACTGTACGTGGGACCAACAAGGACAGATTTTGTAACATAATAGCATAAGTTGCTTTTGTTCAAAGCCTGAATTCAAAGCGATTAGCGATTGCCGGCAAAGAAAACATTCCTCAACCAGTAATTCAAAACAAACAATGCCGCAAAATTTTCTCTGAAACCCAGGTAGCTAGTTCGTCTCGTTGGTGCATTCAAGAAATTGTTTTCAAGATTCAAACATGAGCACATATTGAAAGAAGAAGAATATATCTACACCTCTACCTCCGGTATTTTATTTCTTTGGTTCAGAAGCTGAGCAGTACGTGTTTGATTACACCCAAAATAATAAGAGAATTTGATCGCCTCCCGACCAGCTTTTGAATCAAACAAATTCTATATGCTCGAACGATGCAACTGCCCCTTTAAAGATGACCTGATAAAGATTTATCTTTCTGCCTGTTGTACCTTCATTAATTGTGCTTCTGCTCTTTCTTCACAGACCTCAGCTAGAAATGGAGACCCCGAAAGCAACGACGGCACCAACGAAAATAGCAACAAAAGACATGGTGTAACGTGTCTAACTCAAGACGGATGTGGAACTAAAAAATCAAAGACTGGTGAATTCTAATAAGAAAAACATTGGTTCATCTTCTAATAGAGCGAAGGTACCTGTCAATTTTAATTCTTTAGAAGTCACCTTATTGTTGCAATTTGGACAGTTATACTATGCTAGGGTACTGTTTGAAAAGGTATCTGCAATTAGCATGTTTTGTAGGTAAATGTAAATATCTAATGCTTCCGACATCGCGTAAAATGCTTAGCTAGTTAACGTGTTGAACTCTCTGTTTGTGTATCTATGCAATGGCGCCTATATTGTAGGAACTATGTTTATCCCTGTACTGTTTTCGTGACATAGTACCCAGAGTAATGGCTGTCCTGTTAATCCGTGTATTAGTTACAGTGATTACAAAATTCTAAGGTCTGTTAGTGATGTCCAATCAAAAATCACGCGGTCTGGTTCCCTTTGGTCATCTTGTATAGCAGTTGATATCGTATTACATCAACACCGGAATTTGAAACCCCAAAATTATTCTAAAGTGATCTTGACCTTGACATGACAGCAGTTACTCTGTGTACTATGTCACGAAAACAGTATTGGAAATAAACACAGTTCCTACAAGGTAGGTGCCTTTAATTGCCCCACACCGAAGTGGGGCTCTATAGCCCACCGCGCGCATACGAGGCTGCACAGGCTACGGCTTCGAATCTCAAATCCTCGCATATTTGGAATTTTTCGTCGTAATACAGGACTGACAAGGTTTTACGCAAGCTTGTTTGAGAATGGTGGAATGTGATTGGTTTTCTGTCAAAACAGGTTTAATCGGGTTCGCAAGGCATAGATTTATTGCACTCGTTGTAGTTTGTATTTTACTGAGCTGGATTATAAAGGAGAATAGAATAATGATGATATCATGTTCTATCTACCGGACCCTCTGGACCATTGGACCATTGGACCATTGGACCATGCCGCAGACCCTGACCGCAATTTTGCATCGCACTGTTTCTCTTGCTGTAAATTCTTTCTATTATTTTCTCAGGGACGCCTTTAACCCTTGTTTTTATTATTAATCGCACTTTTCCTGAGAAAATGAATAAATTTCGCCATTCTAATTGTTGTCTGCTGGATTCAACATTCTCAGTTGCGTATGATCAAACTGGTCAGAAATCTTTTGCTTTCAGAGGGGCTCTGCGGCATGTAGAATTGCTCTGAAAGCACAAGCACATTGAAAATGCATTTGTCTGACTTTGCAACCATGGTCTATTGTTGTAAACTTTACCCCATGGCAGCCCATCCAAATGCTTAGCTAACTTTTGGACCTGCATTTTTGGGAAAAATACGAATTTCAGCGTCCCTGAAATGGTGACGAGGGGCATTTTCCTCTTTCAAAAAGCAAACCAGACGAGACCTTTCAGAATGAATTATTATTATCATTATTATTATAACATTCTTTAAAGTTGGTTATTAAAAATAGCTCTACTTCAAGAACTAATAAAGACCAACTATTTACAAAAACAAAATAAATTACAGTTCATGATAAGAAACGAAAATACCCTAAAATACCCTATTTACAAATTTTGCAACGGCAAGTCTCTCCAATCCATTTTTTATGCATGACTTAAAAGAACAGACGGAGTAATTATTGACCTTTTCATGGAACATATCCCACAAAAAAGAAGGGTTTTGTTGTGTTAAACTGCTATAAACCTCGAGCATTAACTTTTGCAAGTTCTTTTGATGAATAGTGCACTCCTTTCCTCTCTGTAACAACTCATCAAAAGAAGATATAAAATCGTTGAAGAGAATTCGAAGCGCTCTCTTATGGGTGCGATTGAGATCATTATTCGCAACCTTTCCGCAAAACATCCATATCAACGGACAATAATTAAACTGAGACATTATGAATGAGTTGTACAGTAAAAGAGATTGTTTCTCATCTAAATAATTTGAGACTCTAGAGAAGGCACTGAAAGGATTTTTTACGAATTTTTGGTGGATTTCCTTCAAAAGAAAAGGATTTTGGTCAAAGATGTACAAGATGTTTGGGTAATGAAATGCCCCTCGCATTGTGAATTGCTTGGTCTTACCCTCAAATCATTGTACGGTATTATTTTAAATCACTGTACTCAAATGTTTTTGAGATCCTTTGGCTGTGTTACAGCGCCTTCTCTCGGTGGTGACAGCAGTGTGACAGCACAGGCAGCACAGCAAGAGTGTGCAGAATACGCGAATTACTTCACATCCACGTATTACTTCAGCAAAACAGAACAATTTGCATCTATTCTTTGTCTGGTAAAAGGTCTTAGACTTGTTCTTGCATCAGAGTCAATTCTTGCATGCATTTGATTTCAACTTCAGCTTTGTATGACCAAATTCAAGCCAACTTTCTATTCTGGGGTATTGCTGCTTATTGTGTTGTAAACATTGACATTCTAAGGTTGTAAATCCCTCCTTGTTTCCTCGTTTCTTTTCGAACAAAAGGGTTATCTGCATGACTGAGACGATAGGAAGTTTCATTCAGCATAATTTCATTTTTACTCGTATGCAAAAGAGACAGCAATATAACAGCGAAACAGCAGAGGCGGACTGGCACCTAAATAGGGGCCCGGGCGATTTAAAAGAGAGGGGCCCGAAACCGAAGGCGAGCGAAGCGAGCCGATAAATATGGGGGGTCTGGGGGTACTCCCCCGGAGAAATTTTTGCAGCCACACCTTTTACATTGGCTTAAAATGCTATAAAAAAGATTTCAAACAGTTTGGATGTTTTATCTACAGACAGCATTTTATGCCACGACTTCAAGACATCATTCGTCTAGATATCCTTGCAAAATTTTTCAGTAATTGCAGTATATGTTTAAAATTTCTAGCCTCTTGAAATCTGGTATGTCAAACTATATTCATGAGTACTGTAAAGTATTGCATGATAGCATGAATACCTATATTTTGCTCCATGCATATCGAAATATGCTTGGCTTCTCAACTTTTCAGAAACATTCAAATCCAATTCCAGCATATTCAGTGATGTGTCAGGTGTCAGGGGCGTGGAAGTTTCGATCGAAATTGTTTAGCCAAATATGATATACCTCAGTTAAAATGATATTTTTAGTTCTAAACAGTTTTACAAGTGTAGCAACCTATACAGTTCCTTTGAAGTTTTATTAAATTCTTCGATCATATCTTCGTTTGAAATGGTAAGTAGCAAGTGACGCTCAGCATGAGGGCTTCTGAACGTTCTTGCCCCATAATGCTCCTCAATCGACTCTTGATTGTGTTCAGAAACGAGAAGCTGCGTTCACATTCAACTTGTGTGACTGCCAAAGTCATCATAAAGTGGTAGATGCAGTAGAGCTCTGAATAAACAAACTCATAAAGAAAGAATGTAGGGGCCCCTTAGGTTCTTCAGCAAACTGCTACTACTGTTACTGATTTGCACTAATTATTGCAAATCAGTAACAGTAGTAGCAGTTTGCTGAGGGGCCTTACAGCTCAGGGGCCCCTAGGAGTTGCTCTAGTGAAAATCAGTAACAGTAGGAGTAGTTTGCTGAAGAACCTAAGGGGCCCCTACAGCTCGGAGGCCCTTAGGAGTTTCTCTAACCCCAACAACTGTGCGCTATGCCACTGCACTAGCTACTACTAACTCAAATTTTATAACAATGACCAAAATTTCCACAAGAAAAGGGGCCCTTTGCGGACCTTGCTGATGGGGCCCTTCGGGCCCTAGCCCGGTAGCCCGACCGGCCAGTCCACCCCTGCGAAACAGCGAAAATATCTTGGCGGCCAGCGGGTCGGGGTCTGCGGCATGGTCCAATGGTCCAATGGTCCAGAGGGTCCGGTAGATCGAACATGCCTTAACATAATACGTAACGTAATATGTATTCTCTCAGCATACTCTTGTATCTGAAACAAAGGGCTTTCAACAGAGGAGAAAATTCTCTTTCTTTCCATGCCAAAAAGGCTCAGGGGTGTCCATAGTAACTGTTTGAGATAACAACAACAAAACAAAACAAACAAATGGAATCTGGCAAAGCTAGTAGTGAGGTAGTGGGCAATTTTTGACGGTAAAAAGAAGCAGACCAGCAGAGCATGCCAGAGCAGGGGAACAGCATTGGCCCCTAACTACCTCAACAAAGCCATGATGCAAACAAGGCCTAGGCCAGTCAGTTAATTTTGCATGACCGATTTTTTAAGAACATCTCGTATATTTTTATGAACTGCTATGATTTAGAGTAACCAGCGATACTTTTGTAACAATCCTAATTCACTAAATTAGCAGATTTAATTTGGTTTTTGGTGCTTTTGAGGCATTTTCTTCTATTGTTATGACTGATTCTTATGCTCTTCTTTCTTCGTTTGGCAACAATGCAATGAAAAGTCGGCTTTTAAGAATCTAATGCCAGAAGACAAACTTCAATCTTTTCTCTTTATTTTTTCAAGATTATTTTTTGTTATCACACAGTCAATCAATTATGTTGTTATGCCAAACACTAACATAGGTAATGAGTTATGTTGCAAAGATTCGAGCCCTATGCTTTCTGTGAATACATGCTGTGGCAGATTTTATGCACAAGTGTCAAATATTTGGCCTGTACAGAATGGATATGGGAATCACTTTGTGAAAACTGCAAAACTGATCTACCTTTTTAGCAGGGCCTTTTTTAACATTAGAACTGGGGGGCAATTGCCCCCCGATCCGTAGACTTTGCCCCCCCAGTGTCGAGATTTTTGACCCCAGAAAATTATCCCTTATTTCAAGTAAGTGATTTTCAGAAAGTAAGTTATCGCCGCCACCACTGCGTAGGCAACCTCAAAAGCCATGTGTAAATGAATGGAATACGATAACAGGACTGTTTTACCACCAGAGACAGGATGTTTCAGCCAAAATCAAGGATGTTTCTTCAAAAATGTTACTCACGCATAGGATAAATGTCACAAAACTCTCAAAGTTTCCTTTTCACTAATGGCAAGCATGATATTGGGAGATCCATTCTGAGCCAAAGTAAAGGGTGTGGCTCTGAAAATTTTCCTGGGGGCTTTGCCCCCAGACCCCCCTAATTTCACCTAACTTAAAATTCCTGGCCACGCCGCTGCTCACGAGAATTCGCAATGAGTGTTGTAAATCAAATATGTCAAATATCAAATAAGTCTTACACAACACTCTTGACAAAGTATTCTTGTCCTGTTGTAGTTTGATTTTAGCTAGCCCGTTTGATATATATTTGGATTCGTAAATTTCCTATTTTTCTCCAGGACCTCTGAGCATAAAATGCCCTTTCATCAGCAGTGCACAGAATGGCGTTGCCAAAAGAAAAGAAGGCATTGACCACAAAAATTCTGACCGCCGAACACTTTATGCCTTCGGTGCGAATTAGTGCCCCCCCCCCCCCCCGATCTGAAAACGCTCCTACGGTCTAGCCAATCAGACTAACATATCCCCTTTTTAGGATTTGCCTACCCACTTAAAACCCCTTAAAAAGGCTCTGCTTTTTAGTGTTTACCATCAGTGGCGGCCTGGCTTTTTTCATCTGGGGGGCCGGCAGCGAAATGGCGCCCCCTCATATCAAACATAGTTGTCGAGTTTCTGACAAGGTTGGCAGCCTTGCAACTTTCTTACGTTTACTCTTTGACACTTTCACCTACCCCATGGCCAGATTTAGACAGCTGAGTGACTAATGTAAATTTGAGGGTCTGGGGGCGACGCCCAAAAGAAAATTTTTCGCAATCACACCCTTCAAACTCTTGGAAAACATGGGCAACGCCCTTTTAAACATTTTCTGGGCCAGAAGGACCTTCCTTTGAATGTTGTATATTTTATGTACCAGGATATGGATATTTACTTCAGCAAATATTTACTGTTGCCGTATCTGTTTCATGAACACTTTATATCCTTTTGGATAATGGGTTTAATCGTTGGTTATGGCTTATATATCTCCTATCTGAGTTCAAGTTCAAGAAGTTGCTACGTAGCAGCATCGGCAACAGTGAGAAATGAATCCTCTCTCATGTTTGGCAAGATTAGGAATAACCAGGATGTGATGGCAGATATCTCTTACTATAGTATGAAAGCTGCCTGAATGACGGTTTATGTTAGTTGTACGAAAGTTCAATGGCGTGGCCAGGGTAAATTAGTAGGGGAATGGGAATGAAGGAGTCTGGGGGCGAAGCCCCCAGGAAAATTTTTGGGGTCACGCCCTTTACTTTGTTGTAGAATGGATCTCCCAATGTCATGCTTGCCATTATTGCCATTAGTACCAAGGAAACCTTGATAGTTTTGTGACAGTTATCCTATCAATCAGACCATGAGGAAAATGTTTGGAGAAGCACCCTTTACTTTGGCTTAGGATGCATCTCCAAATGTCGTGATTGCCATTAACGACAAGGAAACTTTGATAGAGTCCTTATCCTATAAATTGGAGCGCGAAGAAAATTGTTGAAGAAACATCTCTATATTATACTCCACAGCATAATTTCCAAATATTTAAAGAGATTGGTGTAAAACTCTGTGACCTATCTCTTTCAATTGAATGGCTTCAAAATGCTTCAAAGAAACTTTAGCTACCTAGAGGCTAGAGGAAATTAAATAAGCCCCTCGGACACTCCAGAGTGGGCTCAAAAGAGAGGGGGCGTATTCACCAAATCAAGTGACAAGGAAATATCCTTTCCTGTACTTTTTAGTTCCTTTACAACATATTTTGCGGATTCAACATACAATCTTATGAGTCAAACACATAAATTCGACACAATTTTATCTCAAACCATATCAAAATTAACTTACAAACTTGTTTTGCTCAATAAATGGAAAATCTTTAATGCTCAAAGGGGAGGGGCTTTCTAGAGAGAGATTCTTAATAGGGCTCTTACGTTATTTTGCCACAATTCTTCCGAAGGATTTTTTAGGGGATTTTTCTGAAATCTTCGTTATTTTCAGAATTAGGTCGACGATACCCCGATACATTTTACTTAACGTGTTTTGAAGTAAAAATTTCCTAGAATATTTCAAAATCCAATTGCACGAGAAACCTTGGTACTTTTTTTTTTTTTTTTTTTTTTTATATTCAATATAAAAATTTACAACAAAATTACCTAAACACTACCTACAATCTACTATACCACACTACAAGAACGGGGACCAGGAGGAGCAAAATATCATGTCTACCCCCTGGAATTAATATAAACTAAAATACAACTACTACAAAACTACTACACATACGCTACAACTAATACAGATAGAAATTCTAATTATAAAAACATTTTACAAATAAATATTTGAGCCGGTTTCACATTAGATGTCAGGCCAAAATATAATAGTGAACAATCGGTACGCCGGCCGAGGAAACAACAACGACAACAACTGTCCCCGTCACTGCTCCCCACCCAAGGTCCCCATCGCTCGAGACACCGCTATCGTGTCTGGATTTCTAATATAAGCCTAACATCCAATGTGAAACAGGCTTGCAAAGGAATATATGGACAGGACTCTACGACAAGAAACTTTACGAAAATGGACTTAGTGGTTTGGTGACGTTTAACTAGATTTACGGTGATCTCAACTGAAGCGACCAGTTGCGTGGATGAAATGTAGAGTCAACTCGAGTATATTTCTGTTGAGGTCCTTTGGAAGGTCTTTATCGCCATATAGTAAAAGTTGCGTCAAAACCTCATTTGAAAGATCGATATGTCCAAATGGTCGCAGCAAATCAAACACTCTAGCGAGAAGATTTCGACGTTCAACCTCAAAGGAGGGGCAGAGCAACAAAAAGTGTTCCGTAGTCTCGATACCATCGTTTGTAGGACACATTGGATTTATGGAATCCCTAAAATTGTGCTTGAATTTGTGAGAGCATAACTTACTAAGACCCACTCTAAGTTGAGTCAGATAGGATAACCCTATTGGATCATGAATCCCAAAGACAGATTTAGCAGGGGGGCGGATAATTGAAATCAGCTTTCTCTTAAAGATAGCGACCGATGGTGCAAGTCTAACCTCCGGATCTAGTTCATTCCATTCTGACAGGCAATTGGGATAAAAGCTAGATTTGAATTTTTCTGTCCTTGCCCTTATTCGCCCAATGACATCCTGATTGCGAAGAGAGTAATGCGACTGCTGAAGTTGAGGGATTGGATCAGCTGTATATTCAGGCATCAGATTATGTATCATTTTGTAAAACAACGTAAGGCGTCTACTCCATCTTCGGGAACTCAATGATTCCCAACCAAGTTCTGCGTACAACTTCTCTCGCGATGTCCCCCTCCACGTTCCTGTAACGGCTAGAGCAGCAGAATACTGAACTGACTCCAACTTTTCCATCAAACTTGACAAAGTAGTGTTACCGCTAAATTCACATACTTTAGCCGGAATATGATAGATAACATCTCCGTATTCCAGGTGGGGCCGCACATAGAGCTTGAATAATTCGTTTAGGGTATGTCTGGGTAGGTACTTGGAGAGATATTTCAGCAAACCGACACCCTTCCTTGTCTTAGAGATAGCTGCCTGGATATGAGCCGAAAAAGAAAGCTTTGAGTCCAGGATAATTCCTAAATGTTTATGTTTATCCACTTTCATCACTGGAATATTATTAAAACGAATTTCTGGATGATTGATTTCAATTCTTTTCGTAGAAAATAACAGTTCAACAGCTTGTTTTTGCGGATCAGGATTGAAGGACATTTTCCAATCGTAGGCCCACTGTCTTATCAACTCTAGGTCATGGTTCATATCACTGGCAGCCGAGCTAGAGTCTTCTACTACGGTAAACAACGATGTATCATCAGCAAAAAGCTTAACGTTGCACTTCACGTCAGCAGCTAGATCGTTAATATATACAAGGAAAAACAAGGGTCCTAGAATAGAACCCTGGGGTACTCCTGCTGAAATATCTCCCCAATCAGAATTCTGTCCATTTAGAACTGTTTGCTGTTTTCTATCCTTAAGAAAACTTTGGATAAGTAAAAGGAGCTCTCCAGAAACGCCACATCGTTTTAGTTTATAAATCAAACCGTCGTGCCATACCCTATCAAATGCTTTAGAGATGTAAAGATACACAGAGCGAACATCAAGCGGTGGGTTACAATCGAAGGCTTTAAAGATCGTGTGCGTTATGGAAATCAGCTGATTAACCGTTCGGCACAACATTTGCATACTTCCATATTTTGGGAAATAAACCACATCTCAAACAGTTTTCAAATATTATTGTTAGTGGAATAACTAGTGCAGTATCACTTAATTTTATCATTCTGATTGATATTCCATCCCAACCATGAGCTTTATTAGGATTTAGAGACCTTATAATGTTCAGTATCTTTTCGTTAGATATAGGAAAATCGCTTATGAGGGAAGAAGGAGCTGGCATATTGGGTGGAATTACGCTACCTGTATTGATTGTTGTACACTGGAGTACGAAATAATCATTGAATATCTGTGCCTTTTCAGTGAAATCCGTTATAAACAACCCGTTTTCTAGAAGAGGTGGTATTATTGGAATCTTGGCCTTATTTAGGACGGTGTTGATTAAAGACCAATAAGCTTTACTAGAAGTCCCAGGGTTAGCCAAAGTGTTTCCTGCCTTGAGAAAGTAATTTCGTTTGGCATCCTCTATCATTTTCGAACCTTCGGATATCAACTTTTGTATTCCCTCTAGCTTGTCATTTGGTTGGCCCCTCCTTATGAAATTTCTGTAGGCACGATTCTTTTTTCTCAGGAAATTTTTAACCTTTTCTGTTATCCAGGGTGCTTGGTGGGGTCTAATCGTCTTAACTTTGTTAGGTATGAAATTAGAATAAATGTTTAACAGAACTTCATTAAGTAACTGAACTTGCTCATTGGGACATGTCAGTTTGTTAAGGTGCTCTTGCCAGCGAAAAAGTTGGATGCTTTTCATAATCGCAACGAAATCTGCCTTGTCATAGTACCAAATCCTGCGTGAGTAGGGAGGTAGTTTTATATTTGAAACAGATAATTTTCCATAGACTATTTGATGATGACAATGTTCGTGTAGCGAGGGATGAACACCAGACTCGATAACGAGGTTTGGTTGATCAGTGAAAATCAAATCAATGCAGGATTTTGAATTACCCATCAAGTGTGTTGGTTCTGAAATCAACTGGTGAAGGCCTATATCAGATGAGGGCCAAGACAAGAACCCTGGGGCACACCACAGCAAATATCTTCGGTTTTGAAACATACCCATTTACTTTGCAGAATTGCTTTCTATTAGATAGGACGTAAACCAAGTACACCATGCTTCCTCAATTTAGCAAGTAAAATTTCATGATCTACGGGGTCAAATGCTTTTTCGAGATCAATGAAAATAATTGCAGTGTATCTGCCATCGTCCATGTTCACATACGAGTCATCTGTGTTATTAAGAAGGCAAGTGACAACAGAATGAAAAGCTCTGAAGCCAGGTTGGTTTGAAAATAGTGTCGAAATCGTCAAATACAACAGGCTAATTTTAGACCTGCATATGCAGCTCTTCAGCTAGCCATTTATCTCCGTCAACTAACTTTAAACCATGTTAAAGGGGCTCCGTCGTCAAAATGTAAACAAAACGATGATTTTGCAGTTTTATGAAAGGTGGTATCACACAGGATTCTTATATTTTTTCAAACTGAAAAGTGCTGTTTGGACATAGATCATTGTACTTCAATAAGGAACAAACCAAACATTCATATTTTCTACGATTGCTCGGATATAGTAAGGGGATTTTTAACGGTCACTTTTTG
This sequence comes from Aurelia coerulea, assembly GCA_039566865.1. Lineage (NCBI taxonomy): Eukaryota > Metazoa > Cnidaria > Scyphozoa > Semaeostomeae > Ulmaridae > Aurelia > Aurelia coerulea. The sequence continues at coordinate 15,935,921 of CM076962.1, forward strand.
GTGGCTTGGGTTAAGCCACCAAACAAACTGCAGAGAACAATGGATGAACAATGGATAATTGGCGACACGTGCGATTTTACGGATTTGTTTACTGTTTGGCGACGGAGCCCCTTTAAATTTGAACCAATCAAATGCATTTGACTTGTTGGATTGACCAATTAGAATGCAACATACCATAACCTGATTTACTCCGTTTGGTCTTTTGTCCCAATGAAGAACTTATCAGAATGAGAGGAATTTACTGTCACTATAAATACATTTCTAGCCTCGCTTTTATCATTTGTCTTATGACGCCATGAGAGACGGTTATCAAATCCCTTTGTTTTGCATGAAGAATCATAACTGCTGTTGGTCACAATTCTAGCTGCGCGGTTTTGAAGTTTTTGCAGCACCTGCAACCCTGTTCCCCCACATGCCCCCCAGACTGAACAGCAGTAGCGGAGATGCTGTTCAACGATACAACGATACATTTTAGAGAGAGTGTCTTTTGGAAGTAACTTCTTGGCATATTTAAGAAATCCAATAGCACGAGAAACCTTAGATCGTACAAAATGGATATGTTCATCCCAAGCTAAATGTTTATCTGTTGTGAACTTCAGAAGATCGGGAACAGTAAAATGCTTGTTTTTATTTTCTCTTTCTTCATAACAATAACAATAACAAGCTAAAACTATTTACATATATTTACATCTCTGTTTCGGGAAATGGTACGTGCATGTCGAGCACGACTTATCTCTTTGCTTACATTATGACAACTCTCCAATTATGACAACACCCAAAATATTTGACACTCCAAGACAATACGCTTTCTCCTACAGAGATCTGGTAACGAGTTAATGCACACAAGCGGCAGGGACTAGCCCTTCCCAATACACTCCCCCGGGTTGACTTATACAGTTATAGTCAACTACAAAATTAATATTGCTGATCTAAAATACTAGAAACTCAAAAGTTTCATTGTTCATATTGTTCATGAAGGTAGCTAGAGCTACAAATCGTCTCTTCTCTTAAGTTCTCCGATGATAGCTGCATTACGACGAGTTCTATCAATATTAACTACAGGTGGAACTATAGGTTCCTGTGAGTCTGGCGGTTGAGGAGTCATAACATTTGCATTACACGAAATTTCTAACGGTACTAAATGTTTAAGCGATCTAGTCAATATAGATGTTCCTCTACTCGTAGATACTCTAACCTTTGCTGCTCTTACGTTTTCGTCTCTACCTACAATCAACTCTTCGATAATTGCTACCTTCCAAAATGCACGTTTAGTTTGTTAGTCTTTTAAAATTACAACGTCACCGACGGATACGTTTGGTTTCTTTGACGGATCTGTTAAACCCGTGGCCTCTCTAATACCTAAAAGATATTCATGCTTCCAACGTTTGCTAAATTCCTGTAAAAGACGACGATGATACTTAGCTCTTTTAGTTAAAGACTCATTGGTGCTAATCACCTCGAAATGTCTACCGTTAGGCGATCGCACTGTGTTGTAACCAGGGGCGCACATTAGGGGGGTGTGGGGGGTGAGACACCCCCCCCCAATAATTTCTCAGTCGGTCCAAAAATTTTCTCAAAAGTCGGTCCACGACAAAATTGGATGGACCGACTTCGTGGACCGACTTTTTCATGGACCGACCAACCACGACAAAGCTCGACAGGTCCACGATAGTTTGAATCAAAATCAAAGTTGGTCCGATTTTAAATGTTTTGAGCAAAGGTCGACCCATAACGACAGTATTCACAAGAAATGCATGACAATGACTGGGAGAGTCGCTCTAAGCCAAAGCAGGGGATGGTATTTAAAAAAATTTCTTAGGTGCATTGCAAGATTGTCCAGGCTTCCATTTTTAGGGGCAAGCAATCATTGGTTTGTAAAAAGCGGTCTATCACAAAATGAAAGGTGTTTGCTGTGTAAAGGCAAGCATGATATTGGGAGATGCATTCTAAGCCAAAGTAAGGGATCCGTCTTCAAAAATTTTCCTTGTGCGCTGATTTATAGCATAACTGTCACAAACGATCAAGGTTTCCTAGTGGCTAAAGGCAAGCATGATATTGGGAGATGCATTCTAAGCCAAAGTAAGGGATCTTTTTTCAAAAATTTTCCTCGTGCGTTGATTTATAGCATAATTGTCACAAAACGATCAAGTTTTCCTTGTCACTAAAGGCAAGCATGATATTGGGAGATGCATTCTAAGCCAAAGTAAGGGATCTGTCTTCAAAAATTTTCCTTGTGCGCTGATTTATAGCATAACTGTCACAAACGATCAAGGTTTCCTTGTGGCTAAAGGCAAGCATGATATTGGGAGATGCATTCTAAGCCAAAGTAAAAGATCTTTCTTCAAAAATGTTTTTTGTGCGCTGATTTATAGCATAACGGTCACAAACGATCAAGGTTTCCTTGTGGCTAAAGGCAAGCATGATATTGGGAGATGCATTCTAAGCCAAGGTAAGGGATCTTTTTTCAAAAATTTTCCTCGTGCGCTGATTTATAGCACAATTGTCACAAAACGATCAAGTTTTCCTTGTCACTAAAGGCAAGCATGATATTGGGAGATGCATTCTAAGCCAAAGTAAGGGATCTGTCTTCAAAAATTTTCCTTGTGCGCTGATTTATAGCATAACTGTCACAAACGATCAAGGTTTCCTTGTGGCTAAAGGCAAGCATGATATTGGGAGATGCATTCTAAGCCAAAGTAAAAGATCTTTCTTCAAAAATGTTTTTTGTGCGCTGATTTATAGCATAACGGTCACAAAACGATAAAGGTTTCCTTGTCGCTAAAGGCAAGCATGATATTGGGAGATGCATTCTAAGTAGACAGGGTTTTTTCTCAAAAAAACTGGCAAAGTGGCTAACCTCAAATTTTATTTCGTATTGTCACTAAATTGACTATGGAGATTTCAAATCCAAGATGGGCCAAAAAAAATTTTGACCGGAAGTCAACTTTTTTGGTGACGTCATCAACTTCGAGAAAATGCCCTTATAACCGCTGTAAATTTTTTCTCGTAACTACTGCTTCCAAACAAATTGCATATTTGAATAGCACACAGTCAGCGCTTTCGAATGATGTATAGATTTACTATTTTTGCTCACTTTTGATTTATAGGTATGACGTCATCATTCATTTTTACACGCTGAGAAATATGGAACGTACGGCCATTCCTAAATGTTCCTCAATGCTTTATTTAGACTTAGGCACTTGGGAATAATCCCCCAAACCGAAAAATTGACATAACTATTGAACTTTGCAATCTAAAGTTACACAAAATTTATTATACGAAGGCAGTCTGTACTAGCTAGTTGAGTTGGGAGGAGTTGGTTCATTTGAAAACTGAATACGAAAGGCTATCCATTGAAGGAAAAAGGTTACTAAACTACGGTGAGAGGCCTAAGAAAGGCTCAGCTGTCTCCATTACATTTTCACATAGCGGTACAGGGAAGTCTGGTATTGGCACATTTGCATCGTCTACGTCTAGTGGAAGCCTACAAGAAGACAATGGACAGCGGGGTCGACGGCCTTCGATTGTATAAATCATGAATTATTGTTTGCAAAACTGAATACATATGGCTTCAGTAGATCTGCCTTTTATCCATAGCTATCTCACTGACAGGAAGCAGAGGGTAAATGTCATTGGTTCATTCAGCACATAGACAGAAACCATCCCTGGGACCCCTTTTTTAACATATACCTGAATCACCTTTTTATGTTCCTGGAGGAGACCGAAATCTGTAATTATGCGGACGACACAACTATTTATGCGTGTGGTCCTAAAATCGAAAATGTCACCATGCATTTAGAGGATGATGTTCTTAAAATAACTGGATGGTTTCCAAACAATCTTATGAAACAAAATGAGGACAAATGCCACTTAATGATTTTTGGTGCAAAAGGAAATAATGAAATATCAATCAAAGTAGGCGAGGCCTGTGTGAAAGAAAGTACTGAGGAGATTATTCTCTGTATAAATTTCGATCAATTACTTTCTTTCAAACAACATGTCAAGTCTCTCTGTAAAAAAGCTGGCTAAAAACTCCATGCTCTTGCTCGAATATCACGTTACATGGGCTCTGAAAAACTGCAGCAGTTAATGAGGGCGTTTGTTTTATCTGATTTCAGCTACTGTCCCCTTATTTGGATGTTTTATGATAGAGCATTGAATCATAGAATAAATCATATTCAGGAAAGGGCATTACGCATTGCATACAAATATTGCGAGAATGATTTTGGTTTTCTCCTGGAGCTGTTTAACTACAGTTAATCATGACTGAAATTTATACAACAAAGTGCAATATCTATCCGTCGTGTATTTTATTAGTTACAGCAGTTTTTCATTTTTGGGAATTAGACTCCTGCCCCTGTCTAAAAATAGCTTTGCGGGGGGGGGGGGGAGAGGGATTTTGGAATGGCTGTGTATTCCATGTTTTTCAGCGTGTCAAATTTGCCAATAAGACCAAGTATTGTATTTATTCGTCACTTTGTTTATTAGTAACAGCAGTTTTTCATTTTGAGGGACTGGGCTCTAGTACCCCCGTCTAAAAATAGCATTTGGGGGCATATTTTGAAGTGGCTCTATATCCAATATTTTTCAGCTTGTTAAACTGTTTATGTTCACCAAGTATCATGCTTTTATCACAACAATCTGCTGTACTATTGCTACTTATTCATAAACATGGATGACGTCATAAATGAATGATGACGTCATACCTATAAATCAAAAGTGAGCAAAAATAGTAAATCTATACATCATTCGAAAGCGCTGACTGTGTGCTATTCAAATATGCAATTTGTTTGGCAGCAGTAGTTACGAGAAAAAATTTACAGCGGTTATAAGGGCATTTTCTCGAAGTTGATGACGTCACCAAAAAAGTTGACTTCCGGTCAAAATTTTTTTTGGCCCATCTTGGATTTGAAATCTCCATAGTCAATTTAGTGAAAATACGAAATAAAATTTGAGGTTAGCCACTTTGCCAGTTTTTTTGAGAAAAAACCCTGTCTAAAGCCAAAGTAAGGGATCTGTCTTTCAAAAATTTTCCTTGTGCGCTGATTTATAGCATAACTGTCACTAACGATCAAGGTTTCCTTGTCGCTAAAGGCAAGTATGATATTGGGAGATGCATTCTAAACCAAAGTAAAGGCGTGGCCCCAAAAATTTTGCTAGGGGCATCCTCGTTCAATACCCCCACTTATACCCTGGCCACACCACTGCTTGCTATACTTTCAGTCGGTCCGAAAAAATTTAGTCGGTCCAAAGCATGTTGACACCCCCCCCCAAACAAAATTTGAATGTGCGCCCCTGGTTGTAACCGGATATTAACTGCGAAGGAGTTAACGGGTAAGATACACCATCAACATCATCATACACGTAAGTTATCGGACGCGAATTTATAATACTTTCGACTTCTACCAACAAAGTTGTCAATTCTTCGTAAATGAGAGATGTTCTACCAATAACCTTCTTCAGGCAACGTTTTACGGACCTGACGAGCCTCTCCCAAATCGCTCCGTGCCAAGCCGCCCTCTGCACAATAAAATGCCATGAGATACCTCTATCTGCGAGATGGGTTTGTACCTCGTCAGACAAAATTATTCTCTTGACATCTTTCATGGCACCCTTGAAGGTTTTTGCGTTGTCTGACATGATGGTCCTTGGTAACCCTCTACGTGCACTAAAACGTCTAAATGCTCTCAAAAACGATGGGATATCTAATTTTTCAACAAGCTCTAAATGTATTGCTCTAGTTGAAGCGCACGTGAATAAACATATGTAAACCTTCGAGCTATCTTTCGCTGTAGCAACGTATAAAGGACCGACAAAATCTACTCCTGTATTTATAAACGGTGGTCCATCTTCTAAACGGGTCGGTGGTAAATCTTGACACCATACTGTATTGGTTTGTACGGCAAACCTTCTAATTTCTTGCAAACGACGCATCTTCGAACTAATTTTTTGACGATCTCTCTACCACGTAATATCCAATATTTTTCACGAGTAGCGTTCAAAGTCTCACGAACACCGTTATGATATACCCAGTTGTGATATTCTCTAATAACTAATTCGGAAAACCAACCCTTTGACGGCAATAAAATAGGTTCCTTGCGTTCAGTTTCTACGAAGGCGTTTTTAATTCGTGAATTCGCTCTGATCATTCCTTCACGATCTATGAATAATTTGAATTGCGACACAAGTAACGGTGGTTTGCGTGCTACACGATCATTTGAATTTATCAAAAATTCTAATTCTGACGGAAATGATTCTGCTTGGATGTGACGAACTACAAACCTTTCGGCACTCTCTAACTCTGAGGCATTTAAACACTACACTTACCCTTTATCTTCTGTTTTGACCTCAAATTGCTTATGAATCTGAACATCCAAGCAACTACTCTTAACAGTTTTGTCTTACTGTTAAATCTGTTGATATCTACGATATCTTTCAACTTTGAATTACCGACTACTTTACGATTCAAAAGAGCGAATGTCGGTTCAACCTGATTACGCGTGATTTCCTTTAAAGCCTCTTCGTTTTCTACATTACTGGCGGAGATATCCTTGGCCATTCATCTTGGGCCAGGTCCATAACGCGGAACTCGCGGAACTCGCGGAAACCGCGGAACAGAATTTTTTCCACGAGATCTCGCTAACAGAAAGCAATATTGTCGAGTAAATGGTGTAGATTCTAATATGGGGAGCATCGAGGTGGGAGTCCCACAGGGCTCTTGTCTCGGTCCACTCCTATTTTTAGTGTACATAAATGACCTTCCATGCGTTATAAAGAACTCTAAAGTGTCTATGTATGCTGATGATACAAGTATTTATCATTTTTCGAAAGACATTACTCAGTTGACCGAGGCTATCAATGAAGATCTACGGAAACTTGATACGTGGCTAAAGGGGAACAAACTATCCCTCAACGTAACTAAAACCCATTCTATGTTAATTACCACCAAACATAAGAAGAAGCATCTAGAGATTTCAAATCAAACTTTCCAACCTTCCATTCGCGAGACTAGAGTCGAAGTTGCAAGTAATACTAAGTACTTAGGTGTTCAAATCGACGAAAATCTCACATGGAAGGAGCAAATAAAAACAGTCACTGCGAAAGCTTCCCGAGCTATCGGCTTCTTGAAATACGCCAAAAAGTATCTTCCTGCTGGAGTTGTGAAGACTCTCTATAGCAGCATCGTGGAGCCTCATTTCCAATACTGTTGTTCTGTTTGGGGTTGCTGCAATTCCACCGACATCTTACAATTGCAGAGACTTCAAAACAGAGCAGCTCGTGTTGTGACCAATAGTCAGTTCGATGCTCCAAGTAAACCCTTGATACAAAGTTTAGGTTGGCACACGATCAAGGAGCTGATAGATAGACAGACGAAACTAATGGTTTTTAAATGCATCAACGACCTTGCTCCTACCTATCTTTGCAATCTTTTCACCAAAAAAGCTGATTGCACCGAGCGTAGCCTACGAAATACAAACACTGACTTGAGGCTGCCTTTGAAAAGTTCCGCTAATGGACAAAAATGCTTTTCATTCAAGGGTGCAAAAAGCTGGAACAGCCTTTCAACTGAGGTTAAACAGGCATCTTCGGTCAATGCCTTCAAGAGCCATATTTAGCGTAGACTGCTGTGTAGATAATATATTTTAGATACCCTGTAAATTGATTTCAACACTGATCATTATTTCTAACATTGTTTTTAATAGATTAATTAGACTTTGACATATTGTAAATAGGTTTTCTCTTTCCTTTGTATTATATTATTATTATTGTATTGTATCGTTAGATGGAGGGCCCCTTGAAAATCAGCACTTGCTGAAGGGCTACCCTCCCTAAATATATGAAATCAAATCAAATCAAATCAAATCAGATAGTTCCGCGTTATTCACTGGCGTATTAGGCAAAAGTCCATAACGCGGAATTGAAAAACGCGGAATTTTTTTTCAAACCCTGAAAATTGCATTCTTGATTCAAAGCATAGTCTGTGACTATGTTCAAAGTCATCCTTGGATCTTCGAAACTCTTTTAAACAGTGCACTTGCGCCCCTCTTCGCGATCGGCCCACTATTGCATCGGTGTTGTTATTATTCATTTTGGCTAGGCCCATCGAGGTCAGTGGCCTAACTATATGAACAATGTTGACATTGTGTTGGCAAATTCAGAAGTAAAGCCACGTTCTCCTTTTAAATCATCAGAAGGAAGAATCAAACAAACAGAAATTCATCTGTTTTTCCAGTTTTTCCTTCAAACTTTGCTGAGAAAATTCTCGAAAAATTTCCGCGAGATTGAGTTCCGCGTTATTCACTGGCGTATTAGGCAAAAGTCCATAACGCGGAATTGAAAAACGCGGAATTTTTTCAAGTCCTGAGAATTACATTCTTAGTTCAAAGTCATCCTTGGATCTTCGAAACACTTTTAAACAGTGCACTTGCGTCCCTCTTGCGATCGGCCCACTATTGCATCGGTGTTGTTATTATTCATTTTGGCTAGGCCTATCGAGGTCAGTGGCCTAACTATATGAACAAGTGTTGGCAAATTCAGAAGTAAAGCCACGTTCTCCTTTTAAATCATCAGTAGGAAGAATCAAACAAACAGAAATTCGTCTGTTTTTCCTTCAAACTTTGCTGAGAAAATTCTCGAAAAATTTCCGCGAGATTGAGTTCCGCGTTATTCACTGGCGTATTAGGCAAAAGTCCATAACGCGGAATTGAAAAACGCGGAAATTTTTCAAGCCCTGAAAATTTCCGCGTTTTTCAATTCCGCGTTATGGACTTTTACCTAATACGCCAGTGAATAACGCGGAACTCAATCTCGCAGAAATTTTTCGAGAATTTTCTCAGCACGCAGTTTGAAGGAAAAACAGATGAATTTCTGTTTGTTTGATTCTTCCTACTGATGAGTTAAAAGGAGAACGTGGCTTTACTTCTGAATTTGCCAACACAATGTCAACATTGTTCATAGTTAGGCCACTGACCTCGATGGGCCTAGCCAAAATGAATAATAACAGCAACGATGCAATAGTAGGCCAAACTTGAGGAGGGGCGCAAGTGCACTGTTTAAAAGTTTTTCGAAGATCCAAGGATGACTTTGAATTAAGAATGTAATTTTCAGGGCTTGAAAAAAAATTCCGCGTTTTTCAATTCCGCGTTATGGACTTTTGCCTAATACGCCAGTGAATAACGCAGAACTATATCTCGCGGAAAAATTCTGTTCCGCGGTTTCCGCGATTTCCGCGTGTTCCGCGTTATGAACCTGGCCTTGATCTTGCGGTAATTTGAGAAATTCAGGCCCTTCTAACCATACCTTGTTTTGGGAAAGCTGGCTCCCCCGGATACCTCGTGAGGGTATACATGTATCGACTGGATTCAAGGATCCTGGACAAAATCTCCACTGACCTCTCGATGAAACGTTGAGAATTTGTTCTACTCTTGACCGGACATACTGTTTCCAAGGCTTAGGATTACGAATCCAACACAGTACAGTGTACGAATCTACCCAAAACGTTGTTTCGATTACACGATTTGAATCCTTGATTGATAATGCTTGTCGAATCGAATCTAAATGCTTTGCTAATAAACCCGCACCTCAAAGCTCTAACCTCGGAATACTTTGCCCTTTTATGGGGGATACTCTGGCCTTCAAGGAAAGAAATTTAACTTCTATTTTCCCGTCCTCATACTCTACCCTCAGATATACAACTGATGCAAATGCTGTTTCGCTTGCATCTGAAAACCTGTGAAGTTGTATATTTACCGCAATTTATATAAGTTAAACCCACCTGAATCCACCTGAACCCACCTGAACCCATCTGAATCCAGCTGAATCCATCTGAACCCACCTGAACCCAGCTGAACCCATCTGAACCCAGCAGAGACCAACATGACTCGATAGAAATTCCCAAGAGGTCCCCTGCCAGGTGTGATGGCTCCGTTTGGAAATATCAAGAACGATGTATCAAAAGAAGCGGGTGATAAGCATAGCGCTTTATGGTGTTAATGAAAACAGCTGAATAACAATCGTTCTGATCTCATTGGCTCGGACGGTTTTTCATTTAGGGATTTTATGGGTTCAAAGTGTCTTATCGATTTGTGTGTGGCCATAACTCCGCCAATCCAGGAGATATTTTAGCCGGCATCCAAACTTTAATACCCAAACATCTGGAGAGTAGATTTTTGCAAAAAAATTCGGGTAATTTCAAGCAATTTCTTTCCTGGTTGCGTTTTATGAAGGTAGGTAAACTGTCCAAAAATTGTCCTGGACTTCTTTCGCAGTGATATCACTCTCCTACTAAATCATCAGGCCTAACTTTTTCACCTTCACGTGTACACAATATTGTTTTCGTCATTTATTTGACTAAAACGTCCTTAGAGTTTCGGCTATTTCTAAAAGGTGGAACGTGGAATGATGGAATGGAACGTGGAATGATGGAATGGAACGATGGAATGGAACGATGGAATGGAATGATGGAATTGAATGATGGAATGGAACGATGGAATAGAATGATGGAATAGAACGATGGAATGGAATGATGGAATGTGTTTAATGCTACATATATTCTGCATATAGTCTATTTCACAATTTCTCACTCAAACTAAGACAACTGCATATAGTCTATTTCACATTTCTCACTCAAACCCTCACACTGGCCTGCTGGTACTGAAAACAGAATTATTGTGAAGGAGACAAACTTATCTGTTAGCTCAAACATGGTAGAAGTGGTTAATTCTCCATAACGGAGATAAATTGACGTTTTTTAGAGCATCGTCGATTTCGCAATGCAATAATTTGTGAGATGGAACAATATGTACTTTTGGTCAAGGCGGTCGAGAGGTGTATCACTCTTCAGAGAAAGAACACGAGATAAAAAAAATGGGATTTTCAGGGAATTTTCGATAGATTTTTATTGGAAAAAAAGGCTTTTGCTAAAGATGTACCAGATTTTTAGAGAGTGATATGCCCCTCGCTTTTGGTAAAATGTAACTATGCAAGGAAGGCAATTGATGGTCTACAGATCGTACTTTTACGAAACAGGATCTAATTATCGCCTTTATTTTGCTGCTGACTGAAAAGACTGAGGTTTGCATTTGCCTGGCAGAATTGCACTCTCCATCTCGGTCATTAGAACGAATGATCCTATGCAGATTTCAGTCTCCTTGTAAAATATATACAAACTGTTCGATAAACAAATTTCATGCTTTGCAGATTATTTTGCTTCATTGCTGCCAAAGGGACATTGGGGGGCAAATGCAGCGAGAGCGCAAAAATCCCCAACTGTACAATCATAGGTTATGACAGACTTTGTAATCATAGCAAATACAAGAACTATTATTGTCGAAATCGAATCAATTTTTAATCCGCGAATTTCGCAAAATCTCCCAAGCGCACAGTGACAGGCTTTGCCAGCATCCAAATGATCTTATGTTTTGTATGGCCATTTGCAGCTTTAACTTTACTGTATGACTTTAAAATGTTTTGACATTGATTTGAGTGCAAATTATATTATTACTTGTTTTGACATGAAGAAAATGAGCGTGAAAAGATTCTAAAATGTTGCGTCTCCAAATGGGTGAAAATCGAAGCATATATACTCTTGCATTATTGCAAGTGGGTTTGAACAGGCCGCGATGAATCCCAATATATTTTCGTGACCATTACCATTGTCAAGAAGCCTTACTTCCTTTAGAAACTCTCTCTCCTGGCCGGCTGTTTCGTGTGGCTTCTTTATGGCAACAATTTCTGCTTTGCTTGCTTTCGTTCGTGCATAAACAGCGCGTAAAACGGAGCCAAAGTTGCCTGAGCCTATTCCATCCTTTATTTCAAATTCGTCCCAACTAAAGGTCGGAAATTGAGCCAAAAGACTTCGTGGATTGCTTCTTTTTAAAGACGGAACTTTGAACTGATGTGCCATGGTCAACAAAAGGCAACGAATGAGAAGCGTTTTCTTTGGTTCAACATTTATCCAAGACCTCCATAAACGCAAAGGGGGTGAATTATTATGAAAATATGGGTGCTTTGAACACACTCAGACGGCTACCTAGGGTTAGGATACGGATGTCATATCATTTAACAAGGCCCCCGTGAACAGTTGTTTGCACCACCCATTCTCTATATGGGATGATTGCATTCTATCGTAAGTTTTACGAAGTTGCGAAATATGTGGTTATTGAACTGATGTTTAGGGCCTGTTTATCTGAGGGAAAACACCTCACCTGCCAGAGCCGGGACTGACAGGCGAGATTCCTCCTTCCTGTAGAATCCCATTGCTTTTCCATTTTGCGTTAAAATGACAAACGCAACACCATGCAACACCACTGATATAGCGAGATATCGCCTCACCAGAGGTGGAATCTCACCTGGGTGAGGTAAATTTCTCCATATAAACGAAACACTACCGGTATGGACTATGGTGAGGTGTATTGGCTTCCTTCCTTTCTTGATTCCTATTGGTTAATTCGTTCTGATTTCACGGATGAGAGATTTACTCCACCTTGCCTCTCAACCCCGGGGCTGACAGATTAGGTGTTTTTACTCATATAAACAACCCCTTAGAAATTACTTTGATTTCGACAACAATGGCCCTTGAATTTGCTATTGGCTCCATTTTAGAATCTTTTCACGCTCATTTTCTTCATGTCAAAACAAGTAATAATATAATTTGCACTCAAATCAATGTCAAAACAGTTTAAAGTCATACAGTAAAGTTAAAGCTGCAAATGGCCATACAAAACATAAGATCATTTGGATGCTGGCAAAGCCTGTCACTGTGCGCTTGGGAGATTTTGCGAAATTCGCGGATTAAAAATTGATTCGATTTCGACAATAATAGTTCTTGTATTTGCTATGATTACAAAGTCTGTCATAATCTATGATTGTACAGTTGGAGATTTTTGCGCTCTCGCTGCATTTGCCCCCCAATGTCCCTTTGGCAGCAATGAAGCAAAATAATCTGCAAAGCATGAAATTTGTTTATCGAACAGTTTGTATATATTTTACAAGGAGACTGAAATCTGCATAGGATCATTCGTTCTAATGACCGAGATGGAGAGTGCAATCCTGCCAGGCAAATGCAAACATCAGTCTTTTCAGTCAGCAGCAAAATAAAGGCGATCATTAGATCCTGTTTCGTAAAAGTACGATCTGTAGACCATCAATTGCCTTCCTTGCATAGTTACATTTTACCAAAAGCGAGGGGCATATCACTCTCTAAAAATCTGGTACATCTTTAGCAAAAGCCTTTTTTTCCAATAAAAATCTATCGAAAATTCCCTGAAAATCCCATTTTTTTTATCTCGTGTTCTTTCTCTGAAGAGTGATACACCTCTCGACCGCCTTGACCAAAAGTACATATTGTTCCATCTCACAAATTATTGCATTGCGAAATCGACGATGCTCTAAAAAACGTCAATTTATCTCCGTTATGGAGAATTAACCACTTCTACCATGTTTGAGCTAACAGATAAGTTTGTCTCCTTCACAATAATTCTGTTTTCAGTACCAGCAGGTCAGTGTGAGGGTTTGAGTGAGAAATGTGAAATAGACTATATGCAGTTGTCTTAGTTTGAGTGAGAAATTGTGAAATAGACTATATGCAGAATATATGTAGCATTAAACACATTCCATCATTCCATTCCATCGTTCTATTCCATCATTCTATTCCATCGTTCCATTCCATCATTCAATTCCATCATTCCATTCCATCATTCAATTCCATCATTCCACTCCATCGTTCTATTCCATCGTTCCATTCCATCATTCCACGTTCCATTCCATCATTCCACGTTCCACCTTTCAGAAATAGCCTTTGAGTTTCCGGCTATAATTCCAAACAGAGCCATTAGCATTATGAACAAGTGTTAAATGCCAATTCCCTGCTTGTGTGCTTTATACAAATCACATGACCTCCTGAGATTTCTATTGCGTCAGGTTGGTCTCTGCTGGGTTCAGATGGATTCACCTTGGTTCAGCTGGGTTTAGATGGATTCAGACGGATTCAGCTGGGTTCAGATGGATTCAGGTGGGTTTAACTTATATAAATTACGGAATATTTACAACCCTTTCATCCTGAAAAAGATACCTGGGAAAAGAAATGTCAATAATCTCATTCAATTCAGACAGAATGCTGCGATATTTGAGACGTAATTGACCTTGCAGGTCCTCGTCCCAGTTTACTTTCTCAACGCAAAGCTGCTGGAAGAAAGATTTCAATTTGATTACAAATGGACTCAATACACCTAAAAGATCGAAAATCTTGGCGGATATTTTCAACACAGACCGTTTTGTTGTTGGCAACCTGTTTGCATAGTCAAGGACATCACAAACACCGAATTTCAATTGGTCTAGTTCAGTGTCCCAACTGACTCCTAAAACCTTTACCTGATTGTTTGTTGTTTGTGACTGAGTGCTGGTCTCTGAAGACAACTCAGTACCTGTTGCTGAAATGGAATCAATATCAATTTTGTGATTAGACAAATTACTACCTTCTAATTGTTCAATATGAGATAGTAACTCCTTGGAGTTCGTATTCCACTTACGCAGATTGAAACCAGCAGCGTTGGTGATTTCTTTGGCGGCACCATAGATCTCTAATCCCTCTTCAACACTGTCAGAACCACACGTCACGTCATCAACGTAACAATGATCCAATACCCCTGAGACAAGTGGATATTTTTCCCTGTACTCATTGACATGTTTGTGTAATGTTGCACCTAATATCGAGGGACTTGGTTTCAATCCAAAAGGGAGACGACAAAAGCGATACTGCACAATAGATGGATTATCTCCCTTCACACTGTCAAACCACAGAAAGCGTAAAAAATCACGATCGCTCTCTTTGATGCTTACCTGTAAGAATGCCTTTTCAATGTCTGCTGTCAAGGCAACTCCATGACACCTAAAATCAATCAACGTGTCAAACAAAGAAGGGACGAAATTGGGGGCATTTTCTAGCATATCATTTAAAGGGTTTGTGCAAGGTTAAAAGCCTGCATTTGCACAAGCAAAAAAATCTAAAAATAGATCAAGCGAATCATCCAATGACAGCATAGTATTCAGGTCACGAGAAACTTTGCATGTGATCAGTTCGAGGAAAGGAAGAAACGAATATGGCGGACAATGAGAATCTTACGCGAAAGATTTTGAAATGTGCCAAGAGACCTGGGATTATAAAAGGATTATAAAAGCACCACCCAGAGAATTAATTTGTTTGAAATCAAAGCTCTTACATTTCTATTGTAATTTGAGGTAGAGTGTCCCCAGCCATGGAGACTACTATTAAAGCTGCAGACTTTCACATATAGTATTGTGAAAATTAAATGAGAAGCAATACAATTTTATTTTCACGGCCATGACAAATGATACTTCTGCACAAGGAATCATTTGCTATTTCTATCCAATAATTGAGGGGACAGAAATAGAGCAAAAAATGCGAGGAGGAGAGCAACAAATAGCAACGGGGTAGGGCGCCGAGCGGCACAGTGTGGGCCTATCTATTTTTCAAAACAACACAACCAACACAACCCGGCAGCCCATCATGTGATCACTTTCAGCGCGGCGTATTGCGCATGCCTAGATCGAAAGTTATTTTTAGATAGGCCAACTTAGCCTTGCATATACCCTTTAAAGATAAAGAATCTGGCAAAGACTTTGTGCTAGCATCAAAAACTATGCGCAATTTGCTAGTTTGTCTATCTGCACGGAACACTCCATGATGAGCGATAAAATGTACCGTTTTACCATCTTCTGCTTCTGCAACTCTCTCGATCATTCCATTCTTGACCTGTTCCTGGAAATAAGAATCGTATTGATCCAGAAATTCTGGATCCCTGCGCAAACGAGAATATAAAGATTTCAGACGTTCAAGGCAAAGTACATAATCTGAAGGTAAAGGTTCTGTTATATCTTTGCGCCACGGAAGGCCTACTTCGTAGCGTTCTCCGTTAAATTTTACATCACATGTTTTTATAAATTCGACCTTTTCTACTTCTAAATCCTTTCCAGACCCTATCGGTTCTACTTCGAAAACCTTTCGAAACGTTTCTAACAATTCATCATTTTGTTTGCTTTCGGATTCTACGTGATCACCTTCGATATTCAAATTTGACGATGTATAAACATGAAAATCTGTTTCTGTGTTGGCTTCTGCGGACCCTGAAATAAGCCAGCCTACCTTACTTCTTACTGCAACGGGACCACTTTTCCCTCGAATGACGTCTCCTATTACGAAATCGTAATAATAATTCAACCCGATCAAAATATCTATCGATTCATCTTCGTTGTCAACTCTACACGGATCGTCTGCTAATTCGAGACCTAAAAGATAACATAGGGCTCAAATCTTTAAAAAGGTCGGTGTAAAATTCTATTGCAGTTTTCTTTGAAATAAATGGCTTGGAAGGAACTGAGGGATTTTTGCTGTAAATCTGCCGTGGCAATTTATTGATATCTTGATTAGTTTCAATATGGCGGCATTTATTAAATTTGAGGATATGACGTCATCAAATTTCTAAATCCTAAACAAGAAAAGCTACAGATTTCTGCTTGCCATCATATTGTAGACCTTCGTAAACTATGGTTTCTTTGGAGGTTATATCATGTTTCCTCTATTAGTTTAGGATTTACAAGTGTTTAAATGTTTTCAAAATTTTCCATGAATTTCTT
Source organism: Aurelia coerulea (assembly GCA_039566865.1). NCBI lineage: Eukaryota > Metazoa > Cnidaria > Scyphozoa > Semaeostomeae > Ulmaridae > Aurelia > Aurelia coerulea. The sequence goes on from CM076962.1 coordinate 15,952,574, forward strand.
CAAAAACAGTGAAATTGCCGCCATTTTGAAAAACATCAAGATATCAAAAAAATTCCACGGCAGATTTACAGCAAAGTACCATAAGTTCCTTTCAAGCCATTCAATTCAAAGAAAACTGCAAAAGAATTTTACACCGACCTTTTTGACGATTTGAAAGATTTGAGCCCTATGCTCTAAAAGATGCTCAAACGATTCGAACAAAACTTAACAGGCGAACAAATAGTCGGGTAACTTAATGCTTTTATCTTAACGTGATTGTTACCTGCTGTTTCTATACTAACTTCTATATGCGCACAATTATGCTTACGATATTTTTCAGTACCAAACGTGTTGATATTTATAACTTCATTACCAATAGGACGGAGGTCTAGTTTTTCCTTAAGATTCTCTGAAACATAACTCAATTGACTACCCGAATCAAATAATATACGTATGGGTACCTTCGCATCTTGATCGTCCTTAAACGCATACGTTCTTGCAGTTTGCAACAAAATCCCTGGTTTATGCTTCTTGTTAGTGGCTGTTATACTCTGATTCTCCTGTTTGTCAGTATCTGCACCAGCATCCTTCTTCGTTCGGTCGTCTCTCTTCGCTTCGTTTCCTCCAGCCATCTCCTTCTCACACAACGATTGATGGTGATTTCCATCACACCTTCTGCATTTCCTTCCACGACATTCTCGTACAAAATGCCCACCACGTAAACAACGAAAGCATCGTTTTTCTCGTAGCAATTGATCTGATCTGTCCTTGATGCTTGATACCTTTCTACAGCTGGAAGAGAAATGGTTGCCTTTGCAAAACACACAATTTGGCCAATCCTTTATTCTCTCCAAAACTTGTCAATGCTGAAGCGGAAGGCGTAACTCCACCTTGACCTTCCCTTCGACCAGTGTTCAACCTCCCCTTTTCCTTCAAGGCAATATCGTGATTTAGTTCCCTTGCTTCCACTTCCTTTCGTAATAGTTCAAGGGACCATAATTTTTGTGTAGTTTGCCTTGTCATCATCATCATCATCATCATAATTGCTATTATGCACTACATAAAATTATGTATGGCAGCTATCTATATATATATTTATTTAAACTAATTTTTAAAGAAAACTAAACTCTATAATCAACCAAATTAAATGTAACAGGAACAAAATATGTGAATAAATTCAAAACGTTAAGTAATCTGTAATCTGTAAACGAATTTGACTTGGCAATCTCGACATGATAACTGGGACTAAAAGCACCCCATAAGGGTCCGATGTGACATCTATATGGAGTCATGTGTCAGACAAAATGGGTAAACAGTTTTCGTCGTTTCATGTTTCGTGGGTAAAGCGTTTTCGTGACTACTATTCGTGGAAATTTCAGATTCGTGGGTCACTTTTCGTCGTTTGACATTTCGTGGGATCTCAGATTTTGTGCCTGTTAGTGGTTCGCGTGCACCATCAGTTTATTCTTTTTCGTGGATTTTCAATTCGTGGTTTTCTCCTTTTCGTCGGTCTGTTAGCCGGCTTTTCAATTCGTAGGTTTCTCCTTTTCGTCGGTCTTCTTTTCGTGGGTTTGTCCTTTTCGTCGGTCTGTTAGCCGGTCTTCTTTTCGTGGGTTTTGCACTCATCTCTCTTATCAACTTGTCGATCGTCCACTTAAGTGCTACAACCAGGGGCCGCGGAGCATAATTTCGATTGGGGGGGGGCTAAAAAGTAAGGAGAACACCCGACCACGCCCTGAAATTTTCCTGACCACGCCCTCTACTTTGGCTATAAATGTGACCAACGCCCTTTACATGCCAAGAAACGCCCGGAAAAAGATATTCATTGCAGCATATTTAACCACTAAATCCTGCTGTAAATCGCCATAAAAGTGGAAAATAGTTTGCAGTCTATAGTACGTCTAACATTTGATAGCGAAGGCTCGGGGACCACGCGCAGCATCTTTTAGTATAAAGGAAAAGGCCTAAAGGAACGCTATGCTTTAGTTTTATGTCGAAGTTAAATATCTCTTGGAATTATTTCAGTTAAGAAATAGATAATACGGTAATATAACATAACGCTGTCATACTTTCAGCGTTGAGCATTTTAAACATAACAGAACCTAAAAACGCGAACATTGTTTATTCTGAGTAAGTTTGTATCATCAATGAATCAACATTTTACTGAAATTTCCCAAAATTTCGTATCCTGTTCTCATTTCTATTGATGAAAATAGTTGCAACTACGATATTGTATATTCTGTCTGTCCTTTGTTTGTGATTGTGAAGAATTGCTAAGTTGTTGAACCTTTTTTGGGACATTCTTCGGCGAAGCCAAGTTTTTAGACGCCTTGCTAAAGAGAATGATCGCTCACCAGTTGCACTTGTTGCAGGATTGACACTCAGCAGTTTAAAAATTTGGACAATTTCACTTATTAGCAATCTTTGAGCAACTGGAATTTGTTTCAAAAACATCCAGATATCATGAAAGCAATCTATCTTCACATCTTTCACTAAAAGTTTGAATATTTCAAGCTGTGGTAACAAAAGTGAAAGTTTTACGTCGTCGGCATAATTCTCCTCGACGTATTTCATTTCAGACGAAACGTCGCTTGCATTAACGAAGTTAACGAGAAGAGATTCAAGATTCTGGGAAGAGATAAAGCTGGGCTGGTTGAACCTCTCATTGATTGCTTCGACAATGAGATCCAATGCCTCAAAAAGTTCTTATTTTTCATCAAGCCAAAGTGGCCACCTACTCTTTCTGAATCATATTTGCACACACCGTTTCACGTTTCAAAAGAAGTTGCTGAGCTCAATTTAACATAATTTCTAGAAATCGAAAAACTTTATCTTGAAAATTATTGGGAGGGGGGCTAAAGCCCCCCAGCCCCCCCGGCTCCGCGGTCCCTGGCTACAACACGTTTAACACATTTTAAGATGGCAGATGTAACGAGCTCTCCGACAGAGAACGTTAGAAATTTCGTGAAACGGCAGTTGTTACAGTTGATAAGAGAGACAGAAGGCTTGGACATTGTTGCAGATAGACATACCTATGATCATGCTTGTTATAAAATGGAGCATCTGATTGATATATGTGCCCAATCTTTCAGGGTTTGGCCAGGTTTCATCCCTTTTCAAGCACTTACTGGCCTCCTAGAAGCACATGCATAACATGCTTCTTCAATATGCTTCAAATGTGATTCCTAGCTTACATAGAGACGGTGGCGGTCTACCAAGAGGAACAGCAGATAGGCCATTAATTGACATACCCGAAGAGACTTTGGTGAGCTACCTTAGATATGGATTCACGCAAAAGAAATGTCTATCTGCAACAATGTCCAAGCCTTCTGCCTCTCTTGTCCAAGCCTCCTGCCAACTACCGTTTCACGAAATTTCTAACGTTCTCTGTCGGAGAGCTCGTTACATCTGCCATCTTAACCCTATAGTGGTTGGGCTATCTGACACGTCCTATGTTGGTTGGGGGGCAAAAAAGCTCCCCCCCCCACGTAACTCTTGATTGGAAATAGATAGAGCAACCAAATTTGGTGTACTAATAGCCCCAGGCATGTACTTTATAAAAATATAAAAATCAACATAAAATTATTCGCCATTATTGCTTGCGTCAGCATTTTTCTCTGTGTGGTCAAGAAAAGTGGCAAAATCAGGAAAAATGAATTAGAATTATGATAGATTATATCAAATAACACTACCCTGCAAAATATATTTGCAAAACATTGCAATTTTGCTACTTTTTTTCGCGAAAATTAACATTTGAGAATTGGCGATTTTGACAGAGTCAGGTCTCGAAAATTGTCTCCCTCCCCCTCATTTGTCAAAACATTTTTATAAAACTTCTTGAGTCATTGCATAATAAGTAGCAGCCAAAAAGTCAGAAAGTTTCAGGGCCGTAATTGTTCTCCTGGCAGAGTTATAACAAAAAGTCTACTAAGGGGGGGGGGGCACATTTGCCCCCAAACCAAAATAGGGTTAAAATGTGTACGTGTTGTAGCACTCAAGTGGACGATCGACCAGTTGATAAGAGAGATGAGTGCAAAACCCACGAAAAGAAGACCGGCTAACAGACCGACGAAAAGGACAAACCCACGACAAGCAGACCGACGAAAAGGAGAAACCTACGAATTGAAAAACCGGCTAACAGACCGACTAAAAGAGAAACCCACGAATCGAAAATCCACGAAAAGAATAAACTGATGGTGCACGCGAACCACTAACAGGCACAAAATCTGAGATCCCACGAAAAGTCAAACGACGAAAAGTGACCCACGAATCTGAAATTTCCACGAATAGTAGTCACGAAAACACTTTACCCACGAAACATGAAACGACGAAAACTGCTTACCCATTTTGTCCGACACATGACTCCATACATCTAGTATCCCCAATTTTCCTTGCTTACAAGACTGCGGATTTTGACCAAACGATTTTGCACGAATTGCTTATGTACCTTTGTGTCCCCTAAAATCCACCACAGGGCTACCTGTGAATCAGTCCAACAATGCACGGAATCAATCTTCAAAACAGCGGTAATCAATTGTGACAACGTCAAAGAAGCCATTAAAGACAAATGACGGATATATAGCGCCTAGTTTAAAAATAGAACAAAAGATGGCTTAGTGCTTTCATTTGTCTAATTGATTTGCTAATCTCTCGATATCATCAAATACAATGGAATTCAAAAGGTTATATTTAGATTGCCCAGGCCCCTGATTTAAGTCACCTTATATCTCCGTCATTTGTCTTTAATTCAAGGCGTGGGATTGTTTCTTCCTTCAATGGTGTTATGCAAGTTTTGGCAGAGACTAAACGCACAAAAATACCTGTTTTTGTCTCAATTCGGAGATAAATGCAAGCACCGTAAGCAATTTTGCTCGCATCAGCGAACCCGTGGAGTTGAATGGACATTATGTCATGAATTTCAATATCACCCAGCAGGGAGCGATCATATTCAATGCTGGAAACCTTGGCAATGTCATTTACGATATTGCGCCATTTCTCACAAATTTCCTCTGGTAAACAACTGTCCCAGTCTATTTTCAGCTTGCAAATTTCTTGAAAGATTTCTTTCAACGGCACAATGACTGGAGACAAAAGTCCTAATGGATCGTAAAACCGCGCGGTCGTGCTTAAAAGCAATCTGTCCCCTATTGTTCTGACCTTGGTTACTGCTTTATTTACCTTATTTACGCTGCAGCTAAATTCATGCATCACTGAGTCTCTATGACCCTGATTTCTTTGGATAAAGCGAATTAACACCAACTTCTGGAATATACAATGCAGAGGCGTAGCTAGGAATTTTCGGCGGGGGGGCAAAGCCCATTAATGATCCGACAGGCGAGCATGGTAAGTTGGGGCATAAGTTGCCTGTGTTTGGTACCTGGGGGGTGGTACCTGGTATAATTTGCCATATTTTGCTGACGGGATGTGCACTCCCACGTATGGAAAGAAAAAATCTAGGGGGCTGCCCCACACAAATTACATTGTTTACCATAATTTTTGCGCGATTGAGGGCATTTTTTTGCCCGATAGAGGTGGTTCGCACACCCAGTTAAAGCTTTATCCATAACGATTTTTGATGATTTTTTCAAGAATTTCAGTGAATTTTCCATTGGCGTAGCCAGCTTGGAATAACTAGGGACATTGAAATTAGGGGTCTTTTACCCCTGGGAAAATTTTTGAGAACGTGTCTTTTACTTTGGCTTAGAGCGGCTCTCCTGATCTCATTTTTGCCAATGCTAGAGTGGCAACTTCGAACAATTTGTAATAGCTTTATATGAACCACCACCATCTTCAGAAAAATTTTGAGTAAACAATACCTAGCTTGGCTCAGAATGTCTCTCTCGATCCAATGTTTGCTAATGCGAAACTGGGAAATATTACAATTTTGTAATATTTCTTCTATTATCAACGTCAGTTAGAAAATTTTTGGGACATCAACCTTTACATTGGCTTGGATTTTTTATTTTTTTTATATTCAATATAAAAATTTACAACAAAATTACCTAAACAATACCTACAATCTACTATACCACACTACAAGGACGGGGACCAGGAGGAGCAAAATGTCATGTCTACCCCCTGGAATTAATATAAACTAAAATACAACTACTACAAACTACTATACATACGCTACAACTAATACAAATAGAAATGCTAATTATAAAAACATTTTACAAATAAATATTTGAGCCGGTCTCACATTAGATGTCAGGCCAAATATAATAGTGAACAATCGGAACGCCGGCCGAGGAAACAACAACGACAACAACCGTCCCCGTCACTGCTCCCCACCCAAGGTCCCCATGGCTCGAGACACCGCTATCGGGTCTGGATTTCTAATATAAGCCTAACATCCAATGTGAAACAGGCTTGCAAAGGAAAATATGGACAGGACTCTACGACAAGAAACTTTACGAAAATGGACTTAGTGGTTTGGCGACGTTTAACTAGATTTACGGTGATCTCAACTGAAGCGACCAGTTGCGTGGATGTAATGTAGAGAAATGTTGGCTTGATGTTGATGTTGGCTTGGACTCTTCTTGCCTTGCAAATTGAATTTTCCCATATTCTTATCTTTTGAAATAACCTTCCTCGATATTTTGCTCAAAACTTCCACCAAACCAGGTTTGTGGGTGTGTAGCGTTTTTGCATCTCTGAGGTTTTCAAAATCAAAAAAGTTAGCAAGCTAAGCACACCATCGTTTCTTCTCACGCACATTCCTCTTCTTTCCCTGTATACCTTCCAATCCTATCCCTTTTTCCTCTTCTATCTGTCCATTTTCCCTTTTCCCTTCTTCCTTCCTGAGAAATTTAAGCATTTCAGTTACCTCCCTCGGAGCGCTGCTACCATGCTACTTCGTTTTTTTTAGCCCTGTACACGAGCATGAGAAACAGAGAAATTTACCTGCAACCGTGAATGGAGAGAACATACACGTTGGTAGCTGCAATAAATTGCAACGAACAGTCAACAGTTTCCAAAAAGGCGCATCCGTTTGATGTCCAAAGCCACGTATTTCCTTTTGTTCCCGTGGTTTTAAATCGACTTGTCAGTTTAGTGTTCTTTCAGGAGCCTAACAAATTTTCCTTCTTCGACTGCTGGTCATTTTAAGTGTCTAATGTTGTATCTGTAATTTATAACGACGAGTCCGTTTTAAAGGTTTTAAAGGCAAATCATTTGCTCAAATATCCTGCAGCAACTGGAGAAGCATTTAAAAATAGAGACCTGTCTTTTCTCTTCAAAGTGTATCAGTCATCGTTTTCAGGCAAAAGTGAAAATCTTATCGTGCAGAAATCGTTCTCAATTTTTGCTATAAAATGTATTTTGCAGTTCTCTGATGTCAATATTAGTAACTACTTCTCTGTTGATTGAAATGCATGCTATAAGTCAGAGTCTCTTTTGAGATATTGTGCTGCGCAAATAAGTCATGATCATTGTGCTAAGAGTCTGGAACACAGGCTGAATTGTGTTGTGCTCGTAGTTCTAGAGGTATTTTCAACAGGCAGCAATTTCAATGAAAGTTTTTATTTCAGATCTTCCGATAACTTTCCGACAGTCGTTTCCAAGCAAGAAAAATTTCCGACAAATTTTCCGACAAACCTCTTTTGAGTCGCTGTGGGGGGGCCGCTGCCCCCCCTGCCCCCCCTCTATCTCCGCTACTGATACAATGGAGATCTTTATCGATTATATTTTCATTCATCGAAAGGGACAGATTGCCTTTAATACCGTGCGTTTTGTTGGCGGCTCTTGTTTAGCGGCTTCAACGAAAGAAGACAAATCGAATTTGAATTTGTCCGTAGTTTTGTTCCATGAGATTCCTGAAACTTTTGGCCTCGTCTTCGTTACAAACGATGTTTGATGATGTTTTGCGAAACTTTCGTCATCTTCTGAAATTTCGAAATTTTCTTCGTTTTCGTTACGTTTTGGACTTGTTGCATTTTCACTCGAATTTTTGATGCGTTCTGAAAGCGATTTGCTGTTTGTACCCCATTTCCTCATGTTAAAGCCTCCTTGTGAAAATCGTTGTTTCAGGTTTTGATAAATTTCGAAAGCTTCCTCTTCTGAGCTCGTCGACGAGGCATAATCATCAACGTAGATCGAATTTGTGACGTTCAGCACGAATTCATGATCTACTAATTCGTAATTGTCAAGATGATGACGAATTACCTGGTTTAAACAGAACGGTGAGGTTGAGAGGCCGAAAACAAGTTTCGAAAATTTGAGCGTGATAATTTGGGGGTTTTCTAGATCCTTGTTATCCACCCACAAAAAACGTAGTAAATCTCTTTGTTCTGGACTGATTGAGATATTTAGAAAGGCTTTTTCAATATCTCCGATTAATGCAATTTTGTGAGTTCTGAACCTCAGCCAAATGTCGAAAATCAAAGGGGCTAAGTTAGGCCCGGGCTCCAAACAATCATTCAGAATCACCTCTCCCTTTGTTTTTGAACTTGCGTCGTAAACTACGCGCAGCTTCGTTGTTTCCCGATCTTCACGAATAGTTTCCCGGTGTGGAATGTAGTGCACATCACCTGGACTTTTGAGGTTTTCATTCTCATCTACCCGTTCAACTACCCCAGCTTCTAACTGCTCCTGTATAACTGCGTTATATCGTTCAAAAACTTCTGGCTTTGATTTTAGGCGATTTAAGAGTGACGCAAGACGGCTACGAGCAACGTTATAGTTATCTGGAATTGTTGGGTGGCCCTCTTTAAAGGGCAAAGAAATTTCGTAGCGTTTTCCATCAAACTTAATTTTTCCTTCCAAAGGATTTTCCAAACTGTTGTCAGCTTCATCAGGTTTCAGCCCGAGAGTTTCATAATCCCAAAATTTATGAAGTTGATTCTTCAAATCTGAATCATTATTTTGAAGCAAAGCATCAGTTTTCAACACATGAGCAATAGTTCCGTTAGTAGAGTGTTCTAGGTTAGCTGGTACTTGGACTGGACCGCTCAAAACATAACCAAATCTCGTTAAGGTAGCTACGGGGCCTACTGCTGCCTCCCCCCGAACTACATGATCAAGCATGAAATTCCAAAGGTAATCTGCACCTACCAGAATTTCTACTTCTAAATCTTCGTTACCGTTTCCACTATCTGCTAAAGGTAGATCTGATAAATGTGGATACTTGAGCTTAGCCAAATCAATCACTTGATTCGAAATGGGGCTACAAATATTATCAACCACATAAGCATTGATAAAGACAGTGAGATTATCTGCCCCTTTTACGGCAATTTGCACAGAGTCACAATGTTTTAGTGTTCCAGATTCATTTCCAAACTCTTTGATGAGAACCTTATCTGAGGGGGTGTTTGGGTTTTTTGGTTACACGGATTTAGCCATATTTTGGCTCGGTTTTTCGGTTTTTGCCTTGAAATCCAGGGCTGGAAAAAGTGCGCGACCACGCGACCGTCGGTCGGAGGCATGTTTTAAAATCTGACAAAACAATGGAGGCACTTTTTAAACTTTTCTGAAACATTTTTTTTGAAGATATTTTCCACTCTTGATTTTTCAATAGAATGTATTATATGCGATTTTTATGAAAGAAAAAGAGCCTCATATTACTGCATCGGAAGTTAGGTAGACAATCGTAACTTCAGAATATCTTCTTGTCGTTTTGTGCTGCTTCTTAAGATTTTAACGTATTTCTATAAGAAGCTCTTGACTCTGTTCCGTGGTATTTATACCGATGGAGTCTTACGAAGTTTAAGCGTTTGAAAATGTCTGCAGAACTAACTTTTAAAATTGAAAAATATTCTTTGGTTCATTTAGCCAGTCACAGCTTGGAAGCTCTGCTTTTAAGCCATAGCTTGTTACAAAGTATCATCGAACTTGCCAAGATTCTTTTTTTTTACAGTTACAAGCTAATTTTCTATTCATATATCGTCACTCGACATATTCAACTAAAGCTAGAAACCAGGTTTTCTTCCTGGCAGCAAAAATTAAAATTTCCTGCAAAGCCTTGCCAAAATGCCTTGCAAGTAGGATTATAAGTTGCTATATTCCATTGGGCATAAAATTTCTTCTAGTATACCTAAATTCTTTCCAAAATGAGCTTGCAGACCAACACAGAAATAATGCCCATGCATTCTTTGACAATGCAGACGCAACGCTTATATTTCTACTTGAAAACAGCTAATCGTATTAATCAACTAGGAAATGTGTAAGCATTTTGATATTAGGGGAGGCCGGGGCTTGTTGTAACACATTTGGGAAAAAATGGCATGTTTGTCCTTAAACGCAACATGCAGGTTCTTCGTGCTACCACCATTTGCCAGGTTTGGCCATTGGCTGCTGAATGCAATTTATTTTTGTTGGTGAGGCTACCGTTTTCTCGCAGATGGGAGAAAAATTGAGATTGAAGAGTTGCGACTTGCCTGGGCATGGGGCAAGTTGTGACAGCCACCGAGGAAAATTGTAAAACATAAAACAAAGCAAATTGATGGTTCTAAATACTTAATCAAAACTTGAGGTGTTGGTACATCCCTTAAACTCATAAACTTACAACACCCGGCAAAATAAGGCTTTTGAGCCATGAAACATTTACCTCGATATTTTAGGCTACCTTAAAAGTCCATCTCAAAGTGGAATATTCTAGACTGCAATGACAAAAATTCTATCTTAAAATGTAATGTTTTGTCATTCTAATACACAAATTGTTCGATAACGATAACAAAGTACAAAATAAAAGCATTCTGATAAAATCTTTCATTTGGTAGACGTTCTCGTTAGTGTTTTAACTTGCTGACAAACAGGCTGATAAACAATAACAGTTTGCATTATTTTTCATGCAGTTTAAACCTTTTACTCTTCAAACAGCTACTCTCACGACAATTCTTTTCAAAATTTTTGGAGGCCCCTTGCCTGTGCTTTTCACCGGTCGGAGGCACTACAAAATCTTTTCCAGCCCTGCAGGAGCTGTGGCGTGCACTATTGCTAGCTGAAGTGGCCTTCTAAATGAGAAAATCTTGATTGAAAGTTAAAGGTTTGTTGATTCTTGGATCGAGGAAACATTCATCTGCAAATTTGTGGCATTTGCTCATTGCTATTGTCACTCAAAACTTGAATTTTGAGGCGTTTTATTAGCGGAGGATTGAGCCGACAAGTTAGGCCAATCCGCCATTGCTCGGCTTTTCGTACAGTGTTGCTATGGTTCCATATTGGATGTGACGTTAAGGGAAACAATTTCGTCTCAATTTTCAATGTGAAAGCCATGAGTCGCAGTTATGGCGTCCATCAGTCTATCAATAGCAATAACTATGAACTTATAATCAGTCTAACGTCTCGACACATCTCAACATCATCATGGTGGAACTGATTTGTCGCTAATTGAGCTGGCCATCGGCAACAACAACAACAGCGAAATTCAAGGACTAGTGTAGCTAGTCTAAATAACATACGGATTAAGCACCAGGGTTGCCATTTGTCCGATTTGAGGGCCAAATTCCTCTGTTCTGGTCGTCTTTTAAACCCCTGGCCGTCTAAAAATGATTTGGCTGAAAAGGTAAAAGTTTGCCGACTTTTGGCCGTAATTGAAAAACCATGAATAAATAAAGGAAACATCTCCGCGTCGATTTCAGCTGATTCCAGTATTTCCTTTTCGATTTCGTCTTCCTTTTCTAAAATTCCCAAGACTTCTCCGTTTAATTTATCTGATGTGTTCCTTTCTTTTTGCAGTGTGTTCTTGAGTGACTCTAATCTTGGCTTGATATCTTCCGCGGCTTCATTTCCCGGATGCGACAGAAGTTCTTGTGCTTTTTTGAGTGTGTTATTTACAACCAGTCTATGTCCCGATCTTGTAGTTCTTTTCTTCTTCAATTTAGCCATAACCCAACTTGCTCCCGGGTCACGGCACCATGTTGTATTTTGTGCTTGGAATTTTGCAACGTTTTAAAATATACAGATTGTGATACAAAATCCAAGAACTAGTCCTGCTTTCGAGTGGCGCAATGTTCCAGTATGGAAAGAAAGTGATGTGCACCGGACATGTCCGGTGCACAGAGTGGTCAACTGGTGCACAATCTAGTGCACAAAATGGTGTAAAAACCTTGTGGTGCACAAGTCTATGATTTTATTCCTTTGGTGCACTTATCTGTTAGGAATCTTTTGGGTTTCAACTGCTTCAACAATGATACTACCAATGAATTTTGTCTGAATAGCATCTTGCTCATCTCCTTGTGGTCTTTTTGTGCAGTGTTGTCAGAAATGTCAAGTTTTCAATTTGTCTCTGGTAAAGATATAATGGAATGGAAAGGCACTCTAAAAGTAAAAGCCAACGAAAGAGATGCTTACTCAAAAATTTTCCTGGGGATACTGATCTTTAAAAATAGTGTAATTAGAAATGGTCAAGGTTCTATTTTAGCACCAGCAAATATGAGATCACCAGAAGTGTTCTAAGCCCAAGTAGAGGGTGTTTCCTCAAAAATTTCCTGGGGACTTCGTCCCCAGACCCCTTCATTTTTGCCCCCCCCCCGATTTGTTTATACTGGCCATGCCAAAAACCAAAGAAAAGCAAAATTTGGTTGTGTTCTACATTATTTTAAATGTTATAAATCCAAATTTTTCCGGGAGATCATGCCCCCGGACCCCCCCTAGATTGATGCACCTCCGGCACACGCAGGTGCATGTGAGTGGCTGGGCCACCCAGTGTACACCAATTGGTGCACACCGATCATTGACAATTTTGTTGTCCGGTGCACGGAAAACTTACATTCCATACTGGGCAATGTTGGGCCTAATCTGAATCGTAAGATAAAGAAACACGAATAACTCTATAAATAACGTTTTCCCTCTTGATATTAATTAAACGTGAATTTATAAGCGTATTCCTTCTTGTACTAAACAAAAAAGTGTTTGTCCAGTTTATATCCTCTGAGTATGACTATGACAAGATACGAGCGAGCGTTATAAATGAGAATACCACAGTGCAGGTGGGTGAAGCAAGGGCGTTTTCAAGGAGAGATTCAAAGATGCCTGAAGCGATGAAATCTCAAGGCAAGGCAGAATGCCATTCCCTAACAGAAGATGAATACGCTGAGTGTTACAAACCATTTCTCCAATGCTCAAATAACCTGGAAGACATGATGTGCCTAATTGAACCCGTAATAGCAAGCTTTTCGGGGAAACCGGTCAGTATTATGAGCATCGGTGCTGGGACAGGTTATTTTGAAGACGAAATGGTTCGAAGATTCAACCTGAAGGTTTCACATTTTCACGCTATCGAACCGAATAAAGATCATCACAAACTGCTGAAGCAAACGATGCTATCCTGGGAGAATGTTCAATGCACAATCGAGGAAAAGTATTTCACAGAGAAATATCAAACTCAGTGCAAGTTTGATCTGGTTTTGATGTCGCATTGTTTGTACAATATGGATAACATCCCACAAGTTTTGTCAAAAGCATGCTCACTTCTGGAGGAAAATGGGAAGTTGGCTTTATTTATTCATTCTGAAATCGGCGCTGCTGAATTGTATAACTACGTGATCAACAATGTGATATGTTTGACACCTCCCTTAGGAGATCAAAGTGTAACAAGCAAGAGTGTTTGCAAAATATTAACGGATCGCTCAATAAGTCATGTTGTTCGAGAACGTCCTTGCACCCTTGATGTAACAGATTTCATGAAGAGGCAACACCCTGGCAATGATGTTATTTCTTTCTTGATTCAAACGAGGATAGAAAAACTTCCAGAAGATTTGCAGGAAGATGTGTACGAGATGGTTATGCAACGGGCAAAGAGCGATGGAAGTGGCAGGTATATTCTCCCGACGCCAACTGTTATAATAGTTGCTTCTCATTACTGACAGACCCAACATCATTTACCGTAAAAGCTCTATTAATTAAGGCTGATTTCCAGTCAGTGGAATTTTCCGAGCGTGCGGAAGTTCCTTTGTTTGCGTGAGAAAATGTCGCCCTGGAATTGAATAGAAAGTTACGGCTGAGCGGCCTTTTATTGTCTAAAATTCCGCCCGCTCGGAAAATTCCACTGACTGGAAATTCGCCTTTAGTCCGCATAAATAGCGAACTCATGACGATATCAACTTCTTTGCAGTCATAAAACAAAAGTTGTGATTTAATCGTTATTGAAATGAAACGAAAGAAATTCCTGAGGATAATGCAAGGATTAAGAAGCCTTTAGCCTCCACCGCTAATGACTTTAGCACTATTGTGCGATAACAAAGGGCTGTCAGTGGTTTTTCAGCAAAAATTCAGGTACAGAATCAAAATGTAATTTTACAAACAAATACCGGGTGTCCCAAAAGAAGTATGCGGATTTGGTTGACTCTAGCGGTGTGAATTTAGCGTCAATTAATGTCTAATCACTCTCAAAATGTTCCTCGATAGTTAAAGGCACTGAGTCCGCATAAATAGCGCGCTGATGACCAATATCAACCTCTTTTCAATCATCAAACAAAAGTTGTGATTTAATCGCTATTGAAATTAAACCAAAGAAATTCCCGAGGATAATACAAGGATTAAGAAGTCTTTGGTCTCCACTGCTAATGACTTTTGCCCTATTGTGCGATAACAAAGGGCCGTCAGCAGTTTGTCAGCAAAATTCAGGATAGCGTTAACGCTCAACTATTTATATGGACTCAATGCCTTTTTGAACACATATACCTCGTTTGTGGGTACTGGTACTTTGAGCGCAGAAATATCAATCTTGAAAGCTCAAATTTGCGTCCACCTGCAAAGCAGAGCTTTGGCCTTTTGGCCTAACCAAGTTCCTGAAGCAAATTGAAATTTAGAACTGAAATTAATGAAAAATTAAAAAACTGCCCAATGCATGACTGGAAGGCTGACTTCTGGGAACAGAATATCACAAGATCTAATATTGTTCAAATTTGATTAAGGCTATCGTTGATTTATACGCTGTGCCTTAAGAATTTGCTTAGCCCAAAAGGCTATAGCTCTGGCTTGCAGGAAGAGGCAAATTTGAGCTTTCAAGATTAACATGTCTGCTCTCAAGGCACCAATACCAACAAACGAGGTACCTATGTTCAACTATCGAGGAACATTTTTAGAGTGATTAGACATTGATTCAAGCTAAATTCAGATCGCTGGAGTCAACCAAATCCGTACCGGGTGCGCCAAAATAAACTATGCACGTTTGGCAGGCCACAATAAATCGTGCACAGGTCCGATTTTGAAGATTATGACTTAGTCGTTAGCAGAAAGCCCGAATTAGATACTGGGATTTTTGCAATTTTTTCATTTTCAGTTTTTAGAGCTAGAAGCGAGTTTCCTAAAATTTTAGTTTTCGAAAAACACTGAAAACGATAAAAAAACATAGATCAAGTTTTCCAAAGAATTGACTTGAATGGGCAAAGAGAGAACTTGTTCGCGGTGATTTGGGATTTAGAAATCGACCAATTGTAATCTGCTGTACGAGAAGTCGTAATCAACACCTAAATCCCCCTGAAAACGTTTTCTCTTTGTTCATTCATAATGATTCTTTTAAAATTTGATCGACGTTTTTTTATCATTTTCAATGTTTTCGAATACGAACATTTGAAGAAACTCGCTTCTAGCTCTAACAACTGATAACGGAAAAATTTGCAAAAAAACCTAGAATCTAATTGAGGCTTTCTGCTGAAGATTAAGTCATAAATCTTCAAAATCGGTCCAGTGTACGATTTATGGTGGACTGCCAAACGTGCATAGTTTATTTTGGCGCACCCGGTATATATTTTTTTGGGACACCGGGTACACAAATTCGACACAGTTTTTATATCCAGAGCCATATCAACATCACTTGCAATATTGTTTAGCTAAATAAATGGAAAATCTTTGGTAGCCTCTGGCATTTTCTTATAAATGGGGTCCCCAATAGAGAGGGGAAAACCTGACCCTGTGCTAACCTTATAGAGAGGGCTATTCAAAGTGTTGACTTCGAAGGACGCAGCTTATTAGAGAGGGGACCGGACCAATATCAACATCTTTTCAATCATAAAACAAAAGGTGTGATTCAATCGTTATTCAAATCAAACCAAATAAATTCCTGAGGATAATGCAAGGATTAAGAAGTCTTTGGTTTCCATTGCAAATGACTTTAGCACTTTTATGCGATAACAAAGGGCCATCAGCAGTTTGTCAGCAAAATTCAGGATAGCGTTAACGCTCATCTATTTATATGGACTCGATGCCTTTAATAGTGCTTTTATGGTATTTTCAGAGCTAAGAACAAGTAAAGTCATTCCAAAGAATAAATAGTGAACATTGTCAGTTAATCAGTACTTTAAAATGAGATATATGCCGATAATTTTGCATTGAATGGACGACGTTATCTACACACTAGAAAAGAAAATATCGATACGACCAAGGGCCTGTTTACATGATCCCGCCTTGCCGGGGTATCCCGCCTAGCCGGGATGTTTTTCTTTTTGCGTTGAAAATGCGGTTGCACATCACAGCTTAATCAACCCGTTGTTTTGAAAAGACACAACGAGGTAAAAATGCCAGGTGTAGCCGCAGCAATTGTGTCTCAACTTTTTTGTGAGTGAATCCACCTTTTCAAGGTAAGAGGCGCGAAACGGCAATTTTTTGTTATTTGAGATATTGCTTTTTTGAGGCCAAAATCTCGTTCTGCGTACAAAGCTTAGCAAAGTAGCAAATTTTCAAATTCATATATTTCTTCATTTCAAAATTATGACAATTTTAAGAATTTAAATTCGTAAGGGCTTTGACCGTGAAATCAAAGTTTGGGCAAATTTTTGTCCAAACTCCGATTTCCACGGTCAACGCCCTTATGAATTCAAATTCTTTATATCATCATAATTTCTAAATAAAGACAGATATTAATGTGAAAATTTGTCTCAAGACTAAAACGCACAATAATATTTTAGTCTCAAAACTGCAAAATCTCAAACAACAAAATACTTCCGCTTTCGCGCCTCTTACCTTGAAAAGGGGATTGACGTTGGGGCTCACGTTTTCATGCGCATCACTGCTTTTGTTTCTTCCCTCGTTCTCAACCAGCTAATTTGCATGTTACTCAAGTCAAGTAAATCGTTACTGCGCATGGTCAGCAATTTACCGTTTTGTCTTGCGATTCAAGGAGCTGAATACCGTGAAGAAAAATTGGAACTAAGGGACTGTTCATTATTTATAAAGGGGTTGGTACTGAAGAGAAATGGGTTGGGTAAGAGAAATTTTCTAACATAAAAAGGTTGGGTAAATATTTTTTCATGTAATTTCAAGGTTGTGAAAACAAAATTTTCCCACCAATTAATGCCAAATGTTTAAAGTCCAAAATTATCAATATCATCAACATCATCAGCACTATCCATTTCACTTTCAGTGTCTACTTTTTTGTTCATCTTTGTCGTCAATATTTACAGTATTGAATTGATAATTTACATCGTTTGACATTGAAACCGCAGTATTTCAATTTTTTGGTAAGAAGATTTTTTGGACAAGGAAACATTTCTCTTCAGTACCAACCCCTCTGTAAATAATGAACGGTCCCTAATTTAGAAGCTCTTTTGCCCCTCACATAGTATACCGGGTGTTCCAAAAAAAAGTACTCCTGTTTAAAAATCATCAAAAATTGATTATTAAACCATGGGTGAGAGGAAACAAAGTAAATGTATGATAAAATGTATAAACAAATCGTACCTGTGTCTTTATTCTTGTTGTTTTCGCCTACAATTTACCTGCAACAGCATGCTCAAATCAACTCCTAAATCAAATCTGCAACGGCCTAAATTTCTCTGTGTTCTGTAAAAGCGAGGCCGTCCTCGTTTGCGATTTCTCCCTTGCTGACGGCGGGAATCGCAAACGAGGACGGCCTCGCTTTTACAGAACACAGAGAAATTTAGGCCGTTGCAGATTTGATTTAGGAGTTGATTTGAGCATGCTGTTGCAGGTAAATTGTAGGCGAAAACAACAAGAATAAAGACACAGGTACGATTTGTTTATACATTTTATCATACATTTACTTTGTTTCCTCTCACCCATGATTAAACCTTTGATAAAATTGTGAAAGACCCAAAAATATTCATAGATGATAAAATGTTTGCTTTTGATACAGCAAGGCAGAAAAATTACTCGTTGAAAAACCATAATTTGAGCTATAGTTTTTAAGGAAAATACTCAATCTTGCCTGACAGTCAAAATTTTCAGATTTGTTATTATGGTCATTGAAGTCTCCAATGATAGTGCGCATTCTTTCTGTCATTTATGACCAAACCAGAAGCTTTACATGCACAAAGAAATTGATCTAGCAATCATCAGTGCTTTTTTGCAGTATGATTCAAAACCAGGTAGTCCCAAAAAGAGCTAAATTTGATAATTTTAAAACCAATTAAAAGATCAGCTATATCTTGGAAAATAATTTGGTCCTTGATCTACTTGACAAAAAAAGAAAATTGAAGATCGGCCTTGTAATCGAATTTTAGTAATTTTTCAAACAGGGGTACTTTTTGGGACACCCGGTAGCTTTAAAAACAATGAAACAAGACTTACTACCTTCGTCCTCATTATCTTGGAATGGGTCCCTTATGGCATAAAACATATAAAGAAAAAACATCGAGACGAATGCAGTAGCCTGCGTGCAGACTCTTGGACAGGACAAGATAGGAACGAGAGAGAAAAGTAGAGTCCGCGCAACCGAGCCACATTTCTTGTTCACAGGTTCATTGGATTCAAGGAACCAAATTTGATTGGTTTAGGGAACTCAATCGTCTTTGTTAGTTTCTAAAGTGGAATTTTCAAAGCAAACAATGTTGAAAATCTGAAATCAGGAAACGTTTAACAAAGCATTTAAATTATGAATGCAATGATTCTAAAGACGAGATTAAAAGCAGTCTGTCCCCTATTGTTCTAAACCTTAGTTACTGCTTTATTTAAAATGGAGCTAAATTCATGCATCACTGAGTGTCTATGGCCCTGATTTCTTTGGATAAAGCGAATTAGCACAAACTTCTGGAATAAACAATAAAGATCTTTATCGATTCAAAGTCTCATTCATCGAAGAGGACAGTAGTTGAAAAAAATGCTGATGTCATTGAACAAGAAGAGTGGCTCAGTTGCACAGACTCTACTTTTTCCTCTCTTTTCAATTTTCTGACAGAGTCTGCACGCAGGCTAATGCAGTCAGTCTAAAACTAAAATGAAATTTCTAAGGTGCCAGCTCTTTCTAAAGGGTGACTCGACAAAATATCCCCTGTTCAAAAAATCATTGCAGCAACAGGGACAGATTTTGTAACACAAATGCATGAGATCCTTGTGTTGAATTCAAAGAGATTAGCGATTGTAGATAAGGAAATTTGTTTAACCAGTAATTCAAAACAAACAAAGCCGCAAAAGTTTATCTGAAACCCAGGTAGCTAGCTCACTCGTTATGCATTCCAGAAGTTGTTTTTAAGAGCAAACATGAGCAAATATCGAAAGAAAAAGAATAAATCTGAGCATCTACCTCGGGCATTTTATTGTTTTGCTTCAAAAGCCAGTTGGGAGTCGATTCAGTTCTCATATTTCCTTTGGTGTAATCAAAACACTTTCTGCTCAGCTTCTGAAGCAAACAAACGGAATGCCCGAGGTAGGTGTTTAGATATATCGTTCTTCTTTCGATATGTGCTAATGTATGCTCTTAAAAACGATTTCTGGAATGCACAACGAGTACGCTGGCTACCTGGGTTACAGAGAAATGTTTGCGGCTTTGTTTGTTTTGCATTACTGGTTGAAAGAATTGCCTTTGTCTGCAATCGCTAATCGCTTTTAATTCAGGTGTGAAAAAAGCAACTCATGCTATTATGTTACAAAATCTGTCCTTGTTCATTGCAGCAGATACTTGCACTATAACCATCAAAAATGATTTTTTAAATAGCTGCAACATCGAAACAGTTTTCTGTATATTTTTTGTAACGTTCAAACAAGTAGTCCCGCTGTAAATTCGAAACATTCAAAAGCTTAGTTATGCAAAATATGCCGAAAATGCCCTAAAAACGCGACCAAAAAGGCATTTCAACATAAAAGGAGCGAAAATTATCAGTTTTACTATTTTCAATACTCCTTTTTCAGGGCATTAAATAAAATATTAATATAAGTTTCCGTCTCAGCTTCAGTTTATCATTCTATTAGTTTTGCTAATTCCCAAAAGGATTTTGAATGGATTAAAAAACCTGGAAGATTTGATCGTGCGTTTTACGTCATCTACCGTCTGTCCAGCACTAGACCATTTCGCAATTTGGAGAAATGGACCATGGAAAGCACAGCCTATTCTGACAGCCTTGGCAACAAGTAGGAATCTAAATGTTGTCGGCCGGGCCTAGACTGAGCGGCTTCAAATTTGAGGGAAAAGACCTGAAATAAAGTGGCTCAAATTGCACTCAGAAAAGGGCGGAGGGATGACAAGACGACTAAATGATCCAGAGACAACACTTACCATACTAAAGAAGCATGCATATAACTCTTGAAAGTTGCAAATAAATAAGAAATAACTCGAATTTGGAGAGAGATGCGAGGGAGACGCAAGCTGCACACTTACCACTGCAGAAGAGGGGATTCCCTAGATTTACCTTTTGCCAAGGCTGTCAGAATGGGCCGCGCTCTCCTCAGTCCCTTTCTCCAAATCGCGAAATGGTCTATACTGATCTTGAATCTTTTGAATATTTACCAAGGGACTAACACTTTGAAAATCACCAAATAGATACAAAAACATACTTCAATCGTTTAGCTATTACAAAAATCAATGTCCATGATTATGATATTATGAAGCAACTATTTGGCTGCAATAATTTTTAAACAGGGGAACAATTTTTGAGCCACCCGGTACAAGTCCAAAGTTAGTTGTGGCTTTTTACCTTATCTATCATTACCTAAAAAAAATCTAATTGCAATACGGAGGCCAACGTGCCATAAAATTTAGCGACACAAAACTAGTGCCATACCCTACATACAAGCACTGTCATCTAAACTGGAAGGCAGCTATGCGTACTGTACATTCCCGCTATTAAGAAATACTGTTAACAGTATGCTAGAATTTTGAAAGATCAAGTTTCGTTTTTTTCTAGTTGAATAGTCCATCAACTAACTGATAGAACTTTCGCTTCCTTCTTGATTCGTGACACTCAAATAGTAATACAAGGGGTATAAAACCTTTTAGCCAGTTTAGATACTCTAGCCCGCCCCGGTACCCAGAGTTATAAATGACTGACCCCTAACCGTTTAGAAAATGTACCGTTCACAAATGGCATATCCCTGCATCACCAACATATTAAGATATCCCCTCCCCGAGTTTTTCAACGAAAGAAATGTGTCTTTGTTCATGAGAGAAACTGATTTTCTTCAACTAAAGTACAGTAACAGTAAAATTTACAACGATCCATTTGGCACAATTTCGACCCTTTTTGTCCCACCTTACCTTACAAAATATATTCTTCACTTCACATTGTGTTCGCCTTTCTTCGTCTAATACCACATTCACACTGACACAGTTAAACCAGCTTTATCTACTCCAGGTTACATTTCAGCCAATCAAATGAATTAGATTTGTTTGACTGACCAATCACAAGGTCCCTTTCGATAACCTGGTTTAGTTTAAGCTGGTTTAACTTGCAGTGTGAATGGGGCATAACTTGAGCATTTGAATTCAAAATATTAAAGTACCTGCGTTTTCTTAATAGCGGGAACCTACTTAATACGATCCTATTTACAATCAATAAGCATCATACAATTACATGTGGGCTAATATGCGCAGACCTCCTCCTGAATGGTTCTTTGATTCTTGAAGTCCTTTTCCGTAAAGTGATTTGAACAGAGCGTAATTTTTTGTCCACTTGACTTAACCGTTTCTGCATACGGTCTATATCATTGCTAGTCGTTTCGTATTCTTCTTCGTAAAGAGAAGCTTCAGAAGTTGTGCTTCCGCGCTCTTTCCGTACAAGTGCGTCGTCCAATGCCTTTTTGAGCTCAGGCAGCCGATCCAGAATCACTTTCCGTTCCTTTTCCAGATCCTCCCTTTGTTTTAATAGATCAGAAAGCTGAACCTCGACTTGGGATTCCTCGGCCGCCTCGTTACGGAATACACTGTTGAATACGCTATCTGGAGACTGCTCTCTCGATCGGGTACCACCCATCTGTTCAAATTTAGCAACGGCACTCGAAACACTGCCACCTGCAGGTCGTTGCTCTTCGATAGACAAAGTGTCAGATTTAAGACTTGATGATTCAGCCCCGTCTAAAGTCTCATTGCTCATCCGCATCTTATCAGCGTCTTCCGTCTGCTGACTACTCTCTGACGGGGGTATTGACCCAGCATCAACTTCGTCAGATTCCTCTCGTTCCTCCTCCTCAATAACACGAACAGATGCTACGAGGTTACTGCCTCGTTTTCGAAGATTCCTCTCAAGGGTTCCTTCTCTTGATGACGGTGTTGACGATTCTGAATAAGGCCCGGGGCTAAACGCATGCTCTAACAGATTACTCAAGGGATTAAGATAACTACTTCCATCGCTTATTTTACGATCGATTGCTAGTTTAATGTCACTAGAGAAATTCGAACCCTGAGAGCCTCGATCTTCTCGTTTTATGACGGGCGAAACATCTATCAATCCAAGGTCGTTAGTCTCAGGCTCGAATTCATCATTGTATTCGTCTGCCGTGATAGAGCCATCCGGCTCTCCTTGCTGTGGGAATTTCTCTGGTGATGTGAGTCTTTCCAGTAATATAGCCATTGAAATCGCAACCATCCAACTATCTGCGGTTTTATGATCAACTGCTGTTAACGCCATCGATTTATCGCGGCCGAAATCAAGTCGAAACCTGAAGATATTTCGCTCCAGATCGCACTCATCTAAGATTGCGATTTTCGATAACTCTATTGTCTTGATAAATTTCTGTGGTTTCGATCGTTTCGCAATACAAAATTTCCCATCACGTATCAAGCAAAATCTTTTCTTTGGTTTTACTAATTTTCCATCGACCATAACAACACTCAATACCCCTGAGATCTTATTCCCAGACTCAATATCATCAGTGAACTTTTCAACGACTTTCTCGTCGATTTCATTCAAAACGATCGTATTACGCTTCGAGTCTCGTTTTGAAAGGCTTGAAAGCGAGGATGATGATAATAATTGTCGTATACCCTCGCTGGCTGATTTCAGCTTCATCTTTGCAGCATCACTCGGTCTTCGGCTTCGTTTCTTCAAGACTTTCTTAATCTCATGCATCCACTTCGCATAATCGTCGTCATTATTCGCACATAAAACAAAATCCTCGTCTTCTGATCGTAAATTTATTGCCCATTTTTCGCCAGATTCTTCAAAACTTACAGCCTCAACTGTGTGATGTCCAATTGCAATTCCACGGATGGGTACCTTGTCGCTTTTACTGTTGTAAGTCTCGATCCATGATTGCCTTAAAACACACCATCTCCTTAATTTAGTCCGACTTTTCACGCCATTTGATTCCGTAATTTTCACTTCATAAAGGAACCCACTGTGCTTGACAATCTCTGGGCTACTTCTAAACACTTCCTCTGATACTTTCCTGGAAATCAATTCGTCCGGCTTCATCTCGTCTCCACTTCCAGCTAACGATTTCGCTTGTTTTGACATCAAAGACGACAAAGAGGAAGTGCTGTTTGAAGCACTGAAAACAGTAGACGGAACTTCCGGTTTCGAATCGATATCAGCGTCACTTTTGGTATCATCAAGCAAGCTTTCCCTACTTGACAATCTCCCAGCACTAGATTTAGAATCGATCATGTAAATAGCGTTAAACCAGTTATCGAAATCCTCCTCTGTATCGACGATAAATCTAAACGTGCTGTTATCTTCCATGGAACTCAACATAAACATGAATCTACTATTATCCTTGTCTGAGACATCTTCGATGGTGGCACTTCGTAACGGAACCTTGAAAACCGGCTTTACATCACTACTTGGATGATACGCGTAGAAAATCTTGCCTGAGATTTTACAATGGCGTTCAAAGATTGCTTCAGTCCCCTCTTCATTCATAATTATCTCATTAACAGTGCCACTAAACTGTGTTTTTGGCATTCCATCGACGGTGTCTGTGGTAAAATCATATTTCTTGTGTTTACGACGGGGAAGACTCCGAAAGAATTGTGACATGCGAGACCCCCCTGATTGCTTTGATCCAGACGGGGGTTTGGGAGACTTCTTCCCATCCATTCCCTTCCCTTCTGATGATTTCGTAAGCCTTCTTGGCATCCTCCCGAACTGTTCTCCTTCTGATGCAACTCTATCCGGCTCATTCAACTTCGGTAAAGCAAGGTTCACGATTCCTATGTCCTTCGCAGCCCTACTTCCAGCCTCTGCGCCCTTCGATTCGCTGTCAAATAATGTCGATTTCCTCTTTGATTTCTTCCTCATTGATTTCAAAAAATTGAAAATAAGGGTACCCTTCTCTCCTTCTATTTGTGCGTTTTGTAACCATAGTACCTCTAAAAGTCTTGTTAATTCTGATTTCTCTTTTAATCCTAGTAAAATGGTTGTCTCTTCATTCGTTTGTACCTCAAAAACAAAAATGTCTTCTCGTGTGTACTCTTTCTGGTTTAATTTCACTTGTCGTATTGGAATTTCTAAAATTTTCTGTTCTAATGTATCGTCTGTGGCTAAAATAAAAATTCCACCGCTTACCTCGCAATTAATGTCACTCCCGTTATCCGCCGGCTCTGTCAATCGTTTCAAAATGCATCTGTATCGACCAATGTCTGTACCACCGTCTGATGTGTCTAGGACTTTTGCATGACCATTTTTGACATTTTTCTGCAAAAATATTAATGACCGCGTTCATTTAAACAGCAAAGAAATAATTTTTTAAAGAACAAACTCGAAATATACATCCACTGTACTTATCATAGTGGGAATAGACATTGAGGCCTAGTTGAAACATCGTTTTTGCCGTGTCGGACTGAAATTAAAATGGCTGAAGTGGCAATTTTTCAAATGCACAAGCGCAGTGGCTGATCACATGTAGAAACCGCGGACCATGGCCTAGAAGTGCTTAATCAAATGCATCAAGTTGTATTTCTGCCGTTTGATACGACAGAGCTGGCGAACTCCTGCCGTTTTATCTATTCAAAACGGCAGGTGACTTAAACATCGTTTTCGTGTTCAATCTAATTGACACTTCGAAGTTTTTAACAGCATCTATTAAATTCGACGCGGCAAAAAATGATGTTCAAACTGGACCTGAGTCATTTGAGTTCCGGCATTTACAATTCAAAATGGAAATATAAAAAACTACAAGGCAACTAACAAATATCTGTCCCACATCAGATGTCAGGTGACAACATCTGCAAGTGAAACATTATTGAAGTTTCGGGAAAACAAAAGTGCAAGGCAATAAGCAGAAGGACCTCCGCCGCGCAGGCAGGCAGGCATACGACCACTGCTTCCAGCCTGATGTGCTTCTCTGTCCAGAGTTTTCAAAACAAAGTAATAATTCTGCCAATTGTAAAGCATGTTTTTCTTAACTCTGAATTGTAACCCTGAATATATATACTTAAAATGGAATAAATAAAGTAAAGAAATAAATAAAATAATCTCTCTGTAAATTCTGTTCAAAATAAATTAGAGACTTAATTCTTTTCTTAGTGTAGAGTATCTTCTCAATGAAAAAATCCATTGTGATGTTTTAATCACAATGATAAAACTCCTAATAACGTGAAAATTCCACTACTTGGAATATAAATTTGCAAAGATACCTTTTGGTGGCAAATTGTGCTGGAGCTCATAATCAAATCGTGTAAAACTCTCGAAAAAACTATGCATAGCATAGGTTCCAAATGTTTAAAAAGGCTGGTGTAAAATTCAGTGACCTATTTCTTTGAACTGAATGATTTCAAAGAAACTTTAGCCATTTCTCTATAATTCTACCGTTTGAATTTTCTGAAATCTTCAATATTTTCAGAATCAGAGTGTTTTTCTTCTTTTTCAATAATTCAAGAAAAATTCTTAAAACCATCGTAATTTCTAAACTGTTTGACGTAACATGAAATGGTTTCGAAAAAACCATAGTTTATGAATGCCTACAATATGGTATCAAGCAAAAGTCTGTTACTCGTCTGGTTTATGATTTAGAAGTTTAATGACGTCACATCCTCAAATGAGTTGAAATGTAAGATACGCTGTAGTTTCGAAAAATATTCAAAACGTCTGGAAAGTCCAACGGTAGAATTATAGATACGTATCTAAAGTTTCTTTCGAGCCATTCAATTAGAAGAAATAGGTCATTTAATTATACTCCCACCTTTTTTCGCCGATTTAAAAATTTGGAACCTTTCATTTGGAAACTTTGAATGTAATGTAAATGATGAAAAGTAAATGTAATGATTCCAAAAGAAAAAAAATGAAAACATACCTTAGTTTTCGATCTCGGCTTCCTTTCTCCTGCACAAAAGAAATCGAATTGAAACTGTCACATATTTTACAAAATTACATCTAATTATATCTGGAAAAAATATTGGATAGAAAAATGCCAAAAATGAAAACAAAGACATAATAGGAATACAAGAAATAAGAAAATATTAGCACAACTGTGAATGCGAACGTAAACAATAAACACCAAGCTCTTCCAAGCTAAATTCTTTCCTCGGGTGGATCCAAAGTTTGTCCAAATAAATGGACATTCCACTTAACATTGTAGGTCACAAAAGTATTCAATACTTGACTATATTATTTCTCGCTGTAAACCTTGGAGGTCTACAGCAAAAGCCTTTAAGGCTTTGTGCAGGGTTGAAAGCATTCATTTGCATACTTGCTGCTACCGGGTGACCTAAAACTGACCTCTTCTAGCTTTCTGAAATCAGAATTACTGACAACTCCTTTGCATCACTATTTATAGCTGAAGACCTGGCTATCTTCGAGCTAACTACCTTCTAAAAAACTTCGATTCAAAGAAAGTTTGAAGAGCTCTACGTTTCTTATTCAGAATGAAATAATTGCAATGCTTTTCCCAAGTCATGTTTTGTAAAATTATAACAAAAACAAAGTAAAATTATAACAAAAACAAAGATTTGACATTGTCTAGGAAATCACTCGTTTGCAAAAAAGACTGATCTCTGCTTCTGGTAAACACTTTGACTATTCATTGGAATTGTTTCATTAACGGCACAAAATTTATTCAAAACGGAATTTTAAACTACAGACCTTTCTTCTCCGGGTCCGGCAACTGAGGTAGATTCTGGTGAAAATCGGTGTCTTCAATTTTCTCCTTTGCGTATTTCTGCAAAAATATGGTGTTATGAAACTCAACCAATATACTTAAATATATATACTTTCCAATATATAACCAATGTTCAAGCCAACATATGTAATCAAGACAGGGAATATAGATAAATCTTAACATTTATATTGCTTTGGTAGCAAGGAAGGGCAGCGAGAATTCGAGGCAAGGCAGCTCAGTAAAAAGAGGACGCGCAGCAGAGTCCAGAAAAAGTCACAGCTCCATGGCTGTGAGCTGGACAAAGGTTCTGCTTGATAATGTCAGATTTGAGGAGAGTTAGGCATCTTTATACCGGGTGGGTCAATAAAAAGAATCCCCGTTTGAAAGGCCACGGCTCCGCGGATATAAAGACGATGATATCGACAAATATATAGCTTAATGGTAGACATGTTCAAATCTAGTTTAAAATTTACCTGACTGAAAGCGGCCACTCTGCTCTGAAAGTGTGAGGGATTTTCTCGAGAAGGTCTCTTCAACAACAGGCCTCATTAAAAATATTCCGTGCCTACGAGCAAATAGTTGGGAAAAATGTGCCTTACGTGCCAAAAATCACGAACAAGTTTCCCTAACATTGCTGCCTTAAACGGGCCTTACAGCAATGACTTCTGCATACTTTAGCACGTGCTATCCTCTTGGGAGGATGAGCGAGTCTTCCCCCTGGTATCAATAACCTATTCAAGGGGATTCCATTCTCCCAAGAGGACAAAATACATGAATACATGAATACATGCGAGTGTCATCATTCTTAGGAAGGAAAACCAAGGAAAATTTGCTCATCGTTTCAACTCGTTTTTGCAGGCTTTGGAAGGGGGCTTTCTGCAGAAAATCTCGCATATCCACGGGAAGGAATGGGCAATAAAACAAAACAGTTTTCAATATTATTACTTTGATATTCAAGGAGCAGTGGCCTTTCAAACAGGGATTCCTTTTTGACTCACCCGGTATGTTCTATGAAAAAGCTTCTTCAAGTTTCTTCGAAGATAAATTATGCTATAGACACATGCCAACAGTATGGCTCCACGAGATAAAGTACGAAAAAGTCCAGAGAAAAGAAATGCCTGAGCTGAGGGGGTACAGTAAAAACCCGCGTATAAGAACCTACAATTTTGCAAGTCAGCCTAACTAGATTCTTATTTTTTGGGTATTTAGTGGGAAATGAGGCTTTTCAGGTTCTTAAATTGGTTCTTATTTTATTCATGGCTTCCAGGAATTTCTTTTCTTCAGATTCAAACTTCAGGCATATTATTTACTGTCAGTTCACATCAGTTGAGTTCGAGATATATTCCCCAACAGAAATTTGTGGAAGAATCAGAAATGTTTATACCGGGTGTCCCCAAATGATGTATTATCGTTTGATTGCTTGTATGTCCATAACCGATGAACCGATTTTCAAAAACTGGTAAAACCACCACCAACATCTTAACATCCAATTTAGACTTTAGGCAATCAAATAAAGCAAAGTTTTTGAAGATCCGTTTATTGGTTATGGACATACAAGCAATCAAACAATGATACATCATTTTGGGACACCCGGTATGATCCAGAGAAAATCTTTCAAAAGCTTCTCATCAGGTAATATAAACATTTTTTATTCTTCCACAAACTTCTGTTGCGAATAAGACCACATGCTCTCTAAAAATAAGAACCTATTTCAAATTCCAGGCTGAATGGGTTCTTATATAATTGGGGTTTAATTGCAAAGTTTCAGCCTGTAGGTTCTTAATCCACAAGGTTCTTATATGCGGGTTTTTACTGTAATGGAATTGCAAAGCGCTCCTGAATATATGTACTTATGGAAAGCAGGGGCGGCGCCAGCCCTGAAAAAATGGGGTGGACAAGGAATAGAATTGATTGCCAGAAGGTATACTTGATATTTTTACATCGTCTTTGTTTAAGAATGAATGCGACCAGAGAAAAGTGGGGTGGACATGTCCACCCCAGTCCACCCACCCTGGCACCGCCCTTGATGGAAAGGTGTGCCAGGGCATGAAAACCCACCCGACCATGCCGCCGGGCGGTCGCAGGAAATTTTCAATCAATAATGTCCTACAGGGAATTTTCCAATGTATATCCTTTTGTAATGTATCGTATATCCTGTATCATATAACCTTTCTCATTTTTCAAAATAAAGAAAACAGGTTACAAAAGTTAAACAAAAGTTACCTAACAGATTCTATCTCAGTTAGAATTTGTATTTATATTGTATACAATGCAATAAATACAAGATCAGCAAGTGTTGGATTTCCCTCATGCTTCTTAGAAATCATAAATGGCTTGTTTTATAGGATCCCAGTCTTTATCGTTCTCAGGACTTCATACAACTTCATTTTTCTTGATGCTGTTTGTGTGCACTTACATAAAACCAGTCACATGTTATCACATGGTTATATTTGGATTCTAGCCAATTTCTAAGAATGCATGACATTTTCACTTTTCCGATCTTGCAGGAAATTTAAACATGGTTTTTGTCTGGTCGTAGGAAAGAAAATATTTGTTCATGCCCTGAGGTGTGCTATGTAAAAACAATAACTATACTTTATTTTTACTCTAGATCCGTTCAACATAGGTTCCAAATCTTTAAAAAGGCTGGTGTAAAATTCAGTTACTTATTTCTTTGAACTGAATGACTTCAAAGAAACTTCAGCTATTTCTCTATAATTCTACCGTTGGACATTTCTCAAATCTTCAATATTTTCAGAGTTAGAGTGTTTTTCTACTTTTTCAAGAATTCAAGAAAAATTTTCAAAAGAACTTAAAGCCATCGTCATTTCTAAACTGTTTGAAGCAACATGAAATAATTTCGAAGAAAACCATAGTTTATGGATGTCTACAATATGGTATCAAGCAAAAGTCTGTCACTTTTCTGGTTTATGATTTAGAAATTTGATGACGTCACACCCTCAAATGAGTTAAAATGTTAGATACGCTGAAATTTCGAAAAATATTGAAAACTTCTGAAAAGTCTAACGGTAGAATTAAAGATAAGTAACTAAAGTTTGTTTCAAGCCACTCAGCCAGAAGAAATAGATCACAGAATTTTACACCCACCTTTTTACGCTGAGTTAAAGATTTGGAACCTATGTTGATCCGTTCAAGGATACTCCAAATGAATTATAACCTTTATATTCACCTTCAAAGCAGCAACCCACTTCTTCCATTCACGTTCGCCTTCAGCCAAAAAGCTTGAAGTTTCATCGTCTATTGAAATTCCAATAATGTAGAAACCAGAGCCTCCAAGCATAGGCTTCGCAGGAACTCTAAGAGTAGCCTCCGAAAGAGCTTTGGAGCTGTCTGGGAATTTTGCCGTTTTAGAACTATATGCTTCGAGATTCTTCGCTTTGACCTTACACCAAACACGCTGCCAACTTCCTTCAACTTCCTTGTATAAATATCCTGTAAAGACAAACAAATTTGGGTCAACAAAAATAAAGACCCTGTCTAAGTGCCCCGGTGCATTCTACCCCGGTGATTTCCTCGGTGAAAACTTTTTTAGCAAAATAGGTCCCCGGACAAGACGTGAATCTCCCCGGTATAAAATGCCTCACAAGTGAAACCTCGGCTGCAAATCGGCGAACCCCGGGGAGAATTTTGAGAAAATATTTCATTGTAGAAACAGTTCCCCGCCAATAATTATGCCGTCCTCTTTGCATAATTGGAACTCCCCGGTGAAAATTTGGCCAAATATTTCGGTCACTAGGACCCCGGTGAGTATCTGACCTCTCACCGGGGCACTTAGACGGGGGTGTAAACATGCCTTTGGAAAATAATAGGAACAACAATACTACGGGTGAGTCAAAAAAGAATCCCCGTTTCGAAGGTCAATGCTCCCTGCATATCAAAGCAATGATATTGAAAATTGTCTTGTTTTATTGCCAATTTGGTCAATTAGGTTCAGCAATTCACACCGCTTTAATCGACCATTCCTTCCCGCAGATATGGGAGATTTTCTGCAGAAAGCCCCTTCCAAAAACCAACAAAAATAAGTGAAAACAATGAGCAAATTTTCCTTGATTTTCCTTCCTAAAAATGACGACACTCACAGTTATTCATGTTTTTTCGTCTTGGGAGAATGAAATCCCCCTGAATAGATTATTGAAACAAGGGGGAAGACGTGTTCATCCTCCCACGAGCATAGGCCGATTTCAGTCAGGTAAATTTTAAAATAGATTTGATCATGTCTACCATTAAACTATATGATATCCAGAGAGCCGTGACCTGTCAAACGGGGATTCTTTTTATTGAGTCATTCGGTATGTGTATGCGACACAAAGTTTTTATCACTCTGGGACGTGTTAAAGTGTAAACATAAACAAGAAAAACTACATAAAGTTTGAAAGCTTCAGAACTGGAAAATGTACGTGTTTTATTTGTTAAAGTTGATGTGTCCATGTAAGTAAATTCATCATCAGTAGATCAGTAAATTCATGCCTAGATAACAAAGTCATTGATCCTTTCAGAAATTACTTCCAGCTGATAGAACAGTCGATACCGACAAGAAACGGTTCAAAAATGAAACGTCTGCCAAAGATAAAAACAGAGTATGCCAGAAAAAGTTTTTCATTCACTTGTTCAAAAGAGTACAACATGCTCCCATTGAAAGCCCGTGAAATGCCAACAACTGATTTTACTTCCTTTTTAAAGAAACATTTCAGTTGAAATGCGTTGACACTTTTATTGAAGAGATTATAAGTACATTTTTATATATTGCTTACTGTAGGTTAGGCTACTTTCTTTCTTTAGGTTAGGTTGGTTACTTTCTTTAATTCTTACTGGACACACATTGATAACAGCTTTTTTTTGTAAGTTGAAGTGTTTATCCAGTTTAAATATTCGTAATTATTATTATTATTATTTATTATCAGTTTTTCAAAAGAATGCGGGAAAACAACAAGCTCGATCTCGTAAATCTCAAGTTGCATGTCTAGTCAAAAGCTTACCATCAATAAGAACACTTCGATCTGATCTTTTTCTCTGAGAAGGCGATTTCTCAAATGACGATCGCTTCCTTATCAATTTCTTTCTGTTTTCAGTGTCTCGTTCTTCTTGATCACTAGCCTCGCTGTCAGCACTTCCCATTGATTCTGAATCCACATCTGACACTGTGAAAAAATTTTTAAGAATAAAGGCACACTGTCATGGCTGTGATTGGCTTGTTGCGATGTTTTGATCACTAACAAACGACCTGGCCTTGTAATAATTACCAAGCCTTTATGCCCATGGCTCATACTTTGTTTCAAGAACAAAGGAGTCAGATCGTTATCAACTTCACGAATTTCAGTGTACAGCAAAATTACTGAAGCTTGCCTAATTCTATTCAATTGTATTATTCATCCAATCAGCGCCACGACAGTGTGCCTTTAAGACACAAAGCAGAAGGAAAGGCTACGGTAATACGAAGCTCTGTTTAGCCCCCGTATGCCTTATTCAATTTTAGAGACTAAGCAGGGAGGCTTCAAAGAGAAGGGCCTTACCAGATAGGGGGGCTCATTCACAAAGTCAAATGACATGGATATAATTGATAGCTTTTTAGTTCTTTTACCACATATTTCGCGGAAGCAACATACAATGTTAAATCGAGTAGAAAAAAGCCAACAAGTCGGAAAAAACAAGATAGAAAAAAGACAAAACAACCCAGGAAAGCCAAATAAGCCAGAAAAAGTGAAATAAACCAGAAAAGGGATTTTATACCGGGTGCGCCAAAATAAACTATGCACGTTTGGCAGGCCACAATAAATCGTACACTGGACCGATTTTGAAGAATTATGACTTAATCTTTAGCAGAAAGCCTGAATCAGATTCTAGGACTTTTTGCAAATTTTTCCACTTTTAGTTTTTAGAGCAAGAAGCGAGATTCTTAAAATGTTCGTTTTCAAAAACTTTGAAAACGATGAAAAAATGTCGATCAAATTTTAAAAGATTCAACATGAATGAACAAAGAGAAAACGTTTTCAGGGGGATTTGCGGGTTCAGTACGAACTCTCGTACAGCAGATTACAATTAGATCGCAAATCACCACGAAACAGTTCTCTCTTTGTCCATTCATGTCGATTCTTAGAAAATTTGATCGATGTTTTTTTATCGTTTTCAGTGTATTCGAAATCTAAAATGTTAAGAATCTCGCTTCTAGCTCTAAAAACTGAAAATGAAAAAAATTGCAAAAAATTCCAGTATCTAATTCAGGCTTTCTGCTAACGATTAAGTCAAATCTTCAAAATCGGTCCTGTGTACGATTTATTGTGGCCTGCCAAACGTGCATAGTTTATTTTGGCGCACCCGGTAGTGAACAGTGGACCAAGTGAACAGATACACTAACAACAAGCAAAGATACAACGATACACTGTAAAGATGCTACATTGAACAACAAATAATGAAAGAAAAACCGAAAATGTTTACAACTTACCAATATCTGATGCCTCTTCGTTCATTTTTCGTTCTAAGGAACTAACACTAGCAGAATCATTGGGATCAGCTGATGGTCGTGGTTGAAGTAAGCTCTTTGAGTGATCACGTCCAAGTGTATCCTGTGAATGCAAATTTGCATAAGTCATCTCTTAAACAAATGTAGCGGTAACATTTGCTATTTTTATCCACCAGAAGTCGCAAAATGCTGGAGAATATCCGAAACGGAGCAAACATTGTGTGAAAGACTTCCAGTTCGTGGAACAGCCTAACGCTAGCGATTGTTTTCAAGTTGAGCCATGTTCCAACATTTCGAGATAATTCGAGGTGACTAAAGCTTCCTTCGGCTACCAGGTAGACATACAAAAAAAAAGACAAAAAAGGTAGATGCTGAAAGAGGAGAGGGACAAAAAGAATCTGAGAGATTTCAACAAACAAATTCTCCTATTATGATTAAATTTTTATGGAAAGATTTTATTGCTCTACATGAATTCCTCAATTCAGTTTTTTTTACTGGCAAGATATCAGCGATATCAGTTTTCTTTAACTGTGCGTATCATTTATGCAAAATTGTATGTAGTTTAACTCTTTTTTATATTTAGCGCCATAGGGTAGTCATAGTCTTTTGCTCATCACGGTATAGTTCTTCTAGTATTGCTAATAAATTTGCAGGTAGAGTAATCTGCAATATGTATTGTAAATCTTTAAAGGTATATAAACAAAATACTAGCGAATAGCAAGGTTAATATTATACCGTAAAAGCTCCATTAGGCACCTGGGGGGGGGGGCTTATTTAATTTCCAGAGACTCAATAGGACTCTAATTTCGCACCCTCTCGCCCCTGCGGAAACTAAAGAACATACTACCGCAATCAAAATTGGATCAGGTGTACAAGGCACTGCTTGAGACTCAACTGAGGTACAGTGATGAACTATGAGGCAATTTGTCAAGCACAAAGCTTGATCATCTTCAGCGTCTATAAACTAGAGCACGATCGCTAATAGGAGGCTCTAGACTAAAGGATGGGTGGAGTTGCAATTGGCTTTCAGTCTCAAACTTAATAAAATTTGACAGGGCCGTGATGATCTACAAAATAATGAATGGTCTCTGCCCGGACAACTTAAGAGGAAGACTTGTTACCAGATCTCAATTATCTAACTATCCAACAAGAAATCAGTTAGATCTGGACACCCCAAGGCAGAACCTAGAATTCTCCAAAAGCAGTTTTTTCTATTCTGGTGCAAAGACGTGGAATGAAATCCCATTAGAAATCAGAATGAGTTCTACGATTACCATATTCAAAAGGAAACTGAAGGAATTCCTACAAAATTAGCATCCTTCCCGAAGCACGATCCCTAGGAAGATCAGCAAATTTGTAAAATTTCATTTGTAAATAGATATTTATTTGTATAACAATAGTTCTTTTTAGCTGATAGGGTTTTTGTGTTTAAATATGATAAAATGAAAAATAAAATGAAGAGAGGGGGGCTCATTCACAAAGTCAGATGATAAGGATATAAATGATAGCTTTTTGTTTCTTTTATCCCATATTTTATGAAATCAACATACAATTCTACGACCCAATTAAACACATTTGACACGGTTTCTATGCCAAACTATATCAAAATCAGCATGCAAACTTGTTTAGCTAATTATTGAAAACCTTCGGTAGCCTCTGGCATTTTATATAAGTAGGGGGGCTTAATAGAAAGGGGAGCATAATAAAAGTTGTTGGCTTAATAAGGAAGGTCTTATTAGAGAGGGGGGCTTCACAGAGAGGGGGCTAAATAGAGCTCTTGCGGTATGTCTATATAAAATACACAGCATAGGGCTGAAACCATTCAAATCTTTAAAAAGGTGGGTGTAAAATTCTATGACATTTTGCTTTGAATTGAATGGCTGGAAAGGAGCTTATGGTACTTTAGTGTAAATCTGCTGTGGAAATCTTTGATGTTCAATGACAAAATCTTCTCGCTGGAATTTGTTGAATTATTACGACCATTTGCACAAATCACCAATCTTTCAAACGATTCTTTGACGCATCTTTTATTGTATGGTGATCAAGACCTTTCTGATGAGTTGAACAGAAATCTACTCGAATTAACTTTACGCTTCATCCACGAAACTGGTCGCTTTGATTAATCTATTGAGATTACAGCTATGTACTAAGCAACCACCAAGTCCTTTATCTTTCCTTTGTAAATTCTGTTTCACATCAGATGTCAGCCATGTTACTTTCCTAAATCAACAATTAAATGATTTGCACTCGTTACATCTTTCAACCCATTGAAACCCTGACCTGACATCTGATATGAGACCGAATCTATTATGGTATCCATTAATCTTTAATTGTTTCGTAATGTGTCTGTATACAGTTTAATGTTTCATGTTTTTATATTTTGGCCATGGGGTAGTCATTGTATTTCGCTCCCCATGGTATCGTACCTGTAGTGTTGTATAGTTATTTAGATAGGTATAGTAGAATGTAAGATTATTGTAAAATTTTATATTTGAATAAGGAAAATCTTTCATTTCTTGATTTTCTTCAAAACGGTGGCAATCTAATTATTTTTGAAAAATTCATGGAAAATTTTGAAAAACTTTATCATCGCAAATCTTTAACCCAAGGGGGGAAAAAATCAAGAAAACTATATTTATGAACGTCTACAATATGGTGGATAGCAGACATCTGTAGCTCTACTGGTTTAGGATTTAGAAATTTAATGACGTCACAACCACAAATATAATAAATGCCGCCATTTTGAAATTAATCAAGATATCAACATTTCGTTTCATTCATTTCATTTTAACTTTTTTATCCATGGTAATCCACTCAATATTTGCATACTGCTTTACAGGGAGCCATGCTAAAGTAATATTAAAAATTAGATAATAAATTATTTATAATAACCCCTATTTGCAACAAATCGTTGACAAAAAAAAGAAAGAAAAACGAGAAGAGTCATAGTTTGGCTTTATATTTTCTTCGAAAAGTGTGGAGCGATGAGGATGCCTTGACACCACTATCTAGGTCATTCCAGACCTTTGCCCCTCTGTAAGCAAACGATTTCTGACCAGTTGATGTTCTTAGTAATGGTAATCTAAGGCCCGTTTTAGAGTTCCTCAGCTGACGGTTAGTAGCTTCGGATACACTTTGAAATATGTTACTCAAGTAATCAGTAACAAAGTGCCACGGTAGATTTACAGCAAAATACCCTGATTACCTTTCAAGTCATACCCTGATTACCTTTCAAGCAAATTTATTTTCAAGAAAAATATAAGATTTTACAGCGACCTTTTTAAAGATTTGAGCCCTATGTTAAATACACACCTTTCCTGTGAACTTATCTTTGTCGGTTTCCTTGACCAAAACGTTCAACCACGTCATGAGCTGCTCACGCGTTTCTGCGGCAAAATAAAGTGTTTCTGTATTTGCACGCGATACTTTGAATGAATGACTTCTCCATGTTTCTTTATCACATAAATCAAGTTTCACGCCAGGTAAGCTTATCTCCATTGCTGGTTTGTCCTCGTTGTCTGGATTCCTATAACGCAATTAGAAGCCTATCAGACTAACACCTTTCATCAACATTTTCAATACCTCTTATTCTGTAGCAGCATTTAATGACGCAACAACTTGTTTGATCAAGTCAGACAATGTTTTTGGACAACTGGCAGTATTTAAAGCAAGCAATTTTTTAGCAGTGGTTTTGGAGACTAAGTTTTTGAAAATTTCGCATTTAATGACGTAACAACTTGTTTGATCAAGTCAGACAATGTTTTTGGACAACTGGCAGTATTTAAAGCAAGCAATTTTTTAGCAGTGGTTTTGGAGACTAAGTTTTTGAAAACTTCGCATTTAATGACGTAACAGCTTGTTTGATCAAGTCAGACAATGTTTTTGGACAACTGGCAGTATTTAAAACAAGCAATTTTTAGCAGTGGTTTTGGAGACAAAGTTTTTGAAAATTTCTCTTTTCAGTAAATATAGCGGATAGTTTACTGATTCATACTCAACTGATGTCTTCTATGTAGTACTTAAAGAGAATCAAAGGATATAAAAGCCCCGCGCGGATGGGGTCTGGGTAGTCTATAAATAAATAGCCAATCATATAGCGCGTTGGCAGACTGACACTGCGTCAGTCACAAAATCATGTGATCACTTCATGTGATCAGTTTCTATTGGTAGCAACACAGCGACAACAACAGCGCGAAGATGACGATGTAGTTTGTCAAGCTGGGAAAATTCATGTGATCACTTTCTGGATGTAGATGGAGATGGAGCGCATGCGTCATTGAATTGGATTGCAAGTTATTTTTAAATCGGCTGCCCTTGTATCCGTTGATTCTCTTTAATGCGCCATTAATTTCATGAAAATCTTGCCTACAGATATTTTTTCAGAAATTTTTCAATCATTGCGACTACTTGGATTGGTCCAACCTATACCGGGCGAGATATCAAAAAGTTTAAACGTTCGGTGGGCTATGAAATAAAAAGTACGCAGCCGATATTCGACACTAAAATGTTGATCTATCAGTCAAAAGCGAGCTTAGAAGCGGAAATTTTGTTTGGCAAAATCACTTATCTTTTAGACCCAGAAATTAGGAAAATGCGTGTAAGGGGTTCATATGGGAACGACAATTTCACATCTGATTCACATGGTAACGTCCATGATTTACTTGCCACTTACATTTAGAAACAAAGCATCAAAAGCAGAAATTTTTATATGAGTGGCCGAGCGGCTTATATAGTTTCCATTAGGTCACTGAAGTTAAGCTCGGTCTTGTGAGGTCAAACTCCGGATGGGTGACCTTGCAGAGGCCTGACCAAGCAACTCACTTCACCGTCATTCAGCAGAGACGTTAAAGGGGCTGGGTCACGTAACCGTAAACAAATCTGTTATCTCTATAATCTATATTGTTGCCCACACGTGGCCATTATGTTCTGCACAGATTTTGGTGGATGGGGTGAATCCACAATAAAGTTACTTCTAAAAATCCATCAATATCTTTGCAATCTTACAACATATGGTTGTTTCGTTTGTTTCTCTCTGAAGTTCAAGAGTTCATCTTCAAAATAGCACTTTCATTTTGAGAAAAATAGTGGAAAATCTGTGTGATATGACCTGTCAAAAAAACTGCAAAATCGCCGTTTCGAAAGAAGTTTGTTTACTTTACGTGACCCAGCCCCTTTAACCTATGGGCCCCACGCCTGGATGTGGCATGCATAATGGGCTTAAAGGGGCTCAGTCGTCAAACAGTAAACAAATCCGTAAACTCGCACGTGTCGCCGATTATCCATTGTTCATCCATTGTTCTCTGCAGTTTGTTTGGTGGCTTCACCCAAGCCACCAAAAAGTGACCGTTAAAATCCACTTATATCCGAGCAATCGTAGAAGATATGAATGTTTGGTTTGTTCCTTAGTGAAGTACAAAGATTAATGCCCAAACAGCAACTTTCATTTTGAAAAAAATACAAAAATCCTGTGTGATATCACCTTTCAAAAAACTGCAAAAATCATCGTTTTGTTTACATTTTGACGACGGAGCCCCTTTAAACTAGCTTTGAATAGCTTGAAATCCTTCTTGCCCACCTGAAATAAATTACTGAAAAACAAACCTGTATATCATCAAAAGATCATGCTTCACTTTACAATATCTTTTCTTCCATACAGCCAAGAAACTTCTTTGGTGCAATATCCCAGAATGCAATGCATCTGGATCATTAAAGAATGCACTCTTTTCGATCTTTCTGCCAAGTGACCCAGATTTCTTTCGATCAAGGCTGTTTGCATAAGGATTGTTGACGCTATAAGCCGGGGGTCCGCTGCTGCTCCGAGGTTTCCTTTCAGGTAGTTCAGGGGGTTCGCCTTCAGATGAGGAGCTAAGTGATTCAAAGGAGCCACTGACGGCGTCCTCGGAGTGGATGGCCGGGATGTGTCCGTTG
Source organism: Aurelia coerulea (assembly GCA_039566865.1). NCBI lineage: Eukaryota > Metazoa > Cnidaria > Scyphozoa > Semaeostomeae > Ulmaridae > Aurelia > Aurelia coerulea. Next base: position 15,992,100 of record CM076962.1, read on the forward strand.
GTTGGGATTACTAAAAGACAAAAACACCTCATTCATTCATACATTCATTTTAAATTCTTTATACAGGGTGAAAACATTCAGTTATTAATCAAAAACTGTTTTACAATGTGCCCTGTTAAAATAGAGAAACAAAACCAAAATAATAATAATAACAATAAATCAATTAATAAATAACTATCTAATACTACTTACTACATTTTCAGATGAATTACAAAAGTAAACATATTTTTTTAATTAGTCCTATCGAAAAGAAAAAGAAAATAACATTGCTACAGAAAGAAAATCTATAGCCGTTCTCACATTACACTTCAGGCAAGAGATTTTCCGTGAATAGAATGATGGCTGGTTTTGGGTAAGTGGTACACGTTGACGGCAATCTAGCCTGACGTCTAATGTGGGACCGACTTTGGTCAATATGCAAGGAAGCATGTGAAATTGGTTGTTATAAACCTTCCTTTAGTTTTAATTTGAAACTTGATAGCGAGGGAGACAGCTTGATTTGGTGATCAAGACCATTCCAAACGGTCGCCCCTTGATATGCAAATGACTTTTGTCCGTTGTTTGTTCTAAACAAAGGAAGTTTCAGAAGAAGTTTAAAGAAGTTTAAAGAATTATCACCTCAATTTAGACCTACTCAGTAAATGACGTAAATTTCCTGCTAGAAACCCAATTACTTTTGAGATCTATATCGGGTGCGCTAAAATAAACTGTGCACTTTTGGCAGGCCACGATAAATTGTACACTGGACCGATTTTGAAGATTCATGACTGAATCTTTAGCAAAAAGCCTGAATTAGATTCTAGAATTGTTTGCAAATTTTTTGTTTTCAGTTTTAGAGCTAGAAGCGAGTTTCTTAAAATTTTCGCTTTCGAAAACACTGAAAACGATCAAAAAAGGTTCATCAAGTTTTCTAAAGACTCGATATGAAGGGACAAAGAGAACGCATTTTCGTGGTGATTTGGGATTTAGAAATCGCTTAATTAATCGATAAAATTAATGGATGCAATTTATCGATCTCTAAATCCCAAATCACCACGAACAAGTTTTCTCTGTGTCAATTCATGTCGATTCTTTAGAAAACTTGATCGACGTTTTTTGATCGTTTTCAGTGTTTTCAAAAACGAAAATTTTAAGAAACTCGCTTCTAGCTCTAAAAATTGAAGACAAAAAATTCGCAAAAAATCCTAAAAATTTAATTCAGGCTTTCTGCTAAAGATTAAGTCATGAATCTTCAAAATCGGCCAAGTTTACGATTTGTTGTGGCCTGCCAAACGTGCATAGTTTATTTTGGCGCACCCGGTATTTTGCAGAGTCTACAGTTGCGATTATTACCGTTCCAACATTTAACGGCAGTCTGTCACGCATTTGATTGCCGCAACAAAGTCACAGATCAACACAACGGATCTCTTTGTGAATCTGTGTATTTGAGACAATGAAGGGTTGATCGATCTCACTTCCTACGGTGTAGAAAGTCAGTGTGGTTAGCATCAACTCAAATTTCCTATTCACTGCATTGTCATTATCATCCAATAAAATGAGTGACAGACTGCCTTTAATTCTTCGTCACGTTTGTATCCAATTCGAAAGAATTCTTATTGCAAGCAGAAATCTGTAGCATTTCTGGTATATGTCGGAGACGTTCTTACCAGTTGGCCAGAGCCGAGTAACTCGAAGATCTAAAAACAAACTAATTGAACCTTTCCGAAAAAGCAACACAGGACAAAATGGTCTCTCATATTTAGGACCTAAAATATGGAACAGCCTACCCTCAGAACTAAAATCTGCAACAAACATCAGCAGTTTCAAACATAAGATCCAAGACCAATTTTTTAAAAATCTCCAAAGTCTTAATGATAGTCTCTACAAATATTATTAGAAATCTAAAAATAGCCAATAACAATGCTTATTCGTCACTAAAATCAAAGATTTTATTTCCGGTCTAGACAAAATTCTATTTTCCATGAAAAGTTTTAATTTCTTTTCTCGAAAACTTATCTTTCTTTTTCCTTTTGAATAGCACTCCTTGAGGGACCATTATGGAAACAAGGTCGCATTGACCTTTTAATGCTATCCCTGCCATCTTTAACCATGGGGTGTTTTTAAATTAGATTATTAAATTAGATATGTAGTTTTTGCCTGTAATTATTTTAAATTTATAGATATTGTAATTAGATTTCTTTTCTTTTATGACTAGGTATATTTAGTTTGATGGCAAAATTATACATACATATACATACATACATACATCCATACATAGGATTTAGAAACTTGATGATGTCATAGCCTCAAATTTAATAAATGCCACAATTTTGAAACTATTTATTTCATAGAAAACTGTAATACCGGGTGTCCCAAAAATGTATACGGAGTGGTGATTCCAGCGCTGTGAATTTAGCTTCAATCAATGTCTAATCCCTCTACAAATGTTCCTCTATAGTTAACTTGAACATAGATACCTCGTTTGCTGGTATTGGTGCTTTGAGAGGAGACATGTTAATCTTGAAAGCTAACATTTTGCCCCTTCCTGCAAACCAGAGCTTTAGCCTTTTGGCCTGAGCAAATTGTTAAGGTACATCTTATAAATCAAAAATAGCCTTGATGAAATTTGAGCAATATTAGATCTTGTGATATTCTGTTTTCCAGAAATCACCCCCCAGTCACCCATTGGGAATTTTCTTAACTTTTTATGAATTTCAGTTCTTAATTTTGAGGTGCTGTGGTGCAGTGGTGTAATCCTCTGACATTGCAGCCAGAACAGTCAGGTGGACCAGGTTCGATCCCAGGTAGAGCCCCATCACTTCAGCGTCATGACAAGGGGTCGCAGACTCGATTAGGCATATTCTACATCTGCGATCCCAGTGCTTGGCGCTAAAAACTGCAACTTCGCCGGTGCTTCAGGGATTTGCTTAGGCCAAAAGGCCAAAGCTCTGGCTTGCAAGTGCACGCAAATTTGAACTCTCAAGATTGATATTTCTGCTCTCAAAGCACCAATACCAACAAACGAGGTATCTATTTTCCAGTTAACTATCGAGGAACATCGAGATTGATCAACTATTGACTGCAGCTAAATTCACATCGCTGGAGTCAACCAAATCTGTATTTTTTGGGACAGCCGGTAGAACTTTACACCGACCAAATTAAACACATAATACCTTTCCCAGTTGCATCATAATTTCCTCCAAGGTATTCTTCATCGGAGGACAAAGGAATGGGTGGTAGTTCTTGGTTATATGTAAGCTCAGCAAGGCCATCATAAACTGGCGACCGACTTTCATTTATATCAATATCAACATAACCGTCTGATGATATTTTTCTTGCTCCCTTCATTTCAACATATGTTTCTGTTGGAGATTTTCGCTGTTCCTGCAAATAAATTGGCATCTTTAGTTTACAAGCTTGGTTTGAGTGCAACTGCGTGGGTGCCAACTTAACTACCGGGTAATCAGGACAGATTTTGTAAGGCAATAGCATGAAGTGCTTACAAAGGAAATTCTCTCAACAAGTTATTCAAAACAAACAATGCCGCAAAAGTTTCTCTGAAACCCAGGTAGCTACCTTTTTTTTAATCAATTTATTTCTCGTTGGATTAAAACACATGATAGCTAAACAAAAATGGTAGCTAATTAATTCCAACGTTAAAAACCTATATACTCGCTCATTGTGCATTCAAAAAATTGTTTTTAAGAACAAACATGAGCATAGACCGAAAGAAGAAAAATAGGTCTACACATCTGCTACGGGCATTTCATTTACTTGGTTCAAAGCCTGTCGGGAGGCGATCCAATTCTCTTAAACGGTTGAAACACTTACCGCTCAGCTTCCGAACCAAACAAATAAAATGCCTGAGATAGATGTGTAGATATATCCTTCTTCTTTCGACATACGCTCGTGTTTGCTCTTAAAGGGGCATTCCGCAGAAAAACACCGGACATTGTTAAACTGCGTTGTTTGCTTTTAAAACTAACATGCTTATCATTATAAACATTTTCCAATGTTTTTCTAACTTGAATAAAGTTCAAACGGGCCAAAAACGAAACAGATATTATTCAAAATAGACACCGAGAACTCATCCGAGACAGAAAGCGAGAATTCTCGGTAAAGCCGATCAATTCTCTTGCGCGTTGTCGACCGTGGACACATGAAAAAACGAATGCAACAGGGAATTCAAACTCAATTCAACGAGCGACGCACAACGAGCCTATCAAGATTCACCGATAACCGACCGACGGCCAAAAACGAAAATATGATACCTTTGTTCGCCGAGAACGATGCCTAAAAATGGTAGGGTAATGAAATTGAAATTCGTCCATATGTTTTCTTCCATATCTCGCGTTTGAGAAGCGTGATCGACGAAAGCAATACGATTTCCGAGGGCTGACATAATCTGTTTCTCGATCGGGATGACAGTATGAATCTCTGCATGCATTTAATTTTCGAGGAATGCCCCTTTAAAAACAATTTCTGGAACGCACAACAAGCGAGCTAGCTACCTGGGTTTCAGAGAAACTTTTGCGGTTTCGTTTGTTTTGAATTACCGGTTGAGAAAATTCCCCTTGTCTGCTATCGCTAATCGCTTTGAATTCAGGTGTCAACGAAAGCAACTCATGCTGTTGTCTGACAAAATCTGTCCTTGTTCTACCGGGTTTTGGACAATTGTAAAACAGATTTATTCAATCTACCGGATGCCCTAGAAAAACTTCAAGAGCTATAGATCGCACGCAGTTTCATGAAAGCAAATGTTATGAACGCAAACAAGGTATCAGCATGTAGCTGAAAGGCTCAGCTATCTATTGACATGCTGCTTAGTTAGTTTAAAGGGGCTCAGTGGTCAAACAGTAAACAAATCCGTAAACTCGCACGTGTCGGGGATTATCCATTGTTCATCCATTGTTCTCTGCAGTTTGTTTGGTGGCTTCAGCCAAGCCACAAAAAAGTGACCGTTAAAAATCCACTTATATCCGAGCAATCGTAGAAGATATGAATGTTTGGTTCCTTCCTTAGTGAAGTACAAGGATTAATGCCCAAACAGCAACTTTCATTTTGAAAAAAAATACGAAAACCCTGTGTGATATCACCTTTCAAAAAACTGCAAAAATCATCGTTTTGTTTACATTTTGACGACGGAGCCCCTTTAAGTTATGCCTTGAACTGTCCAAAAAAGCAGTTTCAAAAATAGGGCAATTCGTTCATTTCTCGGATAGTTCCCTTCTTGTGCTTTGTTGGATGTGAAAAATGCCAAATTCTAAATTTGCTTTGGAGCACGAAATTTGAATGACGAAAAGGGGTCAATCATTTTCCGAACAAAAAATTCCCCCAGATGACTTCAAATCCATCGCTACGTTGAGTTTTCATAAAATATTGACTGGAAATTGGTGGTGAATATTTCACTCAAAATGAGAAAATGAGGAAATTTATGAAAGAACTTTTCGCGGAGAGAGAAATTTATTACAACTTAAAAGTTACGAGCAGCAGCTAGAGCTATGCACGCAAACCTAGGACTACAGCCTATGGGTAAGAAACCGTGAGTTTTCTGGGGCAGAATCTCTAGTGAGATTTGCCATTGCATATAAAAGAGTCCCGATCGGAAGAGTATTTTAAAAGAGAAATTAAGTTTGGAATTTTCATGCATCTGTAGATTGTTTAAGGACTTTATTGTAAATTCAGGTTACATTAAGTTACATTTTTTTATTAATAATGGTTGGCATTAATTAACCTAGTGCCATACACTACGCCAACCTTAAAGGGGCAGTCAGACGTGACGTTACGCGGGACATTTTCATTGTATTTGTATGAAAAGTGCTTAGGCTTAGCATCGACTCGTCAATGGAGATTTTGAATGTGATTATCGCACATTTTAATCCATCTCCATCGACGTTGTTCTTGACAATCTCAAGGATTTAATTGACAGATATTGTTCGTCTATGTCGATTTCATGTATTTGCAAAGTTTGTTTGTCTATCACAAATTCCTGAAAGTCGTAAACAGCGATCTTGCTGAAGCAACTTTGAAGCTGCGAAGCGATAATCTACAAGTCGAAGTGGGCAAGAAACTCACCAAAGAATATGGTTTTTGAGTCAGATTTATGATGCTTGGTGAAACAGATAGAACCTTCTCAAACACAACTGGATTCATTGCTCAATTAATTTCATCAGAATTACAGCGAACAAAGAGGTACAGTACTCATGTTTTGGCATTTAGGCCTATATGAATTGGATTGTGACATGCAGAATCTGCCACCGGCGTTTCGCGTCTGACTGCCCCTTTAAAAAGAGTAATTATCATTATCATTATTATGACGGAGATCAAAAAGAAAACAATTGTTACCTGTCCAATTTGTGCCATCTTATCGATAACATCAATCGGTCTCTCGTAATCAGGATCCTCAATCAACTGTTCCTCAGCTTTATCATGACGATTCTTCTTAAAAACATCTGGCATGATGTCATCCAAATCTTCATATTTACACTTCTCCAACGCATTTATCCACTGCGTGTAATCCTCATCATTCTCTGCTGATAGTAATACTGATGGATATCCAGGACTACTCAGTCTAAAATTGGATTTTGCCATATTCTCGATGTGCACGTCATATTCTGACATGTCAATTACTTGTGAGGCTGGTTGTTTTATGTCTTTGAAGATGAATAACCGTTTTGATCTTAAAACGCACCAAACGTTAGTTCCGGTGCGAAGATCTTTAAGTGGTCCATTCCGTATGAAACCTTGTAAATCGTTGATAAATACTTCTTTCTTGTTGTCATACCTACAGGAATATTAAAGATAATTACTTCTTCGTTCAAAGCTTCTTCTTAATACTACTTTGCTCCAACGAACAAGGGTAGATTTTGTAATACAATAGCATGAGTTGCTTTTGTTGACACCTCAATTCAAAGCGATTAGCAATTCCAGACAAAGGAAATTCTCTCAACCAGCAATTCAAAACAAACAAAAACACAAAAGTTTCTTTGAAACCCAGGTAGATAGATCGCTCGTTGTGCATTCCAGAAACTGTTTTTAAGGGTAAACATGAGCGTAGATCAAAAGAAGAAGGATGCATCTACACATCTGCCGCAGGCATTTTATTTGTTTCGTTCAAAAGCCGTTTAGGAGGCGATTCAATTCTCTTATTTTTTTTGGGTGTGATCGAAACATTTACTGCTCAGCTTCTGGACCAAAGACATAAAATGCCCGCGACAGATGTGTAGATATATCCTTCTTCTTTCGACCTATGCTCATGTTTGCCCTTACAAATAATTTCTGGAATGCACAGCGAGCGAGCTAGCTATCTGGGTTTCAGAGAAAATTTGCGGCTTTGTTTGTTTTGAATTACTGGTTGAGAGAATTTCCTTTGTCTGTGATCGCTAATCGCTTTGAATTGAGGTGTCAACAAAAGTAACTCGTGCTATGGTATTACAAAATCTGCTCTTGTTGCTCCAACGAACAAGAACAGATTTTGTGAGACAATAGCATGAGTTGCTTTTGTTGACACCTGAATTCAAAGCGATCAACCAGTAATTCAAAACAAACAAAGCCGCAAAAGTTTCCCTGAAACCCAGGTAGCTAGCACGCTCGTTGTGCATTCCAGAAATTTTTCAAGGGGAAACATGAGCATACAAAGATGAAGGATATATCTACATATCTACATCTACCTCGTGCATTTGCTTTCTTTGATTCAGAATCTGAGCAGAAGTGTTTTAATCACACACACACACACACACACACACATACACACACACACACACACACACACACACACACACACACAAAATAAGAGAATTGAATCGCCTCCCAATCGGATCTTGAACCAAACAAATTAAATGCCCGAGGCAGATATGTAGATGTATCCTTCTTCTTTCAATCTATGCTCGTGTTTGCTCTTAAAAACAATTTCTGGAATGCACAACGATCGCACTAGCTACCTGGGTCTCAGAGAAACTGTTGTGACTTTGCTTGTTTTGAATTACTGGTTCAGAGAATTTCCTCTGTCTGCGATCGCTAATCGCATTGAGTTGCGGTTTCAATCAAAAGCAACTCATGCTATCGTCTTACAAATCTGGCCTTGTTGCTCCAACGGCCACTACACCTGCGTTGATACCGATTACTCAAACGCCATCTTATCATTAACATCAATAGCCTGATAACCAGACCCAATTTCAAAAGAAATAAGTGGTCTGTTAAACACCGCCCTAAAGCTTGTTCAAGCCTCGTTTTAATATTGCTCAGAATCCAAGGTTTTGATGGGAATTTATGCGAATAATTTGCTGATTTTTGTAAACAAACCATTTATCTGTGTAGTCCTTTGATATTCATGACTTAATTACTCTTTGTTCTACCTTGCATAGAAATTTAATCTCTGACCCTAGGGCCCAAGGGTGTGCAATCCAACTGCGAATAATTTGTTGATTTTTGTAAACAAATCATTTATCTGTATAGTCCTTCGATATTTATGACTTAATTACTCTTTGTTCTACCTTGCATAAAAATTTAATCTCTGACCCAAGGGTGTGCAATCCAACTGTCTTCCGAGATTAGATTTCTATGCAAGGCGGAATAAAAAGTAGTCAAGTCGTATTGAAACTGCAACATTCCTTTTTCAGAAAATTTTCAAAGAACTACATATTGGATCATTGGTTTCTTTACAAATATCAATAAACTATTCGCATAAATTTCCATCAAAACCTTGGATTCTGAGCAATATTAAAACGAGGCTTGAACAAGCTTTACGGCGGTGTTTAACAGAGCACTATTTCCTTTGAAATCGGGTCTGGTTATCAGGCTATAACATCAATCAATAACATAAATAACAATGGCGACTGTCTCCATTACCGTTTCAAGTCGGTCGATTCAGGTTTCCAAAAAGACAAAGCGCTTTGCCTTATAAAGAATGGATTTTACACCTCTGATGGTCACTCAATCAAATCAAAATAAACAGAAAGTGCAAAACATTTTGATCAGCTGCGTTGGAGGTGTGAAATCTATTCTTGAGGCTGTCAAATCGCTTTCCTTACTCAAACCTTAATCCTGTAATTTTGAAAACTTCACCCCTGCTGGAAAAAGCAGTAAAGGTCTCTTCGAAAATCAAAGGTTGGGGTAGACACAGTTTTGCTCCCCGTGGACTTGTCCTGGTAGTAATGTAAAGTAGCTTGTAAGTAGAGTGATTTAGTAACATGTATCGCAAATTTTCAGTAGCATGTAAAAAATAAATGCTTGGAAAAGGGATATAAAATTCAAACTTGCCACGATGTGCGTTGTGGTTCATTCTCATCAATCGATAAAAGTGATGGTCCACGATGCGTTCGCTCTGGAATTGGAGGCGGTCCATGCACATTCCCTTCACCATTTAATGTATGAAGATCAATGTATTTCGCACTTCCTGATTCGCTTGGTATTTTCTCGTAGATACCAGTATCATCAGAAGCACTCGCTATCGATTCTCTTTTCACTGGCTCCTACAAAGACAAAAATTTCCATTTTCATTTCATGTTTCATCCACATTCCTACACTTAGATTTAAAGGGACTGTACAAGATTTTATAAACAATCGGAAAGTACGGGACAACCCGCGCACGTGACTAAAGCCTTGGCCTTTAAAGGGAATCGACATAGTTAAAAGCTGGCCCGGGCCAGGTCAAAAATATAATCTATTGTACTCGACAACTTTGACGCATCCGGTTTCATTGTATAGGTAAAGAAACAATGTGTTTGTGGGCGTTTCTTTAGCCTATTTATAGCGGCTACGAGATGTAACTATGTTTATTCCCTTTAATGGCGGCCAGTTTCATCGCAGCTTCTACGAAAGTTCTTTGCAGTGTTTTCTTGTCTATGAAATGTGATGGAACTATTGATATCTATTAAAACTTTCAAATATTCGGCGTTAGAAAAATAAAACAAATCCTCCACTAAAGCTTCGATAACTGAGATTGTTGCAGATACTTTGAATTACTATTCCCTTTGCAAAATCGCCATCAGCTATGTTGTGTTCAGCCTGAACACATTCACAGATTTGACACGCAGCGCCACGCAGAGAGGACGGGTTGCCCTTTAAGGCGACGCTGAGAGACATCTTACCGTAAAAGCTCTATGAGGCCCCCAGGGGCTTACTTAGTTTTGGACGCTTTTTATTCCTTTTGCACCACATTTTGCGGCTTAAACATACAATTTTATGATTTAAATACATGAATTCAGCAAAGTTTTATCTGAAAACACATCAAAATTAACATGCAGACTTATTTAGCTCAATAAATGGAGAATCTTTGGTAACCTCTGGAATTTGGTATAAATGGGGGAGGGGATTGATAGAGCTTTTACGGTATTCGATTCCAACCAAGTTTTTAGAAAAGAGGGTGAGTCACCTGAGCTTGCGTCATAGACCATACGGAAAAGAATCCAAGAAACACCTATCTAGTTTTTAAAAACAAAATAAAGCGAAGAAAGATCACAAAGCTATTCAACCATATCTTTCGGTTTTTGAATGTGTAGTATTAAATTATTCCGAAATTTATAGTTACAGTACAAAGGAATAATAGGTTTAACAATTAGCTTTTTTCTAATAAGACTCCTATTTTGTTGGGATAATTTAGGGAACAAATGCCAAAGACAGAGAGTGTTGCTATTCATGCATTTCTTGCCAAGATAAACACCTGCCCTATCGCAGAAATTTTAGTCGCTCGAACAAAACCAACAGGCTACATGTGTTGAACAAGGCGATTCGTGTTATTCACCCTCAGCACAACAATGTTTAATTGGGTTTTGACGTCAATCATCGTACTTTAACGTTAGTTGATGGAATACATATAGCTAACTCAAGAGCTCCATATGCAGGTCTATAATTAGCCTATTGTCTTTGATGATTTCAGCACATGCGTGCATATCTTTTCACTAGGGGAGCAATTATTTGCATAGGCGATTCTTCGTCCTATTTATAGATTGCCTCAACTTACCTCCGTCAACTAACTTAAATGCAAAGTAAATAAAACAAGAAAGAGTGGATCCCCGGATTCTCGAAAGAAACACTTCACCTCTAAGGAACTTCACGCGATCAAATTTATATGCGTAAACGGCATAAATAGTTGCTCTTAGAACAGCAAGATTGCAGTCAACGTGTATATGAAGCAATTGTTTGGAAGCGGATTCTCAAATGCATTTCGACGAGACCCGAAACTGTTTCTAGTTACAGATAATCCCACGGACAGTGAACAGAAATCCTTTGAAAGAAGTGCTAAGACCTTTCAAAGACCTGTAATCGCTAACAGATTATGGGACCTATGGAAATTTACAGAAGGAAATGAAACGCCTTGTTGGAAACAGCGACTTCCATGAACTAACAAAAGGATAAAATAAATTAGAAGAAATAATAACGAATGAAACTGTGCAACAGAGGAATAAAAGAGAAAGTAATTTTCAAAAATAGCTTAAGTTTCAACAGTGTTTGATGAACGGGCCTACAGAATATACCGGATGGGTTAAAAAAAGGTGTCGACTTTGAAAATCTGTAGCTCTTAAACTATTTACGGACAGTGCAAAGTTTATTATATTACATGGCCGGTGGGAGAAGACAAATTCTTGCAAAAAATATGGTCGCCCCGTGTGGCATTATTGCAAAAAAACCAACTGCCCCGTCACTCTTTCCTTAAAAAAATACATCTGCCCCTATTCATGAACAACAGATGTCGTAAAGTAACACCATTGAATTAGCCAAAGACCGTGACAAAATCAATTCTCATCCTTGCGAGTGAATCTCATCCTTGCAACATCAATTCTCATCTGGATGTTTCACAGCAGGCCGCTCAGCCAAAAAATTAACAAAATACAGGAAAGGGCTCTGAGAATTACTTATAAGGATACTGAATCTACTTATAGTGAGCTATTAGAGAAGGACTGTGCCGTTACGATTCATGCAAAGAACTTGCAGTTACTTATGACTGAGATGTACAAAACAAAAAATAACCTGAGCCCTTCATTCATGCACGAAATTTTCAGCGAAAATGAAAGTCATTACAATTTGCGTAACAATAACGAATTCTTCCAACCTAGGGACAGATCTGTCAACAACGGGACAGAAAGCATCCGATTTAAAGGTCCACAGCTGTGGCAAACGTTACCACCAACTATACGAAATTCAGATTCTCTTTGTCAGTTTAAAACAAAAATAAAAAATTGGAACGGAGAAAATTGTCCATGTAAATTATGCCGCGTTTTTATTCCGAACTTGGGCTTTTTATGATGATAATATTTGAATATCTGCTTTGAAACACTTTTATGCCTTTATACTGTATACTTTCGATGAATTGTAAATATTTTATCCCCTTTTTTCTGATGTAACATTTGTATTTTAAAATTTTAACTAACGTTGGAATTAATTAGCTGATTACTTTTAGCTACATTTTTTATGTATCCAACGGTAAAGAAATTGATAATAATAAAATAATAATAATAAGTCTTTGCCAACGAAAAAATTACTTGAAGATGAAGAGATATGACTGATGATGAATCGTTCTTGCAAGAATCTGACAAGGAAATTTTGCGTCATTTTATACACATTACCGAGCACATTACAAGGTCTCTTAATTTCACGTGAAAATTTCATATTTTTAGAATTAAAAGTTTCTTAATATGGTTTTTATTTTTGGATGCATTTAGGATGCATGTAGTTTCTATCACTGCCGCGTATTCGTTTCTTGTCAGACAGCACAATTTTAGAGAGAAGGAGAGTTCTATTTGATTCAAAACATAAATCTATCATGAATATTACTAAAATATAAAGGTCAACGACAATTTCCAATGATTTCCTTGTGTTTGGCTTTAAAAGTTTCTTAGCAATTCTCAAGCATAGTACTAGAGTTTCTTAATTTTTTCGCCATCCTAGTACTAGTTTCTTATAAACCAGTTTCTTATATAAAAAACGTGTATTTCTGTTCCTACTCTTTGGGTCGTACGACAACTGATATTCGTAACCTTTATCGAAAAACTGCTACGACAGCGTTACGGCAGCATAACGACAAAATGGAAACCAGGTTTTACGTACGTTCGTGGTCGAAATGTTGACAAACAAAACAAGTGATTGCGACCTACATTCATGTTTCGATCTGGTTTCTTTGTTAAACTTGTGAATACTATCTTGAATATCATGAAAGAAATGCACAATGATTGACATCATTGTTACGTCACAACCAGGAGTAAACTGTAAGATTTCTATAGATTTCTCGCTCTTGGGAATGAGTGCAAAACGACCAGTTTCGAATTATGTAGAAACAAATCTGATGATCCGCTTTGTAAAAACGGGAACAAAGACTTACAAAGAGCAAACAAAGTGCCGTTTCCGATCAGCAATACGCGCGATGAAATAAATGTCAGAACGTCCAGCGGCAACGGCAACGGCCGCGGCTGGATAACGCTTTAAGATATGGTGCTCTACCGCGCGGTTCTTACTCAGCCTGAAAGCTCCTGTAACGTGATGCAAGGCACGTTTAAATGGCAAACAATGCCGCGCGGTAAATAATCAATACGAATTCCAAACAAACTTACTGCCTCTTGTTCTTCAGCAGGCTGCCTTCGTTTACTTTGATATGGTGCAGAGCCAGCGGCAGGGGCAGGCGCGGTTTCTTTATGAATCCATGATATCTCCCGTTGCCTTGTGATAAAGTCACGTGATTTATGAAGATCGGCATATCGCGTTTCATCGATGGACGTTGCCACTGATAACTTCTTTTTGTCTCCTCTAGGGGGCAGTTGTGGGGGTGTGTTCAAATTTTCTAATTTCGCTAAGAATTCCTGCCTCTGTGTATCAGCGGCCTCCGTAAGTTGTTCATTTGCTAATGTGTGTCGAAGGAATTTCTCGAGCTCTGGCAGAAGCTTGTTGATAGCTGGAAAAGATGAAAAGAATTAAAAAGTACAATAAACAAGGACAGATTTTGTAACACAATAGCATGAGATACTTTTGTTGACACCTGAATTCAAAGCAAGTAGTGGCTGCAGACAAAGGAAGTTCTCTCAACCACGAATTCAAAACAAACAAAGAAAGCCGCAAAAGTTTCTCTGAAACCCAGGTAGCTAGCTCGCTCGTTGTGCATTCCAGAAATCGTTTTTAAGAGCAAACACGACCATATATCGAAAGAAGAAGGATATATCTACACATCTACCTCGGGAATTTTATTTATTTGGTTCAGAAGCTGAGCAGCAAGTGTTTTAATTACACCCAGAAAATAAGAGAATTGAATCACCTCCCAATCGGCTTTTGAATCAAATGAAATAAATGTCCGTGGTAGATGTGTAGATATATCCTTCCTCTTTTGATCAATGCTCATGTTTGTTCTTAAAAACAATTTCTGGAATGCAAAACGAGCGAGCTAGCAACCTGGGTTTCAGAGAAACTTTTGGGGCTTTGTTTGTTTTGATTTACTGGTTGAGAGAATTTCCTTTTTCTGCAGTCGCTGATCGCTTTGAATTGCGCTGTCAATCAAAACCAACTCGTGCTATTGTCTTACCAAATCTGTCCTTGCCAAGTGCAGTAAATCGGTTTAGAAGAAAGAATACACGTATTCATTTGAAAGAAACTAAGAACTTGAGCCAGTACTGGAAGTTTCTTAAAATTAGCTGATTTTGATTTCTCGGAGTTTCTTACAAGTTTCTTGAAGGTTCCATAGCAATTTTCCTATGCTTTCGTATGATACAGGAAACTGGTCAAAATAACGTAAAAATATGCCAGAGGGACTTCTGGAGTTTCTTGATTTTTTAGCAATTTTAGCGTTGAATTTCTTATGAGCGGTTTCCCGTAAAAAATACGTGCATTCTTCTTTGTTTAGTTGTTTGCATTGAAAGTACCTGGATCACTTCTGTCCGATATGAATTAAGCAATAATGCCCAGTCCTCGAATACATGTATTTCTTTATGAGAAACTGGTTTATAAGAAACCAAAAACGATGACCAAAAATTTAAGAAACTCTAGTACTACGCTCAAGAACAGTTAAGAAACTCTCAAACTTTATTTCTGTATGTCTCTCTTATTCTATCTAACAAAGGTACCTTTATCTTTTCTTGATTTTTAACTGCAAAATTGGTAAATTTTTGCCTTAATGTGCATGGCTTCTTCTTGATGACAATGTCAATGCAAAATGGAAGCCCTTTGTCGAGAAGAAGGCTCACCTTCAAACAATACCGCAATTTTAGGCCCAAAAAAATAAGAACTAATTAAGAAATTTTTACTACTAAAACACCGAAATTTTCACGCGAAATTAAAAAACTTTTAGTACTAAGTCCTGATCCAAATTTCTCATAAAAAACGTGTATCTTGTTAACAAAACGATCAAGGCCTGAAGGATCAAGGCTTCGACACTCAGTTGATGGTTGCTTCACAACAAATGAGCTATATCACGTCAAAACTAATTCCTGAAAATCTGGATTGGAAAATAGTGAAGCCCATGTTTAATCCTTTGGTTTTCGATTGAATTTGTGATAATATCCAATCAAGATGGCGAACCACAATCATTCTCAAATCTTTAATAAAGAGGATCAAGCATAAGATGATAATTGTGTCTCGTGTTTGGAAGAATGCAATGCGGTTTTGGGAGCTTAGATCAAATTTAGATCATATTAAAGGCGAATGCTTACCAGTCTCACACCCCATGAAATTCACGCGCAATTCACCCGCAATTCGCAATGCTCATCATATACCCTACGTAATACGGGGACCGATTTGAGATTACCGACGAAAAGGTCAGCAAATGGTCAGAGATGTTTCTCGTATAGAGGTGCAAAACTGTGGAATAGCCTCTCAGCCGAGTCAAAGTAGGCATCCTCTCTATATAGTTTCAAGAAAACTGTTTAACACAGGGGTTTCTTTTTTATTTAGAAATTTTTTTAATATCAATGTACATTCGGTTTTGAATATTGTAAATAGGGTTTTATAGTTTAATTTGATTAATAACTTTTTAACTTATATTTTGTAGATTGTAATTATTGTTTTATCGGAGGGCCCCTTGAAAACCAGCTTTTGCTGAAGGGCAATCCTCCTTAAAAGAAATGAAATGAAAATGACATGAAAGGGGGGTTCTTCCATAGTAAAGGTACCTGGGGATGTGCCGCCGCGACGAAGGGTATACCTATTCGGACTTCTAGTCTAGTCTAGCCAAGGGTATATTTTTTGCAATTTTGGCCGAGCAACCGTCTAGACAAGGGTATCGTCTTGCCAAACGGTCATGATATCATATTTGGTACAAATTTAACAACATTGGTCCAGAGAATGGTCAAATTGGTCTAGCCAAGGGTACCATTTTCGTAAAAATTAGTCAAGCCAACGGTACCATTTTGAATATGCTCACGGCAGACCCCTACCCAAAATTTGGCCAAGAATCATCGCTTTTCCTTCGCAGCGTTATTTTAGTTGCTTATGCCTCCGCAGGAGTAATTATATTATCTTAATGCTGATAGACCACGAAATAGACTTGCAGCAAGTCTACATGAAACGGGTTGAACCTCAATGGAAGCTATGAGCTGCAAACCTAAAAGATTAAGGCTACGCTTCCATTACTCCGCTTTCAAATGTGTCCATTTTCAAATCACTCCAATCTTCACTTCAAATCTTGAACCGTTTCCATTACTCTGTTTTCGCCAAAGTCCAAACCAAAGTTCGTTAACTTACTCATATCAAAGATCACGGAAAAGAGAGTCTCTTTTCCATGATCTTTGCTCAAATCGATATCATTTTAATGAATTTCGACGTACAGCAAAATAACTGAAGCTTGCCTAATTCCATCATGGTTGACAATGGGTCTTTAACTAGTTGTGTCTCTCAGCAAGGTACGTGGCACGGGTGGTCGTGTCCCAATGGTCCCAATGGTAACAATGTCTCTAGGCCTGTCACAAAAGGTGGCTTTTCTCTCTGAAGTCTGGGCCAGCTCTATACCCAAAAGTTGGCTTTTTTGCTTTCAGCGAATTTGGCTTTTCCCCAATGTTTTTGGATAATTTGTCACTGGGCAAGGTTTGTCCCAAAAGCTGGTTGTATTGGCATATGTCAGCACTGATTTTCTCCTCAATGGCAAGACAAAGCTCAAATCGCAATAAGAAATTCTCTAGCCTATTTCTTCAAATCTACGGACAAGAAACTTGTGCAGTCGTTGTGAAATTTTTTGCCCAATTTTCTGGCTTTTTTGGGTGAAATTATTGGACATCTGGCTCTTTTGGGTAAAGTCTTTGGGGCAGAGGTAGCACAGAAGTACATTCAACATCTGATTTCACACGAAAACTGGATTGGTTTCCGTAATTATCTGGGACAGAGGTAGCACAACTGTATGTGAAATCTATCCATTTCTATTTCCAAGATGCAAACTTGGGTGATGCTGTTGCAACAAAAACGATAGAGGTAACAACGTCTTTATAAAGATTTTGTGTGATGTGTGAAATCTCTAAGATGGCCAGATAATAAGGGTAGAATGCAGTGTACTCTGCGAGAAGGTCCGTAATTTGGTGGTGACCAGCTTTATCCTCAAAACTTGGCTTTTTCTAAGGTGTGTGTTATGGACTTCCAAAATCGGGTTGGCTTACACTCATTTTTTTTATAAGAAGCTAAGGTCCGGTGCTAGTAGGCAGTTTCTTAAATTTTTGGGCAATTTTGCTACCAAAAGTTTCTTACGTGTTTCTTATATTTTTAATGCCAGAAGTGTAGAGTTAATTTTGTTGTGTCTAAAGGGCTCCCAAATTACTTAGTAAGATCTCAAAACAAGTAAATAACATAATTCACACTCAAAATATTGTCCAAACAGTTGCTATAACTGTACAATGTCAAAACATTTTGTGTGCTTTAGGAAAATGAAAATTGTAAATTACAAAAGTTTCTTAGCTTTTTCAATTCAGGTAGGGTTGTTTCTTAACTTTTGACAAATTGAGCCTACCGTTTCTTATAAGCGGTTTCTTATAAAAAAAATGAGTGTATTCTTGTTCTCAGGACAAAGGTCGGGTCACAAAATTTACCGTACTTGACCGCCCCTGGTAAATCTTTGAGCTTTGATCAAATTTTCCTGAGAAAAAAAAGCTGTTTTTTAGATCAGTACAGAAAGGTGGGGTCACAAAATTTACCGTACTTGACCGCCCCTGGTAAATCTTTGAGCTTTGATCCAATTTTCCTGAGAAAAATCAAGCTGTTTTTTAGATCAGTACAGAAAGGTGGGGTCACAAAATTTACCGTACTTGACCGCCCCTGGTAAATCTTTGAGCTTTGATCCCATTTTCCTGAGGAAAATCAAGCTGTTTTTTAGATCAGCACAGAAAGGTGGGGTCACAAACTTTGCCGTACTTGACCATCCCTGGTAAATCTTTTAGCTTTGATCCAATTTTCCTGAGAAAAATCAAGCTGTTTTTTAGATCAGTACAGAAAGGTGGGGTCACAAACTTTGCCGTACTTGACCGTCCCTGGTAAATCTTTGGGCTTTGATCCAATTTTCCTGAGAAAAATCAAGCTGTTTTTTAGATCAGTACATAAGGGTGGGGTCACAAAATTTACCGTACTTAACCGCCCCTGGTAAATCTTTGAGCTTTGATCAAAGTTTCCTGAGAAAAATCAAGTTGTTTTTTAGATCAGTACAGAAAGGTGGGGTCACAAAATTTACCGTACTTGACCGCCCCTGGTAAATCTTTGAGCTTTGATCCCATTTTCCTGAGGAAAATCAAGCTGTTTTTTAGATCAGTACAGAAACCACTGCAAACAAGATGCATGCATATAAATCTGGAGAAAGCTTTAAAAACATTGATGTAATTACGGAAGCACCTGCATTTGAAGCTTTTGTGTTGCATAGAAAACAAAAACGATTCCATACGTAAATTGGTGTTTCTCAAACAGATTTCATTGCATGTAAAACAAGAAGGTTCATAAATTATTCAACAATATTTTATTCCACAGAAAAACATTTTGTTTTTTAACTGCGTGATTACGTAGCACCTAACATGAACCATTTCGTTGCTTAAACTTTTCGCTATTCGGAACAGGGGTGGCACCAGGAATTTTCCGAGCGAGGGGCTGGAGCCTTCGACAGGAGGGGGGTTAAAATGGCGAAACCTGCCGTTTACATACGCCTTTTTTTGCGAAATTCCCAAATTTATTACGAACATAACTCAACATTTCGCACAACAAGGGGGCTAGGTGCTTCCGAAGGAGATGCTGTGTGTAGCCGGCAATAGCCCCCTGCTCTTACCTTGGCGCCACCCCTGATTCAAAACTTTGACTGTCCGGACTGAAAACAACATCTTAACAACAAGAGCAAATTTTATAAACAAAGGAATCGGGTCTCTTGAAGACAAAGCCATTTCGAAGCCTCAAGAATACATTTCACACCTTTTGCGCTTGCGCAGCCAGTCATAATGCTTTGCATTCTCTGTTTATTTTGATTTGATTGGGTGCATTCAGAGGTGTGAAATCTATTCTTCAGAAAGGCAAATCGCTTTGTCTTTCAGAAACCTCGATCTTTTGTTTCACAAAAGTTGCCCTTGCTCATCTTAAGGTAACTCTGCTTTCCGCTCTAGTGCACAGCGAAATGCGGTTTCGCAAAACCACTCTCCTCAGAAACAGTTAATTTCTCCAATATTATTCGGCCTATCGAAAAGCGGTAAAAAGGATGTTGTTCTGTATAATCTGGGCAATCGAAAGATGTATAAATCGCAATGTTTCCGTCAACCCTGGTTTCGCAAATCCTAGTTCAAATCTTTTTGCTAATTTCAGAAAAGTGCATTTATCTCCAAAACTACTCGAAAAATGTTCGATTTTTTTTCGTTCCATCTTTAGCTAGGTTGTTGATCTACGACTTTGCCAAGTCTGACTGAAAAAGCTAGGCTAGATTTCCTGCAATCGAATTTCGTATTTCTGTTTACTTTTCGACAGCGAAATGGAGAAACCTTGGTCAACGGATTACCATGCTATGAAGCACGCTTGCAAAAGCTCAGGCTTGAAGTAACTTTCAGAAGTTTTTCCATTGGCAAACAAAAGAACGTCATCTTTTGGGAATACCATACGCAGGTCTCAAAAGACATCCTTAGTGCGCTTGAAAAGTATCAGTTGCATCTATTGATTAAAAATTACTGATTTTTACCAGCAGCTTCACGAAACCATGCTTTGGGTGTCTTTTGAGACTTTCGTAAGCATTCACAGATTATCAATTTCTTTTAGATTCCACAATGAGCATAGATCTTAGATCAAGAACTAATTTTTTTGCAAAAACATTCTACGGGCGTTCAAATCGTTCTGCATGGGCTAAACTGTTGACCAACACTTTTCCCCTTCGATGTCGAAAAGTAAACAGAAATGTAAAATTCGATTGCAGGAAATCTAGCCTAGCTTTTTCAATCAGACTTGGCAAAGTTGTAGATCAACTACTTAGCTAATGATGGAGCGAAAAAAAAATCGAAACTTTTTCGAGTACTTTTGGAGGTAAGTCCACATTTCTGAAATCAGCAAAAAGATTTGAGCAAGGATTTGCGAAGCCAGGGTATACATCTTTCGATTGCCCAGATTATACAGAACAACATCCTTTTTACCGCTTTTCGATAGACCGAATAATATTGGAGAAATTAACTGTTTTCTGAGGAGAGTGGTTTTGCGAAACGGCATCTCGCTGTGCACTAGAGCGGAAAGCAGAGTTACCTTAACCAGGATGAGTCTAAACAATTTAACAATTTTAACGCTTGCGTGGATGCAAAGTCACGAAATTCTTCACGAGAAGAAATTTTCGCGGCTTGAAGAAATCGTGAAATTCTCGAAAATAACTTTCGCTATAAACTTATACATATCTCATTTCTCATAGGAATTAACTTTCGAGGATTCGATGTTTAGAGAAAGGGAATGTGTGATTTTGCTATTTTGCTCATGAGATGTTTTCGAAAAAATCCGTGATCTCGAACTCTCAAGGGAAATTAAAATTTGTTCGAGAAATCAAACATTTTGGTCAACAGGGAGTATTTACTGTACAAGAACACTAACAAGGAAAAGTTTCAACGCAACCAGTGTGAGTTTTTAATTATTTTCCTTCCTTGTAAATTTCTCAATTCCATCGGTTGTTTAGGGTTGTTTACGAGAGTAAAACTTTCAGGACCATGACATTCAGACATCCAAAATGGCTGGTGTCTGGGCGAGGCTAAATCATATTTGGTTGTAACGCTAAATGTTTTTGCTAATATTTGCATTCTCCTTTGCTTTCATCTTGAAAATACTAAATTATTTGCGAGATCTTCTTCAAATAAAATAGTTCCTACCACTTTTGTTTCTTGTGAACAGAAATTGTTTCATTGCAAATACATTTCTGTGAAAAAGATTACAATAAAGTATGTTGCTTATAATTAACAAATGATGATGTCATCTATTGTATGATGTCATACCATAAAACGAAGAAGTTTGTGAATTTACGAAAGCCACTAAATTTTCACAGACCAAATATTGTTTAGATTCAAAATTTTGATAGTCACTGTCATTCTGCTCACAAACATACAATGATTGACAATTCAAAACAAAAACTCTCAGAACATCCAAAATTAACAAAACCCAGTACTGGGAAAATATAAGTTAAGATTTAAGAAGCCATCTATTTTAATAAGGAAATTCTTAGCATATTTTACTTTATTCTTGATTGTTTCATGTATCATATTTCTCAGAAGGTACTTTAGTAATGTCTTAACATTAAAAACAGGGGCGGATCTAGGCCGAAAAGTGACTGAAGTTTGCTCTTTTGGCAAATTTAGGAGATGGACAGGGACGTAGGAAGCATCTGAAACTCGGGGGGCACGACAATTCAAGGGCACTTTTTCATTAAGCTAAAGGGGCACTTCCTGAAAATAAAAAGGGCATTTCTTTGTTTATTGCAAGATCTTGGGGGGCACGTGCCCCCAGTGCCCCCCCCCCCCCCCGATTCCTACGTCTCTGGAGGTGAAGAAGCCTCGCCCACAGCCACAGATGTCCCAGCCTTGATTAGTAACTAAATGATAGAGCGCGTGGCCGAGTGGATAAGGCGACTGACTCGTAAACCAAAGGTCAGAACGGCCGAGGTTCGAATCCCGCGCTGGACAGTTTGGTCGCTGTCCGTAACTCTAGCTCGGGTCAACCATAGCCATGTGAGGGAAATCTGGTAGCTGCGGCGGTTGATGGTAAAACATCCGTGGCCCCTGCTGGAAATAAGTCTCTCTCAGACTTTCGCAGGCTAGCCACGTTAAATATGATACCTACCTACCTACCTGCTTCCTTTGTCCAAGCATGTTGCATTGAAAAAAACTTACAAATCATTATCTGCCCTTTTTACAGTATTTCAACTAAATATCGATTTTGGCTGTTGTCTTCCTTCATTCAAAAATTTTCTTAAACAATTGCAGAAGAACCAGTTACACTCATTTTTTTATAAGAAACCGCTTATAAGAAGTGGTAGGCTCAATTTTTCGAAAGTTAAGAAACAACCCTACCTGAAGTGAAAAAGCAAAGAATTTTTGCAATTTAAAATTTTATTTTTCTCTCGCACTCAAAAATGTTTTAACAGTGTACAGTTACAGCAACTGTTTTTGCATTATTTTGAGTGAGAATTATGTTATTTACTTGTTTTGAGATCTTACTAAGTAATTTGGGAGCCCTTTAGACAAAACAAAATTAACTCTACACTTCTGGCATTAAAAGTATAAGAAACACATGAAAAACTTTTGGTAGCAAAATGGCCCAAAAATTTAAGGAACTGCCTACCAACAACGGACCTTAGTTTCTTATTAAAAAAATGAGTGTACTACCTATGAGCTAGTCCATCCCATAGGATCTTCGTTGCTTGTGTGGAGAAGTGTGCAGATGAAAAGAAAACAATAGAAGAACTGCATTTTCTATTGTTTTCTTAAAGATTGAGAATATTATGTTCTCTGCTAACAGCAAAATGCAGTCTTAAATCTATCCATATCTCTGCTTCCTAGATTACAAGTTCCGGTTGAATCTCCAATAAGCTGTATGTGTGTGTGTATGTGGGTAAATTACCAATTTCATACAAATTTGTTCAAGAGAATATCCACAATGAGATTTAAAGCACAGAAATAACTCCACTGAATAAGGAAGGAAGCTCAATCAGTGAGTCTATGTATGCTGCCAAAGTCTCCATACTATGGTCTCAACTCTGTTGGTTTCCAGTCAAAATATTAGCAGAATGTCTAGACAGAATGATGTTTTGTTGAGCTCTTACAGAAGCTTGTTTGACTAAGTGACCTTAGAATTAAACAATGCTGCATTGTCTTCACTGGGAAACCTCAAATAATTCTTGTCAGGCTGCCAACAGTACAGACCTCCTGTACAAAAAGACAAGGCTAAACTTGACCTGTTATGACCTTGTCCTAACCTTTGAAGAAAATTACAAGGCTATCAATGGGATTCCAAAGGTTTCTACAAGGCTAATTAGCATTTTTCGAGTGAGGGCCCTACAAGGCTACAAGGTTACAGCAAGGCCTTTCTAGGCTATAGCAGGGCTTCATCATAGAGCTTTTTGATGACTATTTAGGAATACTTCAAGTAAGTCTGTTGGCCACTATATGCTGGAGCACAATTTCACAACAAATTCTGAATTTTAAATTAATCAACCCGAAATACTGTTGCCAGATAAAAATTCTCTCCACATGTTTGAAAATAATAAAAATCATCTTCTGCCTATCACTTGCTGTTAACCTACAGTACTTGGCTTTATCCAAGTTTTGTTATGTTTAGAATTGCAAAGCTTGAAAGAGGTGATTGCAATCCTAAAGCTCCAGTCAAGATAAAAGTGGATATACCCAATTTTAAAGTAACACACAGCAGGTTGAATGATATCAGGCTTTTCAGCTTTTCAAGCCTTAAAATAAATGAACCAAGATATAGCATCTTGTCTAAACATAGCACAAAAGAATGACATGCACCACTTATATTCCTACTCTTTTAACCAATCAAGAAGATCAAATACAATGAACATTTCTATATTTGAATTGACCCAGTCCCCCTATAGCTAAGCTTTCCTTAGCTGGGTTGCTTTACTATAATTCTCTGCAAATATTGTCCACAGGTCCAAACATTAGCCTTATGGCTATTCTAATATTCTTCCCTTAGGCTTCCAAAATACTTTTTAACAAGCTGGAAATTGAGTTTCAAGTACTTTTGTCTGCCCAACATTACATATCCAGGAACAACGGATATTGCACAGCCACACCAGGGCACAGCATAAAAACATTTTCTTTCTTGCCATCCAAGAACTATTTTCAGTTATCACCATACATGAAACAATATTTCAAAAATAAATCCTCAGATATTCCTTCTATCTTTCTCTGAGGCTGCGTTTACACGGGGCCGCTCGAGTACTTGGCCGGCCGAATATTTGGTCGTTTAGCTGTACCGTGCAAATATTTGGTCACTATGGCTTCGCGTTCACACGAGGCCGGCCATCTTTTATGGACATGCGCATAATAAATGAACTGATAAACTGACTGGAATTTGGCGCCAGTTTGTCTGGCGACCATATTTCATTGGCCTCCTATTCAAAGCATTCCATCCTCGATGTCGTACCGTGCAAATTTTTGGTCGGCTGAGAGCGTTTACACGAGGCCGCTCACGAATTTGACCGGCTCAGTTCGCAAGAAGGCCACTTCCCTAGGTGACCGAGTGAAGGTCGTCTGAGCGTCCAAATATTCGGCCGGTTAGGCAGGTCTCGTGTAAACGGGAAGGCTTAGTGGCTAAATATTTGGCCGGCCAAAAATTCGGCCGGCCTCGTGTAAACGCAGCCTGAAGATACCATCTATCTGGTGGTCAGCAGGCTTTTACCAATATCATCAACCAAACCCAGATCATGTAGTTACAGTCTTCCTGTTATCTAATTTGTGAGTCTAGGGTTTAAAAATAAACACTGCAGTCTTTGTAATATGAGGCGTGCGATCGCACGCGCACGCCTCCGTACACGCCTAAATTGTCCAAGGCGTGCGAAACGTCGCACGGGCAAACCTGAAAATTTACCGAATTTCATAAATTTCAATCACAAACTATGTCGCAAAAAACAGAGCCCTCCTTTTATTTAGAATTTGAAATTTCTCCTTCATTCATCACTCGATGCTACGATTTTGCTTCGGTCTCTTTACGAAAGAAAACCGTTGTAAAGGTCAGCTCACTGGCGAAGCAAACAAGATGCAAGGATTTCAAACGGAACTTTAAATGTTTATTGATCGATTTTAGCAAATGGATTCAACAAGAAATCTTAAAAGAACTGCAAGATGCGGATGATAGACTTTTCTTTAATAATCTGTTTAACAGCATGTATACCTTTCAAGGAAATGCTTCACTAAAAATAAAATGTGGGTTTCTAATAATTTCTTTAAAATTAAGTGTGAAATTTATGATCTCCTGGAATATATGTGAATAGCCACAACCTAAGGTCCAAAACCTCTCAAATAATAATACAGCAGTAGCTCCTTCCTTTGAAACATAAATTTGAAACATTCACAATAACTAACTTCTAAAGATGATCTCTGACTAGTTACTATTTACAGTATCTATTTGTAGACAGAAAAACGATTGCAGAAAGTTGCAGCAAGTTTTGTGCTTGGTCGCTATGCATCTTCAGCTGATATTCTCAAACTTAACTGGCTTCCAATAGTGGAAAGAAGAGAATTTAATTGCATGAAAATGACTTTTAAAGCGATTCACAACGAGAATTGGCCATCCATTAACCGCATTGAAACAAAGAAGACCAGTCGTACTCTTCGTAACAGTAACGAGATGAAGTTGAGCGCATCAATAATGATCAGGGATACCTTTCAAGACACTGCAAGCAAGCAATTTAACAAACTCCCAACAGAAATCAGGGAACAGAAATCATTGACCTCATTCTGTACAAAACTGAGAGCAGACCAAACAAGGCATGCTAAAAAACGTCTTTGCCCTTAATCGACTTCCACTATATATTTTATGTTTAAGTTCTCTTTAGTTGCTGCCTAATTTATATTGTAACTTAATATTTTTTACAGATTGTAATATCTTAGGGAAATTGTATTTTCAACTCGAGTTGAAGAGCCAAAACTATTGTGGATATACTCACCTAGACCTTGTCTGTATGTATGTATGTATGTAGTTGGTTTGGGTACTTGCACATTTTAACGATAAATTTGATACTAAAATTTTCGACGAATGGAGAAAAATGGAAAAATTGAGGTGAGACCGAGATCTCACCTAATCTCGTAATCTAATCACCTAATCACCTAATCTCGGTCTCACCTCAATTTTTCCATTTTTCTCCATTCATGGAAAATTTTAGTATCAAATTTTTTGTATGTATGTATATGTATGTATGTATGTAACACTATTTATCTATCTTGGCTGGGTGCTAACCCAAACAATTTGGTCTACAGTAGCCAATACCACCAAGGGTCACCAGTCCCCTTGGAAGGTGTTCTACAATGAGACACCATCTCAACTATCCCACCATGTCACCTGTGATTTCTTTGTGTCTCCAATAATTTAGGACAGGACAGCTCTACTCAATCAGAAATGAAACAGATTGAACATTGACTCTGTCAAACCACAATTGTTGCAGGTGTCATTGCAGGTTATATCCATGTCAATATTGTCTGAAAGTACCTATTTGTAATGTCTAACAGGCTGTAAAAGCATGGGTGGTAGGAAACACTGGTATTGTATTAGTAGTAGGGTATGGTATTTTGTAAGTAATGTTGAAAATAATATGTATTGTAAGTTATTAAATGATGTATAAAGAAAAAAAAACACTAAATTTAGCAAAAGCTTTATGGCTGATACATCGAGTTATTTCTATCATAATATATCATTCCATTTGTGATATATCGACCTGTTTTCCTTCTGTGTCTACCTCTCCTGCGAAGGCGCCATTTTAATATGATTGACATGCCTTCAAGGGCCCTACCGCAATTATGCCACTCAAACCGAAACTCCTCCAAGAGAGGTCCGTTTCATTTTACCACACTTGAGTGGCATAATTACTCCAGGGCCCTTGAGGTCATGTCAATCGGATTACAATGGCGCCTTCGCAAGGAGAGGTAGACACCACAAGGAAAACAGGTCGATATATCATGAATGGAATGATACATTAGGATAGGAATAACTCGATGTATCAACCATAAAGCTTTTTCTAAACTCAGCGTTTCCTACCGCCCATGGTAAAAGGCTCAGTTTATTTTGATGAAATAGAGCTGAAAGATGTATTTCAAAACATCAAAGGAGGAAGTTTGAGTTTGGTATGGACCATTCTTCTAATACACCAAGAAACCTACTGGGTCATGAAAATTGCATGATTAGCCATGGAAATTTTGGGGATAATCTAATTGTCTTGTTACAGCAGAGCTCATAACTTGATTTTGGGATTGAACATGTTTAAACTCAACATGGAGGCAAATAAGATAAAAAATTAACCAGTTCAAGGCAACTTTGTATGGAACTGAAAACTTCCAGGCCATAGCTTTTCTAAGTGCAATAAAAACAGAAAGGTTACATGGAAATAGATACTGCTAAAGATGGTCTCAAGACCATGATTATTCGCAACTCAACATATTTTCATTGATTTGATTGGTTGAAAGACCAAATGCTGAAATGTGCTACAATTTGCTTGTTACTAAACTCATCTTTTTATATGAAACTTGAATTACTAAACTCATCTTTTTATATGGCTTTCTCCCCACTTAAAGAGAATAAATAATATTGAGCCGCCATAAAAGGCTAAAGAAACGCCCACAAACCCAGTTTCTAGATAAAATTATTACAGTTTTGAGTACAATTTTATTTTTCTGGCCTGGGCCAGCTTTTAACTATATTGATTCCCTTTAAGAGTTCCATGACAACTTTCATGTTCAATTCATGTGCCCTCTTGAACATTTTAAAACAACGTCATACCTTCCAATACTGGAGTTTTCAATTTTTGGTGATCTTAGAGTTGAGTTTCTTGTGAGCAGTTTCTTATAGAAATATGTGTGCTATGCTCAAACGTTCCCTTACATCCACTTCATTTGTTTGTGCCCTCATGGGCAATTATGTCTAAACTTCAGAATCTTTTTATCATTTGCACATGTACAACAGGCCTTACTGGCCTTGGCGCACACCTTCCCTTCCTAAGGAGTGTGATTGATCACACGCCTTGTCTTTCCATATGATGATCAAAATCTTGTATTTCTCTGGAAGCAAATACCAAGCAGGAATTCCTAAATCCAAACCCTTGATAATTTGATAGTTCTCATTAAATTGTTTACAAAAGATTAGATTAATTGATAGATAGTTGAAAGAGTTGATAGAAAGGAGCTTATAATTTATTGTTATATGATTAAAGTTTATTCAAACATTTTTTAACTCGGACAAATTGATATTTTGAACAATCAAACATGTCTCTTTCAATGGTTAAAGATGGGGATAACTTTGGAATGGTCAAATGGTTGACTAAAAACCTCAAAAGACATGCTTCTGATGAATGTTATGGCAAGTTTCGACTGCACTCCATCGCACGCCTAGAAAGCACAAGGAGTGCGATTTGCCACACTCCTACTGAAATATTCCCTGTAAGGCCTGTACAATGAATATACTTTAAAGAGCTTCAGCTCTGCAAAACTTGTTTAAGACCTGACTGAACAGTATGAAATCTAGGTATCAATCTGTGAAACGTTTACTCAGATATTTTTCTTCACAACTAACTCCAACTAACACTTGCCTTCCCAGTTTGCCCTCCTCAGAAGAAATTAGCTAGCAAGCAAGCAGGTAGATTTCCTATCACACAAGTACAAAATTGTACTCATCTTCATTTGATACATTAAATCAACTGATAAGGACTTAATTTCATAATTTCCGGGTTAGCACCCTCTGAAGCCCATTAGGAATTTGAGTGGAATATATTTGTGGAAGATTAGCGTGGCGTGGCAACGATTGTTTATCATGTCATGGGGCTGCCATTACCAGACAGAATCTTAATCCTTCGTTTCTAAACTCATTCTAACCAAAAGGGGAAACTATCTATTCCAGCCAAAGCTTTGACTGGGATTCAATGCACAGTTGTATGTCGTAAACGAACATTTCTCTGGTGGGAGCAAAATAACGACTTGTTTGGCCTGCTTTCAAATGGTACGGCTAAATGATCATCAGACCTTCCTCTTCTCCTGGGTCACGTCTCAAAAGGATTTCATCCAGAAAGGATGACAATGATTTCGTCCAGAAAACCTCCCTTCCTACATCAAATGCCCACTACATTAATTCTCTTTTGCTTTCTGCAAATAGCAGATGTACTTCGTAACAAAATATGCATGTACGATAGCGGCAAAATTACAAGGAAGTTATAATGTAGGCAAAATCACACTCAAAAAATGGCCTAACAAACCGCACAAACCATTGGGAGAGATTAGTTGACAACCGCGCGCTACACCTTTTGTTTCAAGCCAGGTCTTTTGTTTCAAGTTATTGTTTCTTTTGTTTCTGACTCACACCGCGCGGATGACATATCACCGCGGGTTGAGTTTAGAAATCACTTGCAAGCTGGTTTCAATTCTATTTCCTTTGATACTCACCAACAAGGCGTTCAGTTTGATTTCCAGTAATATGCGCCATTAGTCACGACTGTTCTCAGCCAAGATCAACCATGTTATACAATGCAGACAATGATCTTCCATGGTTTTTAATCGCGAGTACAGCTCGCAGTTGCTTCTGCCCACAAATAATCACGACATTTTGAAATCCCTCAGCAAAATAATCTCTGGTTGGCAGGCTTCGATAAAAACCCAATAAACTCAGCTAAAATCGTAGGTTATCTTGTAAAATTCAACGCAATGTAGTAATGATGGAGATAATAATTACTTTCACGTAATTTATTTATATTATCTTAACTAAATCATTAAATAAACATCACCCTTCCAGCCAACCACTCAATCTTCATCATCAAAATTATGAGCAACAAGTGTAAATGTCATCTAGTACCGGTAGTTACCATTCCTCCTGCACGATCACCGCGGGGGCGCACACTCTCCGTCATCAATACCCAACCCCAAACGAAACCCAGAATGTTTTGGTTCTTTCTGATTGTCACAAGAACACAAACGAGATTATATCTGTCATCTCCTTTCAAACGAAATAACAAAAAGGCAAGGAAGAAAGAACACTTTCTACGGTTTCGAACGTTGCTCTTTTTCTATGAAGAAAAAGACGTTGTGAAAGCATGGCTCAAATATCCTATTTTTAGCATTTAAGAAAATATCCTTCATCAATGGTTTGGCTTTTAGGTTCAGTTTTCCAGCAGATTTTCTTGATCTGAACAAATTTAATTTCGCAATTCATCATAATATATCGAGGATTCCTGAACAAGAGTTTTGAACCCAGAAAATTAGAAGAAAGAAACAAATCATCAACAACAAAATGTAAACATTGGGTTTTTTGGTTTTTTGCCCCAAATTGACTTCATATCGCTTTCTGTGGAGTTCCATGATTTTCTGGAAGAGGCTATAGTTTCTTACAAAGAAATGAATGTGGCGAGCTGCAGGAAAGCCCTCGGGAAAGCCATGCCCAACATTTCTGCTGGCACCTCTCTCAAACCAGAACAATTTTCCTGGAAAAGGTTTTGTCACACCTGAAAATCAGAAAGATGAGGTCGCCATTAGGGCGTCACGTTGAGGCCCTGATGAGCTCACATACCACAAATCCAATTTTGTGGGTGTGACGAAGGTTAGGTCCTCTTTCTTTGTTGTTATTCAGTCACCAAATATGGTTTCCTAACAGGGATCGATGGAAATTACTCTTTTCTAGCTATTTTATGTCAATAACATATGCGTTTGAAACTACAGGATGTCCCAACAAAATTGTGCCCCATTTGCATGACTGCTGTGGAGGAGCTGTACGTTCTATTGTCCCATTCTTGATAAAGTTGCATTAGGATAGTACATAATCGGCTTCAACTTATGGAGTCTTACCTTGCTATTGCCAAGCGGACAAATGGTTATTGATTTATGGCACATCAAAGCCAAAAAATGCTAGCTTTAAAACACAACTTTCTTTCTCCCCTAAAGATGTCAAAATCATGTTTTGAAAGAAAATTTAAAACGTTGTATTTGTATTTTTTCTTCATTTAAAAATGGCTCAATGTTCATGTGTTATCGGTAAAGAAACAATACCACTAATCTTTTTCAAATTGTAGAAAAGATTCCAACACAGCATCGGAACCCTTTCGTTTGACATCTTAGAGAGCAAATGTGCTGTTTTGAAGCAGTCACTGTTTGACTTTGGTGTGCCAAAAATCATCAACCGCTGGCCAGCTTGGCAAAAAAGGACTCTAACTCTAAGTGGAAAGCATCTTCTATCATTCTAAGATGAGCAACGTGTGAGAGAAAGTTGTTTATCTGAAATTTTCAGGTCCTTTTCCAAAGGAAAAAGCATGCTTAGTGTTGTCAATGACGGAGGTTTGGGGATTCAATTCCCTCAGTTCACGATAGAAAACGACTGCTTTTGTAATCGTTCAGGTATGTTTTCGTAAGACCCCGTTTACACTGTACTGGTACAACTTTGGATCCGTAAACGAAGCGTTATACGGATCAGGAACTGGAGTCTGGGACACAGGCTAGCTAATCCGTAACAAGTTTGCTCCTTTTATTGACAGAATAATTCTGCACTAGAGCAGTGTGAACGCTCTTTAAACGTATCAACTTCGTAACGGATCAAAACTATATTAGAGTAAGCGCATCCAAGAGCCCCCCTCTTTCTTTATTCGTAGCTATCTCTGAACTGCTGCCTCTTCCTTATATGGCTTTCCTGTCACGTGATACGATAAAACAATAGCGAATGTTCGATGGCGCGAAAAATTATCACGCAAGCATAAGTTCCGTTGAATTGAAAACATTTGGGATAGCAGCGAATTTCAAACAAGAAGCACGGAAAGTAAGTTGGATCTTTTGTATACTTTATTTTGCATTACAAATTGCGTTATAAATCTGTTTATATTGCTAAATGATTAGTTTATGAATTGAAATTTGCATTGGTGTGAAAATTGAAGCTGCTGAGAGCTGAAGAATTCGAGTTTTTAGCATCAAAACACAAGGCATGGTGCGACAAGCGTGGGTCGGGCTGCTCGGGCATACCTCGCTCTAAACACAAGTTTATTTTTTGCTTGATATTGGCGATTTTTAGTTTGAATTTTTGCTCAATAGTGAGAAGAGACATGACTTTGTGCTCCGACCAACGAGCGTGGACATCTTTTCGCAATCTGGTGCATGGCTAAAAGTTATTGTATACAAGCGAAACATGGTGAAAAGAGGTATCTTTGGCAAGGAACAGAACACTGCAATTTCGATCGTTATCGCTGTGATGAGAGACAATTTTGTCTCCTTTTCCCATTGCTTACGCAGCAAAACCAAAGTCTATCTCAAGCAAACTATGGGGCACAAATACACTTCATTCAGCGGACACATAAAATCGAAGACACCACTTTAACAGTGTATGGTCACATGACTTGAAATGGATAAAACAAACCTTAGCCGATTTTTAATCTGTTAAGAAAACAAAATTCAAAACACAAGGAAATATCACAAGTGTGTCCGCTAAAGTGCAAACTGTCCAACTTTGGTGTAGAGATGTTTATGTTTATGACGAAAGATTTTTTGGTAAAACATTCGGAAGATATCACTTGCAAAGTCAACAAACAATTCCCCCGAGGGATGCAAAAAGACTACTTTATTTCTTTCTCAATTTCTAATTGTTTACTAAATTTGTCTTAGGCACTTCCAGAAAAAGCAAGCTTTAAAAAGTCGAAATAACTTTTGTTTATAAAAAACAACAACAAACAAGAATTCTCTCCATTCTCGATCACATCTGTGTTTCAATATGTCAAAAAAGTCGCTGTGACAAATTCAACCAGAATGTCACCTCGAAGCTCTGAAACTAAAAAAAAATAACACTTTTTCGAAAATGAGTGAAAAAGTTCACGGTGATATGTATGTAGAGTGCAAAGAAATCGTAAAGAGATACTTTCCAGTGTTTCCACATTGAAACAATAAACCTTTGATAAATGTATAAATGTGATCTCTTGGGATTTGAATATACAAACACATGCATGAAGCGATCAGTTGAATTTCGTTTTGCAAGCTCTGTTTTTAATTTCCGGCTCTTAAAACAGTAGGGAAACAGTATCAGGTATCTTATTTATGTAATTTTAGCTGCAAAAACATGGTTACCCTTGAACCTTTTGTACATGTTTGGACCATGTGCTTGAGAGACTGATCCAGTCAGCAAACAGTCTTTCCAAAGGTTTACCTGAGTGTGGAGTGCATTTTCCGCCAAAATGTGTGTCGATTATTGTTTTATCACTTCTCCTAATTTTGTGTGCCAATGTCACGATATTTTTATTCATGAGGATGGTTTTCTCATTTAACTTCATTTCACGATATTTCTTTTTCGCTATATCCGTTCCTTTCAAACACGGTTTTTCTATTCAACTCTCATTCACTATTGATCGATATTTCTATGTCAACGCCTTTCTCGATTTTTCTATTGTTTGTGCGTTGCTTCGATTTTGCGGTTCTGCACATTGCTTCGGTTTTTCTGTTAGCTGCGCAGACGGCCGTTGCGCATCCTTATGGCAAAAAGGCGCGAAACCACACGAGAGTCTAAAATGAGTGCAAATGAGTGCAAATGAGTGAAAATGCAGGCAACGAACGGCGTTTCCAAAGCAGTATCCTTGTTGCAGGAAATCACTCAATTGCTGGTTGCGCAAACAAACTGATTGAAGTACTACTAGTACTGTTCCCGTGGATGATGCTCATCTCTCAACGCAGCAGCCGCAAACGGCAGCATCTAGGCCTGCTGTGATTGCAGTTTCTAGTCATGCCAGTGGGCCTAGTACAGCAAGCCGTCCTGGTGACCCCGTGAACGTTGTATGCACACTGTTTCCAAAAAACATGAGTTTCTGCATATTCTGTTGGATATCTGTGAAGCAGCTCTGATTCCAATATATGTCCTTCCTCGCCTAGCAGGCCTGAGACTCTGTCAATGTGGATATTCGCACGATTTTGGTTGTTAGCAAACCTGGCGATAGCTTCCCTGTAGAAATCAACCCTTGTTATCATGTGATCAAGACTATTTTCATCCAAATTTCCAGCTTCCAATTGATTGCTAACACTTAGCAGTGACCTGTAAATATGTTGATACGGAGATCGATGTGCCATTGCCACAAAAATCAAGTTTGCTCCCACGTGCAGTTTCACGCCTTTTTGCCATAAGGATGCGCAACGGCCGTCTGCGCAGCGAACAGAAAAACCGAAGCAATGTGCAGAACCGCAAAATCGAAGCAACGCACAAACAATAGAAAAAATCGAGAAAGGCGTTGACATAGAAATATCGATCAGCAGTGAATGAGAGCTGAATAGAAAAACCGTGTTTGAAAGAAACGGATATAGCGAAAAAGAAATATCGTGAAATGAAGTTAAATGAGAAAACCATCCTCATGAATAAGAATATCGTGACATTGGCACACAAAATTAGGAGAAGTGATAAAACAAAAATCGATGCACATTTTGGCGGAAAATGCACTCCATACCTGAGTGGCCTGAGCTACTGTCCTTCCCAGAGACCTTCCATCAAAAAATGAACAAATAAGGGTTGGAAGGAAACCGAGGGGAAAACAGGGGGTGAGGACGAAATGCCGAGAATTCTTAAAGAGCTGTTGTTACCCAGAATCCTTTGCGGTGACGCTGCTGCGACTGTCTGAAAATCAAATTTGGCCTAAGCGGAAAATGTGGATTCATAGTGCAGTCTGTCAGTTGACTCGTCTACAGTGTCAATCTATATTACACCCCCCAGTAACGACCCCGCTGAACCATTTCCCTGCCAAGGTAGAAGGATGACCCGCCAAGAAAATTTGTTTCGCCGCTAATTTTGACTTGAAACGCTCTCCCCGCCGTGTTTCTGTTGGCTCCCCGTTGAAACTTTTATTTCCCCGTCAAAAATTATACGAGTTTCGTCATAGATAATAGCTGAAAATTTCCTTTCCCCGCCATGATATTTCTACTCCCCGTTGAAAATGTTTAAGTTCATAATTTCCCCGCTGTATTTTTAATGTCCGGCGGGGTCGTTACTGAGGGATGTTATATTTTTCGCTTCGGCCAGATTTGATTTCTAAACGCAACCTCGTTCCCAGGCCCACCATTGTCTTCCTTTTAGGTCATCGATGTTGGTACTGACGTAGGAAGCTGGCCCTAGGAACCAGGTTGTTCTAAACGGTCTGAAATTGCAGTGTGCCTGCAAAGGACCCTGGGTGACAATGACTCTTTAACAAACCTTGTCTGCTCTGCAGGGTCGAACGAACGAAAATGGCAGCAAACGAGGAGATGCCAACGAAACCTACAATCGTAGTTGACGACTATGACAAGATGAAATGCGATGGGTCTAAGAAGACAGTTGATTGTGAAGTTGTTCGTGATAGTGCTCCTCAAGGTAAGGGTCAGTTCAAAATGCGTACTATGTTCTAAAGCTCTGAGTTTTCACCTATCTTGAGAGAGCATTTGGTTCCAAATCTTTAATAAAGGTGGATGTAAGATATTATGACCTATTTTTTCAATTGAATAGCTTGAGAGAATCTTTAACCTCTTACCTATAATTCTACCGTTGTTGGACTTTTTAGAAATCTTGAGTATTTTTTCGAAATTACAGCATAACAAAACAATGACCGTTCCCTAAACCAGTATTACCTTGGCTGGAGCAAAAAATTGGAAAAAAGTATACCTTTGGCTACCCTAGAAGTCCGAAAAAGTATGCCTTTGCTCGCGGCACATCCCCAGGTACCTTTCCTATGGCAGAACCCCCCCCCCCCCTCGTAATGTTACTTTCCCTGCTCTTCAGCTTTCCAAGACATTCTGATCATAGTCAATGTTCTGATATTCTCGGGTGGGGGGGGGGGGGTTCTTCCATAGTAAAGGTACCTGGGGATGTGCCGCGAGCAAGGGCATACTTTTTCGGACTTCTAGTCTAGCCAAGGGTATCCTTTTTTGCAATTTTGGTCGTGCAACGGTCTAGCCAAGGGTATCATTTTTGAAAATATTGGTCTAGTGAACGGTCATGATATCATATTTGGTACAAATTTGACAAATTGGTCCAGGAAATGGTCAAAATTGGTCTAGCCAAGGGTACCATTTTCGTAAAAATTGGTCCAAAGAATGGTCAAATCGGTCTAGCCAAGGGTACCATTTTCGTAAGAATTAGTCTAGCCAACGGTACCCTTTTGGAGATGCTCGCGGCAGACCCCTACCCAAAATTTGGCCAAGAACCCCCCCCCCCCCGTGCTGTTGTCTTACCTTTGTATGCCTATTGTTTAGCTTCTGCCAATATTCTCCCAAAGCTTTATTTTGCCTCCGTAACTCCGTAGTCTAGCAGTGTTCTCGTAGCCTGATAACCAGACCCGATTTGAAATCTGGTCTGGTTATCAGGCTATCTTCTCGGGGTTATCTCGCAATTTGGAGGGGATTTAGAAGCATGGAGCCGTGCGTTTCACATTGTCTTTGGTTTCTTATAAAATATACATGCTTTATTCCTTTCAGTGAACCCAGTGACTCCAATCAAGTTTGAAATAATCGTGAAACCAGCTGTGAAGAGTCCACCAAGTATCTCAATGTCACCTTTGAAGCCAGCTCCTGCTACTGTTAGATGCAAGCTAGCTGAAGAGCGTAGAAAGGTAATACTTCTTGACGAAAGTTTGCGATCCAAGTTAACGCTGGGCAGATAGGAGAAAAATCTTAGCAATAACAGCTTACAACCAATTGAAACAAATTTTTGAGAGTAAAAAAGTCCAAACACCCACTAAGATGAGACTACTTAAGAGTCACATAGAGAGCATATTCTTGTATAATAGCGAGCTTTGGACCCTCACCAAAAAGCTTGAAAATACAATAAATGTCTTCCAGAGAAATCTCCTCCGCAAGGTCCTCAATATCAAGTGGCCCAATACGAAAGAATGAAAATTGATGAATGGAGCAAAACAATAAAGGGAAGAAGATTAAGTTGGTATGGACACCTCTTAAGACTGCCAGACAATACACCTGCAAAAACTGCATTAAGAGAAGCTCAGAGATATGTAAAGAAACCAAGGGGTGGACAAAAGTTAACATGGATAAAAATGATTGAAAAAGATCTTGAGACAGCAAGGGTGATGGTTGCAAAAGAAGATGGAACGATCTTTGTAGCGACTGATGAATATCTAGCAAATAATAGGCCGTTATGGCAGTCCGTAGTTAACCGCGCTATGTTAAATTAAACGAAATGCGTATCAGATAGATAAAATACTATACATGACCTTTCAGCTATTAAAAAAAGGATTTAGACCATTAATAACCCATTCAAAATGACACAGTAAACCAGCTTCACTGAAACAAGGTTGAACTCTTAACGAAAGAAATGCATTCGATTTTTTGGAGCGACTAGCTAAAGAGAAATAGGAGGATTAGATTTTCGAAAACAAACAATGAAGAAATTTTCATTCGATTTTCACTAGATACCCTTTTAGCTACCTAACGTTTGGATTCTTTAACAGAGTCAAGAGCAAGAACTCAAATCTCGATTGAAGGAACGCGACGAAAAGATTCTAATCGCTCAAAAGATTAAAAATGAATCAGAAGAGATGAAGCAAAGGGCGAGAAAAGATTTGTTCGAGAAGAAGATCAAGACAAGTGAAGAGATTTTAGCCATGCAGACTCAAGAGAAATGGAAGAAAGCGGCAGCGAAGGCTAGAAGGCTTGAAGAAGCAAGGAAAATCGCGGAGGAGAATGTAGCAGCAAAGGTCAAAGATGCAGAACAGAAGCTAGCAAAGGAAAGTGTGGTAAGACTTATTTTTTATATTCAATCAAAATTTTACAATACAAGTTACTTTTTGTACTTTTTACAAGTTACAAGCTACTTTACGATACTACAAAAACGATACCTTGCAGAGCAAAAGTCTATGGCAACTCCGCAGCCATTACATAAAACTAAAGACTAAAAGCTAAGACTGATTAAGATTAAAGTTCTACCGGCTGCCCCTACCCGTTTAAAAAATCACCAAAACTCGATTATCAAGCTTATCATAAAATATTCATTTTGATCTCTTTGTTCGGTAATTTAAATATATTTCAAGATGATAAAATGTTTGTTTCGTTATTTTAATAAAGTGACTTGTTGAAAAATCTTATTCTGAGCGATACTCTTCAAGGAACGTTGTAAATCTTACCTGAGAGCCAAAAGCCACTATCAAAATTTTGGGATTTTTATATCCTTCGAGTCTAAAATGATAGTTAGTGTTTTTGTGACATTTATGACGAAAATTGAAGCTTAGTATACAAAGAGAAGTTATACATAGGGAAATAATTTGGTCCTCGATGCCAAAAATTGGAATTTGAAGATCGGTCTTGCTATTAAATTTCGGTGATCTAAGCGGGAGCAAATTTTTGTGACACCCGGTAAACTTTTTCCTGAGATAAATTAGGCTGTCATTTTGCTTCATAAATAATGCCAATATGCCGCACCTATGATTGACAGATTTTGATACTTAGTAGCAGGCTGGTATGAGCGATTTGTTTTGCGTTTTAAAAGTTGGCACTTGTAACTTCTTGCAGGGTATTTCAGAAAAAACGCAACCCAACTGTATCTAAAGTTCTACAAGAAACGTTAACATTTGAATCAACTTGATGCATAATATCTGAAACTTGAAAGCACACTCTATCTCCTTTCCAATGATTTTATCACTTAATTGACGTTTTCGTAAATATGGCCTATTTCAGATGCAGGACAGTCATAGCTCATTTACCTGGACGAAAACCCACGTTTGTGAGAGCATCATTTAATCATTCTTAAGGTGACCTGAAGCGAAAAATTTTTTTGTTGCAAATGAACGGCACTGGCGAATGATAAAGAATCCAAATTTGTCTTTTACTTACCCTAGAATATCACCTGATTGAAAATGAAATAAAATGAGATGAAATGAAATGAAATGAGATGAAATGATACGATGTTTAGAA
Organism: Aurelia coerulea; assembly: GCA_039566865.1. Classification (NCBI taxonomy): domain Eukaryota; kingdom Metazoa; phylum Cnidaria; class Scyphozoa; order Semaeostomeae; family Ulmaridae; genus Aurelia; species Aurelia coerulea. Next base: position 16,031,066 of record CM076962.1, read on the forward strand.
AGGCATTTCAACTGAAGAAAAGTTTTTGAGTCGATTTCCCTTTGGAAACATTGTCAACCTTATACATTTTCTTTACTTTTTGCAAACAAAATGACGTCATCAGTCAATCATGCAAAATAGTGGATAAATCTCAAATGAAACAAGGTATCAAATGCACCTAATGGGAATAAATTTGCCTTTTTCTTACCCTAAGGCATCACCTCAAGTGCTTCTAGGCCTGAAAAGTTTCGACAAATCAAAACTGTCTTGTAATTTTTTACAGTAGAAAAAGTGTTGATTTGCTCTTATAACATGCTGCATTTGAAATCGGCCATACTTACTAAAATAAGAATTAAATGATAAATATTCCATTAATTTATCCAAACTGTTCATCATTAGAAAGCAGAACGATTGTACTTTCAGGCGGTACACATCACAACATGAGCAGATTTTGTAATACAATAACAACAGTTGCGTTTGATTGACACCTCAATTCAAAGCGATTAGCGGCTGCAGACAAAGGAAATTCTCTCAACCAGTAATTCAAAACGAACAAAGCCGCAAAAGTTTCCCCAAAACTAGTAGGGCAAACTCTTGCCTTGTGCAAGCGAAAGATGGTTTTTAAGGGAAGTTATGTGCTTGTAGCGAAAGAAGAAGGGTAAATCTAAAGTTCTGTCGCTTAGATTATGTTTATTTGATTTAGGAGCTGTTTTGCAATCGTTTCATTTTAAGCCCTAAAGACGCGAGAATTACAATGCTTTCTGCTCCGCTCCTGAATCAAATAAATATAATCTAAGCGACAAAACTTTAGATTTACCCTTCTTCTTTCGCTATAAGCACATAACTTCCCTTAAAAACCATCTTTCGCTTGCACAAGGTAAGAGTTTGCCCTACCAGTTTTGGGGAAACTTTTGCGGCTTTGTTTGTTTTGAATTATTGGTTGAGAGAATTTCCTTTGTCTGCAGCCGCTAATCGCTTTGAATTGAGGTGTCAATCAAACGCAACTTTTGCTATTGTATTACAAAATCTGCTCTTGTTATACATCAAATCTGCTAACATCTTATCATCTGTTTACGATTTTCAATTGTTACTGGGTTACTTTTTTCTGAAATACACCGTCGATGGAAACAGAAATGGTTGTCATTATTGACAAGTTTCCTCTATCATTGTCTAAAAATATGCATGAGAAACTTTGAGATAAAGGTCTTGTCTTCAGTTGCAAAAAAGTCAACTATCTTTGTTTTTGTCGTTTTTGCCGCTAACTGATGGTTGTTGTCAAAGTCGGATCCTTAATATCAAGACTTTACTTCTTTGCTGGACTTGCCCCAAGTCTCTTCCGCGAAAATGAAAACCAAAACCATACCTCTGCGCTTTCCTTTCTCTCCTTCCTTCGCAGAGGCTTTCCTACTCTCATACGCAGCGGGGTAATTTTTGTTGGCAACTTGTTTCGTTATGAATACGGGAGACTTGGGCAAGTCCACTTTTTTGCAAATGTAACTGATTTCATCATCAGGTTTCAGTTGAGCTCCGAGAGAAAAACTTGCAGAAGATCATTGAAAAGCAGCAAGAGCATGCTCGCAAAATCAAAGAAGCGAAAGAAAAAGTTGAGCAGCAAGAAAGAGAATTGAGAAAGGAGATTGAACAAAAGGAAATAACGGCACAGAAGAAGAGAGAGGAGCTGCTTGAGGAACGAAAGGAACAACTGCGAAAACAGCTCATGCGCGTTGAGGAGAGAGCAGCGATCAAGAAAAGAGAGAAGGAATCACAAGGGTAATCCATTTCATTTTCGTCACCCAAGACATTTGTTTCTGTACTGTATTACTATTTCAATAAACATTTGTAAAGATCCAGTGAGGTAGATAATTAGACTTGCTCCAAGTCTACTCCGTGGTCATAGCGTTAAGGTAATGTGTCACCTCTTGTGTACGCCTCCGCAGAGGTAAATATATTACTGTAGCGCTGATAGACCATGGAGTAGACTTGGAGCAAGTCTAGTAGATAATGCAACAGTAGACAGGCTTGCAACCTTGGACAGAACCTATGATAAAGTACTAAGTGCTTTAAATCAATTTCACCCCCCCCCCCCCCCTTCCCAATCGTATTCTCTCTCCATTCCAACGAAAAGAGAATCTGATGTTTGCTCGATGCTGCAAATTTGGAACTTTTCGAACAAATCACAAAGAACGGTTTTATCCGACTGGACTTTGAAGGTGCTGTAAAAAGGTGAAGGTGTCGAAAGTGCAAGTCCCTAATAGTTTGAACCAAAACCCAATGATGGAGCCAAGCTCTCCGCGATAAGGCGTTTTGCTCTCCGACAATGTGACTTACATTTAAGGATTAATTAGGATGAATAGTAACCCTCAACTCTTTCCATCCAGAATTCCCTTGAAACGCCGTAAAACTAATAAGAAAACGAATGATTTCAAGCAAAGGTTCCCGAAAAATCATTCAAATTTTCCAAGACGGGAGGGCTTGAGTTTGTGAGGGGGATCCCCAACCTCGTCCCCAGGGCCTTTTGTCATATTAGGACGGAGGCGAATATGACAAAGGCCCTGGGGACGAGGTTGGGGGATCCCACTAGTTCTTCACCCCACCTAGCGCCACCACTGCCTAAATTCTACCCAAACTGCGGGAATGCATGTTACTATCTTTTGAATTCGTTTGGTGGTCCGCTATAGGATGCTTTTGCATGATCATTTATCTGCAGTTGATAATCTTCATTAACGGATCTTTGAACTACGAAATAATCACCGAATATATTTTCTTCTCATATTTGAAATCGTTACAATAGCCACCGTATTAAAGAAGCTTCTAATGACTTTTAGACTATTCGTAGCGCAATTCGATGTTTAGGGAGTTCATTTCTTCATGAATTTGCCGAAATAGAATTTGATTCCTTTCTATCGACTCGCACACTTGGCTTGGTTTGATCACAGTACCACAAGATCTTCTTTCATTCGGGTAAATGCTGAGAAGGGACCGCGCTTTCACTGCACCAGTTGTGATCTGTTACAACCGTTACAACGCTGTCACACCAGACTCTCTAAAATAAAAGATTAGCTGGAGTAATGTAAACGGGAGGCTGATCTGTTGCACCGTACAGATCCAAAGTTTTACTGGTACAGTGTAAACAGAGTCTGCTGGTTGAATAATGGAAAAAACATGCAACGATGTAACAATTGTACGTCCCATTCGCTGGTCCCATTCCTCTCAGCCGAACGCGACTTTTTAACCCTATCCAGACTAGGCTTTTTGAAACTTTGGGGAGACTAGGGGGGGGGCACAAAGTGCCCCCCCTGGTTTATCTCAGAATCATAAGTGCTAGAGACTTGAAACTTGGCACAAGTAACAAACATGATAAGGCAAACAAGATTGTGTGATTTGTTTTCGTTTATGTCACGTGATTAAGTGCTGACGTCAGCAAATGTTGCTAATTTGGGTGTAAAACAACATGTACTTTGTCGCGTTGTATCTCCAAATTGATAAAATATATCGATGTGATATTTGAAACATAAAAGGATTATATCCTTGTAATTCTTATTTTGAAATTTTGGCTTTGTAAGTCTAATATTTTTGCTGATGTCAGCATTTATTTATTTTGTACGAGAAAAATAGCGTTTTTGTCTAAAATTGATTATAAATTACTTCTGAAAATAGCAAAAAATGCAAAATATACATAAAAAGACCTGCTGCATCATATTATGTCACTCCTTTGTCTAAAAATGAAGCATAACATGGTTTTTCGTCAGTACGCATGCGCAACAACCAATTGTTGATGACGTCATCAAAAATCAATAAACTATATATCAAATGAAAGCTTGTTTCAAGACGAGTTCAAAAATGTTTGTCTCATTGCCATAGAGCCAGTGGTTCCAAATCTATGACTTAAAAGGTATTTATTTGGCGGAGCACTCAATTTAAAGTCATGTGTTGACCCCCGGAATAAGTTTCAAAATTTTTGAAATTGACATGAAAAGATGTCTCATAGATAGAAACTAAAAGTCACAAAAAACTAGACTATTCTAGAGATACTCGATGAGCTGTGTGGAAAAGTTTACTAAGGGTTAAGATAGCCAAAAGAGCTAAATCGCAGAATCTGCCCTGTTTAAAACTCTGGTTCAAGCATCGTTCTTTTTTTGCCGTGTCGGATTGAAATGAAAATTGTTAAAATGGCCATTTTTCGAAATGCACAAGCGCAGTGGCTGATCACACAGAAACCGTGGACCATGGCCAAGAATTGATTAATTAAACGCGGCAGAAATACGATGTTTAAATCAAGTCGTTTTTCTGCCGATTGATACGACAGAGCTGGTGAACTCCTGCCGTTTTACCTATCTAAAAATGCAGGTGATTTAAAGGTGACCTGAAGCGAAAATTTTTATTAATGCAAATGGATGGCGCAGTCGAATGACAAAGAATCCTGTTTATATTTCTTTGATAACTCATTTCGTTTTCAAGTTATCCACTGATATCAAGTTGCAGCTGATGACGTCATTTTGTTTGCAAATCAGGAGGATAACATATGGAAATATAACTGTATCTGATCGTTGAAAGGTTACAGTTGTGAGAAATATTTCAGCTGAGCTGAATAGATGTTATATAAATTGCCTCATGACTTAATATGATGTTTAGAAAGGCATGTTGATTGTGCAAAGTTTTTTAATTAGATTTCTCTTTGGAAACATGGCCAACCTTGTATACTTTCTTTACATTTTGCAAACAAAATGACGTCATCAGCCAATCGTGCAAAACAGTGGATAACTCAAAAATGAAAGAAGGTATCAAAAAAATTTAAACGACATTCTTTATCATTCAACTGTGCTATTCATTTGCATCAATAAAAATTTTCGCTTCACACCACCTTTAAACATTGTTTTCATGTCGAATTTGATTGACACTTGAAAGTTTTTGGCCGCATCTATTAAATTCGACACGGCAAAAACGATGTTTAACTGGGCCTAGAAGTTTTAGATCCTTTACTTCACTCAGACCGCGTTTAAACTGTACCGATAAACTAACACTTTTGATCCGCTACAAAGTAGTAACGGTCCAAGAGCATTTACACAGCTCCTGAACAAGGTTTTCTATAGACAAAGAGAACAAAAGTGTTACAGATTAAAAGAAACAGTGTAAACGGCAAGCTGATCCATTCTACTTCTGTTGCGGATCAAAAGTTTCTACAGGGTGTCCCAAAAAATGTATAGAGTTGGTTGACTCCAGCGATGTGAAGTTAGCTTTAATAAATGGCTTATCACTCTCAAAATGTTTCTCGATAGTTAACTTGAGCAAAGAGACCTCGTTTGTTGGTATTGGCGCTTTGAGAGCAGAAATAGCAATCTAGAAAGCTCCAATTTGCGTCCACTGGCAAGCCAGAGCTTTGGCCTTTTGGCCTAGCAAATTCCTGAACCACATCGACATTAAGAACTGAAATTAACGAAAAATTAAGAAACTTCCCAATGGGTTATACTGGGGGATGACTTCTGGAAAACAGATGAACTCAAGATCTAATATTGTTCAAATTGTATCAAGACTCGTTGATTCATACGCTGTGCCTAAAGGCTAAAGCTCTGGTTTGCAGGAAGAGGCAAATGTGAGCTTTCAAGATTGATATTTCTCCTCTCAAAGCACCAATACCTACACACGAGGTATCTATGTCCAAGGTTCAAGTTAACCATTGAAGAACATTTTGAGAGTAATTAGCCATTGATTAAAGCTAAATCCACAGCGCTAGAGTCAACCGAATCCGTATACATATTTTTTGGGACACCCGGTATTTGATCAAAAGTTTAATCAAAGGTATGGATCAAAAATTCCTTTTCTGGAGTAAGAATTCTTGGAGGCAATCTGAGCCTGCAGGACCTATCATTTTCCGTTGTACCAATCATACAAGCACGCTCTAAAACAAAAGGGGAGACTTTGAACAAAAAAGAAGCATTTATATTTTATGTACTTGTTTCTGATGTCAAACGATCTTGCAAACTTGAAGCCTCTAAGATGACGTAATGACTTCAACTCCAAACCGTTGTTTACTCTAATGATAGCTGTTACCATATGGATTCTGCGATAATCAAAGTTTCTTTAATTCACGATGTTACTTGCAAAACATAGCTAACCCAATGTAGATGCTAATTCACGGTAGCACAGCGCAAAATGCTTCCCAACGATGAATCAACATTGCGTACAACTACAAATAACGTTGTCTTCAACCTCCTGGAAATGCTGGCAAAGGTCTGTGATTTTGTTCGTAAGATGGCATCTCAGGCGGGGGGAAAATCCATTAATCATCTGCAGAGAGATTACTTAGCAATGAAATTAACTGTCCTACGGTGCAAGAAATTGTTTTATTTGCCGCCCTTTTCATATCATTAAATGAAATGGCAGTTTAGCTATCTAGAAAAGGGTCTGAAACGAGCGACACATTACTGCTGAATGATGGATTCTCAAAATCCACGCACGTTCCACTAGACGTGACTGTCAGTTAAAAAATAAAGGGAAGTATTCCCAGTAATTCCATAGGAATCAAATCAACAAAAGGCTCATTTGAAGATGAGATATTTTCTGCTGAATGGCGATGAAAATAAAGGCCTGGTTTCTAAATAGTCGTAAAACAGACCCTCAAGCAGCACGAAAATTGCGTGTGACCAGTGTCAGACCAAAAGATACTTAGGACATGGCTCAATAGACTGACTACAATGAGTCCCAACGACCATATCAACAGTCTAATGGCTCAATAAATTAACCCTATTTTCCTGCAAATATTCTCAAGGCTTTTTTCTGTTGCCATAGTTCTGAAGGCGAGGTCACACAATCGTTTGAACTATATAGAAACCAGGATTGACAAGGCCTGAACGAAAACTCGATGCCAGCTTTTAAGGGTTGAAAACAATTTCCTTGTTCGTCTCTCAAAATGTCTAAGCTAAATGATGTTAATCGGTCTTAAATGTTCTTCTTAATCATAACTGTCGGATGTTAAAGTTCTTTAAGCTTTTGCACTAGCATGCTCAACGTCTCCGTTAACTTTTTCTTGGCGTTCTTCAACTTTCTTTTCGCCTTTGTTTTCATCTCGACCCTCATCGCCGCTCTGGCCTTCTTTCGCCGGTCTTCTGCGAACGCGACGATTTCTGCGACGTCTTTGGTTTCTTGGTTTCTCTTCATCCTGAAAGCAAATAAACATAGATAACTTCTAAGAATACATCGCTTGGTGGATACTACGAAAATTAAAGGTAGTGTGCCATGGTAAATAGGCTCCTCTATAAATAGAACAAAGAAATCACGCAGACACGCACAGAATTGTTTCTTAGCAAGATAAAAATCATATTCTTAGGCCGTCCTTTATTGGACATCGATTTTGCACAAACCCTTCAAGGTGACCTGAAGCAAAAACTTGTATTGGTACAAATGAACGGCACTGTAGACTGACAAGGAATCCTGTTAAAATTTGTTTGATATCACGTTTCGTTTTCAAGTTAGCCACTGATTTTAAGTATCAGCTGATGACGTCATTTTGTTTGCAAATTATTAGGATCCTTATGGAAAGTGGAAATATAGCTGTATCTGATCTTTGAAAGGTTAGTTGTAGGAGACCTTTCAGCTGAGCAGAATAAATGTAATGAACACTATCTCGTGAACTGATATGACGTTTATGAAATATCTTTCTTTGGAAACATAATCAGCCTTGTATACCATAAAAGCTCTATTACGCCCCCCTCTCTAATAAGCCCCTTCCCTTTGATCCAATATTTTAACTAAGCCCCCTCTCTATTAAGTCCACCCACTTATATCAAGGTTACCAAAGATTTTAAATTTATTGAGCTAAATAAGTTTGCATGTTAATTTAGGTATGGTTTGAGATGAAACTGTGTCGAATTTATGTATCTGACTTATAAAATTGTATGTTTAATTCGCAAAATATGGTATAAAAGAACTAAAAAGCTATCATATATATTCATGCCATTTGATTTTTTGGAATAAGTCCCCCTCTCTAATAAGCCCCTCCTCTGGAGTGTCCGAAATTAAATAAGCCTCCGGGGGCTTAATAGAGCATTTACGGTACTTTCTTAACATTTTGTAAACAAAATGACGTCATCAGCTAATCATACATGTCAGTGGATAGCTCGAAAATGAAATAAAGTATCGAAAATTTTAAAGTACATTCTTCATCACTCAACGGTGCTATTCAGTTGCATCAATAAAACATTTCGCTTCAGATCACCTCTAAACGTTGCAATATTTACGTCCAACAAAAATGTGAGAACATAAATTCTGACAAGATTCTAGGATAGAAACCGCAGGATCCAGGCGTGAATATTCTTCCAACGTTTTTAAATTCTAAAGCTTTGAATGAAACTAGTCAAAGCTGGAAAACTAAATCTGACAAAATGCAACGCTAGCAGGCACTACAATAAAAATCCGCGTATAAGAACCCAGTGGATTAAAGGGTCGGCCATGAAAATGGCGGCAACAAAGGCCAACCAAGAGATAGCACGTGCAAGGCATGCTGGATGAAACAGACCCTGTAAGAACCCACAGGCTGCAATTGTCAAATTGCCAATTGCCTTATAAGAACCAATCCATTGTATTTATTGTTTAAGAAACCAGGCCGACTTGCAAAATTGTAGGTTCTTGTACGCGGGGTTTTACTGTATCAACATCTCTTTGAGAATAAAAATCATGTTCGTTGCAGATAAAAACAATGACCAGCAAAAGACAAGAAAAAGAGAACAACAACTCACCCCGCTTCTCTGTTCTCTTTCACCATCGCTGCCTCTATCCTCGTTGTCTTCAGAGTTTCGCTGACCTCTGTAAAACACAACAATTAATTAGCTGATTTTATAAATGATAAGATGATACACGCCTAACAAGGCCTAAATGGGATCATTTTTTTTATATCTCTATGTTAATGGCCTTGGGGTAGACACTGTCTTTAGCTCCTTGGGGTATCGTTGTAGTAGTATTGCAGAGTAATTTTGTAAGTAGTGTTATGTAGCACATAATATATATTGTAGCATTTTATTGGAATATAAAAATTAGGGTCATCGGGAATCTCTGTTTGCCTAAGCGACACCATCAAGTCAAATAATACAGAGAAAGAAGCGACTCAGGTAATCAGTCTATATATTAACTATAGGGCTCTAAACAAATTCAGAACTTCCCCTCCAGTAACAAGGTGGTTTTTCCGACTAGGTTCATACCCGCATTATAATAAAACCGGGAGTACATCGCTATCAAAGGGATATAAAAAGATGTGTAAATGGAAAAAACTGGACAGCAATTATCAATGTAGGAGGCTAGGATGTCATGAATCTTTCTTAATCATTGAAGATACCTTTGGTTACCTGCAGTGGCGGATACTTGGGGGGCGACGGGGTGCGATTGCCCCCCAATGTTGGCTAGAACAAAGACCTTTTATTCGAAAACAATCGAAACAAACAATACTTTTAATTAGAACAATAGCTTGGCCCCCCCCCCAATATTTGGCAAAGTGTCCGCCACTGGTTAACTGGCAAGTATGATATTTGCGAATCGATTAAATATGAAAATCTAGGAAGAGTTTATTTGCCATCTAAAGATAAAAACTTCTGAATAACTCTGAACATGATTACCTTGGCTGTCTACGATAAACTCTTTCATCACTTCTCTCCCCATATCCCCTTCCACGGCCGCGACCACGACCCCTACCGCGTCCACGTCCTCTACCACGTCCACGTCTTGGTCTTTCATCCCTCTCCTCTCCATCTTGTTCTTCTACTTCTCCGCCTGACTCGTCACTACGTGGTGAGGGGCGTCTTCGACCTCTGTATGGTCGTCCATAGTAATTGTTGTAGTACCGAGGACTACCTCTGCTCCTTCTTCCTCTGCCCCTACAAATATAAAAGCAAGGATATTTTACAGACTATCAAAGATATGACAAAAAGGTCTTCTTCTTGCGTGTAATGCCATTGTACAAAAATAAACAAGGAAAGAAAGTAAAATATAAGCTCTTTAATGCGAATTGAAATAAGCATGACGTTTCGAGCATAGCCTGTTATCAAGCAAAGAAATATTAGTAGAACCCACACTAATCAAGCTAAAAGAACGGCTTATCAAGGATTATCAAAAATATGGTTTTCTTCCTAACCATTTTCAAGTAACCAAAATTTTTGAAATTGTCGATTTCGGACAGTGAGGGGGAACAGGGTATGCGCATCCTACTTGTTGGGAAAGGCGCTGACTCTGTTGAGAAAGATTGAGACACACAATGCTTGTCAACGAAATCATTGCTCCCCGAAATTTTGCAAAGTGTGTCTGCTAAAGTTCATTTGGCACAAGCCCAATGTATGTTGCCACATTTTGGTCCCGATGATTCTACAAACCGTTACACTGTTTCCAGAGGGCAGACATGATGATGATGATGATGAAGTAAATCGTTACTGCGCATACAATCTGGAGCCTTTTAGAGGATTCCTTGAGGCTCACAAGTTAGCCTGTTCACATGCCCAAAAACTAATAACATCAGCCTATTACAATTCGAAGAATACAGGGTTGGATTTACTCTAGTCAATCAATATCAACAATGTGACCTAACCTGTATCTGCGACCTCTCCCCTCTCCATCAGCAGCGTCCTTGTCTCTATCATCTCCCTCCTCCACTTCTACATCACTATCCGATCTTTCTTCTTGTTCCTCATCTGATCTTCCTCCATAGCGTCCTCCACCGCGACCATAACGCCCACGCCCCCGGCCATAATAACCACCTCTTCCTCTGTAGTATCCCCTGTCATATCCACGTCCTCGGTTTCCATAATATCCATAACGTGGGTGACGGTTTGCTGGAATGAAGACAATCAAAGCTTGCTATTCCTTCTTGTTGAGTTACTGATTTACTTGCATGAAATATTTTGGTGATTGTGATTACTTTTAGATCTAGTTTGATTTTCTAGCTGTAATCTAATTTGTATTTTTGTACATTTTAGCCTGGGCCCCTACTGAGAGGCTACCATGGATAAAAAAGGTAAAATGAAAATAAAAGCACATTCACGATGCGTGAAGGATTCAACTCTAATGTTTAAGAACCAAAACATTAATATAAGGGTCAGACAAAAACAGACCCTTACAAAAACCCTTCTTAAGGTGCTTGCAAGTCATAAGAGCTCAACAAACAAAGCTCATTCCCATCACATCCATAATTAAATCAAAAGTCCTGAAGCTCTACGGTCACACCAAACGCTGTACTCAAGGCGTAAGCAAAATCTGCCGATGTCGCTGAACAATGCGGTCAAAGACCGAAATTTATGGAGACAATTGTCACATGTTGATGCGCAATCCGCCGAAGGCGGAGAAGGCGAACGATGAAGTCATAAAGTGTTTGCTGCAAAATGGGCAAAAGTAGGCGAGGGAAGCATATTTTAGAAATCTTTCAATTATTCTTATATTCGCCAGTTTAATCAAAATAGCATAATTCAGTTACCAATAATTGTTCTTTTTCAGCTTTAAAATTGGATCTGTCTTTTTTATGTTGCATTATTTTCAAACAATTTTACATTTGTGTACTTTACAGATAGCTAATCATTCTTTTCTCTGGCCTCACCTAATCATCATAATGTAAAGTATATAGAATGCTTGAAAGAAAATGAATGTTTGATTCAAATTTCAAATTTAATGCCTTTGATAAAGCTGAGAACTTAAGACAGTTATTGGATTTCATCAATTGTACTTATTAAAGACATATGAAAAACACATTCGTGCAAGGAGCACAACGGTACCTAAACATTAGAATTTCCACAGGGGTATTCTATCAGATCCATGATACATACTGTATGTTCCTCATAACAAGCTTCTGAAGCCCCTTTATTTACTAACATGGGGTCAAACGGGCTAGCTGGTTAATCCTTTCAACATAAATTTGGTGGCAAGCGGAAGAGAGAATTGATAGCCTTGCTTAAATCATCTCAAAATACGGGCCTTTTCAATTGCATAAATAAATTAAATATTAACTTTGCTAACAAAAAGGCAACCAAACTACAGTAGTTGACTCAGATTAGCGTATATCAATATTATTTCATGAACTCTTAAAGTTTCTCATTGATCCATCATCATTGTCAACTGCTGAACTAGATGATGTTTTATATTTTGGGGGCCATGAATGTTAAAAATACCAACCTTAAAATGAATCCTGCGATCCTAAGGATGAATCAAATTAAACTAATATCTAAAGGATTCTTCAGACAAGAATCTTCAAAATCAGCTCAAAACTGGCCTGAACAAAGCTCTTAAGGAAACTAATTATTACTGAAACAATTAAAATACAGCAAAGCTACTTACGTGCATATTTACTTCCTTGCACAGGTTCACCTTCTGGGCCAGTTACATTGGATGCTTCAAAGCCCTGAAATCATCATAGATAGATCATTATATAATGACAGCTTCTTTCCAGGATTCAAATTTCAAATCTAATGCTTTTGATAAATCTCAAAACTTAAAGCACTGTCATTTGATTTCATCAATTTTACTTGGTTCAGAAAGACGAAATCATATTTTTTGCAAGGAGTACAAAGGTACCTATAACATAACATAACATAACATAACATAAATAGATTCTGTTTGAGGCTAAAAGCCTATTACAGTTCAAATTTTTTAATACTTATAATTTTTCATTATGTATAGTCTCATTATAACATAGATCTAGGGATCGGCTGTAAGGGTAAAAAGGAAAGATTTGTTCAAAAACATGAGCCTTCATCTAAATTTTAGGGTCCATCCTAAAAGGGGGCATGTTGTAACCGATGTTTGATGTTGAGTATGTTATACTGGGACAATACCGTACGATCTGAAAACACGAGTTTCCCCATATTTAAATAATATTTTATTGCCTAAACAAAATTGGGTCACATGAGTATTTAATGTCGCCATAGTAATCATCCAGTTTCTTCTTGAATGAGTTCAATGATTTCGCATTTACTATATCTCTTGGAAGATGGTTCCATCCATGTGCAACTCTGACACTATAGACACGCTTTCTAACATTTGTGTTATATCTTTCTGTAAAGATCTTTGCTTCGTGTCCCCTGGTTTTTCCATATGTGTCCATTTTCAACACAGACTTTACATCATAGCAACCATTTATATATTTGTATGTCTCAATCATATCTCCCCGGAATCTTCGGTAAACTAAACTTGGAAGAGCCAATCGCTTTAGTCTCTCTTCGTATACAAGATCTTTCAGTCACGGTACCATCTTACTTCCTCTCCTCTGAACGTTTTCGATTACCTTTATGTCCTTTTTGTAGTAAGGGGCCCATACAATGTTGCCGTATTCCAAGTGGGGTCTAACCAAACTTGTAAATAATGTTTTGAACATTTCCTTGTCTATATAATCAAAGGATCGCCTGATTAGTCCTAAAATACCATTTGCTTTCTTGGACACTCTGTCAATATGTGATCGAAATTTCAGTTCATTGTCGATGTACACTCCTAAATCTTTCTCACATTCCGTTGATTCAAGTGCAACAGGGTGATCTTCCCTTAACATGTTATATTGGTGTGCTGGATTTCCTCTACCCATATGCATAACTTTGCACTTATCTGCGTTAAATCGTATTTGCCATGTTCTAGACCACTCTTGCAAAGAATCTAGGTCCTTCTGTAACTTCTCTCTGTCCTCATCATTCTTGCACTCTGCAAATATTTTTGTGTCATCAGCAAACATTTTAATCATGCTAGTTACTATTTCTGGCATATCATTAACATAGCATATGAATAAGAGGGGTCCAAGGACACTGCCTTGGGGAATACCACTGTTAACAGGTGCCCAACTAGAGGGTGCACCATTCACAACAACTCTCTGTCTTCTCCCTATCAGAAAGTCCTGTATCCAATTCAAAAGTTTTCCTTGAATACCATAGCTCTCTAATTTAATCAGTAACCTCCTGTGTGGTACTGAATCAAAAGCTTTGGCAAAGTCCAAGTACACTACATCAATGGGTATTCCATCATCTAAAAATCTTGTCCATACATCCACTGACTCTATCAACTGTGTCATACATGATCGACCTTCTATGAAACCATGTTGAGATTCAGACATCAATCCCTTTAAATGCTCTATAGTCTTTTTCCTGATAATCTTTTCCATAATTTTGCATGCAATAGATGTTAAACTGACTGGTCTATAATTGTTACTAGCAGTTCTACTACCCTTTTTGAAAATGGGAGTTATGTGAGCATCCTTCCACTCCTTTGGCACTACTCCTTCACTTAGAGATTTTCTGTACAATATTGTAAACGGTATTGTCAGTTCTTTGCTGGCTTCTTTAAGTACCCGCGGGTGCAGGCCATCCGGTCCAGGTGACTTGCTAGCATTCAAAGCCTTCAAGTATTCATAAACGTCTTCCTCTTTTATTTCAACATTTTCTAATAGAACATTATTGTGTCTGTCTTGGAAGGTTGGTAAATTCATCATATCTTCGTCAGTAAATACACTTGAAAAGAACTCATTTAACTCATTCGCTTTCTCTTGGTCGTTATTCGTGGTGGTCCCATCATTCTTTGTCAAATTGGAAACACCTGACCGGGTCTTTAGCTTTGAGTTGAGGTAATTATAAAACGCCTTTGGGTTACTCTTAGATATATTTGCAAGTTGCTTTTCATATTCCCTATACATTGTTACTGTTGCTATACATTAGAATTTCCACAGGATACAGGACTAAATGCTATCACAGGTATCAAGTATATATAAAAATATCTGTATCCTATAAGACCAAAATAAAGCATAGCTTATCTAGCTCTTGTTTAGCTCTGGCCCTTAAATTAGAATTGAAAGGCTTGCTTGAATCATCTCAAAATATGGGCTTTTTGAATTGTTAAAATAAATTCAATCCTAACTTTGCTAGCAAAAAGGCAATCAAACTAGTTGACTCAGATTAGCGTATATCAATAATATTTCATGAACTCTTAAAAGTTTCTCATTGATCCATCATCATTGTCAACTGCAGGCTGCTGCACTAGACTGCCACATAAACAACAATTCTAACATCTCAAGATCTGAAAATTGTAGTACATGAGTACAATTGGCCAAAGATCTTAAAATCGTACATGTGCTCTGATTAGACAACATATAAAAACTTTGAGCTCCCTCCATAACCACATAAATGTAACAAGGATGTTTTGAATTTACTTCAACGCTTTGAATTCGCTAACATCAGAAAACTTAAAACCGTGCACAGCTCTTTGGCAAACTGAACTTCTCCTAAATTTTGTACAAATGCATTTAATTTTAGACTTGTGATCCCAATGCTAGTACGCTGCAAAACTATTAGCATGGACAGTCTAATGGTCACGACAATATGGTAAAAATCTGGGAATGGTCAATTTACTGTATATGCCCGTTGCAAGCAGGCATTTGTGCTGATAATGCTGCAAAAAAGTAAAAGACTCCCCTTGCAAGCAGGCATTTGTGCTGATAATGCTGCAAAAAAGTAAAAGATTGCACTATGCATTCTTACCTTGGTTCCTTGAATGACATCAAATTCAACAACTTCACCATCACCAACACTGCGCAAATACTTCTTTGGATTGTTCTTTACTATTGCAGTCTACAAGAAGAAATAAATTACTGTGGTAGTTTTTTTTTAGGATTGTCTGCACCAGCATATGAGTCAAATCTTTCAATAGGGCACAGGGAAACCCGCAAATCTTCCAATTTCACGCTTATAAGCCAATGATATCGTCGTATTCCGATCACATGACTGAAAATAAGGCTTCCGAGATAAATTTTCGAGTACCTTCACGAAAATAAAAATGGATATTCGAGTAATAAAGATACAGAGCTGGTTTTACCACGAATCGATTCGAGAGGCCCTACTCCACATTTGTTTTTCTGCATTTGGTTAAAATCTTTTCAGTGATCGGCGTTACATCGAATTTTATTCCTTCGAAAATTGGCCTATGTTCAAGAATTCTTCAGGAACGCTACAAATAAGATATAGCTTTCAAAATTTCACATGTTACGTGAATTATGTCCAGGAATAACATGAAGATATTTGTTTGTGTGATTTTCGAAAATCCTAGAGGAATTAAAGCTATTTGCTGTGAAGAAAGCTAATGGGCCTACCTTCACCCGCAGCAGAATCCCAGTAATCGGCATTACATCACTCTTTTTCGCAATAATAACCAGCGGATACATTAACGAATAACTTCACCACAAGTTCAATTTCTTTCCACCATTTTATCATCGATAATTTCGATAAAATGTGACAAGACTTTACAGCCTCTGCAGCAAACCGTCCAACTACCGTCGATTCATAGTTTTCTTGTTGCAAACACCAGGAAAGCTTGCATAAAACAAAAGGTTGTGCAAGGCTCAGATCTCCCATATGACACAGCAAAATGTTACCATTGATAATAGATTGTACACCTTTGAGAATAGATTGCAGGGGAAATTTCTTTACACAAATTATGTACTCTTCCGATGTGACAAAGAAATTTGCAATCTTTGAGAAATGTTTTATTTTCTCTTTATCTTGCAACGATAGAAAGACTTTAGGAGTGTGCAATCTATTCTCAAAGGTATCATTTTGCTGTGTCATATGGGAGACCTAAGTCTTGCAAAACCTTTTGTTTTATGCAAGTCTTGCAAGACTTCCAACGTGTTTGCAACAAGAAAACTTTGAATCGACGGTAGTTTGGACGGTTTGCTGCAGAAGCTGTAAAGTCTTGTCACATTTTATCGAAATTATTGATTATTAAATGGCGGAAAGAAATTGGATTTGTGGTGAAGTTATTCGTTAATGTATCCGCTGGTTATTATTGCGAAAAAGAGTGATTTAATGCCGATTACTGGGATTCTGCGGCGGGTGAAGGTAGGGCCATTAGCTTTCTTCGCAGCAAATAGCTTTAATTCCTCTAGGATTTTCGAAAATCACACAAACAAATACCTTCATGTTATTCCTGGACATAATTCACGTAACATGTGAAATTTTGAAAGCTATATCTTATTTGTAGCGTTCCTGAAGAATTCTTGAACATAGGCCAATTTTCGAAGGAATGAAACTCGATGTAACGCCGATCCCTGACGAGATTTTAACCAAATGCAGAAAAACAAATGTGGAGTGGGGCCTCTCGAATCGATTCGTGGTAAAACCAGCTCTGTATCTTTATTACTCGAATATCCATTTTTATTTTCGTGAAGGTACTCGAAAATTTATCTCGAAAGCCTTATTTTCAGTCATGTGATCGGAATACGACGATATCATTGGCTTATAAGCGTGAAATTGGAAGATTTGCGGGTTTCCCTGTGCCCTATTGAAAGATTTGACTCATATGCTGTCTGCACCCTCTGCAGAAGGAGTTGGAAAGATGAAGGGGTATAGAAGTGAGAACATTAACCTTTCCAGATGAGGAAGTGTACAGAACTTATAGGACTAACTGCATAGAATATTGGTCCTGTGAGGGGGGAAATGATTGAAATACCACTTGTCTCCAAAGTGATTAAATGACTAGATCTTTTTATGGAGATGCAACTTTAAATTACAATTTCCAAAAGAGCTGCCCATCACCTTTCTTGCAGAATGATAAATGTTTCGATCTTGCATTCCTTACCAATTGAAATAAATAAACCATTGTAAACAGCTGCAAAGTTTAAATGGCGCCTTTGTCTGCAATCAACTCTTCCTTTGGGATTTGAAGCCTTTGGAAACTGCAGACACAGACTGAGAACAAATTCTGAAAAGGTCTAATTTGGCCCTAAGACTAAAAGGTCTTTTCTAGCAATGATTAATTACAACAAAATAATGTTTGCATATTTGCATGTATTTTTATTCTGACGAGAAATATCACAAAACATGAAAGAACATCATGATATATTTCCAATGTTCAGAATAAAAATGTCGCTCTTGCTGTCATGAACAGGATAAAAAGATGGCAACAATTGACCCAGTACGAATGACAGCTTGCTGTAGAACTTGTTGGAAAATATTTCAAAGCTCAGTCTGCAAATGCAACCACAACCAATTTATCTCCACATTGTATCAAGGCAAAGGCATGTATCTTTCAAAGTCAGATGTTGTTTGCAGGTACATTTTATACCAGGCCTGGCCATTTGAGGAGAGCCATCGCTCTCCTAAAATGAAGGAGAGGAGCTGTAATTAGCTCTCCTGAACTGTTCAAAGAAGTAAAATTGCTCCCTTGAAATCTATTTTTCCTTTGTCTTCTGTACCTTCATTTAGTAATAGCTCACCTGAACACAAACAGGAGAGCAACATAATGCTCCCCTGCTAAAAATCTTGTGGCCAGGCCTGTTTACACACAACTGAAGTAATACCCTAGCAATTGTTATTCAATGCTTACCTGGTGGATGAAGATGTCTTCCTTTGTATCATTCCTGTAAGATAAAATCATAGAACTGTTAATCATGATTTCCAAGGGTAATGAAAAACTCCCAAAACCCAATCATACTCATTCTAACATGGAAATTACTCAAATCTCTCATCAAACAAAACATTCCAATTATAAACCAGCCCTTGTGCTACTTCGAAAGGAAATTGAATGTGTTGTGGCGCAGAAGTGTGATCCTCTGACTTTGCACCCAGAACAGTCAGGCGTACAAGGTCTGATACCCGGTAGGGCCCCCCCCCTTGAGCATCACAACAAGGGGTTGCAGACTCCACTAGCGCTTAGCTACTCTAATTCTGTGATCCCAGCGCTTGGTGCAAAAAACCGCAACTTCCCCTTCACTATTAAGCTCAGATATTTCATTTTGCAAGAGACATCTTTCCAAGAAAAACTTCTCAAAACCACGGCACCATCACCAGTAATTTTCAGGTTAGTGGGGGGGGACACTTGGGGGGCAAGAGGGTGTAATTTCCAATGTTGGCTAGAACAAAGATATTTTGTCTGAGAACAATAGAAATAAACAATGCTTTTTAACTGAAACAATAGGTTCGCCCCCTAATATTCGGCAAAGTGTCCGCCACTGTTTCAGTTCATTTGATTTTTAAGGTGTACAACCAATGCTAGCTATCAACAAATAAACACAAATACAACTTCACATAAAAATAACCACTCTACTGGAAAAAAATTTTTGGGTTAACGAGCAAAAAGGTGAACCTTCTGTTTATTTTCAGAGATTTTCAAAGCTGCTTGCACAAAAAAACAATTTAGAAACTTTTGCTGACCTGTTTATGAAACCATATCCATTCTTTACATTGAACCACTTTACTGTTCCAGATACTTTTGTGGCTGAAAAGAAAAGACATCAAATTTTCAGTGATATGTACACAAAAGGAGTGAAAATTTGTTTCAAGATAAAATTACACACAAAAGGCCTTTGGTGCAAAAACAAATTTTGAGAATGGAGTTTGCTGTGTTGACCAAACATGATCAGCAGTGGGATTGACATTTAATCATTCTAATGCACTGCTGAGCTTTGTATGTACAGCATTTTGGCTAGGTCATTCCTCACTGTCAAGTTTTACACAATATGAGTAAATTTACACACACTGACAAGTCCTGCACACCTTTTAGTCATTCTAAAAAGGAATCTGAATCAGATGATATCTTAATACTACATTTGTAGTTGACAAATGTGCACAACAGTGATAGGGGCTCCAATACCAGTCATTTGAACCTCTCACATAATGTTTGTGTTTGTTGATATCTTGGCCACACATTACTGTAGCTGTTAAACAAAAGATTGCATCATTTTTCTATTTTTTCAAGTCAATATTTTAACTTAGGGAATCAAACGTGCAGACTCAAAAAGCAAACTAAAGGGGGGGGGAACTGAACTATTTTCTGTGCCGCTGAACAGGGTATCACTTTCAGCAATTTAGCTCCTAAACCAGGGTGTCAATTTTCTCAAACGGTGCTCCAAAACAGTACTCAACAGAATTTTAATCACGAATTTGAAGTTGTTTTGTTTTCTTTGCGATTTGCTCCAACACAGGGTGATCAATTTGAAAAAACTGCCACTGCACAGGATAAGAAAAGAATCTCTTTCCCCAGCAACACCCCCCCATATATTTATGGGATGGATCTAGTGCCTCCCCCAGGAACAAATTTTCAAGTGTGGACTGCCCCAACCTCTGCAAAAATGCTGCATCAATGCCGATCAATCTACTGTACTAAAATGTTGGTGCTTTGATGGCTCAGCATTGAGCAGAAAAATATGGCCCATAATTTACCAAATAGCTTTCATTATTTCATTAACACGTGTCTTTATAGGTCTTTATCTGGTCAGCGAAAGCAAAGTCCAAGAAAATTGAAACAATGGACCGTTTGTTGGTTTCGCATTCTCACAAACTCAATGGCAATCACTTGAAAACCACTTGAAATGAAACTGTTTTGCCAAATTCAAGATAAACACCTTGCTCACAAACGTTTGTTGCTTGGTACCATAATTTTTTAGTTTCGTGAATTAATTTTTATGAATGGGTTCTGACAAAAAGATTCACTGTTCACCACGCCGCCACGCCATGCGGATTTGACCTGGTGTGCAAAACAGTGGCTTCCAACCTGCAAAGCATGGCCTACCAACCGACCTTCATTTCAACCTGCCATTTCTTACCTATTACTTCGCCATTCTTCTCATCCTTTACCTCAACAATGGCCTCTTCTTTAGCTTCAGTGGCAGACGGCATTTTGGAAAGTGACAGCCAGTCTCCAGCTCTTCATGGGATGTTAAAAAGCCGCGCACAAGATCTTCACTCTCCTCTCCTTGTCCTTTGATGACTCCACTCCTCTTCTAGCTTATCCGTCCACATTGGCTTTATTGTGTTGCTAGATGCATTGTGGGTAGAGTGTTGCATTGTGGGAATAAAGCGGGATTTGTACCCCATGGGGGGCCAGCATTGTCAACACTGAATCTAGAGGGGAACGGGGGCAATGCAGTGATGTAAAAAGGAGTCTTTATGTATGAGATTGCATAAGAAAAAGTACTACGATGGCCGAAGAGATAAGAAACCATATTACTAAATTTGAAACGAAGAAAGAACATTTTAGATGATAAATTAAAATGGCAAATATGTCGCTGAACCCTATATCATTGAGTAAAATTAACTCGAACTTTTAAGTTTTGAACGAAAGAAAAATCAGTCCTGCCCAACTGATGTTTTACTGTTTGCTCTGCCAATAAACACATCTGTAGCAGTGTTGGAAAATGCCAGAAACCATACATAGAGCTTTTATCACTTTCGTGTACATTTGAAAATTCTAAAAAATTATGAAAATATCGTTCGATTTAACTCTGTTTCAGAATAGCTAAAAGGTCTATATTGTCTTGATTTTTGCAGAGAGCTGGAAATTCTCGAAGTCTCTATGAAGACAAATGGAAGAAGAAATGAAACAATTTCGCTGACATGAGAGAAATGATCCGTTTACAGTTGGCACGATTGCAGACTTGCCCCAAGTCTATTTTGTCAACTGTAATAAGTCTATTTTTGACGAGATTTGGGGCCAGTCTAGCACGATTGATGCTTGCAAAATTTCAATCATCCAAAGACACCCATTCTTGCAGGGAAAAAATGGTCAGGCTGCCCCCAGTTTAACAAAGTTATAATTTTCCAAAAGCCTACTTGGCCACATGTTCCTTCATTTCAATGATCCCCAAGGAAATGTGAAATCTACATGTTTGTTTACTGTGAAGTCTACTACACCCAACAACAACCCCCGAAAAGAAAAACAAGGGATCAACAATAACAGTGCAACTATCTAAATTTAAGCGCACTGATTGGTTGATTCCAAATATATGCAAAGAACATTGTACATGTTTGTAGGGGCCGGCCTATCTGAAATGTAAAGTTTGCGGTGAGCACAGCATGACATGGTTGGATAGACTTATCTCGCGTTCCTGGAGTTTTCCGAGCGGGCGGAATTCTGCATAATTAAAATTCACACAGCCATAAATTTCTGCTCAACTTCATACCGAATTTTAGGTGTCGCATCTTCACGGACAATGCTTGGAGGGAGGAAACATGAGAAAAACACAAGGCTATTGCTTTCAATTCGATTGAGTAGAAGTCAGCAGATAGTTACATACAAGGCTGTATGTTTAGAACTATTGCTTCATAACAATCTATGAAAACATCGAGCATTTCAAAACCCTATCCCCAGCTACTATACAGCCTCCTTTCAAATCTACATACTGGCATAAATGAGAACTTAGAGATTGGGCAGACTGATTACAATTCGTCGTAAAAATCGCTCGTTTTCTATACTTTGATCATGGGTAGTTAGACACTGCTGGTGTGCTTCTATGGAGGAGCGCTGGATACTATGCATGCTTTGATCTGAACCTTTTAGCTCAATCTTTTTCCTTTTCCCGTTTGCGTGAGCAATTCAATTTAATTAATAACTAAATAGGTAAAGCCATTCAGTTCACTGATGGCCGAAGATGACGTATTGATTGGTGGAACTTTCTTATCGTACCCATTCCCAAGTGTTCCCTAACTCTAATTAACAAGTGGCGAGATGTTTTGCCTATGTAACAGGCCTGGCAGCGCCCTTTGCAAAACAACTTATATACCACTTGGGAGCACACATTCAGTTCAATAGATAAGTAAGTAATGACGAATCGTAATAAGTCTGCATATTGGGTGCGCCATAAGAATTTCGTATGATTGAACATTCTGTTTACTTAGAATACTTGATGAAGAGGAATGAATTAAAGTTTGGTTGATAGAAGAAAGGCTGAAGTATTTTTTGCGATATTTCTTCTAGTTTTGTTGGTAAATTAGAATTAATGAAAATTCCTTTACTTCGAAATGTTTGCAAAACGGATAAGTAATCTCCTCACCTATAGAGCTGCATGCAAATACGTTTCATTTCCCTACAGGCTTAAAAATTGATTTTGCCCAAAGTACAGTAAAAACCCGTGTATAAGAACCTAGTGGATTAAGAACCTACAGGCTGAAATTTTGCAATTAAAGCCCAATTACATAAGAACCCATTCAGCCTGGAATTTGAAATAGGTTCTTATTTTTAGAGAGCATGGGGTCTTATTCACAACAGAAGTTTGTGGAAGAATAAAAAATGCTTATATTACCTGATGAGAAGCTTTTGAAAGATTTTATCTGGATTATATAAACATTTCGGATTCTTCCACGAATTTCTGTTGGGGAATATCTCATAAACTCAACTGATGTGAACTGACAGTAAATAATAGGCCTGAAGTTTGAATCTGAAGAAAAGAAATTCCTGAAAGCCATGAATAAAATAAGAACCAATTTAAGAACCTGAACAGCCTCATTTCCCACTAAATACCCAAAACATAAGAACCTAGTTAGGCTGACTTGCAAAATTGTAGGTTCTTATACGCGGGTTTTTACTGTATCAGATCATATTCGCTATTGCTTCAACAAAATTCTCGACACTTCATGGGAATGAAATGAGTTCCAGTGTGGAAATTTTATATAATTTGATCGAGCGTTTAGATCTCTTTTAACGCATTTCGAAGTTACAGATTTTTGTGAATAAAATTCTGCCTACATTTCTAATGCTGATGAAAATAGAATGAAAATCACAAACAATACTTCAGCCTTTATGGTATCAACCAAACCTCGATTGATGCCAATACCTCGAGCATTCTCCAAATAACGAATTTTCAAACATGAGAAGTTCTTTTTGTTACACCCGTTAAAGAAATCCGAAATCCTGAAAATCAGCTTACAGCTCATAAGCAACACGATACCATAACGAAGTATTGAATACATTTGATTGTCTTTGAGTATAACAATTTGGAATTACAGTCCATTGCAGCAAAATTACTTGGTGCATGAATTTTTAAGACTTGCCCTTCAGTGAATATACGATGGTAAAGCAAGTCTTGGAGTTTATAGTCCGTCTTGAATTAGATTTCACGTGAAAATACTCGCGAATAAAAGCAATGGAGGATTGCGCTAAAGATGGCACCGAGGAATTTTTTACCAAGATGCATTGCGTTCTAATTAAGATTCTTTAACGATTCTATAGGAATTCTTTTAAAGAACGCGGTGCATCTTGGTAAAAATTCCTCGCCGCCATCTTTAGCGCAATCGTCTATTGAAGTCCTTTGAATGGTTAATTTTGCTTTATTGCAAATGTCACGTGATACCTAATTTGAGACTGACTTTAGTTACAACATTTATGCAAAAGCGAAACCTTTATACGATAATTTGGCCATATTTATGGGAGCCACAGATAACCTAAATCTTTTGTTTCAGGTTGCGTCCGAGCACCTGGAGTAATCTGGCTACAACTTCTGTGTTTTTACAAAATTAAATATAGCGTTCTAAACTAATTTTCGTCAGCTGATCATGGTATCGTTCTTTAGCATTTGTCGTGGTGAAAATTTCGTGGAGCGCGTCTTGTTGGAATCAACTTCATAAATCATAATATTTAGCCTTGCTAAGCATGATACAAAAAAATCACATACAAAAACAGCGCATTAGCATTCTTTCAGCACAGTTACGCTAAAGATAGACTCAAGCAATCCATAAATGAAATCCTAAGGCGTCTTAACACATGGAGTTTCAAGGATACTATTTCTACAAATTTTAGCCTTTCACGGAGAAACGATGATAGACACAAAACGGTGCATTGTGTCCGTTTTTCACGGGTATGACTTTCACGACCTTTGCTTTGAGGGTTTCTGTTGGATTGGTCTGGCTTTCCTGTGTGCCCCGCATCGAAAGATTACCTCCAGTGTAAATTTGGCCTTAGCCTTTTCTTAGTAGTGTAACGTTAATTTCCTTTGTAAAGCATTAGTAAATTTGTGATGTTGGGTGTGGAGGCGATGTGGATAATGTCATGTTTTTTGCCTCCATCTCAACAATAATCACATTTGAGTTTCATTTTTTGTCTTTTCAAATTTTAGTGATACAGAAAAAGAAGGATTTCTGCGATTTGAGCTGCACAGTTCCATTTGACTGTCAAAGTATTTGAGAAAGAGAGTTTAGAAAAAGGTCGAACCTTCCTCAAAGTGCTAATTTCAGTAGTTAAACCCTCCTCGTTTTATTGAGTCAAAATAACCCGACTTTTCGAAATCTTCCCGTTGTTTATAACCAAAGAGTTTATAAATCAGTTGCTGTTGCCAAAATAAGCCAAAAATTTGCTTCTCTTGTAAAGAATTTCCTTCCTCACATATGACATTAAGAAACAGAGCCTTCCCCCGGCTCACAACCATGTAGCAGTGACTTTTTCGGGAGACTTTTGAGAAAGATATTCAAGTCCCCCCAAACATGAATGTTCCATTATTGAGGCATATTTTAGCATTTTTATCCTACCATTTGAAGGTTGTGAAAAGATTTACAACCATATGAGCAATAGTTTCAAACTTTTGACTTTAAGGACCTTGAGAATTGACTGTAGCACTCCCTCCTAAGTGCTAATGGAAGCAACCCCCCCCCCTAACATCTCGATGATCGATACTATATTTAGCGTAACAATACATCAATTCTCTTACCTAACTGAATAAATCACCAACAGCGAAGCAATATATACTCTCCGGCACTCTTCTTATTTCCTCTATTCTTTGGGAGCATCCCCCTTCACCTCTCCATCACCTCCTTCCTCCTTGACACCTTCAACGGGAGCTGTATCAGCAGGCTCATCACCCTTCTTCTCCGGTTCTGCTGGCGTGGCTGCCTCTGGCTTCTCTGCCTGGGCTGTCTCCGGGGCCACTGCTTGAGTTGTCTCATTCGCCTCTATTTGTGCTGTCTCCGCAGCCTCTGGTTGGGCTGGCGTATCATCTTTCTTCTCCGCTTCTGCGTCACACTCACAAGCTACATCGTTGCTTTCTGCGGCTTTTGCAGCCGCTGCTCCTCCTTCTCCAGCCACTGCCCCTGTCTCCTTCGCAGCACCAATCCCCAAGGCCTTTAACACCTCTTCTGTGTTTGTGTGATCACCTGGATTCGTCTGCTTATGGCATAATAGCAGCTTCTCGCCTCCTTTGCTCACAACCAAAGTACCTCCAAGTTGCATTCCGTCTCCTTTCATGTCACCTTTAATTCCCATGGCATTGCTCTGGAAAAAATAACAGAATAAAAAATACACATTTTACAGTAAACTTGGATCCGGCAATATTAGAGAAAGTTTCTTAACTTCGCTTGAAAAGGTCCTTTTTTGGCAGCAACAAATTTTCATATTTGTTTTCTTCAGATTTTCAAATTTTCTTCAGAAGTGATAATAATGACGAGAACTGCATTAAACAAAAAATTAATAATGTAAAAAAGTTTTTCAGATTACCTTTGCATTCTTCTTTCGAAAATCAGCAGTTAGCAAGGCACCAGCAACTGTCAACATATTATACCTGCAAAATATCAAACAATACAGTCAAGATAGTAATTGTTAAAGTAAATAAACGGTGTGAAATATAACTCAGGCTACGTTCCCACGATGTCGGCACGTTTTGAAAACGGTGAAAAATGTGATAGGCCTCCCGTTCACACGAAAACGGCACAATTTTTACCATCAGATTTTCAAAATGGTAGATTTTGAAAGCGGAACTCTAACCGGCACATTTTGAAAACGGTATCGTGTTAACGATAGCTCAAATTTTGCTACCGTCAAATCATCACCGTTTTCAAAATGTGCCGGCATCGTGTGAACGCAGTCTCCGATAGAAACTACATTTGGCTGAATGAAACTTCTATTTTGCACCAATCGAACTAAACCCTTCATTTGTTCTAAATTTGATCGAGTAAATGATAGCTTATCAATATAGGGGGTGCCTCTCCTCGATTAGTTTACCTACAGAGAGAGTTCCTTAAAAAAATTACTCCACATAAAATTGTTCAGGTCTTGTACATCGTAGTTTTAAAATTTCAGCAAGTTGTTTACAGTTGTTTACATATTTATATTGCAATGTCACTAACTGTAGTTGTTGTGGCTACCTTTCTATTAAATCTTGTCAGGTTTACCATCGCCTTCAGGAGCTAACATCATACTGGAAAAGTTTCCATTACGTTACCCAAACAAGGCTGGGGATTTGTGACATGTGGTCTTTTTTCACTCGGAAGCCACTGAAAGGTTCTAACAGTGAATAATGAGGTTACCTTTTGAATTGCATTTCTTTGTAAATTTTCTTCCCTTCGTCGAGGTAAAGGTCTACAACGCAACGAGGGTTAGAATGAGAGACAAAGATTCCAAGTCAAAAGCGATCCACATGCAATTTCTGTTACACTCTTTTCTTTTTATAAAAATGATGTTTATAAGAATATTCAGGCTCAGAATCATCCAATTTCTAAGAATATTATAAGAATATTGCTCAGCCTCAGCTCACATATTTGCGTCTCATTTTTCAGCAGTTGCCTGTTTTGCAATGTTCATAACAGAGATATGAGATATGTCGCATGACTGACATATCTCGTTTTTTCAAAAGCTTGGTTTCTAATAGAGGGCGGCTATTTCCTTTGGAGGCTTTGAAAAAAATAAGAATACTCTAAGAATATATTCAAGCTCAAAACGAAAATTTCTTCAGAATATCGAGGCTGGACAAAATTTACGATATTCTTATAAAAAAAGAGTGTACTTCAATAGAAGATAGACATGTTTACTGGCTAGAAGCGAGGTTTGGATCGAGCGTGTAAATCTAGTAAAGTTTGGGAAGGAAAACGAAAGCATGAATCCCATTCCCCGTGGATATTCTGTTAGCTGTGGTATGAAGTTGCTTTGGATCTCAAGACTTTTGAGAGAGTTTATGAACTAGTTTGGGCAAAACGAGTTAGCAATGGTTTAGTTTACACACAGGCAAATGTTATTATTGGTCTTTTTGCTTTGTTTCTCGTTATTTCCATTCATTCTTCGCTGACTTTTCTTTCATTTGAATAATAACGGTTGAAAATCTCAGCTAAACTTCGATTTGCAATTTCACAAAATCAAGCCCTTGCATGCTCACACTTTGTTTTGAAACTGCTGTACAACAAAATCAGCAAACGATAAATGAATATAACAAGAAACAAGGTCCAGAGGCGAATAAATCTTGTCAGTGTATAAACTGAACCACTCGTAAGTCAATTTGGGCAAAGTTATCGTTGATTAAATCGCTGAAAAGTGTTCTCAGATCCGAAGGAACTGCCATGGGCGGATCCAGACTACTGCGAGCAGTATTCAGATTGTCAGATCCTTGCATCTAGTTATCAAGGTCCACGCCTATTTTCAAAAGGCCACACCCTAGCATTTAGAACAACCTCACCTTGGCAGTAGTCAGAATATTTCCTGGATTCGCCCCTGAATTGCATCCCACAGCTAGCAGTGTATCTACCAAGGACAGGGGTTGTGCTTTTGTTATCCTTCTCAAATTTTACCAGATTTTGACGCTCGATCCAAACCAAACCTCTCTTCTAGCAAGTAACAAGGTCTATTGATCTTTAATACAACATCAAAAATGAATATGCAAATGGGTCCTGCATCCCATACTATACAAACAGGCCTCTATTATCAAAATGGTAATTACTGTGCATGGGAAAACGAGCCAAGATAACAGACAACTAATAAGAGAAGGGGCTTAAAACAGATAGAGATAAAAAATCTTTGACTGACAAATACGAAATTCTCCTTACAACCTAAAGAGAATCTTCTTTCACCAATGTGATTGCAGAAATGATGAAAAATACACACCTCCTTTGAAGAAACCTCCTTCAACAAAAGCATCAACCCCAATCTTTTCCATTCCAACACCAATAAGCCCTACGCTATGAGCATCAAGCTGAGGTTTGATTTCACTCAGCTCAGTAGCCCATAGCCGGCATAATTTTCATCCAAATCGGCGCAGAAAAACTATCACAACTGATTGACTTTCCCATAATGATGATAGCGGGACTGTCTGAGAAGAGATAATGATACCACAAGTTAGGAATGAGATGACTTGATTACTGAAACATGGTCATGAATACCTTGGGTGTCAGATCCAAAAATACAAGGCTAAACTTGGCCTTGTACAGGCCAAGTTTTAGCCTTGTAGAGGGGATTATGACCTTGTTATGACCTTGTACTAACCTTGGAAGAAAATTACAAGGCTATCAGTAAGATTCCAAGCTGTAACCAGTCTAACACAAGGTTTCCACAAGGCACCTTCAAGGCTAATTAGCATTTTTCAAGTCATTTACAAGGTTACAGCAAGGCTATTCCAGGCTATGACAAGGTTACAAGGCCATAACTACAAGGCGTGTACATGGCTATTACATGGCCTTGTATTTTCGTACAGGCAGAGCCAAAAATTTACCAGGTGAGTCAACAAAAAGAACCCCCGTTTGAAAAGCCATTGCTCCCTGATTATCAAAGCAATAATATTGAAAACTGCCTTGTTTTATTGCCAATATGTGCAACTACATTCAGTAATTACCAGGCTTTAATCAGCCATTCCTTCCCGTGGATGAGAGATTTTCTGCAGAAAGCCCCTTCCAAAAGCCTGCAAAAACGAGTGAAAATGATGAGCGAAATTTCCTTGGTTTTCCTTCCTAAAATTATGAGACTGATATGTATTCCTGTATGTTGTCGTCTTGGGAGAATGGAATCCCCCTGAATAGGTTATTCATACCAGGGGGAAGATTTGTTCATCCTCCCAGGAGGATAGCACATGCAGAAGTCATTGCTGTAAGGCCCGTGTAAGGCAGAAATGTTAGGGAAATTTGTTCGTGATTTTGGGCACGTTTTGAAGGCTTCTTGAAGAGGCTTTCTCGAGAAATCCCACATAAGTTCAGAACGGAGTGGCCAACTTTAAAGTATATATTTGCCAACAGCATCCTCTTGATATCCAAGTAGCCGTGACCTTTCAAACAGAGATTCTTTTTATTGACTCACCCAGTAGATTTATAAATAAAAATGTAAAATTGATTTGATTATGTTTCAAAAAAAGTAAGAAGCAGAACAAGAAGTGGTGCACACTAGGGGGGCAAGGGAGTAGACTTATGACGATGAGTCCCTTGTTTCCCTGCGGTACCTTGCTCACAGGGACTCATAATGAAACAATTAAAAACCTGACCCTAACTTCTGCATTCGATTGATCGAATCTGGATCGAACGTCTGCTTCGGCTCTGTTCAACAGTCACTCCTCAGAAAGGAAATGCGATAGAAACCACAGTAAGCAGACATTTAATCAACGAAACTTGGTATTCATCTGAAGGAGAAAGTTCACTTTACCTGGTGAGTGCAAAATAAGTCTTTTAATGCTGCAATGTCCACGTTTTTAAGACCAAAACATAACAGAGAAATCTTCAAGTACCTGCTGCAGCAACTTCCTTCAAATTTAGTAAGCTGCGTCAATCGAATTGAAGGTTCGAAACTTATTGTTCTTCGCCAAATCTCGCAATCTGATTGGTATGCTAGGAATCCCAGCATATTAGGCCTAATAGGGTCAACTTTTTCAGAGTAATATTATGAGTCTCTGTTGACTGAAGCGCCATCAAGAAGTCAAAGAGCACAGGGAAACAAGAGACTCATCGTCATAAGTCTAGCAAGGGAGTGCAGTCAGCCCCCCTAATGTTAACTAGAATAAAAATTGTTTGTTTGACAACAATGGTGATGAGCAATGACTTTCAATTGAACAATAGATTTGTCTCCTCAATATTTGGCAATATGTTCGCCAATGAAAACAAGATGGAATTTGCATATTAGTTCCATAGACTGCTTGTAGATTTTCTTTACTGTCATTTACGTTGTGCACCTAGTTTGCCATTCCTAAGGAATGGATAATCCTAATTATCAGCTAAAAGATCTCCTGGTGTCTCTCACAGGGACTTTGGTACCTCCAGATGATAACCCTAGCCCAGGGCCATGAGGTCATACGAGGCAACCATGGCAAATGCCCTGATTCAAATTCCAAATCATAGTGCCCTCAAACCCCCAGACAGCAAAACACCCCCATTTTGCCAATATATGTTCCTGCCCCAGCCTCTCATACAGTATGCAATAATAATAATAATATGCCCGAGAAACCCAAAAAACAAACATTAAACGGTACAATTTTCTGATAGCTTTATCGTCTTGAATTGTTAGCGAAGTGAACAGGGACGATAGGGGTTACAGGAAGGGAATGGCCTTACATGCAAGGCTCTAATTAGATATTTCTGCTTTGTGCACTGGGAAAAGGGGTTGGCATTGAACTACAATATGAAACAATCTCAACAGAATTAAAAGTGTCCTACCTTGCCAGTTGCAACACTTGATATGATGTTGCCAGCAAGTTTGCTGAGATCCATTTTGAGATCTACAATGAAAATAGAGATTTTTCATTCTTTTTAGTCATTATTTTTGCTCAGCATTAAGTGCTGTTGATTCAAAAAACAAAGTTAAATTTTGCGAAGACTGAGGGAACTCATCAAGTCATCAGTGACAATGGATCTGTCTAATAAGTTTCCAAAGTTTCTTTATTTCCCCTATGCATTTGAAAACACCCGTGCACACCCCTAACTGGAGTTTGCAGAATGCATAGGGGATTTCTTGTTGTTCGCGGTTAGAAACATAGTGACATTAAAAAGCGCATGGCTGGGACTAATGCCCTGCGTGCAAATGTGATGTCAAATTTCCAATCAGGTGCACACCAAACCCAAGATCTCAGCAAAAATGATTCTCCTTTCTATCTATGCAAGACTGTGATTACCTACTTGCATGTTGTTCTGCAAAGTCTGCAAAAGGTTTTCTGCTGGCAACTTTCCATAAAAAAATGTGAGGTAAATTTCCTTTCTTCAGCCTTTCTTTTTCTTCCCTATTTTCCTCCATAACCACGATAAACGAGCTTGAAACTACTTCGCGGCTTCACCGCACTTTTTCCACCTCTCTGGCTAGAATGGAATACTTATGGAATACTCTTCCACTTTTCATACGCGTTGCTGGCTCTATTTCACTCTTTCAGTCTAAATTGAAAGCTTATTATATCGACTCCTATGTCTAGTCTGTCTGTCTCTCTTCCTCCGCATCAAGGTTTGTCATTTCCTCGGGTACATCTGGTTCATAGTTTTTATCTTAATATTTTTTTATTTTCTTTGTTTTTATGGGGGGGGGGGGCTCTCTTGATTAGTTTACCTACTTAGAGAGCTCCTCCTTAATCAATCTATACTATATACAATCATGTAATATCCTTTCCTTTTGCTTAGATTGTAGTTTTGTATTTCATGTTATTAATTTAGTATTGTATTTATTTGTAATGTAATTGTGTAGAATTGTATGTAGTATAGATTGATGATCAATGAAACTGAACTGAACTGATTCATGGCTATTGTTTCCCTAACTCCTACTGTACTGTAAATCTTTATGTCGGTATATCTTTCCTGAACTGACTTGTTTGGACCTTTGACTGCTTTGCGAGGCTTTTGGCGTACTATTTAGGCCATGTTGGCCTAGATAGTAGGCAATATTCAGGAACTTTTCCTTGTGTTTTCGTTTGCTTTGCAATGCAATACTGCTAAATAGACTTCCAAAACAGCTATATTCATTTCATTCATCCCTTAGCAATTTAAAATCCGTTGTTTACCACTATTTATAGACATAACAAAGCATTGTAAACTGGTTTTACTTACCGAGAGTTTTCCTCTGCCTTTTCTTCACAGCTTGGTCACTCCCTCCCCTTCTCTTCTCCTTCGTTGCTGTTGTACTGTGCTTCGAGCGAGTATTTTCGTCAATGACCGCGATGCATTCTGGGAAACGCTCCTTTGATACGCATCGCATCGCATCGCATCGCATCGCATCGCATCGCATCGCATCGCATCGCATCGCATCGCATCGCATCGCATCGCATCGCATCGCATCGCATCGCATCGCATCGCATCGCATCGCATCGCATCGATTTGATACACACACGTATTTTTGATAAGAAACTGCCCACAGGAAACTCAAACTGAGTCTCAGATCGCCAAAACAAATTAAGAACCTCCAGTACTGGGAGAATATAAGTTGAGAAACTATATATTTTGATAAAGGAAATTCTTCACTTCACATATTTTTACTTTACTTTCCCTCGTAGTGCAGACGCAGAAACATATGTATTTGAGTATTTTTTGGATGTAAATTTGTGGCAACATACCTTTCTCTGTTTTTCATGATGCCAAGAAACAGAAAAACATTGGTGCCAATCTTTTTTAACAGTTTTATGGCTATTTTATTGAGTTTTTATTCTTGGGGAACACATCATCAAGAAGTATAACATTTTAAAAACAGGCCTCTTTACAGAATGGAAAACGCTATGTTTTGTTTAAGTTTGTTTATGTTTATGTTTATGTTTGTCATGTTCCTAGAGGATCACGAGGATCTTATGATCGAGGGCTGCGACGATCTGGGAACTAGTTTAGAGCGCGGCACTGTTCAAAAACCTTAGGCCGTTTACTTAGAAAGTAAGCAAGAATGGCTGCCGAAGCAAAAGAGCAGAGATACTCATGAAATGAAGACGAGCAAGGTAACGAACTACATTCATTCATTTAGTAACATTTAGGCCAGGTATTGTGGGCACGATCGACACAAATCGTGTCCACAATACCCATGCTTTGTCCTAAAAACTGGTCGTTTTTGATGGCAAAATTTCCGCTGTTATATTTTTTCAATTTGGAGTCATTAGTATCACTGACAATGTTTGTCCAAAAACCGGTAGTTTCGACCAACTACGGGTTTCGAAAGCAAGTGAGCTATTATAGATATGAAAGTACAACTATCCCAAAACCGGTTGCCGGACAATGGTAGGACCGTTTTGGTGAACAATTTGAAATTCTGGCCATTTTTCATAAATTTGCCGGACAAAGGTAGAACCAATTTGACAAATTGGATGTGGAAATTTGAAATTTGGCGGAAAGAGGGAGAACCAGCTTACAGGTAAACTTCAGGATTTCGATTAAGGTTAGATGAGGAGAAGGTTTGAAAACTTGATTTTTGTGACAATTTGATGGAATAGGTCGAATAGGATGAAGATTGATACACTCTTTTTTTTAAAAGAATATTTTAAATTTTGTCCAGCCTCGATATTCTTAAGAAAGTTTCGTTTTGAGCCTGAATATATTCTTAAAGTATTTATGTCAGTCATGCGATTCTCTGTTATGAACATCACAAAACAGGCAACTGCTGAAAAATGAGTCACAAATATGCCAGCTGAGGCTGGCAACATTTTTATAATATTCTTAAAAATTGGATGATTCTGAGCCTGAATATTCTTATAAACATTATTCTTATAAAAAGAAAAGGGTGTATTCAAATTTCACCTTTGTCCCAAAAACTGGTTCTTTTTGGCAGGTAGATCGTACTTTGTGAATAAAAAAACCGTTTATTTTTCCCGATTCCTCTGGACAAACATGGGGTCAAATATTTTACAGTACATGCCCGCACCTGGTTGAACTAATGAAAAGTAAATCAAATTCAAACTGTTTTCAAATCAACTGTGAAAGCGTGTAGATCCATATATTCCACTTTAGGACCAAATTTATGTTTTCATTTATTTCATTTTAAACATATTTACCCTGGGATACAATTCAGTAAAATAATTAAGCAACTGCTTTCCAATTGACCCAGCAACAAAACAAAATAGCTAATAAACCTAAAGATACAACCTATTTACAAAATTTTCCTATTAAATAGCTACTAAATGTGAAAAAGAAAAATAAAGATAATACTTTCGATACAGATCAGCTTTCCTTGAATATTCTCAATTCAAAGCTTTTAGTTTCGTTTTAAATGACTGAATCGAAGGGGCTAATTTAATTTCTGAGTCGAGTTTATTCCATGCATTGGCTCCACGAAACGCAAATGATTTTTGGCCGTAAGCTGTTCTCATTTTTGGTACAGCAAGATTGCACTTGGTATTGCGTAAAACCCTGGTATGAACATCAGACAATCTGGAGAAAATGTTTCCTAAGTTTTCAGGTGCGACGTAATTTAAAGATTTATGTAGCATTTTACATGTTTTCATACAGTGTGAAATTGCAACTTGCGTGCAATGGACCCTGGTTGACATAGCCCCTTAAATACCCCGACGAGGCGCAGACCAACGGACCAACACAGATTAAAGGCAAATCCCTTCCCATCATCACCTTCTAGTCTAGTCAGCGAGGGCCCTGAAGGCGACCTGGCCCTAAAGGCGACACAACCACAGCAGGGATTAAGTCAGAATTTTTCATTGCCAAAAGCTTCGATAAACTTTGTTATCACAGGATACGGAGTTGGCCGCTGGGAATCTCACCGCAAAACTGCGTTTTTTCTGTAATTATAACAAATTTGTACATTCCTTGCTCGAATCGTACACAATTTGCAAAATGACAACTCAACTCGTTGAGAACTCTCGTAATTGATAAAATATGGATATTTTAGCCACTCCTGTAGGAGGTTTTGAGAAAAGCGTTGACGATGTCCTGAAGATGGATCAGGATATTCCAGAAATTTCAAAGATCGCGGACGAAGTGCCTGAGGATGAACCAGGCCTGCTGACTGAACAAACTGAGGAGAGTTTAACTTGTTCTGACAAGATCTGGCAACTACCTAGTAACGGTAAGTCTAGTCTTAGCAAGACGACAAGAAAATGTTTGTTTTAAGTATCATCGTTCTGTATCCTTGAAGATTTTTCGCTTCTGTTTTGGAATTTCAGTTCCTTGACAACAAATGATTCCACTCGGGACTTCTTCTCTAATGTCCATGAGTAAATTTACCCTCCTTGCCTTTCTTTGAATTTGCAACAAACGAAAACCCACTGTAACTCCGCTCTGTTATGTAATACGTTCATACGTGAGCTCTATTGGAGGTTACCCTGTCTGCCTGTCTGAAAATTCACAACATCCTAACATCAAACCTTACACTTTGTGCTCCGCATTTTTTTATCAATTTTGCACTCGTTCAACTGTCCTGCGATTCTTTTGCATTCGTAAATGATTAGATTTTCGTGTTCAAAGGATTTCATGGTGAAAACAGCAAACATTTTCGCACATCCTACACTAAATTGATGGCGGAATTCTATTGGTAGGCTGCAAATTGGACTAATGTGAAGATTACATCTACCACTGTGGACAGGAAGCGGCAAAAGTGCACTTCCACCTCCAGCATTGTGTGATAGCATGGGCATCCAACCTTTGCAAAACTTGAAAATTAGTGATGCAAATTCAAATGAATTACTCGAAAGAAACTTTACGTAATTTTCCATGATCCTAGTGAGAATATTCTTGATATCATGATTTTTCAGAATCACAGTATTTTAAAAAATTTCTGCTAGTTTAGAAACTGTGATATCAAGCATAGGTTCCAAATCTTTAAAAAGGCCGGTCTAAATTTGAGTGACCTATTTCTTTAAACTGAATGATTTCAAAGAAACTTTAGCTATTTCTCTATAATTCTACCGTTAGACTTTTCTGAATTATATATAATATTTTCAGAATTAGAGTGTTTTTCTTCCTTTCCAAGAATTCAAGAAAAATTTTCAAAAAAACTTAAAACCATCGTAATTTCTAAACCGTTTGACGTTATGGATGCCTACAATATGGTATCAAGCAAAAGTCTGTCACTCATCTGGTTTATGATTTAGAAATTTGATGAAGTCACATCATAAAATGAGCTGAAATGTAAAATACGCTATAATTTTGAAAAATATTCAAAATTTCTGAAAAGTCCAGCAGTAGAATTATAGATAAGTATCTAAAGTTTCTTTCAAGCCATTCAATCAAAAGAAATAGATCAATGAATTTTACACCCAACCCAACTTTTTACGCTGAGTTAAAGATTTGGAACCTATACTGTGATGTCATCTAATCGCTAAATGGTGAGCCCTGTGAGCCATGAAAGCTATGCACGTTTTTTTATAAGAAACTGGTTTATAAGAAACTAGTACTACGATGACCAAAAATTTAAGAAACTCTAGTACCACGTTCAAGAACTGTTAAGAAACTCTAAAAATTCAATTTCTGTATGCCTCTTTTATTCTATGTTTCTCTAACAAAGGTACCTTCATCTTTTTTCAACTATTAACTGCAAAAATTGGTAATTTTTTGCCTGAATGTGCATGCCATGGCTTATTCGTGATGACAATGTCAATGTAAAATGGAAGCCCTTTTTCGAGAAGAAGCCTCAAATTTGAACAATATTGGAATTTTAGGCCCAAAAAAATAAGAAACTAATTAAGAAACTTTTACTACTAAAACACCGAAATTTTCATGCGAAATTAAGAAACTTTTAGTACTAAGTGCTGATCCAAGTTTCTATATAAAAAAATGTGTAGTACTAGTAGACTTTGCTTGCTACCATTATGTAGACTTTCAAACATTGCGTTTTTCTTGTGTTGGTCATATTGGTTCTCTTTCGCACAATTTATCATGCTTTTTATACACAGATGGTATTAAGAATGCTCTCTCTAAAATTTCAGAATATGCAAAATACAATGTTCAGACCAAAATGTTTTTTAAGTTGACCAAATATTAAAAAAATGGCAATCCTGAATTATGTGACATGTTTTTGTTTTTGTGTCAAGGTGGTTAAAGGGCATGTATCGTGAACCTGATTGGCTAATGTAATACAATTATCTCTTTTGTTTAGTACAAAGCACGGGACCGAGGCTACATTTTTACGGCAGTAAAAATTCATGAAGCAGAAATTAAAAGTCACGAAACAATGGAATTCCACTCCAAGCTTCTTTGTTGTATCAACCAACTGTTATCGCGATATATGCCCTTTAAGGTAAGGTGGCTTGGTAACAAAAGCAGCTGCGATTGCATCTGATTGGCTATTTAGATTCGTGAGTTGGTGGTCAATCTTTGATAGATATTTGTTGAAATATATCAATCATTGACCTTCCCGTGCTCAAGGATGGGCAATTCATAGGTCAAGAGCCATTGTACGTAATCTACTTAAACGACATGCATCATGCTGTTTTGAAATTGTTACTCTTGAGAAAGTTCCTGATTTATTTTAGGGAATCTGCTCAGGACATCCCATGCGTTATGACCGTGGATGATAGGAAACGTCACAGTTGTTCTTTACTCCTCCCGGTGTCCCTATTCCCATGAACTTTGTTGTTGCTGCGTCAGGGAAGAGATAGCTTAGAATGGCTACACTAGTCCCTCAATTTCGCTGTTGTTGTCGTTGCTGATGGACAGCTCATAGCGACAAAATCAGTTATAAGGAGCATATAGAGATTGTGTGTGTAGTCAGTCTAGAGTTAGCCTCAACTGTCATCTAAATTTTAAGATGTCATGTCTAAAACCACGACCAAACTTTCTGCCTTGCAGCAATGACTTTAATAGCCTGCGTGCAGACTATGCCATATATACCCCCTGCATGCAGGATATGACTTTTATGGCCTTTTACCACGGGTTGTAGGATACATTTAGGCTCTATGAATGAACTAAAAGATCTTTCGCTGCTAAAACATGTTATGTTGTAAAGGGGCCTCGTCCATATCAACACAAGAGAAACTCTGGTTTTGATCCATTTATCTCAGATATACTTTTTCCAGTTAATGATAAACAATCAGGGAATAAACATTTTTGAAAACGACATGTCTCGTGAGAGTTTCTTTGTACCAAATAAAGAATGTGAATCACCTTGTCTCCTCCTTTCCTTTGTCTATATTTTTACCTTCTGGGGCAGCAAGTAAGCTTCTTTCAGGTCTAACACTGCGACATTCACATAGGCCCATCTTGTTTCGTTTAAAATAACCGTGAAAGTTTCAAATTACAAAAAGCTCGTTCTGGTTTGCTCCTTCCTAGTTACAATGCCACGCATATACATTTTGGAATCCAAAAGAAAGGAGAGCTGAGTTTCTTATGGGCAGGTTCTAAAAAGAAAAATAGATGAATGATATTGCTGTGGTCTGGTTCTTCATCAGTAGAACTCATTAATAGTAACGATATCTTTTTCGGGAAAATTAATCTCTGAAAACAATATCAGCTTGAATATGCCTACGTCAAATAGAGACAAACTGTCTCATATCTTGCCCACAGAGGCCACTTAGCACAATACAAAAGATTCAGGGGTCACAGGTGGATAGATTTACACAATTTATATGGCCAATGCCTCATTTCTCTAATGTTATGCTTGGTACTTGTGGTTAGAAATGGTTGCAGGAAGGATAGAACTCATTAAAAGTTGCGGCAAGAATGCTGCAAATGGGGGCATATTCGTAGAATCTTTGCACCGAGGGGTGTATCAATCTTTCGAAAAGGCGGTTAATTAAAAGCATCGTCAAAGGTTATGGCATGTTAAATTTTTTCAATAGATGTCAGAGATAAACACAAACTTAGGAACACCAAACATCTGTTTCTAATTTTTTTTCTTTTCAAGATTATTGTATGAACGAATATTAATCATATGCTCAATAGATGTAAGGGGCGCATACATAATCAGGACCACCAAAAACATCTATTTTCGATACTTAGTTACGAAAGCATTGGCAAAGATTGTTGGATACACGAATATTAACAATGAGCTCTATAGATGTGAGGTGTAAACATACACGTTTTTTTATAAGAAACTTGGATCAGCACATAGTACTAAAAGTTTCTTAATTTCGCATGAAGATTTCGGTGTTTTAGTAGTAAAAGTTTCTTAATTAGTTTCTTATTTTTTGGGCCTAAAATTGCGGTATTGTTCGAAGTTGAGCCTTCTTCTCGACAAAGGGCTTCCATTTTGCATTGACATTGTCACCAAGAAGAAGCCATGCACATCGAGGCAAAAATTTACAAATTTTGCAGTTAAAAGTAAAGAAAAGACGAAGGCATCTTTGTTAGAGAGACATAGAATAAAAGAGACATACAGATATAGCGTTTTAGAGTTTCTTAACTGTTCTTGAGCGTAGTACTAGAGTTTCTTAAATTTTTGGTCATCGTAGTACTAGTTTCTTATAAACCGGTTTCTTATAAAAAAAACGTGTAGTTGGGAACACCCAAACACCTCTATTTTTGACGATTTAAGAACTTTTATCCAAGAATAAAAGATTTGTGCACATAAGGTGAAGTTTTTACACATACACTCATTTTTTAATAAGATACTTGGCTCTGGTTTTTGTGGTGGGGTTTCTCAAAAAATGGGCCAATATTTTCGTGTACAGTAAAAACCCGCGTATAAGAACCTACAATTTTGCAAGTCAGCCTAAAGGTTCTTATGTTTTGGGTATTTAGTGGGAAATGAGGCTGTTCAGGTTCTTAAATTGGTTCTTATTTTATTCATGGCTTTCAAGAATTTCTTTTCTTCGGATTCAAACTTCAGGCCTATTATTTACTGCCAGTTCACATCAGTTGAGTTTATGAGATATATTCCCCAACAGAAATTTGTCGAAGAATTAGAAATGTTTATATAATCCAGAGAAAATCTTTCACAAACTTTTCATCGGGTAATATAAAAATTTTTTATTCTTCCACAAACTTCTGCTGTGAATAAGACCCCATGCTCTCTAAAGATAAGAACCTATTTCAAATTCCAGGCTGAATGGGTTCTTGTATAATTGAGGTTTAATTGCAAAATTTCAGCCTGTCGGTTCTTAATCCACTAGGTTCTTATATGCGGGTTTTTACTGTAGTAAAAGTATCTTGCAGAGTTTCTTCTGTGTTCAAAATACTAAATTTAGCTTTTTAGCTTCTCAATCGACCATAGTTCTTATTAGAAAAAATGATTGGTATTCAGTACTGTCTTCAGCTTGGGATTACGTTGAGCATGGTGAAGAAACCACCTTTTTAACCATCATCCTTGTGGTGTTCCATGATTCAAATCATCAATTGTATTTCTCCCTTGCGATATAGAGTATCAAAACCTCAAGCTTTTAAAGACAAATGACGGAGATATAAGGTGACTTAAATCAGGGGCCTGGGCAATCTAAATATAACCTATTGAATTCCATTGTATTTGATGATATCGAGAGATTAGCAAATCAATTAGACAAATGAAAGCACTAAGCCATCTTTTGTTCTATTTTTAAACTAGGCGCTATATATCCGTCATTTGTCTTTAAGGAAATTACTATTCGCGTTGGAGCTTGAGATAAAGATGTGGTAGCATATGGGTTTCCTGAAAATGACGGTGCGAATTGTATGAAATTATTAGCGGATCTTTCTTAATAGTACTGAAATCTGATAATTTCAAGAAACTTTCAAGACTGGCTAAAAGTTTTCCATTTTTTCATTTTATATAAAGCGCAATACAATACCACATTGTATACGGCCTAAACAGAACATAATTTTAAAAAATACAATTATAACAAGCTACGATAGAATATTACAGCGAGAAAATAGTAACGGAATATCGTGTAATAAAAAAGTATAATAAAACGAATTATTTTCGTGGGTTATGGCCCGGGTTATGGCAACATACTCGGTTTTGGTGTGTTTTTACGAGTGGACATTTTATGGTTTCATGTTTAGAGTTTTTGTTCTGAGTTCTGCTGCTTGTTGCAAGAATTGTGCGAGGTTTTTCTGCTTGCTGATATCTTGGGATGACAATATATCAATGAATGTGTGCTCTACTTGTGTCACTGTTAGCATCCTGTTAAAATTAGGTCCGAGGAAAGTATGTCTTAGGTCGCGATATATTTCGCATTCAATCAGGAAATGAATTTCGTTTTCCACGTTGCCAGACTTACACATGTCGCATGTTCGTTTTGATACTTCTAGTTTTTGGTGTCTGCCAGTTTCGATTCTGAGTTGGTGGTCACTGCATCGGAATTTGGCGATAAGCTTCCTGAAGTTGAATTGGGGGAGGTTTAGATAGGTCTCCGCTCTGAGCTCCTTCTTGAAAAGTTTATAAGTTCGTAGTTTAGAGTTACTTTTGCTGTTAATTGACGATTGGTTTACTTTCTTGTACCATTGACTCTTGAAAATTTCGTTCAGTTTTTTGAGAGTCTTTTTGAATAATACATTACTGGATATTTGATCTGCATTAGTGTAAATTTGTTCCATATCAATTTGTTTCAGGATAAACTTAACAGAGTTTAACCAATCATTTTTATCTTCCGGGAGCATTTTGACTTCGTTGTGCGCAAGGTGAATGAGTGAGTTATCATTTAGGGTAGCGATTCTGTGCCAGAATTTCATCATTGTGGCCAACATATAGATTGTTACAGGGAATTCGCCTAATTCCCCAAGCACTGCTAATGTCGGACATTTTCGCTTCAAACCTACTTTGGACAAGTCACAAGACTGCACTACTTCGGTCTCTGCTTACGTGCCCCCTTCCCCGCTCCCACTGTTGCAATGTTGCTTGAATAAAACGCTATTTGACCTCCTTGCCATTGAATTAAGGAAAGGGGAGATCAGAAGGTCCGAAACGAATTTGGAAAAATCACGAAAACATTGACATTTGCTTGTGTCCCAGTTATTTTGGCCAGGATTGTAGTTTCTTAAAAAAAGAACACACCTATGTATAAAATATCCTTGCATTGCAGGCCTACTTCAAATGACAAAAGCGAAGTTCATGCCAAGTTGTGTGGTAACAACTATGACGAATCTCTCAGCCTCACATCTGAAATCAAGAAGAAATCGAACCTCGTTTACAAGATATCAGCTTGAAGAGATGGAAAGAGTGTTTTCGCAAACACATTACCCTGACTCCAACATTCGTCAAGTTATGTCTGAAAAGCTGGATCTTGCGGAGGCTAAAATACAGGTGAATTTTTTACCATTTTGGTGTGACTGCTGAGGAGGATAATGAGTTACACAAAGAGTTGATAGTGCTATGTAATTGGGTGCGCCAAAAAAAGTGTTTAGGCGTTAGAAAATTCATTGTACCTACAGGGTGTCCCGAAAAATTGTTCGACGTTTGATTAAATATTTAAATTAGGGAGAATATAAACGGGCTCCATAATAAGATAACCATATTGCTGAGATTTTTAATTAATTTTAGACACAAGAAGCTAGCAAATCGGCTAAATATTAACGGAGTTATGAACCTTTGAAGTTCAAAATTGTGAGAAAACCAGACGCCCCTAAGTTGCATATTTTGTGAATGTGAGAAAAATATTAAAAATTAAGTTGAACCTCAGTAAGATAATGGATTCTAAACATTACAAATTTGGAACATTTCTTTCTGTTCAATTATTGTTTAAACAGTGGACACATTTTTCTGACTCGCTTCGTTATGTACAATTGAACCATTACTTTCTCTTCCTAACAGGTGTGGTTTCAAAACCGAAGAGCAAAATGGCGTAAAAAGGAGAAACATTTAGAACCAGAATCAGGTATCGACGAACAAGATTTTACTTCTTCTGAGATTAACATGCAATCACAACAACTTTTTCTGCCATCAGAACAAAACCTTACAGAGTTAGCATCAGCTCAGGCCGCTATGAATTACAGTCTATCACATGGTCTGCAAGCAAATGGTGACCAGTTTGTAAATAACAATAACGACAACAACAGCAACCAGATCTTGAATCAAAACGGTCAGGCCCTTCCACCTGGCTATTACTTTGTGCCATTTGCCAGCCAACAAGCTTACGCTAGTCACCAAAGTGCGTACATTTACGATACCAATGAAGGCGACAGTAACTCTACGTATGAATATTTATTGAAACAACAACAACAACAACAACTAGCAGCTAATTACCCATTATATGTTGTGCAAGATCCAGCAACGGGCCTACAACACGTGTTTTGCGCTTATGATTATAGTT
The DNA here is from genome assembly GCA_039566865.1 of Aurelia coerulea. Taxonomy (NCBI): domain Eukaryota; kingdom Metazoa; phylum Cnidaria; class Scyphozoa; order Semaeostomeae; family Ulmaridae; genus Aurelia; species Aurelia coerulea. The sequence goes on from CM076962.1 coordinate 16,074,540, forward strand.
ACCCCAACAACGAACAATTAAACTCCAATTTTGAAGACATGCAACTTGATAACAGCCAGTTATTTGAAAATAAAAGTGACTCTGAACAAGACAGTTCTTCGGACCTGTTGAAGAGTGAAACAAGCTCCAATGATTCGAATACCGTGACTGACGATTCGAATTGCTCTGAGATCGATTCTACAAGCCCTATAGATTCTCCGAATAACTCACAATTCAACTCATCGAACGATGACTCCCAATGCTTTACTGGAATTGAACCTAATTCAGCCACTGATTTGACTTGCCTGAAATATGGCTTTCAACCACCATGTCAGATACAAGAGGTAGAACCATCAGCTGATGCGAGCACGGAAGATAATTTTCCTGTGGTATTGCCCAATAGCTCTAGTCCTAAGCCTAACCTGCATGATCTTTCATTCCTTTGTCTAGAATGTGTGCAGCCCCACTCTTCTGGTCCTATATCAGCAACTCACGAATCAGGGAGCGCCTTAGAGTGCCTGAAACAGAGAGAATGCAGCATAGATTCAGAGATCAAAGACAAGAAAATATCCAAAGTTCTCGCGTCATTTTCTCAGTTCGTCCCACAGAATGCACATAGTGCTCTTAACAGTGTGGGAAAGAATGAAGACAGCGCAGAATCAGGGCCTGAAGAAATTAAGATATCTCAATTCATACCACAGAATGCACATAGCGCTCTTGAGAGTCTGGAGCATAGTGAAGACAGCGCAGAATCTAGGCCTAAAGATATTGGAATATCTCAGTTCATACCACAGAATGCACATAGCGCTCTTGAGAGCCTGGAACAGAATGAGGATAGCGCAGAATCAAGGCCTAACGATATTAGAATATCCCAAGTCCTTGCATCTCAGAATGTAAGAGATGGTTTAGAGTGCCTGGAGCAGATAGAAAGCGCAGAATCCGGGCCTAAAGACAGGAAACTGCCACATGTTCCTGCGTCGTTTTCTCAGTCAATATCTCAGAATGCAAACGAGGCATTAGCATGCCTGGAGCAGAGAGACGGCACTGTAGAATTAGATTCCGAAGACACGAACCTATCCCAAGTTTTGGGATCATTTTCATGCGTAGCCCCATCAAAAGAAAACGACTATAATGCTATGAGTGAGGACGAGATTGATTTCATTACTGCAAATAACTTCGAGTCACGCGAAGACGAAACGAACGATTATTTGGAAAATTACGTCGAATGTTTGGTTTCTCTCGAAGAAAACTTAAATCGACAGACATCTTTCAACGAGAGCTCAATAGATGAAATTGATCAAAATTCTGTGGAGGACGGATCAGAAACTGATATAGATAAAGGCCTGTCTGATTTGTTTGGCCCATCAGAAGAGACTGTTGATGATACCCAATGCAACAGAGTAGTGATCAAAGATGGTCTCGTTTATCAAGTCAAATCACAAGACCTGGCGATTCAATCACACCCTAATCACGCTAATCAAGATATACTTGATGTGCTGCTTGGTTGTTCTGATGACAACGATTGTGATCCTGGTGATAGCGATGAGGAACAGCAACCTCAGTTTGAAAACGATAACTCCAATCGAAAAAGAGACTCTGACAGAATGGAGGCTGATGAAACTAATACTAGTGTGGCAACAGACTCCGAGGAAGGAAACACAGAAAGTCCTAGTTTATCTGATCAGTCGCTATATTTTACTCAAGATGTGGATAACGTGTTATCAGCAGGTACAATTAAAAGGCAACGACTCAGTAGCCTCTCTTTGGAATCATGCATTTGTGCTAGCAACGAGGCTTATATTGAAAAATCTACGTTTGAGGATTATCTTAGGTTTACTGACAGTGTCGAGTATCTTGGAAACATCAAACAAGAAACAAGTGAAAACACTGAACATACAGAATTTGTAATTGTAGAGTAGAATGCCACTAAAGAGCCATTACCACGCAGGGTCCTTTGCGGGGACGCTGAAATTTCAGACAATCTAAAAGTAAAATTTGCCTTCAACCTCGTATCAGGTAGACTTGCCCAAGTCTATCTCTTCCGTCTGTCTACCGTTCCCTTTACAGTAGTTCCTGGATCCGCCATTTTCTGGATCCGCCACTCCAACATTCCATCCAGAGAGCTCGAGCTCTCTTGACGGAATGTGGGAATGTTAGATCCATAAAATGGCGGATCCAGGAACTACCGTAAAAAGGGAACGGTACACGGATGGAAGAGATAGACTTGTGGCAAGTCTACGTATCATGAGACAATGAAGGTTTTCCGTAAACTGCAACGCCTACATTGACAATGAAGCCTGGTATCTGTTGAGGTCTAGCCTCCTATTGACAACAACAGATACCCTTGGGAACGATGTTGGTTTGTTTTAGTGGAAACCATGGATCCACATGGCAGCTGAGCTGATCGAAAAGCTTGACTTTAGTTCAACTGTAACTGTTGCATCAGTATGATCAGTTCAACTTTGGATCCGTAGCTTCCGTTTAGGCCAAATTTTATTTCCACTGTCTGAAAGTGTAGCTTGCCCAGCCTGCCCACATTTTACCATTGGGTGAGAATGGCTCTTCGATGTTAACTCTGATGAATAGACTCATCATAAAATCAATTTGGAGCCCATCTATCAGTCCCAATCCACGCTAATCGACGGCAAAACTGCGAGAAACACAAAGTTGAAGAGAGGAAGGCAGATACTTATTGTCGTTTTGGTTTTGTCGCCAGGAAAATTTACAGAAATACTCCCTAATAAATTCGGGTATAAATGTTTAACGAAAGAGTTTAGATTTATCAACTGCAAAAAGTACAACTTTCTTTTGAATTATGGTCAAATTTCCACCCCTACTTTGAAGAAAGGCATCTTTCCCCGCGCTTTTTTACGCGCATGGTAACGCATCAGGTACCAAGTGCCCCCCTGGGTACATTTCTCAATACGTTTGCTTCGATATCCAGGGGCAGTGGCCTTTCAAACGAAGATCGTTTTTTGCTCACCCGTATTGTACTAGGAAGTTAAGCGCGAGCTTCGCTCGCGCTTCAACATTCCTAGCTCCTGCGGAGTGCTGTTAGATGTAGTAAATCACATATCGAGTAAAAGCAGACTACTTGAGTGTCATATTATTTTATCAAATTTAATCAAATGCGACATATCAAAACTGCGTCATAGTTAGGCGTATACGGTAGCCTTTGAGACGGCTGAAGATGTAACAGATAGGTTTAAAATACTGCAAAAAATATAAAAATTTCATGACAATTTTTCAGTTTGAAACTCAGAGGAAAGGGACAATTTCCTCTGATTTCTGATGCAAGACACGGGTGGGGTCGTATCGCAATTAATCGCACCTTTTCTTCGGAGAGAACCCACTGACAGAGCATCAGTGCATGCTTGCTGTTTATAGTTTATATTTACCTGTGTGTATCTCGGCACGGAGACGTACCCGAAGCCGCCATCTTACCAGAATCTTCCATTTCACCTTTCCCGTGAAAAGTTGCTATAATCCTCCATTTTTTTTTCATTCGCATTATCTGTTTAAAACCAGGCTAGCCTCAGTCGTACGTAATCTTTGGCGCCTAAACACTCACTACCCCCCCCCCCCCCCAAGGCCGGCGGGTACAACAGAACACAAATTAACCAAACAATTAGCGAAATTCGAATTCCGGTCTTCCTAGAACCATGCCTTTGTGCACTGGGTGTTCCGTTTTGTCTTTCACAATTGATATTTGCATACAAAAACTCCTGATGAGCCTCCATTCCGTTTAATTATTATCATTATTATTATTATTGGTTTATAATTTGTATCATTATTATCATTAGTCTTGTTTTACGCGTTTAAAAGGAGGTGGTTTTAATAGCATACGCCCTACTGCTACTCTCGTTTGTGGGGAATTGCGAAGCAATTTGTGGCGGTGAAGTGCCTGTTTAAACAAAACACTTCAAACACAAACTCGAAAAATGGTCTAACATCAAAATAACGTTCATGGTTCCTCATGACAAGCTTGGAGCCAAAATCCTCCACAGTTGTCATGTGCTCCTGTTTCCAGTAGGAGCCCAAATTCAGTATTTCGAGTCGGGGCCCATCTCCCCCGCACCAAAGTCAGTGTTTCGAATCGGAGCCCATCTCCTCCGCATGCACGCAGCAAAAAATCACGAGGCCTATCTCCCTCGTTGGGGACCGCGTTTATAGGTAAGGATAGTGCCCCTGGCTTGTAGGCCCATCTCCCGACAGGCTAGGTCGAGGCCCAGCTCCCTCCATGGCTCACCAGTGGGTACTGGGTCCCAGCTCCCACGACACCACACTCGAGGCCAAAATTCCTCGAGTTTCTATTCTATTAGGTTACTGGCATCTCACCGTCGCGAGGCGTTTCCATTCCCCACACATTTGCACATCATGAGATTCAGGGCCGCATTTCAGTCTGTTGGGGCCCTGGGCCCAAAACTGGTTGGGGCCCCTTAGAACTCGGTACCCTGTTAGCATCCCAATAAAACTACTCTTGTCCAATGGTTTTTCACGATTTTCGTCTTGCCTTCACTGCTGCAAAATTTCGGATGATTTTCTTGGGGTCTAAAACCCTCAGGACAGCGGCGTGGCCAGGGTAAATTAAGTGGGGGAAACTAAACGGGGGGCCTGGGGGCGAAGCCCCCGGAAAATTTTTGAGGACACGCCCTTTACTTTGGCTTAGAATGCATCTCCGAATATCATGCTTGCGATTAGCGACAAATAAACTTTGATATTTTGTGACGGTTATCCTACAAATCGGAGCAAGATGACATTTTTGTGAAGAAACATCCTTTACTTTGACTTAGAATGTATTCCCTGATTCCATATTCCATATTTGCCATTTCTCGGAAAGTTCTTTCCCAACCTATACCCAGTTAGTTTCTCTTCGGTTTTACAGGAATCTCAAACAGAGGCGTACGCAGCACCTCAGGAGTGAGAGGGTCTGGGGCGCAGCCCCAAAAAAAATTTTGTGACCACGCCCTTCAGACGCTCGGAAAATGAGGGAAACGCCCTTTTTACTCATATTTTGCATCGTAAACATGACTGCAATGAACACAAAATGAGCAGGATGTTTTGTTGAATTTGCATTGAGAATTTATACCCAGCATATCAAGTACGAATTATAAAATCGCTTTTCTTCTTTACTGTAAAATTGATTTGGCGCTAGTTGTTATTATGATATTCAGGAAATGCCTCTTGTCGCCACTTCATCAGTGTTTAGTCAGTAAATGGCATCTTTTGCAAGAATCTTTTGAAAACAGGATCATTTTGAAAACAGACATCCTACTTTGGCTTAGAATGCCTCTCTCAACATCGTTCAAGCATTTCTTAGAAACCCAAAGCATTGCTCCACCAAACCTCAGACAAAACCATTCTCTCCTTGCTGCTCAAGAATCTCGAAGACCACCGCCTGACAGATCTGCCTGACCCTCCCCCCCCCCCCCTGAGGTACACATTTTATTGCATTTTTGTACAAATCTCGAGGACCATCTTTTTGAAAAGTGGGGGGGGGGTCCGGACCCCCCCTAACCCCCCTTGGGTACGCCACTGATCTCAAAGACCATATTTGGACAAAAGTGGGGGCAATTGCCCCCCATACCCCCTCCCCCATGGCCACGCCTCTGCCTCAGACATCAAAATTTGCTGCCATTCATTAAGCAAAAGGCAACAACACGCTATTGTGACATTGTGGACCTTAGTTGACTCTTGACCCTTTCAGTATGGATAAACTTCTTTCACTGGAGGAAACTCTGCATGGCAAAGTGTGGTCGTTGCATTGAGCAACAATCTAAGTGCGGTTATAGCCTTTGGGAAGTTGCAGCTTCATCTCCTTTCACAATTTGCTGTTATAGATCATCCGAAATAGGCTTTTGTGTTTCATGGGGTTGTCGCCTCTTCAATTTCTTTCTTTTTTTGGACTTCGGCTTCGGTATCAACGAGATTCCTCCTTTTATCGAGGAACTTTTCGAGAGGCTTTTTAACAAACTCATGTTATTGCCAAATTTCTACTTTGCTTGCCCATTACGTATTGTCATTATATGAAACCATGGCGTTGTCTAAAAACGTTAGCACTCAATTCAAACACAAGAGTGAAATCAACAGCACTTCATAGGATTTTTCAAATTTTGCTCGGGGCCCCCTAGATTTAAGAATTTTAGGGGGCCCCTGGGCCCGGGCTCAGTGGGCCCATGGGTAAATGCGTCACTGATGAGATTTATAATGGAAATAGAATTGAGATTTATAATGGAAGTAGAACGGAGATTTAGAATGTATTAGCTGCAAATTATGTTGTGGATGATTTGACTGGTGAAAGATAAGATTCCTTTTTGGGCCTGTTTACCTTGATTTTCTGGAAGGGGAGAATTAAATTTTAGTAAAAGGAAGATTTTACTTCGGTTAATTTCGACCCTGGAAATCACTAAATTCTTAACTTGTTTATCTTTTAATGCATCTCATTACGATCTGCAAATCACGGCGTCTAATTGATCCCCTTGCCAACCAATAAATTTCATTGGCTCCTATCTTCTGCAGATCTCAGAAAAATCTGCTTCGCGAATCATAAATTATCCCCATTGTCAGTAATTTGAGGATAGGCAGTTCTTTCGTAATAGCTTATTTTCAACGGCATACTGGAAAAACCGGACCCTGTGACCCTAAGACCCCTATGATCCCTAGGACCTTAAAGTACTGAGTTTTGAAAGGACCCTTAACACCGAAGGATCATCCCCTCTGCATAAGGGCTACATGCTAATCAGGATGCTATATGCTAATCAGGTTACTTGTGCGATAAACGATAATTGCTCAAATTTAATGTCAATACCATTCATTGCAGCCTGGGGGGGGGGGGTTAATACCCTTCAACAGACGTAGCATTAGTACAAACAACAAACACATTTAATTCTTTGAATAGTTGAAAAAGGATTGTTTGATCCCCCGGCAATGGAAGAATCTCCACCCTTTATCAGTGATTTAACAAATGATTCTTTACGGTGAAATGATGCCATTACTATGTTTTAAATTGCCATTAATGTCGCCAACAATGGCTCTTTCATTTTGTGTCTAAAATTAGGAATACTGTAATTCTACAAAGGTCGTTTACATACTTTCAACACAAAGGTTTTCATAATTTGTTTTCTTCAGTATGAGCACTGATAAAGGGTGGAAATGCTTCCATTGCCGGGGGATCAAACACTCCTTGTTCAACTATTCAAAGAATGAAATGTGTTTGTTGTTTTTACTGATGCTACGTCTGTTGAAGGGTATTAACCCTCCCCCAGGCTGCAATGAACGGTATTGGCATTAAATTTGAACAATTATCACAGAAGTAACCTGATAAGCATTAGCATATAGCCTTTATGCAGAGGGGATGACCCTTCTGTGTTAAGGGTCCTTTCATAACTCAGTACTTAAAGGTCCTAGGGGTCATAGGGGTCTTAGGGTCATAGGGTCCGGTTTTTCCAGTATGCCATTTTCAACACGTATGGCAGTGTGCATGTAGGAAAAATTATTGTCTATATCTGGTCACGTGGCGGAAAATTTATTGAATGTATTCATTTGCGATTGAGATCTTCCTGCCACGTGACCATAATAAGATTAGGCAGGTCGGAAAAAGTTTTGTTTTCATTCAATTTGTCACATGACGGAAAAATTATTGTATTTTTCATTTACCATTGAGATGCCAATCTAAAAAAAATATTTGTAGCTTGGTCAGGTAGGAAAAATTATTGTCTATATCTGGTCACGTGGCGGAAAATTTATTGAATGTATTCATTTGCGATTGAGATCTTCCTGCCACGTGACCATATCAATTAATGGTGAGGGCGAATGAATCCCATTACATGCGGAATTTTGCATGGAGTACCAAGCTGAAGAACCTTCGAGGATACCAAGCCAAATTTCGAAAGAAAAGTTGACTTTAAGAGAGAGAGAAGAAAGTTAAATATCAGAGCTCAGTTTATGGAGGTGTTTCGACGCAAAGGCAAGTTTCTTACAGTTTTATTTTACATCTCTTTGCTTCACTAACCCTGTCATACATCCAATGGCATAATGTTTATTTGGGGTCATCTACTAAAGACTTGTCGTGCCCGTTAAGATCTGCCTCCCATTCCTGCTAAACTTTTTTGACTCCGGTGAAGGTTGCCGAGTTTCCATAGGCCCGCAAATATTGTTGCTAGAATCTGAATGTTTAGAGGGAGGGGGGGGATTGCTGTATATTTTGTTAGTATGAAAGAATGTCGACTACATTCAGGGACGTAAGAATCATCTCATTAGGAATGCATAGGAAGAAGTGCTCCAATCGAAATTGTATGGGCGGAAGAAGACTTCAAAATGGGCAGGATTTTAATTTTTGCATCAAGCACCCCTATCCCAGAGTACCCCCCTGGGACATGAAAGGATTGATTTCCCGGTCATACATCGAAAAGATTGATTGTTCAAATTCAATGATTTATTGTTATCTTACAATGGAGTAGTGTTAAATTGACAATGGTTGACAAAAGAAGAAAGCTAATTGGATAAACGGCTTCGTGCCTTATATATATAGATTTGATGAATCATTAAGTGCGTGATATATAAAGAGTCTACTACTGAAGTAACCAATCCTTTTATGCTGATGATGATGATCATCATAGCCATTCTTATACAGTAGAAACGTCTGCGGTCAGTTGTGAACCATGTTGGACATCGCTGTTGGCAGAACATTTAGGCCCCTATAGTTTCCCAAGATATTGAAGGAGGCTGTAAAAGCGACCATTCAATAAATTGAAATATGGGGGCCTTTGAGACCAAGCCAACCACTAGCACCAAAATGGTGACAGCGTAGTCGTTTACGGCAAGGTTCGCAGGCCAAGGGTGTGTCGGCAGAAGCCACCAACACAACTGTAAATTGATGAGAGGCTAATAGTTCGGTGAAGTTGCTCGATACAACAGCTTCTTTTATAGATGTTGGGGGAATGACCAAAAATTCCTCGACCAATTAGATCGTGCCAAGCTCAATAAACAAGGGAATTACTGAAAATCCATAAAGATTCCCTTTATTCATAGCTTTATTGAGCTGTATTTCATCAGAAGAGTGGGAATCCCTTCTCGAAGTTTCTTTTCTCGAAGATTCTTACAACAGGTCTATCTCTTTAGTACAGACTTGCTCGAAGTTCGTATTTTTAACGAGGTCTATCTCTTTAGTACAGACTTGCTCGAAGTTCGTATTTTTAACGAGCTAAATTAATCGAGTCTATCCCCTCAATCCCTTCACTAAAATTTCATAAACGACTTATATATCTCCTGTGATTCGATCGAGAATTGCTCGGGGACTTGCTTCATATTTGTCTCAGGCTGAAAAGAGACAAAAATAAAGGTTCTAAGACAGCACAGGTTGCAAATCTTTATAGCCTAAAACCTGGTGTAAAATTCAATGAACCATTCCTCTGAACTGAATGACTTCAACGACACTAGCTATTTCTCTATAATTTTACCGCCCTTTTACCGCAGGACTTTTCTAAGATTGTAACATATTCAATGCTTTCAGAATCATAAGCGTACGGGAAGAGAAAATCTAGGGGGCTGCCCAACACAATGTCCATTGTTTAGCATAATTTTTGCCCGACTGAGGGCATTTTTTTGCCCGATTGGGGCTCATTTTCGATAATTTCTCTAAAGTTGGGGGGCTACCGCCCCCCGGCCCCCCCCCCCGCCTCGTACGCTTATGTCAGAATTAGAGTGTTTCCCTTCATCTTCGAGGATTCAAGAGCAAATTTTGAAAAACTTAAAACCATCGTAATTTCTAAGCTGTTTGACCCAACATGAAATAGTTTCCCAAAAAAATTTTGTGATCATAGTCATGCCACTGTCTTCATAACTCTACGAGATATCTTCATACGTGACATTTCCACCTCTGATCATTGCCATGTCATTGCATCAGACAAAGTTTCCGCAAACAAGGAACAGTTGATGACAAAGTGGGGATATCCCAAATGCCCAAATCTGTGCATTATCATTCACAACTGGTGAGCAATGTAATGACTTTGCAATGCAATACCTGTCAGCACTTGTCTGTCTTCTTTATTTATCCATTTCAAGAACGTTCTATGGTAATTCCCTGAAAGGCTAAGATTTTGGGTTATCCCCTCATTGAGAATAAACAGAGATTGGAGAGAGACAGAAGTCTCTTTTTGCTGATGCAATGGTATTTGCTCGACTGCTTTCTTATCTAAGTTTGCCCTTTGTTCCTTTTATGCAGGGTAAAAGTAAACAAAGGCCACCTCCCCACAATAACTAACAACTTACATATTCCTTAGGCCCTCCTTTGGCCTCCTCAGGGTTAGACTTGCTCCAAGTCTCGTTCGTTATCGTATTCGGGCCTACTCGGTTGGCAGTGAGCGGCGAAAGTGCAGCGAGCGAAGATTTAAGTCGCTTCGCTCGCTCCACTTGCTGACCAACCGAATGGGCCCGAATACGATAACGAACGAGACTTGGAGCAAGTCTACCTCAGGGTGGACAGCGCAAAATTTATTATAACATCGCCGCTGCAAAACGTAACGGGGCTTATGTTCAATCAAAGTCAATTTTGTTGCTGACAAAGACCTAAAAGACTCAAGAACTTGACAAGGGACAAGATTTAGTAGGGTAGGAACAAGATTTTGTTATGGTCCTTGGCTAATTTATCGGTGTAGTAGGTACTAGATATACAACATCTCTTGTTCATGAATACGGAGCAAATAGATTTTTTACGGTAAGGCTGGCTGTTGTTCTTCTTTTTGCAATAATTTCACATCTCCACTGGCTATGTGGCCATGTCATGTCATATGATCTTCGAGCAAATAAATTTCCAGAAGGGATTCCCACTCTTGTGATGAAAAACAGCTCAATGAAGGATTCTATGCCCTCTATGCACAAGGGAATCTTTGAGAAAAGAAACTTCCAGAAGAGATTCCCACTCAACACTTCTGAAGAAAAGCAGCCCAATGAATGGTAGTTTGCGTTGTAAAAGCGAATCTTAGAGGAAAGAAACTTCGAGAAGAGATTACCAATCCGATGAAATACGATGTGATTGGCTGAGTATGTTCTTTGGTCATTCCCCTAACTTCTATAAAACAAGCTGTCGTGTCGAGAATCTTAAGTAACACAACACAGTACAGTTAGCTCTCATCAATTTACAGTTGTGTTGGTGGCTTCTGCCGACACACCCTTGGCCTGCGAACCTTGCCGTAAACGACTACGCTGTCACCATCCTGGTGCTAGTGGTTGGCTTGGTCTCAAAGGCCCCCATATTTCAATTTACTGAATGGTCGCTTTTACAGCCTCCTTCAATATCTTGGGAAACTATAGGGGCCTAAATGTTCTGCCAACAGCGATGTTCAACATATTTCAACTGAGCAGGAGACGAGAATGGATTGGTTATTCGTCAGTAAATTTCGTAAGTATATTATTTCGAATCGTAATTTTTGATGACGCCAGCCACGCCAACCTTGTCTTTATTATGAATTCGCGTGTCCATGTTTTTTAAAGAAGTATTTAATATCTTGAGAAATTGAGCCTAACTAAAGTTATCAGCCTGTGTTCCAAACCCAAGAGTTTTAAATAGCAAACATTGAACGAAAAAGTGCAGCAGATCGAATAAAGTGAACAAGAAATTTAGCAACGCAACGAAATTTTCATTTGTACATTTCCTTACATTCCCATGAAAATGAATTTTTATATCTTTTGTAGGTATCAAATCAAAATTCTACGAGTTCAAGCCATTATTGAAGGTGTGGTTTCCGCATACACTGACCAGCAGTATGCCCATGGTCAAGCAAGTTGTCAAAACACTGCCAACGGTTTTGCAAGATCATAGTGAAAAATTGTGAAATGAAATTCTTGGGACAAGTCATAAAATTGCACTACTTTGATCTTTGATTACATGTCCCCCGCTCCCCTGTTTCAAAGTTGCTTGAATCGAACGCCTTTCGTCCTTCTCAACATTGTAGTAGGTGGGAGGGGGGATTAGCAGGCTCTAATTGGATATCCAGGCAAATTTGCCGCGAGAGGCAAATTACTTATGGAAATTTTGACCAAAACCGCTTGGCAGCACATATGTTCAGGTGTAAAATAAAGAAAAATTTTAATTGAAATATGCAGAAAAAAACAACTTGGCACTGAACTTGCATATCAGGGACAGTGCAATGCAAAGTATATCTTATAACATGGCTGGTGCAAAACGTAACCGGGCAACTATTTTTGTTTAGCTTATAAAGAACTGGGTCAACACTTTTTACAAAGCAAATATATATGGGGCAGTTTGGGGCAGTAACATTTTATACAATCAAGTTGAAGTCCAAGGGGGGTACTCATTGACTTTCAATACGGGGGGGTCCATGCCAATATTTGGGGTCCGAAATTTTATGTTGAATCAACATTTGGGGTCTGTGAATAACAACATGGACAAAAATTCAATATTTGGGGTCCACAAATCTGAAGAAAGGAAGAATCAAGCAATTTGGCCCTGAAGTTGCGAATCATGAAATGAATGTCTTGGTATTATTCAAAAACTGAGAAAGATCGAGAAGCTCAAATTGAAATCATTCAAAAACATTACAGGCACCCCAGAAATAGATAACAATATTTGGGGTCTCCAAAACGTTGGACTCAATATTTGGGGTCCCCAAAACATCAGGCTTAATATTTAGGGGTCAGCAAAGAAATAGTGGCATGGACCCCCCCGTATTGAAAGTTAGGGAGTACCCCCCTGGGGTTGAAGTTTGAAATATAAAATTGCTCATTTTGAGGACAAACATTGAAAACATGCAATCTGATAAATGCTTGCAAGTGTGTGTATAAAAGGATGCCGGATTCTCCCTGTCAGCTGTTTACAAGAAAAATTTATCCATCATATCTCTTTATTTTCAAAGTTGATTTTTTCGTTGACAAAGGACATGAACTGATTTTTTTATGGTTGTTAATGTCTTTGGCTGCTCATGAATGTGGGGCAGATAGATACATTTGTCGAGGAAGGTTGACGGGGCAGTTCGGTTTTTTCATAATACGGTATCCGTGGTACTTGGATTGTTCAAAAACTTTTGGAGATTGTGCGTGCAAGCCACACCCTATTCTTTTTTGCGATGTCCCACCAAAGATTTAGACTGATTATATGTTCGTAGGTAATCGCTATTGATAGGCTGATGGACGCTATAACTCTCATGGACTTACGCTTCCAGAAACGGACATGGCCTAAATCACCTGCTATTTTTTCTCAAACCATGGACCCTAAATCGCCGCAAAAGGTGGTCTTCCTGAAGTGCTACACTGCAAAACAAGCTATCAGTACTTAGATGAATGTTTCTTCAAGCTAATAAAACAAAGAACTCCTACCTATAAGAGATATTTGGGCGCAAAAGATCTCGTAAATTCGCTCGTTACTTTGAGATTTTGATCGTTGCAGCAGTTCAGTCGAACGCGTTGTTCGAATTCGTTTGTTTGCCTTTGGCGGGAAGTTTGAATTGAAGAAGAATCAGCCAATCCCATCAAGTTATTTCAAGTCTTGCATCCTGATTGGTCCAGGAACAAATTTGTTCCTGGCGAGAATTTTTTGCCGTTTTGAGAAGAGTTAGTCCATAAGGCCCTCAACTGGAGCGACGACAACAACATTAATTCACTTCAATCAGATGAGCGTAAGTTGAGGGTCTTTATGTAGTGAGCCTACCATAATTTAGTTGACCTAATTTAGTTGGCCTAAATTAGCACCTTTGTGCTATTGTATATTGTAAATAGCCAACGTTAAATAAATTGAATAAAAAAAAAATACCAAAGATTTTGAAACTTAGTGAAGATGAAGTTTGCAGCAGTACCACAGGGAAACCAGGATTGATTGGCAATGAATGAAAAGAATAGTAGAAAAATAACTCTATGTATCCAACCTCGTCCCAAGGGCCTTTTGTCAGTTGTCATTTTCGTCTCTGTCCTAATATGACAAACGGCCCTGGGGACGAGGTTGCATATGCATCCTCTGCGGGGGATTATCGGCCGAGTGACGCTGCGGGGAATGAGTGCGAGGGAGGAGGAAAACGAAGACAGAGGAGAAGAAAGTAAGCCGGGTACGGGTATGTGCCGCCCATATCACATGGGTGGGGTTTTGGGCCGAAAATTCCCCCTTCCCGGGCAAAAGGGCAGTAAATGATTATAAGATATGAGTGATTGATGTGGAAATTCAGTGCTACGTTGTTCTTTAGCATATATTAGTTCATATTTTTCTTCACACACCGATCATGTGTACAGTTTTACCCCGCCACTAAGAAATTGACTTTTAAGAAACTGCAGCCTGCCAGGTGGCACAATGGTCATTGTTCAACATTTGGTTTGATACAACAGTTATTTTATAACCAAACAGCCTGATTTTAAAAGATGAGTTTCTTGGTGGCGGGTAATAGGGTCCTAGTCAAGATTTCCATAAAAAAGATGTTGTCCAGTCTAGACATCTAAAATTCTGCACCATCGCAAAACCGCGTGCCCTATTTTCTAAGTGATTTATCCCTCGTGGATTTGTCTGGATTTCCAATTTAAGAGATTTTCATAATTTTTTTCATCTTGCAAAACGGTTGGCAGTGTTTTGATAAATTGCTTCACAGCATATAAGGCATATGGCATATGGCATAGGGCATATGCGGAAACCACGCTATCGAAAACTGCTAAAACCGTAGAAGTGTAGTATATTTGATTTGCAACCTACAAAAAATATAGAAATTCAAGAAATTCATCGGCGTAGGGGAAGATAAAATTTGGGGGGGGGCTGCCCGACAAAAATCCATTGTTTGAGAAAATTTTGCCCGACTTGAGGCGGATTTCTGCCCGATTATGGATGATTTTTGCAAATTTTTCTGACGTTGGGGGGGCTGCAGCCCCCCCTAGCCCCCTATCTCATACGCTAATGTAGAAATTCATTTTCATGGGAGGTTATGCAAAGAAAACGTAGAAATGAGCGCTTCGTCCTTAAATTTCTTGTTCATTTCAATCAATCTGCTGCACATTTTCATTCAAAGTTTGCTATAACCAAAATATAGCTTTTGGGTTTGGAACACAAGCTGACAACTCAATAGCTTCTCCAGATATTGAAAACTTCTTCAAAAACATGGACACACGAAGTCAAAAGAATTACAAGACTGGGCGTCGTCCAAAGATTACAACAAAAGTGGCGGAGAGTGGTTCAGTACTTTTAAAATGGAATTGCTCAGTTTTAAAACAAAATAAAAACCCCGCAAAAACTAACCCTTCTTATGATTACTCTTCGTGTCTTCCCCCCTCGACTCGAACAGAACCGAACAAACAGCACTGCCATTTGCTCTTCGATAAACAGTCGTTGGCCTAACGAGAACGAAGAGCAAATGGCAGTGCTGTTCCACGGGTGGGAGAGAAATCAGACACAGTTAACTGGCAAGAAAGGTTATAGTTTTTCTAATTTCAACTTTAGAAATACTGCACCATTCTCTGCCACCTGTGATTACAATTCGAAAGCATACTTACACGAGATTTACCATCAGACTAATCCACTCTCGTCTGGTCAGTTGTGAACCATGTTGGACATCGCCGTTGGCAGAACATTTAGGCCCCTATAGTTTCCCAAGATATTGAAGGAGGCTGTAAAAGCGACCATTCAATAAATTGAAATATGGGGGCCTTTGAGACCAAGCCAACCACTAGCACCAAAATGGTGACAGCGTAGTCGTTGACGGCAAGGTTCGCAGGCCAAGGGTGTGTCGGCAGAAGCCACCGACACAACTGTAAATGATGGGAGGCTAATAGATCGGTGAAGTTTCTCGATACAACAGCTTTTTTTATAGATGTTGGGGGAATGACCAAAAATTCCTTAACTAATCAGATCGTGCCAAGCTCAATAAACAAGGGAATTACTGAAAACCCATAAAGATTCCCTTTATTCATAGCTTTATTGAGCTGTATTTCATCAGAAGAGTGGGAATCCCTTCTCGAAGTTTCTTTTCTCGAAGATTCTTACAACAGGTCGCATTATTTTGATTAAAGACAAAAAAATTCTTAAAAAGGAACCAAAAATTTTCGCGCGCCTTCGGCGCGCATACTTTCGACCAAGCTTTCGGCGCCATCTTTCAAGGTTGCCCCCCTTCAACCTCGGGTTTGACAGTGTTTGACAGCCAGAGATGGCTGTTCGAATTCTACCGAATCTGTTGAGAAACTTGAAGGTCTTGAAGCAAGGCAAAGAGACTGGAATATGCTACACAAGTACACGTTTTTTTTATAAGAAACTTGGATCAGCACTTAGTACTAAAAGTTTCTTAATTTCGCATGAAAATGTCGGTGTTTTACTGGTAAAAGTTTCTTAATCAGTTTCTTATTTTTTTTGGGCCTAAAATTGCGGTATTGTTCGAAGTTGAGCCTTCTTCTCGAGAAAGGGCTTCCATTTTGCATTGACATTGTCATCAAGAAGAAGCCATGCACATCAAGTCAAAAATTTACCAATTTTGCAGTTAAAAGTCAAGAAAAGACGAATGTACCTTTGTTAGAGAGACATAGAATAAGAGAGACATAAAGAAATAAAGTTTTAGAGTTTCTTAACTGTTCTTGAGCGTAGTGCTAGAGTTTCTTAAATTTTTGGTCATCGTAGTACTAGTTTCTTATAAACCAGTTTCTTATAAAAAAAAAAACGTGTAAAGAAACGGCAACTTCTTGCAAATTCTAATGTCATCTTAACCATTCTAAGCTAATCAAAGCAATAAAGACCAAAAATATTCTGCTCGCTTCGCTCGCTTTTCCACAAAATTTTCTTTACTAAAAGTTGGATCCTTCAAATACATTGGATGGTTTGTTTGAAAGATGGTTTGAGGGAAGCCTCGACAAATTTATTAATAGAGCATGGCAATTTTAAATTATCCCTAGGATGATCCATACCCCCCCCCCCCACCAAACGTAATTCTCTGGTAAAAACATCCATATAGTTTCATACACTATGTACTCAGGGTTGTGTTCGATATTTTGTAAAAATGGGATCGTTTGGTTGAGCTTTGCTGGCTTCAATCAAGGCAAAAAATGAACTTACTACGCAGACAATTTAGATATTGTTTTCCTGAATCCAGAATCATTTTTGATTAAACTTTTCGACTCTGATGAAGATGATTTACAGCATGAGAAGAAAATATGCACCAAGCTAAACTAACCAACACACAGTTTCATATGACTTGCTTAGAAGCAGCATTGCTTGTGTCTCGTTCAATTCCTACCCTGACCATCCCCCCGGGCAGCCCGGGGGTCAACAAAAATTCCTTGCTCAAATGCCCGGGGGCCGGGGAAAAATCGATGATCAAATGCCCGGGGGCCGGGCACTGAAAAATGCCATATTCCCAGTTACTGTATCAGCAAAAGCTCCTGTTTTTGCCAAATGCTACTCAAATGCCCGGGGGCCGGGGAAAAATGTACGGTCAAATGCCCGGGGGCCGGGAAATTTTGTGTGCAATTGCTCGAGGGTGTCCTGGGGGGGGGATGGTCAGGGTAGGAATTGAACGAGACATTACTTTGTCAGAGGCCTTCTAATGAAATTTGATTCTGACCAATCCCTTGGAGAAGGGGCGCCAAAAATGATCTGGCCACCCCAGTGGAAAACGGCCCACCACGCCACTGAACAGGTCCATCTCTTTAGTACAGATTTGCTCGAAGTCCGTATTTTTAACGAGGTAAATTAATCGAGTCTATCCCTTCACTAAAATTTCATAAACGACTTGTATATATCCTGTGATTCGATCGAGAATTGCTCGGGGACTTGCTTCATATTTGTCTCAGGCTGAAAAAAGACAAAAATAAAGGTTCTAAGACAGCACAGGTGACAGGTTGCAAATCTTTGTAGCTTAAAGCCTGGTGTAAAATTCAATGAACCATTCCTCTGAACTGAATGACTTCAACGACAGACGACACTAGCTTTTTCTCTATAATTTTACCGCCCTTTTACCGTTGGACTTTTCTAAGATTGTAACATATTCAATGCTTTCAGAATCATAAGCGTACGGGAAGAGAAAATCTAGGGGGCTGCCCAACACAATGTCCATTGTTTAGCATAATTTTTGCCCGACTGAGGGCATTTTTTTGCCCGATTGGGGCTCATTTTCGATAATTTCTCTAAAGTTGGGGGGCTACCGCCCCCCGGCCCCCCCGCCTCGTACGCTTATGTCAGAATTAGAGTGTTTCCCTTCATCTTCGAGAATTCAAGAGCAAATTTTGAAAAACTTAAAACCATAGTAATTTCTAAACTGTTTGACCCAACAACATGAAATAGTTTCCCAACAAAATTTTGTGATCATTGTCATGCCACTGCGTCACAAAACACTCTTCATCCACCACGAGATATCTTCATACGGGACATTTCCACCTCTGATCATTGCCATGTCATTGCATCAGACAAAGTTTCCGCAAACAAGGAACAGTTGATGACAAAGTGGGGATATCCCAAATGCCCAAATCTGTGCATTATCATTCACAACTGGTGAGCAATTAATGACTTTGCACTGCAATACCTGTCAGCACTGTCTTCTTTATTTATCCATTTCCAGAACGTTCTATGGTAATTCCCTGAAAGGCTAAGATTTTGGGTTATCCCCTCATTGAGAATAAACAGAGATTGGAGAGATCATAGATGCAGAAGTCTTTTTATGTACGAAGTAATCTTGCTGATGCAATGGTATTTGCACTTTGCATATTTGCTCGACTGCTTTCTTATCTAAGTTTGCCCTTTGTTCCTTTTATGCAGGGTAAATGTAAACTAGGCCACTCCCCACAATAACATCCCACATGTTCCTCAGGCCCTCCTTAGGCCTCCCAGGGGCGGGCAAGTACTGTATAATATTTGACCCCATGTTTGTCCAGATGAATTGGAAAAAATAACCGGTGCTTTTATCAAATAGTGCTACTTTCGTGCCCAAAACAACCAGTTTCTGGGACAAAGGTGCAATTTGAATATCATTCTTCCTATTCCATCAGTTTGTCACAAAAATCAAATTTCCCAACCTCCTATCTAATCAAAATTCTGAAGTTTACCAGTAAGCTGGTTCTACCTTTGTCCGCCAAATTGACGGAAAAAAGACCAGAAATTACAATTTTTCACTAAAGCGGTTCTACCTTTGTCCGGCAAATGTCCGAAAAAAGGCCAGAATTTCAAATTTTTCACGGAAGCGGTCCTACCATTGTCCGCCAACCGGTTTTGGGACACTTGTACTTTCATATCTACACTCTTTTTTTTTTATAAGAATACTATAAATTTTTTTCACCCTCAATATTCTTAAGAAATTTTTCATTTTGAGCCTTAACATATTCTTTAAGTATTCTTATTTTTTCAAATCTGATATGGTTTCATGGGGAACATAGTTCAAAGAAGTGTCATATCATTATGAAGAAATGGTCGAACGAAAGACAAATTTTATCAATTGTAACAATATGAATGTTATGAACATCGCAAACCAGGCAACTGCTGGAAAATGAGACACAAATATACGAGCTGAGGCTGAGCAATATTCTTGTAATATTCTTAAAATTTGGATGATTCTGAGCCTGAATATTCTTATAAACAATATTCTTATATTAAAAAAAGAGTGTATAATTACTTCTTGCTTTGGAAAACAGTAGTAGGTCGAAACTACCGGTTTTGGGGACAAACATCGTCAGTGATACATAATGTTAAAAATTGTCCTCCAAATTGAAGAAAAATAACAGCGGAAACCTGCCATCAAAAACGACCAGTTTTTGGGACAAAGGTGGTGCAAAATGTTTTCATGAACTACTGGTTTTCGGACAAAGGTAGGACCATCCTTTCCAGTGTGACATGCCCGCCCTTGGGCCTCCTCAGGGTGGACAGCGCAAAATGTATTATACCATCGCCGCTGCAAAACGTAACGGGGCTTATGTTCAATCGAAGTCAATTTTGTTGTTGACAAAGACCTAAAAGACTCAAGAACTTGACAAGGGCCAAGATTTAGTAGGGTAGGAACAAGATTTTGCAAATAGGTTTCTTAAGGTAAGGCTGGCAGTTGTTTTTCTTCTTGCAATAATTTCACTACTCCACTCTGGCCATGTGGCCATGTGATATGATCTTCGAGCAAAGAAATTTCCAGAAGGGATTCCCACTCTTGTGATGATCTGCGTTGCAGAGGGAATCTTTGAGAAAAGAAACTTCCAGAAGAGATTCCCAATCCGATGAATGCTTGTCATGATGTGATTGGCTGACTGCTTTTTGGTCATTCCCCTGACATCTATAAAACCAGCTGTCGTGTCGAGAAACTTCACCGAACAATTAGCCTCTCATCATTTACAGTTGTGTTGGTGGCTTCTGCCGACACACCCTTGGCCTGCGAACCTTGCCGTCAACGACTACGCTGTCACCATTTTGGTGCTAGTGGTTGGCTTGGTCTCAAAGGCCCCCATATTTCAATTTATTGAATGGTCGCTTTTACAGCCTCCTTCAATATCTTGGGAAACTATAGGGGCCTAAATGTTCCGCCAACAGCAATGTTCAACAAGCATAGAGTGCAGCAGATGAGAGGAAGTTCTGAAGTTGAGACGAGGACGGTCCATTCATTTAGCCATCCGTAAGTATGCCTTCGAATTGTGAAATTTGACAAATTATTCCTTATTTTTATTCTGACTCCCATTCTTCGATTTACCATATTTCTTTGAAGCAGTTTTCGATATATTGGGAGGCTGTAGATTGCAAAGATGAAGGGAGGCTTATTATATCCTGAATTACTTACTTGATCTTGCCGTTACCGTTAGGCCAGCTTGCAGCTTACACTAAAGTTATTGCCGAAGAGATTTCAACGAAAAATTGCAGCAGTTCCCCTGAAATCCTGCAAATGTGCAAGAACAAAGCCATTATTTGTTTGTTCTTCCATTAACCATCACCTATAAATCTCTGTATTTTGCAGGTTGTGCAGCAAATTCTACGAGTTTAGCAACTGCTCGAGCCGAGGGTGTGGTTTCCGCGTTGCGGTGTTTTCATGGTGCTATGACTGCTATCTATTATGTTTAGTTAGTATCTCGTCTAGCTGTTGAACTGTATAACCGTAGTGTTATGGCAGGCTATTTGAGATTCAAATTGAAATTGACAAAATATGATTTCAAGCAAGGTGAAATGTAGTAGAACTTTTTGAGCATTGCTTTTGCAAAGATATGAAGCTAGCTACGAAACTCGATTGCTGAAGTCAGTGAAGGGCTAAGTGGCAAAGTACTCGACTAAATAATAGGCTATCTAGGATTTTGAATTCTATCGGATTTTTTTCTACGAATACGATAATGCGAGAAACTGAACAACTATTTACCAAATCGAGCAGGATACAAAGGGTAAAATGTGTTGTACTGTGACACGATGTCACGATTGTTTGGAAACAAGTTTTTGGTTTTTGGTCTTGCTGAGCATGAGCATGACCAGCACGTCCGCTTACTTCGCCACTGCCGGAAACCACAATATTTTTGGCCTTGGGCCAAAAAATGGCGTGGTTTCCGCACTGAGAAACGCGTCAAACATGGGAGTCTGCGAATAAAACGGATGGTATGAGTATGACAAATGGTAATGATATTTCCCGTGTGATCTTATCTCTCATCTTTTTTAGCCGCAATAAATAAAATGTTAGTACGAGGTTTGTATCGGAACGGGAAACTCCATCTTCGAATCTGGTCCATAAAATTATTCATACCCGTGCCACCCAGCTTCCAAGTATTTTGAATCGCCTTAGTTGCGGGCCAACTACCCACTCTCCGTCGCAGAGGAGGCTGTTTGTTGAAAACGAGCTTTCGCTGCTACTAGTTCGGTCTCCAACAAACAAACATCCTCTGCGACGGAGAGTGCCAACTACCCAAGATATTGTATTTCTTGAAGCTGCACCCTCGTAGTGCTAATTCACCGAAATTGTGTCTATTTGATACCCACTTTCTATGATGTATCTTCAATGGCAGGAAAATTTAACCTCATTTGAATAACCATTGGTTTGCGAATAGATTAGTTCAGCGAATTCCCCACCCATGTTTATGATAAGTACAGTAGTGTCCCGCATCCATATAAGAAACAACTTTTTAGAGAATTCAGGTCTGATGCGTTTCTTATAAAATGAGACCCACTTGCATATCAGGGTGGCAAAGTACCCGTATTACCTAAATCATGTTACTGTTACCCCCCCCCATGGGGTCTATGGTTGATTCATTATTCTTGAATTGTATCTTGTATATTTTCACTTCCAGTAAAATTCAACAGTCGTCCCCAGGCCTTGGGGATGACTTTTGGAATAAATTCTTTTTTTCATTTGAATAGGTACAGTTCAATACAACTGGAAAGCTGAAAATGTCAAGGTTTCAATCCATAATCTTTAAATAAGAAACAAGCTTTTTTTCAGACCTGAACAAGTTTCTTATAAAATGGGGTATTATTTTGGAAATCAGGGTCTGTGTTTCTTAAATTTGTGTTTCTTATATGCGGGACACTACTGTATGAGTAATTATTCGGGCTTTTTCAGAAATAGAAACTAAATTTCAATGACATTGACAGGTAAATCATGGACCAGCATGAAACATGGATTTCTCGTTCCCCTGAACGCAAATGATGAGTGATTTACCAAAAACAAAAATACATATCGAAGTTGACTGATAGGTTGATATTTCAGTTCTGAATATCGGCTGCATATTTTTTTATTCCACGGGCCACCAAACGTGTTAACCTTTTTGACTCGGTTGGTATGATACTCGAATAAACTTTTGTCAATAGACGAAACCAGGAAGGACAGATTTTGTAAGACAAAAGCAAGAGATACTTTCGTTGACAACTGAATTCATAGCGATTATTGACTGCAAACAAAGGAAATTCTCTCAACCATAAATTCAAAACAAACAAAGCTGCAAAATTTTCTCTGAAACCCAGGTAGCTAGCGCGCTCGTTGTGCATTCCAGAAAATGTTTTTAAGAGCAAACATTAGCATATCGAAAGAAGAAGGATATATCTACATATCTACCCAGGGCATTTATTTCTGTGGTCTAGAAGCCGAGCAGTAAGTTTTTTCATTACACCCAAAAAAGATAAGATTGAATCGCCTCCAAATCAGCTTTTCAACCAAACAAATTAAATGCCCAAGGTAGATCTGTAGTTATATCCTTCTTCTTTCGATACATGCTCATGTTTGCTCTTGAAAACACTTTCTGGAATGCACAACAAGCGAGCTATCTACCTGGGTTTTAGAGACACTTATGCGGCTTTCTTTGTTTTGAATTACTAGTTGAGAGAATTTCCTTTGTCTGCGATCGCTAATCGCTTTGAATTGCGGTGTCAAAAAATATTTCATATCATGAAATGTTTTGCCATGATTGCAAAAAGTAGCATTATACTAAAACTTCCCAAGAGTATGGTCACATCACATGACTTGAAATGGCTAAAATAAATCTTAGCCGATTAGGTCTATTTCTTAGATTTTTATGAAAAAATAAGTATCATGCAGGGTGTCCCAAAAAAGATGTCCGACATTTAAATTTGAATATGTCCGAGACTATTTGATGCATATTAACCATTTGGGCATTTTTTGAAAATTGAAAAATATAGTTTTCTGTCGAGTCTACTGCTGTTTCAATTTGGGAATTTTTAAGAAACCAGGGCGTTCAAAGAAAGAAACTTGAAACTTTGTTTCCACTAAGAAGAGGGCTAGTTTCTTTCCAACAGTAAATATCACTGTAAAGGTAGATAGGCACTAAATCCTAACTGGCTAACGAGCTTGGCACGTGACAATCTCTAAAACCAATCAATGGAACGGAAAACCGACCGGGAAATTTGAAAAGTCAAATTTAGGCCGTTTTTGGACGATTTTACCACCCTTCACCAAAAAAAGATTGTACGGAAGGAAAATTAAGATTTTCAAAAAATTCCTTCACAGACGTGTTCCCAATACTTGAATACATACCTGTTCACGGGAGCTAAGAATTATCTCAAAATCTGGTGAAATGCTGAAGTTTTGAATTTGACCTTTTTTTAGTTTGAAGCTAACACGAATACCACCGGCGATTTTCAATATTTAATGCTGAGGGGTAGAAAATGGGAAGATTTGCACTGCACTGGCCTAATAAAACATCACACTGTCGTTATAAGTAAGGACGAATTAACAGATACTTACATTTCTATCTTGCAAAATGAGGACCATAAACTGAAAATATGAAGCAGCACAAATGCCAAAAGTATTTCAACTGGTCTGGTTTTAATGGCAAAAATCCACTTTTTTGACCGTAATCTAATTTGCAGCCAGTTTCTCCAACAAATCGTTCTGACTTCTCTCTTGCAACATCATGGTCAATAGAAAGGGCGCAGAAATTTCAGTGATCAGCTGCATGCTTGCTAGTCATCATCAAATAACATACAATTCCAATGAACTTTGAAATAAATAACAATTATTTTAGGAATGGCAAGAGCTGTAACATCCAACGTGGCCAGAACGAAAGATTTTGTGATGTCCTCTTCAATAACCATTGTCCCATTCCTTTCACCAATTCTGTTCTCGTCTTTGTGAGATCATAAGAGTGGGAATCAGCAATTACATGAACCAAAACATCAAATAAATTCATGAATTGTGTCCCTCACAAGAAATGGCTATCATCTCGTCTAGCAGGTACATGAAATGAATATGAAATACTAAATTTAATTTTGCGAAAGATCACAATAACAACGAACGGAAGAAATGTACATCTTGTTTTTAATGTGAAAAATAGATTGGCCATTTCTGCAAAATAACATTTGAAATACTATTTTTACAGCTCCTTCATATCAATTTCACATTTTGTGCGGATATCATAGAAAATATCTATCTTTGGACTACCAGAGGTCATCCATTAGAAAATCACCCCTACAGGCCCGTCGGAACGAAATTCATATTGGGGGGGGGGGGGGGCTGAAGCTTCATGCGAGCGGAGTGATGATAAATGGGGGTCCGGGGGCTTGCCCTCGGGAAAATTTTTCATGGCCACGCCCTTTAGATCGTTGGAAAACGCCCCATTTTTGGAGAATTGGTTATTTAAAAAAGCAAAGGATGAAGTCTGATGGAGGTCTTTCCGAGAAAATTCTGAAAAATGGGACTTCAATTTCACGAGGATATAGATTATATTTGAATTCCATAATATCAAGGATGATAGATGATTTCTAATAACTTCCTCGAATATAATTAAGTTTGAATCTTCATTTCCATGAGATGGGCTTTTACAGCCTTTTTTACTTACAAAAGTGAACGAACTGCAGCAAATTATTGGGGGGCTGAAGCCCCCCCCCCCAGCCCCCCCGGTTCCGACGGGCCTGCCCCTATACGGTCAAACGAGATTAAGAATTCTAAGAAACTTCAGTCCATGGGGGGTCGAAGTTTTATCATCTCACAGAAAATATGCTTAGAGTCTGCAAAGTGTCATGTCCAGTTGTGCTTTATGCTACTGTGTTGTTTGACCGTAAAGCAGTGATTTTCTAATGAATGGCCTTTGGTATTCCAAAGATAGATATTTTCTATGATATCCGCACAAAATGTGAAATTGATATGAGGGAGCTGTGAAAATAGTATTTCAAATGTTATTTTGCAAAAATGACCAATCTATTTTTTCACATTAAAAACAAGATGTACATTTCTTCCGTTCGTTGTTATTCTGTTCTTTCGCAAAATTAAATTTAGTACTTCATATTCATTTCATGTACCTGCTAGACGAGATGATAGCCATTTCTTGTGCTAAAGAGCAAGGGACACAATTTATGAATTTATATGATGTTTTGGTTCATGTAATTGCTGATTCCCACTCTTATAATCTCACAAAGATGAGAGCAGAATTGGATAAAGGAATGGGAGCAATGGTTATCGAAGAGGACATCACAAAATCTTTCGTTCTGGCCACGTTGGATGTTACAGCTCTTGCCATTCCTGAAATAATAATTATTTATTCCAAGTTCATTGGAATTGTATGTTATTTGATGATGACTAGCAAGCATGCAGCTGATCAATGAAAATTTGTCGGAGAAACTAGCTGCAGATTACGGTCAAACAAGTAGGTCTTTGCTATCAAAACCAGTTTAAATACTTTTGGCATTTGTGCTGCTTCATATTTTCAGTTTGTGATCCTCATTTTACAATATAGAAATGTAAGTATCTGTTCATTTGTCCTTATTTATGACGACAGTGTGATATTTTGTTAGGCCAATGCAGTGGAATCTTCCCGTTTTTCACCTAACCCCTCAGCATCAAATATTGAAAATCCCGTGTGGGATTCATGTTAGCTTCAAACTAAAAAAGATTCAGATACTGTTGTGCTCTTAAAGTTTGGCATCTTTAAAGATGTTCTGAAGATTCTTAAACACACAGAATGAGAATAAGACCTTCGAAGTAAAGTATTTAGTCTCCAGATGCACGTGAATACGTTTCTGTGTTTCTCACCAGATTTTGAGATAATTCTTAGCCCCCGTGAACAGGCATGTATTCAAGTATTGGGAACAGGTCTGTGAAGGAATTTTTTGAAAATCTTAATTTTCCTTCCGTACAACCATTTTTGGTGAAGGGTGGTAAAATCGTCCAAAAACGGCCTAAATTTGACTTTTCAAATTTCCCGGTCAGTTTTCCGTTCCATTGATTGGTTTAAGAGATGGTCACGTGCCAAGCTCGTCAGCCAGTTAGGATTTAGTGCCTATCTTGTTTTAAGACTGAACGATTCCATTCTAAAAGTACTGAACCACTCTCCGCCACTTTTGTTGTAATCTTTGGACGACGCCCAGTCTTGTAATTCTTTTGACTTCGTGTGTCCATGTTTTTGAAGAAGTTTTCAATATCTGGAGAAGCTATTGAGTTGTCAGCTTGTGTTCCAAACCCAAAAGCTATATCTTGGTTATAGCAAACCTTTGAATGAAAATGTGCAGCAGATTGACTGAAATGAACAAGAAATTTAAGGACGAAGTCTTCATTTCTACATTAACCTCCCATGAAAATGAATTTCTGTATTTTTTGTAGGTTGTAAAGCAAACTCTACGAGTTCAGCCATTTTCGAAGACGTGTTTTTCGCACATGCCCTATGCCCTATGGCCTTGCAAAACCAAACAGCTATGCCCTAACTAACTGCAAAATCAAATTTCTTAAATCGGAAATCCAGACAAATCCGCGAGGGGTACACGTTTTTTTTATAAGAAACTGGTTTATAAGAAACTAGTACTACGATGACCAAAAATTTAAGAAACTCTAGTACTACGCAAAAAACTCTAAAACTTTATTTCTGTACGTCTCTCTTATTCTATGTCTCTGTAACAAAGGTACCTTCATCTTTTCTTGACTTTTAACTGCAAAATTGGTAAATTTTTGCCTTGATGTGCATGGCTTCTTCTTGATGACAATTTCAATGCAAAATGGAAGCCCTTTCTCGAGAAGAAGGCTCAACTTCGAACAATACCGCAATTTTAGGCCCAAATAAATAAGAAACTAATTAAAAAACTTTTAGTACTAAAACACCGAAATTTTCATGCGAAATTAAGAAACTTTTAGTACTAAGTGCTGATCCAAGTTTCTTATAAAAAAACCGTGTAAATTATTTGGAAAATAGAGCACGTGGTTTTGCGATGGTGTCTTTTTATGGAAATACTGACTAGGCCCTAACAGGCCCGTAGGAAGTGGGGGGGGGGGGGGTAGGGGGGGCTCAAGCCCCCCAATAATTTTTTAAAACAATGGTGCTACGTTACATGACATAATTAGATGTATTGTTCTCTATTGTTTTAAGAACAATTGCCCCCCCCCCCCCAATCCGAAGCTTCTTCCTACGGCCCTGGGCCCTAATTACCCCGCCACTAAGAAACTCATTTTTTAAAACCAGCTAGGCCGTTTGGTTTCTTATAAATATCATAGAGCTGCTCACTATATAAAATGAAATGTTGGAGAATGACTATGGTGCCATCTGGCAGGCTGCAGTTTCTTATAAGTCAGTTTCTTTAGTGGCGGAGTAATACAGCACATGATCGGCGTGAAATAAAGAAAAACATATGAATTAATATATGCTAGAGAACGTAGCACTAAACTTCCACATCAATCACTCATATATCTTATAATCTTTTACTGCCCTTTTGCCCGGGAAGGGGGGGGGGGTACATGACTTGTGGATGGAGGGAGGGGGGTACATGACTTGCGGATTGACGGGGGTCGCCCCGTTTTCAGAAAGGTACCCTCTTCCAATTACCGAAACTTGCCTTGGTACCCACTTTTATGATGGATTTTGACGAAAAATTGCCCATTTTGAACTATTTTTGTGAATTATGACAATCTGCTGAAAAATGACCCTTGTGTGGAGAATTTTCGGCCCAAAAACCCCATCCATATGATATAGGGGGCACATAACTGTACCTGGCTTACTTTCTTCTCCTGTCTTCGTTTTCCTTCTCTCTCGTGCTCATTCCCCGCTGCGTTACTGGCCGATTATCCCCCGCAGAGGATACATATGCAACCTCGTCCCCAGGGCCTTTTGTCATATTGGGACAGAGACGAAAATGACAACTGACAAAAGGCCCTTGGGACGAGGTTGGATACATAGAGTTATTTTTCTACTATTCTTTTCATTCATTGCCAATCAATCCTGGTTTCCCTGTGGTACTGCTGCAAACTTCAACTTCACTAAGTTTCAAAATCTTTGGTGGGACATCGCAAAAAAAGAATAGGGTGTGGCTTGCACAATCTGCACAAATTTTTGAACATTCCAAGTACCACTGATACCGTATTTTGAAAAAAAACCAAACTGCCCCGTCAACCTTCCTTGACAAATGTATCTATCTGCCCCATATTCAAGAGCAGCCAAAGACATTAACAACCATAAAAAAAAATCAGTTGATGTCCTTTGTCAACGAAAAAATCAACTTTGAAAATAAAGAGATATGATGGATAAATTTTTCTTGCAAACAGTTGACAAGGAGATTCCGCGTCCATTCATACACACACTTGCAAGCATTTATCAGATTGCATGTTTTCAATGTTTGTCCTCAAAATGAGCAATTTTATGTTTCAAAATTCAACTTGATCGTATAGAATGTTACTGCCCCGTATATATTTGCTTTGTAAAAAGTGCTGACCCTGTTCTTTATAAGCTCAGAAAATAGTTGCCCCGTTACGTTTTGCACCAGCCATGTTATAAGATATACTTTGCACTGTCCCTGATATGCAAGTTCAGTGTCACGTTGTTTTTTTCTGCATATTTCAATTAAAATTTTTGTTTATTTTACACCTGAACATATGTGCTGCCAAGCGGTTTTGGTCAAAATTTCCATGGGTAATTTGCCTCTCGCGGCAAATTTGTCTGGATATCCAATTTAAGAGATTTCATTTCACAATTTTTTCACTATGATCTTGCAAAACCGTTGGCAGTGTTTTGACAACTTGCTTGACCATAGAGCATACTGCTGGTCGTCGTATGCGGAAACCACACCCTCAAAAATGGCTGGAACTCGTAGAATTTTGATTTGATACCTACAAAAGATGCAAAAATTCATTTTCATGGGAATGTAAGGAAAGGTCGTCGTATGCGGAAACCGCACCCTCAAAAACGGCTTGAACTCGTAGAATTTGATTTGATACCTACAAAAGATGCAAAAATTCATTTTCATCGGAATGTAAGGAAAGGTCGTCGTATGCGGAAACCACACCCTCAAAAACGGCTTGAACTCGTAGAATTTGATTTGATACCTACAAAAGATGCAAAAATTCATTTTTCATCGGAATGTAAGGAAAGGTCGTCGTATGCGGAAACCACACCCTCAAAAACGGCTTGAACTCGTAGAATTTGATTTGTTACCTACAAAAGATGCAAAAATTCATTTTTATAGGAATGTAAGGAAATGTACAATTGAGAACTTCGTTGCGTTGCTAAATTTCTTGTTCACTTTATTCGATCTGCTGCACTTTTTCGTTCAATGTTTGCTACTTAAAACTCTTGGGTTTGGAAGACAGGCTTATAACTTTAGTTAGGCTCAATTTCTCAAGATATTAAATACTTCTTTAAAAAACATGGACACGCGAGTTCATAATAAAAACAAGGTTGGCGTGGCTGGCGTCATCAAAAATTACAATTCGAAAGCATACTTACGAGATTTACTGACGAATAACCAATCCATTCTCGTCTCCAGCTCAGTCGAACCATGCTGAACATCGCTGTTGGCAGAACATTTAGGCCCCTATAGTTTCCCAAGATATTGAAGGAGGCTGTAAAAGCGACCATTCAGTAAATTGAAATATGGGGGCCTTTGAGACCAAGCCAACCACTAGCACCAGGATGGTGACAGCGTAGTCGTTTAGGGCAAGGTTCGCAGGCTAAGGGTGTGTCAGCAGAAGCCACCAACACAACTGTAAATTGATGAGAGCTAACTGTACTGTGTTGTGTTAAGATAAGATTCTCGACACGACAGCTTGTTTTTTGAAGTTAGGGGAATGACCAAAGAACATACTCAGCCAATGACATCGTATTTCATCGGATTGGTAATCTCTTCTCGAAGTTTCTTTTCTCGAAGATTCGCTTTTACAACGCAAACTACCATTCATTGGGCTGCTTTTCATCAGAAGGGTTGAGTGGGAATCTCTTCTGGAAGTTTCTTTTCTCAAAGATTCCCTTGTGCATAGAGGGCATAGAATCCTTCCATAAGCGTACGGGAAGAAAAAATCTAGGGGGGCGGCCCGACACAAAGTCCATTGTTTACCAACATTTTTGCCCAACTGAGGGTAGATTTTTGCCCGATTGGGGCTGATTTTCAATGATTTTTCCAACATTGGGGGGGCTGCCGCCCCCCCGGCCCCCCCGCCCCGTACACTTATGAATCCTTCATTGAGCTGTTTTTCATCACAAGAGTGGGAATCCCTTCTGGAAATTTATTTGCTCGAAGATCATATGACATGACATGGCCACATAGCCAGTGGAGATGTGAAATTATTGCAAAAAGAAGAACAACAGCCAGCCTTACCGTAAAAAATCTATTTGCTCCGTATTCATGAACAAGAGATGTTGTATATCTAGTACCTACTACACCGATAAATTAGCCAAGGACCATAACAAAATCTTGTTCCTACCCTACTAAATCTTGTCCCTTGTCAAGTTCTTGAGTCTTTTAGGTCTTTGTCAGCAACAAAATTGACTTTGATTGAACATAAGCCCCGTTACGTTTTGCAGCGGCGATGTTATAATAAATTTTGCGCTGTCCACCCTGAGGTAGACTTGCTCCAAGTCTCGTTCGTTATCGTATTCGGGCCCATTCGGTTGGTCAGCAAGTGGAGCGAGCGAAGCGACTTAAGTCTTCGCTCGCTGCACTTTCGCCGCTCACTGCCAACCGAGTAGGCCCGAATACGATAACGAACGAGACTTGGAGCAAGTCTAACCCTGAGGAGGCCAAAGGAGGGCCTAAGGAATATGTAAGTTGTTAGTTATTGTGGGGAGGTGGCCTTTGTTTACTTTTACCCTGCATAAAAGGAACAAAGGGCAAACTTAGATAAGAAAGCAGTCGAGCAAATACCATTGCATCAGCAAAAAGAGACTTCTGTCTCTCTCCAATCTCTGTTTATTCTCAATGAGGGGATAACCCAAAATCTTAGCCTTTCAGGGAATTACCATAGAACGTTCTGGAAATGGATAAATAAAGAAGACAGTGCTGACAGGTATTGCAGTGCAAAGTCATTAATTGCTCACCAGTTGTGAATGATAATGCACAGATTTGGGCATTTGGGATATCCCCACTTTGTCATCAACTGTTCCTTGTTTGCGGAAACTTTGTCTGATGCAATGACATGGCAATGATCAGAGGTGGAAATGTCACGTATGAAGATATCTCGTAGAGTTATGAAGACAGTGGCATGACTATGATCACAAAATTTTTTTGGGAAACTATTTCATGTTGGGTCAAACAGCTTAGAAATTACGATGGTTTTAAGTTTTTCAAAATTTGCTCTTGAATTCTCGAAGATGAAGGGAAACACTCTAATTCTGACATAAGCGTACGAGGCGGGGGGGGGGCCGGGGGGCGGTAGCCCCCCAACTTTAGAGAAATTATCGAAAATGAGCCCCAATCGGGCAAAAAAATGCCCTCAGTCGGGCAAAAATTATGCTAAACAATGGACATTGTGTTGGGCAGCCCCCTAGATTTTCTCTTCCCGTACGCTTATGATTCTGAAAGCATTGAATATGTTACAATCTTAGAAAAGTCCTGCGGTAAAAGGGCGGTAAAATTATAGAGAAATAGCTAGTGTCGTTGAAGTCATTCAGTTCAGAGGAATGGTTCATTGAATTTTACACCAGGTTTTAGGCTATAAAGATTTGCAACCTGTGCTGTCTTAGAACCTTTATGTTTGTCTTTTTTCAGCCTGAGACAAATATGAAGCAAGTCCCCGAGCAATTCGAGCAAGTCTGTACTAAAGGGATAGACCTGTTGTAAAAATCTTCGAGAAAATAAACTTCGAGAAGGGATTCCCTCTCTTCTGATGAAATACAGCTCAGTGAAGGAAATCTCTGTGGGTTTTCAGTAATTCCCTTGTTTATTGAGCTTGGCACGATCTGATTAGTTGAGGGATTTTTGGTCATTCCCCCGACATCTATAAAACAAGCTGTCGTGTCGAGAAACTTCACCGATCAATTAGCCTCTCATCATTTACAGTTGTGTTGGTGGCTTCTGCCGACACACCCTTGGCCTGCGAACCTTGCCGTCAACGACTACGCTGTCACCATTTTGGTGCTAGTGGTTGGCTTGGTCTCAAAGGCCCCCATATTTCAATTTATTGAATGGTCGCTTTTACAGCCTCCTTCAATATCTGGGAAACTATAGGGGCCTAAATGTTCTGCCAACGGCGATGTTCAACATGGGTCACAACTGACCAGACGAGAATGGATTACTTTGGATGGTAAATCTCGTAAGTATGCTTTCGAATTGTAATCACAGGTGGCGGAGAATGGTGCAGTATTTTTAAAGTTGAAATTAAAAAAACTAACCTGCCAGTTGACCGTGTCTGATTTCTCTTCCACCCCTGGAACAGCACTGCCATTTGCTCTTCGTTCTCGTTAGGCAAACAACGACTGTTTACCGAAGAGCAAATGGCAGTGCTGTTCTGTTCGAGGGGAGAAGACACGAAGAGAAATCATAAACAGTTAACTGGCAAGAAAGGTTAGTTTTAATTAGTTTTAGAACTGAACAATTCCATTTTAAAAGTACTGAACCATTCTCCGCCATTTTTGTTGTAATCTTCTTTGGACGACGCCAGTATTGTAATTCAACATGGACACACGAAGTCAAAAGAATAATTCTTTTGACTTCGTGTGTCCATGTTGTTTTGAAGAAGCTTTCAATATCTTGGAGAAGCTTTTGAGTTGTCAGCTTGTGTTCCAAGCCCACAAAAGATATATATCTTGGTTAAAGCAAACATTTGAATGAAAATGTGCAGCAGATTGACCGAAATGAACAAGAACTTTAGGATGAAGTCTTCATTTCTACATATTCTTTGATTAACCTCCCATGAAAATGAATTTCTGTATTTTTTGTAGGTTGCAAAGCAAATTCTACGAGTTCAGCCATTTTGGAAGGCGTGTTTTTTTCGCACATGCCCTATGCATGCCCAATGCCCCAATGCCCCAATGCCCTCGCAAAACCAAACAGCTATGCTCTATTTCTGTACGTCTCTCTTATTCTATGTCTCTGTAACAAAGGTACCTTCATCTTTTCTTGACTTTTAACTGCAAAATTGGTAAATTTTTGCCTTGATGTGCATGGCTTCTTCTTGATGACAATTTCAATGCAAAATGGAAGCCCTTTCTCGAGAAGAAGGCTCAACTTCGAACAATACCGCAATTTTAGGCCCAAATAAATAAGAAACTAATTAAAAAACTTTTAGTACTAAAACACCGAAATTTTCATGCGAAATTAAGAAACTTTTAGTACTAAGTGCTGATCCAAGTTTCTTATAAAAAAACCGTGTAAATTATTTGGAAAATAGAGCACGTGGTTTTGCGATGGTGTCTTTTATGGAAATACTGACTAGGCCCTGCCCTTATTACCCCGCCACTAAGAAACTCATTTTTTAAAACCAGCTAGGCCGTTTGGTTTCTTATAAATATCATAGAGCTGCTCACTATATAAAATGAAATGTTGGAGAATGACTATGGTGCCACATGACCTGTGGATGGAGGGAGGGGGTACATGACTTGTGGATTGACGGGGGCCTGCTGCCCGGTTTTCAGAAAGGCACCCTCTTCTAATTACCGAAACTTGCCTTGGTACCCATTCTTGTGATTGATTTTGGCGGAAAATTGCCCATTTTGAACTATTTTTGCGAACTGCAGCGAAAACCGACCCATTTTTATGAAAATCTGCTGAAAAGGGACCCTTGTGTGGAGAATTTTCGGCCCAAGACCCCATCCATATGATATGGGCGGCACATACCTGTACCCGGCTTACTTTCTTCTCCTCTGTCTTCGTTTTCCTTCTCTCTCGTGCTCATTCCCCGCTGCGTTACTGGCCGATAATCCCCCGCAGAGGATACATATGCAACCTCAGCCTGGTTCCCTGTGCGTCAACTTGACCGCGTTCGCGTGAGGATACTGGGCGCCAGGGAAGCGATTTGTTGACCGTTATTTTGGACCGCTTCCGTGGAGCCCAGTCCCCTTAGTCGAAAATGACGTCAGGGAACCAGACTGATGCAACCTCGTCCCCAGGGCCTTTTGTCATATTGGGACAGAGACGAAAATGACAAATGACAAAAAGCCCTGGGGACGAGCTTGGATACATATGGTGTTTTTTTTCTACTATTCTTTTCATTCATTTCCAACCAATCCTAGTTTCCTTGTGGTACTGCTGCAAACTTCAACTTCACTAAGTTTCAGAATCTTTGGTGGGACATCGCAAAAAAGAATAGGGTGTGGCTTGCACAATCTCCAAAAGTTTTTAAACGTTCCAAGTACCACTGATACCGTATTTTGAAAAAAACCAAACTGCCCCGTCAACCTTCCTTGACAAATGTATCTATCTGCCCCATATTCAAGAGCAGCCAAAGACATTAACAACCATAAAAAAAAATCAGTTGATGTCCTTTGTCAACGAAAAAATCAACTTTGAAAATAAAGAGATATGATGGATAAATTTTTCTTGCAAACAGTTGACAAGGAGATTCCGCGTCCATTCATACACACACTTGCAAGCATTTATCAGATTGCATGTTTTCAATGTTTGTCTCAAAATGAGCAATTTTATGTTTCAAATTTCAACTTGAACTTGATTTTATAAAATGTTAATGCCCCGTATATATTTGCTTTGTAAAAAGTGCTGACCCAGTTCTTTATAAGCTCAACAAAATGGGTGCCCCGTTACGTTTTGCACCAGCCATGCTATAAGATATGCTTTGCACTGTCCCTGATATGCAAGTTCAGTTCAGTGCCACGTTGTTTTTTTCGGCATATTTCAATTCAAATTTTTCTTTATTTCACACCTGAACATATGTGCTGCCAAGCGGTTTTGGTCAGTATTTCCATAAGTAATTTGCCTCTCGCGGCAAATTTGCCTGGATATCCAATTAGAGCCTGCTAATCCCCCCTCCCACCTACTACAATGTTGAGAAGGACGAAAGGCGTTCGATTCAAGCAACTTTGAAACAGGGGAGTCTGGGTTCATTCCCAAATAAAAAGATTCTTATCTTTAATCAAAGATCAAAGTAGTGCAATTTTATGACTTGTCCCAAGAATTTCATTTCACAATTTTTCACTATGATCTTGCAAAACCGTTGGCAGTGTTTTGACAACTTGCTTGACCATGGGCATACTGCTGGTCAGTGTATGCGGAAACCACACCCTCAAAAATGGCTTGAACTCGTAGAATTTTGATTTGATACCTACAAAAGATATAAAAATTCATTTTCATGGGAATGTAAGGAAAGGTCGTCGTATGCGGAAACCGCACCCTCAAAAACGGCTTGAACTCGTAGAATTTGATTTGATACCTACAAAAGATGCAAAAATTCATTTTCATCGGAATGTAAGGAAAGGTCGTCGTATGCGGAAACCACACCCTCAAAAACGGCTTGAACTCGTAGAATTGTATGCGGAAACCACACCCTCAAAAACGGCTTGAACTCGTAGAATTTTGATTTGATACCTACAAAAGATATAAAAATTCATTTTCATGGGAATGTAAGGAAATGTACAAATGAAAATTTCGTTGCGTTGCTAAATTTCTTGTTCACTTTATTCGATCTGCTGCACTTTTTCGTTCAATGTTTCCTATTAAAAACTCTTGGGTTTCGAACACAGGCTTATAACTTAAGCTGGGCTCAATTTCTCAAGATATTAAATACTTCTTTAAAAAACATGGACACGCGAATTCATAATAAAAACAAGGTTGGCTTGGCTGGCGTCTTCAAAAATTACAATTCGAAAGCATACTTACGAGATTTACTGACGAATAACCAATCCATTCTCATCTCCTGCTCAGTCGAACCATGTTGAACATTGCTGTAGGCAGAACATTTAGGCCCCTATAGTTTCCCAAGATATTGAAGGAGGCTGTAAAAGCGACCATTCAATAAATTGAAATATGGGGGCCTTTGAGACCAAGCCAACCACTAGCACCAAAATGGTGACAGCGTAGTCGTTTACGGCAAGGTTCGCAGGCCAAGGGTGTGTCGGCAGAAGCCACCAACACAACTGTAAATTGATGAGAGCTAACTGTACTATGTGTCGTGTTAAGATTCTCGACACGACAGCTTGTTTTATAGAAGTTAGGGGAATGACCAAAGAACATACTCAGCCAATCACATCGTATTTCATCGGATTGGTAATCTCTTCTCGAAGTTTCTTTCCTCTAAGATTCGCTTTTACAACGCAAACTACCATTCATTGGGCTGCTTTTCTTCAGAAGTGTTGAGTGGGAATCTCTTCTGGAAGTTTCTTTTCTCAAAGATTCCCTTGTGCACCATGGGGGGCATAGCATCTTCATTGCCTTCATTGAGCTGTTTTCATCATTGGGCTGCTTTTCATCAGAAGAAGGAAGAAGGGTTGAGCGTTTGAGTGGGAATCTCTTCTTTATTTTTTCTCAAAGATTCCCTATGTGCCACATAGAGGGCATATAATGCTTCATCGAGCTGATTTCATCATTGGGCTGCTTTTCACCAGAAGGGTTGAGCGTTAAGTGGGAACCTCTTCTAGAAGTTTCTTTTCTCAAAGATTCCCTGTGTGCAACATAGAGGGCATATAATGCTTCATTGAGCTGTTTTCATCATTGGGCTGCTTTTCATCAGAAGGGTTGAGCGTTGAATGAGAATCTCTTCTGGAGTTTCTTTTCTCAAAGATTCCCTTGTGCACCATGGGGGGCATAGCATCTTCATTGCCTTCATTGAGCTGTTTTCATCATTGGGCTGCTTTTCACCAGAAGGGTTGAGCGTTAAGTGGGAACCTCTTCTAGAAGTTTCTTTTCTCAAAGATTCCCTGTGTGCAACATAGAGGGCATATAATGCTTCATTGAGCTGTTTTCATCATTGGGCTGCTTTTCTTCAGAAGTGTTGAGTGGGAATCTCTTCTGGAAGTTTCTTTTCTCAAAGATTCCCTTGTGCAACCATGGTGCAACACAGAAGGCATATAATCCTTCATTGAGCTGTTTTCATCGTTGGGCTGCTCCTCATCAGAAGAAGGAAGAAGGGTTGAGCGTTTGAGTGGGAATCTCTTCTTTATTTTTTCTCAAAGATTCCCCATGTGCCACATAGAGGGCATATAATGCTTCATCGAGCTGTTTTCATCATTGGGCTGCTTTTCACCAGAAGGGTTGAGCGTTAAGTGGAAACCTCTTCTAGAAGTTTCTTTTCTCAAAGATTCCCTGTGTGCAACATAGAGGGCATAGAATCCTTCATCGAGCTGTTTTCATCAGAAGTGTAGCGATCTCTTCTCAATTTTCTTTTCTCGAAGATTCTTCCAGGTCTACACGTTTTTTTATAAGAAACTTGGATCGGCACTTAGTACTAAAAGTTTCTTAATTTCGCATGAAAATTTCGGTGTTTTAGTAGTAAAAGTTTCTTAATTAGTTTCTTATTTTTTTGGGCCTAAATTGCGGTATTGTTCGAAGTTGAGCCTTCTTCTCGAGAAAGGGCTTCCATTTTGCATTGACATTGTCATCTAAAGGCAAAAATTTACCAATTTTGCAGTTAAAAGTGAAGAAAAGACGAAGGTACCTTTGTTAGAGAGACATAGAATAAGAAAGACATACAGGAATAACGTTGTAGAATTTCTTAACTGTTCTTGAGCGTAGTACTAGAGTTTCTTAAATTGTTGGTCATCGTAGTACTAGTTTCTTATAAACCAGTTTCTTATAAAAAAAACGTGTATCCGCACCGGACTCTTGCTATGGCCCTTTGTCTATCCTTGAGAGTCTTGAATTTCAACGCTTCCTTGCTTCATAGTTATCTCAGTTTGAAAAAAGGCAAGAACATGAGCATCACATGAGTGTTTGTGAATCCATATGAACTCATCATAAATTTTGCTATGCTTTTCTGGAGCATTATATTTTCATTCCGTCATCTTGAGTTGAATATCTTGTTGTTGAGTCATTCCCAGGCCCTTGTGACGTGCCACGTCTTTCGATTTGTCCTCCATCGAAGTTGAATTCCAATATGGCGGACAACCTATGAACAGTTTTTGTAACCAAGTTGAAGAAAATCTGCCGAGTTTTGGAAAGAAGAAGTGAATTAACAAATTTGTAAGTATCAGGACAAAGAGAGGAACACATTGAAACACACAGAGACCTAAATTAGCACCAGACTGCTGGATTACATGAGTGAAATGATGTTTTTCTGCAAATTAATTTAGGCCAAGTTTTTTATAAGCCGCAACCCGCCGGCGTCCCCGTGATTGTTCAGGATAGAAAGTATAGACAATCAGTTCTACCCGGGTCATGTTTTTCTAGGATTGTTTATTTAGCTGTCTATTTTTGTGAGACGTACCAATCAATGCAGAGTATAATGTTTTATTTACATTTTCGCTTCCAAAGTTCAAGGCAAATTAAAAAGCGTTGTCTTTGACCTGTTATCGTCTGATGTGATAGTAATAAGCTGTGCTGTGTGTGAGCGTGCAGGATATTTTATCTCGCATCCAACACTTTCCATTTTCTGGAAGTTTCCATGCTGGAAAGTTTCTTGTCTTGCTCCGCCATTAGATATATGATATGATCCTGGGCCGGTCTGAAGGGTATCGCAATGTTCAATGACGCGAGTCACCCCCCCCCCCCTTGTTCCGGGATATGATATACAAATGTTGAGTGAGAAAAAACAAAGATAACCCAAAAGCGATTTGGCAGATGCCATAAGAATAAAGACCACTTGGAGGTACAAAGAATATTACCACAAAGCATCATTTTGGCATTCAAATCAATGCAAGCTACTAAATCAACATTGTTTTGATTGGTAAACTTAAAGGGGCTCCGTCCTCAAAATGTAAACAAAACGATGATTTTTGCAGTTTTTTGAAAGGTCATATCACACAGGGTTTTCATATTTTTTTCAAAATGAAAGTTGTTGTTTGGGCATAAATCATTGTACTTCACTAAGGATCAAACCAAACATTCATATCTTCTATGATTGCTTGGTATAAGTGGATTTTTAACGGTCAATTTTGGTGGATTGGGTGAAGCCACCAAACAAACTGCAGAAAACAATGGATGAACAATGGATAATTCAGTGACATGTGCGAGTTTACGGATTTGTTTACTGTAGCAAGGAAATGTGTTCTAAGCCAAACTGATAAAGCCCAACCCAGAATTCAATATTGCAAAGAAAGTAAATGTCCTGTTCAGAAAGTTGTTTCCAAAATTATTCTTTGGATTCAATTTTTAACAAGATTATTCTCAAATCATCATGAAGTTAACTGGAGTTGTTACAAAAGTCCTAAGTGTTTGCTTTCAAATATACTAAATTAGATTAAGAAATAATGTAAACTAAGATATGCCATACAGATGCCTTAAATGTCCTCTATTTTGAATAATACTTTGAACTACAATCTTGGCCAAAATTCTTGGGACAAGTCATAAAATTGCACTACTTTGGTCTTTGATTACATGTCCCCCGTTCCCCTGTTTTCAGAGTTACTTGAATCAAACGCCTTTCAACCTTCTCAACATTGTAGTAGGTGGGAGGGGGGATTGGGAGGTTTTCTCCTTGATATTTTAGGAAACATCTTGAAGCCACTGAAATTTGCCTTTGTCCCAGCTTCTTTTGGCCAGGATTGTAGCTCAGGTTTATTATTTAGGAGAGCTACAGTACTTTGCAATCTCAAAACAGCCTATCATTAATCATCAATATTTTACAAGTTGTTTATTTTTTGCAGGTAAAAATACAACTAATACTGTAGGAAAAATCAAGATGTCAACTGATACTGCAGATGAAGCAACTGCTAAACTTAGCACCCCTTCATTTTTCTCAAGATTGTTACAAAGCATCAGACAGGTAATGTATTTTGTGCAGTGGGGATTGTGGATGGCGAGCAGTGGCAGCATCAATTGTTGTTGCTGGTGTCTTGTCAGGAGCTTCTGTTGTTCAGAATTATACACCCTAGTATCCTACGTGTAGACCTATTATCCAACTGGAGAAAGGGTCTACAAAGTAATGAGCGAAAGCTTGCTACTACTGTTCCAGATTTCTAGAACTTAATTTATGCAGCCTTTGTTTTGTCAGGTTTCATACATTATTTGAATAGAGGATTAACATGATTAATTGGGCAGACGTAGCAAGCTTTATCTCTTTATTTTGTAGACCCTTTATACATCAGGATAATGGGTTTACTCGTAGGCTACTGTGCCCATGCCAGCCCAACATCCAATGTGAAACAAATTCTTAGCATTTATCAGTATTCAATTGTTTATTTATAGCTTTTGTAATTGGTTTATTAGTTTTTGCTTGGTTGTATTTTTTGGTTTTGTTTCATTATTTTTTCATTGTTTGTAATAGTAACTAAAATATCTAGTTTATATAAATGTAACTTTCAGTGTCTTTCATTTTGTTTCAAATGGCATGGGGTTGTCATGTGTATTTTGCTCCTCTTGGTATTGTAATTGTACAGTAGTATTGTAGAGAAGTTTAAGTACTGTAATTGGTTATGTATCATATTGAATTTCTAGATGGCATTAAAAAAGGTAATGCAAGTACCTGTACGAAAATACAAGGCCATGTAATAGCCATGTACAAGCCTTGTAGTTATGGTCTTGTAACCTTGTTATAGCCTGGAATAGCCTTGCTACAACCTTGTAAATGGCTTGAAAAATGCTAATTAGCCTTGTAGAAGCCTTGTGTTAGACTGGTTGCAGCTTGGAATCTTACTGATAGCCTTGTAACTTTCTTCCAAGGTTAGTACAAGGTCATAACAAGGTCATAATCCCCTCTACAAGGCTAAAACTTGGCCTGTACAAGGCCAAGTTTAGCCTTGTATTTTTGTACAGGTATGTATATTGAATTTAGCGCAACACAAAATGCGTCATATTTAGGATTCTTCTAGCTAGGGTTATTCTTATGCTCAGAATGTTTCTTTTGTAATATCAGTCAAAGCAGAAGAAGCATGCCATTGTTTTCAATTTTCAAAGATAGAATTGCATAATATTAAGTGCAGGGGCTTTGTTGCCAAACTGTAAACAAATCTGATAAGACTTTTTGTGGCCAATTGTTCTCCATTGTTTGCTGCAGTTAATCTTCACCCAAGCCACCAAAAAGTGCTCGTTAAGAATCCACTGAAATATCCAAGCAATCGTAAGAGATATGATGAATGTTTGGATTTTTCCTCTGTGAAGTACAAAGATCTATCTTCAAAATGATTTTCATTTTCGACAAAAACAGGTAAAGGTCTGTGTGATATTGCCCATCAAAAAACTTCAAAATAACTATTTCAACCAAAATTTGGAGATAAAGCCCCTTTAAGTACGCTTTCTTTGCACTAAAGATCTTGAATGTTCAACTTAATTTTTATTCTACAATACATTAGTAGTTCATCGTAATAAGAGACAACATAGAGAAGATTACCAGATCATCTCTCCTAAAGTTTTTTACTCGTATTTTGCAGAGATACCAAAAGCTTTTAGATGACTCAGTGCCACATGCTCTTGGAAGGTGGATATTCTTACTGCTTCTCTGTGTTGGATACATGATACGTGTCTATTTCCTACAGGTGAGCTTAGTTAGTACAGTACCTATTTTTTAAAAACCCAGTTTGCACAAACAATTGGGCCATACAACTCAAATCTTTTGGTGTATAATTCTATTGCAGTTTTCTTTGAAATAAATAGCTTTGAAGGAACTTACTGTAGAGTTTCTGCTGTAAATCTGCTGTGGCAATTCATTGATATCTTGATTAGTTTCAATATGGTGGCATTTAATTAAATTTGAGGCTATCACATCATAAACTTTCTAAATCCTAAACTAGAAAAGCTACAGATTTCTGCTTGCCACCATATTGTAGACCTCTGTAAACAATGCATTTCTTGAAGGCTATGTAGTGTTTCCTCTATTACTTTAGTATTTACGATGATTTAAATTTTTTCAAAATCTTTCATGAATTTTTTAAAAAATAATCAAATTGCTGCCATTTAAAAAAAATCAAGATATCATAAAATTTCCACAGCAGATTTACAGCAAAGTACCATAAGTTCCTTTCAAGCCATACAATTCAAAGGAAAGTATGATAGAATTTTACACCAATCTTTTTAAAGATTTGAGTCCTATTATATTATGCTAAATTGGGCATGTATTTACAGCAACTTGCAGAATTGTTGTTGCGGAAATCGCAGTGCAGCCCTATGTATTTCTTGAGACAACAGACTCAGACTGCAAACATATGAGTCCTGATTGAAATAAAAAAGCTCATAATATTGAAATTTCTAAACATAAAGGTTAAATTAGTGAATATTGTTGGCGTATGCTTGGTCATATTTTGAGAAGTGATGAAAATACAGCAGCTCAATTAGCAATTGCATTCGCTGTTGAGTCTGATAAGCGTTTAATTGGACGCAGGAGTAACTTGTTCACACTAATAAAGAATGATTTGAATCAGTGAAATCTAAAAATAAATAGCATTGTAGAAGTCAATGAAGTCAGAGATATAGCCAGATGTAGAGAGCGCTGGAAGAACCTGTTATAACTACCGATTACATTTCTAAGGTATCTGAAAAGATTATTCTAAATATCTGCTCCTGTATATAATAATACATTACTTAAAGAGCATACTCAATACAAACTGACTGCACAATTTTTATAAATTGTATTTTTTTTTACTGAGGGTCAGCATACAGCAATTGCAGTTGTGAAGCATATTTTCTATGTATTTTGTAGGGATGGTATATTGTGACATATGCACTGGGTATTTATCTATTGAATCTTTTCATTGGATTTCTGTCACCAAGAATTGATCCTGCAATGACTGATGACCAAGGTAAGTTTGTGTTTGTGGAGTTTTTTCCAGCCATTTTCTCAGTAGGGAAGAAAGTTGCGGGAAGAAACTTTTGCCTTTTTGGCCGAAATTCGCAAAAGTTTATTCCCCAAAATTTCCTAGAATGTGAAATTCGTGAAAGTTTATTCTCGCGAAATTTTTCCCAAGATATAGAATCAAATAATTATATAATAAGATATTGATATTCGTCAATTTAAGCTTATTTATGAACAATTCAGAAGAGTCATTGAAGAGTTGAGGAACATTTGAGACAGTATAAAAATATGATAAGAAATCTAATTCGCGGAAGTTCATTCCCGCGAGATCTCCCATTTTGGTCCATCCGCGAAAGCTAAATTGAAAAATCTCGCCTTTTTTCGAACTCGTGAAAGTTTCTTTCCGCAAAAGTTTCTTCTCTTTAAGAAACAGCAGTACATTCAGCTCTATTCTGTACCAGTAACCTAGTGAAAGGTAAACAGTTTTCAAAAATCATGAACAATTAGTTGTGTCATGAAAAATTACTACCAATCGGAATTATTGACACTTGCTGTTTCATTGTGTAAGTAAAGAAACGATGGGTATGTGGTCGTTTGTTTGGCCTTTTTATAGTTGCTACTCGATATTGCTCTGTTGATTCCCCTTAACTTTTTTAGTGTGATGTGTTTGTTATACTTTTAGTTAATATTTGTTTGTTTAAAGGATTCTTTATGTGGTTGAATTTTGAAAGGAAAACTGAGTTGAACTGAACCAAAGTAGAAATAAACTGTAATTGTATGTATTTATAGAATTTTATGATGACATTGCAGAAGATGGTCCAACATTACCACAGAGAGCAGGTGAAGAATTTAAACCATTCATAAGGAAACTACCAGAGTTTAAATTTTGGTAAGATCATACTTTTGAAGTTTACTTTTCTTACCTCCTGATACACCATTTGATTTAAAGGTGATCTGAAGCGAAATTTGTTATTGATGCAAATGAATAGCACTGTTGACCAATAAAGTAT
Source organism: Aurelia coerulea (assembly GCA_039566865.1). Taxonomy (NCBI): domain Eukaryota; kingdom Metazoa; phylum Cnidaria; class Scyphozoa; order Semaeostomeae; family Ulmaridae; genus Aurelia; species Aurelia coerulea. The sequence goes on from CM076962.1 coordinate 16,118,908, forward strand.
GTCGTTTAAACTTTTTCGATACCTTCTTTCATTTTCGATTTTCCACTGTTTTGAATGATTGGCTGATGACTTCATCTTGTTTGCAAAAAGTAAAGAAAGTATGCAATGTTGACTATGTTTCCAAAGGGAAATGGATTCAAAGAACTTTTCTTCAGTTGAAACGTCTTTCTAAACATCATATCAATCATGAGACAATTTCTATGATATTTATTCAGGGTACCTAAATGTCTCCTACAACTGTAATCTTTCACAGATCAGATAAAGCTATATTTCCATATATTATGGTAGTAATTTGCAAGCAAAATGACGTCATCAGCAGATACTTAAAATCAGTGGATAACTTGACAACGAAATGAGATATCAAAAAATTTAAACAGGATTCGTTATTATTTGACAGTGCTGTTCATTTGCATCAATAAAAATTTCGCTTCAGGTCACCTTTAAAGGCAGTCTGACACGTATCTGATAGGGCTCAACAAAGTCAGAGCTCAACACAACGGATTGCTTTGTGAATCTGTGCACTTGAAACAAAGGAGGGCTAATCGTTCTCACTTTCTACGGTCGTAGAAAGTCAGTAGGATTACCAGCAATTCACATTTCCTATTCTTTGTATTGCCATTATCATCCAATCAAATGCGTGACAGACTGCCTTTATCAAATTTTTCTTCTACATATAATAAATAAAAGTAAAAATGCAAACAACAATAGAACTCAATTTTATCTACTGTTGAGATGGAGGCAAAGAACATAATGTTATCAAGTCGCCTCCAAACTCAACAGATCAAATTAACTATTATTTTACAACAAATGAAAAGATTACACTACTTAAAAGACGATACATAAACAAAAAATACTATACATACAATATAAAGATACTTTATTTACATGATCGTAGTCCAAGGCCATATGTTTGGGGCTACTCCGCTCCCCACCCCAACGAGCGCGGAAGACCAACCCGCAATCCCCCCAAGCAACTATCGACCGCCTGGGAGCCAATCGACCCCCGAGACCCAAGAACGAACGCTCCACGGAGCCCATTCAAAAACTGGCATCTGAATGTGAATTGAACCCATGTGAAAAGTCAAGCTAGGAACGAAATATGTTTGAGTGTGGAGATTGTTAATAATTTTGATCGATGCCTTTTTGAAGTATTCCGAAGCTACGTATTTTTTGTAAACTAACTTTTACGAGTACAGTATTTCTATTGCTCAGAAAAATAGAACCAAAATAGGTAAAATACATCAGCCTTTTGGCTGTCATCTAAAGCTTGATATTCTCTGCATAACAACTTTGGGCTCAAATATTTAAACAGGTGGGCATAAAATTATATTTCATATTTCTTTTACTCAAATGAATTGAAAGAAATTTGGTGTACTTTGCCGGTAAATCTACAGTGGAAGTCTTTTGATATTTGACTTGTTTCAAAATGGCGGCATATATTTTATTTGAAGGTGTGACATCATCAAACTTCTAAATTCGAAACCAGAAGAGCGACAGAATTTTGATTGGCACTATATTGTAGACCTTGTCAACGATGGTTAAAGTGAAGATTGCATCATGTCCCCCTCGATTCGTTTCGGATTTACGATGATTTTAATTTTTTCAAAATTTTCCATGAATTCTTTCAAAAAAACTAAAAACGCCGCCATTTTGAAAGTAATCAATATATCAAAGAAAATTTCCATGGTAGATTTACAGCAAAGTACCATAAGCTCCTGTCAAGCCATTCAATTCAAAGAAAAATGTCATTGAATTTTACACCCACCTTTTTAAAGATTCGGAAGATTTGCCCTATGGCCCCATTTTGCCAATATATGTTCCTGCCCCAGCCTCTCATACGGTATGTAATAATGATAGTAATATGTCCAAGAAACCCACAAAACAAACATTAAAAAGTACAGTTTTCTGGTAGCTTTATCGTCTTGAATTGTTAGTAAAGATTTGAGCCCTATGCTGACCACATCACTGTATCTCGGTCGTGGTTCTCGACTAATTTTAATTTCGTTTCTTGCAGGCATTCATCAGCAAAAGCTGTCACGATAGCTCTAATCTGCACATGTTTTGATGCATTCAATGTTCCAGTGTTTTGGCCTATCCTCGTTATGTATTTTATAATCTTGTTCGTTATTACCATGAAGAGACAAATCAAGGTGAGTCTTCCTGATAACGTTAAAGGGGCTCCGTCTCCAAAAGCGTTTGAGAAGGTTCTATTCACCTTTCGGTTTCACCAAGCATCATAAATCTGACTCAAAAACCATTTCGGTCGAAACGTTGATTTTGCAGTTTTTGATAAGCAATATCACACAACAAGGACAGATAATGTTACAATAGGACTCGCTACTTTTTGTTGACACCAAGATACAAAGCAATTTGTGATTGCAGACAAAGGGAATTCCATGCTCGGTTGGTCAAGACATAAACAAAAACAAAATAAGCCGCAAAAATTGCCCTGAAACCCGGGTCGCTAGCTCGGTCGTTGTGCATTCCAGAAATGGTTTTAAAGAGCAAATATTAGCACATATCGAAAGAAGAAGGATATATCTAAACTTCTGCCTCGGGCATTTTATTTTTTTTCGTACAGAAGCTGAGCAGTAAGTGTTTTAATTACACCTAAAAAGTACGAGAATTGAATCCCCTCCCAATTGGCTTCTACACAAAATAAATAAAATCCCCGTTGCAGAAGTTTAGATATATCCTTCTTCTTTCGATATGTGCTAATATTTGCTCTTGAAAACCATTTCTGAAATGCACAACGAGCGCGCTAGCGACCCGAGTTTCAGGGCAATTTTTGCGGCTTGCTTTGTTTTTGTTTATGTCTTGACCAACCGAGCATGGAATTCCCTTTGTCTGCAATGACAAATTGCTTTGTATCTAGGTGTCAATGAAAAGTAGCGAGTTCTATTGTAACATTATCTGTCCTTGTTATATCACACAGGCTTTTCATCTGGTTTTCAAAAATGAAAGCATTATTTTAAAGATAAATCTTTTGTCCTTCACAGAGGAACAAACTAAACATTCATATCTTTTACGATTGCTGCGATATAAGTGGATTTTTGGCGGTCACTTTGTGGTGGCTTGAGTAAAGCCACCAACAAACTGCTGAAAACAATGGACACATGTCTGAAACAATGGACACATGGCTGTTTATAGATGTTTTTACATTTTGGCGACGGAGCCTCTTTACCAGCGATTAATTTAGACATGACAATTTTTGCTCAAAATTTCTTGCTGTAAATTGTTCGTCAAAAAATCAGACGATGGCCACAAATTTTTCAATGTTTCAGCCAGACTCTTATGTAGAACACCTTAACGCCACTAGGGCGAACCTCTCGTGTAATGATGTGTAAAAATACCGCTCAATTCAGGCTCTTTTGTAGAATAGGTAAATGATCTACCGGGTGCCCCAAAAAAATGTATACAGATTTGGTTGACTCCAGCGATGTGAATTTAGCTTTAATCAATAGCTAATCATTCTCAAAATGTTCCTTGATACTTAACTTGAACATAGATACCTCGTTTGGTGGTATTGGTTCTTTGCGAGCAGAAATATCATTCTTGAAAGCTCAAATTTGCGTACACTTGCCAACCAGAGAGGTTTGGCCTTTTGGCGTAAGCAAATTCCTGAATCACATCGAAATTAAGAACTGACATTTATGAAATATTATGAAACTACCAAATTGGTTGACTGTGGGGTGACATCTGGAAAGCAGAATAACACAAGATCTAATATTGCTCAAAGTTTGTCAAGGTTATCGTCGATTTCTACGCTGTACCTTATGAATTTGCTTAGGCCAAAAGGCTAAAGCTCTGGTTTGCAGGAAGATGCAAATTTGAGCTTTCAAGATCAACATGTCTGCTCTCAAAGCACCAATACCAACAAACGAGGTACCTATGTTCAATTTAACTATCGAGGAACATGTCTAGAGTGATTATACAATAATCGAAGCTGAATTCAACCCAACCAAATTCGTATACATTTTTTGGGACACCCGGTATTCTTTACAAAATACATGATACTCAATTATTTTGTTGCAGCACATGATAAAGTACAGATACTTACCGTTCAGTTATGGCAAAAGGAAGTACAAAGGAAAGGAGGACAATCAAACATTTGCACAATAAATCGAACGGTTAGAAAATATCATTGAAACATTACTAATTGTATTTAGCGGTCCTTCTGGCAAAGTAATAGTTTTAAAAGTGGAAGTATGCAGAGGACCATTGATGCTGTGACCAGTTTTGCATTGAAGATAGGCCTTGCACTTATTGCTTGAGCCCCTTGTTTCCCGGTGCTCTTTGCCATGAATAATATCACTTCGGTCAACAGAGACTCATAATGTTACGATTGATAGCTTGGCCCTATATTGGCCTGCGCCACAAGAACTTGCGGCAGCAATCAGGTCGCAAAGCTCGACAAATTCCATCGTGATTCAAGCGTGCGTTTGCACGCTTGTGGTAGCTTGCCTGACTACCAATCTTAAGGTTGGTGGTTCGAATCCCCGCCCTGCCAAACCTGCTACGTAGAGTGAGGAGAGTCGCCAACTCTCAGTAATTCCAGGCCAAAGGAATCACGAGATGTGGTCACATCAAAAGGAAGGACCAGGACGCTGATTTGATAAGCTAAGCCTTTCAGCGTCCTAAAACTACCTTCGGATGCTAGGTAGCAATGTAGGTAGAAAAACAAGCTTCGACAATGTAAACTTTACTTACGTATGGGTGAGTGGCCGAGCGGCATATGCAGTTTCCGTCAGTCGAGTGATGTCAAACTCAGGATGGGCGACCTCTCGGAGGCCTGACCTTGCAACCCCTTTTGCCGTCCTTCGGAAGGGACGTTAAGCTAAGGGTCCCATAGCTGGATGCGGCATGCATAGTGGTCTTAAATTAGCTTTAAATAGCTAGAATTCCTTCCGCAGCCCACTTAAATTCAATTACTGGAAACAACTGCTAATTTATTCGTCATTAACTGTCTGCTGAATGGGATTTTGCTGCATTTCAATTCTGCGAGGCCAGAGCTAAGAAGGGTCCTGTTTTTCATTTGTTTCATTGTGAGTCCCTGTTGAGTACGGTTTACCACAGGGATACAAGGGGTTTAGGTTACCAGTCTGCACCATCTTTGCGTCCCATGGCAATCGCAACAATCATGGTTGTACAGTGGAACCTCCATATAACGGACATCTATTGGACCAATGTTATTGACCGTTGTAGAGAGGTGTCCGCTGTATAGAGGTGTCATCTTTTGTCATATACTGTATTTTGAGACCAAAATATTTGTCCGTTGTATAGAGGTGTCCGTTAATCGAGGTTCCACTGTACTGTTGAAGATTTTAACATTGTATCATTTTAAAGCAGTTAGATCCGGCGGCTTCAATTTGAATGAAATCTTTATAGTTTTGATTGCGAAGGAAACGCAAGCATAGACCAGGTTGTATTAAAGATAGGCCTCAGAGGGAAGGGTCGCAAAGCTTTTTCGAAATTGATTTAAATAAAAGTAGAGTTGAATACAAAGATTGCTTTCGTAAAGTGAAATGCTGTTATTTTATTTAAGAAGGCAAACCTCTTATTGGCACATTTTAGTAAAGATGGCGAAAAAGGAAGCTCGACAATTTCAAAATTTTAGTCCCAGTTTTTGGGACAATATTTCAGTTTGTGCACATCAAGCTATTTACTGAATGTATGCTTGTCCAAACTGTAAGGAGTGTTTTGATAAAGCCTCTTGTTCAATGTATTGTTGCTAAACTTCACTGAAAGTCGAAATTTAAATTCAAATCTAACAAAACTTTTGTATCTTAAACTGTAGCATCCAATCATAGTTTTAAATATAGCAATCAGCAGCAGTTTTTTATGGGATGAGAAGCGTAAGAAGTATAGAAGTATACAGATGTCCTGCATACATTATGTGTTTCTAGAAAAGCAGCCAAAATGTGTCACTTTCTTATTCGACAAGTGTTGAAATTCCCTACAAAGTTAGCCATTTGATTCATAGCATAGGAATCAAATCTATGAAATACATTGCACGATTGGTAAATGCATCTTTCGTTTGCTATCATGTCTTTAAAGGAACTTCAGGTATTTGGGGATCATTTGATTTCATTTAATTTTAGATATTTATACAGGTTGAATAAGTTTCAGAATACTATCTGGTTTTCAAACTGACCTGTTAAAAGATCTAAGCTACAAAAACAAAACTAGTTACAATAATATTATGTTTACATTTCGCAATTGAAATACGCAATTTACGCAAAATACAGTTAGTAAAGTAAGATACAACAGAAAGCTACGTGATCCGACTTATTACAGCAGATTTTTGAACGCACCAAGAGAGGGAGCTGATAAGTAGCTTCGGGAATTTGGAAATAGATAGTCATTTTGCATGTCTTGATTCAAAAATTACAGCGTCGCTTTGGTTTCAAACAGTTTCCGGTCGTGACGCCATCAATTTGCTATATCGTGAAGCAAAAAAGCTACAGATTTTTGCTTGCCGCAGTATTATAGACCTTCATAAACTATGGTTTTCTCGAAGATAATACCGTTTTCTTTCATTGATTAAGGATCAACAGCGATTTAATTTTTCTTAAAAGCTTAAGTGAATTCTTTCAATAAAGAAGACAAATTATAATAATTCTGAAAATAATCGAAGATATCAAAGGTTGCCAATGAACTCTTACAACAAAATACCTAAAGTTCCTTTCAAGCCATTGAATCAAACGAAATGTGCATCAACCAATCGTGCAATGTTTTTAAAGATTTGATTCCTATGCTGGACATTATTCTCATCTCTGCTGTAAATCGTATCTGCTGAAACAAGCTCTTTCGACAGTTTTATTAAGAGTTTGATGTAAATGGTTGTAACTGTTTGATTTACGGTTGATTTCTTGATACCTGTGTCTTCAATTCATATGTTTGCCTGAAAAGGAGGATATTTTGTTCATCCAAGTCATTCGTCCTTGAGCCAGATTTCTCGAAACACACTATGTGATGGATGCACCTTTTTGGTGCAGGAGCCAATTGGGACGCGATTCATTGTACATTTTAGATGTAATTAAAACACTTACTGCTCAGCTTCTGTACCAAAAAGGTAAAATGCCCGAGGTATATGTTTAGATGCATCGTTCTTCTTTCAATATATGCTCATGTTTGCTCTTAAAAACCATTTCTGGAATGCACAACGAGCGAGCTAGCTACCTGGGTTTCAGGGCAATTTTTGCGGCTTGCTTTGTTTTGTTTATGATTTGAATCGTCTGGAATACTTTAGTTTCTACATTTTCATTTCATTTAATTCTTTTAAGGAAGGAGGGTTGCCCTTCAACAAGTGTTGGTTTTCAAGTGGCCCTCCGATAAAAACATTAATGACAATGTAAGGTACAAGCTATTAATTAGATAAAACTATAAAACCTCATTTACAATATTTAAAATCTATGTACAATAATGGTTAAATTTACAATAAAACGAAAGAAAAGTGCCTGTTTCCAAGTAGTTTTCTTGAAACTATACAGAGAGTTTAGTGTTGCTAGTCTAGCACTACATGAACGCTCAACTCCTGCAATGAAATTCATCTTGAAGGAGAAATCTGTGCTATTGATTGTTGTCAGAATTCTTCCAGCCTGGGTCTTTCAGGTGATTTCAAGTTTGTTGTTGAGTGTCTCAAAGACTCTGGAAGAGGTTTCTTAATTATTAAATCCAACCCAGGAGTTTTTAAATTATTCACAACTGCTTAGAAATCACGTGTATTCGTTTTTAATAGGCATTTTCTAAGTTAGAATGAATCTCCGTGGACATTTGTGTGAAATTAAATATTGCTGAAAGGAACTGCATGAGGTACTTCAATAATTGCGCAACGCGAAGAGGCAGTTGGTGAGGCTTGGTAAATCGTTACAAAGAGTTATATGATAAAGTTAAGATAAGGAGTATTGCAGTCAATCGTCACGTAACGAGGAAGCTGTTCTTGGGATTTTACATCGTTTTTTAGGCCAGTTGTGTTCATTCTGGACTGTTTATGGTAACTGCGAACAAGTTTCCTGGTTGGGTTCCCTTTTTCCGATATCTGATATCATAGTGTGGCAGTTGATGTAGTTAAGGTATAGTTATGGATCCGAGGGGCATATCACTTTGTAAAAATCTCGTACACCTTTGCAAAATCGTTTTGTTTCCAAAGAAAATCCATAAAATCTCGTGCGCCTTTTCGGAAGAGTGATACACCCCTCGGCATAGTCGATAGAAAGTTTATTCTATTGAATATGGTTAAAGTCCATCTCAAATTGGATGTCACCATGTCACCTGAGATTTGCGATAACGCAAAAATTCCTTTGCAAAACACTTCTATTGTTGTTATCGTTCACGTTCATTTGCAAGACCTTTCTCAAAATAAGCAGTTCCAGAATCTATATTTTCCCAGTACACGTATATTTTTTATAAGAAATTGCACATAAGAAACTCAACTCGCAGTGCAGATCGCTAAAAAATTAAGAAAATCCATTACTAGGAAATATGAGTCAAGAAATCCTTCACATATTTTTATGTTCACTTGTTTCCTGTATCGTATTACTTAGAAGGTACTTGAGTAATTTCTAAACATATTGAAAAAGGCTTAAAAAACCTTTTTTTAAATGTTCACGACGGCACAGGGAGTGAAGATGAAGATTGTTATGGAAACTCTAAGAAACTCGTAAGAAACTTCGAGTACTAAAAACTTTCATTACAGGCCTAAATTCTTAATTTATTTTAAAAAGTTACGTGTACTGGACTGGAGTTCCTTGATTTTTTGGCGATCTGAAAGTTGAGTTTCTTATAAGCAGTTTCTTGATAAAAATACATGTATCCCTTATTTCTTGATGATTTCTTCATTTGCCGCCATTTGCACGACAACAACAACACCTGCAACAACAACAACATGGAAGAAAATATCGAAGTTTTATTTGGCCTGCGAAGGAAGCAGCTGGTTGGGTCGAAGAAAGTTGAGAAGCTGAATCAAAATTTAAGTAAAATTGGACTCCCGATCTTTCATATTGCCAGAAATAACTCATCAAAGATGTATTCAAAGACAACTGAAGATATAGATGGAAGCAATGATGATTTGATCCCGCAAAGAATTCCTGAAGATTCCTTTGGCTACGCGCAGTTGCGACTTGGAGCGGATGAAGCAAACTCCGGGCATACACCCTACTCTGTTGTGTTCTCAAACAACCAGGAGAAAGCGAAGAGAAAGAATTATCAAATTATGATCACATTGTTAATCATAGTGCTAGTGCTGGTTTGCATTGTATTTATCACGCTGTACGTTTCCGAGACGAAGAAAAGGCGCGAGGGCTCATCAAGTGCAAGGTACTGCTTGACACCAGGCTGTATAGATGCAGCAAGTTTCATGCAAACAGCCATGGACACGTCTGTTAGCCCGTGTGATAATTTTTACCAGTTTGCATGCGGTGGTTGGATAAAAAAGAATCCAATCCCTGAGAAATTATCTCGCTGGGGAGTTGATTCAGTCCTGGCTACTGAAAATATGAATGCGCTAAGAAGGGCACTTGAAGGGGGTAATAACAATATAGCGCATACCTCCAAAGGCTTCAATGCTGAGCAGAAAGCTTGCAGGTTTTATAAAGCATGCATGGACACAAATAGTATAAAGAAAGCTGGGAGTAAGCCATTTTTTGGTGTTTTGAAAAAGATAGATGCTTTAGTTGGTCAGAGCAGCAAAGAGACAAAGCATGTTTTGAGAGATTATTTGCAGCTGTTTAACAGGGAATACAGTGTTAATGCTCTTTTCAAAACATTTGTGGAAGTTGATGCAAGAAATTCCTCAAAAAATGTGATACAGGTAATTTTGATCCCATACATGTTTGATTTGGGTTTTTTGAAACATCAGGCTTTTTTTGTAAAGCTTTGTAAAATTTCAATGTTCAAGAGTTTCAAAATGTCCATGTTTCAAACAACAGCCTGAATTGACCCTATAGTATAGCACAATGAAAAAACACAACACATTTTTTGGACATTTTTCTTTGAGTATGCATTAGAGAGCAGTGTACCCAACTTGAATTAGTGCCACTAAGAGGATAAACCCTTAACCCTATCTGTACTGGGCGATTTTTTAGGTATTTTGTACTGGGGGGGGGGGGGGCGTTTTTCGCCCCCCCTCTTTTTCTCCAAAACTACAAAAGATACAACGATAAGACTTACCCCTATTGTTCTTTAGACAATTGGCTATTCAAATATAACAATGACAATTAATAAGTCACGTGATTCGTTGCTAGGCAACCGAAAAACTGTCAAAAATTGGCAAATTTATACCTTCTTAACCAGAAAAATTCTATTTAATCAACCACTCAACCGATTTTCTCCAAATTTGTTTCAAATAGTAGGAAACATGTTGTAGTTTAAAAATACATACTTTGCAAAATTTTTTAGTTTCTATTTTTAGCACAATTAGCCTTAAATTAGCCTTTTGTTGCATGCATTTACTTTCATCGCAGGTTTTTGCCAGTCCTGCCCTTTTATCTGGTAAATATAGACTCAAAATGAATCAAATTAATAAGATGAAGCAAATTAGAACAAAAAAATTTATATTTGACACTTCTTTATTAGGTAAATGACGTCATAAATGTGAATGACGTCATATATATTAAATTTTGCTGACATCAGCAAATATGAAAAATTTATATATCAAATGAAAGTACTCATCAAATGCAATCGAATGGTGCATGTTTGAGATCGATCAAGCAAACGAGACAAAAACTACGGACATTTTAAGCTTTTTTTTGTTGACTACTCTCCAAATATGGTATTACTGTGGTCACATGATCAGAGGTAGAACAATGAAATGCTAAGAATTTAATTGCCTATGAAATTTGAGTAAAAGTCACCAAAACTGGTGGTTATATCTCTTGTCGTTTTAGCGTAACGCAGCAAAGTCTGTTAGGGGGGGCGAAAAACGCCCCCCCCCCCCAGTACGAATAGGGTTAATCTGTAGGGGCGTACTGGATCAGGGTTTGAAAAATCCACCTGCAAATGTTGAGACTACCCTTCCTCTCCATTTTCCAGCATTCAATGCAAGACTACATATTCTTACCCCTAGCCTAACCATTTTACCCCGACAGACCCTATTTTTTGATCATACTTTTAGGGTATGGCAGGGTTTTCTGACATTATCAAGTGGTTATTTTCACCTTTTCCAGCAAAATCTAATGTACTTTATTTTCTTTTATCTGAAATACAGATATCGCAAAGTGGCCTCTTCCTATCACAAACCCGTTATTCTGCAAATATGACTGACAAGGTGAGCAATAAGGTATTTTTTGCTTCTTGTGATTTGTCAATTAAAAATCTCATTTTGGGGGTGCTCTCTCCTCGATTAGTCTACCTACTGAGAGAGCTCCTCCTTAAGAAATTCCTCTCCGTACGAAATTCTATGTACTCTTATTGTAAAATTTGTCATTTTTGTCATCTGTTGTAATTTGTTATTCTGGTTAATTGTATGTATTTTAGAAAGATTTTTGTATGTAGTGGAATTTTAGAATTAAACTGAACTGAACATACTACATTACTGGCCTTGGGTACATTAAAACTCTTTTCTTGCTTAAAAATTCTTAAGATATTGTAAAACCATTTGTTCAAAAATACTGTTGCACACGCCTACACGAAACCGACCAACAGAAAATTGCAAACTTTTTTTAAGTAGACCATTGTGTTGAAGATGGTTGCAAGGAACTTTTTACAAAGATGCTAGCAATGCATTCTTTAATCAAATCCCTATAGAATTGTTAATTATTCATACAGAACACACTACATCTTGGTAAGGTCTTCCAAATTGTCATCTTTAGCATAATCACTCCTTGGTTTTTTGCTGGCAATGACATATTTCTAACATCCATTAATAGAAAATAGAATTCATGCAAACTTTGCAATTAATTTGCATTTTGAGTATTCTCTATTATTGTTTTGGAGTTTGCAAAGTTTGTATGGAGTTGCACAAATTTGCATACTTACAGAGAGCTTCAAATGAACTGTTTCAAATTGGTTTGGTGCAAAATTCAAACTATTTACAACGATTTTAAAACTACTAATTCGAAACATACCCAAGGAACTAAATGGAAACTAAATGTAAGCCCTATTTGCTATTATGCATTAAGACCTATCAGGCTTTGCAAGCAATGAGATTTAGTTTGATTCTGAAGCATTTAAATGCTACCTTTTTATTCAGTAATTTATTTTGAGTAGGCGAGGAAGTATATAGCTCCTTAAAGCTAATTCAAGCCCACTATGCATGCCACATCCAGGCATGGGACCCCTAGTTTAATGTCCCTTCCGAAGGATGGCAAGGTGAGTTGTGAGGTCAAGCCTCCAATGTCACCTATCCGGAGTATGACCTCATTCGACCAAGCTTAACTTAATTCACCTGACGGAAATTGTATAAGCCGCTTGTGTCAAATTGTGTGTGTGTGTGTGCTAAAAGGGGGTGCTCTCTCCTCGATTAGGCTACCTACTGACAGAACTTCTCCTTAAGAAATTCCCCTGCATACAGTACAATTCCTGTTCTGCTTAGTTTTTCTTGTACATATCTTTGTTATATTTGGTAGTTTCTTTTCTGTAATTTTCTTTCTGTGAGTATAATGTAGTTTTAATTTGAATTGTATTTTACTTTTGAACATAGGCAAAAGAGACAGGGGACTGGGGGAGCCCCCCAAGGTCGGAAAATTTGGCAAAAATCAGCCATAATTGGGCAGATATCCGCCTTAAGTCGGGCAAAATTTTCTGAAACAATTTTTTTTATCGGGCAGCCCCCCCCCAAATTTTATCTCCCCCTATGCCCATGTTTTTAATTATATTTCATTGATATTGTAAAGTTTGTTGTTATTTAATTATGAGTAAAATACATTACGGATTTGTATATGGTGGAATTTTGAAATTAAATGAACTGAACTGTGTGTGTGACCACTGCAGTGTCAATGTGTAGATACTGGATTTGTTGTAGAGTATCTTCTTTCTATATTCTTTATTACATTTCCTTCCTTCAGAAATGTCTGCAGATATTAATTGAGACTATTACTTGTCAGCTTATATCACTCTAATATACTTTTAGGTTTTATCAGCATATGTAAAGTACATGACAGACATTCACATGTTGCTGGCGGCAAAAGACCATTTAACAAGTAGAAATGAGACAGAAAAGCATATGATGAAAATACTGAATTTTGAGAAAGAGATGTCTAAGGTTAGTGGAAAATTCTTATACAGAATAGCTCTTCCATTTTTTTTTTCATTTTATTTATTTCAAAAGGGTTAAATACATTCAGTAGATTTAAGCCAGAAAGGCCTCAGTGTTCTAAATCTTCTCGTTTTCTGCATCTGAATGTTTTTACAATCTTTGTAGATTTGAATACACTGATTTTCAATGCAGACTTTCAACTAGTGACTTTCAACTTACAAACATAACTAACCTAATTACATGGATATAAATTGTAAATTAATGTGAAGATCCTATATAAAAGTTGAGATGAAAGTTACAGTTTTAGTGCTAAGTTATGGGAGCATGGAAATAGCTAAATACGGCATATAGTTCTCGAATCTTTTAAAAGTTTTCTCAACGACATTACTTGTGAATGCACTTTGTATTTCTTTTACATACCGGGAGGAGGTCACAACTTACCTTGGAGGACTTAGAAGCCATGCATTTCAGTCATGAAAGCCAGCTGTTTGGTGCCAGAAATTATTTATCTGCCAATTTTATTTACCATAGGAAATTTTGATTGGCCTTCCACTTGCGTAGTATTATAGACGTTTTCATTTTTTATTGCGCATGTTTCCTTACTTGCGACGAGAAATCATGAAGAGAGCATCGATATATTTCAAAAGAAAATTAATGAGAAGAATTTTGAATCTGAATTGGCAGGATAAAGTCAGCAACGATAAGCTTTATAAAAGAACAAATTCAGTTCCATAGAGCCAAATTGTAAAGCGAAGAAGATTACACTCATTTTTTTATAAGAAACCGCTTATAAGAAACGGTAGGCTCAATTTTTCGAAAGCTAAGAAACAACCCTACCTGAATTGAAAAAGCTAAGAAACTTCTGGAATTTAAACTTTTGATTTCTCATCGCACTCAAAAATATTTTGACATTGTACAGTTAAAGCAACTGTTTAGACATTATTTTGAGTGCGAATCATGTTATTTACTTGTTTTGAGATCTTTCTAAAGTAATTTGGGAGCCCTTTAGACAATACGAAATTAACTCTACACTTCCGGCATTTAGAATATAAGAAACACGTAAGAAACTTTTAGTAGCAAAAGGGCTCAAAAATTTAAGAAACTGCCTACCAGCCCCGGACCTTAGTTTCTTATAAAAAGAAAATGAGTGTAACATGATACGGTCATTTCACATCAGCAAGAAATTCAATAAAGGAGGCGAAAAAACCCTGTAAAACCAAGGGGTGTGGACAAAAATTAACATGACTGAGACAAACAGAAAGGGATTTGGAAAAAGTTGAATTTAATACAGTAGTGAAAAACAGAGACGGAAGGTTCAAAACAGTGAGAGTAAAAGATGATAATGATGATGATGATGAGAAATATTTCTAGAAAATCCCATTTTTGCTTTCTCTCTGATAGATCTTTGTACCACGAGAGAACATGACAGAAATTGATCAGAACTACCACAAGATGACAATTGGCAAGTTCCAGAAAGAGTGTCCAATGGTAAGTATTTTCATGATTCTTGCGGGGACATTTTAAGGAGAAATGTTTTCAAAGTTTATCATGATTTCACTCTTGAATTTTTCAATGTTTGCTAATGCCATAGTTAAAATGTGAAATGTGAAATATGAGGTTGATACCTTAATGACATAGCTACTTACATAGTGCAAAGAATGAGCAAGGGCAGATTTTGTAATACAATAGCAACAATTGCGTTTGATTGACGCCTGAATTCAACGCGATTAGCGACTGCAGACAAAGGAAATTCTCTCAACTAGTAATTCAAAACAAAACAAGCCGCAAAGGTTTCCCCGAAACTAGTACGGCAAAGTCTCGCTTTGTGCAAGTGAAAGGTGGTTTTTAAGAGAAGTTACGTGCTTATAACGAAAGAAGAAGGGTAAATCTAAAGTTCTGTCTGGCGGATTTTGTTTATTTGATTCAGGAGCTGTTTTGTAATCGTTTCTTTTAAGCCCTAAATACGCCAGAATTAACAGTGCCCTCTACTCGGCTCCTGAATCAAATAAAAAAAATCCGCCAGACAGAACTTTAGATTTACCCTTCTACTTTCGTTATAAGCACGTAACTTCTCTTAAAAACCACCCTTCGCTTGCACAAGGCGAGAGTTTCCCCTACTAGTTTCGGAGAAACCTTTGCGGCTAGGTTTGTTTTGAATTACTGTTTGAGAGAATTTCCTTTGTCTACAATCGCTAATCGCTTTGAATTGAGGTGTCAATCAAACGCACAGTTGCTATTGTATTACAAAATCTGCCCTTGTTCAAAGAATGATGTTCTCCTGACCTGCTAACCGCAAAATATATATCTTTCAAGCAATAATCTTCCTCTGTAGAAACAAAATATATCCATCTCAGCTACGAGAACTCTAGGCCGTATGAACCGTTTTTTGTATGCAATAACAACAACCGTCTAAAGAGCGCCTTCTTATTGGTTTAAAAGTAAATTCTAGCAATTTGATTGGTGAATACGGAACCACTCTTCCCAGGCCTAAAGGGGGCCCACCCTTTAAGAGTACTGGTATGAGGCCATATTGACTAAGTGATATCAGCAAATCAAAGAACGCAGGGAAACAAGGGACGAAAAGTCTTACGTCTGTTAAGGTAACTCAGTTCCTAGACTCACGAAATAGTCCCAGTTATCGCAACAACAACAACAGCTACTACAACAACAACAATTTTTTTTGCTCATTTTAAGCGAGGTTAATTCGAAACGAGGCAACCTTCGGTAGTTGGAAATGTTCATTCAGCTGTGCAGCTGTGATGAGCTTTCTGGAGATAAGTGGACTTCAAAACGAGGAAATTCTTGTTGAAACTGAAAGGCTTGTTGATTCTTGGATTGAGGAAACATTCATGTGAATATTTGTGGCTTTTGTTCATTGCTAACGTCACTCAAAACTTGAATTTTGAGACGTTTTATTATCTGAGGATTGAACCAACGAGTTAGGCCCATCCGCCATTGCCTGGAGCACTCGGCTCTTTGTACAGTGTTGCTATGGTTTCCATATCGGACGTGACGTGAAGCGAAACATTTTCGTCCCAATTTTCAATGTGAAAGTCTCAGTCTATCTATAGCAATAACTACGAACTTGTAATCAGTCTACTCAGTCCCTAAGATCTTGAATAATTTTAGACATCAGAATCTTGCAAATCTGGTGTCTAATGTGCAAATCTGCCGAATGTTTACGAAGCTACAAGCTTTTGAAGTTCAATATCTATGGGCACGATAGACCGCGTAACACGGCTTATAACTGCGTCTTGCATCACACCTCTGCACTTCTTAGCATCATACATTAATTTTTAATGCAGTTTCTATGAAATCGTTGCTCGATATTGATAGAAATATATTTTCCACAACATCCTTTCTTGAGTTAAGGCTCGCAAAATTAGAACGCTGGTTTTATAAAAACAGCCATATAAAAGCAAGTTTACGTTTCGGATAATCTATTTCTGATCTTTAGTGGGATGTGATTTGAAAATATTTCAACTAATGGACATTTTGGTGTGATATCGTCTTCACACAACAAGGGCAGATTTTGTAATACAATAGCAACAGTTGCGTTTGATCGACACCTCAATTCAAAGCGATTAGCGGATGCAGACAAAGGAAATCCTCTCAACCAGTAATTCAAAACAAACAAAGCCGCAAAAGTTTCCCCGAAACTAGTAGGGCAAACTCTCGCCTTGTGCAAGCGAAAGATGGTTTTTAAGAGAAGTTATGTGCTTATAACGAAAGAAGAAGGGTAAATCTGAAGTTCTGTCGCTTAGATTGTGTTTATTTGATTCAGGAGCCGAGCAGAAGGCATTGTAATTCTCGCGTCTTTAGGGCTTGAAATGAAACGATTACAAAACAGCTCCTAAATCAAATAAACATAATCTAAGCGACAGAGCTTTAGATTTACCCTTCTTCTTTCGCTATAAGCACATAACTTCTCTTAAAAACCATCTTTCGCTTGCACAAGGCGAGAGTTTGCCCTACTAGTTTCGGGGAAACTTTTGCGGCTTTGTTTGTTTTGAATTACTGGTTGAGAGGATTTCCTTTGTCTGCATCCGCTAATCGCTTTGAATTGAGGTGTCAATCAAGCGCAACTGTTGCTATTGTATTACAAAATCTGCCCTTGTTTCTTCACACTGATAGATTTAAATCGTTGTGGATTGATCCAGGTGAAAGATTAGTTTGTTTACTCGAAATCAGGTTACTTGTGAAATTCAGTAGAGTAACCTGTGTTGACACAGCTGCGAAGGCAGTTGCTATAAAGATGATTTTCTTTAAAAAGCTTAAAATAATCTAAGGGCCTGTTCATATGGAGAAAGTTTCCCCGGCATTTGCCCGGTTTTTTTTTTTTTATATGCTCATAATATTTACAATATATCTAAACTACAAATACAAACTACATACACACAATCACATACGATTACACAACGATGCCACAGGGAGCATGGAATTTCACAACAACCCTGCGGCCATTTAAAATTAACTCAAAGTTTGTCCCAAAATAGACGCCCGGCCAGACATTCAGGAAAATTTTGATGAATATCGAGATATGCATGAGTAATAGTGATTGTCGGAGGAGAAAGCCTTACCTGTTACTATTTTGGAACAGACTTTGACAACAAATATAAAAGAAACAAATAACAAGACTATAAAGGAAAAATCACGTAATTAAAAAAAGGAAGGGAAAA
The DNA here is from genome assembly GCA_039566865.1 of Aurelia coerulea. NCBI lineage: Eukaryota > Metazoa > Cnidaria > Scyphozoa > Semaeostomeae > Ulmaridae > Aurelia > Aurelia coerulea. The sequence goes on from CM076962.1 coordinate 16,136,782, forward strand.
CTGTTTGCGAGAGGAAACAATTGCTGCGATTTATCGGAAACGTTCTGATGCATGAATGTATTTCAGAGTTGCCTTGATGATTTCTGTATTCGAGACAATTGGCAGCCTTTCATCGCCATACAACAAAACTCTAAGCATAATTTTGTTAGAAAGGTTTGACAGCAGTGGCGTGGTGGCGTGGTGGCAGGGAGGGCCGGGGGGGCCACGGCCCCCCCCAGTGAGACTTTTTGAGGGGGCGCCAAATCGATCCACAAGGAATTTGAAAAACTTTGCGATGATAGGACCTCTCCGTCGCGATACATGTAGGTTAACTTTGGTAAAGGTAATTGACACCGCACACAGTTCACCAAGAAGATATGAAAGAAACAAGAAAATTCTACGGTCGAGACCAGTCGCGGCTTTGAGTTTCCAATGGGGCAACACTCCATTTCACGATGAAAACTCAGCTTGGCCATCCCTTTTTGGCGAGAAGAGCGCCCCTCATACTTACCCAAGCGCACTCTTTTTTAAGTCTTGCATTCTGACGAGTGTGGAAGGATCATATAAATCAAGGCATTATTTTGATTAAAAAAAAAAATTCTTAAAAAGGAAGCAAAAAATTTCGGGTGCCTTCGGCGCGCATACTTTCGACCGTGCTTTCGGCGCCATCTTTCAAGGTTGCCTCCCTTCAACCTCGGGCTGGATGCGACCCTGGCCGAGACGATGGAAGAGTGTGAAGATGTCCAGTGGAAGAGAATTTTGAGTCATTTAACGCCAATCTGTAGGGCGTGCTTGCATAATTTTCCTGGGAGACTGGGGAATTATCAGATACGGCCCTCCGTTTTCCAAAATGGGCAGCCTAACTAAATTACGGGCAGTTCTAATTCAATTACTGGCAGTTCTAAATGACAAAACGGGCAATTATAACTTTTCACATTTGGGATATTACAAAATCTCCGAACAGAATATGCCTAAATTATCAAAATATGCAATGCCTGGTTCAGACAATTTCGTACAATAGACAAATTTGTATTTCTAGATGGAAAGGATAACAATTTTGATGGCATTTCACACAATTCGGAGGTTGGCAAGGGGCTCTCTTCTCAGATCTTTGCCAGAGAGGGCTCTTCGAATTCTACCGAATCTGTTGAGAAACTTGAAGGTCTTGAAGCAAGGCAAAGAGACTGGAATATGCTACACAAGTAAAGAAACGGCGACTTCTTGTAAATTCTAATGTCATCTTAACCATTCTAAGCTAATCAAAGCAATAAAGACCAACAATATTCTGCTCGCTTCGCTCGCTTTTCCACAAAATTTTCTTTTACTAAAAGTGGGATCCTTTAAATACATTGGATAGTTTGTTTGAAAGATGGTATGAGGGAAGCCTCGACAAATTTATTAATAGAGCTTGGCAATTTTAAATTATCCCTAGGATGATCCATACAACCCCTCCCCACCACCAAACGTAATTCTCTGGTAAAAACATCCACATTGTTTCATACACCATGTACTCAGGGTTGTGTTCGATATTTTGTAAAAATGGGATCGTTTGGTTGAGTTTTGCTGGCTTCAATCAAGGAAAAAAATGAACTTACTACGCAGAAAATTTAAATAGTGTTTTCCTGAATCCAGAATCATTTTTTGATTAAACTTTTCGACTCTGATGAAGATGATTTACAGCATGAGAACAAAATATGCACCAAGCTAAACTAACGAACACTCAGTTTCATATGACTTGCTTAGAAGCAGCATTGCTCAATACTGTGTCAGAGGCCTTCTAGTGAAATTTGATTCTGACCAATCCCTTGGAGAAGGGGCGCCAAAAATGATCTGGCCACCCCAGTGGAAAACGACCCACCACGCCACTGTTTGACAGGCCATGTTGGTGCAATATTGCATTGACACTGTTGAGAAGATCACGTCTGCAAACAACATACAAGTGACAGAACAGCAAATAATGTTCCGTATCCTCAATGCCATCGTTTATTGAGCACATTGGATCTATTGCATCCTTAAAATTGTGCCTGAACTTGTGGAGATTTAGTTTGCTAAGACCCACACGTAACTGTGTAAGAATTGCTAAACCTTTTGGATCGTGAATACTGAAAACCGATTTTACAGTGGGACGAATAAGAGATGATAATTTGTTCTTGAATGCACTTACTGTGGGTAATGATCTGATTTCAGGATCAAGCATGTTCCACTCAGATAGACAACGAGGATAAAAACGTGCACCATAACTGACTGTTCTTGCACAGATTCGCCCAACTACGTTGCGTTTGCGAAAAGGGTAAGACGATTCTAGCAAAGGTGGAATTGGGACTCTTTTATAATCTGGCGTTAGGTGAAGCGGGATTCCCGGCTAGCCGGGGAAATATTCATCGACCTTTCATTTGAGAGAAGTTTCCCCGGCAAGCAGGGGAAATAAGACAATAGCGCATTGTCTCTGACGCCAAAGAATTCGAAAGGATTAAGGATAAACAAAAGAAGTTTCCCCGCCTAGCCGGGAAAATGTGTTCATATGGGAAAATATTTCCTCGGCTAGGCGGGATCCCGGTAGAGCTCAAGCGAGATCTCGGCTAGCCGGGGAAATGTTTCTCGTGTGAACGCTCGTTCTATTTTATGTGGTAACGCTATATGAGGCGAGATCTCGGTTGAACGGGAATCCCGCTTCACCGGGGAAATGCCGGGGAAACTTTCTCCATATGAACAGGACCTAAGTGACAGTTACAAGTGTGCAACAGTCTCTCGATGTAGCCTAGTCTCTTGTGTGTTCAGTTGTGTAAATCATGGACCAGAATCGAATGTGGAATTCTCATTTCCATACAAATCCTTTTTCAGGCATTTTTCTAATTTTTGGGTCTAGAAGGTGAGTGCTGTTACCAAAACCATTTTCACATCTAAGTTTTCCTTTGACTGATAGAATGATACTTCAATTTTGAACATCAGCTGCGTACTTTTCATTTCATCGCCCCCCAAACATGCTAACTCCTTTCGTTAGCCTTTGACTGATAGATTAACATTTTAGTTTTCAACATCGGCCGCGTACTCTTCATTCGACAGTCCACCAAACGGGTAAACCTTTGTTTTACTCATCCGTAATATTTTCCCAACTTTATTACAGATCGATTGGCTATCATTTTATAAAGCAGTATTTAAAGATATTTCCAAAATAACAGCGGATACAGAAATAATCGTGTTGGCCCTTCCTTACCTGAAGAAGCTGGCAGATCTGGTCGCGAAAACACCTCCTCCGTAAGTTTTATAGAGCTTTTTTCGTCAATAGGGCTTCTTGCACATGTGTGCATGATAATTCAAAAACATTGTTTGATGTCAGCTGAATTGTACAATGACGAATTCACCATTAAAGGACAAGTCCGGGGTTTCTACAAGTAATGTCAAAAAGCAACCTTACCAACTGCAAGCAAAGCTTGTATCTTTTTCCGGGTTTTGATGTCTTTTTCTGTTGTAAATTCGTACGACATTTTTCATAAGTTAGCCCAATGTCGTCGCCATTTTGAAAATGCGATAAAATGGCTAGCCTCGGTTTGGAGGTTCGATTGTGACGTCGGAAATTACTTGAGAGTTCTATGAGAAAACAGCCTCGTTCAGGTCGAAGGCGAAATGGGTGAAATTACGTCATGAATAATGACGTCATTTCGCTCATTTCACAAATTTAAATACACAATTTCGCAGAGAAAAGACCGAGAAGGTTGGAAAAAAGTACGACACACCATTCACAACATTGTGATCTTTCATTTTAGGAACAATTATTCCAACCCCGGACTTGTCCTTTAATTTTGGCAAACAATTTGATATTCGTTAACTGCTAAATATCGAATAAAAAATTAAGAATAAATTAAAAATAAACATCAACAGCTACCAGAGCCAAATATCGAATGATCATAAAAAGCTCACAAACAATTAAATATGACCTTTTCTATCTTTGTAAGTGAATCAAGTTCAAAATTTCAACCATACAGCAAAAACCCGCGTATAAGAACCTTGTGGATTAAGAACCTGCAGGCTGAAACTTTGCAATTAGGCCAAAAAGCCAAAGCTCTAGTTTGCAGGTGGACGCAAATTTGAGCTTTCGACATTGATATTTCTGCTCTCAAAGCACCAATACCAACAAACAAGGTATCTATGTTCAAGTTAGCTATCGAGGAACATTTCGAGAGTGATTAACCAATGACGATAGTTAAATTCGCATCGCTGGAGTCAGCCAAATCTGTATACTCTCTTTAGGACACCCAATGTTTTTGCATTATCGACATTAAAGATATGTTTTAAGTTTTCTTGTAGGCTATTCCAGAATGTTTCACCTTTGGTATTCATAACCTGTATATTCTTCTCTCTCTAGGGACCTTTTCTTGTACATGAACTGGAAAATTATGGCCAAATATGTCCCTTATCTCTCCGATGAATTTCATGCCGCTGAGAAGGACTTAGAAATTGCCATATATGGAACATTCAATCAGCAAGAGAGATGGAAGACATGCGTCAGAATGACAGATTCAGTTATAGGATTTGCAACTGGTTCTATGTTTGTAAAGAAACGATTCCCCGGAGAAAGCAAGAAAAAGGTAACATTAAAAAAATGATTTGCTGTACAGAATTTGAAATTGCCTTAAATAACAGACTCGTCGTAATATTTTTTTATAATATAAGACACAATATCCAAAGAGATACATGGTTTAAACTTCTACTTTCCTACAAATAATTTCTATTTTACTAAAAATTATAATTATGACAATAATAACAAGGGCAGATTTTGTGATACAAATGCAACAGTTGCGTTTGATTGACACCTCAATTAAAAGCGATTAGCCACAGCAGACAAAGTAAATTCTCTGAGACACTAATTCAAAACAAACAAACCCGCAAAAGGTTCCCCAAAGCTAGTAGGGCAAACTCTTGCCTTGTGCACGCGAAAGGTGGGTTTTAAGAGAAGTGATGTGCTGATAACGAAAGAAGAAGGGTAGATCTAAAGCGTGGCCTGGCGGATTTTGTTTATTTGATTCAGAAGCCGAGCAGAAAGCATTTGGATTCTCGGGTATTTAGGGCTTAAATGAAACAATTACCACACAGCTCTTGAATCAAATAAACAGAATTCAGTTATGTTACGTTTGTCGGTTTATTACGATGAGTCTGTTATTCAAGGAAATTTTAAAAGGTAATACTCCCTTTGGTAGCAACTCAGGTTTTCGAAAAAAAGATGGCCACTTTTACCAAACTGCTACAAATTCTACACTTTACTGGCCTTTTAAGGCCAGTTTTCAATCAGTGGAACTGTCTAAGTGGGCGAAATTTTACATAATGAAAAGCTTTTCAACTCTAAATTTCAATGGACGATTACGCTAAAGATGGCAGCGATGAACTTTTTACCAAGATGCATTTCCTTCCAATTTAACGATTCTATGGGATTCGATTAAAGAACGCAATGCATCGTGGTAAAGAGCTCATTGCCGCCATCTTTAGTGTAATCGTCTGTTCCATTACAAAGCGACATTTTCTCCTGTAAAAAAGCATTTCCGCCCGCTTGGGCCCGCTCGGAAAATTCCATTGACTGGGTAAACCGATCTGAAACTCAGATCGGTCTGAGTTTGCTCATGTGAAGGTAGTCTTAAACTAAGCTGATATATTACCCACACAATGATGATCGGTTTTAAAGAATCTGAGTGGCATGGCGTAGCTAGCAAACTGCAGGCTTGCAACGTTTTTTACTTACAAAATTTCAAACATGGTCATTTAAACTATGAAGAATTCGATGACAGTAATATTTTTAATCGTTTGCCCGCAGAAGCAGTTTTGAAAAAGTCCACTCCGTCTGAACCATGTGATGAAAGAGACCTTATTCTTACCCTTTTGCAAAAGTCCCACTTTTTGCTTGGTGATTTTTTGTGTTTAGCTCGCGGCAACTCTCGAGTTATATGAATTTTCCTGGGCCGGGTTGTTCAAACCACGATTAGCGCTAATATTTTATTAAATGCATGACTGTGTAGTCATTTGCAAAGTCCTAATCCGGTATTAGCCTAATACCAGTTTTGAACAACCGGGCCCAGGATCGAAAACTGTCGATTAAAGGTCCCAAGTACAATACCTTATAGGTCTCGACAACAAGAGCAGATTTTGTAAGACAATAGCAACAGATGCGTTTGATTGACATCCCAATTCAAAGCGATTAGCGACTGCAGACAAAGGAAATTCTGTCAACCAGTAATTCAAAACAATCAAAGCCGCAAAATTTCCCTAAAACTAGTAGGGCAAACTCTCGCCTTGTGCAAGCGAAAGGTGGTTTTTAAGAGATTTTTCATGGTTATAACGAAAGAAGAACGGTAGATCTAAGGTTTTGTCTGGCGGATTTTGTTTATTTCAGTCAGGAGCTGTTTTGTAATGGTTTCCTTTAAGCCCTAAATACGCAAGAATTACAATACCTTTTGCTCGGCTTCTGAATCAAATAAAGAAAATCCGCCAGATAGAACTTTAGATCTACCCTTCTTCTTTCGCCATAAGCACATAACTTCTCTTAAAAACCATCTTTCGCTTGCACAAGGCGAGAGTTCGCCCTACTAGTTTTGGGGAAACTTTTGCGGCTTTGTTTGTTTTGAATTACTGGTTGAGAGAATTTCCTTTGTCTGCAGTTGCTAATCGCTTTTAATTGAGGTGTCAATCAAATGCAACTGTTACAATTGTATTACAAAATCTGCCCTTGTTGGTCTCGACAGGAAAAATTACTTTGGTCTAGCTAGATTTCCAGCCCTAACTTTTATGGTACGTGAGCAACATTTATTTTCTTCGATTTAAATGGTTGTTTACAAAACCATGGGTTCATGATAGTCAAAAATTTTCTAACTCATCTGATATGCAAGCAAAAAGAATCAAATGGTTATTTACAAAACCACGGGCTCATGATAGTCTGACATTTTTTAACTCACATAATATGCAAGCCAAAGGGATTTGTGTTTTTGACTGATTCAATGGTTTTTGTCTTGCACAGGCTGGGGAAATTGTCGAAGAATTGAGATCTGCTTTCATTAATAGCCTGCCGAATGTTGAATGGATGGATGATGAGACACGAAAAGCAGCAAAAGAGAAGGTAAAACAAAAACTGATATTCACCTAAAATAAATATTTTTCGCATAAAGATAAACACAAGCTGCATCAGCTTAGCGCAGTACGTGTTTGGAACGTCAATGAATGTTTTACTTAACTCTGTGACAGAAAGGACTTCAAGCTAGCCGGACGGTGACTGCAACTGCAACGCAATTTTGCTTCGTTTCGGAACTTCGACTTCAATGGATTCCTTGTTTTTCGTGCAAATTTGCTTCCCATCAGAGACCATGAAGTTGTCCTTTCAATTGCTGAAGAATGTGTTGTGGCGCAGTGGTGTAATCCTCTGACTTTGCAGCCAGAACAGTCAGGTGGACAGGGTAGAGCCCAACCACTTGAGCGTCGCGACATGGGATCCCAGCGCTTGGCACTTAGCTACTTTTGTGATCCCAGCGCTTGGCACTAAAAACCGCAACTTCACCTTCACCTTTATTGCACAACTTGGAAATCCAGTATCTGACGTAAATTGGTTTCTTGTATGTTCCTTGTGACTTGAAAATCTGATTTATTTATTTTCAGGCATTGGCAGTATTCCCAAAGATTGGATACCCTGAGAGAATTATGAATGCTGATAAACTGAACAAGATTTATGAAACTGTGAGTATGAAACTTCCTAGTTAACCCTAGGTTTCTTACGTTGCAATTTTCAAATTTCAAATTTGCTACTCATTTTTCAATAAAATTGTCAGATTTTTGCCTACATTGTTAAATGCCGTAAAGGCTTTTTCAAGCTTTCTGGAGGTTTGTTTAATTTTGGAGGCAACACGGGGACTTTTTACAGAGTGGGAAGGCTTGTTTTAAGTCAAATTTCAAGACTAAAAATTATTGGTTTTCAGTCTTTTAGTTTCATATTTTTCGAAATCAACTTTCGATTTCGCAAGTAAAACACTCAAACTCGACATACAATTGCACAAAAATGTACTTTTAGTTTGTTTAGTGTATTGAATGGGAAATCCTTAGAGGCTTTCGTGTTTTATAGAAGCGAGGGGGTGGGTTTAAAAGGGGGGAGTTTATTTTGAGTTTAGTCTTGGAAGGGGGCTCTCATTAGGGAGAGAGGCTTAGTATTGTTATTAACTTTGAATAAACAAAGTATTACTTTTCCTTTATCAGGTGAAATTCTCAGACACAAATTTCTTTGATAATATTTTGGCTTGGTACAAATGGGGCAAACTCAAGAGTCTGGAGACATTGACAAAAGCAGTTGATAAAAAGATGTATGTATGCTAAGTAACCATAGGTTCCAAATCTTTGAAAATGTTGCTGTAAATTCAATGAGAAAGGCTTGAAAGAAACTTTTCCTGTACCGTTCCAAATCTACCCTTGGACTTGGACTTTCCTAAAATCATCAATATCTTTCAAAATTAGAGGGCTCTTCTTCTGCTTTTGGAATCCAAAAAAATATATATAAAAAACTTGAAACCATCGCAACTATTAAACTTTTTGAGGAAACTAGTATATTTTTCAAGAAAACCATAGTTTATGAATGTCTACAATATGGTACCAAAGCAAAAATCGTTTCTCTGCTGATTTACGAGGAAGAAATTTGATGCATCACAGTTGTGATTTTATTTCTTTTTTACCAATTCTATTTTCTTAGATAGTAGGTTGAATTAGCTTTTATTTTATAGGTATTTTTTTCATATAGAATATTGCAATAGATCTCACATTCTACTATACCTTCCTAATTATTATACAACACTACATGGACGATGCCAAGGGGAGCGACAGACAATGACTACCACATGGCCAATTATAAAAGACACACCACGTTAAACGTTAACTGGCAAGTAAGATTAGATTTATTAAGTTCAAAACGATTTATCGCTGGACCATTCTCCGCCACCTGTGATTTGACTTCAAACCTACATTATAATCAACAGTCTTGATTCCGTGATAGATGATGGTTGCTGATCAAAATTTTGTCACTGTCAATTCCTTGTTGTTTGCAGGTGGTACATGACACCCGCCACTGTCAATGCGTACTACGATGCAACAAGAAACCAAATTGGTAAGATTTTAATATATACTACCTGCATGCGGCTTAGATTCCTTTTTTCGGGAGAACAAGGCCTACACTGATTCCACTGATCATTGGTTGAACCTGCTACGTAGAGTTCAGAAATTCTCTGTGTACTTCATTGTTTATGATACTGGATGAGTTTTTCATCTGAAATTCCCTACATATGAGTCTGTTTTTAATCTTAATTCTGGTAGATGGGTAGTTTTTTGAGAATTTTCTTATCAATGGGTTCCATAATGATAATCTGCACCAAAAGATTGAAATTTTCCTTTGTATTTTGCTTGAGTAATTCATACACATGTGTCAGAAATTTCTAGATATTCATGCAAATGGGTTCGGAATTCTTGAAAATTCTGTTATACAAATGGGTCCTTTTCTCAAAGTCCAGATGCAGGTCGAACCACTTTCACATTGAAGGGGGAAGGTAAAAACATAGAAATAAAACGTATTGAACTGCATGAATTGGTATTGCTAGGTATGAATAATTTCTTTTCGTATGATGATGTTTGAATTACTCTTTGTCCTTTGTAGTTTTTCCGGCCGGAATTTTACAGCCTCCTTATTTCGACACAAGATATCCAAGGTGCGTTAAGAACCTTAGTTGTTTGTTGTTGGTGCATTTTTGTGCAAGCTTGCATGTGCTCCTTTTCCTTGTCTTTGATACAAAACACTTGGGATGTAACGCAATGCACGGACCGATTTCTAAGAAGAAAATTCATTTCGAGAACAATTGAAGCGATACAAGGTTTAATTCTTTTCAAATATAAAAACTAAAGATCAAAGTTGAAAATTCTTTTGCGAAATGTTATGTGATGTCAAATCATGGCTAGGCCCTTTCTCAAAACCTCTGGTTTCAGGTGCGTTCCATATTTTGACCTTGTGAACTCGTATCTCCGGTGTTTGGTGGACGATTTTGAAATGCAAGGTATATGCATATAAGTTGAAGATTGTAAAATGTAGCTATGAGCTAAAAAAATCCCTTAATTCTATGGTTTTGTTCCTTTGTTCGGTCAAAAGGGGGTACTTTTTTTGAGACACCCGGTATAATGAACTACCTTTTTGCCAAATCTGGTTGCCGTATCTTTTCTTATAACAGAGGTAAACAGGGGGCGGAATCCGCCCCCCCCCCAGGCATTAAGTGTCTCAAAACGCCCAGATCAGATAGGGTTAAGCATATATGTTGTTTTATACTTCTTTATAGAGCAGTGAACTATGGTGGAATCGGTGCTGTCATTGGGCATGAGCTGCTCCATGGATTTGATAATAACGGTAAGTCTGTTTAAACGGGCAATTTGACGTGATGCTGCTCGGGGCATTTCACCTTTATTTTTATGGAAAGTGCTTATGCTAAGCTAGACTCTCGAAATAGTCCCAGTTATCGCAACAACAACAGCAACAGCAATGACAACAACAACGACAATATATATTTTTGCTCAAACTGGGACTTATGGACTTTCACATCAAAAAGTGGGACGAAATTAAACAATGGGCGCACAGATTTTTCTGTGCCCTTGGAAACGAGGTTAATGGCCTCTTTTCCGTAGTTGGAAAATTTCAGGAGCCGTGGCGTGTTGGCGTGCACTATAGCTAGATGAAAATTGCCTTCAAAATGAGGAAATTCTTGTTGAAACTGAAAGGTTTGTTAATTCTTACATTAAAGAAACATTCATGCGACTACTTGTGACTTTTGTTCATTGCTAACGTCACTCAAAACTTGACTTTTGAGGCGTTTTATTATCTGACGATTGAGCTGACAATTTAGGCCCACCGCCATTACTCACCTTATCGTACAGCGTTGCTATGGTTTCCATATCGGACATGAAATCGAGGGAACCAATTTCGTCCCAATTTTCAATGTGAAAGTCCATGAGTCGTAGTTATAGCGTCCACCAGCCTATCAATAGCAATAACTACGAACTTGCAATCAGTCTAATGCTAAGCATCGGCTCGTCAATGGAAATTTTGACTAGGACTATGGCATATTTTTAATCTATCTCCATCGACGTTATTCTTGATAATCTCACGAATAAACTAAAGCATATTGTTCACCTTTGTTAATTTCATGCATTTGCGAAGTTATTTGTTAATCACAAATTCCTGAAAATCATAAACGCTGGTCTTGCCAGAGCGACATTGAAGCTGCGAAGAGAAAACGTACAGCTCGAATTGGGCGAGAAACCACCAAAACAATATGGTTTTAAGTCAGATTTATGATGTTTGGTAAATCCAAAAGGTAAAGAGAACCTTCTCGAACACTCGAAATAGCATCGAACAAATTTTTACTCCTCATAGCTTTTGGTTGTACTTCATTTATGTCTTGCTAAGAGCCGCTAGTAAGTGCCAACGAAATATCTAAGCAACCAAATGTCCCAAATGTCTTAGCTTTTTCTGGTAAAGCCAACAGATTTAATAGCTATCAACCGAATACCTATCTTTCCCATACTAGAGCGCTTAACACACAGGAGCTTAGGAGTTTAATGTTTGGTATAACAGACGGGAAAACGCGTGTGAATTCTGTAGGGCGTGCTAATGGTTGACCTTGATCGTTTTTATGATTTTATGATTTATGATTGATTGATTGATTGATTGATTGATTGATTTATTTATTTATTGATTAATTGATTGATGGATTGATTGATTGATCTTCCCAATCAAATCACTTCTTCAGGTCGATTGTTTGACAAAAATGGCAATTCAGGAAAGTTATGGTGGACGCAACGTGCGGTTGATGGATATCAGAAAAAAGAAAAATGCTTCATAACTGAATATGGAAATTACACTGTCAAAGGAAAGCATGTAAGTGTAATTCCCAAGTGTACCGGGTCGGTAAAAAAGTTAAAGGGGCTCAGTCGTCAAACAGTAAACAAATCCGTAAAATCGCACGTGTCGGGGATTATCCATTGTTTATCCATTGTTCTCTGCAGTTTGTTTGGTGGCTTCACCCAAGCCACAAAAAAGCGACCGTTAAAAATCCACTTATATCCTAGCAATCGTAGAAGATATGAATGTTTGGTTTCCTTAGTGCAGTACAAGGATTAATGACCAAACAGCAACTTTCATTTTGAAAAAAATACGAAAATCCTGTGTGATATCACCTTTCAAAAAACTGCAAAAATCATCGTTTTGTTTACATTTTGACGACGGAGCCCCTTTAAGATGTTTGGAGGGTTGTGGAATAAAGCGTATGAGGCCTATATTCAAACAAACAAGACATGAATTTGTTTTGCTAAAATCACTTATCTTTTAAACACACTTATCTTTTAGGCCCAAACCAGAGCTCTCAGTAGAGAAGAGCTGACGATTCTAGGAATGACAGAAGCATGTTGTTGGTCTTCGACATCCAACGCTGCTATGTTTCGGGATTTTGATTGTTAAAAACCGATAAGAAAACGTTCTCAAAGGACAAAAGCTGGTCCGAGCCTAGTTCAAAATATTCCCTATTGTATTTGATAACTTTGACATGTGCCGTTTCATTGTGTAGCTAAAGAAACAATGAGTGCCTATGTGTTTTCTTTAGCCTTTCCATAGCGGCCAATCATTCATTTTCATTTTCATTTTAGATTCTTTATACACAAAAACCCTTCAGCTTACTAACGCAATACTTAAATAAGAAAATAAATATCCTAATTACATTATTATAATCTATATACAGTTAAAGCAAAATTATGTACAGTAACCTATCTAATAGCAGCTACTCTTCCAGGGCGTCATGTTTTAGGTTGTGTTCAGCTCATATAATAACTTTTCAATTGCTTTTTGAATCTAATAAGTGTAAGGAGCTCTCTGGTATTGATGGGTATATCGTTCCAAGCTTTCAGAGCCGAATGGTGAAGCCTTTCTTGACATATTCAAGATTATTTCTTGGGATTTGTAGGTCCCTGCAATTCCTTGTTCTGTAGTTGGAATGCTGGGTCCTATGATGGTATTTAACCCAAAGGCTTTCGGGACATTGCCTGTTGATTATTTTGTATGTCATAACTGATCGATCAAAGTTTATTAGGTGTTCAATGGTCAACCCATTATGAGACCACTTATCTTTTAGTCTGGCCTTATCAATAATCGAACGGTCTCTGTCCTGCAGACGTTGGAGGGTATTCAATTTTGATTTAGGAAGACTCCCCCAAATAACATTGGCGTATCGCAGATGGCTTTCGACAAGTGCACGGTACACATGGTCCAGCTGGGATTGGGAAATAAGATTTTTCAGTTTTTTTAGTGACTTAAGACCGCCACTATTTTTCCCTTTCAAATATAGCTATGTCCATTCCTTCAACGGTGAAACACGTTTACTATTTGACTCTTATTGATAGCAGTATTTCACTTGTACTGAAAGGGCTTGTCCTGTATAAATATGTATTCTTATAATGATAATTATAGTATTATTTTTCTTCTGCAATAGATTAATGGCAAGGTAACTCTTGGTGAGAACATTGCTGACAATGGAGGATTGCTCGCAGCCTACAACGTAAGCTTGACAAATTTCGTAGCAAGTCAATCTCTAAACGATTAATAGTTCAGTTCGTAAAATTCTACACACTAGCTGACCAGGCTGGCTTCGGTAAAAATATTCTGTGCTTGCGATTAAATTGCTTGGAAAAATGAGCCTGCAATCAAAGCACTCTCGGTACAGTAAACGTGTCAGAACATGGGTCTCAAATCTTTCAAATCTTTAAAAAGGCAGGTGTAAAATTCTATTCCATTTTTCTTTGAATTGAATGACTTGAAAGAACTCAGCGTACTTTGCTTTAAATCTGCCGTAGAAAGTTTTTGGATATCTTGATTTTTTTCAAAATGGCGGCAATTTAATTATTTTCGAAAAATTCATGGAAAATTTTGAAAAAATGTGAATCATATTAAATCCTAAACCAATAGAGGAAAAGTGATATAACCCTCAAGAAAACCATAGTTTATCAAGGTCTACATTAACGTGGAAAGCAGAAATCTGTAGCTGTTCTGGTTTAGGATTTAGAAATTTGATGATGTCATAGCCTCAAATTTAATAAATACAACCATTTTGAAGCTAATCAATATATCAATAACTTTCCACGGGAAATTTACAGCAAAAAATCCTGAGTTCCTTCCAAGCCATTTAATTCAAAGAAAACTGTAATAGAATTTTAAACAGACCGTTTTAAAGATTTGAGCCCTATTTTACGTGTCAGCAATTGATATATAACGTATAATGATATTATATGCCTGGAAACGGAGCTTGTGCGCTCGCATACATTAATGAGGCCTGTGACCAGGTCATTCATACTTGATTAGATGCTTCTATGAAGAAAGATCCTAGAATCGTGCCCGAAGGCTACCACCCTGGTGTAATGTCACTGCCTTTTCAATCCTGCACTTTCTCACTGCTTGTCTGTCAGTTTGACTTCTTTTATCGCCCTTTAGAGAACAGTAAAAATGGTTTGAAAAGTTTATGAAACTGCAGTTCAAAAGATTTGTGGGCGACAGTAACCTTCTTGGCAAAACGTTTTTAATATATTAGATATGTTAAAAAACCTACTATAAGAATCTGTCGAATAACAATGTATTTTTTCTTCCAAAATAAGAAACTAGACGGAAAATTTCATTTGTTAGTGCATTGAGATATTTCTTGAAAATTGGAAAAAGCTCTTTTTGCCAGCCAATGTTTTTATAGAAAGATGTACTCACTGTCTGCTATTTCTTCAGGCATATAAAGCATGGGTAAGGAAGAATGGAGATGAACCCGCTTTGCCTGGTGTTAAAAGATCCAATGATCAGATGTTTTTCGTTTCATTTGGACAGGTATGATCTAGTATTTTAACTCAAATCACATATGCTACATACAATTTAAAGATATTTACATGATCATAGTCCAAGGCCATATGTTGGGGCTACTCTGCCCCCGACCCCAATGAGCGCGAAAGACCAACCCCCAATCCCCGCAAGCAGCTATCAACCGCCCGGGAGCCAATCGACCCCCTGAAACCCAGGAATGAACGCTCCACGGAGCCCGAAAGACCGACCGACCGACCCCAGCGCAGCCAACAGCCACACAGAGAAGCGGAGCGAAAGCCGACCCACCGCTCCCATCAGACCTGAAAGCAGAGCCACCCCAATCTATCTGATACAGAAGGCATTGACGAAGTTATCTAAAATGTTTTGTAGGTTTTTTTTCAAGATAAAAAGATAGCTGTATTTTATTTTGAAAGGGTACAGCTGTAAGAAACATTTCAGCTGAGTTAAGTAAATGTAAAATGAATTGTCTCGTGTTTCAATATAGTGCCTAGACAGGCATGTTAATTGAAAAAACAAAAGAATTTCATTAGATTTCACATTTGGACCATAGTAAACCTCGTCTAATTTCTTTAAATTCCTAGGCAGAAACACCATAACACGACGAAAAAATAACAGCAAATGTGTGAAAAATATAAATTGTCACACATTTGCTGTTGTTTTTTCGTCGTGTTGCAGTGTTTCTGCCTACAAATTTATTTACTCATTCGTCACCGCAAGCATCTTCTGATCCGACGATCCGACGCTGGTATCGTGGCCTTTCCTTTTTCGAATTATAATTTCTTTACTTTTTGCAAACAAAATAACGTCATCAATCAATCATACAAACTGGTGGATAACTCAAAATGAAACAAGATACCGGGTGCGCCAATTTATATTTTGCACGTTTGGCAGGCCACAATAAATCGTACACTGGACCGATTTTGAAGATTTATGACGTAATATTTAGCAGAAAGCCTGAATTAGATTCTAGGAGTTTTTGCAAATTTTTCCGTTTTCAGTCTTTAGAGCTAGAAGCAAGTTCCTTAAACTGTTCGTTTTCGAAGCAGTTATTTAACTGAGGACTTGCCATGGATAAAAGAAGAAATGAAGTAAATGGCTTAAATACTTCTTTTTGCAGTCTTGGTGTACCAGTGCCCGCACAGCTGCTATTTGGGAGCAACTTGATACAGATACGCATTCACCAGCAATGGACAGGTATGTTGATTTCATAATTATCTTGTTCGTTCCACCTTGTCACTTTCTTGGACATTATGTTAATTTCTCAAGCATTGTGCTGAATTCTCCTTTGCAATCTCTCAAAAGGGGCAGGGTTTAGTGACCGTTAACAAACCCATCGTGATCGTGACCTCTATGATATCCGGGGGGGGGGGGTAACTTCGATATGAAAGCAACGGGTACGTGCCGCCCATAAGGATGGTTTTTGAACCTCAAAAATCCCTAAATATGGGTCCCAAAATGTAGTAGCTTTACTACATACCCCCCCAAATAGTTGTCATTAAATTCGCCCCTCGGCTTCTTGTTTTGAAGCTTTGAGTCCGGTACTTGTCTTGTGTTGTTTACACACTATTTGCTGTCATTGCCTCTACCAGTCTACATTTTCTCAAATAGTCTATTCTTACCATTAAAACTTTAAGAGCGTGTATGATATCGTATAATGATATGTTTATTAACACCCCTCTGTCTTGCATGTGATTTTATAAACTTATCAGTGATCACCTCGTTTATCATGCTCGTAAGCTTGGGACGTGTGATAACACTCAGGATATTTGCACATATCTTAAACCTTAACCACAAGTAGATAGGGTTAGGTGCTGGTATTAATTAACTAATTTCATTTACTTGTGATTAACCTAGCTTTGGATCCAATTTTGAATAACGTTTTTTAAAATTGACCGTACCCCCAGGATACTGCCCCCCCCCCATAGGTGCCTGCTTCTAATACAGTTTGAGTCATATAATTTACAACTGGAATCCAACTTTACAACAAGCTATGCCCTGAAAGCTTATATGGAGTATGTTCTAACAGATAGGTTCTGTTTTAAATTATGATACGAAAACTGATAAAAATCTCCATACTATGAATATGGAATCCATCTCTGACTAACTCTTGATTTTACGAAAAAAGGGTTTAATTACTCTGGAATTAAGGGTTGGGATGTTGAGGAGCCTTGGTAATTAATTCAACCCCCTCTCAAGAAGGACTCCCTGCAAGATCAGTTTCACACTTTCATATTTCCATTGATTTATTTTGAGATTTGTACTTTCACTAATTGAAGCATGTTTACTGAAAGTATTACTATTTATCCCTGGCTGCTACTAATGATTAGCTGCTGCTACCTGCAAGGGGGCGTAGTGTTATTGTAGGGTAGTTACGTGTATTGTCTTGTATTGTTTTGTGGTCCGTATTTATTAGTAGTTTTTAACTTTATGTTATCGCCGCAGGGTAGACACAGTATTTTGCTCCCTCTGGTATCGTTTTATTGGTATAATAGAGTAATATTGTAAGTAGTGTAACTAGTAATTATGTTATCGTAGCTTTTGATTGGATTATTTAAAAAAGCATGTTTACCGAAGGTACAGTAGTGTCCCTCATATAAGAAACACAAATTTAAGAAACACAGACCCTGATTTTCAAAATAATACCCCATTTTATAAGAAACTTGTTCAGGTCTGAAAAAACCTTGTTTCTTATTTAAAAACTATGGATTTAAACCTTGGAATTTTTCAGCTTTCCAGTTGTATTAAACTGTACCTATTCAAATGAAAAAAATAATTTTGTAGCTATTACTGTTTTAAAATGAATTATATATAATTGATTCTATAACCAATTATAATTATAATTGATTCTATAAAAATGAGAAGTGCAAAAGACCAAATTGATGCCTGTTTTCTTCGATTGGTTAGGCCCTCTTCAACGGTACACTATATATAATTGATTCTTTCCATTTTGCAAGATTTTCTCAATCTCTGTCTTCGTTCTGGTAATCGAGCCTTTTTCATTTTGCAGGGTCCTTGGCTCAATTTCAAATTCAGCTGAGTTTGCAAAAGCTTTTAATTGTCCAGCTGGTGCAAAATACAATCCACGCAGCAAATGTAAGATATGGTAGAGACCCGTGCACTTGAAGGTAAAAACCTAACATTTGCCTCTTTGTAAACTAACATTAAATGCGTCACTAGTAAAAAAAAGGTTTTTAGCTGTTACGCGGGGTGGCAGATGAAAATTTTGTTATTTCACTTCGTCTCATAAGGCACAAGAGGAAATCGTTGCTTTGATACTGAAAAGGCTCTGTTAATATGGATTTGAGTTTTGGTTATTCCGGGTGACTCAAAAAATATCCCCCTGTTTCAAATATAATTGCAGCAAAAGTATAGCTGCGTACTAATTATAGGGATTGATTTTGCTAATTGCTAAAAGATTGAAGCGTTTTTTGTAATTTTTTGGTCATTTTCAAAGTAGCACTCTCTTGACAAATTCTAATGACCGAAACGAATCAGTCTATCACAACAGCCAGAAAATGGCCTAAAACGTATCATCAAATCTTTCAGGTCGCTTGAAATTTATTCGAAATCCATTTGAAAATTAGCATGACTTACAAACTGATGAACTGGAAACTGAAATTTATATCTTATTCATTGTTCTGAAAAAGGATTATTCAAATAGTAAAACTGACAAGCTGCGTTTCTTTTATTTCAAGATGCCTTTGATCATGCATTTTTAGGTCATTTTTTCAATGTTGTGCAAGACTAATTTTTTGAATCTTTCAAATCGACCACATTTCCACTATCTTCAAAATTACCAAAAAATACAAAGACACTTTAATCTTGCAGCTATTGAAAAATCAATTTTGATGACTATAGCGTAAGTGAATTTGGTGTTATGGTTTTTCGAACAGTTGACATTTTTGTGAGTCATCCGGCATATAACATTTTCGTTCATTTTAATCTTCGTTTGAGAATACAAAATTTTGATGTGCAAAGGTTTAAATAGTTATGCGTTGAAAAAGTACAATGCCATATAATTCTAATGAAAGATCTTTAGAGATAGCTCATTCCATAGGAAAATCAAGTGAATTTTTGTTAAAAGCATTTCGAAGACCTACTTTTTATCCCCTGATAGAATAATTCATCCTGATTTCTATTTGATCACATTGTGCTGATCTTGAAACCTAGTGGAACACTGAAGTCACTCTGGGACGAGATTGTTCAGCATTAGATATGTGGAATGAAAATTCAGTATCTTCTATTTTGATGGGGCAGCATTTGACACACACTAACTTTCACATCTCAGACACTGAACGCACCCCTATTGGGTTAAATTTCACTGAAAACAGTAATTGTTTGTAACATTTGATAAACGGCCCTGTTGCTCATATGTCACTAACTACGCGTGTTTTTCTACAATTTCGATGCCACTTTTTCGTTTGATACCACTTTTTATATTTGGTTCTTGAGTTTGCATCTGTTCTTGCATTGATTGTTATAATTTTGATTTTGATGTTCAAAATTATGTTGTACTTAACATTACGCTCGGCTGATTCGTGTTTCATTTAGTTCTATGTAATTTATTTAAAACAGTTTAAAGGTACACTGTCGAGGCTGTGATTGGCTAGTTGTGATGTTGAAATCACTAATATAAGACCTGGCCTTTGAATAATTACCAAGCCTTTATGCTCTTAGATCATACTTTGTCAGATCGTTATCATCTTCATGAATTTCAGTGTACAGCGAATTTACTGAAGCTTGCCTAATTCTATTCAAATTTATTGTATTATTCAACCAATCAGCGCCACGACAGTGTGCCTTTGAATGGTTAGCAATATAGAGCTGTGGTTTAAGTTATATTGACGTTGCGTGGCTGTAGTTGACACGTACTAAGGGAATTTTAAAGGAATTATTTGCACGACTTGCACAAACGTCCGCATGACCTAATAAAAAGTAAACAGTTTTTAAAACGCACCATAAAATTCAATACGTTGCCGACCACCAAAAATTGGTGTTGTCCTTTTAGCAAAAATCAAATTAGTTTATGCCATTATTCCAAAGGAAGAAAGGCCACGAAATCATTGCTTGAAAACCCCCATTTTGAGTTAGAATGCTGCACAAAAATGGTGAAGTTTAAACAAAGATTCATTTTTTGAATTTCTATGAAAATGGTACGAAGTTTCTACACGAATAGAAATTTTCCCAAGAGAATAATCACGTGATCTGAATTATGTGCACACTACGTTGGCGGAATTTTTATTGTAATCTTTCAATGTCTTCCATTGGGCATATTTCCTTAGGTGGGGGTGCATGGGCAAAGCCGTAACCCTTTCCGGGCGAGTTAAAAAAGCTATCACGTTTGGTGGGCATTAGTAAAAAGTGAGTAAAAAGTGTGTGGCCGAAATTCAAAACTGAAATGTTAATCTATCAGCAAAAGGCTAGCTTAAATATGAAAATTTTGTTTGGTAAAATCATTCATCTTTTAGACCCAGGAATTAGAAAAATGCCAATGAGGTTTGTATGGGAACGAGAATTCCATGTTCGATGCTGTTCTATGATTTACTTTCCACTGAAATTTAAATTCGATAATTGTCGGAAATATAATTTCAATCTCAATATCAAGCAAGTCATGGACCAGAATCGAACATAGAATTCTCATTCCCTTAACATCTCTTGAACAGGATTTTCCAAATTTCTGAGTCTAAATGGTGAGTGATTTTACTAAACAAAAATTTTCACGTCTAAGTTAGCCTTTGACTGATAGATTAACATTTCAGTTTTGAGTATCCGCCACATACTTGTATGTCAGACCTTGGTGTTTTCGCAAGCCATGAGACAAACACATAGAACGAGCTACATGTTGTGTGGAAGCGTATTATTATTTATTAGCTCTGAGATCTATGTGTCTACTGTAATTCTACAAAACGATTATGTCTATACTTGTTGACTGGTTCGTACATTATCAACAACAACAAAAACGAATGTTCCTCCCACTTGGACGGGGGTTATGAGCAAGGGCTCATATCCTACATACAACATTCCACAGATTACTTATAGAAACTAAAATGTCACGGTACGTTACCGTATCTCACATTTATTCCACAGCCCGTCAAACGTGTACAATTTTTTGACTCACCCGGTAATAAAAACACATCACGTATTTCGACTCACCAGTTAATTTTGGTATCTTTTATCTAATAGATGTCTCTTCCTGTTTGAGAATAATATGCTAGCAATACTAAAGATACAAGCTGTCATTTGATAGTATGTACCACCAAGAGTCTCAAAACTCTTGTCAATCATAATTTTGGTGGTATAGGAACTAAGAAGAAATTATAAACTGCTTCAAAAGAATGCAACCCAGTTAAAATTGAAAATTTTCAAAACTTGATAAGATTTGAATAAACATAATTTATCATGTCTGAAAGCAGAAGCTATCGTCTTTCCAGTGCTATGCAGTTTGGATATACTAATGCATAAATCAATAAGATGATTTGTCATTTAATCGATATTTAAGAAAAGTATGGCCATTTTCAAATGCAGCATGATGTAACCATGGGCAATAATGCACCGTTGATGTGGCCTATATTATGATCAAAATTGTATTTTTACTCACTGTGTTGTTTCTCTTCCACAAGATTGCAAGTAAAGCTTGATAATGTTGCTACTCCTTCGTTCTTCTCTTCGTTCTTCAAAGAATCCAATGCCGCCAATATTCAAGTATAGTTAAAACGGTTGTAGCTCCTACGCAGCGATACGTCTCATTTCAAACTTCCCTATCGCTGCGTACGAGCTCCAACCGTTTCAACTGTATTTGAATATTGGCGGCATTTGATTCCTTGAAGAACGAAGAGAAGAACGAAGGAGTAGCAACATTATCAAGCTTTACTTGCAATCCCGTGGAAGAGAAACAACACAGTGAGTAAAAATACAATTTTGATCATAATAAAGGCCACATCAACGGTGCATTATTGCCCATGATGTAACAGCAAATTTTGTTGTAATGCTGCCTCTAGCATTTCTTATATCTTGATTATTTCAATTTACAGGTAGGTTTTGCGAGCATCAAATCTTAAAGGTGGGTGTAAAATTCTGTTACAGTTTTCTTTGAATTAAGTGGCTTGAAAAGTTCTTAGGGTACTTTGCTGTAAATCTGCTGTGGAAATCTAATGATATCTTGATTAGTTTCAAAATGGTGGCATTTATTATTTTTTAGGTTGTGACGTCATCAAATTTCTGAATCCTAAACAAGGAGGGCTACAGATTTCTACTTACCACCATATTGTAGACCTTCATGAAAGATGGTTTTCTTGAAGATTGTATCAATTTCTCTCTGTTGATTTAAGATTTACGATGATTTTGATTTCTTCAGAATTTTCGATGATTTTTTTCAAAAATAATTAAAATGCTGCCATTTTGAAAATATTTCTCTCTGTTGATTTAAGATTTACGATGATTTTGATTTCTTCAGAATTTTCGATGATTTTTTTCAAAAATAATTAAAATGCTGCCATTTTGAAAATAATCAAGATATCAGAAAATTTCCAGGGCAGGTTTACATCAATGCACCCCAAGTTCCTTGCAGAGCCTTCAATTCATAGAAAAATTTGATAGAATTTTACACCCACCTTTTTAAAGATGTGAAAGATTTGAGCCCTATGCTGGTTTGGCGCTAAATTTGTATGACAAGAGTCTTGAGACTGGCAATAGTTTGTAAATAACTCGTAACTTTGTTACTAACGATATAGTAAAGAGGTTTCTTTTAGTAGACTGTAGCTGATAGAATCTGACTTCTTTTTTCCATGTGTTTTACATTAACATAAAGATACACAGTTAATTGCGAGGGGTGTATGCCATTTGCAGAAAAGCCTACTTGCTCCAGACCCTTTTGGTAAACAGCGAGAAGATGTTTTATGATATTCAAGCTGCAGAAAATATGGAAGACAGCTCAAAGTCAATGAATTATCTTGACATTGGCGCGATAAATTTTCTTGAAGGAGTAAGGAAACAAGTATATCATAGATGAATATAAGACTGCGTTCACACGATACCGGCTCATTTTGAAAACGGTGAAAAATGTGACATGATGTGACGATAGCAGAATTTGAGCTAGCGTTCACACAGCCTCCTTCTATTAACTATGTTCACACGATACCGGCAAAATTTCGAAAATGCCAGAAATTGTGATAGCAATAAACTCTTTGCCGGCAAAAATGGCCACTCAGCCTCGTTTTGAAAGGGTTGTAAAATGTTTGGTTTTCTTCATTTTCGAGTGCTCGCACGATGCCGTTTTCAAAATGTGCCGGTTAGAGTTCCGTTTTCAACATGTACCGTTTTCAAAATCTGCCGGCAAAAAATGTGGCGTTTTCGTGTGAACTACCCTGTGTTCCAGACTACTGTGAACGGGAGGTCTATCCGTCACATTTTCGCCGTTTTCAAAATGTGCCGGCATCGTCTGAACGCAGTCTAAGATTCAGGGAGCTGGGAGGGCCGCAGCCCCCTGGACAATCGTTTGAAAAGTTGCCAAAGAAATGCCAATATTTTGGGAAAGACCCAAAGATATCCACCTGAAGTCGTGCAGAATGCTCGTAAACAAAGGCCTAGCAATTCTGAAAATGATAGACTTGGGAGACCTCCGGAATCTGTGTTTGATTTACTCTGAAATTCTCGAAACGGTAGCTTTGGTAGGTTTGGAAGGCCCAACCTCGTCCCCAAGGCCTTTTGTCATATTGGGACGGCAGACGAAAAAGCCCTGGGTTTTTCGTCTCCGAAAAAGGCTTTTCGTTCCCGTCCCAATATGACAAAAGGCCCTGGGGACGAGGTTGTGGAAGGCGTTCTAAACGTTCTGCTCCAAAGGCAGAAGGCTTGGCAGACTTTGGAGAGATTCTCGTTTATATCGCTTTTCGCCAAGCTGAATCCAAAACCTGATGTATCAAAGATTTGTTCTATTTGATTGGGAAATTAATTTTCGTCTCTACAAAGTCGACTGTTTTTAGAATTTGGAAGATGTACAAATAGAATTTACCCTGAATAACCAAAACCTGCCATTCAGGCAACGCATCTGTACGATTGAGTGAGTGTACAATACGGCGTCAAATATGTATTCTATCTGTTTACAACCTGCGCAAATGCATTTTTTATCAATTTAGGTGAATTTTATCGAGGCACCTGCTGTCTTTGCTTGCGCGCATCGTGTATTTATTTGTGTCAATACACGTTTTTTTTATAAGAAACTGGTTTATAAGAAACTAGTAGTACTACGCTCAAGAACAGTTAAGAAACTCTAAAATTTTATTTCTTTGTGTCTCTCTTCTTATTCTATGTCTTTCTAACAAAGGTACATTCGTCTTTTCTTGACTTTTACTGCAAAATTGGTAAATTTTTGCCTTGATGTGCATGGCTTCTTCTTGATGAATAAGTCAATGCAAAATGGAAGCCCTTCTCGAGAAGAAGGCTTAACTTCGAACAATACCGCAATTTTAGGCCCAAAAAATAAGAAACTGATTGAGAAACTTTTACTACTAAAACACCGAAATTTTCATGCGAAATTAAGAAACTTTTAGTACTAAGTGCTGATCCAAGTTTCTTATAAGAAAAACGTGTACATTTAGCACAAAAGCTAAAATAATGAATAAGTAAATGAATATTAACTTGAAAAGTGAAAGACCCAATAATGAAGTGACCCTATCCAGGGGGCTGTTCGTAAGAAACTTGTTTCACGTTTTGTATAAAAATTTGACAGCCAAGCCATCATGTACTTGCTTGAATTCTGTCCTCTGAACCCCACCCACTGTTTTGCTGTCTGCAAGTAGAAAAGTGGAATCCCCAGAGGTTATTTTTGATGCTGTGTATGCGGGAATGACCGAGAAATGACCAATCACCTCTCAGAAATCTAAAGAGTAATTCCCTTTGAGGTCAACCTAACAAAAGATGGTAGCTTGAAATAAAAGGGGGCGGTGGCATGGTGATATTGACTTTAATTTCGAATTGTCTTGATGATTGAATTCAAGCAATGCTATCACAATACGTAAACAAAAGAAACACGTTAATTTGGACAGGAGGAATGTTCAAGTATCCACTAGGGACGAACTTTGTACAATGGTTTGATTGCACTTTTGAGGATAATTTCGCAACTCACCACCGTGTCCAGCCTTTGTGTCGTGGATGAGCAACGTTTCACTCGTCCTTGCTCTGCAAAATGGCTCTCCTAGAAGCTGCAGTATGCTTTTTCTGCCTTATTGGCTTCATTTTGGCGCTCCTATGGCTGTTGATGATGCCTCCTAACGTTCACAAGAAGAAGGTCATTAGCGAGAAACTTGATGTCGTTAAAAATCGATTCACAACTTCAAAGATTCCAAATGATATCGATGTTATTGTCGTTGGCTCAGGTAAGTTGAAGGCCTTTTAGCTCCTATATTATGGGGTAAATTTCAAACACAACATACTGTTTTGGTAAACAGAGATGTAAATGACTGAATTTTTTGGGGTATTTGCCCTGAAGAAGTCCTGCATGGCAGGACGAAAATATATATTGGTATAGCATCTATTTTTCACACACATTTGCTGTTGTGTTTCGTCGAGTTGCGGTGTTTCTGCCGTCAGATTTATTCATTCATTCGTTACCGCAAGCATCTTCGGATCCGACGATCGACGCTGGTATGTGGTCTTTCCTTTTTCGAAGTATTTTTATTTATGTTGCAAGCCTCTCCACCAGTGACCAGTTCACATGCCTTACGGGGCCTTGCTATGTTCTCACACACCGGGAACTGTCTTTCTTCTTTGTTATTCGACCTTTGAGCTGGTCAAGTTTTCTTGTAGACTTTGCAGCGCAGTTTATGTTTAAGTATGTTTACAGAGTTAATATAAAGCAAATGCTTGCGCTCTTAGGTATTTCTTGGGTACAGTGAGATCACGTTAGCATCAATGATAAATTGGAGGGGAGTGGCAGTGTTTCAAACAGATATAAAACAACTTAGTAGGCCTAAGGCCAGTTTACGCCGTCATATTCACGTAAGATTTGCTTCATATTTTTAGGTGATCACAGCGGGCTTTTTTTACACAAGCAAATCCTACATTGTACATTACTTATATGCCATTCACAGCGGGAAAAGACACGCAATCATCTAGTTCCCACTGAAAATGGCATTTACATTTCTCTAAAAATTCAACAGGTAAACAAAATAAAACATAAGATCCTTTTGGATGATTACAAAGTCCGTCCTGAGCTAAGCAAGCATAAGAAAATCTGAATATCGAATTCTTCATAACCCCAAATGATCGTTGTGATGCTGTTTTTAGCTACAGTCAGAGGGATGAATGTTGCTGCTAAAGTCGCCTTCAATAGCAAATCAAGCGCCTTGTAAAACGACAAGAATCGCCCGAAAAGCAATATTTTGATCTTTATGTCAAACGAAGATGATACGCAACAAATCAAAAAACATAAGATCCTTTTGGATGATTACAAAGTCTGTCCTGAGATAAACAAGCTAAGAATATCTGAATATTGATTTCTTCATAACCCCAAATGATCGTAGATGCTGTTTTTAGCTACAGTCAGAGGGATGTGTTGCTGCTAAAGTCGCCTTCAATGGAAAATCAAGCGTCTTGTATAAGAAAAAGAACCGCATCAAAGGCAACATTTTGGTCTTTATGTCAAACGAGAATGATACGCAAAAATCAAAAGTCATTACCCCCAGTTTGCTTAGTTCGTGCACAAAACTATTGGTGCATTTGTGTCAAATGAGATGTCATGTGAGATTTACGATAACGCAAAATTACTTATGCAGAACCCAACAGAACGTTTCAATTGTTGCTATTCGCGGGCATCTAATATGAGACAAGCAGTCACGAAGATAACCTCTGTGCAGAATGATATGCATGAAGATGGTTTGGTTCAGTGTGATCTCGTGCCTTCCCCCTGTCAATGGCGCCATTGTTTGATGGGATTCTGCAACTTTCTGTAGCTGTGTAGTGATGCTGCGAATGCTAGCCTCTGTGCAGGCCGCCGGTTACATCATCCTCTAAAGTTGACTTATTTGCATAATGAGTACTATCAATAAGGCTAATGATTCGTTCGTTCTAGAAAACGATTGTTTTGACATAATTGAGCTGCTAATGAAGTCAAGAACGTGCCAATTCTGGGTAAATTTGTTGTTGCGTCAGAGTAAACATCTTGGTGATTTATCCATCTTAAGGTGTCAAATCTGTCTAACATGAAATAAGCCGACGTCAAATGTTCCTATAGGATCGCGGGAAACTTCTGTCTTGTATGCGCTTTATGTGCGCTTTCTTTATTTCAGTGCCAATTAGCTGAGATAAAACGTTAATCAATCGCTTTAACGAGCGTGACGGAAGTGGGTTACTTACTTACTTACTTTCTTTCTTTCTTTCTTTCTTTCTCACTGACTGACATCGAAGCCCCTTCTTAGATTACAAAGTGGACTTTGTAATCAAAGATTACAAAGT
Organism: Aurelia coerulea; assembly: GCA_039566865.1. Lineage (NCBI taxonomy): Eukaryota > Metazoa > Cnidaria > Scyphozoa > Semaeostomeae > Ulmaridae > Aurelia > Aurelia coerulea. The sequence goes on from CM076962.1 coordinate 16,164,107, forward strand.
GGACTTTGTAATCAATCATTACCCCTAGTTGGCTTGGTTCGTGCATGAAACTATTGGTGCATCGTCTAAAATTAGATGTCATGTGAGATTAACGATAACCCAAAATTACTTATGCAGAACTCTGCAGAACGTTTCTATTCGCGGGCATCTAATATGAGACAAGCAGTCACGAAAATAACATCTGTGCAGAATCGTATGCATGAAGATGTTTTGGTTCAGTGTGATCATGTGCCTTCCCTCAGTGAATGGCGCCATTGCTCGATGGAATTCTGCACCTTTCCTCTCAACTTCACCTGCGACGTTTGCATATTTGCATCTGTAGCTGTGCAGGAGGGGGTCCTTCTACCTTCGGTGAGGCTGCGAATGCTAGCCTCTGTGCAGGCCGCCGGTTACATCATCCTCTAAAGTTGACTTATTTGCATAATGAGTACTATCAACAAGAATCAAAAAGGAAAAGGGGAGTTTCTTACGATTTTCTCTTGAAATCAGAAGGTTTTTGCCCAAGGTGTACGGGATTTTTACAGAGTGATCTGGTCTGCAGCTGTTTGGGTCCTTCTAAATAAAGTAGGGAAAGCTTTCACTTTCATGGCTTTCTTTCAGCAGAAAATCAGTTTCAATTGTGATCGCAATAATATGTTGTTTTGAAGAAAATTAAGAAAACTGTGAGTTTACGGTAATTGAAAACCAACTCCAGGTACTGTATAGCGCGGATGGCTGAACATCGGTAAGACTTACCATAGACTAGCTGTTAACAAAGTTAAGTGAATGCAGCTCAGAAGAATCGTCTGCCCATGTTGGGTGGTGGTGGGGAGGGGGGTCGACTTGTCTTGAAATGGGCTTTAATTTGATATATTAGATCATTGATTTTTGATGACGTCATCAATAATTGGTTGCTGTGCATGTGTACTGACGAAAAACCATGTTAGGCTTCACTTTTCGACTATGCTGCTCTCGTCACAGCAAGGAATCGAGTGCTGCCATTATTCAAACACTGTTAAAACTGTTGGAGCCCCTACGCAGTGACACATCTCATGTCAAACATCCCTTATGAGCAGCCTGGGTCCCTGTGCGTCAACTTGACCGCGTTCGCATGAGGGTACTGGGGGCCAGGGAAGCGATTTGTTGACGCCTGGACAAAAACCAGAGAAGTTTCTTCTCAAACTTCTCATTCCTTATTTGGAAAGCCGGTTGTGTGTGGTATGGTGGTTTTGTAGACTTTTATTTTTGCGAAACCTCCAAGGACTTGTCTTTTTGTGTGAAGTACAAAACTCTTTCGCTCATTTCAGGACGTTCGATTAGTTTCCCTAGAGACGTTCTAGAGTCCAAAGTCCACAGCAAGGCTTCACTCGCGCTCGTTCTTTGTCGAAGCACAAGTCGCGGCATGGTTACGGCCCATGGTTACAGTTTGTCCAGACGTTATTTTGGACCGCTTCCTTGGAGCCCAGCCCCCTTAGTCCAAAATGACGTCAGGGAACCAGAGTGCCTTATGAGACATATCGCTGTGTAGGAGCTCCAACTGTATTTGAATAATGGCACCATTCGATTCCTTGTAACGAGAGAAGAACGGAGGAATAGCAACATTATCAAGCTTTTCTCGCAATCCCATGGAAGAGAAACAACACAATGAGTAAAAATACAATTTTGATCATAACATAGGCCACATCAACGGTGCATTATTGCCCATGGTCTATGTAAAGAAAACAACTAAAGCGTTTTGGATGAACAGGAACAGTGTAAACGAGAGGCAAATCACTGATTTTTTTTTCGTACACCTTCCTTAAAATCACAAAAAAATCACATGCAAAAATCACAAAAATCACAAAATCACCATACAAAAATCACAAAATCATAGAAAAATCGCAAGAAAAAATCACAAAAAAATCACTAAAATCACAAAAAAATCACCAAAATCACAAAAAAATCGTGTGATTTTAAAATCACAAAAATCACGTACGCTATTTTGAGAAGTGATTTGCCCCTCGGTGTAAACGAGAGGCTTAACCGAACTGCAATCTTGTTTCGGGTCCAAAGTTGTACCGGTATACACGTTTTTTGTTAATAAGAAACTTGGATCAGCACTTAGTACTAAAAGTTTCTTAATTTTGCATGAAAATTTCGGTGTTTTAGTAGTAAAAGTTTCTTAATTAGTTTCTTATTTTTTGGGCCTAAAATTGCGGCATTGTTCGAAGTTGAGCCTTCTTCTTGAGAAAGGGCTTCCATTTTGCATTGACATTGTCATCAAGAAGAAGCCATGCACATCAAGACAAACATTTACCAATTTTGCAGTTGAAAGTCAAGAAAAGACTAATGTACCTTTGTTAGAGAGACATAGAATAAGAGAGACATACAAAAATAAAGTTTTAGAGTTTCTTAACTGTTCTTGAGCGTAGTACTAGAGTTTCTTAAATTTTTGGTCATCGTAGTACTAGTTTCTTATAAACCAGTTTCTTATATAAAAAAACGTGTAAACGGGGTCTAAGATGCTTGTGCTTCTTTCAAAATACTTCTTAAAGTGCATATGAAACGAAATTTTTTATTTTCGATAATAGTAAATTCGAGGTCGCTGATCACGAACATGTGGCTGAAAATTTCGAAAAGCAATTCGTTACTATGTTATTAGCTCTCAAAGCTGCGATTCAAGTGGTTCAGGGGTCTGGTACCGATGTTGTGCTTTGACGTAATAGGTTTGTCAGTTCACAAAGAACATCGCGAGAACAAAGGCTTTCCGTAACAGTGCCGGTCAGTGGCCTGTTGCACTTCGACGTTCTCGACGAGTCTGCTGAGGTTTTCAGGGGCAATTTTTTGACATCCAAAGCATCAATACAACAGTACGTTATGGAAGAACAACCTTCGACTCTCGTTGATTGGTTTTTGGGTCTTTTACCATGGCTGTTGGCTTCATTAGCTGAAGATTCATCGATTGAAGTGGCTGGCCATAACAACACACACAGGCCAATATGATTGCTATGTCGAAGCGACTTGCTTGGTCTTGCTTACAGCATATTAGCAAATGGTAAGTTTATTTTAGTGAAGCAAGAACTTTAGTGAAAACGTAGAATAGCGAATAAGACTGTTATCCAACTTATGTAGAATTGCCTAATAATTTTATTCGCGTTATGCGGGTCGGGGCGAGAGTCAGAGGACGTCATTTCTGTCAACGCGCGATGCTGATGGGCCTGACAAAATTATTTGCGACTGCAGGTCAATTTCATTTGTAAACGCCTCTCATTTCAACGCTGAAAGACTCCAATTCTTCTGGGAATGTTTCCTTGTTCAAAATGTATTGAAGGATAAAGCTCTAACTCAGACTATTATCACCTTTAGTTTCTTGTTTTGAACAGTGGAATCACATAATTTTTCCCATGAGAAAGGTTGTTTGTAGAAGTTTGATAATACAGCGGAGGCAGGTAAACAAACAGTTTGCAAAAATAACACCGTCTTCAAAAACATGTAAAAAAACAGTGATCATTATCTTCATTCCTTTCCCCTAGAACACTCAATCAAGGCTACTCAAAACTCCAGCCACTGAAATTGTAGATGTTTGCATATCAAAATAGGACACAAACAGCAAATGCTGGATGCAAGGACTTTCCTGGTGGATGAGCAACACCTAAAGAACCTTAGTGGCATTTCTTTTCTGTAATAGTATAATCAGATACGAAATTTCTTTTCCCTCGTTGACTGGATTCTATTTGTTGTCATCTGTTGCATACACATATTTTTTCATAAGAATCTAAGAAGAGTTTTTTACTAGTTTCCTAAAGGTTCCATAACAATCTTCATATTTACTCCCTGTTCCGCCCTGTTCCAATCTGAACATTTCAAAACAAAGTTTTTTGAAGCCTTTCTAATGTTTAGACATTATTCAAGTACCTTCCGAATACTATGATACAGGAAACAAGTAAAAATAAAGTAAATATTTGTCAAGAAATTCCTTTATCGAAATAATTAATCTTAGTTATGTTTTCACAAGTATTTTCTCATAAGAAACTCGGACTCCCCAAAAAATTAAGAAACTCAAACATGTTTTTCTTTATTCTCACTTGTTTCCTGTATCATATTGTTCGAAAAGTACTTGAGTAATGTCTAAACATTGAAAAGGCTTCAAAAACACATTGTGTTGAAGTGTTCAAGAGGGCACAGATCAGATAATTTTAAGAGACTTCCAGTACTGGCCCAAATTCTTAGTTTCTTAATTTATAAGAAAAGTACGTGTAATAGAGCACTATTGATGACCATGGTTTGAAAATTTATTGCACCAATTTCAAGATGAGAAAAATGGCTTCAACTGTTTTAAAAACCTTGCTCAAAACACAATGTCTTTGAGTCTGTCTTTGAGTCCATGAGTTCTTAAGTACGTGATCCTCACCCAGGGGGGGGGGGGGTACTCTGGTATATTCAGGATAGGGATGCTCAGGTTACTTTTTTGGGTCTAAAATTTAGGCAAAGATTATTTTTTTGGGTCAATGATTTGTACAGTTATTTTTTTGGGTTCAAGAAATTCTGGCTTACTTTTTTGGGTCTCAAATATGAGAAAAAGTAAAAAATTGGGAAAAATATAATTTACAAACAAAATTAGAGCCAAATAACAGTACTAAAATCAAAAAACATAAATATCCAAACACATTATGAGAAATCTAATCAGTTAGGGCACATTTATGCAGATTTAAGATACTGACTTCATAAATTTTGGGTATGTAAGGTCGGAAAAATTATTTTTTTGGGTCTGTTTTCAAGCTAGAAATTACTTTTTTGGGTTGATGCGTTGTACCCCAGCCTGAGCACCCCTATCCTAAATATGCCTGAGTACCCCCCCCCCCTGGGGATCCTCAACATATACAGTATAGTAACAGTGAATAAAGTCTCGCTTGCTTTTTGGTAGTTTCTGTGCATGTCTTGAAGCTGCTCTCTGGTCAGTCTTCCTGGCCTAAAAATAAAATTCAGTTTCAATTTGAGTCTGCTTTTCACTGAATTTCGAGGGCATTAATGTTTCAATGCAACACTGAAAAGGATGTCAGTTTACAACTTTAGCAAGAGTTTGTAGAAAAGACTTGACGAAACAAAAGTTCATAAACTAAACCCGTTACTCCTACGTGTATATCCTCTTCCATGTCAGAACTGATAAAAGCATGCTATTATGATTGCTCAGAGAATAAATTCCGAAGCTTCAACGACATGGAACCACAAGGAATGGTGGGTGTTACATACAATATTTGCTGTTCATATTCATACGGCAATTAGGCACATGTTTTCAAACTTCCACTTCACCTTCAAAATAGAGATAAAGGGAATTTCGAGATCAAGGAAACCGTTTTTTCTGACAGCCCTCTAAATCTAACCATGGATAAAGCTCAGTTGAAACGTCGGTTTTGTTTTTAGATCTGTGCATCGTGAAATTGTTGTGTATCAAGAGACAAGATACCGAGGCCAACTCTCGTTCTTCAAAAGCGTGATAATAGGATATTTGGTTGCAAAAATGGTTACCTGAAGGATCGGAGCTCTTCACCAACAAATGCTTTGAATAATTGCAGGGATCATCATTGATATAAGTTGCTTCAATTTCCCTTTCATTCGAGAGTTCTCCGCTTCTCACTTTGCTTCGGTGCTGTGTATAGGCGCCTGGCCAGGTATAATAAGCAACGCAAGGCCGGAATCTGTCCTTCATTTTCACCACTTCCAGACGACAAGTTTAGCTTGCTAAGTCAAATTCATGATCACTGATTAATACTGCTTTCCACCTTCAGTCGCAAAAGCGTAAGCAAGTGCCTGTAAACCCGACTAGAAAGCGAGCTTCATGAAGAGCCTTGCAGTGCGTCCATTGCGATCACTGGAGCAACCTTTGTTCTTTCAATGAGGCCTTTGAGAATTGACAAACCTATAACGTCACAGGAGTCTGGTACGCAACGGTCTGACCGCGTTCTGGTTGGACCACTTTTTGACAAAAATTTCGCACTTTTGGAGCTTTGTATCTCCAAAATTATAAGGCCGATGAAGAAACCGATTGCACCATTAAAACGAGGATGAAAAGTTCTATTAAAATAGAAAATAAAAAATTTCGTTTCATATGCACTTTAACATACATCCTAACATATTTTTCGTAGGTATTGGCGGCATGGCTGCTGCCTCGATCCTCAGTAAGCATGGTCGTAAAGTTCTAGTACTCGAGAGGCATGACAAAATTGGTGGCTGCACCCACACATTCAGTTGGTCCAGTAGCAATTTAGATGGCAGTGGTTTCAGCACTTGTGAGTTCGACACTGGATGTCATTACTGTGCGGTTGATATGGCCTTCGATACAGCAAGATCAGGGGCAATAATGAAGTATGTCACAGATTCTGCAGTTAAATGGAACGATCTCGGAGACCCTTATGATAGGCTAGTGCTCCCGCATGATGCACGTGTTGATAAAGATTGCCCGAACAATGATAGCTATGATTTCCTATGTGGTGCTGACCGTTTAGTCGAGGAAATCTCCCAAAGAATTAACCCTAATGAGCCAAAACTCAAGCCAAGGTTGAAAAGATTTTTGGAGTTTTGCAGAGTTGCTCATAACACTATCATCCCCCTGTACCTTGTGAGGCTATTTCCCAGGTGGTTAGAAGGTGTCCTTGAGCCCCTTTACAGCAAGTTTTTTGCATATGGGAAGATAACAACAGCCCAAGCCCTAGATAGTATGATCTCGCACGGTTTCACAGCCGAGGAAGTTTTGAGCAAGAAGCCTATTCCAAAAGAAGTAGAAGAAGAAGGGTTAGAAAATACTTGGAGACGTGTAAAAGGTAAGTCAGAGACCCGGGGGGGGGGGTACTTAGTATATTTTGCTAACAGGATGTGCGCTCCTTTCCGGGTATCGTTTTAGCCTCTTTTTTTCTAACGCCGGGTATCAAAGGCAATTTTTCTAAAGCCGGTTGTCAAAAGTGTTATTTCGTTGTTTTTCGACGAATTTCCACGTTTTGGGGTATGCTTTTCGCCGACTTTTTCCAACGCCGGCTATCATTTCAAGGGGAAATTTCTAAAGCCGGGTGAAAAATTTCTTCTTGGAGTGCACACCCCCGTACAATTGAAAGTCAAGTACACCCCCTGGGGTCAGAAACTACTTTCTATTGGTAATTTCAAATAAGGGTATCGTTTTATTCTCGTTTCATTTTTTGTATCATCGCTTTCGGATTCAAGGAGCCGTGGGACCGTTCATCATCTGGAACCGAATCTGGAACTATGTCTGGTACCGAAGAAGGGTCCTTCTTAGTTCAAATTTGCAGAGTTGAGAGGTTGAATTGAAGTTGAAAACCGCGGGAAGTGATTATGGTGTTTCCGTGGATTGTAGGAAACTCTGCATTAAAATTAAAATTGAAGTATGATACATCAAACTTCTCTTGTTCCTTTTTTAATTTCTGATATATCGAGGGCAATTCTTCTTCCTGCACTGGCAGATTCACGTGGCCTAGAGCTATTCTGCTGCTCAAAGGAAATTCTCCAATGAGTGGCATAGTGGCTCTAGGTCACGTCAATCTGCCACACACGGATTCGAAAATTGTTACTCGATATATCAGAACAGAAATAACCAACCAGGAAGACTCGATGAATCATATGTAAATCTTAATTTTGATTAAAAGTTTCCTACAGCCCGTGCTATTTCAAATCTAGCGAAGATCTTCTGCAAAATAGAAAAAGCGCCTGTGTTCAACGAAATGATGGGATTCAAATGAGCGCAACACTTATATGGCAATAAACATTTGTATTATGCTTCATTTAGTGTACTGTTGAAGAGGGCCTAGCCACTTGAGAAAACAGGCATCAATTTGGTCTTTTGCTTTTTTTATTCTTTATTTCAGTGCTGACCAGTTTCGCCCACTAGGGCATCTTTCAGAGCAACTTGAACAATTTTTGTTATGCTTCAATATAAGATATGCTTTCTCACAAGATCAAACATTTCGTCAACATTGCTCGTTTCAAAGAAATTACTGCCTTGGAGCAAGGGCGCCTACCTTGTACTGTACGCGTGACCTACTGTTCACAGAGTAATTGGTCTCCTGTGACCTAGTCCTGTTTATCTGTCAAATTCTAACGTCTGTTAGTATTGACCAATCAAAGATCACGCTGTCTGATTCCCTGTGGCCAGCTCGTATAACAGTTGATCTCGTATTACATAAACACCGGAATTTGAAACCACACAGTTATTCATACGTCATATCGACCTTGAGAAGACTGACTCTGTGCTGTGTACTGCTGGATCACGGTACGGTTCTGGGACGCCCTCTGTACTGGATCAAAGGACACCAATTACTCTTCAGTATTGGGAATAAACACACTTCCTACAAGGTAGGCGCCCTTGCTTGGAGGGGTATATTAACGGTGCGTGAATTATTTGCTTGTAGGTGTAATGGTGCATCCGTTGGGAGATTACGCCTGCCAACCAAGGGAATCTTCTGTAGTGGCCCATTCGTTAACTGCGTGGTACTACATGAATGGTGCATCATATACAAATGGGGCGACGCAAACGATCTCCGAAGGTGCTGCAAAGGTATGTGACAGATCATTTTTTTATGTATTCAATTTAAAATTTTACAAAGATGAATTACCTAAGGCGTTACTTACTAACTACTTAAAAGCAGTCTGTCACGATTCTGATTGGATGATACTGACAATGCAAAGAATAGGAGAATTGAATAGCTGCCGACTCTACTGACTTCCTACGAGTGATAGCGATAAGCCCTCCTTTATTCTAAATCCACAGATGCACAAAGACATCCGTTGTGTTGAGCTCCAATTCTATTGCAGCAAATCAGATGCGTGACAGACTGCCTTTAACGACACCACATGGACGATACCCCGAGGAGCAAAAGATCATGACTTTTGCAAAATTACGCATTCCAGTATGTGACTCGTGCGTAGTGACGTGATCACGCACAAAAGTTTCTCACAGATCTTAACGCGTGTTGACGTCACTACGCATAAATTGCTTATTTGAATGCGTAATTTCGAAGAGAAAGACAAAATGGTGGAAAAACATGATACAACACGACACGTTACAACACGACATAACAGCATAATCTTGTGTTTTATCGTCAATCATAGCAACTTGTCCTTTAACCTATGTATCTCCTCCCCATTTATAGGTTGTTCTAGAGCATGGTGGCCAAGTGCTAGTCAATGCCCATATCGACCAAATATTAATTGAAGACAATCGTGCAGTTGGTGTCCGGGTTTGCAAGGCAACTTCTTTAGAACCAGGTTCGGAAAAGAAACCGGAGATGATCGAAATTAGAGCACCGATCATTGTCAATGCTACCGGGATTCATAATCTATACAACAAATTACTACCTGAAAATTTACCTCTGGTTAAAGAGTTCAAAGCGACCAACAAGATGATTCCGTCTTTTGGACATATGTACTTGTTTGTGGCAATCAAAGGTGAGTAGAAGAAAAGTTGAGTTTTGTAAAACAAAAAGGAAATCAGCACCACTTGGCATGAAAAAGTATTTTTGGAGTAAGCTCCCTTCAGAGCAAAGGCTCCAAATATTTATCTCGGCATAAAAAGGTGGGTGTAAAATTCAATGACCTATTTCTTCTGATTGAATGGCTTGAAAAAACTTTAGATACTTATCTATAATTCTACCGTTGGACTTTTCAGAAATTTTGAATAGTTTTGGAAATTACAGCGTATCTTACATTTCAACTCATTTGAGGATGTGACGTCATCAAATTTCTAAATCGTAAACCAGAAGAGTAAGAGACACATTTGCTTGATACCATATTGTAGGCATTCATAAAAAATTTTTTTCTTCAAAATTATTTCGTGTTACGTCAAACAGTTTAGAAATTACGATGGTTTAAGTTTTTTTTTGAAAATTTTTCTTGAATTCTTGAAAAAGAAGAAAAGCACTCTAATTCTGAAAATGTTGAAGATTTCAGAAAATTCCAACGGTAGAATTATGGAGAATTATCTAAAGTTTCTTTGAAGTCATTCAGTTCAAAGAAATAGGTCACTCAATTTTACACCAGCCTTTTTAAAGATTTGGAACACATGCTTCCCTTCAGATAGTGATCCATGCTCGATATACAGTTTCACTGTGATAAATTTCCTGTGATTTGTTGTTGTAGCGACTTGTTATTTCCCCCGTTTCAAGGAAACCAAATTTGTCTGCTAACCCTTGGGAATATCTTCGTGGTATATGGACAAACATCCATTGGGTGGAGAAACAGACGGAGCACATATTCTTATACAGCTGGAGTAGAGCTGTGGCTCCGTAGGCCAAGAGTTGCCTTTTTGACGCTTGATTTCAGCCCCCGTCTGCAAGCTTAAAGTTCGACAAATGTTTCATGATCACACACCCTTTTTTATAAGAATTCTATAAATTTTTCCAACCTCGATATTCTTAAGAAATTTTCGTTTTGATCCTGAAACCACACTTTTTGAAAAAACGAGATGTCAGTCATGCGATTCTCTGTTTAGGCAACTGCTGAAAAATGAGACACAAATATGCGAGCTGAGGCTGAGCAATATTCTTATAATATTCTTAAAAACTGGATGATTCTGAACCTGAATATTTTTATAAACATTATTCTTGTAAAAAAAGAGTGTATTTCGCTTCTGTTCCTCTTTCGAAAGAGACTTTAGCTTATAATTTTAATGTTCAGCAAATAGAGCCGAAATGGCTCCGTAAAAACAATTTTACTCATTATAGGTTTTGGTCGTGCTTTAGGAATTACAGTTTGTAGTTTAGCTTTTTGCCTGAAGTGATAACGCTACAACTACCCCAGTGCAGCGACAGCAGCAACAACAATTCAACTCAATAAGATGAGCGTAGCTTGAGGGTCCTGTACTCTGATCGCTGATTTAGGTGACCCTTTTTAAGGGGATTGAGCCAATCTAAGGAAAACGGCAAGCAATCCCGCCGTATCAGTCGTAATTCTGTAAGTAAATTATGATTTTATTCAACGGTGATTCCCCTAACAGTAATCATTACAGGTTAATCTGTCTGGTCCCCTCTTTATCTTCTATTGCAGATATGATTTTGGTTAATGATCTTCTCTAAGTCTGTTACATTATAGTCAGTGTACTAAGAATCTTTTCAAGACTCTAAATGGTTTGAATCCATCCTTCATGAAAGATATTTTCAAGTTAGATCCTCTAATTATTCATCGCGAAATCCTAATAACCTTACTCATTATAGACCAAACCAGGTTACTTTCGGTGCTCGGAGTCTCAAGTTCTTAGGACCGCAGATTTGGAATTGCTTACCAAATGAGCTAAAATCGGCTGAAAGCCTTAATATTTTCAGAAGGTTTATGGCCCCACGTGCAAATGCAACGCCTGTCGTTTTACTGTAAATAATGTACAAACCGTTAAAAAAAATATTTACTTTATTTTAATTAGTGTATCCATCGATTTTGATCAGTTTCCATGTACATATGTACATAGTAGACTAGATGATTTTTTTCAATCGATGTAAAATAAAGATACAACAACAACAACAAGAATAGTAGTATCGATTTGATTAACACTGTTGGAACATGGGCAGTTCGAACACTGTTGTTGTGATTTTCGAACTAACCATGAAATAATAATGAAGTAAGATAATTCAATTTGAAAAAGGAAAGGCCACGATATCAGCGTCGATTGTCGGATCCGAAGATACTTGCGGTGACGAATAAATGAATAAGTTTAAAGGCAGAAACACCGCAATGCGACAAAAAACAACAGCAAATATGATAGAATTTAGATAATTTACTTATACAAAAGCAAAAGATTGTTCGCATTCCGTTCACAACATCGTGTCTTGCTTAGGCCCTGAACTTCAAATTGTGAATCCCAACTACAACAGCATTCCGCCTCCCAAACTAACTCAAACGAAAATCACCCCGCAGCGACTAGTCGTCAGAAATTAGAGAAATGCTGGTAAAGGGTTTGTATGGCAACGAGAATTCCATGTTCGATTTGGTCCATCATATGCTTGCCACTGAAATTGAAATTCAATACAATTTTCATTTTCAAAATACGAATTCCTTTTGTTGTCGCTTGAAGTACGGATTCAGTACCACCACCAATTTTTTGGACATAGCACATCCCCGTGCACATTACTATACGAGTCCATCTCCGGCCTGCAAAGCAGTCTTCCAAGAGGAACCGCAAGCATACGACTGTCAGTCTAAGCATAGGTAGTAACTAATGACTGACGTTGAGCCTTTGACTGATACGTTAACCTTTCAGTTTTGAATATCAGCCGCATCCATTTTATTCCTGACTGGTAGCCTTTAATGCTGGGAGCTTTTTCACCTGGTAAATTGTTAAAGCAAGTGTGCAATGGTAAATAGGCTCCGCTATAAATAGAACAGAGAAGTAACGCCGACACAGCATTGTTTCTTAGCAAGATAAAAATCTCATTCTTAGTCTACCATTTGTTGACATTGTGTGCCACTTCGATTTGAATGGGGTATTTTTAGATTTTCTGCAGATGCAAGCTTTTAACCTTGCACAAACCCTTTAACTTTTTAGATCTAGTACTTCATATTGATATCTCCGGTCATTCCCCAGGTGATGCTGATGTTGTTGGTATTCCGAAGACAAACACGTGGTATTTTGATGGTTATGATACTGATGAATGTTTTGATCGATACTTTGCAAATCCTACTGATCATAGACCACCAACCGTCTACCTTGGATTCCCTTGTACAAAGGTAATTGCAAAATTGTTGATTATGTCTTATCATTACCTATCTTAACTTAAAGGACAAGTCCGGGGTTCGTATGATTGATGGTGATAAAATGCAAGATTATACCGGGTGTCCCAAAAATGTATGCGGATTTGGTTGACTCCAGCGATGTGAATTTAGTTCTAATCAATGTCTAATCAGTCTAAGAATTTTCCTCGATGGTTAACTTGAACATAGGTAACTTGTTTGTATGTATTGGTGCTTTGAGAGCAGACATGTTAATCTTGAAAGCTCAAATTTACCTCTTCCTGCAAACCTTTTGGCCTAAGCAAATTCTTAAGACACAGCGTATAAATCAACGATAGCCTTGATAAAATTCGAACAACGTTAGATCTCGTGTTATTCTGTTTTCCAGAAGTCAATTCCCCCCCCCCCCCCTAGTCACCCATTGGGCAGTTTTTTATTTTTTCATCAATTTCAGTTCTTTATTTTGTTGTGCTTCAGGAGCTTGCTTAGGCCAAACGGCCAAAGCTCTGGTTTGAAGGTGGACGCAAATTTGAGCTGTCAAGATTGATATTTCTGCTGTCAAAGCACCAACACCAACAAACAAGGTGTCTACGTTCAAATTGACTATCGAGGAACATTTTGAGAGTGATTAGCCATTGATTAGAGCTAAATTCACATCTTTGGAGTCAACCAAATCTGTATACATGTTTTGGGACCACGGGGGGGGGGGGGGGGTTCTTCCATAGTAAAGGTACCTGGGGATGTGCTGCGAGCAAGGGTATACTTTTTCGGACTTCTAGTCTAGCCAAGGGTATCCTTTTTTGCAATTTTGGCCTAGCAACGGTCTAGCCAAGGGTATCATTTTTGACAATATTGGTCTAGCGAACGGTCATGATATCATATTTGGTACAAATTTCACAAATTGGTCCAGGAAATGGTCAAAATTGGTCTAGCCAAGGGTACCATTTTCGTAGAAATTGGTCCAGAGAATGGTCAAAATGGTCTAGCCAAGGGTAACATTTTCGTTAATATTAGTCTAGCCTACGGTACCATTTTGAATATGCTTGCGGCAGACCCCTGCCCAAAATTTTGCCAAGAACCCCCCCCCCCCCCTGTGGTTGGTAGTGTTATAACCCGGTAGTGTTATAGATGGTGTATCGTACTTTTTTCCGTTACCTTTCGTTTTTTCGTTGCAAAATTACGTACACGTATTTTAAAACTAAGAAATTAGAAACTAAGAATCTGGGCCGCTAAAAGTTTCTTAGAAATATCAGATCTGTGCCCTCCTGAACATTTCAAAACAATGTGTTTTGAAGCCTTTCCATTAGATTACTCAAGTACTTTCCGAGTAATATGATAGAGGAAAGGAAACAAGTGAGAATAAAGAAAAGCATGCAAATGCAAGAGTTTCTTAATTTTTTGGCGATCTGAGAGTCTCGAGTCGTAATGACGTCATCAGACCATGGGCGATAGGACACCAAGTGTGTGAAAGTTTTTGGTAGCGAGCCACCTTAACGTTTTATTGTGGCTCGCTACCAAATAAAAGTTTACGGTTAAGGTGGATCTGCACTTAAGGTGGCTCACTACCGAAAATTTCAAAATGACGAAACAGCGATAAGGTGGCTCACTACCAAGTGAAAATAGGTAAAAACACACAAAAAGCAATTTGTTAAGGTGGCTACCGATAAAACGTTAAGGTGGCTCGCTACCAAAAACTTTCCCACACTTGGTGTCCTATCGTCCATGATCAGACGCAAGGATTTTCCTGGATCTTTGCGCGTGATGACGTCACTACGCACAAATCCTTTTTAAACAACCTCAAGATCCAGGTATGAATTATTGGCAAATTTTAACAAAGAAAGTGAGGTAATTTTCTGTGATATAAGATAAACATGTTCTTTTCGACATGATGCATCGATCTTTATACCCTGGGTACCAGCCTCTCTAACATAAAAACAGAGAGTCTGGTACCCAGGGTACGATCTTTAAACTTATAGTGCACTTTGTATATAGTGATTTAAATCGTTTCATTTCAGGACCCATCATGGAAAGAACGACATCCAGGTGTTTCGAACTGCATTTTGATATCTGATGGTAAATACGAATGGTTTGAAAAATGGCAAGATCTCAGAACTCACAAGAGAGGCGAAGAGTATGATCAACTCAAAGAAAAGTTTGCCCAAAAGTTGCTGGATGTTCTATATTCAAAGGTAATATTGTTTTTATGCTTTGCTATAGTAGATAGTTCAACAAGGGCAGATTTTGTAATACTATACCAGGTGCGCCAAAATAAACTATGCACGTTTGGCAGGCCACAATACATCGTACACAGGTCCGATTTTGGAAATGTATGATTTAATCGTTAGCAGAAAGCCTGAATTAGATACCGGGTTTTTTGCAAATTTTTTCTTTTTCAGTTTTTAGAGCTAGAAGCGAGTTTCCTAAGATTTTTGTTTTCGAAAACACTGAGGACGATCACAAACATCGATCAAATTTTCTAAAGAATCGACATGAATGGACAAAGAGAGAACTTTTTCGTGGTGATTTGCGATCTAAAAATCGACCAATTGTAATCTGCTGTACGAGAGTTCATACTGAACCCCTAAATCCCGCTGAATACGTTTTCTCTTTGATTATTCATGTTGGATCTTTTTTAATTTGATCGACGTTTTTTCGTCGTTGTCAGTATTTTCCAAAATGAACATTTAAGAGACTCGCTTCTAGCTCTAAAAACTGAAAACGGAAAAATTTGCGAAAAGTCCTAGAAACTAATTCAGGCTTTCTGCTAAATATTAAGTCATAAATCTTCAAAATCGGTCCAGTGTTCAAAATATTGTGGCCTGCATAGCATCAATTGCTTTTGATTGACACCTCAAGCGACTGCAGACAAAGGAAATTCGCCCCGCAAAATTGCCTTGAAACCAGCAGGGCAAACTCTCGTCTTGTACACGCGAAAGATGGTTTTTAAGAGAAGTTATGTGCTTCTAACTTCTCTTAGACACCACCTTTCGCTTGCACAAGGCGAGAGTTTGCCCTACTGGTTTTTGGGGCAATTTTTGCGGCTTTGTTTGTTTTGAATTACTGGTTGAGAGAATTTCCTTTATCTGCAGTCGCTTATCGCTTTGAATTGAGGTGTCGATCAAACGCAACCGTTGCTATTGTGTTACAAAATCTGCCTTATCTTGATTAGTTTCAAAATGGTGGCATATATTAAATTTGATGCTATCACGTCATCAAATTGCTAAATCCTATACCAGAAAAGCTACAGATTTGTGCTTGCCACCATATTGTAGACCTTCATGTACTATGTTTTTCTTAAAGGCTGTATCATTTTTTTGCTCCATTGGTTTAGGATTTGCAATCATTTTAATTTTTCAAAATTTTCCATGAATTGTTTTTATTTTCAAAAATAATCAAATTGCCACCATTTCGAAAAAATCAAGATATCAAAAAATTTCCACGGCAGACTTACAGCAAAGTGACCTCAAGCCATCCAATTCAAAGAAAAATGTCATAGAATTTTAAACCCACCTTTTTAAACATTTGAAAGCCCCCTATGGTCTCATTCTCTCCTTTTTACTTAGGTGCCCCAAGTGAAAGGCAAAGTGCTCTGGTATGAGCTTGGAACACCGATATCAGATGCCAATTTCCTTCATTCATACAGAGGGGGGTCTTATGGTACTCGATGTAATCTGGATTATTTCAGCAAGGAATCAATGCGTTGGATAATGAGAGGGGACACAGAGATTGAAGGCTTGTACATGGCAGGACAGGATGCATGGACGCCAGCCGTTGCGGGGGCGATGTATGGTGGTCTCTTAGGATCTCTGAAGGTAATGCTTTGTTGTAAGGTCTTAAATGATATAGAATTAAGTGTGGTATTAATTAACCCTATCTGGACCGGGGGGCTAAAAATAGCCCCCCTATACCAATTTTTTCTGGGTATCTTTTTTATGATAATTTCTAGGCTAATTATTTTTCGTGACTTTTCCTAACTATCCTTTTTGCATCTTTCACCCAAATTTCTACAAGATATGTCATGTATTTTTGGAAATATAACAATTTTTTCAGAGAGTAGTTATAATATCTTGTTTGTTTTACGGTCAAACCCTTTATAACTCCAAACTAAGATAATTCTTGACAGAAGTGAGATAAATGGATGAAATTTTCAGAGCAACCATAAATCAATAAGACAATATGGAAATAACCTATTTTTTTAGTTTTTCTTTTGTATTACGTCATTCATGACGTCATATATCTAATGAATTTAGGTAATAAATATAAGTTTATAAATTTCATATTAAGGCACCCATTTACAAACATATTTAGAGTGCCCCTAAAATTAATGATGAAGATGAAAAACATTTTTGGCAATGGAACCATCATTTCATCGGAAAACACTACCGGGTGTCCCAAAAAAGTATACAGATTTGGTTGACTGCAGCGATGTTAATTTAGCTGTAATCAATGGCTAATCACTCTCAAAATGTTCCTCGATAGTTAACTTGAACAAAGATACCTCGTTTGTTGGTATTGGTGCTTTGAGAGCAGAAATATCAATCTTGAAAGCTCAAATTTGCGTCCACCTGCAAACCAGAGCTTTGGCCTTTTGGCCTAAGCAAGTTCCTGAAGCACATCGAAATTAAGGACTGAAATTAATGAAAAATTAAGAAACTGCCCAATGGGTGACTGGGAGGGAGGGGGTGACTTCTGGAAAACAGAATAACACAAGATCTAATATTTTTCAAATTTTATCAAGGCTATCCTTAAGATTAAGCCTAGCCTTAAGAATCTGCTTGGGCCAAAAGCTAAAGCTTTGGTTTGTAAGAAGAGGCGAATTTGAGCTTTCAACATTAACATGTCTGCTCTTGAAGCATCAATACCAGCAAGCGAGGTACCTATGTTTAATTTAACTATCGAGGAATATTTTCAGAGTGATTAGACATCGATTGAAGCTAAATTCATATCGCTGGAGTCAACCAAATCCGTATACATTTTTTGGGACACCCGGTACAACCTGAAATCTGTCTCAAATCACATCAGGCGAGTGAGATCTGCCATAGCTCTTTAATTGCTTTATTAAAAGAAAGAAAACATTGTAAATATTAAAAGCATTGTAAAAGTCTGTAAAATTTATCTGTATTTAATCATTCGGAATTTTATTTATTTTTTAATTTTTTCTTACAAATTTTACTTTTTTAGATAGTAGGCTTGAATTAGCTCTTAGTTATAGCTATTGAATCTATATGTATATATGTCTTGTATGTATATATATATATTCAGTAGGCCTACATTTAAATAAATTGATAATAATAATAATAATAATAATAATAATTTATCCATGGACATTTAACATTTTGTTTCATCTCACATCTGATAAGAGACAGGCTTTAGGTATCAGTCGATAGAGCATATAGCATGCGGAACTTGAATCCCTCAACTATAGCATAGGAATCATTCGTCGTACATAGCCGATTGCTCGTGGCCCATGGACTAAGCCGCCAAAGCCTGATTTTCACGGACAAATCAGACGGCTAAAAAGCGAAGGAGACAAAAGAAACCCATGAAGATTTTTCTAAATTTTATCTGCCTTCATAAAATGCAACCAGGTTGAAAAACTGCTTGAGAGTTCCCGACTTTTTTTAAAGCAACCGTCTCTCCAGATGTTTGGGTGTACAAGTTTGGATGCCGGTTAAAATATCTGCAGGATTGTACGAGCAATGGGATATGTACGACGAATGATTCCTATGCTCTCAAGTGTTACGATATTTTTGTTACCGAGGGGTAAGGAGGGTTTTTTCTAGGAATATTATGAATCTTTTATTTGAAGTGAATTTTGCTTGAACATATTTCGAACATAGACAAGCATAAATTTTAAAATGGTATGTTTGGTAGGTTTGGAAGGCCTGCTAAACATTCTTCTCCAAAAGGCAGAAGGTTTGGTTGATCTGGGAGAGTTGTAGGTTTGTTCATTTGCAAGTCGCCATTGTGAAGCCAAAAACTGCAGTTTTAATGTTTTTAAAGCTTTATGTGTTCGATTGGAAAATACATGTCCGTCCCTGCGAATTCTACTGTTTTATGAAGTTGGTAGGCTTGAAGTTACCAACAAACAACAAATAAGGAACATGCCTTCAGAGTGCATTTCTTCATATTCCAGGTTCTTGGGCTCTTTCAAAGTATTGGACTTCTCATGCGACTGATCTCAACTCAAGCGGATGCAATTCAACGTAAGACATCGTGGGTTTATCCAGTATGCTTCGTGAAAGCTGTCCAAACATTCCTTGGCAAACGATTCGCGAGGTAAAAGAACAATGGAGAAATCTAGGTTTGATTTTCATTTTGTATTGCCTTAGTTGACTTTCCTGCCATCTATCTCTTGTGCCGGGTGTCCCAAAAATTTTGACATGTTAAAAAATGAGCAAAGATCCCTTAGGCCTATAATCTTAGACAAAATTCGTTGAGACAACTGCGGTTTGTGTAGTAAAATACCATTCTTTCCTGCAAATCATTACCATCCACCGCTAAAGACCCCCTTCTCCCACTGCAATGTTGATTTGATTGAAGAAGACATAGTGATGGATTCGTCTGCAACATCTCCACCATATTCCAACATTGCATTGGGGGGGGGGGGAGGGGGGTCCTTAACTCGCTATTTCTTCCTGAAAAGAAAAGTGTCTCAACACTTTTGTCTAAGATTGTAGTTTAAACGTCGTTTTTTGCCGTGTAGGATTGAAATCGAAATGGTTAAAATGGCCATTTTTCAAAATATACAAGCGCAGTGGCTGATCACACGTAGAAACCGCGACGCAGCAGAAATATGATGTTTAAATCAAGTCGTTTTTTTGCCGTTCGATACGGCAGAGCTGGTGAACTCCTGCCGTTTTATCTATTTAAAATGGCTGGTGATTTAAACATCGTTTTTATGTCAAATTTAACTGACACTTAGAAGGTTTTAGCAGCATCCATTGAATTCGACGCGGCAAGAAAACGTTGTTTAAACTGGGCCTTATTTTGCCTGTCATTATAATTTCTCTTCGCACCTTTTTGTCAATAGACCAATTAAGCTAACGTTGCTTATCTTGGGAAACATGATTTAGCCTTTTTATCTGATTGCAAAAGAAAATGCATGTATTTTTCATAAGAATATAAGATCCGGGGCTGAAAGGTAGTTTCTTAAATTTTTGGGCCATTTTGCTGCCAAAAGTTTCTTACGTGTTTCTTATATCTTTAATGCCATAAGTGTAGAGCTACTTTCGCTTTGTCAAGAGGGCTCTCAAATTACTCAGTAAGATCTCAAAACAAGTAAATAACATAATTCGTACGCAAAATAATGTCCAAACTGTTGCTATAACTGTACAGTGTCAAAATATTTTTGAGTGCGATATGAAAATTAAAACTGCAAATTATAAAAGTTTCTTAGCTTTTTAAATTCAGGTAGGGTTGTTTCTTAACTTTATAAAAATCGAGCCTACTGTTTCTTATAAGCTGTCTCTTATAGGAAAGACACTTGTAGTTTCATCTTTGCACTATCAATTTGAAAGTCAGGTAGCTCTCAAAACAACGACATTTGCTAATTTAGTTAGTTAAGCCTACAAAATCATTATCTACATGTAGAAACACGATTTGGTCCTTTATCTTTTCGCTAAAGAAAATAATTCAAAAATTGATGTTGTTATCGAATTATTATGACTTTCTGAAAAGTGACTACTTTTTTGGGACACCCGATACTTTCTCTCGCATCAATGGTGGTTACACGCCGCAGTTGCGCGTGATTGCCGCAGCTTCGTTCATTTGCGGAGGAAAACATTTTACTACTACGGAGGAACTATCATACCTCCTCCGCAGAAATAGATACATTTTCCTCCTCCGCAGAAGCAGCAGCATTTATGCTGAAACATAACTGCGGTGTCTAGCAACCCATGCTTATGTTAGGGAGTTTACGAAACCAGGACGCCAACTGCAACGACCACGCAATTTTGATTTAATTTCAGAACATCAGCTTCAATGGGGTAGGATGGGGGTAATTTGGGTCTACGGGGGTAACTTGGGTCCGTTTGCTAGAAGTTGAATCAAAGCCTTAGAAATTATCCAATAATTCTTCGACACCACTTGAACAACTCGTAAAAGTGTAGATTTCACTACTCGTTGTTGGATTTTGAACTTACGATCTTTAATAGCAAAAAAGCAAATGGACCCAAATTGCCCCCATAGACCCCAATTACCCTCACCTTGCCCTAGATTCCTCGTTTTTTCATATGAATTTGTTTCCCTTGACAAAATTTGAAGTTATCCTTTTCAACTGCATGACTTGTAAATTCCACTACTGTCGTTCTATACTTCAGATGTAGGCCTCAAAAACAAACTCACTCGTTTCAGATGTTAATTTTCAAGGTAGAACCGATGGCTTTAGGCATGTAACTGAAGAAAAGGGTTCGGTATTCGCCCTGTGAATAGTATGTTAAAGGCAAGAGAGGAATACCTTGTTGGCAGGATACAAGATGATGTTCTGGCTGGCGTTTAGACTTCTGCCTTTTCGTCAATTTTCTCCCTACGTCTCCCAATTTTCTACCGTTGCCGTCCTGGTTTGCAAACTCTCTATCATTACATTTGGACGTCATGCACCTTCATTTACATATGGATTCATTTGCCAAATGGCCTATATTAAACCTTAGAATTTCTGCTTGCATTCTTTCAGAACTGTGCTTAGTAATCATATTTGTAATTTTACAACGCAAATATAGTAATTAACAATACTTATGGAATAGCTTTTCAAAGTAATTTTTGGCTTTATACTATCAGGGGAATAGTCTAGTATAATCTTTAACGAAAAATTGCATTGTTTACATATACGTATAATCAGTTAATGCTTTTTGAAAATTCTGCATTTCATGGTATTCTACTCCGAATGACTTTGCTGTGTTTTCACGATAATCTCCTGAAAATTCTGCCTTGAGCTTTGAGTTACCCTTGGCAGTCTTGGTCAACATCAATCAATCAATCAATCAATCAATCAATCAATCAATCAATCAATCGAATTTGCTTGAATTTGGCTATTTCAAACAAAAATCTAGATCGAGCAATATTTTTTTATATTTAGAAGAATTTTTGATTGTGCAAAAAGGGACTGAAGTTCCTAACGCCACTCAACAGACCCTCTCATTTAGAAATGTATAAAACATCGCTCGATCCAGGCTCCTTTTCTACAAAAGCTAAAGAGGCTCATTGGCTTAACAGTTAAACCAATCTCGTCCCCAGAGTGAGTTCGTTGCTCTACCTCTACTCTGGGATACAGGAGGCCGTTCGACAATTTGATTGGCTATTCGGAAACAATAGCAAAATCAGATTATAACTGGCTCCCATTCAAAAATGGCCTTTATTGAATCGGTAATTTCACAAAATCAATGGAGTGTATGGGGCAAGTGAGGAGTTTAAAAGGGGTAATGGACCACGGCGCATCCGAATTTCGGAGTTTCAGGAAATTTTGGGGTCATTATGACGTCATAACAGGGGGTTGAAAAATAAATGTTACGATTTTCCGACCCGAGGTTACGTTTGGAGTCGATGCTCCATGGTTACGAGCCTGATTTCAAAACGGAAAAATGTTTTCAAGAGACCATTCATTTGCGAGTCTAATAACGCAATTTGGGGTTCAATATTGCCCCCAGAAGCGGAGCGCGCGCCCCCCAAAAATGGGGAATAATTTCGGCCTACCCCATTTTACGCCGTAACTCCGTTTTGCGAGGAGTAAACGGCCGCGGCATGTCAAAATTCGACGGAAAACTGTATTCTTTCACTAAAACACTTTTAATCTCCAATTTATCTCTAAAATTCGCCGAATAACGAGCCATTCTATTTTCAAAGCTGTGGGGGAAATTCTCGAAAATTTCAACTTAGGCCCTTTTTCCACCCAAATGGATCGTGCTCGTTTTCCTACTAAATGCACTTGCTAACCCCGGATTAATGATTAAATACCTTAAAAAGGGCTAAAATAGGGTCCTCAAGGTGTTTGTTTTTAATTTCTCAATTTATATACTTCAGAATTAGCGCTAGAGCAACGACCATTTTTCGTCGATTATCGTTGCCTAGCAAACTGCAAATCCATAATGGGGCGCATCTTGCCATATATTGGCAAGATTGATGCCAAGTGTACCAGGGTGTTCATTCGGCTTCGCGATCAGCTTATGACGTCAGAACACCCTGGGAACGAGGTTGCAATCAGTTCAACTACTCAGTATGGATCCATGGTTTTCGCTTTGGCCAAATTTGATTTTCAGGCAGTCGGAAATTTTCAGCGTACCCGCAAAGGACCTTCAGTGAGAATGTCTCTTTACATACCTGCATCGGTGTCAGAAAGAGTAGTAGAAACAAAGTCTTCCTTATCATTTGGTATTTTGTGCAAAATCAGCTGAACTTTACAAATGATGGTGCGGTTTATTTTGTGCATGAAGTGTAACTATTAGTATAGTGCATATGCGTAATGATAATTCTCGTTAAAATTCATATCAAACAATAGTTACACGTGATAAAATATGAAACGAACATGATTTTGAGGGAAGAGGGAAATACCTTAAAAGCTCTACAAAGCTCCCCTCTCTTATAAGCTCTCCCTTGCAAGTCAACATCTTAAATAGGCCCCCTTCTCCTCACTATTACGCCCCACCACTTGCATCAAGTCCCAGAGGTTACCAAAGATCTTTCATTTATTTTGCTAAACAAGTTTGTGTGTTAATTGATAAAAACTACTTCGAAGCTGCGTATTTGACTCATAAAATTGTATGTGGACTCGGCAACATATGGGGTAAGAAAACCAGAAATCTCTCATTTACATCCTTGTCATTTGATTTTATGAGTAAGCCTGTCATTTGATTTTATGAGTAAGCCTCCTCTCTCTTTAGGCCCCCTTTATAGGGTTTCTGAAACTAAATAGGCCCTCGGGGCTTAATAGAGCTTTTACAGTATATGTACTGTTATTATCCAACGATTTTGTGCAGCATTCAATAACTGATTAAGCGAAAGTTTTAAAGTTTTGGAATTACTTCTTCCACACCGCTTTGACCATTATCGACTGCTGGTTAGACAAATTTACTTGAAAACAAATTCGAAGCAAAGGTGTTCAAAATGTGTCCGCGGAAAAAGGAAATTGAGTAAAATCTGTCGATCAGCGGAGTGAATAATTTCTTTTGAAACCTATAAAATATCCCAAAACGAGCTATTTCCAAACCCAGTGCAGTAAAGACCTGCATATAGGAAACTCATTTATAAGAAACTGCAGACTGACTTTTTTTAATTCATGCACCAAAATATAAGAAACTGTTGGGCCTGAATTTTTCCAGTTTCTTATGAGTTCTTATTGAAGAACAAAAATTTGTATGTAGGATACAATTTTCCAGAAACAAACTAGCTTTCAACTTGGTAAATTTAAGAGTACAGAGCCTTTGATAAAACAGTAAATACAATAGAATACAACATTCATTATCAACACTGATTTTTTTGCCTGTCATGCTATTTTCGATCAGAGTTTCTTATAAGAAACTCAAAAGCCTGTTTTTCAAAATTGGTTCGTTTTAAAAAGAAACCGTACAGCCTAGTCCGGAAAATCAGTTTCTTATATGCAGGATTTTACTGTTATCTATTTCGACTCTTGAAGGTTTAAACAAACAAACAAACAAACAAACATGATCCCATTTACACAGTACGAGTACAACTTTGGATCCGTAACAAAATGTTGACAGATCAGCCTACTATTTACAAAGCCCAAGAGTAGACGCAATACCCAAAAGAAGAAAGGGTCTACGAAGCAAAGAGCACCGCTTGGTGCGGCCACCAATTAATTAATTAACCGTTTACACTGTACGAGTACAACTTTGGATCCGTGACAAATTGTGACAGATCAGCCTACTATTTACAATGCCCAAGAGTAGACGCAATATCCAAAAGAAAAAAGGGTCTACGAAGCAAAGAGCAGCTGCTTGGTGCGGCCACCAATTAATTAGTTTTCTATTCAAATGATGTGTGAAAAGCGGTCTCAACAAAGCCACAAAGGCAGCATAATTGAAGTTCTAGAAATATGGGAACTACGGCAAGCCTTTCTTCTTTGGATAATGGGTTCATTCCTAAGAGGCTGTCTGCTCACCCACATGTTTTCGTTCCTTCGATGTGTAGAAATTTTGTTCTGGAAGAGTTGAACGCTTTTGCACCGTAACTGAACTTAGTATATTTGTCCGACGGGGATGTTCCGTTTTTAAGGGTATCGTTTTCACCAATTTTTTCTAGCACAGGGTATCAAAATGAGGCAATTTTTCTAGAGCAGGTTGTCAAAACATGTTAAAGGGGAATATTCTGCTAGATCGGGTCATTTTTCGGTCAAATTTCATGTTTTTGAGTATACTTTTCGCCAATTTTTTCTAGAACAGGTTATCATTTTAACTTTGCAGGGGTCCGTAACAAACCGCGTAAACATGTAACGACAGTGTTCCACAGCCTCTCTCGTTTTAACTGTTCCTGCTAAACTGGAATACTTTTGCTCTTTTAAGCTGCAAAGAAATGTTGTTTTGAAACAGTTTTAATGCTTTTGAATGGTAACCACTTTGGAATGGATCAAAACTGTGCGGGCACATTGTAAATGTGGTCCAAGGCTAGACTTATGACGATGAGTCCCTTGTATCCCCGTCCTTTTTTACTTCAAGATGGCGCTTCTGTCAACAGAGCAAGGTTCGCATGCTGAGCAAGGTTTACGGCAGGGCCCGGGGGGGGGGTCACTTCAATAGAAGGATGACGGGGGTGTGCCATTTTGAATTGTAAAACCATACCCCAAAATTTACGGACCATTCAAAATAGATACCCTATAATTGTGACCAAAATTCGATAATCTAACCAAGTATCTAAAATTAGATCAAATTCAATACCCTGAAGCATTTTTCTTCCAAACTGACACCCTAAAATTTATGTTCATTTGTGATGTTACCAAAAATGACACTCAAAAATTTTTCAGCCTGAAAAAAGGTACCCAAAAAATGGCACATCCCGTACTGGTACATATGGTAGTGACCCCCCCCCCCCCCGAGCGGCAGGGATACAAGGGACTCATCATCCTAAGTCTAGTCCAAGACCTCGTTTACATTGTACTGGTACAACTTTGGATCCGCAGCAATTGCATAACTGCTCCTGCTAAACCGGAACGCTTTTGAGAAATCTCGTTTTGGATAAAGCTTTTACACTGTGAAAACTTTATGTCGGATCAAAACTGTACCGGTACAGTGTATACGTTTGTTGGAGAGATGAGATACGGTTTTTCCGAGGAAACTTATGTGTTCCCCCGTGCAGTAGGTTAATGCTCATGCGCCCGTCAGAGTTCCAACCCAAAACGCTACTGCGCATGAGCATTAACCTACTGCACGGGGGACACATACGTTTCCTCGAACGAACTGTATCGCGTCTCCCCAACAAACGTGGTCTGAATTTCACGAGGGTGGAGTTTGTCAATTTTTTCGCGTTGAGCGACACGACAGCATTGTTTTCAGTTTCATAAAAACCTCTTTCGCGGTTGGCCTCGCCTCTTTTCTTTCATCCCAACATGACTTTACAAGCGCTTTGAATCCTTCATGGATGTCGGCATCATTCTGCATCGCAGGCCGCAGATCGCCACTACATACTCCGAAAATCACGGCGTGTTGGTTCATTCCATGATACGGCATCTCACGGCTCCAAAACTGCCACAAACATATTCCAAGCGAGAAAATGTCGGCTTTTGGGGTTGCTGCCTTTCCTGATAGCAACTCTGGGGCTCTATATGAGAAGGTCCCTGTCAGATAGGTCCTTGTGGGCGTGGACGGGTCAGTATCAGCGTGCTGGCAACAACCAAAATCGGTCAACTTGCAAATGCCAGTTTCAGTTAGCATAACATTGGTCGGCTTCAAATCCAAGTGAACGATTTCGAATTGATTGATGTAATGCAGCGCACTCGATATCTCTATTCCGAAATTGACGTAGCGTTCAAAGGGGAGCTCTTCGTTGTCATCATCGATAACGGTTTGTAGATTGCGGCCTGCAATGAATTCCAAGACAATAAATCGCTCATCAGCATCGATGCTCGAAGCAGCGATTAATTTCACAATGTTTGAATGACTGAATGAATACAGCTCTGGTAGCGTCTCCGATTTGAAACTTTGTGCCGCGGCTTTGATCTTCGAAGTTCTGTTGAGTTTCTTCAAGGCAACTCTCTGACCACGATATTTCGCTTCGTAACATGTACCAAATCCTCCAGCACCTAGGGTCTGCACTATACCAAAATCTTTGACTTGAACTCCATTCGGAATCTTTATTTGGCAGTCTTGTACCATTTTCTAATATTGATTTTCCTATTTAAAATTCTGCACAAGCGCTACAAACCTGGCTCACCAAAGAACTACGCTCAAGCTTGCAGGGATATTTAAATAGAGATCTTTAGGTTCCCAAAGGGTATTGTTGATTCCCCTAGATATTTAGGTTCCCAAAGGGTATCGTTGATTCCCCTTGAGATGAAAAATCTCTTGACAATGACAATGACGAAACCTCTGACGATGGGACATGTGAACAATCAAATCAGAATTATTTAGGGAACATTGTGGCGTAACACAGTCAAGTGAACCTGTTTATATGGGATTGTTCAGCCCCTTTACCCTTGGAAAAATTACTTTGCCATGGCATGAAGAGTTTCAGTTTGCCTAGCGCTAAAATGAGACCAAAACGTATGAGCAATCGATATGTTAGCCCAGACTGAAAAGCTATTGTACATTATGAGCGCGTGCCTTCACAAATTAGTGTTGATTGACATGCTAATCAGGCGATTAATGTTTCTTCTCGGCCGGCTCAAGGTGAGCTGAAATCACAGGGAAACCAGGAGCTCGACATTTGTGTCGTGGGAAATTTCGAGAGTGTGAGTGTTTGGGCCATAGAAATATGCTTTGGGCCAACCTGTACAGTGATATCGAATCGAGCGGTGTTGATTGTTGTTGAATCAAATTTGATGAAGTTAGCATTTCTACTTTTGAGGTATTGGCGACTCATTGTTTTCAGCGTTAGGTCAGGTGCCACACTTGACACCACAGAGTCGACATCAGTGCAGTTGAAAAAGATTCCCGCCAAAATCTTGGTAAACAACAACTTCGTCCCCAGGGCCTTTTTGGGACAATATGACAAAAGGCCCTGGGGACGAGGTTTGGTAAATGAGGCTGTGCCGAACGAGTAGCGCTGAAACCCTAATAGAAAAGTGAGTGAAACCACTGTCACACGATCAGCCGCTACATAAAACTTGCTTGCAATAGCCTTGCGAGATAAGTTTCACTGGGGTGGGGGTGCTACACTGAAATTTCAGAGGAAATCTTTAACTCTTTTTGGTGCAAGCCGCAAGCTCTACTTTTCGTGAAACTGCCTCGCAGTGCTCGCAACAGAAAATCTGACAACTCGTCGTCAAATTTCGGGGTGTTACACGGTGCAATGTTTTGTGAAACTTAACTCGCAACGCCAATGCAAGCAAATTTCACGTAAAAGCTCATCGTGTAGCAGGGTCTTTAGACGCCGCAGTTGTGTTTGATTCCCACAGCTTGCGGAGGAAAACATTATTTGCCACTATGAAGGAGCTAGCGTAAGAGCTTTAGTCACTTCCTCAACAAAACTATATAAATTATTCCTCTGCAGAACTCCTCGATAGAAGCAAACCAGCAGTGTCTAGCTACCCATGGTGAAACACTTAGCCAACAAGAAAGGGCATACGAATTTGCTCTCGTCTCTTTGTCACTCCCGCCGTAAACCCTTGTACTGGATCAAATTGTATCAGTACACGTTTGTTATTTTTTCAAATCAGATCAGATCAGTTCTCGGATCAGCCCTTTACTAAAAGTTTCTTAATTTCACCGAATTTCGCCTGAGCATTTCCACTATTTAGTACTAAAAGTTTCTTCATTTTGATTCTTTCTTTGGGTACATAAATTATGGTGAAGTTTCAACCATTGCCTGCTACATATTTGTTCCAGCAATGTTTAGCAAAAAGATGAAAATTTTGACTATGATATTCATAAATTTAGCATTCAAAAGTTTCTTGGCGCTTCTCATAAATGGTACAAGAATTTCTTAAATTTTCGCCCATAGAAGAAATATATGTAAAGTGAAAGGATGGGTGCATAAGACCCTTTCGGAATTTAGTTTTAGATCGCATCACGAGGCTACAACCAGGGGAGGGTCTGCCACCCGATTTTCAGAAAGGTGCCCTCTTCTTATTACCGAAACTTGCCTTGGTACCCACTTTTATAATGAGTTTTGGCCGAAAACTGCCCATTTTTAACTATTTTTATGAACCTCAGCTAAACCTCACCCCATGTTTATGGAAAATCTTCCAAACGGACCCTTGTTTCCTCGTTTAGATAATTTTGGGCCCAAAAACCCACCGTCCAAAAAACCAGTATAAAATGAATAAAGAGTTGCTAAAAGTGAAGTCTTGGCTTGAAGTAAACAAGTTAGCTTTAAACATTGAAAAAACAAACTTTGTTCTGTTCCATTCCCCTAGAAAGAAATTAACTGATCACATCAACATTAAATTTGGGAAAAAACCAGTGTCCAGATCCAGATATGTTAAATTCTTAGGTGTTGTAATGGATAAGCATCTTTCCTGGAGATTCCATATTTCTGAACAAACCAAAAATCTCTCAAGAACATCTGGGGTCTTCTTTAAGATCAGACACCTTCTTCCTCTTGATATATTGAAAAATCTTTACTACTCCATATTCTCTTCCTTTATGAGTTATGGCTCATCAACTTGGGGTCTCTCTTATGATACTTATCTTGAGCCTCTTTTCTTATTGCAGAAGAAAGTACTTAGGTCTATCTCCTTTCAGCCCTTCTTCTCTCCTTCAACACCAATCTTCTTCTCTCTGAAGATACTTAAATTGAAAGATATGGTTCATCATGATATTCTCAAATTTGTTTATAAATCTCTAAATGGCCTCTTACCTATTCATTTTCACAACTATTTCCAGCTCAGTAACACTGTTCATAATCACGAGACTCGTCAGGCAGCTAGAGGTGACATCTTCCAGTCCATAAGGAATAAATTTCTATATAGTCTTAGATCAATAAAGTATTTTGGTGCCAAACTCTGGAATGATATCCCCACGTTTATCAAAATGTCTGTTTCACTTAATGTTTTCAAATCAAAACTAAAGGAATTCCTCATCAATGGTTATGGTCTTTAAACTATCTGTAGCATTGTAGACTGATAATCTTTTGACTTTCCTATCTTGATATTCTCTTTAAGGAAATCTGGTTTTGTGTTTTTTAGCAAACAAATTTCATTTAGTTTTTAGTTTTTTCTTTTAGATGGGGGGGCTCTCTCTCGATTAGTTTACCTATTAGAGAGCTCCTCCTTAAACAAATATATCTAAATAATTTCTCTGAGCCTGGGTCCTGGGGGTGGCCTTTTGCCTGCTTGGATGGCTGGGGGCAATTGTAGGATGATGGGGATGTGGGTTTTCACGTGGTTGTCATGTGGGGCCTGCTTTTCATGTTGTCCTGCTCTTGTCCTTGGTTGTCTTGTGTGGTGGGGGGTTGCCTCTGGACCTATGCTCTTTCTCTGTTCTGTAATGTATCCTCTATTTAGTTTATTTCTGTAAGTTATAAGGTAAGCATTTTTTGTAGTAGTGTAGCAAATGTATATCAATTGTTCATCTATGTATGTTGTAGGGTAGTGGACGTATTTGTATTCTTAGATGTATTTAGATATATTTGTTGAATTGATGAAACTGAAACTGAAACTGAAACTGAAACCCACCCAATTGAGCGGTTTATACCCGTACCTTCTGAACATGTTACACCCCGGGCTTATATCCGTACCCTGAACATGCTGTGTACCTCCCCCGGGGGCTACAAACTAATAAACATGATTCAAAAATATGCATAAAACCATTCCTCAATTCACGCCTTTGGGGATTTTGTATTACATGATATGGAGGAAAGAAGGCCTCATTTAGAAAGAACTTTAGTTAACATTTTGCACTCCATTCTATTCAATTCTTCGTGCGGTAGTAAAGTTGAAAATACCGTTGATTATCGGAACAATTAGCTAATTATTTCTGTTTGACGATGCATCGATTTTTTGTCCCAGGTGAAATCTAGGTAAAGTTTCTTATCTTATGGGAATCAGAAAAAAGTCCCGTAAATATCGCTGCAAACTTCGGCTTAGTTGTTTGACAAACCAAGTATGCAACGTGTGTGCAGAATTTTAGAAATGATAAGCATATTAATGTTACAAAATGGTAGTAGATTTACAAATAGAATTTCAGAATGGAGTTGAACTCAAAGAGTTCGAATTGGTGAGGACGCTAGGGGCCGGAGGATTTGGTACATGCTTTGAAGCGAAGTATCGTGGTCGGAGAGTTGCCCTGAAGAAAATCAACAGAACTTCGAAGATAAAAGCAGCGGCACAAAGTTTCAAATCGGAGACGCTACCAGAGCTGTATTCATTCAATCATCCAAACATTGCGAAGTTAATCACTGCTTCGAGTATCGATGCTGATGAACGATTTATTGTTTTGGAATTTATCGCAGGCCGTGATTTGCAGACCGTTATTGACGATGATTGCGAAGAGCTCCCATTCGAACGCTACGTCAATTTTGGAATTGAAATATCAAGTGCGTTACATTACGTCTCTCAATTCGATATCGTTCACTTGGACTTGAAACCAGCTAATGTTATGCTTTCTGAGACTGGTGTTTGCAAGCTGACCGATTTTGGGTGCTGCCAATACATCGATAAAGACCCGTCCACGCCTACAAGAACTTACTTGACAGGCACCTTCGCATACAGAGCCCCTGAATTGCTAAGAGGAAAAGCAGCGACCCCAAAGGCTGATGTTTTTTCCCTTGGTATATGTTTGTGGCAGTTTTGGAGCCGTGAGTTCCCGTATAATGGAATGAACCAACACGCTGTGATTTTTAGAGTATGTGCAAACAATCTTCGGCCCGCGATACAGAATGATGCTGATATCCACGAAGGATTCGAAGAGCTTGTAAAGTCATGTTGGAATGGTAAAATGGAAGAGAGGCCAACTGCAGACGAGGTTTGTATGAAGCTGAAATCTTTGCTCTGAAATTTTGCATAGGTACGAAGGCTTGATTGAGAAACATCCACGAATTTGGTCAATTTGGGCCATTCCCATCGCATTGAAGCCATAATCAAATTTAGGCCCCTTTTCCAAGCGTTTAGATTTCTTCGCCCCTCTCCTCCACAGTTTCTCTCACTTCTCAGAAATATTTTTTGAAATTGGAATTTTCCAGGCCACAGGATATGCAAAGGGTGATAGAAAGAGGAAGGGTGTTAGAAATAGGGAAGACTCAACCTAACTTTGCATTTTTGTGTTCATGGAATGAACAAGGATAGAGTTTGCAAGACAATAGTGTGAATTGATTTTGTTGACACCTGAACTGAAAGCGATTAGCGGTTGCTGACGAAGGAAATTCCCTCAAACAGTTGTCCAAAAACAAACATAGCCGCAAAAGTTTCTCTGAAACCCAGGTAGCTAGCGCGCTCGTTGTGCATTCCAGAAATTGTTTTTAAGTGCTTTAGTGAGTATAAATCGAAAGAAGAAGGATATATCTACATATCTGCCTCGGGCATTTTATTTTTTTGGTTCAAAAGCCAAGCAGTAAACGTTTTAGTCACCCTCAAAAAATGGGAGAATTGAATCGCCTGTCAATCCACTTGTGAACCAAAGAAATAAAATGCCCGAGGTAGATATATCCTTGGGCTTTCGATCTATACTCATGTTTGCTCTAGAAACAATTTCTGGAATGCACAACGAGTGAGCTAGCTACCTGGGTTTCAGAGAAACCTTTGCAGCTTTGCTTGTTTTGAATTTCTTGTTGAGAGAATTTCCTTTGTCTGTGAAAGCTAATCGCTTTGAATTACGGTATTACGGTGTCAATCAAAAGCAACTCATGCTATTGTCTTGCAAAACCTGTTTCTTGCTCATGCAATACGATTTTCCCAACTGATGATATGATATAACACTAAAGATGGCAGCGAGGAGCATAGCGAAGATGCATAAGAGCCATCATCACCCAGGGTCCTTTGCAGGCACGCTGCGATTTCAGACTGTCTGGAAATCAAATTCTGTCTCAGCAGAAGATATGGGTCGACACTGCGAAGCAGAACCGATACCAAAGCCAACAGACAATAACGCCAAAGGTGGCGATGAAAAACTTTTTACCAATATGCATTGCGTTCGAATAACGAATCTTTAGTCATTCTATAGACTGATTTTATGGCCGTAGTTATCTCTATTGAAAGACTGCCGGACGCTCCTAACTACTAACTAACAGCCGGACGCTCCAGTATGAGCGGTCTCGGTTAGGTGGAGTAGTCTCGTTTCGAAAAGCGATTATTGGGACTTATCGCGATTAGTCTAGCCATTCTATAGGAATTCCATTCAAGAACGCAGTGCATCTTGGTTTAAAGTTCCTCGCCGCCATCTTTAGCGTAATCGTCTATTAAAGCCAAACTCTTCCATCAATTCAAGGGTGTTAGGACACGGATGTTTTGATTACGTATTTATTTACCTTGTTTTGATCTTTGTCTTGTTTTCATCTCTGTTTCATCTCCAACTGATGTGTGCAACTGAACGTGGGGTTTTATACCCAAATCCCTCGTGTTATTTGAATATATCTTCCTTGTATTCCTGTGTCTTAGCCGGTTTGAAACCTTTCTTCTGCGAATGCGCACTAAGGCACAGGTATACAAGGAAGATAGATTCAAATAACACGAGGGATTTGGGCCTAAAACCCACGTTCAGTTCCACACATCAGTTGGAGATGAAACAGAGAAGAAAACAAGACAAAGATCAAAACAAGGTACATAAAAATACGTAATCAAAGCATCCGTGTCCTAACACCCTTGATAAATTCAACAACTAGGGTGTGGATCGCTTTGGCTAAGTGTGCTTTTCACATAATCTGAAATTACAGCTTGCCCGCAAAGGATTCTGGGTAATAATGGCTCTTTAAAAATCGCTTTCCTGTTTAGTCATAAGCAGCCTGCATGATGTCATCAACAATTTTAGTAAACAAACGGGTAATCTCGGTGCAGAAAATTTATCAGAATAATTTGTCAGATTTAAAACAAGTTTGGATATTGTAAAGTTGGTTGAAATGTCTCTTCAGAACATATTTTTTGATTGATGGGACACCTTTACCACACCCGGTATCATCAATGAATGAGGGGCAAAGAAATTCAGACGAAATCCCGCCATGAGAATCTTAGTTCAACTTGAAATTAGAATTTTATAGATTTTATAATTTATTTTAGTTTTTTTAAAGAATTTATATGAGTTATGTTAGTTTAATTGAAAAATAAAATGCTTCACGAAATGAGTGGTGGATTATAACAATTGCATTCCCAATGGGCTTGGTTTTTAAGCCTTGGATATGGGGGTACATCAACACATAAAACCTGTGCAAATTAGCATAGGTTCCAAATCTTTAACTCAGCGTAAAAAGGTGGGTGTAAAATTCAATGACCTATTTCTTCTGATTGAATGGCTTGAAAGAAACTTTAGATACTTATCTATAATTCTACCGTTGGACTCTGCAGAAATCTTGAATATTTTTTGAAATTACAGCGTATTCTATATTCCAACTGATTTGAGGATGTGACGTCATCAAATTTCTAAATCATAAACCAGAAGAGTGATAGACTTTTGATTGATACCATATTGTTGACATTCATAAACTATGGGTTTCTTCGGAATTAATTCATGTTGTGTCAAACAGTTTAGAAATTATGATGGTTTTAAGTTTTTTTGAAAATTTTTCTTGAATTCTTGAAAAAGAAGAACAACATTTTAATTCTGAAAATATTGAAGATTTCAGAAAAATCCAACGGTAGAATTATAGATAAATAGCTAAAGTTTCTTTCAAGTAATTCAGTTCAAAGAAATAGGTCAATCAATTTCACACCAGCCTTTTTAAAGATTTGGAACCTATGCTGTGCAAATTCAGTGAAGCCCTCTTTATAGAAACCTTAAAATTTATCTTTTTCTCGTACGCTTTCTCGAAGAATTATCAACTTTCAACAAAGGTTTGAAATGAAGCAAAATACACCACAAGTTTGTTGAGCAAACCACAGAATTTTTGATCAACAAAATAACTTTGCAAATGCATGAAATCGACATAGACGAACGATATATTTCAAATTCAATTCACGAGATTGTCAACAGAAACTTCGATGCAAACAGATGAAAATATAAGCGATAATCCCATTCAAAATCTCCAATGACGAGTCGCTGCTTAACCTAAGCACTTTCCACAAAATTCGGTCAAAATGTCGCGCGCAGCATCACGTCCAATTTCAACTAGCAATTGGTCCTTTAAGATCTGTTTCACTCACTTCGTCAAAAAGAGCCTTAAAGGCTAAATTTTGATATTATTATAATGCATTGCACTATTGCAATTCTAATATGAATGTATTTAGTAATCATTTTATGGTGTATGTGAATATAATATGAATTAGATAAATAAGAAATAAGAAGTTTCTGCATCTTCTACTCCATAGCCTGCGTGCAGACTCTATTGATTTCTTTTCATTTCAGAGAAGTTCTCCTCCAGTAGAGGAGGAGAACTACTGAAGGATCTACTGGAGGAGAACCTCTCTGAAAAGAAATCAGTAGAGTCTGCACGCAGGCCACTACTCCACAGATAATAAAACCCGCCACTCTAATCAAAAATTTCAGAGGCTCAAGCTGCTCGGTATCCCGCGGGAGGCACTAGGCCTAACAATGTAAGGAGTGTGCCATTAGGGTAAAGAGATTCTTATCCTGTGAAGGAGCACTTTTTCAAATTGATTACCCTGCCTGGGAGCAAATCAGCGAAAATACAAACGAATTTGCAAATTTCCAAATAAAATCACGTAAGAGAGCACTAATAAAAATAATTGTGCACCCTTTCGGGAGCACCATGGGAAAATAACATAATAATAACAAAATAGGCCTGCCAAAAGTTCTTCTTGAAGATGTTTATTCAAAATGAAAGTTTACAACTCTTTAAAAAACCATGCGTAAAGATTTTACGCTCGTTCTCGGCTACTCTTAACACTTAATAAATTTTGCAACTTTTTGCAATGTTTATGCAAATACTTTTTGCAATATTTTAGCCCTCTTTCTCTGATCTATTTCCTCTAGGTTTGACGCATTAACACAGCCTATTTTCTCTGTAGTCTACCATCTTTTTAATGGCAAATTCAAAAATCTAAACAATGACACTACAACCGTAGGTAACATTCTAACAAAAATTACGCTTTTAAGGTGTCCAGATCGCTTTTAAGGTGTCTAGTTATAAGTCATGTACTTGGGCGTTGCACTGAATTTCGCGTAAGCTTTGATGACTTTTTGGATGGCGTCGAGGTAATCCTTCTCTGTTGCAACCTGCAATTGTAAGCAATATGAGATAAAACGCTGCCTTGATGAGCATAGGTTCCAAATCTTTAACTCGGCATAAAAAGGTGGGTGTAAAATTCAATGACCTGTTTTTTCTGATTGAATGGCTTAAGAGAAACTTTAGGTATTTATCTGTAATTCTACCGTTGGACTTTCCAGAAATTTTGAATATTTTTCAAAATTACAGCGTATTTTCCATTCCAGCTCATTTTAGGATGTGACGTCATCAAATTTCTAAATCATAAACCAGATGAGTGACAGATTTTTGCTTGATATCATATTGTAGGCATCCATAAACCATAGTTCTCTTCGAGATTACTTCATGTTGCGTCACACGGTTTAGAAATTACGATGGTTTTAAGTTTTTTGGAAAATTTTTCTTGAATTCTTGAAAAAGAAGAAAGACCCTCTAATTCTGAAAATATTAAAGATTTCAGCGAAGTCCAACGGTAGAATTATAGAGAAATAGATAAAGTTTCTTTGAAGTCATTCAGTTTAAAGAAATAGGTCACTCAATTTTACACCAGCCTTTTTAAAGATTTGGAACCTATGCTGCCTTGATGTATCTCTATCTGCATCTGTACATTACTTAGCTACCACTCACTAACGAGCATTTACGATAAGGGTGTTGTTTGTTGTGGATTTCTGATTTCCACTGAATGAATCAATTCATGTGAAGTGAGCTTTCTCAACCTTGAGCATGAGCACAATTTTACAAAAAGATTGTCGATGACAAATGAAGTTTGATTACTTGCAAAAAGTTTATATTTCCACGAAGTTAGATCTCCAGCTTTAGGATAAACTAGGACCCTTGGACATTTTAAAATCTTCAGTAAATGAAGCCATTCAATTCAAATAAAAAAGTAATACAATCTTACGCTACCATCCTTTTCTTTATTTGTAACTTGTTATCTAGTCTTGCTATTCAGTCTTAGATAATTTTGTCTTTGAGCAACTTCCACGAAACCATTTTTTTCTGCTGAATGAGTACAAAGACTATCCCAGTTGGGAAGGATCTTGCTCTATGGATATCAACAACATAATATTGGCAAATTTCTCATTTAAAGGGGCCTGTGCAACGTTAGTGCTTTGCGCGGGCTCAGTGCTTCGTGGGAAGCCTCGCGGAAGCACGGTGGGAAACAAGTTTGTCCTACGTGCACATCACCATCATTACCGTTTCTTTGATGCTATCAGCATGTTTGTTAGTCATTGTTTCACTTTTCAACTATGCACTGCGCGTACACGAACCTGTGAAGCACATGTGATAACTCTGCAACGACTACAGAGCAAATTCGTTGTTTGAAATTCTCACGCCACTACGTCAGAAACTTCGGACTTCAGTACTTCAGCCTTGTCCAGAATTCATTCATAGACTTGTTACGGTACAAGGCATGTTGGGGGTCGCCACGACTTGGTCTTCCAACTTTATTCTCTGCCATACACGTTGGTTCAGGAGAGGAAAAGCTTCCATCTCGCGAGAAGTTCCTGCCTCGAGTTAGCCATCTTAATTTCTGATTATCAGAAATTATCAATCACAGGGAACCAGGGCATATTTGCGGTCGCAAAGCAGTGACGTTGCACAGGGCCCTTTAATGGTGGTCATCTGTTTGAAGGTTTCTTGAAGGGGCTTTCTCGACAAAATCCCTCATAATTTCAGAACGGAGTGCACGGTTTCAGTCAGGTAAATTATAAAATGGATTTGAACATGTCCAGCAATAATGATATGCTTACCAACATCATCGTCTTGATATTCTGGGAGCTGTGGCCTTTCAAACCGGATTGCTTTTTTATTTACTCACCCGGTATATCATCACACAAACAATAGTTGGTATATCCGGTATATCATCACACATATCATCACACATACAGTAGAATTAAGAAATATACCGGGTGACTCAAAAGAGATGTCCCCTTGTTCGAAAAATCACTGCAGCAAATTTATCTGCGCTATAATAATCAGAATTTATTTTCATAATAGCTTTAAGATTGAAGCATTTTTTGCATCCCTTTATTGGTAGTTTTCAAGATAGCAGTGCTGTGGCAAATTCGAGAAATTCAAAAAATTAGTTTAGCGTAACTTCCAGAAAATGGCCTAAAGCGCATGATCAAAGGCATCTCGAAATAAAAGAAACATAACCTGTCAGTTTTACTATTTTAAATAATACTTTTCAGAGCAATAAATAAGATACCAATTTCAGTTTCCGTCTCAGTTTCAGTCCGTCATTTGATTAGCTATGCTAATTCTCAAAAGGATTTCTAATAAATTTCAAACGACCTGGATGTTACGCAATGTCCTTGTTTTTTGTTTCATGTTATGGCCTTGAGGTAGTCGTGCCACTTCGCTCCTCTTGGTATCGTCTCGGTAGTGTCGTATAGTTGTAATTAGAGAGTATAGTAGGAGGTATCATTGTATTCTAAATTTTTATCTTGAATATAAAAAAAATGTTACGCAATCTTGTGTTTTAGGCCATTTTCCAGCTCTTCTACAAGACTGATTTTTTAACTATTTCAATTTACCAAGAGACTACTACTTTGAAAATTACCCCACAAATACAAGGAATACTTCAATCTTTTCGTTATTAGAGAAAACAATCCCTATAATCATCGTGCAACCATTTTTACTGCAATGATTTTTCAAACAGAGGGACATTTTTTATGCGTCACCTGGTATTTTACTTACTTTTCTCCTTGATCTGATTGCAAACATACCAGCTTCTGTACAAACACTACGAATTTCAGCACCTATGATATCAAAGATACACATCAGTAAAATTGTGCTTTCATGGAAAATTAGCGCCATTATTGTTTCAAAGAGTGTTCAAGGCTTCTGCCAGTTTTCTGAGACCTTTAGATTTTGGAGATTTGTGAGGTTTTTTGCAGATTTAAACACGTAGATTTTGATTATAAATATAACATATAGCCTTGAATATAATAATAGACGGTTCGGGCATAACCCTTCATCATTAATAACGAAACAGAGTACGTTAAGGTCGTTAGAATAGAACAAGAACAATTGATAGAACAGGTGATAAGTGGAATGCAGAATAGAACGCGACGCAAGAATGCGACGCAAGCGAAGGAGTAAAAGATTCGAAGAGAGATACTACTACAAAGTGAAATTAACACAGATTCTAGGATAAAAATGAAAACCGTTTGTTGAGTCCATGCAGATTTGTTGGACTTTTGAAGATTTTCAAAGATTCTCGAACTTTTGCAAGATTTTTCGAGATTTTGCAGCATATTTGAGGACTTCAAGGTTTTTGGGATTTTCAAAACGTTTCAAACATTATTTGAGTGCTCTTCTTATTTGTCGGGGAGAGTTTTCCAGGATATTTTTGATATTCTCGAAGATTCTTTGGATTTTGTCGGATTTTTAAGACATATTTTTGGAAGATTTTTCAGACAAATTTTGGGATTTTAAAGTAAGTTTACGAGAGTTTAATAGCTGATCTGTTCCTGAAACTGGGAGCGAGCGTAAAAATCCTCAGTTAAGAGCACCTCTTTTCAAAATGCTGTAATCTTATAAAAGAAACAACTGAAGACAATCTTTAATAGTAAAAACCTACCTGTGCTGTTAGGACACAGCCGAGCCAAAAGTTCATATCGAATGTCTCTTTCTACGCTCATAGATCTTGCATGAATTTTGAATATATGTGTACGACCCTAAAAAGGAAATTGACACGATGAAATGGTCTTTGGTCAGTCAGGGGAGGGATAAAACTTTTATTTTATTAAAAAATGTTGACTTCGACCGAATTCGTTCAATGGTTATGGGCGGGCGATAAAGCTGTCCTACTTACAATTAAAATTCTTAAAAATGAAATTGTTCTTTCAAGCGAAGATTTCTCGCTTACGATACCCTCTTTAAACGCAACCGTTTTTTGGACTTGCTTGTTCTATCGTATTGCAGCTTGAAAATATATCATATCAGAGATATAGACGAAGTTTTAGTGGAAACATCTTCCCATGCAAAAATTCAACAACCTTCGAAAAAGGCTCCATAATTTTGACCCTAAAGATTTCGAGTCCCTTGTTCGCGGAAACTGTGTTTCTGCTTTGCGTCTCTTCTTCCTCTATTTGCATGGGTATTGCACTCAGAAATCTAGAAGAATGGTATCTGAGCCTCTGAAAGAAATCGCCCCATTAGGTCCTCTTTCGCCAATAATAAACTGTCGGTTGCCCCCCTCCCAAATTCTCGCACACAGTTTCTTACTCCAAAACCTTCATTCCTAGGACTTCTGCCCTTTGGAACGACCTCCCTGGTTCAGTTTTCCCTCAACATACAATTTACAAACTTTCAAACGCTCAATAAACTCCCCTCTCCCCTCCTCTCTCTGCTAAACCTTTGCTTTCTTCAAATCCCTAGGGTATTCCTATAACTCGAGTTACCACTCCTCAAAATAACAAAATCTTCAAGCCAAAACTACTGTACTCCTGAGGCTTGAAACATACAAACCTCGAGATCAGGAAGGCCGAATTCTACTTTTCTGTCCATCCGACCAGGTCTCATCAGAGCTGGATCAAGTGTATCAGGTCTGAAAAGAAAGAGTACGGTAGCAATTGAAAATAACGAACCAGATAGATCCAGATGAATGTCTTATGTGGGGTTCTACCGGGTGCACCAAAATAAACTATGCACGTATGACAGACCACAATAAATCGTACACTGGACAGATCTGAAGATTCATGACTTAAAAAGCCTGAATTAAATTCTAGGATTTTTTGCAAATTTTTCTGCTTTCAGTTTTTAGAGCAAGACGCGCGTTTCCTAAAAGTTTCGTTTTCAAAACACTGAAAACGATTAAAACACGTTGATCAAATTTTCTAAAGAATCGACAGGAATGGACAAAGAGAAAACTTGTTCGTGGTGCTTTGGGATAATTAATGGATACAACGACGAAGGAGGTTCAATATTTGAAGGGTAGAGAGTTGTAAACCATCGCTTCAGGAGGAGTGGTGGGCAGCTCTTGCAGCATCTCACGACTTGCTGAAGAAGAAAGCCCAGGTCATATTCTTTGTTTTTGCATGGTATGAATTCCTTTGGGGAATATTGATTGGATGGGAATATCCCAAAGGGAGTTTGGAGACCCGTGGATTCTAGCTCCTGTTCAATTTCAGAGATTTAAATCCGGTGAGAATAGTTACTAATCCCATATTTCATGAGAGTAAGGAAAATGCTTCACTTGTTGCATCAACTGAACAGAATAACAAAGGCATGCATGACAAACCTATTTGTAGCCATTAAAACTTTGATGTTTCCTCTAGGATCGAATCCATCCAGCTGGTTAATCAATTCTAACATAGTTCTTTGAACTTCATTGTCACCGCCAGCACCATCGTCGAATCTAGCACCTGAAAAAGAAAATTCCCAGCTGAACTTATCACACCTTGCACAGCACAGGACAAAGCATCTTACGAAAATTTCACAAGGTCATCAAACATTCTATGGATCAGTTTGGTGTTGTTTTAACTTGTGGTTTTCACATATATCTGATGCTGAAGAATACCAAGAAAATGAAACTGCTGATTACCAAAGCCTATATCTATTTCGTCTCTCCATTCAATTAGCTTAATTTTCTTTAGATATATGAAGCAAGAAACAAAATTTCATATAAACTGCAAGATAGCATGTTGCATAAACCTATAATCTTAGCTTTATTCTATTTTGTTCATTAAAGCAACATCAACGAACGCAATATGGAAGCAAAATTAAAGCAACAATTGGAGCAACATTAATTCAACATTAAAGCAGCATTGAAGCAACATTAACGCAACATCGACACAACATTGAAACAACATCAAAGCAACAAATCAATAACGAACCTCCAACGGCATCAATTTCGTCAAAAAATATAATGCAAGCTTTTTTAGACCGTGCCATCTCAAAGAGCTCTCTAACCATTCTTGCACCCTATGGTAGAAAATAAAATCATTATCAGAATGATTATCAAAAGACTAAAGTGTGAGAACACCAATTTCACGTGAAAAGAGCTACTTTCTACCGGGTGACCCAAAAACAAAGTACTCCTGTCTAAAAGATTACCAAACTCTGATAACAGGGCCGACGGGGGAGAGAACCCAACTATAGCAAACAAACAAAGCTTTCTTTGATACGCACCTCTCCTACATATTTCTGAACAAGCTCTGATCCGATGACTC
Organism: Aurelia coerulea; assembly: GCA_039566865.1. Classification (NCBI taxonomy): domain Eukaryota; kingdom Metazoa; phylum Cnidaria; class Scyphozoa; order Semaeostomeae; family Ulmaridae; genus Aurelia; species Aurelia coerulea. The sequence continues at coordinate 16,206,379 of CM076962.1, forward strand.
TGATAAAACAAGCATCAGTTCTGTTTGCAACTGCTCTTGCGCATAAAGTTTTTCCAGTTCCCGGGGGCCCAAATAACAGAATTCCTTTGGGAGGATCAATACCAAGATTGACAAATCTTTCAGGCTGTTGAAGCAAGAGGAGAGATATAATACATTTAAGCTAAAGTGTTCATGATATGAGGATATCATACTATGTACACAACAACAACTACAATACCAGCGGGATAATAAGGTCACATGACTATTTACAATATTACAGGCGCAGTTTCTAATCAAAATCATAACAAAATTAAATGCAAAAATAGTTAAGCAACATAAAAGGAATATCTATGGTAACGTCTAAAATTTGATACAAATTAGGGGATTAACAGAAAAGGGGTTTCTTTAAAATTGTGTCTTGGAAGAAGGGAGGAGCTTATTAGAGAGGGGGCTTAATGGAGAGAGGGGACTAAAAGAGCTTTTACGGTTATTGAACCTTCGTATTAAAATGTTTAAAAATATCGATTGGTCCAGATTCTTTTGTAGAACAAATACAGTAGAAGGTCAGTTGCAACTGTAGCTCTAAACAACGCAGCAAATGAGCTCTTGCATCAGATAAAGCTTCACAAAAGTTTCATATGTTTAGGCTCTGGTACCCAGGGTAAGCAAACAGTAAAATATTCAAAACGACTACGATTCAGCTTGTGAAAACGATTTATGATATGGTAAACAATCTAGACAACACAGCAAATGAGCTCTTGCTTCCGATACAACTTCACTAAAGTTTCATTCCGTTATAGCAAACACTACCCTGGGTACAAGAGCCTAATGTTTAGGCTCTGGTACCCAGGGTAAGCAAACAGCACAATATTCAAAACGACTACGATTCAGCTTGTGAAAACGATTTATGATATGGTAAACAATCTAGACAACACAGCAAATGAGCTCTTGCTTCCGATACAACTTCACTAAAGTTTCATTCCGTTATAGCAAACACTACCCTGGGTACAAGAGCCTAATGTTTAGGCTCTGGTACCCAGGGTAAGCAAACAGTAAAATATTCAAAACGACTACGATTCAGCTTGTGAAAACGATTTATGATATGGTAAACAATCTAGACAACACAGCAAATGAGCTCCATCAGATAAAACTTCACAAAAGTTTCATCACGATATAGCAAACACTAGAGTGTTCAAAACGATAACGATTCACCCAGTGAAAAACGATTTATGATATGGTAAACAATCTACACAAGGTTAGGTACCATCCAAATTGATTGGTTAACTTTTGGCTCAAATCTAATGAATCAATAGCAGCAAGTTGTGGAAAAACAGGGCTTCGTCTCCAAATTTCGGTCGAAACGGTGATTTTGACGTTTATTGATGGGCAATATCACACAGATGTTTACCTGTTTTTTTTCGAAAATGACAGCATCATTTTGAAGATAAATCTTTGTACTTTACAGGGGAAAAAACCAAAAATTCATATCTTTCACGATTGCTTGGATAAGTGGATTTCAGCATGCACTTTTCGTTGGCTTTGGTGAAGTTTCATAACAAACTGAGAAAACAATTGAGAACAATGAACGCGTGCAGTGTTTACAGATTTGTTTACAATTTGGCGATGGAGCCCCTTTAAATACTGGCACTTGGATATTGTGAAAATATTTTACTAACTTTATGTCAAAAATATGAGGTGCCGAGTGTTTTGGTTATCAAAAACTAACATTCACACCAGTACAACAAAGATGATGCCAAAGCTCATGAAGACCACTAAGCTAACCATTTATGGACCATATGGTACAAAAATTCGAGACTTACATGCAGTAAAGGTGTTTCAACAACTTCTCTTAATTTGTCAATTTGTTCCTTGCAGCCTCCTACATCTGAATAAGTGACATCTGGCTTTTCTTCAACCTAGAGATGCAAAAACAAGCAATTGCAATAAGCAAATAATGTAGCTTGGCACTGTTAAAAAGACTGCAGGAGTTGCATAGCAAGGGATGTTCTGGTATGGCTTTATAGCTCTGGGCAGTTTTTAACATAAGGATTTCCCAATTTAAGCCACCTATCCGTCATATGTCTCACACAGAAAGATACATACACGTGTATTTCAATTTTCTCGCAAGTTACAATAAGTAGATTTTCAAACAAATATGGAAGATTTTCAATCCCATGCCAATAAATATGCAAATAATATCCATTCTCAATTATCCATGAAAAATTTACCTTGCATGCAGCCTGGACAATCCTAAAGTTTTCTTTAGGATTGTTGAGGATGCATGCAGGCTATGAAAAATTGTACTTTCTTTATTTTCCTGTACGAGAAGTTTCCTCATGACTTGATCAAGTGTTTTACGCCTTCCCAGGCATTTTCAACAATTAAATTTTTGGCAAGTCAAATTTACCTATATTTTCAGTGCTCATAAAAACGGGAGAAGAATAATTACAACAATATTTCAATTTCTTGGCTATCAAGCAAAATTTAGATTTTTCAAATCCATGAAGTATTTCTGTTGCAATGAACTTTCAAAGTGGGCACATCATTTGGCTCACCCAGTAGTAAATCAAAGAATTTTCTTAAAAAAGTGTCCAAAAAATTTCATGCGCCCTCACATTTCATGATGCCTTTAGCGCCCTCTTTGCAAGTTGCCCCCTTTCAACTTCGGGCTGCATCTGCCCCTGCCTGTCGATGTTCGAAGGACAGAAGACATTTTTCAGATTTCAGTTTGAATCATGTTTAGAATCTGTTTAATTGTGAGTCCTTGTATGAGAAAAAATAAAACATTGAACAAATACTGCACAAAGAATCACATTGTTAATCTAATTCAGACTACAGTATCATTATTCAAAATAATAGACTACGTACCTGCATCATAGTGACAGTTGGATCAATTTTTGGTGGTAATGGAATATGAATCTGATATTTATTTCTATCAACACCAACTCTCATCCCTTCTTCAATATCTGTTGGTGCAACTTGATCGCCCAGATCAACAACAAATTTTGCAAACTGTTTCACATTGATAATGTATTTTGGATCATCTGAATCAGCATTGATTATTTTTGTGCATCTTGCAACCTGTTGGCATGAAAAGAAAACACATTGCAGAACATTGTAAAAGTAGCATAGGTTCCAAATCTTTAAAAAGGCTGGTGTAAAATTGAGTGATCTATTTCTTTGAACTGAATGACTTCAAAGCAACTTTAGCTATTTCTCGATAATTCTACCGTTGGACTTTTCTGAAATCTTTTAATATTTTCAGGATTAGAGTGTTTTTCTTCTTTTTCAAGAATTCAAGAACAATTTTTAAAAAAACTTAAAACCATCGAAATTTCTAAACTGTTAGACGCAACATGAAATAATTTCGAAGGGAACTATGCTTTATGGATGCCTACAATATGGCATCAAGCAAAAGTCTGTCACTCATCTGGTTTATGATTTAGAAATTTGATGACGTCACATCCTAAAATGAGCTGGAATGTAAAATACGCTGTAATACTCAAAATATTCAAAATTTCTGGAAAGTCCAACGGTACAATTATAGATAAGTATCTAAAGTTTCTTTCAAGCCATTCAATCAGTAGAAATAGGTCATTGAATTTTACACCCACCTTTTTACGCCGAGTTAAAGATTTAATTGATTGCCCCCAGGACCAAAGATGGCAATGTCCAATGGAAATGTTCTCTTCAAAATCTACCTTGCTTGTTGCTTGCAGCATGTTTCTCAAGCTATTTTAAATATTTTTAAATTCTTCTAATGATTTGCTGTGGCTTCGTTGTTGAACACTGCTTTGACAAGAATGGTTTAAAAGTGATAAGACTGTCACCTGCAACGGCTGATCAGAATGAAGAGTTTGTTTATCTGCAGCTAAATCCCATAAAGCAGGTGCAGCAAGTCCTGTGTCAGATTCTTTGATGCCTGTAGGAAGAAAGAATTTTATCAGGGCTGAAGTGAAAGGGGGCTGGGGGCTGGGGGTGGAGCTCCCACCCAGAACGCAATTTTGTCAGAAATTTTACCATCCCATCAGATTTTTTGGGATTTACAGTTCCACCTTTAGAAGGTTTTGTTGGAGAAATGATGCTTTGCACATGATGGCAGGCCTGGGAATGTTCAAGGATAAATTATCACATGAATTTTGAATCGTCAGCACTATTTTGCTCGATATTCATCTCCTGTATTTTTGAAGGTTACAAGGTTGGATTGCAAAATGATTCTGTACTTCAGCTATCAAAGGTGCACATCATTCATTTCATGCATAATTGTAACTTATGCTCCTACAACTTGTATTGGTGCCGTTGTTGATTTTGTTGTTGAAAAATTTTGGTTCTTCGCCCCCCTGAGAATTCATGACTGGTAGCATATCAAGACTGGATTTTGAGGTTAGACCTTGCTTACAGCTACACAGTCAATATCAGATGTTCTTGATCTTTGTGATATTTTTAGATCTAGGTCAAAATAACTTCAAGCCAATTGAAGAGTGATAAATGAATGAGAAATCAGTCTGATAATCATACATTTAAGTTTAGTTTCATCTTAAAATTTAAGTTTTATATCAGTTCAGTGCGTATGCAAGGCAAATTTCAAGACATAACACCTTTAAAATAGAAAACAGTGTTCACACATACCTGCGAGTTCATCAACTTTCTTGAGAATTGATGAGATATCATCTTCAACCTTTTTTATTGATCTATTGTATGATCCAGCTCCCTAGAAGAATTATTATTATTACTATAGTTACAGTAGGCAAACATACAAATAGCTATAATATACTGTAAGCTAATTTACGCCTACTATGTAACAAAGTAAAAGGAAATTGAAATAAAATACAATTGTACAAAATAATTAGCTACCAATATACTGTATGTACAGATTTTTACAATGCTCAAAAATTTGTCCAATGTTTTTTTCCTTTTTCTTTTGTGCTATTGACAACGAAACAAAATTATCTGTTCAAGAACACAGCCTGAGCCACAAAATGTCTGCATATTCCACTGGTGGAAAAAAATATTTGCCTTCCTGCGAAGCAATGTCCAACTAAAATTCTTCCTTTCGTTCTTTTATCAATTCTCTTCCTGCCAGATTTCAGCTTTCAACCCATTGCAAAACACCCTTTTCAGTTTCGTTGGCATGGTTAGAGTCATTCCTTCCTTTACTATTTACAGTTTCAATCTTTATTTTCTCTGTCATCCTATCTTCTTTCCATCCTTCATTCTTCTCCTTCTCCTCTTTCTGTCTTTCCTTTTTCCTTTCATTCTTTCGTTCCTCCCTTTCTCGTTTCCTTTCTTTTTTCCCTCTGTTCCGCTATCTATCTTTCCTCCCCGTTTCTTCCTTCCAGACAAAAAGCTTCCTGCGAAGCTGCTTCGTGGCTTCGCACATTTTTTCCACCTCTGGTATATTCTACAATTACATTCCTCTCCCCTCCAGGTTTTGAGTTTGCTTTTGAAATTAGAGAGAGTATCTGACTGTTTTAGTTCATTGGGAAGTGTCTGCCATAACCTACACCCAAGAAACGATATCATCTCTAAGCCATAGCTCGTACGTACTTACTGTAGTACTGTACATGCTTGTGGCAAGGATAGGTTATGGCTGAAATGATTGAAATGAAACACTAGATTGCGGTAAACTTAATAAACCTATCTTTTGCATGATTTTAATTCAAACCAGATTAACCCTTTCTTCAAACAGATTTAATCTGGTGCACACTTTAAACTTAGGCTGTACCTGTAGCAATGAAATTCAGGTCTAATATTTTACAACTGAGGTTAGTCTAACACTTTCAAAGCAAAAGAAATCCCTGTATTGCGTGACATTTATCTAATAGGTGTACTATGACTTACATAGGTTTTCAGCACTGCAATGTCTCCTTCATCAAGAGCTGCACATGAAAGAGAGAAAATGTCAAGCAAAGAAAAATAATTTTGGAATGCTTTATGCGCAGAAACAATTTTAAATTGTAAACCAGGCTGAAAACAAGCTTTGCCAAGTACTGTTATTTACGTTTAAGATATTCATGCATAGTACATGCATTGAAACGAAAGAGAAACGTAAATGAAAGTACTATATTTTTGAGAAATCTTTATTAATTTTATATAGTTATCTGGGAGGCTCATGATTTATTGTGCATACAAGCTATTGTATCTGCATATGGAGCATCTCCAGTTTTCACAAAATGCCTTATTCTCATTTTTGACACAAGGTTGAGTCAGATCTGTGTGGTGATTTCACAAAGAAAGAATCTGTCTACTGTAAAAGCACTATTAAGCCCCCCCCCCCCACCACTTATATCAAATTCCAGAGGTTACCAAAGATTTTCCATTTATTTAGCTAATTACGTTTGCCTTTTAATTTTGATATGGTTTGAGACAAAACTGTGTCAAATTAGACATGTATTTGGCTTGTAAAATTGTATGCTTAAACAGTATCCAAAATTAAATAATCCCCTGAGGGCTTAATAGAGCCTTTAAGGTATTGCTTTGAGCAATCAAATCATCTTAAGCCTCATTGGAAGAAAACCTTGCAGTTGAGTCAGGCACAAATCACTCACTAATAAGTTTGATCATTTGACATCAATGTAAGGACATAGAGTTTGAGCTGATAGATCCACATTACTGACTGGAAGAGTTTGCCATGGACATGCAAAGATCTGGCCAGTGCATAATGAAATCAACGAGAGTTTCTATATCATTCTTTTACATCTCTCTTTTGCTCCATACACTTTAATTGGACAAAGTCTAAACATTGGAAAAGCTTAAACAGCTGTTTTGAAATGTTAACGGGGTCAATCAAGAAGGGAAACATGTTATAAACATTAACATAGTCATTGAACCTTTATTATATATCTTCTGCCAGCTCTCGAGCTACTTTATGCTTAAATAATTGCTTGGCTGGTCTGATGGATGGCCTTAGCTTGATGCTTAACTTGGCCTAAATTCAAAACACCAAGTTTTGGTGACTTTTCAAAACATTCTGATCTTACCCTCGATCTTTTCTTCTTTCTCTTCAGTCTTCTTGACCTTTCTTTGAGCATCTCCAAGGTAATCAGGCATGATTTTCTTCAATTTCTTGGACAATAATCTATTTCTTTTCAGGTATACAACAAAACTGATCACCCTTCGTGGTGGATGAAAGTGAATTCTACTGTCAGCGCTGCTGCGAAGGAGAAAGCCTCATATCACAACGAGCCTCTTTTGGGAAGTTGAAACCTCGTAATCCTGTCTCCAAGGCAACAAGGTCACTGATTTGTTTAGAGTTGTCAAGGAAAAGCAAAGAAAAGATCAAGAATGCTAAGAAACATTCAAACAATTTTACAGCAAGTTCAAGCACAGTTGGAGAGAAGAAAACATGGAATTAAACAAGTGGCATTTACCTGGCTGGCGTATAGAACAGAGATATAATAATCGTGTGCTTGTTGGCAACTGGAATGAGGAGCATCGAGAGGTATGAAGCGCGGATTTAGAACAACTCAAAAAAGATTTCTGCATGCAGACAGATCACACAGAAGAGCATAGGCCGAGGCCTATAGATGGCTAATGTATTTGAGGCCTAAAACTTTATTATGAAATTGTATGTAGTGGAATTTGAATTATATGAACCGAAGTAATGTCTAAAAATTGGAACGGCTTGAAAAAATTTTGTTTTGACATGTTCACGAGGCCCTCGTCTGATCTGTGATCTGATAATTTTATTCGTAAGAAAATTTCAGTACTACTGACCTAAATTCTTAGTTTGGGACAAATGCACTTTGGCGGACACAGTTTCCAAGGAAAACAGAGATTGAATTGTATTGTTAGAACTAACTGCTGATTGGCTTTCTAAACAATAGTGATGTAAATCCTATCATCTGATTGGATAATGCAAGATTCGAACGTAATTTGACTAATTCGCAATTACTGGAGAACGTCAACATGACTTAAATATGGCCTAAAACTGCAGCAGGAACCGGCAATCAATGAATTTGTTTCGCTGCAAATTTTTGGGGGCTGCCGCCCCGAAGCCCCCGCTGGTTCAATAGGTATACTTTAGTCTTAGTAATGGTACATTTTCCATCCAAAATCGGTACAAAATTCACACACGGAGAAATGTTAAAAGTGTGTCCGCTAAAGTGCAAACTAGCCCTTAGTTTCTCATAAAATGATATGTGCAACGCACTTGTCATGAAAACACTCTAGGCCTGATGATCTTTGTTGATGTGGTAAAAAAATGTTGATTGTGGCTTGGCTCATTTTTCCTCTCCCCGTTTTTTCCGCGAGAGAGACTTGTAGCATCAAGTCCACTTGGCTCATCAAGAATGCTATTTTTTGGTATCTTCTTGTTTTTGAAGATGGCATTTCAAAAACAAAGCAGTTATTGAACAAAGACCAGATCGCTTTTCATTTTGAAAGATCTTTTGTTAGTTACCCTTCAATTGACTGTGAAATTCTTCTTTCAGTTCAAGCGGGGAAACTGGAAATCAAACAGCACCCAAAGAATAGATTTTAAAAAGTATGATGGCTGTTCTCCTGATGACCAAAGCAGGCAAGCTTTTGCATTGAGAACCGATGTACGTACTGTAGTACTTATTTATCTTCCTTTTTCAAAGAAATTGCATATAAAAATTCAGCTAATATTTTCATTTTATTAGACTGTACTTGAGTTGATTAAATTAATCTTAATTAATTAATTTACACCCTGTACAGTATCAAGTTTCTACAATATAAGTTCAACCATGCATAGATAGACCTTTTAGCTACTTTACACAAAATTCTGGATCAAACGATATTTTTTTACATTGTACATAGAAACCTGAGGAATTTTCAGATGTGAGAACGGTGGTAGAAACTATATACAGTACAACATCAGTCCATTTGAACAGTTTGTGTAAAATGTATGAAAATATAAATTACACAGTAGCTTGAATCTTGATCCCAACTCGTTAGGAATGCTATGATTTTTACTCTTTGCTTTGATCTTAATTTAATCCTTTGACATCCATTCTCTTTCAGGGTCTTGACAAGAAGTTCATATTCTCTCATAGTAAAGCTTACAAGAATTATTCCAATAATCTGATTTCATTGTATGATCAACAATTTAATGGTCGAGCGCAAAGAGAGTCGAAACTACCCAGCGTGCGAACCTGGGATGGTCGAACATTGACTTGGGCACCTGAAAAATCTGATTATCCTCTTGAAGGTAAAAACCCTTACGTTACGTTTCCTGCAATGACCAACGAGAATTTTGGTTTGCCCCCATTATTTTTCATTCTATTGCAGCATTTTTGCGATACAAGATACTATTAAGGCCATTAGGAACAATGCAAAGTTTATTTACAACATGGCCGGTGCAAAACGTAACAGGGCTGGGGCAATTACTTTTTTGAGCTTATACATAACTGGGTCAACACCTTTTTATGAAGCAGATATTAGACTTATGACATTTTGTCCCTTGTTTCCCTGCGTTCGTCCGAGGACAATTCACGAGAGGTAAGATGGACAAATATGGAATCTTGCAAAACCAAATGGTTATGTATGACAGTTAAATCAGAGCAGAGACGTAGGAATCGTAGGGCGCTGGGGGCACGTGCCCCCCCCCAAGATTTTGCAATAAGCAAAGGAATGCCCTTTTTATTTTCAGAAAGTGCCCCTTTTACTTTCAAAAAGTGCCCCTTTAGCTTAATGAAAAAAGTGCCCTGGAAGCGTTGTGGCGCCCGAGTTGGAAATGCTGCCTACAGTACGTCCCTGAATCAGAGTGTCGAGAAAAGATACAGTCAATAGAAAAGGTGGCAACAAAGTTCAAATGAATTATATGTTTCTGCATTGCACTACTTCCAATATGGGCCACCCCAAATTCTTCATGTCGCAACGTTTCTGAATTTCTTTTGTTTTCATTTCAGGTCCACCAACCAATTTTGGTCTTCTCGAAAAAACTCTAGCGAAACAAGCCAAGGAAAACAGCTACAACGGATACAGCACGACTTATGGTGGCTCGTACAAAAAGTTGCCGAAAGACAGTTTTGTGACAGCTCGCTTCTCCACGCCAAGATATTTATCCAGTCATCTCAGTCCACACAACAAAATCCACAAAGAAATTGGTCTCAGGAATGTTACAATATGTACCGCACAAGAGCATCCACCAAATAAACTGCTCATTTCCGTTGAATGAATTGACTCTTAAGTACAGTAGATTACTCTAGAATTTAGGATAAATGTAAGCTGAAATTTAGAATTCTGTAAATAAACTGTGTCCGCTCTTTTTAATTTTGTATACGCAAGTTTTTTACTTTTTATCACTAGACATATATTCATGAATCTTTTTGCTTTTTAAATTGTATTATTAGTGATGGCTAATGTTATTTATTGATAATAAGAATTATAAAAATTTAGAAATATGCACCTGACTTTTGAGTAAGCTTCTTTCTGCACTAGGAGGACGGAGGGGTGTCTGATATTACGGAGCATGGAAATGGGCCGTTCTTTGAACGGAAATGAAGATCATCGAAAGGCGGAACTAGCCGTCTTTTTTGTCAAGAAACTTGGATCAGCACTTGGTACTAAAAGTTTCTAAATTTCGCATGAAAATTCCGGTGTCTTACAAAGTTCCTTTCATTTTTAGGCCTAAAATTGCGCTATGGTTGGAAGTTGAGCCTTCTTATCAACAAAGGGCTTGCATTTTGCATTGATGTTGTCACCACGAATAAGCCATGCACATCAAGGCAAAAAGTTACCAATTCTTTGCAATCAAAAGTTAAGAAGAGATGAAGGTAGCTTTGTTAGAGATACATACATAAGAGAGACAGACAGAAATAACATTTTAGTGTTTCTTAATTGTTATTGAACGTAGTACTACAGTTTCTTAATTTTTGGTCATCGTAGTACTAGTTTTCTATAACCCAGTTTCTCATAAAAAAGAAGGTGTGCATTTGCATTTCAGTACGGAAAATATGGTAAATAAACAATCATTGTAACAAACAACGTGACTCCTTTCAAAAAATCTAAAATTACACGGAAAACAGAATCAGATCCTTGGCGCATTAAACAAACTAGAAACATACAATCGTTGCTTACGGTCGCAACCCAGTATTTCAAAAAAGTCACCACAATTCGTTGGAACAACACTTGCTACAAACTTTGAAAATCATACTTAGGCCTGCAGCGATGTTCATGCAGAAGATTCGGTAAAAGAAAACCACGGAGTAGCAATTTTCACCACGACATGACATACTTATTCAAGATACATATCATACAAAATCTGCGATAAACAGAACTACGAATACGATCACATATTTTGATAATTGTAAGAACTCATTGGTTAACTCACAGATAGAAGAACTTAGAATTCTACCCCATTTACACTGTACCATTTCAACTTTGAATCCGCTACAAAACTAGTGTAACAGATGTACACTGTTCCTGTTAATCTGTGTGCAGAAGCTCTAGACTTACAACGTGATTCCTTGTATTCGTTCAACATTTTTAATCTGATTTATATTTTCTATGAGCGATACCATCCAATTCAATGAGCGATGCAGATAATGAATTCTATAATGATTATATAGAAGCTCTTGAACCGTAAAAACTTTGCAACAGATCAGAACTTTACCGATTCCGTACAAACGTGGTCGTGCTTTCTGCTTGCAAAAATATTATTCAACCGAAGAAAATGCACAGCGTATGTCCAAGACATCTTGGGTCCAAAATTTTAAAAACGGTTGGTGTAAAATTCTATGACCTTTCCTTTGAATAGCTAGATCGCTTTACGTCTTCTCCAATAGGACATATGCGCTTACAAGGGGGTTGATTATAATCTAAATTTTTTTTGGGAGACTAAGTACCGTAGGATGTTCTTTCTACGCTTAATTTCAGTCTATTAGCTTCAACTATATATGCAGAGCATAGGGCTCAAATCTTTCGAATCTTTACATATGCAGCTTTTGAAATTCAGCATTTGTCCTCGACCAAGTCATCAATATATTTTCCTAATGCAAAGATATTGGTGTCGTTTCCAAACAATCGTGGTTGCAGATTTGTAGCATTGACCATATCCTTTATATTTATTGCAAAGAGTATAGGTCTCAGGACGGATCCTTGTGGGACGCCAGCTTTTATAACACCTATTTCTGAGGTATGACCGTTTATAACGGTATATTGTTTTCGATTAGCAACGTAGCTAGAAAACCAGTTGCTTACTAAATCCCGAAAGCCATAGTGTTGTAGCTTCTTTATCAGGATGATGTGATTAATAGTGTCAAAGGCATTTTTAAGATCAAGGAAGACTCCTGGGAAACATGTTGTACATTTGGAAAATATTCAAATTCTGAAAATTACAAAGGTACAGTTATAGATAAGTGCCTAAAACTTCTTTCAAGCCATTCAATTCAACGAAATAGGTCATATAATTTCAAACCCACCCAAGGGCGGCACCAGGGGTGGACTGGGGTGGACACCCCACTTTCCTTATGTTGGTATTCACTCTTAAGCAAAAACAATGTAAAAACATTGGGTATGCCTTCTGGCAATCAAATCTATCCCTTTTCCACCCTTACTTTTTCAGGGCTAGTACCGCTTCCCACCTTTATACACAAATTTAAGGAATGGAACTTATGCTATCCGAGACATAAATTGTGAGTTACCATTTTGTCACACTGTTGTCAGCTTGTCAATCCATTCATATATCTCAATTTGATTATTTCAAACGATGCTTTTGCTTAAAAGCAGCGGACACATTATCATCTAAAAATGTGCTTTGAATGTCTCTATGAAGGTAAAATTCTAATTTTTGAGAATAATTAGCAAAAGTTAGCATTGACAGAAAGGCATCTGTGATACATGCAGTTATTCCCCAAATTTGATGATGGTTCGATTTGAAAACTGGCATTCGCCAACTGGTACGGAAAGATGTATAGCCATGTTGATATGGATCGAGGAGATCAGCGATGGGAACGGTGAATGCCTCGGAGACCTTTGGAGGGATAAAAAAATACCAGTGAGCCAACAAGGACAGATTTTGTAAGACAACAGCATGAGCAGCTTCTGATTGACACCGCAATTAAAAGCAATTAGCGATCGGAGACATAGGAAATTCTATCAACCAGTAATTCAAAGCAAACAAAGCCGCAAAACATTCTCTGAAACCCAGGTAGCTAGCTTGCTCGTTATGCATTCCAGAAAATGTTTTAAGAGCAAACATGAGCATAGATTGAAAGAAGAAGGATCTAATATATTAATCTATGCATCTGCCTCGGGCATTTAATTTGTTTGGTTCAAAAGCCGATTGGAAACCAATTCGGTTTCTCTTATTTCTTTGGGTGTAACTAAAACATTTACTGCTCAGCTTGTGAACCAAACAAATAAAATGCCCCAGGTAGATGTGAAGATACATCCTTCTTCTTTCGATATAACATTTCGATTTGGATTTAATTTCAAAAGATATAACATTTTTCACCATTCAAAACTATCACCACATTCCTTTTCAATGCAAAAACCCGTTTTGTTAGCAAGACATTAAGTTTTCAAACAATAGAACTGTTTTGTTGTGATTTTTCAATGCTGTACACAATTTTGGACAATAAATATTTCAGATTACAAAAGATTTCGGACATGAAAACTTTCGGACCCGAAAATATTAACGTCCAGAACTTTTGGCTTTGATATTTTTGAAATAGAATTACTTTACCTCATTATCATTGAATACCAGCTGAGAAAGAGCCAATTCTCCAACATAACCAATGAAAGCCTGTATTGCTAGTGTTCTATTCTGAAAATGAGAGAAAACATTCAGTTAAATGTGTGTACAGTGTTGAGACTTTGTCATCTATGATTTTTAAATTTCAATCATTGAAATCATGCTAAAATTTCTTAATTTCGTATGAAAATTTTGGTGTTTTAGTAGCAAAAGTTTCTTAATTAGTTTCTTATTTTTTTTGGGCCTAAAATTGTGGTATTGTTCGAAGTTGAACCTTCTTCTCGACAAAGGGCTTCCATTTTGCATTGACATTGTCATCAAGAAGAAGCCATGCACATTAAGGCAAAAATTTACCAATTTTGCAGTTAAAAGTCAAGAAAAGACAAAGGTACCTTTGTTAGAGAGACATAGAATAAGAGAGACATACAGAAATAGAGTTTTAGAGTTTCTTAACTGTTCTTGAGCATACTGTAGTACCAGAGTTTCTTAAATTTTTGGTCATCGTAGTACTAGTTTCTTATAAACCAGTTTCTTATAAAAAAAAACGTGTAAACCAACATGCACAGGCAATTAATGCTTGCATCACATTTTGAATGAGAGGCCCCTTACATGAGAGCGGACGTGAAATTCATGCCGGTGTTGTATGTAATGCTGCATATCGAGTGCTGGTCTGACCTACTGTTGTGTTTACATGATATTGGGGCAACATGAAACTCATGCCGGTGTCATACAGTATGTTATTAGAAGAAATAAATAAATTGGGTCTTCTCTCATTTCAAAGTGCGTTACTTGTGTCAATCTTTGATAGCATTTTGCTGCTTCTACAATGTCGTTGTTGAGCAGTTTGAAATTTAATTTCAGCATCAATCATACCAACCCTGTACGTGTCCTTTAATCTGTCCATACTCAAAGAAGATGTTATAGATAACAATATAGTTACCCTATTAACAAATGGAGCAATGCAAGCAAGAACATCAACCAAATTCATATCCAAACCAATTTCCTCTTGTGTTTCTCTCAATGCAGCTTCTTTCAAAGAAGAATCTTCACTGCTCTTCTTACCACCTGGGAAACTGGAAAGTGATGAACACAATGTACGTAAGTGAGCTTGTCCAAATCAAGCAATGTCAACTTTTAACTCTATCTGACATCGGCGTTTTGAAACACTCAATGCCTGGGGGGGGTTGATTCCACCCCATCCCCCCCTCCTGTTTATCTACTAAATTAACCTCTAGTCTCAACAAAAATCACCAAAGATTGTCACATAGAAACAGCTTGAGCAAAAAATGTTGGAAAATGCCGTCAAAAGCCGTTAATGGTAATTCAGACCTGCAGTAAATAAGGAGATACAAGAAAATACAGACAAACATATCTGGATAAAACGTTGTCTAAAACTTTCACCATCTAAAAGTTTTGGATATTAAAGCAAAACCTAACCTTATTTCTCCTCTGTGACTTCTCAAATTGCTAGACCTTACTGTATACAGAATTGATGGCCTTTCGTCAACGATACAAATGGGGAGTAGCACTCCAGCTTCTGCTTTTGCTGCCTTTGCAGCTTTGGTTAAAATCTTTGCAACTGGGGTCTTTTGCAGAGCAACGCACTTATCTGGTAATATATGTCTTGCTTCATCTTCTATGAATCTTCTAATTGTGAAATCTAATGTGGAGTTGTCTGAGATTCCTCTTGTTTTTATGCAAATGTTCGCAGGAATATTTGGTTGCCTCGCAATAAGCGAGGACAATGTTTTGTGCATGGCAGGATTTGGTTGCTTGGTTTCTTACACATTAACTCAAAGCTTCATTGCAATTGATTGTCTCATTGTTAATTGTTTGCTTGATCATTTCCAATCTATAACAGAGAAACAGATTACATTGTGGGGAGGTATTTGTTTGAACCTGTACTGTGTTGGTATATGTTGTACTGAACAATATATCATTTTTTCAATAAAATCATCGTTGCTGATTTGAAGACTTTACTAATACTTGTGCAATTTCATTAAATATGATGCGTGTACGGATTGCACAACTGTTTTATGTATATATTTTTATCCACATTGGATTCCAAATTTTGAAAATCTTAAGTTTTTCTTCATCATTTGGAATTTGGTACCAAGCTACCTTACATTGTTTCTTTTGTTTGTTAAAGTATTATAATTGTAAGTGCCATCCAAAGTAGGGACCAGATGACCTTGTGTCCTTTCCCATATATCACCGTAGCGCGAGCCTGTAAATTTGAGGTGCCAGTATATCTGAGGTTTGCCTGTAAATATGAGGTGTCGTGAGACTACTCTACTCAAACACCTGGGTTATTGTTTAAGAAGCTATTCAAATCAAACAATGCTGTATAGAAATCGCTCATTGTACAAGACACATTACTCTTCAGTGGTCACCGCTGTTGACCGCTTTTTGTCGGGGGGCAAGGTTGGTAACAGATTTCCGCAATACCTTGGTCCTTGGAATATTTATTCTTCAAAGGACGTTTAGCAATTGTAGCCAAACAAGGTTCCTAATTTGTTTCTTTTAATTTAGAAGCCAATTTAAAAGGCTCTCTCCAATTTATAGCCGAATTTACATAAATCCAAGAATCTGCGTTACTTGGCTCGAAGCATACAAGTTTTTCATAAGAAACTCTTATGAGCGCTCAGCTCTCATCACTAAAAAGCGAAAAAAACTTGAGTACTGCTGGGACAACTATTTCAGAAAACTTTCCCTTTTATTCAAGGCAATCAGCAGTATAATTTGCATTCTATTTTCATAATCTTCATATTTAAAATGAGAGTTGAGAAACGTTGGAAAGGCCTCAAAAACTTCGTTTTGAAAGGTTCAGGAAGGCACAGGAAAGTGCACGAGAAGATTATCATGAAACCTGTAAGAAATTCTGGAAACTCCTAAGAATCTGTAAGAACCTTAGGAACTAAGTATCTAACATCCGATAATCTTAGTAAAATTTCAGTATTTTCCCCAATTCTTAAAAACTTCTCAGGAGAATCACACTGAAAATACCGCGGAAAAAGCAACACGAAACGAAGAAAAAACAGCGCTCGAAAATCATAATCTTCATCAACCCAGATACAAAACGGTATCGCAATGGAACGAAGTATTTGAGCAATAATTTTTCTTACGATTGATAACTTCTAAATGTAGCAAATCTATACTAAAAGAAACCAAATAAAATTGGATTCTTCTCGCGCATTTCCTTGCGCAGTAAAAAAATCCTAACCCCTACCCTTCAAAGTTAAATCCTAGCTTTTGCTTTCCTGAATGCTGTCAGAAAGAAAAGATGTGTAATTATATGCCTCAGAAATCCTCAGACCGTTGACCCGACCCCTGGAAAAACCTATTGTTTCCTTTGAAACCAGACCTTGTGTCTCACCTTTGCCTAATTCACAATAGATTATGACTACTTGTCGCCTAAGAAGAATACCTTTGATCTTGCCGACCTCATATTTACAGGCAAACCTCAGATATACTGGCACCTC
Organism: Aurelia coerulea; assembly: GCA_039566865.1. Lineage (NCBI taxonomy): Eukaryota > Metazoa > Cnidaria > Scyphozoa > Semaeostomeae > Ulmaridae > Aurelia > Aurelia coerulea. The sequence goes on from CM076962.1 coordinate 16,223,500, forward strand.
AAATTTACGGGCTCACGCTACGGTGGACTCTCTCCTTTCCTGCTTTGGATGGCACAGTAACTAGTAATCTTTTGTGTTTTAATTGTTTTGATGATGATATAAAAAAAAGAAAAACTGTTTTATATATGAGGAAGAAAAAGGCAACAGATGAAAGACAAGGAGAAAAGTCAATCAATCCTTGAAAACAAAAACTGTCGAAAAAGAGGAGGGGCACCAAGAGGGGGGGGGGGGGGGGGGTGGAGTGACATAAATAACAATAAAAGTGAAACAATAGGCATATTGTTTTTAGACAATTGGTGTTGTACTGTGTAAACCTTTAGTGTGGCAAAAACAAACATTCAACCCTGGAAAGCACGAGCACTGACTGTCTTCATTTTAAACAAAACATTTGATAAAAAGGCCTACCATCGTGGTTGTGTTTATGGCCTTTATTTATATGATCTGTTCTGCTCTCTTCAAAATTTGACTTCAAAATACAAAATAAGATATTGTTGAGTCGGAGATATTTCGCAAAAAATTCTTGAAATTGTTTGGCTGATATTTGTCTTATTTCCTTCACTTACCCTTCTGGGTCTGCTCCAACTTCTTTCTTCTCCAAAGTATCTCTAAAGTGAACTTTACACCTTTTTAGGCCACACATCTTGTTTCCCTGTGATCAAAACTTTGTTTCTTTGTGATAATATTTTTAGGCAATTGATGCATCAAAACACTGCGTAAATTGTATTGCTATGATACAGCAAGCTTTTTCGTAAACTGGTGTTTATTCGTTGCATGGATTTAATTTCAAACATCAAATCATTCCCATTCCAATTTTTCCAAATACTTTCCCGCGCTTTTCTCCGAAGTTTGTTACCCTGTGACTGCTATAGCAGCAGTGCTGACGTCAACACTTGAATCCAGTCCAATGAACCAGAAGATCGAGCGATATTTTTATACATTTTATACACATATCGAATGTGCACCATTGTGACAGAGGCCCTAATGCCACTCAATCGAACCTTTTATCAAAATGTGATGAAAATATTTTTCAATCCAGTAGAATTGCTGAAAAGTCTCTTGGGAGTCTCTTACAGTAATTTCGTAAACAAGTAAACTCTGACCAGGCCAAAACGCCCTGTTTTTCTGCAGGTGTCTTTCGTTGCGGTAGAACATGGTGCATGTACTTGATGCATTCGACCCGAGGTACGTTGGTTATTGTGCAAAATTGGTAGTGATTGTTTAGTTGTTTATTGTGCAAACCTATTTTGCTTGAAAAATGTTTATATGAAGTCATCAGTCAACATTTAAAAGTAAAAGCAAGAGACCTCTCAGGAAATGAGGAATCATTGACTGGTACAAAAATCGCCTAGGCCAACTTTGTCCTCTGTATAGGCGTAGGAGACAGGCAGCGTTGGAAAATTTGCAAAAATCCTCGATTACTCGGGCCCTCGGGCACAATTTCCGTGAACATACAGTTTGCATGGACATTATTTTGTAGAGCAGCCCCCCCCCTACATTTTATCTGCCCTCGCTCATATGGTCCACTGGATGGGGTACCAAACCAATTTCCTGAAAGATGATTGGCTACAAAAACTTATATTTCATTTATGTTCAAGATGGGGTATGAAATGTTGTCTAATTGTGTGAAATTATCCCCTGCCCTAGTACCCAGGATTAAATGACTCCTGCTTGGGTTGCCTGTTTAAAGTATTAAAGTTGAATATCTCTGAGGCCCCCAAAGGGGGGGTCCCTGGAGCACTGGAGCCCATCATTTTGACAGCATGGAGCCCGGAGCCCAAAAGATTTCCATAGTGGAGCACTGGAGCCCATCGCTTTCTCCATGTGGAGCCCTTTATCTCAAACAATTTTATTTGTGAAGGCCAAGCAAAAAACGGACAACATTTAATTACGAAAACTATATGAATAAGGTGTGAAACTATTTGAGCTTGTTAGTAGATCTAAACATCAACTTTAAAATGAATTTTTGAAGTTTTCAGGTTTCTTCGAGACATTGTTTCTGGAAATCTGGCCATTTACTTATGATTGGAAATCTTTCAGTTAGAATTTCAATCCTTATGCGCTAGGAATTTTATCCTTTTTTCTAAACAATATTTGTAGCTCATTGCGCCAGAGCGTATTTCTTCCCTGTGGTAAAAAGATCAGAACTTGCAGTGAAAATTGACAAACAGATAATGTTGCAAGGAGATTTATATTCGCAAACCAGTGGCGTGGCCAGGGTAAATTTAGTGGGGGGATTGAAACGAGGGGGTCTGGGGGCAAAGCCCCCAGGAAAATTTTGGGGCCACGCCCTTTACTTTGGCTTAGAATGCATCTCCCAATATCATGCTTGCCATTAGCGACAAGAAAACCTTGATAGTTTTGTGAACAGTTATCCTACGAATCAGAGCACGAGGAAAATTTTTGAAAAAGATCTTTTACTTTGGCTTAGAATGCATCTCCCAATATCACGCTTGCCAGTGCTAAAATGGAAGATTTTACTTTCTCGGAAAATTCTTATTTCTTACCCAACCTATACCCAGCTATTTTCTCCTCGGTTTTAGAGGAATCTCGAGGACCTTCTTTTGACAAAAGTGGGGGGCAAATGCCCCCCCCCCTTACCCCTCCGTGGCCACGCCACTGTCGCAAACGATCTACTTTCAGACCTTCAAGGGAGTGGCGTGGCCAGGGTAAATTAAGTAAGGGGCATTGACATGAGGTTTTGCCCACAGGAAAATTTTTGGGACCAAGCCCTTTACTTTGGCTCAGAATGCATCTCCCAATATCATACTTACCATAAGCGATAAGAAAACTTTTATAATTTTGTGACAGTGGCAGTCATTCTATAAGTCAGAGCGTGAGCAAAATCTTTCAAAGAGATATCTTTTGTTTTAGCATGAAGGCATCCCCTGATTCCATAATTAACAGTGCTAAAATGGATGCTTTAATAGTCTTATAAATGAGCTAATTGAGAAGACATCGTGCCTTGTGGACCACATAGTTGCCCGCGAAAACTTGACTACTCTTGAGCTTCTCTTACAGTTGTATGAAGGAACTTATTGGTTTCAGCAGATGAAAGATGCTTTCATCGATAGAGTGGTCTTCCCGTTTTTCACAAGATGCATTAACCCCAAAAGCTCAAAAGCTCAAAAACAATACCAAGATAACCCAAAGTACCGGGTGTCCCAAAAAATGTATACAGATTTGATTGAATCCAGCGCTGTGAATTTAGCTTTAATCAATGGCTAATCACTCTCAAAATGTTCCTTGATAGTTAACTTGAATATAGATACCTTGTTTGTTGGTATTGGTGCTTTGAGAGCAGACAAGTTAATCTTGAAAGCTCAAATTTGCCTCTCTCTCCAAACCAGAGCTTTAGCCTTTTGGCCTAGGCAATTTCTTAAGGCACAGCGTATAAATCAACGATAGCCTTGATGACATTTGAACAATGTTGGATCTTGTGTTATTCAGTTTTCCAGAAGTCACACCCCCCCCCGTCACCCATTGGGAAGTCTCTTAATTTTTCGTTAATTTCAGTTCTTAATTTCGATGTGCTTCAGGAATTTGCTGAGGCCACAAATTTGAGCTTTCAAGAAGCACCAATACCAACAAACGAGGTTATCTATGTTCAAGGTAACTATCGAGAAACATTTTGAGAGTGATTAGCCATTGGTTAAAGCTAAATTCGGAGTCAACCAAATTTGTATACATTTTTGAGACATCCGGTATTTTCTAGGGGACTTGTGCTTGTTATCAGCTTTAGTTGCGCATATCCAGTTTAAACCACAAACTGCACTTTCTCGCTCAAGAAACAACGAGTGCAGTCTGGCACTACGCGGCTTGCTAAAACTGACAAAATCATTTTTCATTAATTTTAAAAAGTGGAGCCCTGGAGCCCTGAAAAGTATGCAATGGAGCCCTGGAGCACGGCAATTTTGCCTTTGGGAGCCCGGAGCCCATAGAAATATGCCCTGGAGACTCGGAGCCCGAGATCCCTTAGGGGGTCTCATCTCTGTTTCTGCAACAGAAACAGCAATCTGAGTGATGTTTTTGAACTCAGCAGTCGATTGTGCATCGAAACATTGCCATAATAAATCAATTAATGATTCTCTATTGATTTCTCACCTGGAAGTTTTTAGGGAATCACTACTACCGAAAAACACGTATTCCATAGATGTTAGAATTTTACAGGGTTTCACATTCTCTTAAAAACAAGTATTATATAGATATTAGAATTTTAATGAAGAGAATCACTACTATCGAAAAAAATGTATTCCTTATTCGTGAATTTTAGCACAGTATGCATTTCAGCTTAGCACTCAACATGTCAAATTATTGCATCAGCAACCCCAAAAATATACTGATTTTACACAAAATAGCGTATCGAACGGTTTACTGCACAATCCTGTTAGACTTGCCCCAAGTCTATTTCGTCAAAAAAAAATTTCGTAAAAGAAAATTCCGGTAGACTTATTACAGTTGACAAAACAGACTTGGGGCAAGTCTACAATCCTGTCAAACTTCTAAGCAGGAACTTTCTTTGTTTTCTTGATGGTTTTTAATGCTTTCTTGGTCTTTTTCTTTCCATAGAGTGCAAGAGAAAAAGAAGCCAAAGAAGAGATGGGATTTCATATTACATCGTCGTGTTCGTCAGCTCACCATGGTAAGAAGGTGTCAGGTTTTAATGTGTCGTCCCAGCACTGATCAACCATGGTGTATTTCTATTGACCATGGATCAACGTGCTCTCCCCCGTACTTACATTTTCTTGAGGTTCGGCAGGGCATACAAACATTTAGACTCATTTTGTTTACAAGTTGCTGAGTGTGTTAATCAAAAAATGGAGCACTACGAACGATGTATCATTAGACAGACGATGTGATTCCTTGTATTCGTTCAACAGTTTTGATCGGTTGTTTTTATTTTTACTCCTGACCAAAAATATTCAAAACAGAGACTAAAATGTTACGAGAGATCTGAAGAAAAATCATACTTCCTCCATCCTTCGATCGTTGAAAGAAAAGTCAAACGTCGCTTCAAATGTCGCTTCGAGCTTCGTTTCGAAATTAACTTTTACCATTAGAATTCATCATGCAACAACTTTCAGAGCCATATTTTCTTCAAAGATGATTCGTATGAACATAAAGCTCTCACAATCAGCCAATCATATTTTTGGAGCCTTCCTTTTAACTCTCATTACTTTTGTACCGTTCCAATTTCATTTCAGATGCCAATTTTCAGTGCATTCATGATGTTGATCATCCTCATAAATTCACTCGTCATTGGCCTTGAGACAAACGAGGATCTCAAGAAAAATAAACGTCATATCTTCGTCATTCTGGACACTGTTTTCATCGTCATATATACGATTGAGTTTGCACTTAAAGTCTACGCTGAGCCTAAAGGTTACTGGCATAGAAGCTACAACTTATTCGACTTTTTTCTACTGGTATTAGACTATGTTCAAGAGTTGCTTGATAACCTCAAGTTACTGGACGTCGATGAAGGAGCATTGAAGATTCTCAGACTGTTGCGAGGTGCTAATTACATATCTTAAAGTACTTATTTCAATTCGCATCAAAGTGCGTATATTTTACTTTATTTACTTGTCATACTAATTAAATACTGGGCGTTCCAGAAAAGTACATCTGTTTAAAAAATCATCAACAATTGATTATCGAACCTTTGATAAAAGTTTCTTTTTGAGTTGCTTTGTCAAAGACTTAAAAATGTTCATAGATGATCAGAATGTTTGCTTTGATACAGCAAGGTAGAAAATGACACTTTGAAAAATCTTATTTTGAGCTACAGTTTTTAAGCAAAATTCTCAATCTTGCCCTAGAGTGAAAATTTTCAGATTTTTTATCATCAGTGAAGTCTCCAATAATAGTGCACTGTCATTTATTGCCAGACTAGAAGTTTTTCATGCACAAAGCGAGCGAATTTACGAGATCTGTTGCGCCCCACAACTTTCATAATATCATTTATAGGTAGGAGTTTTTGCTTTAATAGCTCGAAGAAACATTCATCTAAGTACTGATAGCTTGTTTTGCAGTGTAGCACTTCAGGAAAACCACTTTTTGTTGCATTTTAAGGTCGATGGTTTTTGAGAAAAAAATAGCAGGTGGCTTGGGCCATGTCCGTTTCTGGAAGCGTATGTTCATGAGTCGTAGTTATAGCATCCATCAGTCTATCAATAGAATAGCGATAACCTACGAACATATAATCAGTCTAGCTGCCAATGCTGGCCTACTTACCATGTGATCGCATTTCAGATTTATCATATGTCTCCTAATGACACAGGGATGTCACTTATAATGATTCACCTCGGATAACAGATGTAATCAGGTCTTAACTTAGCAAGAAAGATTACCCCTTTCTCTTTGTCTTACAGTTGCAACATTGCTGAGAACAATATCATTCGTCGAAGGCTTGCAAGTTTTAGTCAGTGCTTTGATCGTCACAATCCGTAAATCAGTTTTGAATGTAGTGGCACTTTTAATCCTTCTGATGGTCTTCTTTGGAGTTGTTGGCTATTATATATTTGGATATGACGAAGCAGGAGATAAAGAAAGATGGGGCAGTCTTAGTACGGCTATGTTAACGCTGTTCACATTCGTTACAGTAAGTATTCTTTGGTACAATCATGTCATCAATGTAGTTGGTGTTTGATTCGACCAATTGCCTTCTTCTTTGGAGTTGTTGGCTATTATATATTTGGATATGACGAAGCAGGAGATAAAGAAAGATGGGGCAGTCTTAGTACGGCTATGTTAACGCTGTTCACATTCGTTACAGTAAGTATTCTTTGGTACAATCATGTCATCAATGTAGTTGGTGTTTGATTCTACCAATTGCCTTCTTTGGGGCTCTTGGCTATTATTTGGATATCGAAGCAGGAGATAAAGAAAGATGGGGCAGTCTTAGTACGGCTATGTTAACGCTGTTCACATTCGTTACAGTAAGTATTCTTTGGTACAATAATGTCATCAATGTAGTTGGTGTTTGATTCTACCAATTGCCTTCTTTGGGGTTCTTGGCTATTATATATTTGGATATGACGGAGCAGGCGATAAAGAAAGATGGGGCAGTCTTAGTACGGCTATGTTAACGCTGTTCACATTCGTTACAGTAAGTATTCTTTGGTACAATGATGTCATCAATGTAGTTGGTGCTTGATTCTACCAATTGCCTTCTTTGGGGTTCTTGGTTATTACATCTTTGGATATCGAAGCAGGAGATAAAGAAAGATGGGGCAGTCTTAGTACGGCTATGTTAACGCTGTTCACATTCGTTACAGTAAGTATTCTTTGGTACAATCATGTCATCAATGTAGTTGGTGTTTGATTCTACCAATTGCCTTCTTTGGGGTTCTTGGCTATTATTTGGATATCGAAGCAGGAGATAAAGAAAGATGGGGCAGTCTTAGTACGGCTATGTTAACGCTGTTCACATTCGTTACAGTAAGTATTCTTTGGTACAATCATGTCATCAATGTAGTTGGTGTTTGATTCTACCAATTGCCTTCTTTGGGGTTCTTGGCTATTATATATTTGGATATGACGAAGCAGGAGATAAAGAAAGATGGGGCAGTCTTAGTACGGCTATGTTAACGCTGTTCACATTCGTTACAGTAAGTATTCTTTGGTACAATCATGTCATCAATGTAGTTGGTGTTTGATTCTACCAATTGCCTTCTTTGGGGCTCTTGGTTATTACATATTTGGATATGACGAAGCAGGAGATAAAGAAAGATGGGGCAGTCTTAGTACGGCTATGTTAACGCTGTTCACATTCGTTACAGTAAGTATTCTTTGGTACAATGATGTCATCAATGTAGTTGGTGCTTGATTCTACCAATTGCCTTCTTTGGGGCTCTTGGTTATTACATCTTTCGATATGACGAAGCAGGAGATAAAGAAAGATTGGGCAGTCTTAGTACGGCTATGTCAACGCTGTTCACATTCGTTACAGTATGTATGTGCTTTAGTATAAGGATATCCTCAATATAGTTGATGTTTTCATTGTACTAATCGGGGTCATAGGCATCTTTCGTCATGATAAAACAGGAGACTAAGAAAGAGGGGGAAGTCTTAGTCTTCGCATGGCTATGTCAACACTGTTCGCATTCGCTACTGTCAATATTCTTTGGCACAATGATGTCATAAATGTAGTTGACTCTTTGATTCTGCCAATTACCTTCGTTGGGTTCTTTCCTATGACATCTCTGGATATGACGAAGCAGGAGATAAAGAAAGATGGCGCAGTCTTGGCACGACTATATTAGCTCTGTTCGCATTCGTTATTGTAAATATTCTTTGGTACAATGATGTCATCAATGTAGTTGGTGTTTGATTCTACCAATTGCCTTCTTTGGGGTTCTTGGCTATTACATCTTTAGATAAGATGAAACAGGAGATAAAGACAGATTTGGCAGTCTTAGTACGGCTATTTTAGCGCTGTTCACATTCGTTATTGTAAGTTTTTCTGTTACAATGATATCATCAATGTAGTTAATGTTTGATTCTGCCAACTGCCTTCTTTGGTTCTTGGCATTACATCTTTGGCTATGATAAAAAAAGAGATAAAAAAAGATGGGGCAAACTTAGTACGGCTATGCTAGCTCTGTTATTCACTTTCGCTACTGTAAATATTGTTTGGCACAACGATGTCCTAAATGTAGTTGACTCTTTGATTCTATCAATTGCCTTCTTTGGGTTCTTGAATATTACATCTTTGGATATGATAAAACAGGAGATAAAGACAGATTTGGCAGTCTTAGTACGGCTATTTTAGCGCTGTTCACATTCGTTATTGTAAGTATTTTCTGTTACAATGATATCATCAATGTAGTTAATGTTTGATTCTGCCAACTGCCTTCTTTGGGTTCTTGAATATTACATCTTTGGATATGATAAACAGGGCACAAAGAAGCAAAGCCGAAGATAACGGGGATCAGTGGGGTCATAAACCTGTAACACAGAGCCAGAAGGGCCCATCGATAATAACTAAATCTTTCAAGAACCAAGTTTCATATATCTGATCTATTCATTACCAATTCATAAGATTTCAACAATACACTGTGTTCTGACTTAATTTCTCTTGACAAGTTTACTGTCACTTGAGCATCATTAATCCTACAGATATCAATAGATGTGAGAATGTGGTAGAGAATCACTACATCAGAGAAACATCTATTCCATTAAGGCTGAGAAATTTACAGATAATCATTGATTGGTTTGCTATAGCAATGTTTTGATACAGAATTGAATGCTGTGCTCACAAATATCACTCACACTAATCTAACTATTGTAGTTGCAGAGATATTTCACGTTTGCAATAGATACCACCGATTAAAACGTCTCAGTAGACCACGTCCCAATTGGGAGAGATTCTTCAAATATGCACGTCGTGTGATTTCGTATTGCAATGTTTCGATGCAGAATAAAAAAGTGCGCTCAAAAATTCACACGTTTACTACCGGGTGCGCCAAAATAAACTATGCACTTTTGGCAGGCCACGATAAATCACACACAAGACCGATTTTGAAGATTTATGACTTGATCTTTAGCAGAAGGCCTGAATTAGATTCTAGGATTTTTTGCAAATTTTTCTGTTTTCAGTTTTTAGAGCTACAAGCGAGTTTCTTAAAATTTTTGTTTTCGAAAGCACTGAAAACGATTAAAAAACGTCGATCAAGCTTTCTAAAGAATCGATATGAATGGACAAAGAGAAAACTTTTTCGTGGTGATTTGGGATTTAGAAATCGACTAATTGTAAGCTGCTGTACGAGAGCTTGTACAATCTTGTGAGAAATGTAATAATATTTTCAAGTATATATTGAAATTTCATTTCTTTTGTAATGTCATTGAATTTGTGCTTTGCTGCAGGCTGTGTTCCTGTATCAAGGGGGTTAAAAGACAAGCAAGGAAGAGTCATGGGGCCAGCAAGCATGGAGTTTTGTTACATTTTTGATTTGTGACGGCTTTTGGGGCGGCACTTTATTGCAACTACTACAGAATTTCGCAACAAGCCAATCTTTGAAATAACACTCGTGCAGAAGTTTACAATGATCAAAAATCATGCTGAAAACATTTTCTCTTTGTCCATTCATGATGAGTCTTTAGAAAATTTGATCAACGTTTTTTGATCGTTTTCAGTGCTTTCGAAAACGAAAATTTTAAGAAACTCGCCTGTAGCTCTAAAAATTGAAAATGGAAAAATCTGCAAAAAATCTTAGAATCTAATTCAGGCTTTCTGCTAAAGATTAAGTGATATATCTTCAAAATCGGTCCAGTGTACGATTTATCGTGGCCTGCCAAACGTGCATAGTTTATTTTGGCGCACCCGGTATCACTTGAGCCTCAAAAACCTGACGAGGTTTCAAATAATTTAAAAAGTATACCTCGTTTTGAATGAATTGATTCAAACCAACTTTCCTATTCGATCAATTCATTATCAATTCATATGATTTCAACCATAGATTGTGTTCTGACTTCATTTTCCCTTCACAACTTTACTATCACTTGATCCTCATTAACCTGATGAGGTTTCAAATAATTTAAAAAGTATACCTTGTTTTGACTGAATTGATTCCAACCAAATTTCCTATTCGATCAATTCATTATCAATTCACATGATTTCAACAATAGATCGTGTTCTGACTTCATTTTCTCATTACAAGTTTACTATCACTTGAACCTCGTTAACCTTATGAGGAGAATACCTTGTTATGACTGAATTGAATCAAACCAACTTTCCTATTCCATCAACTAATCATCAATTCATATGATTTCTACGATAGATCGTGCTCTGACTTCATTTTGTTTTCACAAGTTTACTATCACTTGAACCTAATTAAGATGATGAGGTTTCAAATGTTTAATCAAATTTAGCTTTTTTTACTTTATTTATCAATTTATTTATTTATTTATTGATCATATATTTATATATTTCTTAGTTAGTTCTGACTTCATATATTCTGGACAAGTTTACTATCATTTAAACCTCATTAACCTGATGAGGTTTCAAATGTTTCAACAAATATAGCTCCTTTTGACTGAATTGCATCAAACCAAGTTTCATTTGCGATTCATTGATCATATATTCATATGATTTCAACCATAAACTGTGTTCTGACTTCATATTTTAATGACAAGTTTACTATCATTTAAACCTCATTAACCTGATGAGGTTTCAAATGTTTCAACAAATATAGCTCCTTTTGACTGAATTGCATCAAACCAAGTTTCATTTGCGATTCATTGATCATATATTCATAAGATTTCAACCATAAACTGTGTTCTGACTTAATATTTTTTTGACAAGTTTACTATCATTTAAACCTCATTAACCTGATGAGGTTTCAAATGTTTCAACAAATATAGCTCCTTTTGACTGAATTGCATCAAACCAAGTTTCATTTGCGATTCATTGATCATATATTCATAAGATTTCAACCATAAACTGTGTTCTGACTTCATATTTTCATGACAAGTTTACTATCATTTAAACCTCATTAACCTGATGAGGTTTCAAATGTTTCAACAAATATAGCTCGCTTTGACTGAATTGCATCAAACCAAGTTTCATTTGCGATTCATTGATCATATATTCATAAGATTTGAAGCCATAAACTGTGTTCTGACTTCATATTTTCATGACAAGTTTACTATCATTTAAACCTCATTAACCTGATGAGGTTTCAAATGTTTCAACAAATATAGCTCCTTTTGACTGAATTGCATCAAACCAAGCTTCATTTGCGATTCATTGATCATATATTAATAAGATTTCAACCATAAACTGTGTTCTGACTTTATATTTTTTTGACAAGTTTACTATCATTTAAACCTCATTAACCTGATGAGGTTTCAAATGTTTCAACAAATATAGCTCCTTTTGACTGAATTGCATCAAACCAAGTTTCATTTGCGATTCATTGATCATATATTCATAAGATTTGAAGCCATAAACTGTGTTCTGACTTCATATTTTTTGACAAGTTTACTATCATTTAAACCTCATTAACCTGATGAGGTTTCAAATGTTTCAACAAATATAGCTCTTTTGACTGAATTGCATCAAACCAAGCTTCATTTGCGATTCATTGATCATATATTCATAAGATTTCAACCATAAACTGTGTTCTGACTTAATATTTTTTTGACAAGTTTACTATCATTTAAACCTCATTAACCTGATGAGGTTTCAAATGTTTCAACAAATATAGCTCCTTTTGACTGAATTGCATCAAACCAAGTTTCATTTGCGATTCATTGATCATATATTCATAAGAATCAACCATAAACTGTGTTCTGACTTCATATTTCATGACAAGTTTACTATCATTTAAACCTCATTAACCTGATGAGGTTTCAAATGTTTCAACAAATATAGCTCCTTTTGACTGAATTGCATCAAACCAAGCTTCATTTGCGATTCATTGATCATATATTCATATGATTTCAACGTTAAACTGTGTTCTGACTTCATATATTCATGACAAGTTTACTATCATTTAAACCTCATTAACCTGATGAGGTTTCAAATGTTTCAACAAATATAGCTCCTTTTGACTGAATTGCATCAAACCAAGCTTCATTTGCGATTCATTGATCATATATTCATATGATTTCAACCATAAACTGTGTTCTGACTTCATATATTCATGACCAGTTTACTATCATTTAAACCTCATTAACCTGATGAGGTTTCAAATGTTTCAACAAATATAGCTCCTTTTGACTGAATTGCATCAAACCAAGTTTCATTTGCGATTCATTGATCATATATTCATATGATTTCAACGTGAAACTGTGTTCTGACTTCATATATTCATGACAAATTTACTATCATTTAAACCTCATTAACCTGATGAGGTTTCAAATGTTTCAACAAATATAGCTCCTTTTGACTGAACTGCATCAAACCAAGTTTCATTTGCGATTCATTGATCATATATTCATAAGATGTCAACCATAAACTGTGTTGTGACTTAATATTTTTTGACAAGTTTACTATCATTTAAACCTCATTAACCTGATGAGGTTTCAAATGTTTCAACAAATATAGCTCCTTTTGACTGAATTGCATCAAACCAAGCTTCATTTGCGATTCATTGATCATATATTCATAAGATTTCAACCATAAACTGTGTTCTGACTTAATATTTTTTTGACAAGTTTACTATCATTTAAACCTCATTAACCTGATGAGGTTTCAAATGTTTCAACAAATATAGCTCCTTTTGACTGAATTGCATCAAACCAAGTTTCATTTGCGATTCATTGATCATATATTCATAAGATTTCAACCATAAACTGTGTTCTGACTTCATATTTTTTTGACAAGTTTACTATCATTTAAACCTCATTAACCTGATGAGGTTTCAAATGTTTCAACAAATATAGCTCCTTTTGACTGAATTGCATCAAACCAAGCTTCATTTGCGATTCATTGATCATATATTCATATGATTTCAACCATAAACTGTGTTCTGACTTCATATATTCATGACCAGTTTACTATCATTTAAACCTCATTAACCTGATGAGGTTTCAAATGTTTCAACAAATATAGCTCCTTTTGACTGAATTGCATCAAACCAAGTTTCATTTGCGATTCATTGATCATATATTCATAAGATTTCAACCATAAACTGTGTTCTGACTTCATATATTCATGACAAGTTGACTATCATTTAAACCTCATTAACCTGATGAGGTTTCAAATGTTTCAACAAATATAGCTCCTTTTGACTGAATTGCATCAAACCAAGCTTCATTTGCGATTCATTGATCATATATTCATAAGATTTCAACCATAAACTGTGTTCTGACTTAATATTTTTTGACAAGTTTACTATCATTTAAACCTCATTAACCTGATGAGGTTTCAAATGTTTCAACAAATATAGCTCCTTTTGACTGAATTGCATCAAACCAAGCTTCATTTGCGATTCATTGATCATATATTCATAAGATTTCAACCATAAACTGTGTTCTGACTTCATATTTTCATGACAAGTTTACTATCATTTAAACCTCATTAACCTGATGAGGTTTCAAATGTTTCAACAAATATAGCTCCTTTTGACTGAATTGCATCAAACCAAGCTTAATTTGCGATTCATTGATCATATATTCATAAGATTTCAACCATAAACTGTGTTCTGACTTCATATTTTTTGACAAGTTTACTATCATTTAAACCTCATTAACCTGATGAGGTTTCAAATGTTTCAACAAATATAGCTCCTTTTGACTGAATTGCATCAAACCAAGCTTCATTTGCGATTCATTGATCATATATTCATATGATTTCAACCATAAACTGTGTTCTGACTTCATATATTCATGACAAAGTTTACTATCATTTAAACCTCATTAACCTGATGAGGTTTCAAATGTTTCAACAAATATAGCTCCTTTTGACTGAATTGCATCAAACCAAGTTTCATTTGCGATTCATTGATCATATATTCATATGATTTCAACGTGAAACTGTGTTCTGACTTCATATATTCATGACAAATTTACTATCATTTAAACCTCATTAACCTGATGAGGTTTCAAATGTTTCAACAAATATAGCTCCTTTTGACTGAATTGCATCAAACCAAGTTTCATTTGCGATTCATTGATCATATATTCATAAGATTTCAACCATAAACTGTGTTCTGACTTAATATTTTTTGACAAGTTTACTATCATTTAAACCTCATTAACCTGATGAGGTTTCAAATGTTTCAACAAATATAGCTCCTTTTGACTGAATTGCATCAAACCAAGTTTCATTTGCGATTCATTGATCATATATTCATAGGATGTCAACCATAAACTGTGTTCTGACTTCATATATTCATGACAAGTTTACTATCATTTAAACCTCATTAACCTGATGAGGTTTCAAATGTTTCAACAAATATAGCTCCTTTTGACTGAATTGCATCAAACCAAGCTTCATTTGCGATTCATTGATCATATATTCATAAGATTTCAACCATAAACTGTGTTCTGACTTCATATTTTTGAACAGTTTACTATCATTTAAACCTCATTAACCTGATGAGGTTTCAAATGTTTCAACAAATATAGCTCCTTTTGACTGAATTGCATCAAACCAAGTTTCATTTGCGATTCATTGATCATATATTCATATGATTTCAACGTAAACTGTGTTCTGACTTCATATATTCATGACAAATTTACTATCATTTAAACCTCATTAACCTGATGAGGTTTCAAATGTTTCAACAAATATAGCTCCTTTTGACTGAATTGCATCAAACCAAGTTTCATTTGCGATTCATTGATCATATATTCATAAGATTTCAACCATAAACTGTGTTCTGACTTCATATATTTTGACAAGTTTACTATCATTTAAACCTCATTAACCTGATGAGGTTTCAAATGTTCCAACAAATATAGGTCCTTTTGACTGAATTGCATCAAACCAAGTTTCATTTGCGATTCATTGATCATATCTTCATAAGATTTCAACCATAAACTGTGTTCTGACTTCATATTTTCATGACAAGTTTACTATCATTTAAACCTCATTAACCTGATGAGGTTTCAAATGTTTCAACAAATATAGCTCCTTTTGACTGAATTGCATCAAACCAAGCTTCATTTGCGATTCATTGATCATATATTCATATGATTTCAACCATAAACTGTGTTCTGACTTCATATATTCATGACCAGTTTACTATCATTTAAACCTCATTAACCTGATGAGGTTTCAAATGTTTCAACAAATATAGCTCCTTTTGACTGAATTGCATCAAACCAAGCTTTCATTTGCGATTCATTGATCATATATTCATAAGATTTCAACCATAAACTGTGTTCTGACTTAATATTTTTTTGACAAGTTTACTATCATTTAAACCTCATTAACCTGATGAGGTTTCAAATGTTTCAACAAATATAGCTCGTTTTGACTGAATTGCATCAAACCAAGCTTCATTTGCGATTCATTGATCATATATTCATAAGATTTCAACCATAAACTGTGTTCTGACTTTATAATTTTTTGACAAGTTTACTATCATTTAAACCTCATTAACCTGATGAGGTTTCAAATGTTTCAACAAATATAGCTCCTTTTGACTGAATTGCATCAAACCAAGTTTCATTTGCGATTCATTGATCATATATTCATAAGATTTCAACCATAAACTGTGTTCTGACTTCATATATTCATGACAAGTTTACTATCATTTAAACCTCATTAACCTGATGAGGTTTCAAATGTTTCAACAAATATAGCTCGTTTTGACTGAATTGCATCAAACCAAGTTTCATTTGCGATTCATTGATCATATATTCATAAGATTTCAACCATAAACTGTGTTCTGACTTAATATTTTTTGACAAGTTTACTATCATTTAAACCTCATTAACCTGATGAGGTTTCAAATGTTTCAACAAATATAGCTCCTTTTGACTGAATTGCATCAAACCAAGTTTCATTTGCGATTCATTGATCATATATTCATAAGATTTCAACCATAAACTGTGTTCTGACTTCATATTTTTTGACAAGTTTACTATCATTTAAACCTCATTAACCTGATGAGGTTTCAAATGTTTCAACAAATATAGCTCCTTTTGACTGAATTGCATCAAACCAAGTTTCATTTGCGATTCATTGATCATATATTCATAAGATTTCAACCATAAACTGTGTTCTGACTTCATATATTCATGACAAATTTACTATCATTTAAACCTCATTAACCTGATGAGGTTTCAAATGTTTCAACAAATATAGCTCCTTTTGACTGAATTGCATCAAACCAAGTTTCATTTGCGATTCATTGATCATATATTCATAAGATTTCAACCATAAACTGTGTTCTGACTTCATATATTCATGACAAGTTGACTATCATTTAAACCTCATTAACCTGATGAGGTTTCAAATGTTTCAACAAATATAGCTCCTTTTGACTGAATTGCATCAAACCAAGCTTCATTTGCGATTCATTGATCATATATTCATAATGTTTCAACGTTAAACTGTGTTCTGACTTCATATATTCATGACCAGTTTACTATCATTTAAACCTCATTAACCTGATGAGGTTTCAAATGTTTCAACAAATATAGCTCCTTTTGACTGAATTGCATCAAACCAAGCTTCATTTGCGATTCATTGATCATATATTCATAAGATTTCAACCATAAACTGTGTTCTGACTTCATATATTCATGACAAGTTTACTATCATTTAAACCTCATTAACCTGATGAGGTTTCAAATGTTTCAACAAATATAGCTCCTTTTGACTGAATTGCATCAAACCAAGCTTCATTTGCGATTCATTGATCATATATTCATATGATTTCAACCATAAACTGTGTTCTGACTTCATATATTCATGACAAGTTTACTATCATTTAAACCTCATTAACCTGATGAGGTTTCAAATGTTTCAACAAATATAGCTCCTTTTGACTGAATTGCATCAAACCAAGCTTCATTTGCGATTCATTGATCATATATTCATAAGATTTCAACCATAAACTGTGTTCTGACTTCATATTTTTGACAAGTTTACTATCATTTAAACCTCATTAACCTGATGAGGTTTCAAATGTTTCAACAAATATAGCTCCTTTTGACTGAATTGCATCAAACCAAGTTTCATTTGCGATTCATTGATCATATATTCATATGATTTCAAAGTTAAACTGTGTTCTGACTTCATATATTCATGACAAGTTTACTATCATTAAAACCTCATTAACCTGATGAGGTTTCAAATGTTTCAACAAATATAGCTCGTTTTGACTGAATTGCATCAAACCAAGCTTCATTTGCGATTCATTGATCATATATTAATAAGATTTCAACCATAAACTGTGTTCTGACTTTATATTTTTTGACAAGTTTACTATCATTTAAACCTCATTAACCTGATGAGGTTTCAAATGTTTCAACAAATATAGCTCCTTTTGACTGAATTGCATCAAACCAAGTTTCATTTGCGATTCATTGATCATATATTCATAAGATTTCAACCATAAACTGTGTTCTGACTTAATATATTTTGACAAGTTTACTATCATTTAAACCTCATTAACCTGATGAGGTTTCAAATGTTTCAACAAATATAGCTCCTTTTGACTGAATTGCATCAAACCAAGTTTCATTTGCGATTCATTGATCATATATTCATATGATTTCAACCATAAACTGTGTTCTGACTTCATATATTCATGACAAGTTTACTATCATTTAAACCTCATTAACCTGATGAGGTTTCAAATGTTTCAACAAATATAGCTCCTTTTGACTGAATTGCATCAAACCAAGCTTCATTTGCGATTCATTGATCATATATTCATATGATTTCAACCATAAACTGTGTTCTGACTTCATATATTCATGACCAGTTTACTATCATTTAAACCTCATTAACCTGATGAGGTTTCAAATGTTTCAACAAATATAGCTCCTTTTGACTGAATTGCATCAAACCAAGCTTCATTTGCGATTCATTGATCATATATTCATAAGATTTCAACCATAAACTGTGTTCTGACTTCATATATTCATGACAAGTTTACTATCATTTAAACCTCATTAACCTGATGAGGTTTCAAATGTTTCAACAAATATAGCTCCTTTTGACTGAATTGCATCAAACCAAGCTTCATTTGCGATTCATTGATCATATATTCATATGATTTCAACCATAAACTGTGTTCTGACTTCATATATTCATGACAAGTTTACTATCATTTAAACCTCATTAACCTGATGAGGTTTCAAATGTTTCAACAAATATAGCTCCTTTTGACTGAATTGCATCAAACCAAGCTTCATTTGCGATTCATTGATCATATATTCATAAGATTTCAACCATAAACTGTGTTCTGACTTCATATTTTCATGACAAGTTTACTATCATTTAAACCTCATTAACCTGATGAGGTTTCAAATGTTTCAACAAATATAGCTCCTTTTGACTGAATTGCATCAAACCAAGTTTCATTTGCGATTCATTGATCATATATTCATAAGATTTCAACCATAAACTGTGTTCTGACTTCATATATTCATGACAAGTTTACTATCATTTAAACCTCATTAACCTGATGAGGTTTCAAATGTTTCAACAAATATAGCTCCTTTTGACTGAATTGCATCAAACCAAGTTTCATTTGCGATTCATTGATCATATATTCATAAGATTTCAACCATAAACTGTGTTCTGACTTCATATATTCATGACAAGTTTACTATCATTTAAACCTCATTAACCTGATGAGGTTTCAAATGTTTCAACAAATATAGCTCTTTTGACTGAATTGCATCAAACCAAGCTTCATTTGCGATTCATTGATCATATATTCATAAGATTTCAACCATAAACTGTGTTCTGACTTCATATTTTTTTGACAAGTTTACTATCATTTAAACCTCATTAACCTGATGAGGTTTCAAATGTTTCAACAAATATAGCTCCTTTTGACTGAATTGCATCAAACCAAGTTTCATTTGCGATTCATTGATCATATATTCATAAGATTTCAACCATAAACTGTGTTCTGACTTCATATATTCATGACAAGTTTACTATCATTTAAACCTCATTAACCTGATGAGGTTTCAAATGTTTCAACAAATATAGCTCCTTTTGACTGAATTGCATCAAACCAAGCTTCATTTGCGATTCATTGATCATATATTCATAAGATTTCAACCATAAACTGTGTTCTGACTTCATATTTTTTTGACAAGTTTACTATCATTTAAACCTCATTAACCTGATGAGGTTTCAAATGTTTCAACAAATATAGCTCCTTTTGACTGAATTGCATCAAACCAAGTTTCATTTGCAATTCATTGATCATATATTCATTAGATTTCAACCATAAACTGTGTTCTGACTTCATATATTCATGACAAGTTTACTATCATTTAAACCTCATTAACCTGATGAGGTTTCAAATGTTTCAACAAATATAGCTCCTTTTGACTGAATTGCATCAAACCAAGCTTCATTTGCGATTCATTGATCATATATTCATAAGATTTCAACCATAAACTGTGTTCTGACTTCATATATTTTTGACAAGTTTACTATCATTTAAACCTCATTAACCTGATGAGGTTTCAAATGTTTCAACAAATATAGCTCCTTTTGACTGAATTGCATCAAACCAAGTTTCATTTGCGATTCATTGATCATATATTCATAAGATTTCAACCATAAACTGTGTTCTGACTTCATATTTTTTGACAAGTTTACTATCATTTAAACCTCATTAACCTGATGAGGTTTCAAATGTTTCAACAAATATAGCTCCTTTTGACTGAATTGCATCAAACCAAGCTTCATTTGCGATTCATTGATCATATATTCATAAGATTTCAACCATAAACTGTGTTCTGACTTCATATTTTCATGACAAGTTTACTATCATTTAAACCTCATTAACCTGATGAGGTTTCAAATGTTTCAACAAATATAGCTCCTTTTGACTGAATTGCATCAAACCAAGTTTCATTTGCGATTCATTGATCATATATTCATAAGATTTCAACCATAAACTGTGTTCTGACTTCATATATTCATGACAAGTTTACTATCATTTAAACCTCATTAACCTGATGAGGTTTCAAATGTTTCAACAAATATAGCTCCTTTTGACTGAATTGCATCAAACCAAGTTTCATTTGCGATTCATTGATCATATATTCATAAGATTTCAACCATAAACTGTGTTCTGACTTCATATATTCATGACAAGTTTACTATCATTTAAACCTCATTAACCTGATGAGGTTTCAAATGTTTCAACAAATATAGCTCCTTTTGACTGAATTGCATCAAACCAAGCTTCATTTGCGATTCATTGATCATATATTCATATGATTTCAACCATAAACTGTGTTCTGACTTCATATATTCATGACAAGTTTACTATCATTTAAACCTCATTAACCTGATGAGGTTTCAAATGTTTCAACAAATATAGCTCCTTTTGACTGAATTGCATCAAACCAAGCTTCATTTGCGATTCATTGATCATATATTCATAAGATTTCAACCATAAACTGTGTTCTGACTTCATATATTCATGACAAGTTTACTATCATTTAAACCTCATTAACCTGATGAGGTTTCAAATGTTTCAACAAATATAGCTCCTTTTGACTGAATTGCATCAAACCAAGCTTCATTTGCGATTCATTGATCATATATTCATATGATTTCAACCATAAACTGTGTTCTGACTTCATATATTCATGACAAGTTTACTATCATTTAAACCTCATTAACCTGATGAGGTTTCAAATGTTTCAACAAATATAGCTCCTTTTGACTGAATTGCATCAAACCAAGCTTCATTTGCGATTCATTGATCATATATTCATAAGATTTCAACCATAAACTGTGTTCTGACTTCATATATTCATGACAAGTTTACTATCATTTAAACCTCATTAACCTGATGAGGTTTCAAATGTTTCAACAAATATAGCTCCTTTTGACTGAATTGCATCAAACCAAGTTTCATTTGCGATTCATTGATCATATATTCATAAGATTTCAACCATAAACTGTGTTCTGACTTCATATATTCATGACAAGTTTACTATCATTTAAACCTCATTAACCTGATGAGGTTTCAAATGTTTCAACAAATATAGCTCCTTTTGACTGAATTGCATCAAACCAAGTTTCATTTGCGATTCATTGATCATATATTCATAAGATTTCAACCATAAACTGTGTTCTGACTTCATATTTTTTGACAAGTTTACTATCATTTAAACCTCATTAACCTGATGAGGTTTCAAATGTTTCAACAAATATAGCTCCTTTTGACTGAATTGCATCAAACCAAGCTTCATTTGCGATTCATTGATCATATATTCATAAGATTTCAACCATAAACTGTGTTCTGACTTTATATTTTTTGACAAGTTTACTATCATTTAAACCTCATTAACCTGATGAGGTTTCAAATGTTTCAACAAATATAGCTCCTTTTGACTGAATTGCATCAAACCAAGTTTCATTTGCGATTCATTGATCATATATTCATAAGATTTCAACCATAAACTGTGTTCTGACTTCATATATTCATGACAAGTTTACTATCATTTAAACCTCATTAACCTGATGAGGTTTCAAATGTTTCAACAAATATAGCTCCTTTTGACTGAATTGCATCAAACCAAGCTTCATTTGCGATTCATTGATCATATATTCATAAGATTTCAACCATAAACTGTGTTCTGACTTAATATTTTTTTGACAAGTTTACTATCATTTAAACCTCATTAACCTGATGAGGTTTCAAATGTTTCAACAAATATAGCTCCTTTTGACTGAATTGCATCAAACCAAGTTTCATTTGCGATTCATTGATCATATATTCATAAGATTTCAACCATAAACTGTGTTCTGACTTCATATTTTCATGACAAGTTTACTATCATTTAAACCTCATTAACCTGATGAGGTTTCAAATGTTTCAACAAATATAGCTCCTTTTGACTGAATTGCATCAAACCAAGCTTCATTTGCGATTCATTGATCATATATTCATATGATTTCAACGTTAAACTGTGTTCTGACTTCATATATTCATGACAAGTTTACTATCATTTAAACCTCATTAACCTGATGAGGTTTCAAATGTTTCAACAAATATAGCTCCTTTTGACTGAATTGCATCAAACCAAGCTTCATTTGCGATTCATTGATCATATATTCATATGATTTCAACCATAAACTGTGTTCTGACTTCATATATTCATGACAAGTTTACTATCATTTAAACCTCATTAACCTGATGAGGTTTCAAATGTTTCAACAAATATAGCTCCTTTTGACTGAATTGCATCAAACCAAGTTTCATTTGCGATTCATTGATCATATATTCATATGATTTCAACCATAAACTGTGTTCTGACTTCATATATTCATGACAAGTTTACTATCATTTAAACCTCATTAACCTGATGAGGTTTCAAATGTTTCAACAAATATAGCTCCTTTTGACTGAATTGCATCAAACCAAGTTTCATTTGCGATTCATTGATCATATATTCATAAGATTTCAACCATAAACTGTGTTCTGACTTCATATATTCATGACAAGTTTACTATCATTTAAACCTCATTAACCTGATGAGGTTTCAAATGTTTCAACAAATATAGCTCCTTTTGACTGAATTGCATCAAACCAAGCTTCATTTGCGATTCATTGATCATATATTCATAAGATTTCAACCATAAACTGTGTTCTGACTTCATATATTCATGACCAGTTTACTATCATTTAAACCTCATTAACCTGATGAGGTTTCAAATGTTTCAACAAATATAGCTCCTTTTGACTGAATTGCATCAAACCAAGTTTCATTTGCGATTCATTGATCATATATTCATATGATTTCAACCATAAACTGTGTTCTGACTTCATATATTCATGACC
The DNA here is from genome assembly GCA_039566865.1 of Aurelia coerulea. NCBI lineage: Eukaryota > Metazoa > Cnidaria > Scyphozoa > Semaeostomeae > Ulmaridae > Aurelia > Aurelia coerulea. Next base: position 16,246,950 of record CM076962.1, read on the forward strand.
AGTTTACTATCATTTAAACCTCATTAACCTGATGAGGTTTCAAATGTTTCAACAAATATAGCTCCTTTTGACTGAATTGCATCAAACCAAGCTTCATTTGCGATTCATTGATCATATATTCATATGATTTCAACCATAAACTGTGTTCTGACTTCATATATTCATGACAAGTTTACTATCATTTAAACCTCATTAACCTGATGAGGTTTCAAATGTTTCAACAAATATAGCTCCTTTTGACTGAATTGCATCAAACCAAGCTTCATTTGCGATTCATTGATCATATATTCATATGATTTCAACCATAAACTGTGTTCTGACTTCATATATTCATGACAAGTTTACTATCATTTAAACCTCATTAACCTGATGAGGTTTCAAATGTTTCAACAAATATAGCTCCTTTTGACTGAATTGCATCAAACCAAGTTTCATTTGCGATTCATTGATCATATATTCATAAGATTTCAACCATAAACTGTGTTCTGACTTCATATATTCATGACAAGTTTACTATCATTTAAACCTCATTAACCTGATGAGGTTTCAAATGTTTCAACAAATATAGCTCCTTTTGACTGAATTGCATCAAACCAAGCTTCATTTGCGATTCATTGATCATATATTCATAAGATTTCAACCATAAACTGTGTTCTGACTTCATATTTTTTTGACAAGTTTACTATCATTTAAACCTCATTAACCTGATGAGGTTTCAAATGTTTCAACAAATATAGCTCCTTTTGACTGAATTGCATCAAACCAAGTTTCATTTGCGATTCATTGATCATATATTCATAAGATTTCAACCATAAACTGTGTTCTGACTTCATATATTCATGACAAGTTTACTATCATTTAAACCTCATTAACCTGATGAGGTTTCAAATGTTTCAACAAATATAGCTCCTTTTGACTGAATTGCATCAAACCAAGTTTCATTTGCGATTCATTGATCATATATTCATAAGATTTCAACCATAAACTGTGTTCTGACTTAATATTTTTTGACAAGTTTACTATCATTTAAACCTCATTAACCTGATGAGGTTTCAAATGTTTCAACAAATATAGCTCCTTTTGACTGAATTGCATCAAACCAAGCTTAATTTGCGATTCATTGATCATATATTCATAAGATTTCAACCATAAACTGTGTTCTGACTTCATATTTTCATGACAAGTTTACTATCATTTAAACCTCATTAACCTGATGAGGTTTCAAATGTTTCAACAAATATAGCTCCTTTTGACTGAATTGCATCAAACCAAGCTTCATTTGCGATTCATTGATCATATATTCATAAGATTTCAACCATAAACTGTGTTCTAACTTCATATATTCATGACAAATTTACTCTCATTTAAACCTCATTAACCTGATGAGGTTTCAAATGTTTCAACAAATATAGCTCCTTTTGACTGAATTGCATCAAACCAAGTTTCATTTGCGATTCATTGATCATATATTCATAAGATTTCAACCCTAAACTGTGTTCTGACTAAATATTTTTGATAAGTTTACTATCATTTATACCTCATTAACCTGATGAGGTTTCAAATGTTTCAACAAATATAGCTCCTTTTGACTGAATTGCATCAAACCAAGCTTCATTTGCGATTCATTGATCATATATTCATATGATTTCAACCATAAACTGTGTTCTGACTTCATATATTCATGACCAGTTTACTATCATTTAAACCTCATTAACCTGATGAGGTTTCAAATGTTTCAACAAATATAGCTCCTTTTGACTGAATTGCATCAAACCAAGCTTCATTTGCGATTCATTGATCATATATTCATATGATTTCAACCATAAACTGTGTTCTGACTTCATATATTCATGACAAGTTTACTATCATTTAAACCTCATTAACCTGATGAGGTTTCAAATGTTTCAACAAATATAGCTCCTTTTGACTGAATTGCATCAAACCAAGCTTCATTTGCGATTCATTGATCATATATTCATATGATTTCAACCATAAACTGTGTTCTGACTTCATATATTCATGACAAGTTTACTATCATTTAAACCTCATTAACCTGATGAGGTTTCAAATGTTTCAACAAATATAGCTCCTTTTGACTGAATTGCATCAAACCAAGCTTCATTTGCGATTCATTGATCATATATTCATAAGATTTCAACCATAAACTGTGTTCTGACTTTATATTTTTAGACAAGTTTACTATCATTTAAACCTCATTAACCTGATGAGGTTTCAAATGTTTCAACAAATATAGCTCCTTTTGACTGAATTGCATCAAACCAAGTTTCATTTGCGATTCATTGATCATATATTCATAAGATTTCAACCATAAACTGTGTTCTGACTTCATATATTGATGACAAGCTTACTATCATTTAAACCTCATTAACCTGATGAGGTTTCAAATGTTTCAACAAATATAGCTCGTTTTGACTGAATTGCATCAAACCAAGCTTCATTTGCGATTCATTGATCATATATTCATAAGATTTCAACCATAAACTGTGTTCTGACTTCATATTTTCATGACAAGTTTACTATCATTTAAACCTCATTAACCTGATGAGGTTTCAAATGTTTCAACAAATATAGCTCCTTTTGACTGAATTGCATCAAACCAAGTTTCATTTGCGATTCATTGATCATATATTCATAAGATTTCAACCATAAACTGTGTTCTGACTTCATATATTCATGACAAGTTTACTATCATTTAAACCTCATTAACCTGATGAGGTTTCAAATGTTTCAACAAATATAGCTCCTTTTGACTGAATTGCATCAAACCAAGCTTCATTTGCGATTCATTGATCATATATTCATATGATTTCAACCATAAACTGTGTTCTGACTTCATATATTCATGACAAGTTTACTATCATTTAAACCTCATTAACCTGATGAGGTTTCAAATGTTTCAACAAATATAGCTCCTTTTGACTGAATTGCATCAAACCAAGCTTCATTTGCGATTCATTGATCATATATTCATATGATTTCAACCATAAACTGTGTTCTGACTTCATATATTCATGACCAGTTTACTATCATTTAAACCTCATTAACCTGATGAGGTTTCAAATGTTTCAACAAATATAGCTCCTTTTGACTGAATTGCATCAAACCAAGCTTCATTTGCGATTCATTGATCATATATTCATATGATTTCAACCATAAACTGTGTTCTGACTTCATATATTCATGACAAGTTTACTATCATTTAAACCTCATTAACCTGATGAGGTTTCAAATGTTTCAACAAATATAGCTCGTTTTGACTGAATTGCATCAAACCAAGCTTCATTTGCGATTCATTGATCATATATTCATATGATTTCAACCATAAACTGTGTTCTGACTTCATATATTCATGACAAGTTTACTATCATTTAAACCTCATTAACCTGATGAGGTTTCAAATGTTTCAACAAATATAGCTCCTTTTGACTGAATTGCATCAAACCAAGCTTCATTTGCGATTCATTGATCATATATTCATATGATTTCAACCATAAACTGTGTTCTGACTTCATATATTCATGACAAGTTTACTATCATTTAAACCTCATTAACCTGATGAGGTTTCAAATGTTTCAACAAATATAGCTCCTTTTGACTGAATTGCATCAAACCAAGCTTCATTTGCGATTCATTGATCATATATTCATATGATTTCAACCATAAACTGTGTTCTGACTTCATATATTCATGACAAGTTTACTATCATTTAAACCTCATTAACCTGATGAGGTTTCAAATGTTTCAACAAATATAGCTCCTTTTGACTGAATTGCATCAAACCAAGTTTCATTTGCGATTCATTGATCATATATTCATATGATTTCAACCATAAACTGTGTTCTGACTTCATATATTCATGACCAGTTTACTATCATTTAAACCTCATTAACCTGATGAGGTTTCAAATGTTTCAACAAATATAGCTCCTTTTGACTGAATTGCATCAAACCAAGCTTTCATTTGCGATTCATTGATCATATATTCATAAGATTTCAACCATAAACTGTGTTCTGACTTCATATTTTTTTGACAAGTTTACTATCATTTAAACCTCATTAACCTGATGAGGTTTCAAATGTTTCAACAAATATAGCTCCTTTTGACTGAATTGCATCAAACCAAGCTTCATTTGCGATTCATTGATCATATATTCATAAGATTTCAACCATAAACTGTGTTCTGACTTCATATATTCATGACAAGTTTACTATCATTTAAACCTCATTAACCTGATGAGGTTTCAAATGTTTCAACAAATATAGCTCCTTTTGACTGAATTGCATCAAACCAAGTTTCATTTGCGATTCATTGATCATATATTCATAAGATTTCAACCATAAACTGTGTTCTGACTTCATATTTTCATGACAAGTTTACTATCATTTAAACCTCATTAACCTGATGAGGTTTCAAATGTTTCAACAAATATAGCTCCTTTTGACTGAATTGCATCAAACCAAGTTTCATTTGCGATTCATTGATCATATATTCATAAGATTTCAACCATAAACTGTGTTCTGACTTCATATATTCATGACAAGTTTACTATCATTTAAACCTCATTAACCTGATGAGGTTTCAAATGTTTCAACAAATATAGCTCCTTTTGACTGAATTGCATCAAACCAAGTTTCATTTGCGATTCATTGATCATATATTCATAAGATTTCAACCATAAACTGTGTTCTGACTTCATATATTCATGACAAGTTTACTATCATTTAAACCTCATTAACCTGATGAGGTTTCAAATGTTTCAACAAATATAGCTCCTTTTGACTGAATTGCATCAAACCAAGTTTCATTTGCGATTCATTGATCATATATTCATAAGATTTCAACCATAAACTGTGTTCTGACTTCATATATTTTGACAAAGTTTACTATCATTTAAACCTCATTAACCTGATGAGGTTTCAAATGTTTCAACAAATATAGCTCCTTTTGACTGAATTGCATCAAACCAAGCTTCATTTGCGATTCATTGATCATATATTCATAAGATTTCAACCATAAACTGTGTTCTGACTTCATATATTCATGACAAGTTTACTATCATTTAAACCTCATTAACCTGATGAGGTTTCAAATGTTTCAACAAATATAGCTCCTTTTGACTGAATTGCATCAAACCAAGCTTCATTTGCGATTCATTGATCATATATTCAATGATTTCAACCATAAACCGTGTTCTGACTTCATATATTCATGACCAGTTTACTATCATTTAAACCTCATTAACCTGATGAGGTTTCAAATGTTTCAACAAATATAGCTCCTTTTGACTGAATTGCATCAAACCAAGCTTCATTTGCGATTCATTGATCATATATTCATAAGATTTCAACCATAAACTGTGTTCTGACTTCATATTTTTTGACAAGTTTACTATCATTTAAACCTCATTAACCTGATGAGGTTTCAAATGTTTCAACAAATATAGCTCCTTTTGACTGAATTGCATCAAACCAAGTTTCATTTGCGATTCATTGATCATATATTCATAAGATTTCAACCATAAACTGTGTTCTAACTTCATATATTCATGACAAGTTTACTATCATTTAAACCTCATTAACCTGATGAGGTTTCAAATGTTTCAACAAATATAGCTCCTTTTGACTGAATTGCATCAAACCAAGCTTCATTTGCGATTCATTGATCATATATTCATAAGATTTCAACCATAAACTGTGTTCTGACTTCATATTTTTGACAAGTTTACTATCATTTAAACCTCATTAACCTGATGAGGTTTCAAATGTTTCAACAAATATAGCTCCTTTTGACTGAATTGCATCAAACCAAGTTTCATTTGCGATTCATTGATCATATATTCATAAGATTTCAACCATAAACTGTGTTCTGACTTCATATTTTTTTGACAAGTTTACTATCATTTAAACCTCATTAACCTGATGAGGTTTCAAATGTTTCAACAAATATAGCTCCTTTTGACTGAATTGCATCAAACCAAGTTTCATTTGCGATTCATTGATCATATATTCATATGATTTCAACCATAAACTGTGTTCTGACTTCATATATTCATGACAAGTTTACTATCATTTAAACCTCATTAACCTGATGAGGTTTCAAATGTTTCAACAAATATAGCTCCTTTTGACTGAATTGCATCAAACCAAGTTTCATTTGCGATTCATTGATCATATATTCATAAGATTTCAACCATAAACTGTGTTCTGACTTCATATATTCATGACAAGTTTACTATCATTTAAACCTCATTAACCTGATGAGGTTTCAAATGTTTCAACAAATATAGCTCGTTTTGACTGAATTGCATCAAACCAAGCTTCATTTGCGATTCATTGATCATATATTCATATGATTTCAACCATAAACTGTGTTCTGACTTCATATATTCATGACCAGTTTACTATCATTTAAACCTCATTAACCTGATGAGGTTTCAAATGTTTCAACAAATATAGCTCCTTTTGACTGAATTGCATCAAACCAAGCTTCATTTGCGATTCATTGATCATATATTCATATGATTTCAACCATAAACTGTGTTCTGACTTCATATATTCATGACCAGTTTACTATCATTTAAACCTCATTAACCTGATGAGGTTTCAAATGTTTCAACAAATATAGCTCCTTTTGACTGAATTGCATCAAACCAAGCTTCATTTGCGATTCATTGATCATATATTCATATGATTTCAACCATAAACTGTGTTCTGACTTCATATATTCATGACCAGTTTACTATCATTTAAACCTCATTAACCTGATGAGGTTTCAAATGTTTCAACAAATATAGCTCCTTTTGACTGAATTGCATCAAACCAAGCTTCATTTGCGATTCATTGATCATATATTCATAAGATTTCAACCATAAACTGTGTTCTGACTTAATATTTTTTTGACAAGTTTACTATCATTTAAACCTCATTAACCTGATGAGGTTTCAAATGTTTCAACAAATATAGCTCCTTTTGACTGAATTGCATCAAACCAAGCTTCATTTGCGATTCATTGATCATATATTCATAAGATTTCAACCATAAACTGTGTTCTGACTTCATATATTTTGGACAAGTTTACTATCATTTAAACCTCATTAACCTGATGAGGTTTCAAATGTTTCAACAAATATAGCTCCTTTTGACTGAATTGCATCAAACCAAGTTTCATTTGCGATTCATTGATCATATATTCATAAGATTTCAACCATAAACTGTGTTCTGACTTCATATTTCATTGACAAGTTTACTATCATTTAAACCTCATTAACCTGATGAGGTTTCAAATGTTTCAACAAATATAGCTCCTTTTGACTGAATTGCATCAAACCAAGTTTCATTTGCGATTCATTGATCATATATTCATAAGATTTCAACCATAAACTGTGTTCTGACTTCATATATTCATGACAAGTTTACTATCATTTAAACCTCATTAACCTGATGAGGTTTCAAATGTTTCAACAAATATAGCTCCTTTTGACTGAATTGCATCAAACCAAGTTTCATTTGCGATTCATTGATCATATATTCATAAGATTTCAACCATAAACTGTGTTCTGACTTCATATTTTTTGACAAGTTTACTATCATTTAAACCTCATTAACCTGATGAGGTTTCAAATGTTTCAACAAATATAGCTCCTTTTGACTGAATTGCATCAAACCAAGTTTCATTTGCGATTCATTGATCATATATTCATAAGATTTCAACCATAAACTGTGTTCTGACTTAATATATTTTGACAAGTTTACTATCATTTAAACCTCATTAACCTGATGAGGTTTCAAATGTTTCAACAAATATAGCTCGTTTTGACTGAATTGCATCAAACCAAGTTTCATTTGCGATTCATTGATCATATATTCATAAGATTTCAACCATAAACTGTGTTCTGACTTCATATTTTCATGACAAGTTTACTATCATTTAAACCTCATTAACCTGATGATGTTTCAAATGTTTCAACAAATATAGCTCCTTTTGACTGAATTGCATCAAACCAAGCTTCATTTGCGATTCATTGATCATATATTCATATGATTTCAACCATAAACTGTGTTCTGACTTCATATATTCATGACCAGTTTACTATCATTTAAACCTCATTAACCTGATGAGGTTTCAAATGTTTCAACAAATATAGCTCCTTTTGACTGAATTGCATCAAACCAAGCTTCATTTGCGATTCATTGATCATATATTCATAAGATTTCAACCATAAACTGTGTTCTGACTTCATAATTTCATGACAAGTTTACTATCATTTAAACCTCATTAACCTGATGAGGTTTCAAATGTTTCAACAAATATAGCTCCTTTTGACTGAATTGCATCAAACCAAGCTTCATTTGCGATTCATTGATCATATATTCATATGATTTCAACCATAAACTGTGTTCTGACTTCATATATTCATGACAAGTTTACTATCATTTAAACCTCATTAACCTGATGAGGTTTCAAATGTTTCAACAAATATAGCTCGTTTTGACTGAATTGCATCAAACCAAGCTTCATTTGCGATTCATTGATCATATATTCATAAGATTTCAACCATAAACTGTGTTCTGACTTAATATGTTTTGACAAGTTTACTATCATTTATACCTCATTAACCTGATGAGGTTTCAAATGTTTCAACAAATATAGCTCCTTTTGACTGAATTGCATCAAACCAAGCTTTATTTGCGATTCATTGATCATATATTCATAAGATTTCAACCATAAACTGTGTTCTGACTAAATAGTTTTTTGACAAGTTTACTATCATTTAAACCTCATTAACCTGATGAGGTTTCAAATGTTTCAACAAATATAGCTCGTTTTGACTGAATTGCATCAAACCAAGTTTCATTTGCGATTCATTGATCATATATTCATAAGATTTCAACCATAAACTGTGTTCTGACTTCATATTTTTTTGACAAGTTTACTATCATTTAAACCTCATTAACCTGATGAGGTTTCAAATGTTTCAACAAATATAGCTCGTTTTGACTGAATTGCATCAAACCAAGTTTCATTTGCGATTCATTGATCATATATTCATAAGATTTCAACCATAAACTGTGTTCTGACTAAATATTTTTTGACAAGTTTACTATCATTTAAACCTCATTAACCTGATGAGGTTTCAAATGTTTCAACAAATATAGCTCGTTTTGACTGAATTGCATCAAACCAAGTTTCATTTGCGATTCATTGATCATATATTCATAAGATTTCAACCATAAACTGTGTTCTGACTTCATATTTATTGACAAGTTTACTATCATTTAAACCTCATTAACCTGATGAGGTTTCAAATGTTTCAACAAATATAGCTCGTTTTGACTGAATTGCATCAAACCAAGTTTCATTTGCGATTCATTGATCATATATTCATAAGATTTCAACCATAAACTGTGTTCTGACTTAATATTTTTTGACAAGTTTACTATCATTTAAACCTCATTAACCTGATGAGGTTTCAAATGTTTCAACAAATATAGCTCCTTTTGACTGAATTGCATCAAACCAAGTTTCATTTGCGATTCATTGATCATATATTCAATAAGAATCAACCATAAACTGTGTTCTGACTAAATATTTTTTGACAGATTTACTATCATTTAAACCTCATTAACCTGATGAGGTTTCAAATGTTTCAACAAATATAGCTCGTTTTGACTGAATTGCATCAAACCAAGTTTCATTTGCGATTCATTGATCATATATTCATAAGATTTCAAGCCATAAACTGTGTTCTGACTTCATATATTTTGGACAAGTTTACTATCATTTAAACCTCATTAACCTGATGAGGTTTCAAATGTTTCAACAAATATAGCTCCTTTTGACTGAATTGCATCAAACCAAGCTTCATTTGCGATTCATTGATCATATATTCATATGATTTCAACCATAAACTGTGTTCTGACTTCATATATTCATGACCAGTTTACTATCATTTAAACCTCATTAACCTGATGAGGTTTCAAATGTTTCAACAAATATAGCTCGTTTTGACTGAATTGCATCAAACCAAGCTTCATTTGCGATTCATTGATCATATATTAATAAGATTTCAACCATAAACTGTGTTCTGACTTTATATTTTTAGACAAGTTTACTATCATTTAAACCTCATTAATCTGATGAGGTTTCAAATGTTTCAACAAATATACCTCGTTTTGACTGAATTGCATCAAACCAAGCTTCATTTGCGATTCATTGATCATATATTCATATGATTTTAACCATAAACTGTGTTCTGACTTCATATATTCATGACCAGTTTACTATCATTTAAACCTCATTAACCTGATGAGGTTTCAAATGTTTCAACAAATATAGCTCCTTTTGACTGAATTGCATCAAACCAAGCTTTCATTTGCGATTCATTGATCATATATTCATATGATTTCAACCATAAACTGTGTTCTGACTTCATATATTCATGACCAGTTTACTATCATTTAAACCTCATTAACCTGATGAGGTTTCAAATGTTTCAACAAATATAGCTCCTTTTGACTGAATTGCATCAAACCAAGCTTCATTTGCGATTCATTGATCATATATTCATATGATTTCAACCATAAACTGTGTTCTGACTTCATATATTCATGACCAGTTTACTATCATTTAAACCTCATTAACCTGATGAGGTTTCAAATGTTTCAACAAATATAGCTCCTTTTGACTGAATTGCATCAAACCAAGCTTCATTTGCGATTCATTGATCATATATTCATATGAATTCAACCATAAACTGTGTTCTGACTTCATATATTCATGACCAGCTTACTATCATTTAAACCTCATTAACCTGATGAGGTTTCAAATGTTTCAACAAATATAGCTCCTTTTGACTGAATTGCATCAAACCAAGCTTCATTTGCGATTCATTGATCTTATATTCATAAGATTTCAACCATAAACTGTGTTCTGACTTAAATATTCTTTTGACAAGTTTACTATCATTTAAACCTCATTAACCTGATGAGGTTTAAAATGTTTCAACAAATATAGCTCGTTTTGACTGAATTGCATCAAACCAAGCTTTATTTGCGATTCATTGATCATATATTCATAAGATTTCAACCATAAACTGTGTTCTGACTTCATAATTTTTGACAAGTTTACTATCATTTAAACCTCATTAACCTGATGAGGTTTCAAATGTTTCAACAAATATAGCTCGTTTTGACTGAATTGCATCAAACCAAGTTTCATTTGCGATTCATTGATCATATATTCATAAGATTTCAAGCCATAAACTGTGTTCTGACTTCATATTTATTGGACAAGTTACTATCTACCTCATTAACCTGATGAGGTTTCAAATGTTTCAACAAATATAGCTCGTTTTGACTGAATTGCATCAAACCAAGTTTCATTTGCGATTCATTGATCATATATTCATAAGATTTAACCATAAACTATGTTCTGACCTCATATTTTTTGGACAACTTTACTATCATTTAAACCTCATTAACCTGATGAGGTTTCAAATGTTTCAACAAATATAGCTCCTTTTGACTGAATTGCATCAAACAAAGTTTCATTTGCGATTCATTGATCATATATTCATAAGAATGAAGCCATAAACTTTGTTCTGACTTCATATATTTTGGACAAATTTACTATCATTTAAACCTCATTAACCTGATGAGGTTTCAAATGTTTCAGCAAATATAGCTCGTTTTGACTGAATTGCAACAAAGCAAGTTTCATTTGCGATTCATTGATCATATATTCATAAGAATTAAGCCATAAAATGTGTTCTGACTTCATAATTTTTGGACAAGTTTACTATCATTTAAACCTCATTAACCTGATGAGGTTTCAAATGTTTCAACAAATATAGCTCCTTTTGACTGAATTTCATCAAACCAAGCTTCATTTGCGATTCATTGATCATATATTCGATATGATTTCAACCATAAACTGTGTTTAGACTTCATATATTCATGACCAGTTTACTATCATTTAAACCTCATTAACCTGATGAGGTTTCAAATGTTTCAACAAATATTGCTCGTTTTGAATTAATTATATCAAACCAAGCTTCATTTGCGATTCATTGATCATATATTCATAAGAATGAAGCCATAAAATGTGTTCTGACATCATAATTTTTAGACAAGTTTACCATCATTTAAACCTCATTAACCTGATGATGTTTCAAATGTTTCAACAAATATAGCTCGTTTTGACTGAATTGCATCAAACCAAGCTTCATTTGCGATTCATTGATCATTTATTCAAAAGAATGAAGCCATAAACTTTGTTCTGACATCATATATTTTGGACAAATTTACTATCATTTAAACCTCATTAACCTGATGAGGTTTCAAATGTTTCAGCAAATATAGCTCGTTTTGAATTAATTACAACAAAGCAAGTTTCACTTGCGATTCATTGATCATATATTCATAAGAATTAAGCCATAAAATGTGTTCTGACATCATAATTTTTGGACAAGTTTACTATCATTTAAACCTCATTAACCTGATGAGGTTTCAAATGTTTCAACAAATATAGCTCGTTTTGACTGAATTGCATCAAACCAAGCTTCATTTGCGATTCATTGATCATCTATTCATATGATTTCAATCATAAACTGTGTTTAGACTTCATATATTCATGACCAGTTTACTATCATTTAAACCTCATTAACCTGATGAGGTTTCAAATGTTTCAACAAATATAGCTCCTTTTGACTGAATTTCATCAAACCAAGCTTTATTTGCGATTCATTGATCATATATTCATATGAATTCAACCATAAACTGTGTTTAGACTTCATATATTCATGACCAGCTTACTATCATTTAAACCTCATTAACCTGATGAGGTTTCAAATGTTTCAACAAATATAGCTCCTTTTGACTGTATTGCATCAAACAAAGCTTTATTTGCGATTCATTGATCATATATTCATATGATTTCAACCATAAACTGTGTTTAGACTTCATATATTCATGACCAGCTTACTATCATTTATACCTCATTAACCTGATGAGGTTTCAAATGTTTCAACAAATATAGCTCCTTTTGACTGAATTTCATCAAACCAAGCTTTATTTGCGATTCATTGATCATATATTCATATGAATTCAACCATAAACTGTGTTTAGACTTCATATATTAATGACCAGCTTACTATCATTTAAACTTCATTAACCTGATGAGGTTTCAAATGTTTCAACAAAGATAGCTCCTTTTGACTGTATTGCATCAAACAAAAATTTTATTTGCGGTTCATTGATCTTATATTCATAAGATTTCAACCATAAACTGTGTTCTGACTAAATATTCTTTTGACAAGTTTACTATCATTTAAACCTAATTAACCTGATGAGGTTTAAAATGTTTCAACAAATATAGCTCGTTTTGACTGAATTGCATCAAACCAAGCTTTATTTGCGATTCATTGATCATATATTCATAAGATTTCAACCATAAACTGTGTTCTGACATCATAATTTTTGGACAAGTTTACTATCATTTAAACCTCATTAACCTGATGAGGTTTCAAATGTTTCAACAAATATAGCTCGTTTTGACTGAATTGCATCAAACCAAGTTTCATTTGCGATTCATTGATCATATATTCATAAGAATTAAGCCATAAACTGTGTTCTGACTTCATATTTATTGGACAAGTTTACTATCATTAACCTGATGAGGTTTCAAATGTTTCAACAAATATAGCTCGTTTTGACTGAAATGCATCAAACCAAGTTTCATTTGCGATTCATTGATCATATATTCATAAGAATTAAGCCATAAACTATGTTCTGACCTCATATTTTTTGGACAACTTTACTATCATTTAAACCTCATTAACCTGATGAGGTTTCAAATGTTTCAACAAATATAGCTCCTTTTGACTGAATTGCATCAAACAAAGTTTCATTTGCGATTCATTGATCATTTATTCAAAAGAATGAAGCCATAAACTTTGTTCTGACATCATATATTTTGGACAAATTTACTATCATTTAAACCTCATTAACCTGATGAGGTTTCAAATGTTTCAGCAAATATAGCTCGTTTTGAATTAATTACAACAAAGCAAGTTTCATTTGCGATTCATTGATCATATATTCATAAGAATTAAGCCATAAAATGTGTTCTGACATCATAAGTTTTGGACAAGTTTACTATCATTTAAACCTCATTAACCTGATGAGGTTTCAAATGTTTCAACAAATATAGCTCCTTTTGACTGAATTTCATCAAACCAAGCTTCATTTGCGATTCATTGATCATATATTCGAATGATTTCAACCATAAACTGTGTTTAGACTTCATATATTCATGACCAGTTTACTATCATTTAAACCTCATTAACCTGATGAGGTTTCAAATGTTTCAACAAATATTGCTCGTTTTGAATTAATTATATCAAACCAAGCTTCATTTGCGATTCATTGATCATATATTCATAAGAATGAAGCCATAAAATGTGTTCTGACATCATAATTTTTAGACAAGTTTACCATCATTTAAACCTCATTAACCTGATGATGTTTCAAATGTTTCAGCAAATATAGCTCGTTTTGACTGAATTGCATCAAACCAAGCTTCATTTGCGATTCATTGATCATCTATTCATATGATTTCAACCATAAACTGTGTTTAGACTTCATATATTCATGACCAGCTTACTATCATTTAAACCTCATTAACCTGATGAGGTTTCAAATGTTTCAACAAATATAGCTCCTTTTGACTGAATTTCATCAAACCAAGCTTTATTTGCGATTCATTGATCATATATTCATATGAATTCAACCATAAATTGTGTTTAGACTTCATATATTCATGACCAGCTTACTATCATTTAAACCTCATTAACCTGATGAGGTTTCAAATGTTTCAACAAATATAGCTCCTTTTGACTGTATTGCATCAAACAAAGCTTTATTTGCGATTCATTGATCATGTATTCATATGATTTCAACCATAAACTGTGTTTAGACTTCATATATTCATGACCAGCTTACTATCATTTATACCTCATTAACCTGATGAGGTTTCAAATGTTTCAACAAATATAGCTCCTTTTGACTGAATTTCATCAAACCAAGCTTTATTTGCGATTCATTGATCATATATTCATATGAATTCAACCATAAACTGTGTTTAGACTTCATATATTCATGACCAGCTTACTATCATTTAAACCTCATTAACCTGATGAGGTTTCAAATGTTTCAACAAATATAGCTCCTTTTGACTGTATTGCATCAAACAAAGCTTTATTTGCGATTCATTGATCTTATATTCATAAGATTTCAACCATAAACTGTGTTCTGACTTAATATTTTTTTGACAAGTTTACTATCATTTAAACCTAATTAACCTGATGAGGTTTAAAATGTTTCAACAAATATAGCTCGTTTTGACTGAATTGCATCAAACCAAGCTTTATATGCGATTCATTGATCATATATTCATAAGATTTCAACCATAAACTGTGTTCTGACATCATAATTTTTGGACAAGTTTACTATCATTTAAACCTCATTAACCTGATGAGGTTTCAAATGTTTCAACAAATATAGCTCGTTTTGACTGAATTTCATCAAACCAAGCTTCATTTGCGGTTCATTGATCATATATGCGAATGATTTCAACCATAAACTGTGTTTAGACTTCATATATTCATGACCAGTTTACTATCATTTAAACCTCATTAACCTGATGAGGATTCAAATGTTTCAACAAATATTGCTCGTTTTGAATTAATTATATCAAACCAAGCTTCATTTGCGATTCATTGATCATATATTCATAAGAATTAAGCCATAAACTGTGTTCTGACTTCATATTTATTGGACAAGTTTACTATCATTTAAACCTCATTAACCTGATGAGGTTTCAAATGTTTCAACAAATATAGCTCGTTTTGACTGAATTGCATCAAACCAAGTTTCATTTGCGATTCATTGATCATATATTCATAAGAATTAAGCCATAAACTGTGTTCTAACTTCATATTTTTTGGACAAGTTTACCATCATTTAAACCTCATTAACCTGATGATGTTTCAAATGTTTCAACAAATATAGCTCGTTTTGACTGAATTTCATCAAACCAAGCTTCATTTGCGATTCATTGATCATATATTCATAAGAATTAAGCAACAAACTGTGTTGTGACTTCATATTTTTGGACAAGTTTACTATCATTTAAACCTCATTAACCTGATGAGGTTTCAAATGTTTCAATAAATGTAGCTGGTTTTGACTGAATTGCATCAAACCAAGTTTCATTTGCGATTCATTGATCATAAATTCATAAGATTTCAACCATAAACTGTGTTCTGACATCATAATTTTTGGACACGTTTACTATCATTTAAACCTCATTAACCTGATGAGGTTTCAAATTTTTCACCAAATATAGCTCCATTTGACTGAATTGCATCAAACCAAATTTCATTTGCGATTCATTGATCATATATTCATATGATTTCAACTATAAACTGTGTTTAGACTTCATATATTCATGACCAGTTTACTATCATTTAAACCTCATTAACCTGATGAGGTTTCAAATGTTTCAACAAATATAGCTTTTTTGACTGAAATGCATCAAACCAAGTTTCATTTGCGATTCATTGATCATATATTCATAAGAATGAAGCCATAAAATGTGTTCTGACATCATAATTTTTAGACAAGTTTACCATCATTTAAACCTCATTAACCTGATGATGTTTCAAATGTTTCAACAAATATAGCTCGTTTTGACTGAATTGCATCAAACCAAGCTTCATTTTCGATTCATTGATCATCTATTCATATGATTTCAACAATAAACTGTGTTTAGACTTCATATATTCATGACCAGTTTACTATCATTTAAACCTCATTAACCTGATGAGGTTTCAAATGTTTCAACAAATATAGCTCCTTTTGACTGCATTGCATCAAACCAAGCTTCATTTGCGATTCATTGATCATATATTCATATGATTTCAACCATAAACTGTGTTTAGACTTCATATATTCATGACCAGCTTACTATCATTTAAACCTCATTAACCTGATGAGGTTTCAAATGTTTCAACAAATATAGCTCCTTTTGACTGTATTGCATCAAACAAAGCTTTATTTGCGATTCATTGATCTTATATTCATAAGATTTCAACCATAAACTGTGTTCTGACTTAATATTTTTTTGACAAGTTTACTATCATTTAAACCTAATTAACCTGATGAGGTTTAAAATGTTTCAACAAATATAGCTCGTTTTGACTGAATTGCATCAAACCAAGCTTTATTCGCGATTCATTGATCATATATTCATAAGATTTCAACCATAAACTGTGTTCTGACATCATAATTTTTGGACAAGTTTACTATCATTTAAACCTCATTAACCTGATGAGGTTTCAAATGTTTCAACAAATATAGCTCGTTTTGAATTAATTACATCAAACCAAGTTTCATTTGCGATTCATTGATCATATATTCATAAGAATTAAGCCATAAACTGTGTTCTGACTTCATATTTATTGGACAAGTTTACTATCATTTAAACCTCATTAACCTGATGAGGTTTCAAATGTTTCAACAAATATAGCTCGTTTTGACTGAAATGCATCAAACCAAGTTTCATTTGCGATTCATTGATCATATATTCATAAGAATTAAGCCATAAACTGTGTTCTGACTTCATATTTATTGGACAAGTTTACTATCATTTAAACCTCATTAACCTGATGAGGTTTCAAATGTTTCAACAAGTATAGCTCGTTTTGACTGAAATGCATCAAACCAAGTTTCATTTGCGATTCATTGATCATATATTCATAAGAATTAATCCATAAACTGTGTTCTGACTTCATATTTTTTGGACAAGTTTACTATCATTTAAACCTAATTAACCTGATGAGGTTTCAAATGTTTCAACAAATATAGCTCCTTTTGACTGAATTGCATCAAACAAAGTTTCATTTGCGATTCATTGATCATTTATTCAAAAGAATGAAGCCATAAACTTTGTTCTGACATCATATATTTTGGACAAATTTACTATCATTTAAACCTCATTAACCTGATGAGGTTTCAAATGTTTCAGCAAATATAGCTCGTTTTGAATTAATTACAACAAAGCAAGTTTCATTTGCGATTCATTGATCATATATTCATAAGAATTAAGCCATAAAATGTGTTCTGACATCATAATTTTTGGACAAGTTTACTATCATTTAAACCTCATTAACCTGATGAGGTTTCAAATGTTTCAACAAATATAGCTCCTTTTGACTGAATTTCATCAAACCAAGCTTCATTTGCGATTCATTGATCATATATTCGAATGATTTCAACCATAAACTGTGTTTAGACTTCATATATTCATGACCAGTTTACTATCATTTAAACCTCATTAACCTGATGAGGTTTCAAATGTTTCAACAAATATTGCTCGTTTTGAATTAATTATATCAAACCAAGCTTCATTTGCGATTCATTGATCATATATTCATAAGAATGAAGCCATAAAATGTGTTCTGACATCATAATTTTTAGACAAGTTTACCATCATTTAAACCTCATTAACCTGATGAGGTTTCAAATGTTTCAACAAATATAGCTCCTTTTGACTGCATTTCATCAAACCAAGCTTCATTTGCGATTCATTGATCATATATTCATATGATTTCAACCATAAACTGTGTTCTAACTTCATATTTTTTGGACAAGTTTACCATCATTTAAACCTCATTAACCTGATGATGTTTCAAATGTTTCAACCTATATAGCTCGTTTTGACTGAATTTCATCAAACCAAGCTTCATTTGCGATTCATTGATCATATATTCATAAGAATTAAGCAACAAACTGTGTTGTGACTTCATATTTTTGGACAAGTTTACTATCATTTAAACCTCATTAACCTGATGAGGTTTCAAATGTTTCAACAAATATAGCTCCTTTTGACTGTGTTGCATCAAACAAAGCTTTATTTGCGATTCATTGATCTTATATTCATAAGATTTCAACCATAAACTGTGTCCTGACTTAATATTTTTTTGACAAGTTTACTATCATTTAAACCTAATTAACGTGATGAGGTTTAAAATGTTTCAACAAATATAGCTCGTTTTGACTGAATTGCATCAAACCAAGCTTTATTTGCGATTCATTGATCATATATTCATAAGATTTCAACCATAAACTGTGTTCTGACATCATAATTTTTGGACAAGTTTACTATCATTTAAACCTCATTAACCTGATGAGGTTTCAAATGTTTCAACAAATATAGCTCGTTTTGACTGAATTGCATCAAACCAAGTTTCATTTGCGATTCATTGATCATATATTCATAAGAATTAAGCCATAAACTGTGTTCTGACTTCATATTTTTTGGACAAGTTTACTATCATTTAAACCTCATTAACCTGATGAGGTTTCAAATATTTCAACAAATATAGCTCGTTTTGAATTAATTACATCAAACCAAGTTTCATTTGCGATTCATTGATCATATATTCATAAGAATTAAGCCATAAACTGTGTTCTGACTTCATATTTATTGGACAAGTTTACTATCATTTAAACCTCATTAACCTGATGAGGTTTCAAATGTTTCAACAAATATAGCTCGTTTTGACTGAAATGCATCAAACCAAGTTTCATTTGCGATTCATTGATCATATATTCATAAGAATTAAGCCATAAACTGTGTTCTGACCTCATATTTTTTGGACAACTTTACTATCATTTAAACCTCATTAACCTGATGAGGTTTCAAATGTTTCAACAAATATAGCTCCTTTTGACTGAATTGCATCAAACAAAGTTTCATTTGCGATTCATTGATCATTTATTCAAAAGAATGAAGCCATAAACTTTGTTCTGACATCATATATTTTGGACAAATTTACTATCATTTAAACCTCATTAACCTGATGAGGTTTCAAATGTTTCAGCAAATATAGCTCGTTTTGAATTAATTACAACAAAGCAAGTTTCATTTGCGATTCATTGATCATATATTCATAAGAATTAAGCCATAAAATGTGTTCTGACATCATAATTTTTGGACAAGTTTACTATCATTTAAACCTCATTAACCTGATGAGGTTTCAAATGTTTCAACAAATATAGCTCCTTTTGACTGAATTTCATCAAACCAAGCTTCATTTGCGATTCATTGATCATATATTCGAATGATTTCAACCATAAACTGTGTTTAGACTTCATATATTCATGACCAGTTTACTATCATTTAAACCTCATTAACCTGATGAGGTTTCAAATGTTTCAACAAATATTGCTCGTTTTGAATCAATTATATCAAACCAAGCTTCATTTGCGATTCATTGATCATATATTCATAAGAATGAAGCCATAAAATGTGTTCTGACATCATAATTTTTAGACAAGTTTACCATCATTTAAACCTCATTAACCTGATGATGTTTCAAATGTTTCAACAAATATAGCTCGTTTTGACTGAATTGCATCAAACCAAGCTTCATTTGCGATTCATTGATCATCTATTCATATGATTTCAATCATAAACTGTGTTTAGACTTCATATATTCATGACCAGTTTACTATCATTTAAACCTCATTAACCTGATGAGGTTTCAAATGTTTCAACAAATATAGCTCCTTTTGACTGAATTTCATCAAACCAAGCTTTATTTGCGATTCATTGATCATATATTCATATGAATTCAACCATAAACTGTGTTTAGACTTCATATATTCATGACCAGCTTACTATCATTTAAACCTCATTAACCTGATGAGGTTTCAAATGTTTCAACAAATATAGCTCCTTTTGACTGTATTGCATCAAACAAAGCTTTATTTGCGATTCATTGATCATATATTCATATGATTTCAACCATAAACTGTGTTTAGACTTCATATATTCATGACCAGCTTACTATCATTTATACCTCATTAACCTGATGAGGTTTCAAATGTTTCAACAAATATAGCTCCTTTTGACTGAATTTCATCAAACCAAGCTTCATTTGCGATTCATTGATCATATATTCATATGAATTCAACCATAAACTGTGTTTAGACTTCATATATTCATGACCAGCTTACTATCATTTAAACTTCATTAACCTGATGAGGTTTCAAATGTTTCAACAAAGATAGCTCCTTTTGACTGTATTGCATCAAACAAAGCTTTATTTGCGATTCATTGATCTTATATTCATAAGATTTCAACCATAAACTGTGTTCTGACTAAATATTCTTTTGACAAGTTTACTATCATTTAAACCTAATTAACCTGATGAGGTTTAAAATGTTTCAACAAATATAGCTCGTTTTGACTGAATTGCATCAAACCAAGCTTTATTTGCGATTCATTGATCATATATTCATAAGATTTCAACCATAAACAGTGTTCTGACTTCATACTTTTTGACAACTTTACTATCATTTAAACCTCATTAACCTGATGAGGTTTCAAATGCTTCAACAAATATAGCCCGTTTTGACTGAATTGCATGAAAACAAGTTTCATTTGGGATTCATTGATCATATATTCATAAGAATTAAGGCATAAACTGTGTTGTGACTTCATATTTTTTGGACAAGCTTACTATCATTTAAACCTAATTAACCTGATGAGGTTTCAAATGTTTCAACAAATATAGCTCGTTTTGAATTAATTACATCAAACCAAGTTTCATTTGCGATTCATTGATCATATATTCATAAGAATTAAGCCATAAACTGTGTTCTGACTTCATATTTATTGGACAAGTTTACTATCATTTAAACCTCATTAACCTGATGAGGTTTCAAATGTTTCAACAAATATAGCTCGTTTTGACTGAAATGCATCAAACCAAGTTTCATTTGCGATTCATTGATCATATATTCATAAGAATTAAGCCATAAACTGTGTTGTGACTTCATATTTTTTGTACAAGTTTACTATCATTTAAACCTCATTAACCTGATGAGGTTTCAAATGTTTCAACAAATATAGCTCCTTTTGACTGAATTGCATCAAACAAAGTTTCATTTGCGATTCATTGATCATTTATTCAAAAGAATGAAGCCATAAACTTTGTTCTGACATCATATATTTTGGACAAATTTACTATCATTTAAACCTCATTAACCTGATGAGGTTTCAAATGTTTCAGCAAATATAGCTCGTTTTGAATTAATTACAACAAAGCAAGTTTCATTTGCGATTCATTGATCATATATTCATAAGAATTAAGCCATAAAATGTGTTCTGACATCATAATTTTTGGACAAGTTTACTATCATTTAAACCTCATTAACCTGGTGAGGTTTCAAATGTTTCAACAAATATAGCTCCTTTTGACTGAATTTCATCAAACCAAGCTTCATTTGCGATTCATTGATCATATATTCGAATGATTTCAACCATAAACTGTGTTTAGACTTCATATATTCATGACCAGTTTACTATCATTTAAACCTCATTAACCTGATGAGGTTTCAAATGTTTCAACAAATATTGCTCGTTTTGAATTAATCATATCAAACCAAGCTTCATTTGCGATTCATTGATCATATATTCATAAGAATTAAGCCATAAACTGTGTTCTGACTTCATATTTATTGGACAAGTTTACTATCATTTAAACCTCATTAACCTGATGAGGTTTCAAATGTTTCAACAAATATAGCTCGTTTTGACTGAATTGCATCAAACCAAGTTTCATTTGCGATTCATTGATCATATATTCATAAGAATTAAGCCATAAACTGTGTTCTAACTTCATATTTTTTGGACAAGTTTACCATCATTTAAACCTCATTAACCTGATGATGTTTCAAATGTTTCAACAAATATAGCTCGTTTTGACTGAATTTCATCAAACCAAGCTTCATTTGCGATTCATTGATCATATATTCATAAGAATTAAGCAACAAACTGTGTTGTGACTTCATATTTTTGGACAAGTTTACTATCATTTAAACCTCATTAACCTGATGAGGTTTCAAATGTTTCAATAAATGTAGCTGGTTTTGACTGAATTGCATCAAACCAAGCTTCATTTGCGATTCATTGATCATAAATTCATAAGATTTCAACCATAAATTGTGTTCTGACTTAATATTTTTTGGACACGTTTACTATCATTTAAACCTCATTAACCTGATGAGGTTTCAAATTTTTCACCAAATATAGCTCCATTTGACTGAATTGCATCAAACCAAATTTCATTTGCGATTCATTGATCATATATTCATATGATTTCAACTATAAACTGTGTTTAGACTTCATATATTCATGACCAGTTTACTATCATTTAAACCTCATTAACCTGATGAGGTTTCAAATGTTTCAACAAATATAGCTCGTTTTGACTGAATTGCATCAAACCAAGTTTCATTTGGGATTCATTGATCATAGATTCATAAGAATGAAGCCATAAAATGTGTTCTGACATAATAATTTTTGGAAAAGTTTACTATCATTTAAACCTCATTAACCTGATGAGGTTTCAAATTTTTCAACAAATATAGCTCGTTTTGACTGAATTTCATCAAACCAAGCTTCATTTGCGATTCATTGATCATATATTCATAAGAATTAAGTAATATACTGTGTTGTGACTTCATTTTTTTGAACAAGTTTACTATCATTTAAACCTCATTAACCTGATGAGGTTTCAAATGTTTCAACAAATGTAGCTGGTTTTGACTGAATTGCATCAAACGAAGTTTCATTTGCGATTCATTGATCATAAATTCATAAGATTTCAACCATAAATTGTGTTCTGACTTAATTTTTTTTTGACTCGTTTACTATCATTTAAACCTCATTAACCTGATGAGGTTTCAAATTTTTCACCAAATATAGCTCCATTTGACTGAATTGCATCAAACCAAGCTTCATTTGCGATTCATTGATCATATATTCAAATGACTTCAACTATAAACTGTGTTTAGACTTCATATATTCATGAGCAGTTTACTATCATTTATACCTCATTAACCTGATGAGGTTTCAAATGTTTCAACAAATATAGCTCGTTTTGACTGAATTTCATCAAACCAAGCTTTATTTGCGATTCTTTGATCATATATTCATAAGATTTCAACCATAAACTGTGCTCTGACTTAATATTGTTTTGACAAGTTTACTATCATTTAAACTTAATTAACCTGATGAGGTTTCAAATGTTTCAACAAATATAGCTCGTTTTGACTGAATTGCATCAAACAAAGTTTATTTGCGATTCATTGATCTTATATTCATAAGATTTCAACCATAAACTGTGTTCTGACTTAATATTTTTTTGACCAGTTTACTATCATTTAAACCTAATTAACCTGATGAGGTTTCAAATGTTTCAACAAATATAGCTCGTTTTGACTGAATTGCATCAAACCAAGCTTTATTTGCGATTCATTGATCATAAATTCATAAGATTTCAACCATAAATTGTGTTCTGACTTAATATTTTTTGGACACGTTTACTATCATTTAAACCTCATTAACCTGATGAGGTTTCAAATTTTTCACCAAATATAGCTCCATTTGACTGAATTGCATCAAACCAAATTTCATTTGCGATTCATTGATCATATATTCATATGATTTCAACTATAAACTGTGTTTAGACTTCATATATTCATGACCAGTTTACTATCATTTAAACCTCATTAACCTGATGAGGTTTCAAATGTTTCAACAAATATAGCTCGTTTTGACTGAATTGCATCAAACCAAGTTTCATTTGCGATTCATTGATCATAGATTCATAAGAATGAAGCCATAAAATGTGTTCTGACATAATAATTTTTGGAAAAGTTTACTATCATTTAAACCTCATTAACCTGATGAGGTTTCAAATTTTTCACCAAATATAGCTCCATTTGACTGAATTGCATCAAACCAAGCTTCATTTGCGATTCATTGATCATATATTCAAATGATTTCAACTATAAACTGTGTTTAGACTTCATATATTCATGAGAAGTTTACTATCATTTATACCTCATTAACCTGACGAGGTTTCAAATGTTTCAACAAATATAGCTCGTTTTGACTGAATTGCATCAAAACAAGCTTTATTTGCGATTCATTGATCATATATTCATAAGATTTCAACCATAAACTGTGTTCTGACTTAATATTGTTTTGACAAGTTTACTATCATTTAAACCTAATTAACCTGATGAGGTTTCAAATGTGTCAACAAATATAGCTCCTTTTGACTGAATTGCATCAAACAAAGTTTATTTGCGATTCATTGATCTTATATTCATAAGATTTCAACCAAAAACTGTGTTCTGACTTAATATTTTTTTGACAAGTTTACTATCATTTAAACCTAATTAACCTGATGAGGTTTCAAATGTTTCAACAAATATAGCTCGTTTTGACTGAATTGCATCAAACCAAGCTTTATTTGCGATTCATTGATCATATATTCAAAAGATTTCAACCATAAACTGTGTTCTGACATCATAATTTTTGGACAAGTTTACTATCATTTAAACCTCATTAACCTGATGAGGTTTCAAATGTTTCAACAAATGTAGCTGGTTTTGACTGAATTGCATCAAACCAAGTTTCATTTGCGATTCATTGATCATAAATTCATAAGATTTCAACCATAAATTGTGTTCTGACTTAATATTTTTTGGACACGTTTACTATCATTTAAACCTCATTAACCTGATGAGGTTTCAAATTTTTCACCAAATATAGCTCCATTTGACTGAATTGCATCAAACCAAATTTCATTTGCGATTCATTGATCATATATTCATATGATTTCAACCATAAACTGTGTTTAGACTTCATATATTCATGACCAGTTTACTATCATTTAAACCTCATTAACCTGATGAGGTTTCAAATGTTTCAACAAATATAGCTCGTTTAGACTTAATTACATCAAGCCAAGTTTCATTTGCGATTCATTGATCATAAATTCATAAGATTTCAACCATAAACTGTGTTCTGACTTAATATTTTTTAGACAAGTTTACCATCATTCAAACCTCATTAACCTGATGATGTTTCAAATGTTTCCACAAATATAGCTCGTATTGACTGAATTGCATCAAACCAAGCTTCATTTGCGATTCATTGATCATATATTCATATGATTTCAACCATAAACTGTGTTTAGACTTCATATATTCATGACCAGTTTACTATCATTTAAACCTCATTAACCTGATGAGGTTTCAAATGTTTCAACAAATATAGCTCGTTTTGACTGAATTGCATCAAACCAAGTTTCATTTGCGATTCATTGATCATAGATTCATAAGAATGAAGCCATAAAATGTGTTCTGACATAATAATTTTTGGAAAAGTTTACTATCATTTAAACCTCATTAACCTGATGAGGTTTCAAATTTTTCAACAAATATAGCTCCTTTTGACTGAATTTCATCAAACCAAGCTTCATTTGCGATTCATTGATCATATATTCGAATGATTTCAACCATAAACTGTGTTTAGACTTCATATATTCATGACCAGTTTACTATCATTTAAACCTCATTAACCTGATGAGGTTTCAAATGTTTCAACAAATATTGCTCGTTTTGAATTAATTACATCAAACCAAGCTTCATTTGCGATTCATTGATCATATATTCATAAGAATTAAGCCATAAACTGTGTTGTGACTTCATATTTTTGGACAAGTTTACTATCATTTAAACCTCATTAACCTGATGAGATTTCAAATGCTTCAACAAATATTGCTCGTTTTGAATTAATTATATCAAACCAAGCTTCATTTGCGATTCATTGATCATATATTCATAAGAATTAAGTAATATACTGTGTTGTGACTTCATTTTTTTGAACAAGTTTACTATCATTTAAACCTCATTAACCTGATGAGGTTTCAAATGTTTCAACAAATGTAGCTGGTTTTGACTGAATTGCATCAAACCAAGTTTCATTTGCGATTCATTGATCATAAATTCATAAGATTTCAACCATAAATTGTGTTCTGACTTAATTTTTTTTTGACTCGTTTACTATCATTTAAACCTCATTAACCTGATGAGGTTTCAAATTTTTCACCAAATATAGCTCCATTTGACTGAATTGCATCAAACCAAGCTTCATTTGCGATTCATTGATCATATATTCAAATGACTTCAACTATAAACTGTGTTTAGACTTCATATATTCATGAGCAGTTTACTATCATTTATACCTCATTAACCTGATGAGGTTTCAAATGTTTCAACAAATATAGCTCGTTTTGACTGAATTTCATCAAACCAAGCTTTATTTGCGATTCTTTGATCATATATTCATAAGATTTCAACCATAAACTGTGCTCTGACTTAATATTGTTTTGACAAGTTTACTATCATTTAAACTTAATTAACCTGATGAGGTTTCAAATGTTTCAACAAATATAGCTCGTTTTGACTGAATTGCATCAAACAAAGTTTATTTGCGATTCATTGATCTTATATTCATAAGATTTCAACCATAAACTGTGTTCTGACTTAATATTTTTTTGACCAGTTTACTATCATTTAAACCTAATTAACCTGATGAGGTTTCAAATGTTTCAACAAATATAGCTCGTTTTGACTGAATTGCATCAAACCAAGCTTTATTTGCGATTCATTGATCATAAATTGATAAGATTTCAACCATAAATTGTGTTCTGACTTAATATTTTTTGGACACGTTTACTATCATTTAAACCTCATTAACCTGATGAGGTTTCAAATTTTTCACCAAATATAGCTCCATTTGACTGAATTGCATCAAACCAAATTTCATTTGCGATTCATTGATCATATATTCATATGATTTCAACTATAAACTGTGTTTAGACTTCATATATTCATGACCAGTTTACTATCATTTAAACCTCATTAACCTGATGAGGTTTCAAATGTTTCAACAAATATAGCTCGTTTTGACTGAATTGCATCAAACCAAGTTTCATTTGCGATTCATTGATCATAGATTCATAAGAATGAAGCCATAAAATGTGTTCTGACATAATAATTTTTGGAAAAGTTTACTATCATTTAAACCTCATTAACCTGATGAGGTTTCAAATTTTTCACCAAATATAGCTCCATTTGACTGAATTGCATCAAACCAAGCTTCATTTGCGATTCATTGATCATATATTCAAATGATTTCAACTATAAACTGTGTTTAGACTTCATATATTCATGAGCAGTTTACTATCATTTATACCTCATTAACCTGATGAGGTTTCAAATGTTTCAACAAATATAGCTCGTTTTGACTGAATTGCATCAAAACAAGCTTTATTTGCGATTCATTGATCATATATTCATAAGATTTCAACCATAAACTGTGTTCTGACTTAATATTGTTTTGACAAGTTTACTATCATTTAAACCTAATTAACCTGATGAGGTTTCAAATGTGTCAACAAATATAGCTCCTTTTGACTGAATTGCATCAAACAAAGTTTATTTGCGATTCATTGATCTTATATTCATAAGATTTCAACCAAAAACTGTGTTCTGACTTAATATTTTTTTGACAAGTTTACTATCATTTAAACCTAATTAACCTGATGAGGTTTCAAATGTTTCAACAAATATAGCTCGTTTTGACTGAATTGCATCAAACCAAGCTTTATTTGCGATTCATTGATCATATATTCAAAAGATTTCAACCATAAACTGTGTTCTGACATCATAATTTTTGGACAAGTTTACTATCATTTAAACCTCATTAACCTGATGAGGTTTCAAATGTTTCAACAAATGTAGCTGGTTTTGACTGAATTGCATCAAACCAAGTTTCATTTGCGATTCATTGATCATAAATTCATAAGATTTCAACCATAAATTGTGTTCTGACTTAATATTTTTTGGACACGTTTACTATCATTTAAACCTCATTAACCTGATGAGGTTTCAAATTTTTCACCAAATATAGCTCCATTTGACTGAATTGCATCAAACCAAATTTCATTTGCGATTCATTGATCATATATTCATATGATTTCAACCATAAACTGTGTTTAGACTTCATATATTCATGACCAGTTTACTATCATTTAAACCTCATTAACCTGATGAGGTTTCAAATGTTTCAACAAATATAGCTCGTTTAGACTTAATTACATCAAGCCAAGTTTCATTTGCGATTCATTGATCATAAATTCATAAGATTTCAACCATAAACTGTGTTCTGACTTAATATTTTTTAGACAAGTTTACCATCATTCAAACCTCATTAACCTGATGATGTTTCAAATGTTTCCACAAATATAGCTCGTATTGACTGAATTGCATCAAACCAAGCTTCATTTGCGATTCATTGATCATATATTCATATGATTTCAACCATAAACTGTGTTTAGACTTCATATATTCATGACCAGTTTACTATCATTTAAACCTCATTAACCTGATGAGGTTTCAAATGTTTCAACAAATATAGCTCGTTTTGACTGAATTGCATCAAACCAAGTTTCATTTGCGATTCATTGATCATAGATTCATAAGAATGAAGCCATAAAATGTGTTCTGACATAATAATTTTTGGAAAAGTTTACTATCATTTAAACCTCATTAACCTGATGAGGTTTCAAATTTTTCAACAAATATAGCTCCTTTTGACTGAATTTCATCAAACCAAGCTTCATTTGCGATTCATTGATCATATATTCGAATGATTTCAACCATAAACTGTGTTTAGACTTCATATATTCATGACCAGTTTACTATCATTTAAACCTCATTAACCTGATGAGGTTTCAAATGTTTCAACAAATATTGCTCGTTTTGAATTAATTACATCAAACCAAGCTTCATTTGCGATTCATTGATCATATATTCATAAGAATTAAGCCATAAACTGTGTTGTGACTTCATATTTTTGGACAAGTTTACTATCATTTAAACCTCATTAACCTGATCAGATTTCAAATGCTTCAACAAATATTGCTCGTTTTGAATTAATTATATCAAACCAAGCTTCATTTGCGATTCATTGATCATATATTCATAAGAATTAAGCCATAAACTGTGTTCTGACTTCATATTTATTGGACAAGTTTACTATCATTTAAACCTCATTAACCTGATGAGGTTTCAAATGTTTCAACAACTATAGCTCGTTTTGACTGAATTGCATCAAACCAAGTTTCATTTGCGATTCATTGATCATATATTCATAAGAATTAAGCCATAAACTGTGTTCTGACTTTATATTTTTTAGACAACTTTACTATCATTTAAACCTCATTAACCTGATGAGGTTTCAAATGTTTCAACAAATATAGCTCCTTTTGAATTAATTATATCAAACCAAGCTTCATTTGCGATTCATTGATCATATATTCGAATGATTTCAACCATAAACTGTGTTTAGACTTCATATATTCATGACCAGTTTACTATCATTTAAACCTTATTAACCTGATGAGGTTTCAAATGTTTCAACAAATATTGCTCGTTTTGAATTAATTACATCAAACCAAGCTTCATTTGCGATTCATTGATCATATATTCATAAGAATTAAGCCATAAACTGTGTTGTGACTTTATATTTTCATGACCAGTTTACTATCATTCAAACCTCATTAACCTGATGAGGTTTCAAATGTTTCAACAAATATTGCTCGTTTTGAATTAATTACATCAAACCAAGCTTCATTTGCGATTCATTGATCATATATTCATAAGAAATAAGCCATAAACTGTGTTGTGACTTCATATTTTTGGACAAGTTTACTATCATTTAAACCTCATTAACCTGATGAGATTTCAAATGTTTCAACAACTATAGCTCGTTTTGACTGAATTGCCTCAAACCAAGTTTCATTTGCGATTCATTGATCATATATTCATAAGAATTAAGCCATAAACTGTGTTCTGACTTTATATTTTTTAGACAACTTTACTATCAGTTGAACCTCATTAACCTGATGAGGTTTCAAATGTTTCAACAAATATAGCTCCTTTTGAATTAATTATATCAAACCAAGCTTCATTTGCGATTCATTGATCATATATTCGAATGATTTCAACCATAAACTGTGTTTAGACTTCATATATTCATGACCAGTTTACTATCATTTAAACCTCATTAACCTGATGAGGTTTCAAATGTTTCAACAAATATTGCTCGTTTTGAATTAATTACATCAAACCAAGCTTCATTTGCGATTCATTGATCATATATTCATAAGAATTAAGCCATAAACTGTGTTGTGACTTCATATTTTTGGACAAGTTTACTATCATTTAAACCTCATTAACCTGATGAGATTTCAAATGCTTCAACAAATATTGCTCGTTTTGAATTAATTATATCAAACCAAGCTTCATTTGCGATTCATTGATCATATATTCATAAGAATTAAGTAATATACTGTGTTGTGACTTCATTTTTTTGAACAAGTTTACTATCATTTAAACCTCATTAACCTGATGAGGTTTCAAATGTTTCAACAAATGTAGCTGGTTTTGACTGAATTGCATCAAACCAAGTTTCATTTGCGATTCATTGATCATAAATTCATAAGATTTCAACCATAAATTGTGTTCTGACTTAATTTTTTTTTGACTCGTTTACTATCATTTAAACCTCATTAACCTGATGAGGTTTCAAATTTTTCACCAAATATAGCTCCATTTGACTGAATTGCATCAAACCAAGCTTCATTTGCGATTCATTGATCATATATTCGAATGATTTCAACCATAAACTGTGTTTAGACTTCATATATTCATGACCAGTTTACTATCATTTAAACCTCATTAACCTGATGAGGTTTCAAATGTTTCAACAAATATTGCTCGTTTTGAATTAATTACATCAAACCAAGCTTCATTTGCGATTCATTGATCATATATTCATAAGAATTAAGCCATAAACTGTGTTGTGACTTCATATTTTTGGACAAGTTTACTATCATTTAAACCTCATTAACCTGATGAGATTTCAAATGCTTCAACAAATATTGCTCGTTTTGAATTAATTATATCAAACCAAGCTTCATTTGCGATTCATTGATCATATATTCATAAGAATTAAGTAATATACTGTGTTGTGACTTCATTTTTTTGAACAAGTTTACTATCATTTAAACCTCATTAACCTGATGAGGTTTCAAATGTTTCAACAAATGTAGCTGGTTTTGACTGAATTGCATCAAACCAAGTTTCATTTGCGATTCATTGATCATAAATTCATAAGATTTCAACCATAAATTGTGTTCTGACTTAATTTTTTTTTGACTCGTTTACTATCATTTAAACCTCATTAACCTGATGAGGTTTCAAATTTTTCACCAAATATAGCTCCATTTGACTGAATTGCATCAAACCAAGCTTCATTTGCGATTCATTGATCATATATTCAAATGACTTCAACTATAAACTGTGTTTAGACTTCATATATTCATGAGCAGTTTACTATCATTTATACCTCATTAACCTGATGAGGTTTCAAATGTTTCAACAAATATAGCTCGTTTTGACTGAATTGCATCAAACCAAGCTTTATTTGCGATTCTTTGATCATATATTCATAAGATTTCAACCATAAACTGTGCTCTGACTTAATATTGTTTTGACAAGTTTACTATCATTTAAACCTAATTAACCTGATGAGGTTTCAAATGTTTCAACAAATATAGCTCGTTTTGACTGAATTGCATCAAACAAAGTTTATTTGCGATTCATTGATCTTATATTCATAAGATTTCAACCATAAACTGTGTTCTGACTTAATATTTTTTTGACAAGTTTACTATCATTTAAACCTAATTAACCTGATGAGGTTTCAAATGTTTCAACAAATATAGCTCGTTTTGACTGAATTGCATCAAACCAAGCTTTATTTGCGATTCATTGATCATATATTCATAAGATTTCAACCATAAACTGTGTTCTGACATCATAATTTTTGGACAAGTTTACTATCATTTAAACCTCATTAACCTGATGAGGTTTCAAATGTTTCAACAAATGTAGCTGGTTTTGACTGAATTGCATCAAACCAAGTTTCATTTGCGATTCATTGATCATAAATTCATAAGATTTCAACCATAAATTGTGTTCTGACTTAATATTTTTTGGACACGTTTACTATCATTTAAACCTCATTAACCTGATGAGGTTTCAAATTTTTCACCAAATATAGCTCCATTTGACTGAATTGCATCAAACCAAATTTCATTTGCGATTCATTGATCATATATTCATATGATTTCAACTATAAACTGTGTTTAGACTTCATATATTCATGACCAGTTTACTATCATTTAAACCTCATTAACCTGATGAGGTTTCAAATGTTTCAACAAATATAGCTCGTTTAGACTTAATTACATCAAGCCAAGTTTCATTTGCGATTCATTGATCATAAATTCATAAGATTTCAACCATAAACTGTGTTCTGACTTAATATTTTTTAGACAAGTTTACCATCATTCAAACCTCATTAACCTGATGATGTTTCAAATGTTTCCACAAATATAGCTCGTATTGACTGAATTGCATCAAACCAAGCTTCATTTGCGATTCATTGATCATATATTCATATGATTTCAACCATAAACTGTGTTTAGACTTCATATATTCATGACCAGTTTACTATCATTTAAACCTCATTAACCTGATGAGGTTTCAAATGTTTCAACAAATATAGCTCGTTTTGACTGAATTGCATCAAACCAAGTTTCATTTGCGATTCATTGATCATAGATTCATAAGAATGAAGCCATCAAATGTGTTCTGACATAATAATTTTTGGAAAAGTTTACTATCATTTAAACCTCATTAACCTGATGAGGTTTCAAATTTTTCAACAAATATAGCTCCTTTTGACTGAATTTCATCAAACCAAGCTTCATTTGCGATTCATTGATCATATATTCGAATGATTTCAACCATAAACTGTGTTTAGACTTCATATATTCATGACCAGTTTACTATCATTTAACCTCATTAACCTGATGAGGTTTCAAATGTTTCAACAAATATTGCTCGTTTTGAATTAATTACATCAAACCAAGCTTCATTTGCGATTCATTGATCATATATTCATAAGAATTAAGCCATAAACTATGTTGTGACTTCATATTTTTGGACAAGTTTACTATCATTTAAACCTCATTAACCTGATGAGGTTTCAAATGTTTCAACAACTATAGCTCGTTTTGACTGAATTGCATCAAACCAAGTTTCATTTGCGATTCATTGATCATATATTCATAAGAATTAAGCCATAAACTGTGTTCTGACTTTATATTTTTTAGACAACTTGACTATCATTTAAACCTCATTAACCTGATGAGGTTTCAAATTTTTCACCAAATATAGCTCCATTTGACTGAATTGCATCAAACCAAGCTTCATTTGCGATTCATTGATCATATATTCAAATGATTTCAACTATAAACTGTGCTTAGACTTCATATATTCATGAGCAGTTTACTATCATTTAAACCTCATTAACCTGATGAGGTTTCAAATGTTTCAACAAATATAGCTCGTTTTGACTGAATTGCATCAAACCAAGCTTTATTTGCGATTCATTGATCATATATTCATAAGATTTCAACCATAAACTGTGTTCTGACTTAATATTGTTTTGGACATTTTACTATCATTTAAACCTAATTAACCTGATGAGGTTTCAAATGTTTCAACAAATATAGCTCCTTTTGACTGAATTGCATCAAACAAAGTTTATTTGCGATTCATTGATCTTATATTCATAAGATTTCAACCATAAACTGTGTTCTGACTTAATATTTTTTTGACAAGTTTACTATCATTTAAACCTAATTAACCTGATGAGGTTTCAAATGTTTCAACAAATATAGCTCGTTTTGACTGAACTGCATCAAACCAAGCTTTATTTGCGATTCATTGATCATATATTCATAAGATTTCAACCATAAACTGTGTTCTGACATCATAATTTTTGGACAAGTTTACTATCATTTAAACCTCATTAACCTGATGAGGTTTCAAATGTTTCAACAAATGTAGCTCGTTTTGACTGAATTGCATCAAACCAAGTTTCATTTGCGATTCATTGATCATATATTCATAAGAATTAAGCCATAAACTGTGTTCGGACATTATTTTTTCTGGACAAGTTTACTATCATTTAAACCTCATTAACCTGATGAGGTTTCAAATGTTTCAACAAATATTGCTCGTATTGAATTAATTATATCAAACCAAGCTTCATTTGCGATTCATTGATCATATATTCATAAGAATTAAGCAATAAACTGTGTTGTGACTTCATATTTTTGGACAAGTTTACTATCATTTAAACCTCATTAACCTGATGAGGTTTCAAATGTTTGAACAAATGTAGCTGGTTTTGACTGAATTGCATCAAACCAAGTTTCATTTGCGATTCATTGATCATAAATTCATAAGATTTCAACCATAAATTGTGTTCTGACTTAATATTTTCTGGACACGTTTACTATCATTTAAACCTCATTAACCTGATGAGGTTTCAAATTTTTCACCAAATATAGCTCCATTTGACTGAATTGCATCAAACCAAATTTCATTTGCGATTCATTGATAATATATTCATATGATTTCAACTATAAACTGTGTTTGGACTTCATATATTCATGACCAGTTTACTATCATTTAAACCTCATTAACCTGATGAGGTTTCAAATGTTTCAACAAATATAGCTCCTTTTGACTGAATTTCATCAAACCAAGCTTCATTTGCGATTCATTGATCATATATTCGAATGATTCAACCAAAACTGTGTTTAGACTTCATATATTCATGACCAGTTTACTATCATTTAAACCTCATTAACCTGATGAGGTTTCAAATTTTTCACCAAATATCGCTCCATTTGACTGAATTGCATCAAACCAAATGTCATTTGCGATTCATTGATCATATATTCATATGATTTCAACTATAAACTGTGTTTAGACTTCATATATTCATGACCAGTTTACTATCATTTAAACCTCATTAACCTGATGAGGTTTCAAATGTTTCAACAAATATAGCTCGTTTTGACTGAATTGCATCAAACCAAGCTTTATTTGCGATTCATTGATCATATATTCATAAGATTTCAACCAAAAACTGTGTTCTGACATCATAATTTTTGGACAAGTTTACTATCATTTAAACCTCATTAACCTGATGAGGTTTCAAATGTTTCAACAAATATAGCTCGTTTTGAATTAATTACATCAAACCAAGTTTCATTTGCGATTCATTGATCATATATTCATAAGAATTAAGCCATAAACTGTGTTCTGACTTCATATTTTTTGGACAAGTTTACTATCATTTAAACCTCATTAACCTGATGAGGTTTCAAATGTTTCAACAAATATAGCTCGTTTTGACTGAATTGCATCAAACCAAGTTTCATTTGCGATTCATTGATCATATATTCATAAGAATTAAGCCATAAACTGTGTTCTGACTTCATATTTTTTGGACAACTTTACTATCATTTAAACCTCATTAACCTGATGAGGTTTCAAATGTTTCAACAAATATTGCTCGTTTTGAATTAATTACATCAAACCAAGCTTCATTTGCGATTCATTGATCATATATTCATAAGAATTAAGCCAGAAACTGTGTTGTGACTTTCATATTTTTGGACAAGTTTACTATCATTTAAACCTCATTAACCTGATGAGATTTCAAATGTTTCAACAAATATTGCTCGTTTTGAATTAATTATATCAAACCAAGCTTCATTTGCGACTCATTGATCATATATTCATAAGAATTAAGCAATAAACTGTGTTGTGACTTCATATTTTTGGACATGTTTACTATCATTTAAACCTCATTAACCTGATGAGGTTTCAAATGTTTGAACAAATGTAGCTGGTTTTGACTGAATTGCATCAGACCAAGTTTCATTTGCGATTCATTGATCATAAATTCATAAGATTTCAACCATAAATTGTGTTCTGACTTAATATTTTCTGGACACGTTTACTATCATTTAAACCTCATTAACCTGATGAGGATTCACATTTTTCACCAAATATAGCTCCATTTGACTGAATTGCATCAAACCAAATTTCATTTGCGATTCATTGATCATATATTCATATGATTTCAACTATAAACTGTGTTTAGACTTCATATATTCATGACCAGTTTACTATCATTTAAACCTCATTAACCTGATGAGGTTTCAAATGTTTCAACAAATATAGCTCGTTTTGACTGAATTGCATCAAACCAAGTTTCATTTGCGATTCATTGATCATATATTCATAAGAATGAAGCCATAAAATGTGTTCTGACATAATAATTTTTGGAAAAGTTTACTATCATTAAAACCTCATTAACCTGATGAGGTTTCAAATGTTTCAACAAATATAGCTCCTTTTGACTGTATTTCATCAAACCAAGCTTCATTTGCGATTCATTGATCATATATTCGAATGATTTCAACCATAAACTGTGTTTAGACTTCATATATTCATGACCAGTTTACTATCATTTAAACCTCATTAACCTGATGAGGTTTCAAATGTTTCAACAAATATTGCTCGTTTTGAATTAATTACATCAAACCAAGCTTCATTTGCGATTCATTGATCATATATTCATAAGAATTAAGCCATAAACTGTGTTGTGACTTCATATTTTTGGACAAGTTTACTATCATTTAAACCTCATTAACCTGATGAGATTTCAAATGCTTCAACAAATATTGCTCGTTTTGAATTAATAATATCAAACCAAGCTTCATTTGCTATTCATTGATCATATATTCATAAGAATTAAGCCATAAACTGTGTTCTGACTTCATATTTGTTGGACAAGTTTACTATCACTTAAACATCATTAACCTGATGAGGTTTCAAATGTTTCAACAAATATAGCTCGTTTTGAATTAATTACATCAAACCAAGTTTCATTTGCGATTCATTGATCATATATTCATAAGAATTAAGCCATAAACTGTGTTCTGACTTCATATTTATTGGACAAATTTACTATCATTTAAACCTCATTAACCTGATGAGGTTTCAAATGTTTCAACAAATATAGCTCGTTTTGACTGAATTGCATCAAACCAAGTTTCATTTGCGATTCATTGATCATATATTCATAAGAATTAAGCCATAAACTGTGTTCTGACTTCATATTTTTTGGACAACTTTACTATCATTTAAACCTCATTAACCTGATGAGGTTTCAAATGTTTCAACAAATATTGCTCGTTTTGAATTAATTACATCAAACCAACCTTCATTTGCGATTCATTGATCATATATTCATAAGAATTAAGCCATAAACTGTGCTGTGACTTTCACATTTTTGGACAAGTTTACTATCATTTAAACCTCATTAACCTGATGAGATTTCAAATGTTTCAACAAATATAGCTCGTTTTGACTGAATTGCATCAAACCAAGCTTTATTTGCGATTCATTGATCATATATTCATAAGATTTCAACCATAAACTGTGTTCTGACTTAATATTGTTTTGGACATTTTACTATCATTTAAACCTAATTAACCTGATGAGGTTTCAAATGTTTCAACAAATATAGCTCCTTTTGACTGAATTGCATCAAACAAAGTTTATTTGCGATTCATTGATCTTATATTCATAAGATTTCAACCATAAACTGTGTTCTGACTTAATATTTTTTTGACAAGTTTACTATCATTTAAACCTAATTAACCTGATGAGGTTTCAAATGTTTCAACAAATATAGCTCGTTTTGACTGAACTGCATCAAACCAAGCTTTATTTGCGATTCATTGATCATATATTCATAAGATTTCAACCATAAACTGTGTTCTGACATCATAATTTTTGGACAAGTTTACTATCATTTAAACCTCATTAACCTGATGAGGTTTCAAATGTTTCAACAAATGTAGCTCGTTTTGACTGAATTGCATCAAACCAAGTTTCATTTGCGATTCATTGATCATATATTCATAAGAATTAAGCCATAAACTGTGTTCGGACATTATTTTTTCTGGACAAGTTTACTATCATTTAAACCTCATTAACCTGATGAGGTTTCAAATGTTTCAACAAATATTGCTCGTATTGAATTAATTATATCAAACCAAGCTTCATTTGCGATTCATTGATCATATATTCATAAGAATTAAGCAATAAACTGTGTTGTGACTTCATATTTTTGGACAAGTTTACTATCATTTAAACCTCATTAACCTGATGAGGTTTCAAATGTTTGAACAAATGTAGCTGGTTTTGACTGAATTGCATCAAACCAAGTTTCATTTGCGATTCATTGATCATAAATTCATAAGATTTCAACCATAAATTGTGTTCTGACTTAATATTTTCTGGACACGTTTACTATCATTTAAACCTCATTAACCTGATGAGGTTTCAAATTTTTCACCAAATATAGCTCCATTTGACTGAATTGCATCAAACCAAATTTCATTTGCGATTCATTGATCATATATTCATATGATTTCAACTATAAACTGTGTTTAGACTTCATATATTCATGACCAGTTTACTATCATTTAAACCTCATTAACCTGATGAGGTTTCAAATGTTTCAACAAATATAGCTCCTTTTGACTGAATTTCATCAAACCAAGCTTCATTTGCGATTCATTGATCATATATTCGAATGATTCAACCAAAACTGTGTTTAGACTTCATATATTCATGACCAGTTTACTATCATTTAAACCTCATTAACCTGATGAGGTTTCAAATTTTTCACCAAATATCGCTCCATTTGACTGAATTGCATCAAACCAAATGTCATTTGCGATTCATTGATCATATATTCATATGATTTCAACTATAAACTGTGTTCAGACTTCATATATTCATGACCAGTTTACTATCATTTAAACCTCATTAACCTGATGAGGTTTCAAATGTTTCAACAAATATAGCTCGTTTTGACTGAATTGCATCAAACCAAGCTTTATTTGCGATTCATTGATCATATATTCATAAGATTTCAACCAAAAACTGTGTTCTGACATCATAATTTTTGGACAAGTTTACTATCATTTAAACCTCATTAACCTGATGAGGTTTCAAATGTTTCAACAAATATAGCTCGTTTTGAATTAATTACATCAAACCAAGTTTCATTTGCGATTCATTGATCATATATTCATAAGAATTAAGGCATAAACTGTGTTGTGACTTCATATTCTTTGGACAAGTTTACTATCATTTAAACCTCATTAACCTGATGAGGTTTCAAATGTTTCAACAAATATAGCTCGTTTTGACTGAATTGCATCAAACCAAGTTTCATTTGCGATTCATTGATCATATATTCATAAGAATTAAGGCATAAACTGTGTTCTGACTTCATATTTTTTGGACAAGTTTACTATCATTTAAACCTCATTAACCTGATGAGGTTTCAAATGTTTCAACAAATATTGCTCGTTTTGAATTAATTACATCAAACCAAGCTTCATTTGCGATTCATTGATCATATATTCATAAGAATTAAGCCAGAAACTGTGTTGTGACTTTCATATTTTTGGACAAGTTTACTATCATTTAAACCTCATTAACCTGATGAGATTTCAAATGTTTCAACAAATATTGCTCGTTTTGAATTAATTATATCAAACCAAGCTTCATTTGCGACTCATTGATCATATATTCATAAGAATTAAGCAATAAACTGTGTTGTGACTTCATATTTTTGGACATGTTTACTATCATTTAAACCTCATTAACCTGATGAGGTTTCAAATGTTTGAACAAATGTAGCTGGTTTTGACTGAATTGCATCAGACCAAGTTTCATTTGCGATTCATTGATCATAAATTCATAAGATTTCAACCATAAATTGTGTTCTGACTTAATATTTTCTGGACACGTTTACTATCATTTAAACCTCATTAACCTGATGAGGATTCACATTTTTCACCAAATATAGCTCCATTTGACTGAATTGCATCAAACCAAATTTCATTTGCGATTCATTGATCATATATTCATATGATTTCAACTATAAACTGTGTTTAGACTTCATATATTCATGACCAGTTTACTATCATTTAAACCTCATTAACCTGATGAGGTTTCAAATGTTTCAACAAATATAGCTCGTTTTGACTGAATTGCATCAAACCAAGTTTCATTTGCGATTCATTGATCATATATTCATAAGAATGAAGCCATAAAATGTGTTCTGACATAATAATTTTTGGAAAAGTTTACTATCATTAAAACCTCATTAACCTGATGAGGTTTCAAATGTTTCAACAAATATAGCTCCTTTTGACTGTATTTCATCAAACCAAGCTTCATTTGCGATTCATTGATCATATATTCGAATGATTTCAACCATAAACTGTGTTTAGACTTCATATATTCATGACCAGTTTACTATCATTTAAACCTCATTAACCTGATGAGGTTTCAAATGTTTCAACAAATATTGCTCGTTTTGAATTAATTACATCAAACCAAGCTTCATTTGCGATTCATTGATCATATATTCATAAGAATTAAGCCATAAACTGTGTTGTGACTTCATATTTTTGGACAAGTTTACTATCATTTAAACCTCATTAACCTGATGAGATTTCAAATGC
The DNA here is from genome assembly GCA_039566865.1 of Aurelia coerulea. NCBI lineage: Eukaryota > Metazoa > Cnidaria > Scyphozoa > Semaeostomeae > Ulmaridae > Aurelia > Aurelia coerulea. The sequence goes on from CM076962.1 coordinate 16,288,510, forward strand.
TTCAACAAATATTGCTCGTTTTGAATTAATAATATCAAACCAAGCTTCATTTGCTATTCATTGATCATATATTCATAAGAATTAAGCCATAAACTGTGTTCTGACTTCATATTTGTTGGACAAGTTTACTATCACTTAAACATCATTAACCTGATGAGGTTTCAAATGTTTCAACAAATATAGCTCGTTTTGAATTAATTACATCAAACCAAGTTTCATTTGCGATTCATTGATCATATATTCATAAGAATTAAGCCATAAACTGTGTTCTGACTTCATATTTATTGGACAAATTTACTATCATTTAAACCTCATTAACCTGATGAGGTTTCAAATGTTTCAACAAATATAGCTCGTTTTGACTGAATTGCATCAAACCAAGTTTCATTTGCGATTCATTGATCATATATTCATAAGAATTAAGCCATAAACTGTGTTCTGACTTCATATTTTTTGGACAACTTTACTATCATTTAAACCTCATTAACCTGATGAGGTTTCAAATGTTTCAACAAATATTGCTCGTTTTGAATTAATTACATCAAACCAACCTTCATTTGCGATTCATTGATCATATATTCATAAGAATTAAGCCATAAACTGTGCTGTGACTTTCACATTTTTGGACAAGTTTACTATCATTTAAACCTCATTAACCTGATGAGATTTCAAATGTTTCAACAAATATTGCTCGTTTTGAATTAATTATATCAAACCAAGCTTCATTTGCGATTCATTGATCATATATTCATAAGAATTAAGCAATAAACTGTGTTGTGACTTCATATTTTTGGACAAGTTTACTATCATTTAAACCTCATTAACCTGATGAGGTTTCAAATGTTTGAACAAATGTAGCTGGTTTTGACTGAATTGCATCAAACCAAATTTCATTTGCGATTCATTGATCATATATTCATATGATTTCAACTATAAACTGTGTTTAGACTTCATATATTCATGACCAGTTTACTATCATTTAAACCTCATTAACCTGATGAGGTTTCAAATGTTTCAACAAATATAGCTCCTTTTGACTGAATTGCATCAAACCAAGTTTCATTTGCGATTCATTGATCATAGATTCATAAGAATGAAGCCATAAAATGTGTTCTGACATAATAATTTTTGGAAAAGTTTACTATCATTTAAACCTCATTAACCTGATGAGGTTTCAAATGTTTCAACAAATATAGCTCCTTTTGACTGTATTTCATCAAACCAAGCTTCATTTGCGATTCATTGATCATATATTCGAATGATTTCAACCAAAACTGTGCTTAGACTTCATATATTCATGACCAGTTTACTATCATTTAAGCCTCATTAACCTGATGAGGTTTCAAATGTTTCAACAAATATTGCTCGTTTTGAATTAATTACATCAAACCAAGCTTCATTTGCGATTCATTGATCATATATTCATAAGAATTAAGCCATAAACTGTGTTGTGACTTCATATTTTTGGACAAGTTTACTATCATTTAAACCTCATTAACCTGATGAGATTTCAAATGCTTCAACAAATATTGCTCGTTTTGAATTAATTATATCAAACCAAGCTTCATTTGCGATTCATTGATCATATATTCATAAGAATTAAGCCATAAACTGTGTTCTGACTTCATATTTATTGGACAAGTTTACTATCATTTAAACCTCATTAACCTGATGAGGTTTCAAATGTTTCAACAAATATAGCTCCTTTTGACTGAATTTCATCAAACCAAGCTTCATTTGCGATTCATTGATCATTTATTCGAATGATTTCAACCATAAACTGTGTTTAGACTTCATATATTCATGACCAGTTTACTATCATTTAAACCTCATTAACCTGATGAGGTTTCAAATGTTTCAACAAATATTGCTCGTTTTGAATTAATTACATCAAACCAAGCTTCATTTGCGATTCATTGATCATATATTCATAAGAATTAAGCCATAAACTGTGTTGTGACTTCCATATTTTTGGACAAGTTTACTATCATTTAAACCTCATTAACCTGATGAGGTTTCAAATGTTTCAACAAATATAGCTCCTTTTGACTGAATTTCATCAAACCAAGCTTCATTTGCGATTCATTGATCATTTATTCGAATGATTTCAACCATAAACTGTGTTTAGACTTCATATATTCATGACCAGTTTACTATCATTTAAACCTCATTAACCTGATGAGGTTTCAAATGTTTCAACAAATATTGCTCGTTTTGAATTAATTACATCAAACCAAGCTTCATTTGCGATTCATTGATCATATATTCATAAGAATTAAGCCATAAACTGTGTTGTGACTTCCATATTTTTGGACAAGTTTACTATCATTTAAACCTCATTAACCTGATGAGGTTTCAAATGTTTCAACAAATATTGCTCGTTTTGAATTAATTATATCATACCAAATTTCATTTGCGATTCATTGATCATATATTCATATGATTTCAACTATAAACTGTGTTTAGACTTCATATATTCATGACAAGTTTACTATCATTTAAACCTCATTAACCTGATGAGGTTTCAAATGTTTCAACAAATATAGCACGTTTTGACTGAATTGCATCAAACCAAGTTTCATTTGCGATTCATTGATCATAGATTCATAAGAATGAAGCCATAAAATGTGTTCTGACATAATAATTTTTGGAAAAGTTTACTATCATTTAAACCTCATTAACCTGATGAGGTTTCAAATGTTTCAACAAATATAGCTCCTTTTGACTGAATTTCATCAAACCAAGCTTCATTTGCGATTCATTCATCATATATTCGAATGATTTAAACCATAAACTGTGTTTAGACTTCATATATTCATGACCAGTTTACTATCATTTAAACCTCATTAACCTGATGAGGTTTCAAATGTTTCAACAAATATTGCTCGTTTTGAATTAATTAAATCAAACCAAGCTTCATTTGCGATTCATTGATCATATATTCATAAGAATTAAGCCATAAACTGTGTTGTGACTTCATATTTTTGGACAAGTTTACTATCATTTAAACCTCATTAACCTGATGAGGTTTCAAATGTTTCAACAAATATAGCTCGTTTTGACTGAATTGCATCAAACCAAGTTTCATTTGCGATTCATTGATCATAGATTCATAAGAATGAAGCCATAAAATGTGTTGTGACATAATAATTTTTGGAAAAGTTTACTATCATTTAAACCTCATTAACCTGATGAGGTTTCAAATGTTTCAACAAATATAGCTCCTTTTGACTGAATTTCATCAAACCAAGCTTCATTTGCGATCCATTGATCATATATTCGAATGATTTCAACCATAAACTGTGTTTAGACTTCATATATTCATGACCAGTTTACTATCATTTAACCCTCATTAACCTGATGACGTTTCAAATGTTTCAACAAATATTGCTCGTTTTGAATTAATTACATCAAACCAAGCTTCATTTGCGATTCATTGATCATATATTCATAAGAATTAAGCCATAAACTGTGTTGTGACTTCATATTTTTGGACAAGTTTACTATCATTTAAACCTCATTAACCTGATGAGATTTCAAATGCTTCAACAAATATTGCTCGTTTTGAAATAATTATATCAAACCAAGCTTCATTTGCGACTCATTGATCATATATTCATAAGAATTAAGCAATATACTGTGTTTTGACTTCATATTTTTGAACAAGTTTACTATCATTTAAACCTCATTAACCTGATGTGGTTTCAAATGTTTCAACAAATGTAGCTGGTTTTGACTGAATTGCATCAAACCAAGTTTCATTTGCGATTCATTGATCATAAATTCATAAGAATTTAACCATAAACTGTGTTCTGACTTAATATTTTTTGGACAAGTTTACCATCATTTAAACCTCATTAACCTGATGAGGTTTCAAATGTTTCAACAAATGTAGCTGGTTTTGACTGAATTTCATCAAACCAAGCTTCATTTGCGATTCATTGATCATATATTCATAAGAATTAAGCCATAAACTGTGTTCTGACTTTATATTTTTTAGACAACTTTACTATCATTTAAACCTCATTAACCTGATGAGGTTTCAACTGTTTCAACAAATATAGCTCCTTTTGACTGAATTGCATCAAACAAAGTTTCATTTGCGATTCATTGATCATTTATTCAAAAGAATGAAGCCATAAACTTTGTTCTGACATCATATATTTTGGACAAATTTACTATCATTTAAACCTCATTAACCTGATGAGGTTTCAAATGTTTCAACAAATATAGCTCGTTTTGATTTAATTACAACAAACCAAGTTTCATTTGCGATTCATTGATCATATATTCGAATGATTTCAACCATAAACTGTGTTTAGACTTCATATATTCATGACCAGTTTACTATCATTTAAACCTCATTAACCTGATGAGGTTTCAAATGTTTCAACAAATATTGCTCGTTTTCAATTAATTACATCAAACCAAGCTTCATTTGCGATTCATTGATCATATATTCATAAGAATTAAGCCATAAACTGTGTTGTGACTTCATATTTTTGGACAAGTTTACTATCATTTAAACCTCATTAACCTGATGAGATTTCAAATGCTTCAACAAATATTGCTCGTTTTGAATTAATTATATCAAACCAAGCTTCATTTGCGACTCATCGATCATATATTCATAAGAATTAAGCAATATACTGTGTTGTGACTTCATATTTTTGAACAAGTTTACTATCATTTAAACCTCATTAACCTGATGAGGTTTCAAATGTTTCAACAAATATAGCTCCTTTTGACTGAATTTCATCAAACCAAGCTTCATTTGCGATTCATTGATCATATATTCGAATGAATTCAACCATAAACTGTGTTTAGACTTCATATATTCATGACCAGTTTACTATCATTTAAACCTCATTAACCTGATGAGGTTTCAAATGTTTCAACAAATATTGCTCGTTTTCAATTAATTACATCAAACCAAGCTTCATTTGCGATTCATTGATCATATATTCATAAGAATTAAGCCATAAACTGTGTTGTGACCTCCATATTTTTGGAAAAGTTTACTATCATTTAAACCTCATTAACCTGATGAGGTTTCAAATGTTTCAACAAATATAGCTCCTTTTGACTGTATTTCATCAAACCAAGCTTCATTTGCGATTCATTGATCATATATTCGAATGATTTCAACCAAAACTGTGCTTAGACTTCATATATTCATGACCAGTTTACTATCATTTAAGCCTCATTAACCTGATGAGGTTTCAAATGTTTCAACAAATATTGCTCGTTTTGAATTAATTACATCAAACCAAGCTTCATTTGCGATTCATTGATCATATATTCATAAGAATTAAGCCATAAACTGTGTTGTGACTTCATATTTTTGGACAAGTTTACTATCATTTAAACCTCATTAACCTGATGAGATTTCAAATGCTTCAACAAATATTGCTCGTTTTGAATTAATTATATCAAACCAAGCTTCATTTGCGATTCATTGATCATATATTCATAAGAATTAAGCCATAAACTGTGTTCTGACTTCATATTTATTGGACAAGTTTACTATCATTTAAACCTCATTAACCTGATGAGGTTTCAAATGTTTCAACAAATATAGCTCCTTTTGACTGAATTTCATCAAACCAAGCTTCATTTGCGATTCATTGATCATTTATTCGAATGATTTCAACCATAAACTGTGTTTAGACTTCATATATTCATGACCAGTTTACTATCATTTAAACCTCATTAACCTGATGAGGTTTCAAATGTTTCAACAAATATTGCTCGTTTTGAATTAATTACATCAAACCAAGCTTCATTTGCGATTCATTGATCATATATTCATAAGAGTTAAGCCATAAACTGTGTTGTGACTTCCATATTTTTGGACAAGTTTACTATCATTTAAACCTCATTAACCTGATGAGGTTTCAAATGTTTCAACAAATATAGCTCCTTTTGACTGAATTTCATCAAACCAAGCTTCATTTGCGATTCATTGATCATTTATTCGAATGATTTCAACCATAAACTGTGTTTAGACTTCATATATTCATGACCAGTTTACTATCATTTAAACCTCATTAACCTGATGAGGTTTCAAATTTTTCAACAAATATTGCTCGTTTTGAATTAATTACATCAAACCAAGCTTCATTTGCGATTCATTGATCATATATTCATAAGAATTAAGCCATAAACTGTGTTGTGACTTCCATATTTTTGGACAAGTTTACTATCATTTAAACCTCATTAACCTGATGAGGTTTCAAATGTTTCAACAAATATTGCTCGTTTTGAATTAATTATATCATACCAAGTTTCATTTGCGATTCATTGATCATATATTCATATGATTTCAACTATAAACTGTGTTTAGACTTCATATATTCATGACAAGTTTACTATCATTTAAACCTCATTAACCTGATGAGGTTTCAAATGTTTCAACAAATATAGCACGTTTTGACTGAATTGCATCAAACCAAGTTTCATTTGCGATTCATTGATCATAGATTCATAAGAATGAAGCCATAAAATGTGTTCTGACATAATAATTTTTGGAAAAGTTTACTATCATTTAAACCTCATTAACCTGATGAGGTTTCAAATGTTTCAACAAATATAGCTCCTTTTGACTGAATTTCATCAAACCAAGCTTCATTTGCGATTCATTCATCATATATTCGAATGATTTAAACCATAAACTGTGTTTAGACTTCATATATTCATGACCAGTTTACTATCATTTAAACCTCATTAACCTGATGAGGTTTCAAATGTTTCAACAAATATTGCTCGTTTTGAATTAATTAAATCAAACAAAGCTTCATTTGCGATTCATTGATCATATATTCATAAGAATTAAGCCATAAACTGTGTTGTGACTTCATATTTTTGGACAAGTTTACTATCATTTAAACCTCATTAACCTGATGAGGTTTCAAATGTTTCAACAAATATAGCTCGTTTTGACTGAATTGCATCAAACCAAGTTTCATTTGCGATTCATTGATCATAGATTCATAAGAATGAAGCCATAAAATGTGTTGTGACATAATAATTTTTGGAAAAGTTTACTATCATTTAAACCTCATTAACCTGATGAGGTTTCAAATGTTTCAACAAATATAGCTCCTTTTGACTGAATTTCATCAAACCAAGCTTCATTTGCGATCCATTGATCATATATTCGAATGATTTCAACCATAAACTGTGTTTAGACTTCATATATTCATGACCAGTTTACTATCATTTAACCCTCATTAACCTGATGACGTTTCAAATGTTTCAACAAATATTGCTCGTTTTGAATTAATTACATCAAACCAAGCTTCATTTGCGATTCATTGATCATATATTCATAAGAATTAAGCCATAAACTGTGTTGTGACTTCATATTTTTGGACAAGTTTACTATCATTTAAACCTCATTAACCTGATGAGATTTCAAATGCTTCAACAAATATTGCTCGTTTTGAAATAATTATATCAAACCAAGCTTCATTTGCGACTCATTGATCATATATTCATAAGAATTAAGCAATATACTGTGTTTTGACTTCATATTTTTGAACAAGTTTACTATCATTTAAACCTCATTAACCTGATGTGGTTTCAAATGTTTCAACAAATGTAGCTGGTTTTGACTGAATTGCATCAAACCAAGTTTCATTTGCGATTCATTGATCATAAATTCATAAGAATTTAACCATAAACTGTGTTCTGACTTAATATTTTTTGGACAAGTTTACCATCATTTAAACCTCATTAACCTGATGAGGTTTCAAATGTTTCAACAAATGTAGCTGGTTTTGACTGAATTTCATCAAACCAAGCTTCATTTGCGATTCATTGATCATATATTCATAAGAATTAAGCCATAAACTGTGTTCTGACTTTATATTTTTTAGACAACTTTACTATCATTTAAACCTCATTAACCTGATGAGGTTTCAACTGTTTCAACAAATATAGCTCCTTTTGACTGAATTGCATCAAACAAAGTTTCATTTGCGATTCATTGATCATTTATTCAAAAGAATGAAGCCATAAACTTTGTTCTGACATCATATATTTTGGACAAATTTACTATCATTTAAACCTCATTAACCTGATGAGGTTTCAAATGTTTCAACAAATATAGCTCGTTTTGATTTAATTACAACAAACCAAGTTTCATTTGCGATTCATTGATCATATATTCGAATGATTTCAACCATAAACTGTGTTTAGACTTCATATATTCATGACCAGTTTACTATCATTTAAACCTCATTAACCTGATGAGGTTTCAAATGTTTCAACAAATATTGCTCGTTTTCAATTAATTACATCAAACCAAGCTTCATTTGCGATTCATTGATCATATATTCATAAGAATTAAGCCATAAACTGTGTTGTGACTTCATATTTTTGGACAAGTTTACTATCATTTAAACCTCATTAACCTGATGAGATTTCAAATGCTTCAACAAATATTGCTCGTTTTGAATTAATTATATCAAACCAAGCTTCATTTGCGACTCATCGATCATATATTCATAAGAATTAAGCAATATACTGTGTTGTGACTTCATATTTTTGAACAAGTTTACTATCATTTAAACCTCATTAACCTGATGAGGTTTCAAATGTTTCAACAAATATAGCTCCTTTTGACTGAATTTCATCAAACCAAGCTTCATTTGCGATTCATTGATCATATATTCGAATGAATTCAACCATAAACTGTGTTTAGACTTCATATATTCATGACCAGTTTACTATCATTTAAACCTCATTAACCTGATGAGGTTTCAAATGTTTCAACAAATATTGCTCGTTTTCAATTAATTACATCAAACCAAGCTTCATTTGCGATTCATTGATCATATATTCATAAGAATTAAGCCATAAACTGTGTTGTGACCTCCATATTTTTGGACAAGTTTACTATCATTTAAACCTCATTAACCTGATGAGGTTTCAAATTGTTCACCAATTATAGCTCCATTTGACTGAATTGCATCAAACCAAATTTCATTTGCGATTCATTGATCATATATTCATATGAATTCATCTATAAACTGTGTTTAGACTTCATATATTCATGACCAGTTTACTATCATTTAAACCTCATTAACCTGATGAGGTTTCAAATGTTTCAACAAATATAGCTCGTTTTGACTGAATTGCATCAAAACAAGTTTCATTTGCGATTCATTGATCATAGATTCATAAGAATGAAGCCATAAAATGTGTTCTGACATAATAATTTTTGGAAAAGTTTACTATCATTTAAACCTCATTAACCTGATGAGGTTTCAAATGTTTCAACAAATATAGCTCCTTTTGACTGAATTTCATCAAACCAAGCTTCATTTGCGATTCATTGATCATATATTCGAATGATTACAACCATAAACTGTGTTTAGACTTCATATATTCATGACCAGTTTACTATCATTTAAACCTCATTAACCTGATGAGGTTTCAAATGTTTCAACAAATATTGCTCGTTTTGAATTAATTACATCAAACCAAGCTTCATTTGCGATTCATTGATCTTATATTCATAAGAATTATGCCATAAACTGTGTTGTGACTTCATATTTTTGGACAAGTTTACTATCATTTAAACCTCATTAACCTGATGAGATTTCAAATGCTTCAACAAATATTGCTCGTTTTGAATTAATTATATCAAACCAAGCTTCATTTGCGACTCATCGATCATATATTCATAAGAATTAAGCAATATACTGTGTTGTGACTTAATATTGTTTTGACAAGTTTACTATCATTTAAGCCTCATTAACCTGATGAGGTTTCAAATGTTTCAACAAATGTAGCTGGTTTTGACTGAATTGCATCAAACCAAGTTTCATTTGCGATTCATTGATCATAAATTCATAAGAATTTAACCATAAACTGTGTTCTGACTTAATATTTTTTGGACAAGTTTACCATCATTTAAACCTCATTAACCTGATGATGTTTCAATTGTTTCAACAAATATAGCTCGTTTTGACTGAATTGCATCAAACCAAGTTTCATTTGCCATTCATTGATCATAAATTCATAAGATTTCAACCATAAACTGTGTTCTGACTTAATATTTTTTTTTACAAGTTTACTATAACTTAAACCTCATTAACCTGATGAGGTTTCAAATGTTTCAACAAATATAGCTCCTTTTGACTGAATTTCATCAAACCAAGCTTCATTTTCGATTCATTGATCATATATTCATATGATTTCAACCATAAACTGTGTTTAGACTTCATATATTCATGACCAGTTTACTATCATTTAAACCTCATTAACCTGATGAGGTTTCAAATGTTTCAACAAATATAGCTCCTTTTGACTGAATTTCATCAAACCAAGCTTCATTTGCGATTCATTGATCATATACTCATAAGAATTAAGCAATAAACTGTGTTTAGACTTCATATATTCATGACCAGTTTACTATCATTTAAACCTCATTAACCTGATGTGGTTTCAAATGTTTCAACAAATGTAGCTGGTTTTGACTGAATTACATCAAACCAAGCTTCATTTGCGATTCATTGATCATATATTCATAAGAATTAAGCCATAAACTGTGTTGTGACTTCATTTTTTTGGACAAGTTTACTATCATTTAAACCTCATTAACCTGATGAGATTTCAAATGTTTCAACAAATATAGCTCGTTTTGAATTAATTACATCAAACCAAGCTTCATTTGCGATTCATTGATCATATATTCATAAGAATTAAGCCATAAACTGTGTTGTGACTTCATATTTTTGGACAAGTTTACTATCATTTAAACCTCATTAACCTGATGAGGTTTCAAATGTTTCAACAAATATAGCTCGTTTTGACTGAATTGCATCAAACCAAGTTTCATTTGCGATTCATTGATCATAGATTCATAAGAATTTAACCATAAACTGTGTTCTGACTTAATATTTTTTGGACAAGTTTACCATCATTTAAACCTCATTAACCTGATGATGTTTCAATTGTTTCAACAAATATAGCTGGTTTTGACTGAATTGCATCAAACCAAGTTTCATTTGCCATTCATTGATCATAAATTCATAAGATTTCAACCATAAACTGTGTTCTGACTTAATATTTTTTTGACAAGTTTACTATCACTTAAACCTCATTAACCTGTTGAGATTTCAAATGTTTCAACAAATATAGCTCGTTTTGAATTAATTACATCAAACCAAGCTTCATTTGCGATTCATTGATCATATATTCATAAGAATGAAGCCATAAAATGTGTTCTGACATCATAATATTTGGACAAGTTTACCATCATTTAAACCTCATTAACCTGATGAGGTTTCAAATGTTTCAACAAATATAGCTCGTTTAGACTTAATTACATCAAGCCAAGTTTCATTTGCGATTCATTGATCATAAATTCATAAGATTTCAACCATAAACTGTGTTCTGACTTAATATTTTTTAGACAAGTTTACCATCATTTAAACCTCATTAACCTGATGATGTTTCAAATGTTTCAACAAATATAGCTCGTTTTGACTGAATTGCATCAAACCAAGCTTCATTTGCGATTCATTGATCATATATTCATAAGAATTAAGCAATAAACTGTGTTGTGACTTCATATTTTTGGACAAGTTTACTATCATTTAAACCTCATCAACCTGATGAGGATTCAAATGTTTCAATAAATGTAGCTGGTTTTGACTGAATTGCATCAAACCAAGTTTCATTTGCGATTCAGTGATCATAAATTCATAAGATTTCAACCATAAATTGTGTTCTGACTTAATATTTTTTGGACACGTTTACTATCATTTAAACCTCATTAACCTGATGAGGTTTCAAATTTTTCACCAAGTATAGCTCCATTTGACTGAATTGCATCAAACCAAATTTCATTTGCGATTCATTGATCATATATTCATATGATTTCAACTATAAACTGTGTTTAGACTTCATATGTTCATGACCAGTTTACTATCATTTAAACCTCATTAACCTGATGAGGTTTCAAATGTTTCAACAAATATAGCTCGTTTTGACTGAATTGCATCAAACCAAGTTTCATTTGCGATTCATTGATCATAGATTCATAAGAATGAAGCCATAAAATGTGTTCTGACATAATAATTTTTGGAAAAGTTTACTATCATTTAAACCTCATTAACCTGATGAGGTTTAAAATGTTTCAACAAATATAGCTCCTTTTGACTGAATTGCATCAAACCAAGCTTCATTTGCGATTCATTGATCATATATTCGAATGATTTCAACCATAAACTGTGTTTAGACTTCATATATTCATGACCAGTTTACTATCATTTAAACCTCATTAACCTGATGAGGTTTCAAATGTTTCAACAAATATTGCTCGTTCTGAATTAATTACATCAAACCAAGCTTCATTTGCGATTCATTGATCATATATTCATAAGAATTAAGCCATAAACTGTGTTGTGACTTCATATTTTTGGACAAGTTTACTATCATTTAAACTTCATTAACCTGATGAGATTTCAAATGCTTCAACAAATATTACTCGTTTTGAATTAATTATATCAAACCAAGCTTCATTTGCGAATCATTGATCATATATTCATAAGAATTAAGCAATATACTGTGTTGTGACTTCATATTTTTGAACAAGTTTACTATCATTTAAACCTCATTAACCTGATGAGGTTTCAAATGTTTGAACAAATGTAGCTGGTTTTGACTGAATTGCATCAAACCAAGTTTCATTTGCGATTCATTGATCATAAATTCATAAGATTTCAACCATAAACTTTGTTTAGACTTCATATATTCATGACCAGTTTACTATCATTTAAACCTCATTAACCTGATGAGGTTTCAAATGTTTCAACAAATATTGCTCGTTTTGAATTAATTACATCAAACCAAGCTTCATTTGCGATTCATTGATCATATATTCATAAGAATTAAGCCATAAACTGTGTTGTGACTTCATATTTTTGGACAAGTTTACTATCATTTAAACTTCATTAACCTGATGAGATTTCAAATGCTTCAACAAATATTACTCGTTTTGAATTAATTATATCAAACCAAGTTTCATTTGCGATTCATTGATCATAGATTCATAAGAATGAAGCCATAAAATGTGTTCTGACATAGTAATTTTTGGAAAAGTTTACTATCATTTAAACCTCATTAACCTGATGAGGTTTCAAATGTTTCAACAAATATAGCTCCTTTTGACTGAATTTCATCAAACCAAGCTTCATTTGCGATTCATTGATCATATATTCGAATGATTTCAACCATAAACTGTGTTTAGACTTCATATATTCATGACCAGTTTACTATCATTTAAACCTCATTAACCTGATGAGGTTTCAAATTTTTCACCAAATATAGCTCCATTTGACTGAATTGCATCAAACCAAGCTTCATTTGCGATTCATTGATCATATATTCATAAGAATTAAGCAATATACTGTGTTGTGACTTCATATTTTTGAACAAGTTTACTATCATTTAAACTTCATTAACCTTATGAGATTTCAAATGCTTCAACAAATATTACTCGTTTTGAATTAATTATATCAAACCAAGCTTCATTTGCGATTCATTGATCATATATTCATAAGAATTAAGCAATATACTGTGTTGTGACTTCATATTTTTGAACAAGTTTACTATCATTTAAACCTCATTAACCTGATGAGGTTTCAAATGTTTGAACAAATGTAGCTGGTTTTGACTGAATTGCATCAAACCAAGTTTCATTTGCGATTCATTGATCATAAATTCATAAGATTTCAACCATAAACTGTGCTCCGACTTAATACTTTTTTGACACGTTTACCATCATTTAAACCTCATTAACCTGATGAGGTTTCAAATTTTTCACCAAATATAGCTCCATTTGACTGAATTGCATCAAACCAAGCTTTATTTGCGATTCATTGATCATATATTCGAATGATTTCAACCATAAACTGTGTTTAGACTTCATATATTCATGACCAGTTTACTATCATTTAAACCTCATTAACCTGATGAGGTTTCAAATGTTTCAACAAATATTGCTCGTTTTGAATTAATTACATCAAACCAAGCTTCATTTGCGATTCATTGATCATATATTCATAAGAATTAAGCCATAAACTGTGTTGTGACTTCATATTTTTGGACAAGTTTACTATCATTTAAACTTCATTAACCTGATGAGATTTCAAATGCTTCAACAAATATTGCTCGTTTTGACTGAATTGCATCAAATCAAGTTTCATTTGCGATTCATTGATCATAGATTCATAAGAATGAAGCCATAAAATGTGTTCTGACTTCATATTTTTGGAAAAGTTTACTATCATTTAAACCTCATTAACCTGATGAGGTTTCAAATGTTTCAACAAATATAGCTCCTTTTGACTGAATTTCATCAAACCAAGCTTCATTTGCGATTCATTGATCATATATTCGAATGATTTCAACCATAAACTGTGTTTAGACTTCATATATTCATGACCAGTTTACTATCATTTAAACCTCATTAACCTGATGAGGTTTCAAATTTTTCACCAAATATAGCTCCAATTGACTGAATTGCATCAAAGCAAGCTTCATTTGCGATTCATTGATCATATATTCATATGATTTCAACTATAAACTGTGTTTAGACTTCATATATTCAAGACCAGTTTACTATCATTTAAACCTCATTAACCTGATGAGGTTTCAAATGTTTCAACAAATATAGCCCCTCTTGACTGAATTGCTTCAAACCAAGCTTCATTTGCGATTCATTGATCATATATTCATAAGAATTAAGCCATAAACTGTGTTGTGACTTCATATTTTTGGACAAGTTTACTATTATTTAAACTTCATTAACCTGATGAGATTTCAAATGCTTCAACAAATATTGCTCGTTTTGAATTAATTATATCAAACCAAGCTTCATTTGCGATTCATTGATCATATATTCATAAGAATTAAGCAATATACTGTGTTGTGACTTCATATTTTTGAACAAGTTTACTATCATTTAAACCTCATTAACCTGATGAGGTTTCAAATGTTTGAACAAATGTAGCTGGTTTTGACTGAATTGCATCAAACCAAGTTTCATTTGCGATTCATTGATCATAAATTCATAAGATTTCAACCATAAATTGTGTTCTGACTTAATATTTTTTTGACACGTTTACTATCGTTTAAACCTCATTAACCTGATGAGGTTTCAAATGTTTGAACAAATGTAGCTGGTTTTGACTGAATTGCATCAAACCAAGTTTCATTTGCGATTCATTGATAATATATTCATAAGAATTAAGCCATAAACTGTGTTCTGACTTCATATTTTTTGGACCAGTTTACTATCATTTAAACCTCATTAACCTGATGAGGTTTCAAATGTTTCAACAAATATAGCTTTTTTGACTGAAATGCATCAAACCAAGTTTCATTTGCGATTCATTGATCATATATTCATAAGAATGAAGACATAAAATGTGTTCTGACATCATAATTTTTGGACAAGTTTACCATCATTTAAACCTCATTAACCTGATGAGGTTTCAAATGTTTCAACAAATATAGCTCGTTTAGACTTAATTACATCAAGCCAAGTTTCATTTGCGATTCATTGATCATAAATTCATAAGATTTCAACCATAAACTGTGTTCTGACTTAATATTTTTTAGACAGGTTTACCATCATTTAAACCTCATTAACCTGATGATGTTTCAAATGTTTCAACAAGTATAGCTTTTTTGACTCAAATGCATCAAACCAAGTTTCATTTGCGATTCATTGATCATATATTCATAAGAATGAAGCCATAAAATGTGTTCTGACATCACAATTTTTGGACAAGTTTACCATCATTTAAACCACATTAACCTGATGAGGTTTCAAATGTTTCAACAAATATAGCTCGTTTAGACTTAATTACATCAAGCCAAGTTTCACTTGCGATTCATTGATCATAAATTCATAAGATTTCAACCATAAACTGTGTTCTGACTTAATATTTTTTAGACAAGTTTACCATCATTTAAACCTCATTAACCTGATGATGTTTCAAATGTTTCAACAAATATAGCTCGTTTTGACTGAATTGCATCAAACCAAGCTTCATTTGCGATTCATTGATCATATATTCATATGATTTCAACCATAAACTGTGTTTAGACTTCATATATTCATGACCAGTTTACTATCATTTAAACCTCATTAACCTGATGAGGTTTCAAATGTTTCAACAAATATAGCTCGTTTTGACTGAATTGCTTCAAACCAAGCTTTATTTGCGATTCATTGATCATATATTCATATGAATTCAAACATAAACTGTGTTTAGACTTCATATATTCATGACCAGTTTACTATCATTTAAACCTCATTAACCTGATGAGGTTTCAAATGTTTCAACAAATATAGCTCCTTTTGACTGAATTGCATCAAACAAAGCTTTTTTTGCGATTCATTGATCTTATATTCATAAGATTTCAACCATAAACTGTGTTCTGACTTAATATTTTTTTGACAAGTTTACTATCATTTAAACCTCATTAACCTGATGAGGTTTCAAATTTTTCACCAAATATAGCTCCATTTGACTGAATTGCATCAAACCAAGCTTCATTTGCGATTCATTGATCATATACTCATATGATTTCAACTATAAACTGTGTTTAGACTTCATATATTCATGACCAGTTTACTATCATTTATACCTCATTAACCTGATGAGGTTTCAAATGTTTCAACAAATATAGCTTTTTTGACTGAAATGCATCAAACCAAGTTTCATTTGCGATTCATTCATCATATATTCATAAGAATGAAGCCATAAAATGTGTTCTGACATCATGATTTTTGGACAAGTTTACCATCATTTAAACCTCATTAACCTGATGAGGTTTCAAATGTTTTAACAAATATAGCTCGTTTAGACTTAATTACATCAAGCCAAGTTTCATTTGCGATTCATTGATCATAAATTCATAAGATTTCAACCATAAACTGTGTTCTGACTTGATATTTTTTAGACAAGTTTACCATCATTTAAACCTCATTAACCTGATGATGTTTCAAATGTTTCAACAAATATAGCTCGTTTTGACTGAATTGCATCAAACCAAGCTTCATTTGCGATTCATTGATCATATATTCATAAGAATTAAGCAATAAACTGTGTTGTGACTTCATATTTTTGGACAAGTTTACTATCATTTAAACCTCATTAACCTGATGAGGTTTCAAATGTTTCAACAAGTGTAGCTGGTTTTGACTGAATTGCATCAAACCAAGTTTCATTTGCGATTCATTGATCATAAATTCATAAGATTTCAACCATAAATTGTGTTTAGACTTCATATATTCATGACCAGTTTACTATCATTTAAACCTCATTAACCTTATGAGGTTTCAAATGTTTCAACAAATATAGCTCGTTTTGACTGAATTGCATCAAACCAAGTTTCATTTGCGATTCATTGATAATAGGTTCATAAGAATGAAGCCATAAAATGTGTTCTGACATAATAATTTTTGGAAAAGTTTACTATCATTTAAATCTCATTAACCTGATGAGGTTTCAAATGTTTCAACAAATATAGCTCCTTTTGACTGAATTTCATCAAACCAAGCTTCATTTGCGATTCATTGATCATATATGCGAATGATGTCAACCATAAACTGTGTTTAGACTTCATATATTCATGACCAGTTTACTATCATTTAAACCTCATTAACCTGATGAGATTTCAAATGCTTCAACAAATATTGCTCGTTTTGAATTAATTATATCAAACCAAGCTTCATTTGCGATTCATTGATCATATATTCATAAGAATTAAGCAATATACTGTGTTGTGACTTCATATTTTTGAACAAGTTCACTATCATTTAAACCTCATTAACCTGATGAGGTTTCAAATGTTTCAACAAATGTAGCTGGTTTTGACTGAATTGCATCAAACCAAGTTTCATTTGCGATTCATTGATAATATATTCATAAGAATTAAGCCATAAACTGTGTTCTGACTTCATATTTTTTGGACCAGTTTACTATCATTTAAACCTCATTAACCTGATGAGGTTTCAAATGTTTCAACAAATATAGCTTTTTTGACTGAAATGCATCAAACCAAGTTTCATTTGCGATTCATTGATCATATATTCATAAGAATGAAGCCATAAAATGTGTTCTGACATCATAATTTTTGGACAAGTTTACCATCAATTAAACCTCATTAACCTGATGAGGTTTCAAATGTTTCAACAAATATAGCTCCTTTTGACTGAATTGCTTCAAACCAAGCTTTATTTGCGATTCATTGATCATATATTCATATGAATTCAACCATAAACTGTGTTTAGACTTCATATATTCATGACCAGTTTACTATCATTTAAACCTCATTAACCTGATGAGGTTTCAAATGTTTCAACAAATATAGCTCCTTTTGACTGAATTGCATCAAACAAAGCTTTTTTTGCGATTCATTGATCTTATATTCATAAGATTTCAACCATAAACTGTGTTCTGACTTAATATTTTTTTGACAAGTTTACTATCATTTAAACCTCATTAACCTGATGAGGTTTCAAATTTTTCACCAAATATAGCTCCATTTGACTGAATTGCATCAAACCAAGCTTCATTTGCGATTCATTGATCATATACTCATATGATATCAACTATAAACTGTGTTTAGACTTCATATATTCATGACCAGTTTACTATCATTTATACCTCATTAACCTGATGAGGTTTCAAATGTTTCAACAAATATAGCTTTTTTGACTGAAATGCATCAAACCAAGCTTCATTTGCGATTCATTGATCATATATTCATAAGAATGAAGCCATAAAATGTGTTCTGACATCATGATTTTTGGACAAGTTTACCATCATTTAAACCTCATTAACCTGATGAGGTTTCAAATGTTTTAACAAATATAGCTCGTTTAGACTTAATTACATCAAGCCAAGTTTCATTTGCGATTCATTGATCATAAATTCATAAGATTTCAACCATAAACTGTGTTCTGACTTAATATTTTTTAGACAAGTTTACCATCATTTAAACCTCATTAACCTGATGATGTTTCAAATGTTTCAACAAATATAGCTCGTTTTGACTGAATTGCATCAAACCAAGCTTCATTTGCGATTCATTGATCATATATTCATAAGAATTAAGCAATAAACTGTGTTGTGACTTCATATTTTTGGACAAGTTTACTATCATTTAAACCTCATTAACCTGATGAGGTTTCAAATGTTTCAACAAGTGTAGCTGGTTTTGACTGAATTGCATCAAACCAAGTTTCATTTGCGATTCATTGATCATAAATTCATAAGATTTCAACCATAAATTGTGTTTAGACTTCATATATTCATGACCAGTTTACTATCATTTAAACCTCATTAACCTTATGAGGTTTCAAATGTTTCAACAAATATAGCTCGTTTTGACTGAATTGCATCAAACCAAGTTTCATTTGCGATTCATTGATAATAGGTTCATAAGAATGAAGCCATAAAATGTGTTCTGACATAATAATTTTTGGAAAAGTTTACTATCATTTAAATCTCATTAACCTGATGAGGTTTCAAATGTTTCAACAAATATAGCTCCTTTTGACTGAATTTCATCAAACCAAGCTTCATTTGCGATTCATTGATCATATATGCGAATGATGTCAACCATAAACTGTGTTTAGACTTCATATATTCATGACCAGTTTACTATCATTTAAACCTCATTAACCTGATGAGATTTCAAATGCTTCAACAAATATTGCTCGTTTTGAATTAATTATATCAAACCAAGCTTCATTTGCGATTCATTGAT
The DNA here is from genome assembly GCA_039566865.1 of Aurelia coerulea. Lineage (NCBI taxonomy): Eukaryota > Metazoa > Cnidaria > Scyphozoa > Semaeostomeae > Ulmaridae > Aurelia > Aurelia coerulea. Next base: position 16,308,313 of record CM076962.1, read on the forward strand.
CATATATTCATAAGAATTAAGCAATATACTGTGTTGTGACTTCATATTTTTGAACAAGTTTACTATCATTTAAACCTCATTAACCTGATGAGGTTTCAAATGTTTCAACAAATGTAGCTGGTTTTGACTGAATTGCATCAAACCAAGTTTCATTTGCGATTCATTGATAATATATTCATAAGAATTAAGCCATAAACTGTGTTCTGACTTCATATTTTTTGGACCAGTTTACTATCATTTAAACCTCATTAACCTGATGAGGTTTCAAATGTTTCAACAAATATAGCTTTTTTGACTGAAATGCATCAAACCAAGTTTCATTTGCGATTCATTGATCATATATTCATAAGAATGAAGCCATAAAATGTGTTCTGACATCATAATTTTTGGACAAGTTTACCATCAATTAAACCTCATTAACCTGATGAGGTTTCAAATGTTTCAACAAATATAGCTCCTTTTGACTGAATTGCTTCAAACCAAGCTTTATTTGCGATTCATTGATCATATATTCATATGAATTCAACCATAAACTGTGTTTAGACTTCATATATTCATGACCAGTTTACTATCATTTAAACCTCATTAACCTGATGAGGTTTCAAATGTTTCAACAAATATAGCTCCTTTTGACTGAATTGCTTCAAACAAAGCTTTATTTGCGATTCATTGATCTTATATTCATAAGATTTCAACCATAAACTGTGTTCTGACTTAATATTTTTTTGACAAGTTTACTATCATTTAAACCTCATTAACCTGATGAGGTTTCAAATGTTTCAACAAATATAGCTCGTTTTGACTGAATTGCATCAAACCAAGTTTCATTTGCGATTCATTGATTATATATTCATAAGAATGAAGCCATAAAATGTGTTCTGACATAATAATTTCTGGACAAGTTTACTATCATTCAAACCTCATTAACCTGATGAGGTTTCAAATGTTTCAACAAATATAGTTCGTTTAGACTTAATTACATCAAGCCAAGTTTCATTTGCGATTCATTGATCATATATTCATAAGAATTAAGCCATAAACTGTGATCTGCCTTCATATATTCATGACAAGTTTACTATCATTTAAACCTCATTAATCTGATGAGGTTTCAAATGTTTCAACAAATATAGCTCCTTTTGACTGAATTGCATCAAGCAAAGCTTTTTTTGCGATTCATTGATCTTATATTCATAAGATTTCAACCATAAACTGTGTTCTGACTTAATATTTTTTTGACAAGTTTACTATCATTTAAACCTCATTAACCTGATGAGGTTTCAAATTTTTCACCAAATATAGCTCCATTTGACTGAATTGCATCAAACCAAGCTTCATTTGCGATTCATTGATCATATACTCATATGATTTCAACTATAAACTGTGTTTAGACTTCATATATTCATGACCAGTTTACTATCATTTATACCTCATTAACCTGATGAGGTTTCAAATGTTTCAACAAATATAGCTTTTTTGACTGAAATGCATCAAACCAAGTTTCATTTGCGATTCATTGATCATATATTCATAAGAATGAAGCCATAAAATGTGTTCTGACATCATGATTTTTGGACAAGTTTACCATCATTTAAACCTCATTAACCTGATGAGGTTTCAAATGTTTTAACAAATATAGCTCGTTTAGACTTAATTACATCAAGCCAAGTTTCATTTGCGATTCATTGATCATAAATTCATAAGATTTCAACCATAAACTGTGTTCTGACTTAATATTTTTTTGACAAGTTTACTATCATTTAAACCTCATTAACCTGATGATGTTTCAAATGTTTCAACAAATATAGCTCGTTTTGACTGAATTGCATCAAACCAAGCTTCATTTGCGATTCATTGATCATATATTCATAAGAATTAAGCAATAAACTGTGTTGTGACTTCATATTTTTGGACAAGTTTACTATCATTTAAACCTCATTAACCTGATGAGGTTTCAAATGTTTCAACAAGTGTAGCTGGTTTTGACTGAATTGCATCAAACCAAGTTTCATTTGCGATTCATTGATCATAAATTCATAAGATTTCAACCATAAATTGTGTTTAGACTTCATATATTCATGACCAGTTTACTATCATTTAAACCTCTTTAACCTTATGAGGTTTCAAATGTTTCAACAAATATAGCTCGTTTTGACTGAATTGCATCAAACCAAGTTTCATTTGCGATTCATTGATAATAGGTTCATAAGAATGAAGCCATAAAATGTGTTCTGACATAATAATTTTTGGAAAAGTTTACTATCATTTAAATCTCATTAACCTGATGAGGTTTCAAATGTTTCAACAAATATAGCTCCTTTTGACTGAATTTCATCAAACCAAGCTTCATTTGCGATTCATTGATCATATATGCGAATGATGTCAACCATAAACTGTGTTTAGACTTCATATATTCATGACCAGTTTACTATCATTTAAACCTCATTAACCTGATGAGATTTCAAATGCTTCAACAAATATTGCTCGTTTTGAATTAATTATATCAAACCAAGCTTCATTTGCGATTCATTGATCATATATTCATAAGAATTAAGCAATATACTGTGTTGTGACTTCATATTTTTGAACAAGTTTACTATCATTTAAACCTCATTAACCTGATGAGGTTTCAAATGTTTCAACAAATGTAGCTGGTTTTGACTGAATTGCATCAAACCAAGTTTCATTTGCGATTCATTGATAATATATTCATAAGAATTAAGCCATAAACTGTGTTCTGACTTCATATTTTTTGGACCAGTTTACTATCATTTAAACCTCATTAACCTGATGAGGTTTCAAATGTTTCAACAAATATAGCTTTTTTGACTGAAATGCATCAAACCAAGTTTCATTTGCGATTCATTGATCATATATTCATAAGAATGAAGCCATAAAATGTGTTCTGACATCATAATTTTTGGACAAGTTTACCATCAATTAAACCTCATTAACCTGATGAGGTTTCAAATGTTTCAACAAATATAGCTCCTTTTGACTGAATTGCTTCAAACCAAGCTTTATTTGCGATTCATTGATCATATATTCATATGAATTCAACCATAAACTGTGTTTAGACATCATGATTTTTGGACAAGTTTACCATCATTTAAACCTCATTAACCTGATGAGGTTTCAAATGTTTTAACAAATATAGCTCGTTTAGACTTAATTACATCAAGCCAAGTTTCATTTGCGATTCATTGATCATAAATTCATAAGATTTCAACCATAAACTGTGTTCTGACTTAATATTTTTTTGACAAGTTTACTATCATTTAAACCTCATTAACCTGATGATGTTTCAAATGTTTCAACAAATATAGCTCGTTTTGACTGAATTGCATCAAACCAAGCTTCATTTGCGATTCATTGATCATATATTCATAAGAATTAAGCAATAAACTGTGTTGTGACTTCATATTTTTGGACAAGTTTACTATCATTTAAACCTCATTAACCTGATGAGGTTTCAAATGTTTCAACAAGTGTAGCTGGTTTTGACTGAATTGCATCAAACCAAGTTTCATTTGCGATTCATTGATCATAAATTCATAAGATTTCAACCATAAATTGTGTTTAGACTTCATATATTCATGACCAGTTTACTATCATTTAAACCTCTTTAACCTTATGAGGTTTCAAATGTTTCAACAAATATAGCTCGTTTTGACTGAATTGCATCAAACCAAGTTTCATTTGCGATTCATTGATAATAGGTTCATAAGAATGAAGCCATAAAATGTGTTCTGACATAATAATTTTTGGAAAAGTTTACTATCATTTAAATCTCATTAACCTGATGAGGTTTCAAATGTTTCAACAAATATAGCTCCTTTTGACTGAATTTCATCAAACCAAGCTTCATTTGCGATTCATTGATCATATATGCGAATGATGTCAACCATAAACTGTGTTTAGACTTCATATATTCATGACCAGTTTACTATCATTTAAACCTCATTAACCTGATGAGATTTCAAATGCTTCAACAAATATTGCTCGTTTTGAATTAATTATATCAAACCAAGCTTCATTTGCGATTCATTGATCATATATTCATAAGAATTAAGCAATATACTGTGTTGTGACTTCATATTTTTGAACAAGTTTACTATCATTTAAACCTCATTAACCTGATGAGGTTTCAAATGTTTCAACAAATGTAGCTGGTTTTGACTGAATTGCATCAAACCAAGTTTCATTTGCGATTCATTGATAATATATTCATAAGAATTAAGCCATAAACTGTGTTCTGACTTCATATTTTTTGGACCAGTTTACTATCATTTAAACCTCATTAACCTGATGAGGTTTCAAATGTTTCAACAAATATAGCTTTTTTGACTGAAATGCATCAAACCAAGTTTCATTTGCGATTCATTGATCATATATTCATAAGAATGAAGCCATAAAATGTGTTCTGACATCATAATTTTTGGACAAGTTTACTATCAATTAAACCTCATTAACCTGATGAGGTTTCAAATGTTTCAACAAATATAGCTCCTTTTGACTGAATTGCTTCAAACCAAGCTTTATTTGCGATTCATTGATCATATATTCATATGAATTCAACCATAAACTGTGTTTAGACTTCATATATTCATGACCAGTTTACTATCATTTAAACCTCATTAACCTGATGAGGTTTCAAATGTTTCAACAAATATAGCTCCTTTTGACTAAATTGCCTCAAACAAAGCTTTATTTGCGATTCATTGATCTTATATTCATAAGATTTCAACCATAAACTGTGTTCTGACTTAATATTTTTTTGACAAGTTTACTATCATTTAAACATCATTAACCTGATGAGGTTTCAAATGTTTCAACAAATATAGCTCGTTTTGACTGAATTGCATCAAACCAAGTTTCATTTGCGATTCATTGATTATATATTCATAAGAATGAAGCCATAAAATGTGTTCTGACATAATAATTTCTGGACAAGTTTACTATCATTCAAACCTCATTAACCTGATGAGGTTTCAAATGTTTCAACAAATATAGTTCGTTTAGACTTAATTACATCAAGCCAAGTTTCATTTGCGATTCATTGATCATATATTCATAAGAATTAAGCCATAAACTGTGATCTGCCTTCATATATTCATGACAAGTTTACTATCATTTAAACCTCATTAATCTGATGAGGCTTCAAATGTTTCAACAACTATAGCTCGTTTTGACTGAATTGCATCAAAACAAGTTTCATTTGCGATTCATTGATTATATATTCATAAGAATGAAGCCATAAAATGTGTTCCGACATCATAATTTTTGGACATGTTTACTAACATTTAAACCTCATTAACCTGATGAGGTTTCAAATGTTTCAACAAATATAGCTCCTTTTGACTGAATTGCATCAAACCAAGCTTTATTTGCGATTCATTGATCATATATTCATAAGATTTCAACCATAAACTGTGTTCTGACTTAATACTTTTTTGAGAAGTTTACTATCATTTAAACCTCATTAACCTGATGAGGTTTCAACTGTTTCAACATATATAGCTCGTTTTGACTGAATTGCATCAAACCAAGCTTTATTTGCGATTCATTGATCATATATTCATATGATTGCAACCATAAACTGTGTTTAGACTTCATATATTCATGACCAGTTTACTATCATTTAAACCTCATTAACCTGATGAGGTTTCAAATGTTTCAACAAATATAGCTCGATTAGACTTAATTACATCAAGCCAAGTTTCATTTGCGATTCATTGATCATATATTCATAAGAATTAAGCCATAAACTGTGATCTGACTTCATATATTCATGACCAGTTTACTATCATTTAAACCTCATTCATATGATGAGGTTTCAAATGTTTCAACAAATATAGCTCGTTTTGACTGAATTGCATCAAACCAAGTTTCATTTGCCATTCATTGATCATAGATTCATAAGAATGAAGCCATAAAATGTGTTCTGACATAATAATTTTTGGAAAAGTTTACTATCATTTAAACCTCATTAACCTGATGAGGTTTCAAATGTTTCAACAAATGTAGCTCCTTTTGACTGAATTTCATCAAACCAAGCTTCATTTGCGATTCATTGATCATATATTGAAATGATTTCAACCATAAACTGTGTTAAGACTTCATATATTCATGACCAGTTTACTATCACTTAAACCTCATTAATCTGATGAGGTTTCAAATGTTTCAACAACTATAGCTCGTTTTGACTGAATTGCATCAAACCAAGTTTCATTTGCGATTCATTGATTATATATTCATAAGAATGAAGCCATAAAATGTGTTCCGACATCATAATTTTTGGACAAGTTTACTATCATTTAAACCTCATTAACCTGATGAGGTTTCAAATGTTTCAACAAATATAGCTCCTTTTGACTGAATTGCATCAAACCAAGCTTTATTTGCGATTCATTGATCATATATTCATATGATTTCAACCATAAACTGTGTTTAGACTTCATATATTCATGACCAGTTTACTATCATTTAAACCTCATTAACCTGATGAGGTTTCAAATGTTTCAACAAATATAGCTCGTGTAGACTTAATTACATCAAGCCAAGTTTCATTTGCGATTCATTGATCATATATTCATAAGAATTAAGCCATAAACTGTGATCTGACTTCATATATTCATGACCAGTTTACTATCATTTAAACCTCATTCATCTGATGAGGTTTCAAATGTTTCAACAAATATAGCTCGTTTTGACTGAATTGCATCAAACCAAGCTTCATTTGCGATTCATTGATCATATGTTCATCAGATTTCAACCATAATCTGTGTTCTGCCTTAATATTCTTTTCACAAGTTTACTATCATTTAAACCTCATTAACCTGATGAGGTTTCAAATGTTTCAACAAATATAGCTCGTATTGACTGAATTGCATCAAACCAAGCTTCATTTGCGATTCATTGATCATATATTCATATGATTTCAACCATAAACTGTGTTTAGACTTCATATATTCATGACCAGTTTACTATCATTTAAACCTCATTAACCTGATGAGGTTTCAAATGTTTCAACAAATATAGCTCCTTTTGACTGAATTGCTTCAAACCAAGCTTTATTTGCGATTCATTGATCATATATTCATAAGAATTAAGCCATAAGCTGTGTTGTGACTTCATATTTTTGGACAAGTTTACTATCATTTAAACCTCATTAACCTGATGAGACTTCAAATGCTTCAACAAATATTGCTCGTTTTGAATTAATTATATCAAACCAAGCTTCATTTGCGATTCATTGATCATATATTCATAAGAATTAAGCAATATACTGTGTTGTGACTTCATATTTTTGAACAAGTTTACTATCATTGAAACCTCATTAACCTGATGAGGTTTCAAATGTTTCAACAAATGTAGCTGCTTTTGACTGAATTGCATCAAACCAAGTTTCATTTGCGATTCATTGATAATATATTCATAAGAATTAAGCCATAAACTGTGTTCTGACTTCATATTTTTTGGACCAGTTTACTATCATTTAAACCTCATTAACCTGATGAGGTTTCAAATGTTTCAACAAATATAGCTTTTTTGACTGAAATGCATCAAACCAAGTTTCATTTGCGATTCATTGATCATATATTCATAAGAATGAAGCCATAAAATGTGTTCTAACATCATAATTTTTGGACAAGTTTACCATCAATTAAACCTCATGAACCTGATGAGGTTTCAAATGTTTCAACAAATATAGCTCGTTTAGGCTTAATTACATCAAGCCAAGTTTCATTTGCGATTCATTGATCATAAATTCATAAGATTTCAACCATAAACTGTGTTCTGACTTAATATTTTTTAGACAAGTTTACCATCATTTAAACCTCATTAACCTGATGATGTTTCAAATGTTTCAACAAATATAGCTCGTATTGACTGAATTGCATCAAACCAAGCTTCATTTGCGATTCATTGATCATATAGTCATATGATTTCAACCATAAACTGTGTTTAGACTTCATATATTCATGACCAGTTTACTATCATTTAAACCTTATTAACCTGATGAGGTTTCAAATGTTTCAACAAATATAGCTCGTTTTGACTGAATTGCATCAAACCAAGCTTCATTTGCGATTCATTGATCATATATTCATAAGAATTAAGCCATAAACTGTGTTCTGACTTCATATTTTTTGGACAAGTTTACTATCATTTAATCCTCATTAACCTGATGAGGTTTCAAATGTTTCAACAAATATAGCTTTTTTGACTGAAATGCATCAAACCAAGTTTCATTTGCGATTCATTGATCATATATTCATAAGAATGAAGCCATAAAATGTGTTCTGACATCATAATTTTTGGACAAGTTTACCATCAATTAAACCTCATTAACCTGATGAGGTTTCAAATGTTTCAACAAATATAGCTCCTTTTGACTGAATTGCTTCAAACCAAGCTTTATTTGCGATTCATTGATCATATATTCATATGAATTCAACCATAAACTGTGTTTAGACTTCATATATTCATGACCAGTTTACTATCATTTAAACCTCATTAACCTGATGAGGTTTCAAATGTTTCAACAAATATAGCTCCTTTTGACTAAATTGCTTCAAACAAAGCTTTATTTGCGATTCATTGATCTTATATTCATAAGATTTCAACCATAAACTGTGTTCTGACTTAATATTTTTTTGACAAGTTTACTATCATTTAAACCTCATTAACCTGATGAGGTTTCAAATGTTTCAACAAATATAGCTCGTTTTGACTGAATTGCATCAAACCAAGTTTCATTTGCGATTCATTGATTATATATTCATAAGAATGAAGCCATAAAATGTGTTCTGACATAATAATTTCTGGACAAGTTTACTATCATTCAAACCTCATTAACCTGATGAGGTTTCAAATGTTTCAACAAATATAGTTCGTTTAGACTTAATTACATCAAGCCAAGTTTCATTTGCGATTCATTGATCATATATTCATAAGAATTAAGCCATAAACTGTGATCTGCCTTCATATATTCATGACAAGTTTACTATCATTTAAACCTCATTAATCTGATGAGGCTTCAAATGTTTCAACAACTATAGCTCGTTTTGACTGAATTGCATCAAACCAAGTTTCATTTGCGATTCATTGATTATATATTCATAAGAATGAAGCCATAAAATGTGTTCCGACATCATAATTTTTGGACAAGTTTACTATCATTTAAACCTCATTAACCTGATGAGGTTTCAAATGTTTCAACAAATATAGCTCCTTTTGACAGAATTGCATCAAACCAAGCTTTATTTGCGTATCATTGATCATATATTCATATGATTTCAACCATAAACTGTGTTTAGACTTCATATATTCATGACCAGTTTACTATCATTTAAACCTCATTAACCTGATGAGGTTTCAAATGTTTCAACAAATATAGCTCGTGTAGACTTAATTACATCAAGCCAAGTTTCATTTGCGATTCATTGATCATATATTCATAAGAATTAAGCCATAAACTGTGATCTGACTTCATATATTCATGACCAGTTTACTATCATTTAAACCTCATTCATCTGATGAGGTTTCAAATGTTTCAACAAATATAGCTCGTTTTGACTGAATTGCATCAAACCAAGCTTCATTTGCGATTCATTGATCATATGTTCATCAGATTTCAACCATAATCTGTGTTCTGCCTTAATATTCTTTTCACAAGTTTACTATCATTTAAACCTCATTAACCTGATGAGGTTTCAAATGTTTCAACAAATATAGCTCGTATTGACTGAATTGCATCAAACCAAGCTTCATTTGCGATTCATTGATCATATATTCATATGATTTCAACCATAAACTGTGTTTAGACTTCATATATTCATGACCAGTTTACTATCATTTAAACCTCATTAACCTGATGAGGTTTCAAATGTTTCAACAAATATAGCTCCTTTTGACTGAATTGCTTCAAACCAAGCTTTATTTGCGATTCATTGATCATATATTCATAAGAATTAAGCCATAAGCTGTGTTGTGACTTCATATTTTTGGACAAGTTTACTATCATTTAAACCTCATTAACCTGATGAGACTTCAAATGCTTCAACAAATATTGCTCGTTTTGAATTAATTATATCAAACCAAGCTTCATTTGCGATTCATTGATCATATATTCATAAGAATTAAGCAATATACTGTGTTGTGACTTCATATTTTTGAACAAGTTTACTATCATTTAAACCTCATTAACCTGATGAGGTTTCAAATGTTTCAACAAATGTAGCTGGTTTTGACTGAATTGCATCAAACCAAGTTTCATTTGCGATTCATTGATAATATATTCATAAGAATTAAGCCATAAACTGTGTTCTGACTTCATATTTTTTGGACCAGTTTACTATCATTTAAACCTCATTAACCTGATGAGGTTTCAAATGTTTCAACAAATATAGCTTTTTTGACTGAAATGCATCAAACCAAGTTTCATTTGCGATTCATTGATCATATATTCATATGATTTCAACCATAAACTGTGTTTAGACTTCATATATTCATGACCAGTTTACTATCATTTAAACCTCATTAACCTGATGAGGTTTCAAATGTTTCAACAAATATAGCTCGTGTAGACTTAATTACATCAAGCCAAGTTTCATTTGCGATTCATTGATCATATATTCATAAGAATTAAGCCATAAACTGTGATCTGACTTCATATATTCATGACCAGTTTACTATCATTTAAACCTCATTCATCTGATGAGGTTTCAAATGTTTCAACAAATATAGCTCGTTTTGACTGAATTGCATCAAACCAAGCTTCATTTGCGATTCATTGATCATATGTTCATCAGATTTCAACCATAATCTGTGTTCTGCCTTAATATTCTTTTCACAAGTTTACTATCATTTAAACCTCATTAACCTGATGAGGTTTCAAATGTTTCAACAAATATAGCTCGTATTGACTGAATTGCATCAAACCAAGCTTCATTTGCGATTCATTGATCATATATTCATATGATTTCAACCATAAACTGTGTTTAGACTTCATATATTCATGACCAGTTTACTATCATTTAAACCTCATTAACCTGATGAGGTTTCAAATGTTTCAACAAATATAGCTCCTTTTGACTGAATTGCTTCAAACCAAGCTTTATTTGCGATTCATTGATCATATATTCATAAGAATTAAGCCATAAGCTGTGTTGTGACTTCATATTTTTGGACAAGTTTACTATCATTTAAACCTCATTAACCTGATGAGACTTCAAATGCTTCAACAAATATTGCTCGTTTTGAATTAATTATATCAAACCAAGCTTCATTTGCGATTCATTGATCATATATTCATAAGAATTAAGCAATATACTGTGTTGTGACTTCATATTTTTGAACAAGTTTACTATCATTTAAACCTCATTAACCTGATGAGGTTTCAAATGTTTCAACAAATGTAGCTGGTTTTGACTGAATTGCATCAAACCAAGTTTCATTTGCGATTCATTGATAATATATTCATAAGAATTAAGCCATAAACTGTGTTCTGACTTCATATTTTTTGGACCAGTTTACTATCATTTAAACCTCATTAACCTGATGAGGTTTCAAATGTTTCAACAAATATAGCTTTTTTGACTGAAATGCATCAAACCAAGTTTCATTTGCGATTCATTGATCATATATTCATAAGAATGAAGCCATAAAATGTGTTCTAACATCATAATTTTTGGACAAGTTTACCATCAATTAAACCTCATGAACCTGATGAGGTTTCAAATGTTTCAACAAATATAGCTCGTTTAGGCTTAATTACATCAAGCCAAGTTTCATTTGCGATTCATTGATCATAAATTCATAAGATTTCAACCATAAACTGTGTTCTGACTTAATATTTTTTAGACAAGTTTACCATCATTTAAACCTCATTAACCTGATGATGTTTCAAATGTTTCAACAAATATAGCTCGTATTGACTGAATTGCATCAAACCAAGCTTCATTTGCGATTCATTGATCATATAGTCATATGATTTCAACCATAAACTGTGTTTAGACTTCATATATTCATGACCAGTTTACTATCATTTAAACCTCATTAACCTGATGAGGTTTCAAATGTTTCAACAAATATAGCTCGTTTTGACTGAATTGCATCAAACCAAGCTTCATTTGCGATTCATTGATAATATATTCATAAGAATTAAGCCATAAACTGTGTTCTGACTTCATATTTTTTGGACCAGTTTACTATCATTTCAACCTCATTAACCTGATGAGGTTTCAAATGTTTCAACAAATATGGCTTTTTTGACTGAAATGCATCAAACCAAGTTTCATTTGCGATTCATTGATCATATATTCATAAGAATGAAGCCATAAAATGTGTTCTGACATCATAATTTTTGGACAGGTTTACCATCAATTAAACCTCATGAACCTGATGAGGATTCAAATGTTTCAACAAATATAGCTCGTTTAGACTTAATTACATCAAGCCAAGTTTCATTTGCGATTCATTGATCATAAATTCATAAGATTTCAACCATAAACTGTGTTCTGACTTAATATTTTTTAGACAAGTTTACCATCATTTAAACCTCATTAACCTGATGATGTTTCAAATGTTTCAACAAATATAGCTCGTATTGACTGAATTGCATCAAACCAAGCTTCATTTGCGATTCATTGATCATATATTCATATGATTTCAACCATAAACTGTGTTTAGACTTCATATATTCATGACCAGTTTACTATCATTTAAACCTCATTAACCTGATGAGGTTTCAAATGTTTCAACAAATATAGCTCCTTTTGACTGAATTGCTTCAAACCAAGCTTTATTTGCGATTCATTGATCATATATTCATATGAATTCAACCATAAACTGTGTTAAGACTTCATATATTCATGACCAGTTTACTATCATTTAAACCTCATTAACCTGATGAGGTTTCAAATGTTTCAACAAATATAGCTCCTTTTGACTGAATTGCTTCAAACAAAGCTTTATTTGCGATTCATTGATCTTATATTCATAAGATTTCAACCATAAACTGTGTTCTGACTTAATATTTTTTTGACAAGTTTACTATCATTTAAACCTCATTAACCTGATGAGGTTTCAAATGTTTCAACAAATATAGCTCGTTTTGACTGAATTGCATCAAACCAAGTTTCATTTGCGATTCATTGATTATATATTCATAAGAATGAAGCCATAAAATGTGTTCTGACATAATAATTTCTGGACAAGTTTACTATCATTCAAACCTCATTAACCTGATGAGGTTTCAAATGTTTCAACAAATATAGTTCGTTTAGACTTAATTACATCAAGCCAAGTTTCATTTGCGATTCATTGATCATATATTCATAAGAATTAAGCCATAAACTGTGATCTGACTTCATATATTCATGACCAGTTTACTATCATTTAAACCTCATTCATATGATGAGGTTTCAAATGTTTCAACAAATATAGCTCGTTTTGACTGAATTGCATCAAACCAAGTTTCATTTGCCATTCATTGATCATAGATTCATAAGAATGAAGCCATAAAATGTGTTCTGACATAATAATTTTTGGAAAAGTTTACTATCATTTAAACCTCATTAACCTGATGAGGTTTCAAATGTTTCAACAAATATAGCTCCTTTTGACTGAATTTCATCAAACCAAGCTTCATTTGCGATTCATTGATCATATATTCGAATGAATTCAACCATAAACTGTGTTTAGACTTCATATATTCATGACCAGTTTACTATCATTTAAACCTCATTAACCTGATGAGGTTTCAAATGTTTCAACAAATATTGCTCGTTTTCAATTAATTACATCAAACAAAGCTTCATTTGCGATTCATTGATCATATATTCATAAGAATTAAGCCATAAACTGTGTTGTGACCTCCATATTTTTGGACAAGTTTACTATCATTTAAACCTCATTAACCTGATGAGGTTTCAAATTGTTCACCAATTATAGCTCCATTTGACTGAATTGCATCAAACCAAATTTCATTTGCGATTCATTGATCATATATTCATATGAATTCATCTATAAACTGTGTTTAGACTTCATATATTCATGACCAGTTTACTATCATTTAAACCTCATTAACCTGATGAGGTTTCAAATGTTTCAACAAATATAGCTCGTTTTGACTGAATTGCATCAAACCAAGTTTCATTTGCGATTCATTGATCATAGATTCATAAGAATGAAGCCATAAAATGTGTTCTGACATAATAATTTTTGGAAAAGTTTACTATCATTTAAACCTCATTAACCTGATGAGGTTTCAAATGTTTCAACAAATATAGCTCCTTTTGACTGAATTTCATCAAACCAAGCTTCATTTGCGATTCATTGATCATATATTCGAATGATTTCAACCATAAACTGTGTTTAGACTTCATATATTCATGACCAGTTTACTATCATTTAAACCTCATTAACCTGATGAGGTTTCAAATGTTTCAACAAATATTGCTCGTTTTGAATTAATTACATCAAACCAAGCTTCATTTGCGATTCATTGATCATATATTCATAAGAATTATGCCATAAACTGTGTTGTGACTTCATATTTTTGGACATGTTTACTATCATTTAAACCTCATTAACCTGATGAGATTTCAAATGCTTCAACAAATATTGCTCGTTTTGAATTAATTATATCAAACCAAGCTTCATTTGCGACTCATCGATCATATATTCATAAGAATTAAGCAATATACTGTGTTGTGACTTAATATTGTTTTGACAAGTTTACTATCATTTAAGCCTCATTAACCTGATGAGGTTTCAAATGTTTCAACAAATGTAGCTGGTTTTGACTGAATTGCATCAAACCAAGTTTCATTTGCGATTCATTGATCATAAATTCATAAGAATTTAACCATAAACTGTGTTCTGACTTAATATTTTTTGGACAAGTTTACCATCATTTAAACCTCATTAACCTGATGATGTTTCAATTGTTTCAACAAATATAGCTCGTTTTGACTGAATTGCATCAAACCAAGTTTCATTTGCCATTCATTGATCATAAATTCATAAGATTTCAACCATAAACTGTGTTCTGACTTAATATTTTTTTTTACAAGTTTACTATAACTTAAACCTCATTAACCTGATGAGGTTTCAAATGTTTCAACAAATATAGCTCCTTTTGACTGAATTTCATCAAACCAAGCTTCATTTTCGATTCATTGATCATATATTCATATGATTTCAACCATAAACTGTGTTTAGACTTCATATATTCATGACCAGTTTACTATCATTTAAACCTCATTAACCTGATGAGGTTTCAAATGTTTCAACAAATATAGCTCCTTTTGACTGAATTTCATCAAACCAAGCTTCATTTGCGATTCATTGATCATATACTCATAAGAATTAAGCAATAAACTGTGTTTAGACTTCATATATTCATGACCAGTTTACTATCATTTAAACCTCATTAACCTGATGTGGTTTCAAATGTTTCAACAAATGTAGCTGGTTTTGACTGAATTACATCAAACCAAGCTTCATTTGCGATTCATTGATCATATATTCATAAGAATTAAGCCATAAACTGTGTTGTGACTTCATTTTTTTGGACAAGTTTACTATCATTTAAACCTCATTAACCTGATGAGATTTCAAATGTTTCAACAAATATAGCTCGTTTTGAATTAATTACATCAAACCAAGCTTCATTTGCGATTCATTGATCATATATTCATAAGAATTAAGCCATAAACTGTGTTGTGACTTCATATTTTTGGACAAGTTTACTATCATTTAAACCTCATTAACCTGATGAGGTTTCAAATGTTTCAACAAATATAGCTCGTTTTGACTGAATTGCATCAAACCAAGTTTCATTTGCGATTCATTGATCATAGATTCATAAGAATTTAACCATAAACTGTGTTCTGACTTAATATTTTTTGGACAAGTTTACCATCATTTAAACCTCATTAACCTGATGATGTTTCAATTGTTTCAACAAATATAGCTGGTTTTGACTGAATTGCATCAAACCAAGTTTCATTTGCCATTCATTGATCATAAATTCATAAGATTTCAACCATAAACTGTGTTCTGACTTAATATTTTTTTGACAAGTTTACTATCACTTAAACCTCATTAACCTGTTGAGATTTCAAATGTTTCAACAAATATAGCTCGTTTTGAATTAATTACATCAAACCAAGCTTCATTTGCGATTCATTGATCATATATTCATAAGAATGAAGCCATAAAATGTGTTCTGACATCATAATTTTTGGACAAGTTTACCATCATTTAAACCTCATTAACCTGATGAGGTTTCAAATGTTTCAACAAATATAGCTCGTTTAGACTTAATTACATCAAGCCAAGTTTCATTTGCGATTCATTGATCATAAATTCATAAGATTTCAACCATAAACTGTGTTCTGACTTAATATTTTTTAGACAAGTTTACCATCATTTAAACCTCATTAACCTGATGATGTTTCAAATGTTTCAACAAATATAGCTCGTTTTGACTGAATTGCATCAAACCAAGCTTCATTTGCGATTCATTGATCATATATTCATAAGAATTAAGCAATAAACTGTGTTGTGACTTCATATTTTTGGACAAGTTTACTATCATTTAAACCTCATCAACCTGATGAGGATTCAAATGTTTCAATAAATGTAGCTGGTTTTGACTGAATTGCATCAAACCAAGTTTCATTTGCGATTCAGTGATCATAAATTCATAAGATTTCAACCATAAATTGTGTTCTGACTTAATATTTTTTGGACACGTTTACTATCATTTAAACCTCATTAACCTGATGAGGTTTCAAATGTTTCAACAAATATAGCTCGTTTTGACTGAATTGCATCAAACCAAGTTTCATTTGCGATTCATTGATCATAGATTCATAAGAATGAAGCCATAAAATGTGTTCTGACATAATAATTTTTGGAAAAGTTTACTATCATTTAAACCTCATTAACCTGATGAGGTTTAAAATGTTTCAACAAATATAGCTCCTTTTGACTGAATTGCATCAAACCAAGCTTCATTTGCGATTCATTGATCATATATTCGAATGATTTCAACCATAAACTGTGTTTAGACTTCATATATTCATGACCAGTTTACTATCATTTAAACCTCATTAACCTGATGAGGTTTCAAATGTTTCAACAAATATTGCTCGTTCTGAATTAATTACATCAAACCAAGCTTCATTTGCGATTCATTGATCATATATTCATAAGAATTAAGCCATAAACTGTGTTGTGACTTCATATTTTTGGACAAGTTTACTATCATTTAAACTTCATTAACCTGATGAGATTTCAAATGCTTCAACAAATATTACTCGTTTTGAATTAATTATATCAAACCAAGCTTCATTTGCGAATCATTGATCATATATTCATAAGAATTAAGCAATATACTGTGTTGTGACTTCATATTTTTGAACAAGTTTACTATCATTTAAACCTCATTAACCTGATGAGGTTTCAAATGTTTGAACAAATGTAGCTGGTTTTGACTGAATTGCATCAAACCAAGTTTCATTTGCGATTCATTGATCATAAATTCATAAGATTTCAACCATAAACTGTGTTTAGACTTCATATATTCATGACCAGTTTACTATCATTTAAACCTCATTAACCTGATGAGGTTTCAAATGTTTCAACAAATATTGCTCGTTTTGAATTAATTACATCAAACCAAGCTTCATTTGCGATTCATTGATCATATATTCATAAGAATTAAGCCATAAACTGTGTTGTGACTTCATATTTTTGGACAAGTTTACTATCATTTAAACTTCATTAACCTGATGAGATTTCAAATGCTTCAACAAATATTACTCGTTTTGAATTAATTATATCAAACCAAGTTTCATTTGCGATTCATTGATCATAGATTCATAAGAATGAAGCCATAAAATGTGTTCTGACATAGTAATTTTTGGAAAAGTTTACTATCATTTAAACCTCATTAACCTGATGAGGTTTCAAATGTTTCAACAAATATAGCTCCTTTTGACTGAATTTCATCAAACCAAGCTTCATTTGCGATTCATTGATCATATATTCGAATGATTTCAACCATAAACTGTGTTTAGACTTCATATATTCATGACCAGTTTACTATCATTTAAACCTCATTAACCTGATGAGGTTTCAAATTTTTCACCAAATATAGCTCCATTTAACTGAATTGCATCAAACCAAGCTTCATTTGCGATTCATTGATCATATATTCATAAGAATTAAGCAATATACTGTGTTGTGACTTCATATTTTTGAACAAGTTTACTATCATTTAAACTTCATTAACCTTATGAGATTTCAAATGCTTCAACAAATATTACTCGTTTTGAATTAATTATATCAAACCAAGCTTCATTTGCGATTCATTGATCATATATTCATAAGAATTAAGCAATATACTGTGTTGTGACTTCATATTTTTGAACAAGTTTACTATCATTTAAACCTCATTAACCTGATGAGGTTTCAAATGTTTGAACAAATGTAGCTGGTTTTGACTGAATTGCATCAAACCAAGTTTCATTTGCGATTCATTGATCATAAATTCATAAGATTTCAACCATAAACTGTGCTCTGACTTAATACTTTTTTGACACGTTTACTATCATTTAAACCTCATTAACCTGATGAGGTTTCAAATTTTTCACCAAATATAGCTCCATTTGACTGAATTTCATCAAACCAAGCTTTATTTGCGATTCATTGATCATATATTCGAATGATTTCAACCATAAACTGTGTTTAGACTTCATATATTCATGACCAGTTTACTATCATTTAAACCTCATTAACCTGATGAGGTTTCAAATGTTTCAACAAATATTGCTCGTTTTGAATTAATTACATCAAACCAAGCTTCATTTGCGATTCATTGATCATATATTCATAAGAATTAAGCCATAAACTGTGTTGTGACTTCATATTTTTGGACAAGTTTACTATCATTTAAACTTCATTAACCTGATGAGATTTCAAATGCTTCAACAAATATTGCTCGTTTTGACTGAATTGCATCAAACCAAGTTTCATTTGCGATTCATTGATCATAGATTCATAAGAATGAAGCCATAAAATGTGTTCTGACTTCATATTTTTGGAAAAGTTTACTATCATTTAAACCTCATTAACCTGATGAGGTTTCAAATGTTTCAACATATATAGCTCCTTTTGACTGAATTTCATCAAACCAAGCTTCATTTGCGATTCATTGATCATATATTCGAATGATTTCAACCATAAACTGTGTTTAGACTTCATATATTCATGACCAGTTTACTATCATTTAAACCTCATTAACCTGATGAGGTTTCAAATTTTTCACCAAATATAGCTCCATTTGACTGAATTGCATCAAAGCAAGCTTCATTTGCGATTCATTGATCATATATTCATATGATTTCAACTATAAACTGTGTTTAGACTTCATATATTCAAGACCAGTTTACTATCATTTAAACCTCATTAACCTGATGAGGTTTCAAATGTTTCAACAAATATAGCCCCTCTTGACTGAATTGCTTCAAACCAAGCTTCATTTGCGATTCATTGATCATATATTCATAAGAATTAAGCCATAAACTGTGTTGTGACTTCATATTTTTGGACAAGTTTACTATTATTTAAACTTCATTAACCTGATGAGATTTCAAATGCTTCAACAAATATTGCTCGTTTTGAATTAACTATATCAAACCAAGCTTCATTTGCGATTCATTGATCATATATTCATAAGAATTAAGCAATATACTGTGTTGTGACTTCATATTTTTGAACAAGTTTACTATCATTTAAACCTCATTAACCTGATGAGGTTTCAAATGTTTGAACAAATGTAGCTGGTTTTGACTGAATTGCATCAAACCAAGTTTCATTTGCGATTCATTGATCATAAATTCATAAGATTTCAACCATAAATTGTGTTCTGACTTAATATTTTTTTGACACGTTTACTATCATTTAAACCTCATTAACCTGATGAGGTTTCAAATGTTTGAACAAATGTAGCTGGTTTTGACTGAATTGCATCAAACCAAGTTTCATTTGCGATTCATTGATAATATATTCATTAGAATTAAGCCATAAACTGTGTTCTGACTTCATATTTTTTGGACCAGTTTACTATCATTTAAACCTCATTAACCTGATGAGGTTTCAAATGTTTCAACAAATATAGCTTTTTTGACTGAAATGCATCAAACCAAGTTTCATTTGCGATTCATTGATCATATATTCATAAGAATGAAGACATAAAATGTGTTCTGACATCATAATTTTTGGACAAGTTTACCATCATTTAAACCTCATTAACCTGATGAGGTTTCAAATGTTTCAACAAATATAGCTCGTTTAGACTTAATTACATCAAGCCAAGTTTCATTTGCGATTCATTGATCATAAATTCATAAGATTTCAACCATAAACTGTGTTCTGACTTAATATTTTTTAGACAGGTTTACCATCATTTAAACCTCATTAACCTGATGATGTTTCAAATGTTTCAACAAGTATAGCTTTTTTGACTCAAATGCATCAAACCAAGTTTCATTTGCGATTCATTGATCATATATTCATAAGAATGAAGCCATAAAATGTGTTCTGACATCACAATTTTTGGACAAGTTTACCATCATTTAAACCACATTAACCTGATGAGGTTTCAAATGTTTCAACAAATATAGCTCGTTTAGACTTAATTACATCAAGCCAAGTTTCACTTGCGATTCATTGATCATAAATTCATAAGATTTCAACCATAAACTGTGTTCTGACTTAATATTTTTTAGACAAGTTTACCATCATTTAAACCTCATTAACCTGATGATGTTTCAAATGTTTCAACAAATATAGCTCGTTTTGACTGAATTGCATCAAACCAAGCTTCATTTGCGATTCATTGATCATATATTCATATGATTTCAACCATAAACTGTGTTTAGACTTCATATATTCATGACCAGTTTACTATCATTTAAACCTCATTAACCTGATGAGGTTTCAAATGTTTCAACAAATATAGCTCGTTTTGACTGAATTGCTTCAAACCAAGCTTTATTTGCGATTCATTGATCATATATTCATATGAATTCAACCATAAACTGTGTTTAGACTTCATATATTCATGACCAGTTTACTATCATTTAAACCTCATTAACCTGATGAGGTTTCAAATGTTTCAACAAATATAGCTCCTTTTGACTGAATTGCATCAAACAAAGCTTTTTTTGCGATTCATTGATCTTATATTCATAAGATTTCAACCATAAACTGTGTTCTGACTTAATATTTTTTTGACAAGTTTACTATCATTTAAACCTCATTAACCTGATGAGGTTTCAAATTTTTCACCAAATATAGCTCCATTTGACTGAATTGCATCAAACCAAGCTTCATTTGCGATTCATTGATCATATACTCATATGATTTCAACTATAAACTGTGTTTAGACTTCATATATTCATGACCAGTTTACTATCATTTATACCTCATTAACCTGATGAGGTTTCAAATGTTTCAACAAATATAGCTTTTTTGACTGAAATGCATCAAACCAAGTTTCATTTGCGATTCATTGATCATATATTCATAAGAATGAAGCCATAAAATGTGTTCTGACATCATGATTTTTGGACAAGTTTACCATCATTTAAACCTCATTAACCTGATGAGGTTTCAAATGTTTTAACAAATATAGCTCGTTTAGACTTAATTACATCAAGCCAAGTTTCATTTGCGATTCATTGATCATAAATTCATAAGATTTCAACCATAAACTGTGTTCTGACTTAATATTTTTTAGACAAGTTTACCATCATTTAAACCTCATTAACCTGATGATGTTTCAAATGTTTCAACAAATATAGCTCGTTTTGACTGAATTGCATCAAACCAAGCTTCATTTGCGATTCATTGATCATATATTCATAAGAATTAAGCAATAAACTGTGTTGTGACTTCATATTTTTGGACAAGTTTACTATCATTTAAACCTCATTAACCTGATGAGGTTTCAAATGTTTCAACAAGTGTAGCTGGTTTTGACTGAATTGCATCAAACCAAGTTTCATTTGCGATTCATTGATCATATATTCATAAGAATTAAGCCATAAACTGTGTTTAGACTTCATATATTCATGACCAGTTTACTATCATTTAAACCTCATTAACCTTATGAGGTTTCAAATGTTTCAACAAATATAGCTCGTTTTGACTGAATTGCATCAAACCAAGTTTCATTTGCGATTCATTGATAATAGGTTCATAAGAATGAAGCCATAAAATGTGTTCTGACATAATAATTTTTGGAAAAGTTTACTATCATTTAAATCTCATTAACCTGATGAGGTTTCAAATGTTTCAACAAATATAGCTCCTTTTGACTGAATTTCATCAAACCAAGCTTCATTTGCGATTCATTGATCATATATGCGAATGATGTCAACCATAAACTGTGTTTAGACTTCATATATTCATGACCAGTTTACTATCATTTAAACCTCATTAACCTGATGAGATTTCAAATGCTTCAACAAATATTGCTCGTTTTGAATTAATTATATCAAACCAAGCTTCATTTGCGATTCATTGATCATATATTCATAAGAATTAAGCAATATACTGTGTTGTGACTTCATATTTTTGAACAAGTTTACTATCATTTAAACCTCATTAACCTGATGAGGTTTCAAATGTTTCAACAAATGTAGCTGGTTTTGACTGAATTGCATCAAACCAAGTTTCATTTGCGATTCATTGATAATATATTCATAAGAATTAAGCCATAAACTGTGTTCTGACTTCATATTTTTTGGCCCAGTTTACTATCATTTAAACCTCATTAACCTGATGAGGTTTCAAATGTTTCAACAAATATAGCTTTTTTGACTGAAATGCATCAAACCAAGTTTCATTTGCGATTCATTGATCATATATTCATAAGAATGAAGCCATAAAATGTGTTCTGACATCATAATTTTTGGACAAGTTTACCATCAATTAAACCTCATTAACCTGATGAGGTTTCAAATGTTTCAACAAATATAGCTCCTTTTGACTGAATTGCTTCAAACCAAGCTTTATTTGCGATTCATTGATCATATATTCATATGAATTCAACCATAAACTGTGTTTAGACTTCATATATTCATGACCAGTTTACTATCATTTAAACCTCATTAACCTGATGAGGTTTCAAATGTTTCAACAAATATAGCTTTTTTGACTGAAATGCATCAAACCAAGTTTCATTTGCGATTCATTGATCATATATTCATAAGAATGAAGCCATAAAATGTGTTCTGACATCATAATTTTTGGACAAGTTTACCATCAATTAAACCTCATTAACCTGATGAGGTTTCAAATGTTTCAACAAATATAGCTCCTTTTGACTGAATTGCTTCAAACCAAGCTTTATTTGCGATTCATTGATCATATATTCATATGAATTCAACCATAAACTGTGTTTAGACTTCATATATTCATGACCAGTTTACTATCATTTAAACCTCATTAACCTGATGAGGTTTCAAATGTTTCAACAAATATAGCTCCTTTTGACTGAATTGCATCAAACAAAGCTTTTTTTGCGATTCATTGATCTTATATTCATAAGATTTCAACCATAAACTGTGTTCTGACTTAATATTTTTTTGACAAGTTTACTATCATTTAAACCTCATTAACCTGATGAGGTTTCAAATTTTTCACCAAATATAGCTCCATTTGACTGAATTGCATCAAACCAAGCTTCATTTGCGATTCATTGATCATATACTCATATGATTTCAACTATAAACTGTGTTTAGACTTCATATATTCATGACCAGTTTACTATCATTTATACCTCATTAACCTGATGAGGTTTCAAATGTTTCAACAAATATAGCTTTTTTGACTGAAATGCATCAAACCAAGTTTCATTTGCGATTCATTGATCATATATTCATAAGAATGAAGCCATAAAATGTGTTCTGACATCATGATTTTTGGACAAGTTTACCATCATTTAAACCTCATTAACCTGATGAGGTTTCAAATGTTTTAACAAATATAGCTCGTTTAGACTTAATTACATCAAGCCAAGTTTCATTTGCGATTCATTGATCATAAATTCATAAGATTTCAACCATAAACTGTGTTCTGACTTAATATTTTTTAGACAAGTTTACCATCATTTAAACCTCATTAACCTGATGATGTTTCAAATGTTTCAACAAATATAGCTCGTTTTGACTGAATTGCATCAAACCAAGCTTCATTTGCGATTCATTGATCATATATTCATAAGAATTAAGCAATAAACTGTGTTGTGACTTCATATTTTTGGACAAGTTTACTATCATTTAAACCTCATTAACCTGATGAGGTTTCAAATGTTTCAACAAGTGTAGCTGGTTTTGACTGAATTGCATCAAACCAAGTTTCATTTGCGATTCATTGATCATAAATTCATAAGATTTCAACCATAAATTGTGTTTAGACTTCATATATTCATGACCAGTTTACTATCATTTAAACCTCATTAACCTTATGAGGTTTCAAATGTTTCAACAAATATAGCTCGTTTTGACTGAATTGCATCAAACCAAGTTTCATTTGCGATTCATTGACAATAGGTTCATAAGAATGAAGCCATAAAATGTGTTCTGACATAATAATTTTTGGAAAAGTTTACTATCATTTAAATCTCATTAACCTGATGAGGTTTCAAATGTTTCAACAAATATAGCTCCTTTTGACTGAATTTCATCAAACCAAGCTTCATTTGCGATTCATTGATCATATATGCGAATGATGTCAACCATAAACTGTGTTTAGACTTCATATATTCATGACCAGTTTACTATCATTTAAACCTCATTAACCTGATGAGATTTCAAATGCTTCAACAAATATTGCTCGTTTTGAATTAATTATATCAAACCAAGCTTCATTTGCGATTCATTGATCATATATTCATAAGAATTAAGCAATATACTGTGTTGTGACTTCATATTTTTGAACAAGTTTACTATCATTTAAACCTCATTAACCTGATGAGGTTTCAAATGTTTCAACAAATGTAGCTGGTTTTGACTGAATTGCATCAAACCAAGTTTCATTTGCGATTCATTGATAATATATTCATAAGAATTAAGCCATAAACTGTGTTCTGACTTCATATTTTTTGGACCAGTTTACTATCATTTAAACCTCATTAACCTGATGAGGTTTCAAATGTTTCAACAAATATAGCTTTTTTGACTGAAATGCATCAAACCAAGTTTCATTTGCGATTCATTGATCATATATTCATAAGAATGAAGCCATAAAATGTGTTCTGACATCATAATTTTTGGACAAGTTTACCATCAATTAAACCTCATTAACCTGATGAGGTTTCAAATGTTTCAACAAATATAGCTTCAAACCAAGCTTTATTTGCGATTCATTGATCATATATTCATATGAATTCAACCATAAACTGTGTTTAGACTTCATATATTCATGACCAGTTTACTATCATTTAAACCTCATTAACCTGATGAGGTTTCAAATGTTTCAACAAATATAGCTCCTTTTGACTGAATTGCTTCAAACAAAGCTTTATTTGCGATTCATTGATCTTATATTCATAAGATTTCAACCATAAACTGTGTTCTGACTAAATAGTTTTTTGACAAGTTTACTATCATTTAAACCTCATTAACCTGATGAGGTTTCAAATGTTTCAACAAATATAGCTCGTTTTGACTGAATTGCATCAAACCAAGTTTCATTTGCGATTCATTGATTATATATTCATAAGAATGAAGCCATAAAATGTGTTCTGACATAATAATTTCTGGACAAGTTTACTATCATTCAAACCTCATTAATCTGATGAGGTTTCAAATGTTTCAACAAATATAGCTCCTTTTGACTGAATTGCATCAAACAAAGCTTTTTTTGCGATTCATTGATCTTATATTCATAAGATTTCAACCATAAACTGTGTTCTGACTTAATATTTTTTTGACAAGTTTACTATCATTTAAACCTCATTAACCTGATGAGGTTTCAAATTTTTCACCAAATATAGCTCCATTTGACTGAATTGCATCAAACCAAGCTTCATTTGCGATTCATTGATCATATACTCATATGATTTCAACTATAAACTGTGTTTAGACTTCATATATTCATGACCAGTTTACTATCATTTATACCTCATTAACCTGATGAGGTTTCAAATGTTTCAACAAATATAGCTTTTTTGACTGAAATGCATCAAACCAAGTTTCATTTGCGATTCATTGATCATATATTCATAAGAATGAAGCCATAAAATGTGTTCTGACATCATGATTTTTGGACAAGTTTACCATCATTTAAACCTCATTAACCTGATGAGGTTTCAAATGTTTTAACAAATATAGCTCGTTTAGACTTAATTACATCAAGCCAAGTTTCATTTGCGATTCATTGATCATAAATTCATAAGATTTCAACCATAAACTGTGTTCTGACTTAATATTTTTTTGACAAGTTTACTATCATTTAAACCTCATTAACCTGATGATGTTTCAAATGTTTCAACAAATATAGCTCGTTTTGACTGAATTGCATCAAACCAAGCTTCATTTGCGATTCATTGATCATATATTCATAAGAATTAAGCAATAAACTGTGTTGTGACTTCATATTTTTGGACAAGTTTACTATCATTTAAACCTCATTAACCTGATGAGGTTTCAAATGTTTCAACAAGTGTAGCTGGTTTTGACTGAATTGCATCAAACCAAGTTTCATTTGCGATTCATTGATCATAAATTCATAAGATTTCAACCATAAATTGTGTTTAGACTTCATATATTCATGACCAGTTTACTATCATTTAAACCTCATTAACCTTATGAGGTTTCAAATGTTTCAACAAATATAGCTCGTTTTGACTGAATTGCATCAAACCAAGTTTCATTTGCGATTCATTGATAATAGGTTCATAAGAATGAAGCCATAAAATGTGTTCTGACATAATAATTTTTGGAAAAGTTTACTATCATTTAAATCTCATTAACCTGATGAGGTTTCAAATGTTTCAACAAATATAGCTCCTTTTGACTGAATTTCATCAAACCAAGCTTCATTTGCGATTCATTGATCATATATGCGAATGATGTCAACCATAAACTGTGTTTAGACTTCATATATTCATGACCAGTTTACTATCATTTAAACCTCATTAACCTGATGAGATTTCAAATGCTTCAACAAATATTGCTCGTTTTGAATTAATTATATCAAACCAAGCTTCATTTGCGATTCATTGATCATATATTCATAAGAATTAAGCAATATACTGTGTTGTGACTTCATATTTTTGAACAAGTTTACTATCATTTAAACCTCATTAACCTGATGAGGTTTCAAATGTTTCAACAAATGTAGCTGGTTTTGACTGAATTGCATCAAACCAAGTTTCATTTGCGATTCATTGATAATATATTCATAAGAATTAAGCCATAAACTGTGTTCTGACTTCATATTTTTTGGACCAGTTTACAATCAATTAAACCTCATTAACCTGATGAGGTTTCAAATGTTTCAACAAATATAGCTCCTTTTGACTGAATTGCTTCAAACCAAGCTTTATTTGCGATTCATTGATCATATATTCATATGAATTCAACCATAAACTGTGTTTAGACTTCATATATTCATGACCAGTTTACTATCATTTAAACCTCATTAACCTGATGAGGTTTCAAATGTTTCAACAAATATAGCTCCTTTTGACTGAATTGCTTCAAACAAAGCTTTATTTGCGATTCATTGATCTTATATTCATAAGATTTCAACCATAAACTGTGTTCTGACTTAATATTTTTTTGACAAGTTTACTATCATTTAAACCTCATTAACCTGATGAGGTTTCAAATGTTTCAACAAATATAGCTCGTTTTGACTGAATTGCATCAAACCAAGTTTCATTTGCGATTCATTGATTATATATTCATAAGAATGAAGCCATAAAATGTGTTCTGACATAATAATTTCTGGACAAGTTTACTATCATTCAAACCTCATTAACCTGATGAGGTTTCAAATGTTTCAACAAATATAGTTCGTTTAGACTTAATTACATCAAGCCAAGTTTCATTTGCGATTCATTGATCATATATTCATAAGAATTAAGCCATAAACTGTGATCTGCCTTCATATATTCATGACAAGTTTACTATCATTTAAACCTCATTAATCTGATGAGGCTTCAAATGTTTCAACAACTATAGCTCGTTTTGACTGAATTGCATCAAAACAAGTTTCATTTGCGATTCATTGATTATATATTCATAAGAATGAAGCCATAAAATGTGTTCCGACATCATAATTTTTGGACATGTTTACTAACATTTAAACCTCATTAACCTGATGAGGTTTCAAATGTTTCAACAAATATAGCTCCTTTTGACTGAATTGCATCAAACCAAGCTTTATTTGCGATTCATTGATCATATATTCATAAGATTTCAACCATAAACTGTGTTCTGACTTAATAATTTTTGGACATGTTTACTAACATTTAAACCTCATTAACCTGATGAGGTTTCAAATGTTTCAACAAATATAGCTCCTTTTGACTGAATTGCATCAAACCAAGCTTTATTTGCGATTCATTGATCATATATTCATAAGATTTCAACCATAAACTGTGTTCTGACTTAATACTTTTTTGAGAAGTTTACTATCATTTAAACCTCATTAACCTGATGAGGTTTCAACTGTTTCAACATATATAGCTCGTTTTGACTGAATTGCATCAAACCAAGCTTTATTTGCGATTCATTGATCATATATTCATATGATTGCAACCATAAACTGTGTTTAGACTTCATATATTCATGACCAGTTTACTATCATTTAAACCTCATTAACCTGATGAGGTTTCAAATGTTTCAACAAATATAGCTCGATTAGACTTAATTACATCAAGCCAAGTTTCATTTGCGATTCATTGATCATATATTCATAAGAATTAAGCCATAAACTGTGATCTGACTTCATATATTCATGACCAGTTTACTATCATTTAAATTTCATTCATATGATGAGGTTTCAAATGTTTCAACAAATATAGCTCGTTTTGACTGAATTGCATCAAACCAAGTTTCATTTGCCATTCATTGATCATAGATTCATAAGAATGAAGCCATAAAATGTGTTCTGACATAATAATTTTTGGAAAAGTTTACTATCATTTAAACCTCATTAACCTGATGAGGTTTCAAATGTTTCAACAAATATAGCTCCTTTTGACTGAATTTCATCAAACCAAGCTTCATTTGCGATTCATTGATCATATATTGAAATGATTTCAACCATAAACTGTGTTAAGACTTCATATATTCATGACCAGTTTACTATCACTTAAACCTCATTAATCTGATGAGGTTTCAAATGTTTCAACAACTATAGCTCGTTTTGACTGAATTGCATCAAACCAAGTTTCATTTGCGATTCATTGATTATATATTCATAAGAATGAAGCCATAAAATGTGTTCCGACATCATAATTTTTGGACAAGTTTACTATCATTTAAACCTCATTAACCTGATGAGGTTTCAAATGTTTCAACAAATATAGCTCCTTTTGACTGAATTGCATCAAACCAAGCTTTATTTGCGATTCATTGATCATATATTCATATGATTTCAACCATAAACTGTGTTTAGACTTCATATATTCATGACCAGTTTACTATCATTTAAACCTCATTAACCTGATGAGGTTTCAAATGTTTCAACAAATATAGCTCGTGTAGACTTAATTACATCAAGCCAAGTTTCATTTGCGATTCATTGATCATATATTCATAAGAATTAAGCCATAAACTGTGATCTGACTTCATATATTCATGACCAGTTTACTATCATTTAAACCTCATTCATCTGATGAGGTTTCAAATGTTTCAACAAATATAGCTCGTTTTGACTGAATTGCATCAAACCAAGCTTCATTTGCGATTCATTGATCATATGTTCATCAGATTTCAACCATAATCTGTGTTCTGCCTTAATATTCTTTTCACAAGTTTACTATCATTTAAACCTCATTAACCTGATGAGGTTTCAAATGTTTCAACAAATATAGCTCGTATTGACTGAATTGCATCAAACCAAGCTTCATTTGCGATTCATTGATCATATATTCATATGATTTCAACCATAAACTGTGTTTAGACTTCATGTATTCATGACCAGTTTACTATCATTTAAACCTCATTAACCTGATGAGGTTTCAAATGTTTCAACAAATATAGCTCCTTTTGACTGAATTGCTTCAAACCAAGCTTTATTTGCGATTCATTGATCATATATTCATAAGAATTAAGCCATAAGCTGTGTTGTGACTTCATATTTTTGGACAAGTTTACTATCATTTAAACCTCATTAACCTGATGAGACTTCAAATGCTTCAACAAATATTGCTCGTTTTGAATTAATTATATCAAACCAAGCTTCATTTGCGATTCATTGATCATATATTCATAAGAATTAAGCAATATACTGTGTTGTGACTTCATATTTTTGAACAAGTTTACTATCATTTAAACCTCATTAACCTGATGAGGTTTCAAATGTTTCAACAAATGTAGCTGGTTTTGACTGAATTGCATCAAACCAAGTTTCATTTGCGATTCATTGATAATATATTCATAAGAATTAAGCCATAAACTGTGTTCTGACTTCATATTTTTTGGACCAGTTTACTATCATTTAAACCTCATTAACCTGATGAGGTTTCAAATGTTTCAACAAATATAGCTTTTTTGACTGAAATGCATCAAACCAAGTTTCATTTGCGATTCATTGATCATATATTCATAAGAATGAAGCCATAAAATGTGTTCTAACATCATAATTTTTGGACAAGTTTACCATCAATTAAACCTCATGAACCTGATGAGGTTTCAAATGTTTCAACAAATATAGCTCGTTTAGGCTTAATTACATCAAGCCAAGTTTCATTTGCGATTCATTGATCATAAATTCATAAGATTTCAACCATAAACTGTGTTCTGACTTAATATTTTTTAGACAAGTTTACCATCATTTAAACCTCATTAACCTGATGATGTTTCAAATGTTTCAACAAATATAGCTCGTATTGACTGAATTGCATCAAACCAAGCTTCATTTGCGATTCATTGATCATATAGTCATATGATTTCAACCATAAACTGTGTTTAGACTTCATATATTCATGACCAGTTTACTATCATTTAAACCTCATTAACCTGATGAGGTTTCAAATGTTTCAACAAATATAGCTCGTTTTGACTGAATTGCATCAAACCAAGCTTCATTTGCGATTCATTGATAATATGTTCATAAGAATTAAGCCATAAACTGTGTTCTGACTTCATATTTTTTGGACCAGTTTACTATCATTTCAACCTCATTAACCTGATGAGGTTTCAAATGTTTCAACAAATATGGCTTTTGTGACTGAAATGCATCAAACCAAGTTTCATTTGCGATTCATTGATCATATATTCATAAGAATGAAGCCATAAAATGTGTTCTGACATCATAATTTTTGGACAAGTTTACCATCAATTAAACCTCATGAACCTGATGAGGATTCAAATGTTTCAACAAATATAGCTCGTTTAGACTTAATTACATCAAGCCAAGTTTCATTTGCGATTCATTGATCATAAATTCATAAGATTTCAACCATAAACTGTGTTCTGACTTAATATTTTTTAGACAAGTTTACCATCATTTAAACCTCATTAACCTGATGATGTTTCAAATGTTTCAACAAATATAGCTCGTATTGACTGAATTGCATCAAACCAAGCTTCATTTGCGATTCATTGATCATATATTCATATGATTTCAACCATAAACTGTGTTTAGACTTCATATATTCATGACCAGTTTACTATCATTTAAACCTCATTAACCTGATGAGGTTTCAAATGTTTCAACAAATATAGCTCCTTTTGACTGAATTGCTTCAAACCAAGCTTTATTTGCGATTCATTGATCATATATTCATATGAATTCAACCATAAACTGTGTTAAGACTTCATATATTCATGACCAGTTTACTATCATTTAAACCTCATTAACCTGATGAGGTTTCAAATGTTTCAACAAATATAGCTCCTTTTGACTGAATTGCTTCAAACAAAGCTTTATTTGCGATTCATTGATCTTATATTCATAAGATTTCAACCATAAACTGTGTTCTGACTTAATATTTTTTTGACAAGTTTACTATCATTTAAACCTCATTAACCTGATGAGGTTTCAAATGTTTCAACAAATATAGCTCGTTTTGACTGAATTGCATCAAACCAAGTTTCATTTGCGATTCATTGATTATATATTCATAAGAATGAAGCCATAAAATGTGTTCTGACATAATAATTTCTGGACAAGTTTACTATCATTCAAACCTCATTAACCTGATGAGGTTTCAAATGTTTCAACAAATATAGTTCGTTTAGACTTAATTACATCAAGCCAAGTTTCATTTGCGATTCATTGATCATATATTCATAAGAATTAAGCCATAAACTGTGATCTGACTTCATATATTCATGACCAGTTTACTATCATTTAAACCTCATTCATATGATGAGGTTTCAAATGTTTCAACAAATATAGCTCGTTTTGACTGAATTGCATCAAACCAAGTTTCATTTGCCATTCATTGATCATAGATTCATAAGAATGAAGCCATAAAATGTGTTCTGACATAATAATTTTTGGAAAAGTTTACTATCATTTAAACCTCATTAACCTGATGAGGTTTCAAATGTTTCAACAAATATAGCTCCTTTTGACTGAATTTCATCAAACCAAGCTTCATTTGCGATTCATTGATCATATATTGAAATGATTTCAACCATAAACTGTGTTAAGACTTCATATATTCATGACCAGTTTACTATCACTTAAACCTCATTAATCTGATGAGGTTTCAAATGTTTCAACAACTATAGCTCGTTTTGACTGAATTGCATCAAACCAAGTTTCATTTGCGATTCATTGATTATATATTCATAAGAATGAAGCCATAAAATGTGTTCCGACATCATAATTTTTGGACAAGTTTACTATCATTTAAACCTCATTAACCTGATGAGGTTTCAAATGTTTCAACAAATATAGCTCCTTTTGACTGAATTGCATCAAACCAAGCTTTATTTGCGATTCATTGATCATATATTCATATGATTTCAACCATAAACTGTGTTTAGACTTCATATATTCATGACCAGTTTACTATCATTTAAACCTCATTAACCTGATGAGGTTTCAAATGTTTCAACAAATATAGCTCGTGTAGACTTAATTACATCAAGCCAAGTTTCATTTGCGATTCATTGATCATATATTCATAAGAATTAAGCCATAAACTGTGATCTGACTTCATATATTCATGACCAGTTTACTATCATTTAAACCTCATTCATCTGATGAGGTTTCAAATGTTTCAACAAATATAGCTCGTTTTGACTGAATTGCATCAAACCAAGCTTCATTTGCGATTCATTGATCATATGTTCATCAGATTTCAACCATAATCTGTGTTCTGCCTTAATATTCTTTTCACAAGTTTACTATCATTTAAACCTCATTAACCTGATGAGGTTTCAAATGTTTCAACAAATATAGCTCGTTTTGACTGAATTGCATCAAACCAAGTTTCATTTGGCATTCATTGATCATAGATTCATAAGAATGAAGCCATAAAATGTGTTCTGACATAATAATTTTTGGAAAAGTTTACTATCATTTAAACCTCATTAACCTGATGAGGTTTCAAATGTTTCAACAAATATAGCTCCTTTTGACTGAATTTCATCAAACCAAGCTTCATTTGCGATTCATTGATCATATATTTGAATGATTTGAACCATAAACTGTGTTTAGACTTCATATATTCATGACCAGTTTACTATCAAGTAAACCTCATTAACCTGATGAGGTTTCAAATGTTTCAACAAATATAGCTCCTTTTGACTGAATTTCATCAAACCAAGCTTCATTTGCGATTCATTGATCATATATTGAAATGATTTCAACCATAAACTGTGTTAAGACTTCATATATTCATGACCAGTTTACTATCACTTAAACCTCATTAATCTGATGAGGTTTCAAATGTTTCAACAACTATAGCTCGTTTTGACTGAATTGTATCAAACCAAGTTTCATTTGCGATTCATTGATTATATATTCATAAGAATGAAGCCATAAAATGTGTTCCGACATCATAATTTTTGGACAAGTTTACTATCATTTAAACCTCATTAACCTGATGAGGTTTCAAATGTTTCAACAAATATAGCTCCTTTTGACTGAATTGCATCAAACCAAGCTTTATTTGCGATTCATTGATCATATATTCATATGATTTCAACCATAAACTGTGTTTAGACTTCATATATTCATGACCAGTTTACAATCATTTAAACCTCATTAACCTGATGAGGTTTCAAATGTTTCAACAAATATAGCTCGTGTAGACTTAATTACATCAAGCCAAGTTTCATTTGCGATTCATTGATCATATATTCATAAGAATTAAGCCATAAACTGTGATCTGACTTCATATATTCATGACCAGTTTACTATCATTTAAACCTCATTCATCTGATGAGGTTTCAAATGTTTCAACAAATATAGCTCGTTTTGACTGAATTGCATCAAACCAAGCTTCATTTGCGATTCATTGATCATATGTTCATCAGATTTCAACCATAATCTGTGTTCTGCCTTAATATTCTTTTCACAAGTTTACTATCATTTAAACCTCATTAACCTGATGAGGTTTCAAATGTTTCAACAAATATAGCTCGTTTTGACTGAATTGCATCAAACCAAGTTTCATTTGGCATTCATTGATCATAGATTCATAAGAATGAAGCCATAAAATGTGTTCTGACATAATAATTTTTGGAAAAGTTTACTATCATTTAAACCTCATTAACCTGATGAGGTTTCAAATGTTTCAACAAATATAGCTCCTTTTGACTGAATTTCATCAAACCAAGCTTCATTTGCGATTCATTGATCATATATTTGAATGATTTGAACCATAAACTGTGTTTAGACTTCATATATTCATGACCAGTTTACTATCAAGTAAACCTCATTAACCTGATGAGGTTTCAAATGTTTCAACAAATATAGCTCGTTTTGACTGAATTGCATCAAACCAAGCTTCATTTGCGATTTATTGATCATATATTCATAAGAATTAAGCAATAAACTGTGTTCTGACTTCATATTTTTTGGACAACTTTACTATCATTTAAACCTCATTAACCTGATGAGGTTTCAAATGTTTCAACAAATATAGCTCGTTTTGACTGAATTGCATCAAACAAAGTTTCATTTGCGATTCATTAATCATTTATTCAAAAGAATGAAGCCATAAACTTTGTTCTGACATCATATATTTTGGACAAATTTACTATCATTTAAACCTCATTAACCTGATGAGGTTTCAAATGCTTCAACAAATATAGCTCGTTTTGAATTAATTACAACAAACCAAGTTTCATTTGCGATTCATTGATCATATATTAATGAATAATTAAGCCCTAAACTGTGTTCTGACTTAATATTTTTTTAACAAGTTTACTATCATATAGACCTCATTAACCTGATGAGGTTTCAAATGTTTCAACAAATATAGCTCGTTTTGAATGAATTGCATCAAACCAAGCTTCATTTGCGATTCATTGATCATATATTCATAAGAATGAAGCCATAAACTGTGTTCTGACATCATAATTTTTGGACAAGTTTGCTATCATTTAAACCTCATTAACCTGATGAGGTTTCAAATGTTTCAACAAATATACCTCCTTTTGACTGAATTGCATCAAACGAAGTTTCTTACGCGATTCATTGCTCATATATTCATAAGAATGAAGCCATAAACTGTGTTTTGACATCATAATTTTTTGACAAGTTTACTATCATTTAAACCTCATTAACCTGATGAGGTTTCAAATGTTTCAACAAATATAGCTCGTTTTGACTGAATTGCATCAAACCAAGTTTCATTTGCGATTCATTGATCATATATTAATGATTAATTAAGCCCTAAACTGTGTTCTGACTTAATAATATCTTTTTGACAAGTTTACTATCATATAGACCTCATTAACCTGATGAGGTTTCAAATGTTTCAACAAATATAGCTCGTTTTGACTGAATTGCATCAAACCAAGTTTCATTTGCGATTCATTGATCATATATTCATAAGAATGAAGCCATAAAATGTGTTCTGACATCATAATTTTTGGACAAGTTTACCATCAATTAATCCTCATGAACCTGATGAGGTTTCAAATGTTTCAACAAATATAGCTCGTTTTGACTGAATTGCATCAAACCAAGTTTCATTTGCGATTCATTGATCATATATTCATAAGAATGAAGCCATAAAATGTGTTCTGACATCATAATTTTTGGACAAGTTTACCATCAATTAAACCTCATGAACCTGATGAGGTTTCAAATGTTTCAACAAATATAGCTCGTTTTGACTGAATTGCATCAAACCAAGTTTCATTTGCTATTCATTGATCATATATTAATGATTAATTAAGCCCTAAACTGTGTTCTATCTTTTTGACAAGTTTACTATCATATAGACCTCATTAACCTGATGAGGTTTCAAATGTTTCAACAAATATAGCTCGTTTTGACTGAATTGCATCAAACCAAGTTTCATTTGCGATTCATTGATCATATATTCATAAGAATGAAGCCATAAAATGTGTTCTGACATCATAATTTTTGGACAAGTTTACCATCAATTAAACCTCATGAACCTGATGAGGTTTCAAATGTTTCAACAAATATAGCTCGTTTAGACTTAATTACATCAAGCCAAGTTTCATTTGCGATTCATTGATCATAAATTCATAAGATTTCAACCATAAACTGTGTTCTGACTTAATATTTTTTAGACAAGTTTACCATCATTTAAACCTCATTAACCTGATGATGTTTCAAATGTTTCAACAAATATAGCTCGTATTGACTGAATTGCATCAAACCAAACTTCATTTGCGATTCATTGATCATATATTCATATGATTTCAACCATAAACTGTGTTTAGACTTCATATATTCATGACCAGTTTACTATCATTTAAACCTCATTAACCTGATGAGGTTTCAAATGTTTCAACAAATATAGCTTTTGTGACTGAAATGCATCAAACCAAGTTTCATTTGCGATTCATTGATCATATATTCATAAGAATGAAGCCATAAAATGTGTTCTGACATCATAATTTTTGGACAAGTTTACCATCATTTAAACCTCATTAACCTGATGAGGTTTCAAATGTTTCAACAAATATAGCTCGTGTAGACTTAATTACATCAAGCCAAGTTTCATTTGCGATTCATTGATCATATATTCATAAGAATTAAGCCATAAACTGTGATCTGACTTCATATATTCATGACCAGTTTACTATCATTTAAACCTCATTCATCTGATGAGGTTTCAAATGTTTCAACAAATATAGCTCGTTTTGACTGAATTGCATCAAACCAAGCTTCATTTGCGATTCATTGATCATATGTTCATCAGATTTCAACCATAATCTGTGTTCTGCCTTAATATTCTTTTCACAAGTTTACTATCATTTAAACCTCATTAACCTGATGAGGTTTCAAATGTTTCAACAAATATAGCTCGTTTTGACTGAATTGCATCAAACCAAGTTTCATTTGGCATTCATTGATCATAGATTCATAAGAATGAAGCCATAAAATGTGTTCTGACATAATAATTTTTGGAAAAGTTTACTATCATTTAAACCTCATTAACCTGATGAGGTTTCAAATGTTTCAACAAATATAGCTCCTTTTGACTGAATTTCATCAAACCAAGCTTCATTTGCGATTCATTGATCATATATTTGAATGATTTGAACCATAAACTGTGTTTAGACTTCATATATTCATGACCAGTTTACTATCAAGTAAACCTCATTAACCTGATGAGGTTTCAAATGTTTCAACAAATATAGCTCGTTTTGACTGAATTGCATCAAACCAAGCTTCATTTGCGATTTATTGATCATATATTCATAAGAATTAAGCAATAAACTGTGTTCTGACTTCATATTTTTTGGACAACTTTACTATCATTTAAACCTCATTAACCTGATGAGGTTTCAAATGTTTCAACAAATATAGCTCGTTTTGACTGAATTGCATCAAACAAAGTTTCATTTGCGATTCATTGATCATTTATTCAAAAGAATGAAGCCATAAACTTTGTTCTGACATCATATATTTTGGACAAATTTACTATCATTTAAACCTCATTAACATGATGAGGTTTCAAATGCTTCAACAAATATAGCTCGTTTTGAATTAATTACAACAAACCAAGTTTCATTTGCGATTCATTGATCATATATTAATGAATAATTAAGCCCTAAACTGTGTTCTGACTTAATATTTTTTTAACAAGTTTACTATCATATAGACCTCATTAACCTGATGAGGTTTCAAATGTTTCAACAAATATAGCTCGTTTTGAATGAATTGCATCAAACCAAGCTTCATTTGCGATTCATTGATCATATATTCATAAGAATGAAGCCATAAACTGTGTTCTGACATCATAATTTTTGGACAAGTTTGCTATCATTTAAACCTCATTAACCTGATGAGGTTTCAAATGTTTCAACAAATATACCTCCTTTTGACTGAATTGCATCAAACGAAGTTTCTTACGCGATTCATTGCTCATATATTCATAAGAATGAAGCCATAAACTGTGTTTTGACATCATAATTTTTTGACAAGTTTACTATCATTTAAACCTCATTAACCTGATGAGGTTTCAAATGTTTCAACAAATATAGCTCGTTTTGACTGAATTGCATCAAACCAAGTTTCATTTGCGATTCATTGATCATATATTAATGATT
This sequence comes from Aurelia coerulea, assembly GCA_039566865.1. Taxonomy (NCBI): domain Eukaryota; kingdom Metazoa; phylum Cnidaria; class Scyphozoa; order Semaeostomeae; family Ulmaridae; genus Aurelia; species Aurelia coerulea. The sequence goes on from CM076962.1 coordinate 16,347,297, forward strand.
AATTAAGCCCTAAACTGTGTTCTGACTTAATAATATCTTTTTGACAAGTTTACTATCATATAGACCTCATTAACCTGATGAGGTTTCAAATGTTTCAACAAATATAGCTCGTTTTGACTGAATTGCATCAAACCAAGTTTCATTTGCGATTCATTGATCATATATTCATAAGAATGAAGCCATAAAATGTGTTCTGACATCATAATTTTTGGACAAGTTTACCATCAATTAAACCTCATGAACCTGATGAGGTTTCAAATGTTTCAACAAATATAGCTCGTTTTGACTGAATTGCATCAAACCAAGTTTCATTTGCGATTCATTGATCATATATTAATGATTAATTAAGCCCTAAACTGTGTTCTATCTTTTTGACAAGTTTACTATCATATAGACCTCATTAACCTGATGAGGTTTCAAATGTTTCAACAAATATAGCTCGTTTTGACTGAATTGCATCAAACCAAGTTTCATTTGCGATTCATTGATCATATATTCATAAGAATGAAGCCATAAAATGTGTTCTGACATCATAATTTTTGGACAAGTTTACCATCAATTAAACCTCATGAACCTGATGAGGTTTCAAATGTTTCAACAAATATAGCTCGTTTAGACTTAATTACATCAAGCCAAGTTTCATTTGCGATTCATTGATCATAAATTCATAAGATTTCAACCATAAACTGTGTTCTGACTTAATATTTTTTAGACAAGTTTACCATCATTTAAACCTCATTAACCTGATGATGTTTCAAATGTTTCAACAAATATAGCTCGTATTGACTGAATTGCATCAAACCAAACTTCATTTGCGATTCATTGATCATATATTCATATGATTTCAACCATAAACTGTGTTTAGACTTCATATATTCATGACCAGTTTACTATCATTTAAACCTCATTAACCTGATGAGGTTTCAAATGTTTCAACAAATATAGCTTTTGTGACTGAAATGCATCAAACCAAGTTTCATTTGCGATTCATTGATCATATATTCATAAGAATGAAGCCATAAAATGTGTTCTGACATCATAATTTTTGGACAAGTTTACCATCATTTAAACCTCATTAACCTGATGAGGTTTCAAATGTTTCAACAAATATAGCTCGTTTAGACTTAATTACATCAAGCCAAGTTTCATTTGCGATTCATTGATCATATATTCATAAGATTTCAACCATAAACTGTGTTCTGACTTAATATTTTTTAGAGAAGTTTACCATCATTTAAACCTCATTAACCTGATGATGTTTCAAATGTTTCAACAAATATAGCTCGTATTGACTGAATTGCATCAAACCAAACTTCATTTGCGATTCATTGATCATATATTCATATGATTTCAACCATAAACTGTGTTTAGACTTCATATATTCATGACCAGTTTACTATCATTTAAACCTCATTAACCTGATGAGGTTTCAAATGTTTCAACAAATATAGCTTTTGTGACTGAAATGCATCAAACCAAGTTTCAGTTGCGATTCATTGATCATATATTCATAAGAATGAAGCCATGAAATGTGTTCTGACATCATAATTTTTGGACAAGTTTACCATCATTTAAACCTCATTAACCTGATGAGGTTTCAAATGTTTCAACAAATATAGCTCGTTTAGACTTAATTACATCAAGCCAAGTTTCATTTGCGATTCATTGATCATATATTCATAAGATTTCAACCATAAACTGTGTTCTGACTTAATATTTTTTAGACAAGTTTACCATCATTTAAACCTCATTAACCTGATGATGTTTCAAATGTTTCAACAAATATAGCTCGTATTGACTGAATTGCATCAAACCAAACTTCATTTGCGATTCATTGATCATATATTCATATGATTTCAACCATAAACTGTGTTTAGACTTCATATATTCATGACCAGTTTACTATCATTTAAACCTCATTAACCTGATGAGGTTTCAAATGTTTCAACAAATATAGCTCCTTTTGACTGAATTGCTTCAAACCAAGCTTTATTTGCGATTCATTGATCATATATTCATAAGAACTAAGCCATAAGCTGTGTTGTGACTTCATATTTTTGGACAAGTTTACTATCATTTAAACCTCATTAACCTGATGAGATTTCAAATGCTTCAACAAATATTGCTCGTTTTGAATTAATTATATCAAACCAAGCTTCATTTGCGATTCATTGATCATATATTCATAAGAATTAAGCAATATACTGTGTTGTGACTTCATATTTTTGAACAAGTTTACTATCATTTAAACCTCATTAACCTGATGAGGTTTCAAATGTTTCAACAAATGTAGCTGGTTTTGACTGAACTGCATCAAACCAAGTTTCATTTGCGATTCATTGATAATATATTCATAAGAATTAAGCCATAAACTGTGTTCTGACTTCATTTTTTTTGGACCAGTTTACTATCATTTAAACCTCATTAACCTGATGAGGTTTCAAATGTTTCAACAAATATAGCTTTTTTGACTGAAATGCATCAAACCAAGTTTCATTTGCGATTCATTGATCATATATTCATAAGAATGAAGCCATAAAATGTGTTCTGACATCATAATTTTTGGAAAAGTTTACCATCAATTAAACCTCATGAACCTGATGAGGTTTCAAATGTTTCAACAAATATAGCTCGTTTAGGCTTAATTACATCAAGCCAAGTTTCATTTGCGATTCATTGATCATAAATTCATAAGATTTCAACCATAAACTGTGTTCTGACTTAATATTTTTTAGACAAGTTTACCATCATTTCAACCTCATTAACCTGATGATGTTTCAAATGTTTCAACAAATATAGCTCGTATTGACTGAATTGCATCAAACCAAGCTTCATTTGCGATTCATTGATCATATATTCATATGATTTCAACCATAAACTGTGTTTAGACTTCATATATTCATGACCAGTTTACTATCATTTAAACCTCATTAACCTGATGAGGTTTCAAATGTTTCAACAAATATAGCTCGTTTTGACTGAATTGCATCAAACCAAGTTTCATTTGCGATTCATTGATAATATATTCATAAGAATTAAGCCATAAACTGTGTTCTGACTTCATATTTTTTGGACCAGTTTACTATCATTTAAACCTCATTAACCTGATGAGGTTTCAAATGTTTCAACAAATATAGCTTTTTTGACTGAAATGCATCAAACCAAGTTTCATTTGCGATTCATTGATCATATATTAATAAGAATGAAGCCATAAAATGTGTTCTGACATCATAATTTTTGGACAAGTTTACCATCAATTAAACCTCATGAACCTGATGAGGATTCAAATGTTTCAACAAATATAGCTCGTTTAGACTTAATTACATCAAGCCAAGTTTCATTTGCGATTCATTGATCATAAATTCATAAGATTTCAACCATAAACTGTGTTCTGACTTAATATTTTTTAGACAAGTTTACCATCATTTAAACCTCATTAACCTGATGATGTTTCAAATGTTTCAACAAATATAGCTCGTATTGACTGAATTGCATCAAACCAAGCTTCATTTGCGATTCATTGATCATATATTCATATGATTTCAACCATAAACTGTGTTTAGACTTCATATATTCATGACCAGTTTACTATCATTTAAACCTCATTAACCTGATGAGGTTTCAAATGTTTCAACAAATATAGCTCCTTTTGACTGAATTGCTTCAAACCAAGCTTTATTTGCGATTCATTGATCATATATTCATATGAATTCAACCATAAACTGTGTTTAGACTTCATATATTCATGACCAGTTTACTATCATTTAAACCTCATTAACCTGATGAGGTTTCAAATGTTTCAACAAATATAGCTCGTTTTGACTGAATTGCATCAAACCAAGTTTCATTTGCGATTCATTGATTATATATTCATAAGAATGAAGCCATAAAATGTGTTCTGACATAATAATTTTTGGAAAAGTTTACTATCATTTAAACCTCATTAACCTGATGAGGTTTCAAATGTTTCAACAAATATAGTTCGTTTAGACTTAATTACATCAAGCCAAGTTTCATTTGCGATTCATTGATCATATATTCATAAGAATTAAGCCATAAACTGTGATCTGCCTTCATATATTCATGACAAGTTTACTATCATTTAAACCTCACTAATCTGATGAGGCTTCAAATGTTTCAACAACTATAGCTCGTTTTGACTGAATTGCATCAAAACAAGTTTCATTTGCGATTCATTGATTATATATTCATAAGAAGGAAGCCATAAAATGTGTTGCGACATCATAATTTTTGGACATGTTTACTAACATTTAAACCTCATTAACCTGATGAGGTTTCAAATTTTTTCAACAAATATAGCTCCTTTTGACTGAATTGCATCAAACCAAGCTTTATTTGCGATTCATTGATCATATATTCATAAGATTTCAACCATAAACTGTGTTCTGACTTAATACTTTTTTGAGAAGTTTACTATCATTTAAACCTCATTAACCTGATGAGGTTTCAACTGTTTCAACAAATATAGCTCCTTTTGACTGAATTGCATCAAACCAAGCTTTATTTGCGATTCATTGATCATATATTCATATGATTGCAACCATAAACTGTGTTTAGACTTCATATATTCATGACCAGTTTACTATCATTTAAACCTCATTAACCTGATGAGGTTTCAAATGTTTCAACAAATATAGCTCGATTAAACTTAATTACATCAAGCCAAGTTTCATTTGCGATTCATTGATCACATATTCATAAGAATTAAGCCATAAACTGTGATCTGACTTCATATATTCATGACCAGTTTACTATCATTTAAACCTCATTCATATGATGAGGTTTCAAATGTTTCAACAAATATAGCTCGTTTTGACTGAATTGCATCAAACCAAGTTTCATTTGCCATTCATTGATCATAGATTCATAAGAATGAAGCCATAAAATGTGTTCTGACATAATAATTTTTGGAAAAGTTTACTATCATTTAAACCTCATTAACCTGATGAGGTTTCAAATGTTTCAACAAATATAGCTCCTTTTGACTGAATTTCATCAAACCAAGCTTCATTTGCGATTCATTGATCATATATTGAAATGATTTCAACCATAAACTGTGTTAAGACTTCATATATTCATGACCAGTTTACTATCACTTAAACCTCATTAATCTGATGAGGTTTCAAATGTTTCAACAACTATAGCTCGTTTTGACTGAATTGCATCAAACCAAGTTTCATTTGCGATTCATTGATTATATATTCATAAGAATGAAGCCATAAAATGTGTTCCGACATCATAATTTTTGGACAAGTTTACTATCATTTAAACCTCATTAACCTGATGAGGTTTCAAATGTTTCAACAAATATAGCTCCTTTTGACTGAATTGCATCAAACCAAGCTTCATTTGCGATTCATTGATCATATATTCATATGATTTCAACCATAAACTGTGTTCTGACTTCATATATTCATGACCAGTTTACTATCATTTAAACCTCCTTAATCTGATGAGGTTTCCAATGTTTCAACAAATATAGCTCCTTTTGACTGAATTGCATCAAACCAAGTTTCATTTGCGATTCATTGATCATATATTCATATGATTTCAACGTTAAACTGTGTTCTGAATTCATATATTCATGACCAGTTTACTATCATTTAAACCTCATTAACCTGATGAGGTTTCAAATGTTTCAACAAATATAGCTCTTTTTGACTGAATTGCATCAAACCAAGCTTCATTTGCGATTCATTGATCATATATTCATATGATTTTAACCATAATCTGTGTTCTGACTTAATATTCTTTTCACAAGTTTACTATCATTTAAACCTCATTAACCTGATGAGGTTTCAAATGTTTCAACAAATATAGCTCGTTTTGACTGAATTGCATCAAACCAAGTTTCATTTGGCATTCATTGATCATAGATTCATAAGAATGAAGCCATAAAATGTGTTCTGACATAATAATTTTTGGAAAAGTTTACTATCATTTAAACCTCATTAACCTCATGAGGTTTCAAATGTTTCAACAAATATAGCTCCTTTTGACTGAATTTCATCAAACCAAGCTTCATTTGCGATTCATTGATCATATATTTGAATGATTTGAACCATAAACTGTGTTTAGACTTCATATATTCATGACCAGTTTACTATCATTTAAACCTCATTAACCTGATGAGGTTTCAGATGTTTCAACAAATATAGCTCGTTTTGACTGAATTGCATCAAACCAAGCTTCATTTGCGATTTATTGATCATATATTCATAATGAATTCAAGCCATAAACTGTGTTCTGACTTCATATATTTTTGGACAACTTTACTATCATTTAAACCTCATTAACCTGATGAGGTTTCAAATGTTTCAACAAATATAGCTCCTTTTGACTGAATTGCATCAAACCAAGTTTCATTTGCGATTCATTGATCATTTATTCAAAAGAATGAAGCCATAAACTTTGTTCTGACATCATATATTTTGGACAAATTTACTATCATTTAAACCTCATTAACCTGATGAGGTTTCAAATGCTTCAACAAATATAGCTCGTTTTGAATTAATTACAACAAACCAAGTTTCATTTGCGATTCATTGATCATATATTAATGAATAATTAAGCCCTAAACTGTGTTCTGACTTAATATCTTTTTAACAAGTTTACTATCATATAGACCTCATTAACCTGATGAGGTTTCAAATGTTTCAACAAATATAGCTCGTTTTGAATGAATTGCATCAAACCAAGTTTCATTTGCGATTCATTGATCATATATTCATAAGAATGAAGCCATAAACTGTGTTCTGACATCATATTTTTTGGACAAGTTTACTATCATTTAAACCTCATTAACCTGATGACGTTTGAAATTTTTCAACAAATATAGCTCCTTTTGACTGAATTGCATCAAACCAAGTTTCATTTACGATTCATCGATCATATATTCATAAGATTTCAACCATAAACTGTGTTCTGACTTCATATTTTTTGAGAAGTTTACTATCATTTAAACCTCATTAACCTGATGAGGTTTCAACTGTTTCAACAAATATAGCTCGTTTTGACTGAATTGCATCAAACCAAGTTTCATTTGCGATTCATTGATCATATATTCATAAGATTTCAACCATAAACTGTGTTCTGACTTCATATTTTTTGGACAAGTTTACTATCATTTAAACCTCAATAAGCTGATTAGGTTTCAAATGTTTCATCAAATAATGCTCTTTTTGACTGAATTGCATCAAACCAAGCTTCATTTGCGATTCATTGATCATATATTCATATGATTTCAACCATAAACTGTGTTCTGACTTCATATTTTTTGGACAAGTTTACTATCATTTAAACCTCATTAACCTGATGGGGTTTCAAATGTTTCAACAAATATAGCTCGTTTTGACTTAATTACATCAAACCAAGTTTCATTTGCGATTCATTGATCATATACTCATATGATTTGAACCATAAACTGTGTTCTGACATCATATTTCCTGGACAAGTTTACTATAATTTATACCTCATTAACCTGATTAGGTTTCAAATGTTTCAACAAATATAGCTCCTTTTGACTGAATTGCATCAAACCAAGTTTCATTTACGATTCATCGATCATATATTCATAAGATTTCAACCATAAACTGTGTTCTGACTTCATATTTTTTGGACAAGTTTACTATCATTTAAACCTCAATAAGCTGATTAGGTTTCAAATGTTTCAACAAATATAACTTGTTTCGACTGAATTGCATTAAACCAAGCTTCATTTGTGATTCATTGATCATAAATATGAAAAATCGAATGGTCTATTTTCAATTCTAATGTGCAGAATTGAATGCTGAGTTTAAAAACGTGACTCAAACTAATGTAATAATTGCTTAGGAGCAGTGATAGCAAGCTTTTTGCGGTCGATCGCACATTTTCTTATAGATTTGAGAATTTGGTAGGGAATCACTACTGCAGAAAAACATCCATTCCATTGATGGGAGAAATTTAGAGAGGATCTTTAATTGATTTGGTATAGCAGTACTTCGATGCAGAATTGAATGCTGAGTTCAAAAAAGTGACCCAGACTGCCATAATTACTTTAGTTACAGAGATATTAATCAATGATTGCGATCGATCCAATAAGATTTCCTCCATAAACTGTGTTCTGACTACATTTTTCTGGACAAGTTTACTATCATTTGAACCTTATTAACATGATGAAGTTTCAAATGTTTCAACAAATATACCTCGTTTTGAGTGAACTGCATCAAACCAAGTTTCATACGCGATTCATTGATCATATATGCATAAGATCTCAGCCATAAACTATGTTCTGACTTCATATATTCTGGACCAGTATACTATCACTTGAACCTCATTAACCTGATGAGATTTCAAATGTTTCAACAAATATACTTCGTTTTGCCTCCATTACATCAAACCAAGTTTCAATTGCGATTCATTGATCATATATTCATAAGAATTAAGCCATAAACTGTGTTCTGACTTCTTATTTTTGGACAGGTTTACTATCACTTCAACCTCATCAACCTGATGAGGTTTCAAATATTTCAACAAATATAGCTCGTTTTGACTTAATTGAATCAAAACAAGTTTTATATCCGATTCATTGATCATATATTCATAAGATTTCAACCATAAACTGTGTTCTGACTTCAAACTTTCTGGACAGATTTACTATCACTTCAACCTCACTAACCTGATGAGGTGTCAAATGTTTCAACAAATATAGCTCATTTTGACTTAATTGAATCAAAGCAAGTTTTCTATGCTAGTCATTGATCATATATTCATATGATTTCAACCATAAACTGTGTTCTGAAACTCTATATAAAAGTTGAATTTCTCTGTTCTTAAAATACTTACAAACTTCTTTTTGACATTTTTGAGCTCAGCATTTATTTCTGCTTCGAAGCATTGATAGATATAATCAAATGGCTGAATATATAAAAAAACTCTTTGAAATGGGACGAAGTCTATATAGTCTTCCAATTGCTGGGATCTATCGAAAAGTTAAATATCTCTGCTCCTAAAATACTTACAAACTTCTTTTTGACATTTTTGAACTCAGCATTCAATTCTGCATTGAAACATTGATAGAAGTAATTAATTGGCTCAATATATAAAAAAAACTTTTTGAAATGGGACGAAGTCTATATAGTCTTCCAATTGCTGGGATCTATCGAAAATTTAAATATCTCTGTTCCTAAAATACGTACAGACTTCTTATTGACATTTTTGAACTCAACATTCAATTCTGCATCGAAACATTGCTGAAAGAAATCATTTATTCAATTATAAAAACAAGAATTCTGAATTGGAATGCTATAATTGTTACGATCTATCAAAAAGTTGAATATATCTGCTCCTAAAATACTTACAAACCACTTATTGACATTTTTGAACTCAGCATTCAATTTTGAATCGACACATTGCTAAAAGAAAGCATTTATTCAATTATAAAAACAAGAATTCTGAATTGGAATGCTATAATTGTTACGATCTATCGAAAATTTGAATATCTCTGCTCCTAAAATACCTACAGACTTCTTATAGACATTTTTGAACTCAGCCTTCAATTCTGCATCGAAACTTTGCTGAAAGAAATCATTTATTCAATTGCAAGAACAAGAATTCTGAATTGGAACGCTATAATCGCTACGATCTATTGAAAAGCTAAATATTTCTGCTCCTAAAATACCTACAGACTTCTTATTGACATTTTTGAACTCAGCCTTCAATTCTGCATCGAAACTTTGCTGAAGGAATCATTTATTTATAGTGAAATATTCTTTTATTCTAGCAATAAAAGAATATTCACTCTGAAACAGGATGTTATAATCTTTACGATCTATCGAAATGTTGCATATCTCTGCTCCTAAAATACTTACAAACTTCTTATAGACATTTTTGAACTCAGCATTCAATTCTGCATCGAAACATTGCTGAAAGAAATCATTTATTCAATTGCAAGAACAAGAATTCTGAATTGGAACGCTATAATCGCTACGATCTATAGAAAAGTTAAATATCTCTGCTCCTAAAATACTTACAAACTTCTTATAGACATTTTTGAACTCAGCATTCAATTCTGCATCGACACATTGCTGAAGAAATCATTTATTGCAATAAAAGAATATTCACTCTGAAATAGGACGTTATAATCGTTACGATCTATCGAAATGTTGCATATCTCTGCTCCTAAAATACTTACAAACTTCTTATAGACATTTTTGAACTCAGCATTCAATTCTGCATCGACACTTTGCTGATAGAAATCTTTTATTCAATTATAAGAACTAGAATTCTGGATTGGAACGCTATAATTGTTACGATCTATCAAAAAGTTGAGTGTCTCTGCTCCTAAAAAACCTACAGACTTCTTGTTGACATTTTTGAACTCAGCATTCAATTCTGCATCGAAACTTTGCTGAAGAAATCATTTATTGCAATAAAAGAATATTCACTCTGAAATAGGACGTTATAATCGTTACGATCTATCGAAATGTTGCATATCTCTGCTCCTAAAATACTTACAAACTTCTTATAGACATTTTGGAACTCAGCATTCAATTCTGCATCGACACATTGCTGAAAGAAATCATTTATTCAAATATAAGAATGATCATTCTGAATTGGAACGCTATAATCGCTACGATCTATTGAAAAGTTAAATATTTCTGTTCCTAAAATACCTACAGACTTCTTATTGACATTTTTTAGCTCAGCAATCAATTCTGCATCGAAACTTTGCTGAAGAAATCATTTATTGCAATAAAAGAGTATTCTGAATTTGAATGCTATAATTGTTACGATCTATCAAAAAGTTGAATATCTCTGCTTCTAAAATACTTACAGGCTTCTTATTGACATTTTTGAATTCAGCATTCAATTCTGCATCGAAACATTGCTGAAAGATATCATCTATTCAATTATAAGTACAAGAATTCTGAATTTGAACGCTATAATTGTTACGATCTATCAAAAAGTTGAATATCTCTGCTCCTAAAATACTTACAAACTTCTTTTTGACATTTTTGAACTCATTATTAAATTCTGCATCGAAACATTGCTGAAAGAAATCATTTATTCAGATATAAGAATGATCATTCTGAATTGGAACGCTATAATCGCTACGATCTATTGAAAAGTTAAATATTTCTGCTCCTAAAATACCTGCAGACTTCTTATTGACATTTTTGAACTCAGCAATCAATTCTGCATCGAAACTTTGCTGAAGAAATCATTTATTGCAATAAAAGAGTATTCACTCTGAAACAGGACGTTATAATCGTTACGATCTATCGAAATGTTGCATATCTCTGCTCCTAAAATACTTACAAACTTCTTATAGACATTTTGGAACTAAGCATTCAATTCTGCATCGACACATTGCTGAAAGATATCATTTATTCAAATATAAGAATGATCATTCTGAATTGGAACGCTATAATCGCTGACGAGCTATAGAAATGATAAATATCTTATGCTCTTAAAATACCTACATGATTTCTTATCAGCACATGTGTTGAAATGCAGAATTGAATGTCTGCAGTTCGATAAATGTGCTGATAAGAAGTCATTGTAAGTCAATTTTAGGAGCAGATCATTCTGAAATGGAACGCTATAATCGCTATAGATCGTAGCGAAAAGTTAAATATGTCTGCTCTTAAAATAATTACAGACTTCTTTTTTGCATGTTTTAAATCAGTAATCAATTCTGCATCGACAAATCGCTGAAAGAAATCATTTATTCAAATATAAGAATAATCATTCTGAATTGGAACGCTATAATCGTTTCGATCTATCGAAAAGTGAAATATCTCTGCTCTTAAAATAATTACAGACTTCTTATTGACATTTTTGAACTCAGCATTTAATTCTGCATTTTGATGATATTATCAATGTTTTAAATCAGTAATCAATTCTGCATCGACAAATCGCTGAAAAGCTGAAGAAATCATTTATTCAAATAAAAGAATAAAATTATGAAATGGAGCGCTATAAACGATCTATCGAAAAGTTAAATATCTCTGAAATAGGAACTCAGCATTCAATTCTGCATCGAAAATTGCTGAAGAAATCATTTATTCAAATAAAAGAATAAGAATTATGAAATACGCTATAATCGCTACGATCCATCGAAAAGTTAAATATCTCTGCTCCTAAAATACTTACACACTTCTTTTTGACATTTTTGAACTCATTATTCAATTCTGCATCGAAACATTGCTGAAAGAAATCATTTATTCAGTAATAAACATAATCATTCTGAATTAGAACGCTATAATTGTTACGATCTATAGATAAGTTAAGTATCTCTGCTCTTAAAATACTTACACACTTCTTATTGACATGTTTGAAATCAGCATTCAATTCTGCATCGATAAATTGCTGAAAGAAATCATTTATTCAATTATAAGAATAATCATTCTGAAATGGAACGATATAATCGCTACGATCTATCGAAAAGTTAAATATGTCTGCTCTTAAAATACATACACACTTTAGCAGGTGTAGAGATATTCAGCTTTAATCGCAAAGATTGCAATAGATTTGAAAATTTGGTAGTGAATCACTACTACAGAAAGACATCTATTCCATTAAGGCTAAGAAATTTATAGAGAATCATTGATTGATTTGTAGTGGCAATGTTTCGATGCAAAATTGAATGCTGAGTTCATAAAAGTTACTCAAACTGCTGTAACTTTAGCAGCAGTAGAGATATTCAGCTTTAATCGCAAAGGTTGCAATAGATGTGAGAAGTTGGTAGAGAATCACTACTACAGAAAAACATACATTCCATTAAGGCTTGGAAATTTAAAGAGAATCTTTGATTGATTTGGTATAGCAATGTTTCGATGCACAATTGAATGCTAAGTTCAAAAAAGTCACTTAGACTGCTGTAACTGCTGCAGGAGTAGAGATATTCGGCTTTAATCCAACAGATTTCAATAGATGCGAGAATTTGGTAGAGAATCACTACTACAGAAAAGCATCTATTCCATTAAGGCTGAGAAATTTATAGAGAATCATTAATTGATTTGTTATAGCAATGTTTCAATGCACAGGTGAAAGCTGAGTTCAAAAAAGTTACTTAGACTGCTGTAACTGCTGCATGAGTAGAGATATTCGGCTTTAATCCAACAGATTTCAATAGATGCGAGAATTTGGTAGAGAATCACTACTACAGAAAAGCATCTATTCCATTAAGGCTGAGAAATTTATAGAGAATCATTAATTGATTTGTTATAGCAATGTTTCGATGCAAATTGAATGCTGAGTTCACAAACGTCACTTAGACTGCTGTAACTGTTGCAGGAGTAGAGATATTCGGCTTTAATCCAACAGATTTCAATAGATGCGAGAATTTGGTAGAGAATCACTACTACAGAAAAGCATCTATTCCATTAAGGCTGGGAAATTTATAGAGAATCATTAATTGATTTGTTATAGCAATGTTTCGATGCAAAATTAAATGCTGAGTTCACAAACGTCACTTAGACTGCTGTAACTGTTGCAGGAGCAGATATATTCAGCTTTAATCCCACAGATTGCAATAGATGCGAGAATGTGGTAGAGAATCACTACTGCAGAAAAACATCTATTCCATTAAGGCTGGGAAATTTAAAGAGAATCATTGATTGATTTGGTATAGCAATGTTTCAATGTACAATTGAATGCTGAGTTCAAAAAAGTCACTTAGACTGCTGTAACTGCTGCAGGAGTAGAGATATTCGGCTTTAATCCAACAGATTTCAATAGATGCGAGAATTTGGTAGAGAATCACTACTACAGAAAAGCATCTATTCCATTAAGGCTGAGAAATTTATAGAGAATCATTAATTGATTTGTTATAGCAATGTTTCAATGCACAAGTGAATGCTGAGTTCAAAAAAGTTACTTAGACTGCTGTAACTGCTGCAGGAGTTGAGATATTCGGCTTTAATCCAACAGATTTCAATAGATGCGAGAATTTGGTAGAGAATCACTACTACAGAAAAGCATCTATTCCATTAAGGCTGAGAAGTTTATAGAGAATCATTAATTGATTTGTTATAGCAATGTTTCAATGTACAATTGAATGCTGAGTTCAAAAAAGTCACTTAGACTACTGTAACTGCTGCAGGAGTAGAGATATTCGGCTTTAATCCAACAGATTTCAATAGATGCGAGAATTTGGTAGAGAATCACTACTACAGAAAAGCATCTATTCTATTAAGGCTGAGAAATTTATAGAGAATCATTAATTGATTTTTTATAGCAATGTTTCAATGCACAATTAAATGCTGAGTTCAGAAAATGTCACTTAGACTGCTGCAAGTGCTGCAGGAGTAGAGATATTCGGCTTTAATCCAACAGATTTCAATAGATGCGAGAATTTGGTAGAGAATCACTACTACAGAAAAGCATCTATTCCATTAAGGCTGGGAAATTTATAGAGAATCATTTAATTGAATTGTTATAGCAATGTTTCGATGCAGAAGTAAATGCTGCGTTCAAAAACGTTACCCAGACTGCTGTAACTGCTGCAGGAGTAGAGATATTCGGCTTTAATCCAACAGATTTCAATAGATGCGAGAATTTGGTAGAGAATCACTACTACAGAAAAGCATCTATTCTATTAAGGCTGAGAAATTTATAGAGAATCATTAATTGATTTTTTATAGCAATGTTTCAATGCACAATTAAATGCTGAGTTCAGAAAATGTCACTTAGACTGCTGTAAGTGCTGCAGGAGTAGAGATATTCGGCTTTAATCCAACAGATTTCAATTGATGCGAGAATTTGGTAGAGAATCACTACTACAGAAAAGCATCTATTCCATTAAGGCTGAGAAATTTATAGAGAGTCATTAATTGATTTGTTATAGCAATGTTTCAATGCACAATTGAATGCTGAGTTCAAAAAAGTCACTTAGACTGCTTTAACTGCTGCAGGAGTAGAGATGTTTGGCTTTAATCCAACAGATTTCAATAGATGCGAGAATTTGGTAGAGAATCACTACTACAGAAAAGCATCTATTCCATTAAGGCTGAGAAATTTATAGAGAGTCATTAATTGATTTGTTATAGCAATGTTTCAATGCACAATTGAATGCTGAGTTCAAAAAAGTCACTTAGACTGCTTTAACTGCTGCAGGAGTAGAGATATTTGGCTTTAATCCAACAGATTTCAATAGATGCGAGAATTTGGTAGAGAATCACTACTACAGAAAAGCATCTATTCCATTAAGGCTGAGAAATTTATAGAGAATCATTAATTGATTTGTTATAGCAATGTTTCGATGCACAATTGAATGCTGAGTTCAAAAAAGGCACTTAGACTGCTGTAACTGTTGCAGGAGTAGAGATATTCAGCTTTAATCGCAAAGATTGCAATAGATGTGAGAAGTTGGTAGAGAATCACTACTACCGAAAAACATATATTCCATTAAGTCTTAAAAATTTAAAGAGAAACTTTGATTGATTTGGTATAGCAATGTTTCGTGTCAGAATTGAATGCTAAGTTCAAAAAAGTCACTCAGACTGCTGTAACTGCTGCAGGAGTAGAGATATTCGGCTTTAATCCAACAGATTTCAATAGATGCGAGAATTTGGTAGAGAATCACTACTACAGAAAAGCATCTATTCCATTAAGGCTGAGAAATTTATAGAGAATCATTAATTGATTTGTTATAGCAATGTTTCAATGCACAAGTGAATGCTGAGTTCAAAAAAGTTACTTAGACTGCTGTAACTGCTGCAGGAGTTGAGATATTCGGCTTTAATCCAACAGATTTCAATAGATGCGAGAATTTGGTAGAGAATCACTACTACAGAAAAGCATCTATTCCATTAAGGCTGAGAAATTTATAGAGAATCATTAATTGATTTTTTATAGCAATGTTTCAATGTACAATTGAATGCTGAGTTCAAAAAAGTCACTTAGACTGCTGTAACTGCTGCAGGAGTAGAGATATTCGGCTTTAATCCAACAGATTTCAATAGATGCGAGAATTTGGTAGAGAATCACTACTACAGAAAAGCATCTATTCCATTAAGGCTGAGAAATTTATAGAGAGTCATTAATTGATTTGTTATAGCAATGTTTCAATGCACAATTGAATGCTGAGTTCAAAAAAGTCACTTAGACTGCTTTAACTGCTGCAGGAGTAGAGATGTTTGGCTTTAATCCAACAGATTTCAATAGATGCGAGAATTTGGTAGAGAATCACTACTACAGAAAAGCATCTATTCCATTAAGGCTGAGAAATTTATAGAGAATCATTAATTGATTTGTTATAGCAATGTTTCGATGCAAAATTGAATGCTGAGTTCAAAAAAGGTACTTAGACTGCTCTAACTGTTGCAGGAGTAGAGATATTCAGCTTTAATTGCAAAGATTGCAATAGATGTGAGAATTTGGTAGAGAATCACTACTACAGAAAAACATATATTCCATTAAGTCTTAAAAATTTAAAGAGAAACTTTGATTGATTTGGTATAGCAATGTTTCGTGTCAGAATTGAATGCTGAGTTCAAAAAAGTCACTCAGACTGCTGTAACTGCTGCAGGAGTAGAGATATTCGGCTTTAATCCAACAGATTTCAATAGATGCGAGAATTTGGTAGAGAATCACTACTACAGAAAAGCATCTATTCCATTAAGGCTGAGAAATTTATAGAGAATCATTAATTGATTTGTTATAGCAATGTTTCAATGCACAAGTGAATGCTTAGTTCAAAAAAGTTACTTAGACTGCTGTAACTGCTG
Organism: Aurelia coerulea; assembly: GCA_039566865.1. Lineage (NCBI taxonomy): Eukaryota > Metazoa > Cnidaria > Scyphozoa > Semaeostomeae > Ulmaridae > Aurelia > Aurelia coerulea. Next base: position 16,364,033 of record CM076962.1, read on the forward strand.
CAGGAGTTGAGATATTCGGCTTTAATCCAACAGATTTCAATAGATGCGAGAATTTGGTAGAGAATCACTACTACAGAAAAGCATCTATTCCATTAAGGCTGAGAAATTTATAGAGAATCATTAATTGATTTTTTATAGCAATGTTTCAATGTACAATTGAATGCTGAGTTCAAAAAAGTCACTTAGACTGCTGTAACTGCTGCAGGAGTAGAGATATTCGGCTTTAATCCAACAGATTTCAATAGATGCGAGAATTTGGTAGAGAATCACTACTACAGAAAAGCATCTATTCCATTCAGGCTTAGAAATTTATAGAGAATCATTAATTGATTTGTTATAGCAATGTTTCGATGCACAATTGAATGCTGAGTTCAAAAAAGGCACTTAGACTGCTGTAACTGTTGCAGGAGTAGAGATATTCGGCTTTAATCCAACAGATTTCAATAGATGCAAGAATTTGGTAGAGAATCACTACTACAGAAAAGCATCTATTCTATTAAGGCTGAGAAATTTATAGAGAATCATTAATTTATTTTTTATAGCAATTTTTCAATGCACAATTAAATGCTGAGTTCAAAAAAGTTAATTACACTGCTGTAACTGCTGCAGGAGTAGAGATATTCAGCTTTAATCCAACAGATTTCAATAGATGCGAGAATTTGGTAGAGAATCACTACTACAGAAAAGCATCTATTCCATTAAGGCTGGGAAATTCAAAGAGAATCATTGATTGATTTTTTATAGCAATGTTTCGATGCAGAAGTAAATGCTGCGTTCAAAAACGTTACCCAGACTGCTGCAACGTTAGCAGGTGCAGAGATATTCAGCTTTAATCGCAAAGATTGCAATAGATGTGAGAAGTTGGTAGAGAATCACTACTACAGAAAAACATATATTCCATTAAGTCTTGAAAATTTAAAGAGAATCTTTGATTGATTTGGTATAGCAATGTTTCGTGTCAGAATTGAATGCTAAGTTCAAAAAAGTCACTCAGACTGCTGTAACTGCTGCAGGAGTAGAGATATTCGGCTTTAATCCAACAGATTTCAATAGATGCGAGAATTTGGTAGAGAATCACTACTACAGAAAAGCATTTATTCCATTAAGGCTGAGAAATTTATAGAGAATCATTAATTGATTTGTTATAGCAATGTTTCAATGCACAAGTGAATGCTGAGTTCAAAAAAGTTACTTAGACTGCTGTAACTGCTGCAGGAGTTGAGATATTCGGCTTTAATCCAACAGATTTCAATAGATGCGAGAATTTGGTAGAGAATCACTACTACAGAAAAGCATCTATTCCATTAAGGCTGAGAAATTTATAGAGAATCATTAATTGATTTTTTATAGCAATGTTTCAATGTACAATTGAATGCTGAGTTCAAAAAAGTCACTTAGACTGCTGTAACTGCTGCAGGAGTAGAGATATTCGGCTTTAATCCAACAGATTTCAATAGATGCGAGAATTTGGTAGAGAATCACTACTACAGAAAAGCATCTATTCCATTCAGGCTGAGAAATTTATAGAGAATCATTAATTGATTTGTTATAGCAATGTTTCGATGCACAATTGAATGCTGAGTTCAAAAAAGGCACTTAGACTGCTGTAACTGTTGCAGGAGTAGAGATATTCGGCTTTAATCCAACAGATTTCAATAGATGCGAGAATTTGGTAGAGAATCACTACTACAGAAAAGCATCTATTCTATTAAGGCTGAGAAATTTATAGAGAATCATTAATTTATTTTTTATAGCAATGTTTCAATGCACAATTAAATGCTGAGTTCAAAAAAGTTAATTACACTGCTGTAACTGCTGCAGGAGTAGAGATATTCAGCTTTAATCCAACAGATTTCAATAGATGCGAGAATTTGGTAGAGAATCACTACTACAGAAAAGCATCTATTCCATTAAGGCTGGGAAATTCAAAGAGAATCATTTGATTGATTTGTTATAGCAATGTTTCGATGCAGAAGTAAATGCTGCGTTCAAAAACGTTACCCAGACTGCTGCAACGTTAGCAGGTGCAGAGATATTCAGCTTTAATCGCAAAGATTGCAATAGATGTGAGAAGTTGGTAGAGAATCACTACTACAGAAAAACATATATTCCATTAAGTCTTGAAAATTTAAAGAGAATCTTTGATTGATTTGGTATAGCAATGTTTCGTGTCAGAATTGAATGCTAAGTTCAAAAAAGTCACTCAGACTGCTGTAACTGCTGCAGGAGTAGAGATATTCGGCTTTAATCCAACAGATTTCAATAGATGCGAGAATTTGGTAGAGAATCACTACTACAGAAAAGCATTTATTCCATTAAGGCTGAGAAATTTATAGAGAATCATTAATTGATTTGTTATAGCAATGTTTCAATGCACAAGTGAATGCTGAGTTCAAAAAAGTTACTTAGACTGCTGTAACTGCTGCAGGAGTTGAGATATTCGGCTTTAATCCAACAGATTTCAATAGATGCGAGAATTTGGTAGAGAATCACTACTACAGAAAAGCATCTATTCCATTAAGGCTGAGAAATTTATAGAGAATCATTAATTGATTTTTTATAGCAATGTTTCAATGTACAATTGAATGCTGAGTTCAAAAAAGTCACTTAGACTGCTGTAACTGCTGCAGGAGTAGAGATATTCGGCTTTAATCCAACAGATTTCAATAGATGCGAGAATTTGGTAGAGAATCACTACTACAGAAAAGCATCTATTCCATTCAGGCTGAGAAATTTATAGAGAATCATTAATTGATTTGTTATAGCAATGTTTCGATGCACAATTGAATGCTGAGTTCAAAAAAGGCACTTAGACTGCTGTAACTGTTGCAGGAGTAGAGATATTTGGCTTTAATCCAACAGATTTCAATAGATGCGAGAATTTGGTAGAGAATCACTACTACAGAAAAGCATCTATTCCATTAAGGCTGAGAAATTTATAGAGAATCATTTAATTGATTTGTTATAGCAATGTTGCAATGCACAATTGAATGCTGAGTTCAAAAAAGTCACTTAGACTGCTTTAACTGCTGCAGGAGTAGAGATATTCGGCTTTAATCCAACAGAGTTTAATAGATGCGAGAATTTGGTAGAGAATCACTACTACAGAAAAGCATCTATTCCATTAAGGCTGAGAAATTTATAGAGAATCATTAATTGATTTGTTATAGCAATGTTTCGATGCACAATTGAATGCTGAAGTTCAAAAGGTCACTTAGACTGCTGTAACTGCTGCAGGAGTAGAGATATTCGGCTTTAATCCAACAGATTTCAATAGATGCGAGAATTTGGTAGAGAATCACTACTACAGAAAAGCATCTATTCTATTAAGGCTGAGAAATTTATAGAGAATCATTAATTGATTTTTTATAGCAATGTTTCAATGCACAATTAAATGCTGAGTTCAGAAAATGTCACTTAGACTGCTGTAAGTGCTGCAGGAGTAGAGATATTCGGCTTTAATCCAACAGATTTCAATTGATGCGAGAATTTGGTAGAGAATCACTACTACAGAAAAGCATCTATTCCATTAAGGCTGAGAAATTTATAGAGAGTCATTAATTGATTTGTTATAGCAATGTTTCAATGCACAATTGAATGCTGAGTTCAAAAAAGTCACTTAGACTGCTTTAACTGCTGCAGGAGTAGAGATGTTCGGCTTTAATCCAACAGATTTCAATAGATGCGAGAATTTGGTAGAGAATCACTACTACAGAAAAGCATCTATTCCATTAAGGCTGAGAAATTTATAGAGAGTCATTAATTGATTTGTTATAGCAATGTTTCAATGCACAATTGAATGCTGAGTTCAAAAAAGTCACTTAGACTGCTTTAACTGTTGCAGGAGTAGAGATATTTGGCTTTAATCCAACAGATTTCAATAGATGCGAGAATTTGGTAGAGAATCACTACTACAGAAAAGCATCTATTCCATTAAGGCTGAGAAATTTATAGAGAATCATTAATTGATTTGTTATAGCAATGTTTCGATGCACAATTGAATGCTGAGTTCAAAAAAGGCACTTAGACTGCTGTAACTGTTGCAGGAGTAGAGATATTCAGCTTTAATCGCAAAGATTGCAATAGATGTGAGAAGTTGGTAGAGAATCACTACTACCGAAAAACATATATTCCATTAAGTCTTAAAAATTTAAAGAGAAACTTTGATTGATTTGGTATAGCAATGTTTCGTGTCAGAATTGAATGCTAAGTTCAAAAAAGTCACTCAGACTGCTGTAACTGCTGCAGGAGTAGAGATATTCGGCTTTAATCCAACAGATTTCAATAGATGCGAGAATTTGGTAGAGAATCACTACTACAGAAAAGCATCTATTCCATTAAGGCTGAGAAATTTATAGAGAATCATTAATTGATTTGTTATAGCAATGTTTCAATGCACAAGTGAATGCTGAGTTCAAAAAAGTTACTTAGACTGCTGTAACTGCTGCAGGAGTAGAGATATTCGGCTTTAATCCAACAGATTTCAATAGATGCGAGAATTTGGTAGAGAATCACTACTACAGAAAAGCATCTATTCCATTAAGGCTGAGAAATTTATAGAGAATCATTAATTGATTTTTTATAGCAATGTTTCAATGCACAATTGAATGCTGAGTTCAAAAAAGTCACTTAGACTGCTGTAACTGCTGCAGGAGTAGAGATATTCGGCTTTAATCCAACAGATTTCAATAGATGCGAGAATTTGGTAGAGAATCACTACTACAGAAAAGCATCTATTCCATTAAGGCTGAGAAATTTATAGAGAGTCATTAATTGATTTGTTATAGCAATGTTTCAATGCACAATTGAATGCTGAGTTCAAAAAAGTCACTTAGACTGCTTTAACTGCTGCAGGAGTAGAGTTATTTGGCTTTAATCCAACAGATTTCAATAGATGCGAGAATTTGGTAGAGAATCACTACTACAGAAAAGCATCTATTCCATTAAGGCTGAGAAATTTATAGAGAATCATTAATTGATTTGTTATAGCAATGTTTCGATGCAAAATTGAATGCTGAGTTCAAAAAAGGCACTTAGACTGCTGTAACTGTTGCAGGAGTAGAGATATTCAGCTTTAATCGCAAAGATTGCAATAGATGTGAGAAGTTGGTAGAGAATCACTACTACAGAAAAACATATATTCCATTAAGTCTTAAAAATTTAAAGAGAAACTTTGATTGATTTGGTATAGCAATGTTTCGTGTCAGAATTGAATGCTAAGTTCAAAAAAGTCACTCAGACTGCTGTAACTGCTGCAGGAGTAGAGATATTCGGCTTTAATCCAACAGATTTCAATAGATGCGAGAATTTGGTAGAGAATCACTACTACAGAAAAGCATCTATTCCATTAAGGCTGAGAAATTTATAGAGAATCATTAATTGATTTGTTATAGCAATGTTTCAATGCACAAGTGAATGCTTAGTTCAAAAAAGTTACTTAGACTGCTGTAACTGCTGCAGGAGTTGAGATATTCGGCTTTAATCCAACAGATTTCAATAGATGCGAGAATTTGGTAGAGAATCACTACTACAGAAAAGCATCTATTCCATTAAGGCTGAGAAATTTATAGAGAATCATTAATTGATTTTTTATAGCAATGTTTCAATGCACAATTGAATGCTGAGTTCAAAAAAGTCACTTAGACTGCTGTAACTGCTGCAGGAGTAGAGATATTCGGCTTTAATCCAACAGATTTCAATAGATGCGAGAATTTGGTAGAGAATCACTACTACAGAAAAGCATCTATTCCATTAAGGCTTAGAAATTTATAGAGAATCATTAATTGATTTGTTATAGCAATGTTTCAATGCACAATTGAATGCTGAGTTCAAAAAAGGCACTTAGACTGCTGTAACTGTTGCAGGAGTAGAGATATTCGGCTTTAATCCAACAGATTTCAATAGATGCAAGAATTTGGTAGAGAATCACTACTACAGAAAAGCATCTATTCTATTAAGGCTGAGAAATTTATAGAGAATCATTAATTTATTTTTTATAGCAATTTTTCAATGCACAATTAAATGCTGAGTTCAAAAAAGTTAATTACACTGCTGTAACTGCTGCAGGAGTAGAGATATTCAGCTTTAATCCAACAGATTTCAATAGATGCGAGAATTTGGTAGAGAATCACTACTACAGAAAAGCATCTATTCCATTAAGGCTGGGAAATTCAAAGAGAATCATTGATTGATTTTTTATAGCAATGTTTCGATGCAGAAGTAAATGCTGCGTTCAAAAACGTTACCCAGACTGCTGCAACGTTAGCAGGTGCAGAGATATTCAGCTTTAATCGCAAAGATTGCAATAGATGTGAGAAGTTGGTAGAGAATCACTACTACAGAAAAACATATATTCCATTAAGTCTTGAAAATTTAAAGAGAATCTTTGATTGATTTGGTATAGCAATGTTTCGTGTCAGAATTGAATGCTAAGTTCAAAAAAGTCACTCAGACTGCTGTAACTGCTGCAGGAGTAGAGATATTCGGCTTTAATCCAACAGATTTCAATAGATGCGAGAATTTGGTAGAGAATCACTACTACAGAAAAGCATTTATTCCATTAAGGCTGAGAAATTTATAGAGAATCATTAATTGATTTGTTATAGCAATGTTTCAATGCACAAGTGAATGCTGAGTTCAAAAAAGTTACTTAGACTGCTGTAACTGCTGCAGGAGTTGAGATATTCGGCTTTAATCCAACAGATTTCAATAGATGCGAGAATTTGGTAGAGAATCACTACTACAGAAAAGCATCTATTCCATTAAGGCTGAGAAATTTATAGAGAATCATTAATTGATTTTTTATAGCAATGTTTCAATGTACAATTGAATGCTGAGTTCAAAAAAGTCACTTAGACTGCTGTAACTGCTGCAGGAGTAGAGATATTCGGCTTTAATCCAACAGATTTCAATAGATGCGAGAATTTGGTAGAGAATCACTACTACAGAAAAGCATCTATTCCATTCAGGCTGAGAAATTTATAGAGAATCATTAATTGATTTGTTATAGCAATGTTTCGATGCACAATTGAATGCTGAGTTCAAAAAAGGCACTTAGACTGCTGTAACTGTTGCAGGAGTAGAGATATTCGGCTTTAATCCAACAGATTTCAATAGATGCAAGAATTTGGTAGAGAATCACTACTACAGAAAAGCATCTATTCTATTAAGGCTGAGAAATTTATAGAGAATCATTAATTTATTTTTTATAGCAATGTTTCAATGCACAATTAAATGCTGAGTTCAAAAAAGTTAATTACACTGCTGTAACTGCTGCAGGAGTAGAGATATTCAGCTTTAATCCAACAGATTTCAATAGATGCGAGAATTTGGTAGAGAATCACTACTACAGAAAAGCATCTATTCCATTAAGGCTGAGAAATTTATAGAGAATCATTAATTGACTTGTTATAGCAATGTTTCGATGCACAATTGAATGCTGAGTTCAAACATGTCACTTAGACTGCTGTAACTGCTGCAGGAGTAGAGATATTCAGCTTTAATCCAACAGATTTCAATAGATGGGAGAATTTGGTAGAGAATCACTACTACAGAAAGCATCTATTCCATTAAGGCTGAGAAATTTATAGAGAGTCATTAATTGATTTGTTATAGCAATGTTTCAATGCACAATTGAATGCTGAGTTCAAAAAAGTCACTTAGACTGCTTTAACTGCTGCAGGAGTAGAGATGTTCGGCTTTAATCCAACAGATTTCAATAGATGCGAGAATTTGGTAGAGAATCACTACTACAGAAAAGCATCTATTCCATTAAGGCTGAGAAATTTATAGAGAATCATTAATTGATTTGTTATAGCAATGTTGCAATGCACAATTGAATGCTGAGTTCAAAAAAGTCACTTAGACTGCTTTAACTGCTGCAGGAGTAGAGATATTCGGCTTTAATCCAACAGAGTTTAATAGATGCGAGAATTTGGTAGAGAATCACTACTACAGAAAAGCATCTATTCCATTAAGGCTGAGAAATTTATAGAGAATCATTAACTGATTTGTTATAGCAATGTTTCGATGCACAATTGAATGCTGAATTCAAAAGGTCACTTAGACTGCTGTAACTGCTGCAGGAGTAGAGATATTCAGCTTTAATCCCACAGATTGCAATAGATGCGAGAATGTGGTAGAGAATCACTACTGCAGAAAAACATCTATTCCATTAAGGCTGGGAAATTTAAAGAGAATCATTAATTGATTTGTTATAGCAATGTTGCAATGCACATTTGAATGCTGAGTTCAAAAAAGTCACTTAGACTGCTGTAACTGCTGCAGGAGTAGAGATATTCGGCTTTAATCCAACAGATTTTAATAGATGCGAGAATTTGGTAGAGAATCACTACTACAGAAAAGCATCTATTCCATTAAGGCTGAGAAATTTATAGAGAATCATTAACTGATTTGTTATAGCAATGTTTCGATGCACAATTATATGCTGAATTCAAAAGGTCACTTAGACTGCTGTAACTGCTGCAGGAGTAGAGATATTCGGCTTTAATCCAACAGATTTCAATAGATGCGAGAATTTGGTAGAGAATCACTACTACAGAAAAGCATCTATTCTATTAAGGCTGAGAAATTTATAGAGAATCATTAATTTATTTTTTATAGCAATGTTTCGATGCACAATTGAATGCTGAGTTCAAAAAAGTCACTTAGACTGCTGTAACTGCTGCAGGAGTAGAGATATTCAGCTTTAATCCAACAGATTTCAATAAATGGGAGAATTTGGTAGAGAATCACTACTACAGAAAGCATCTATTCCATTAAGGCTGAGAAATTTATAGAGAGTCATTAATTGATTTGTTATAGCAATGTTTCAATGCACAATTGAATGCTGAGTTCAAAAAAGTCACTTAGACTGCTTTAACTGCTGCAGGAGTAGAGATGTTCGGCTTTAATCCAACAGATTTCAATAGATGCGAGAATTTGGTAGAGAATCACTACTACAGAAAAGCATCTATTCCATTAAGGCTGAGAAATTTATAGAGAATCATTAATTGATTTGTTATAGAAATGTTGCAATGCACAATTGAATGCTGAGTTCAAAAAAGTCACTTAGACTGCTGTAACTGCTGCAGGAGTAGAGATATTCGGCTTTAATCCAACAGATTTCAATAGATGCGAGAATTTGGTAGAGAATCACTACTACAGAAAAGCATCTATTCCATTAAGGCTGAGAAATTTATAGAGAATCATTATCTGATTTGTTATAGCAATGTTTCGATGCACAATTGAATGCTGAATTCAAAAGGTCACTTAGACTGCTGTAACTGCTGCAGGAGTAGAGATATTCGGCTTTAATCCAACAGATTTCAATAGATGCGAGAATTTGGTAGAGAATCACTACTACAGAAAAGCATCTATTCCATTAAGGCTGAGAAATTTATAGAGAATCATTAACTGATTTGTTATAGCAATGTTGCAATGCACAATTGAATGCTGAGTTCAAAAAAGTCCATTACACTGCTGTAACTGCTGCAGGAGTAGAGATATTCAGCTTTAATCCAACAGATTTCAATAGATGCGAGAATTTGGTAGAGAATCACTACTACAGAAAAGCATCTATTCCATTAAGGCTGGGAAATTCAAAGAGAATCATTGATTGATTTGTTATAGCAATGTTTCGATGCAGAAGTAAATGCTGCGTTCAAAAACGTTACCCAGACTGCTGCAACGTTAGCAGGTGCAGAGATATTCAGCTTTAATCGCAAAGATTGCAATAGATGTGAGAAGTTGGTAGAGAATCACTACTACAGAAAAACATATATTCCATTAAGTCTTGAAAATTTAAAAAGAATCTTTGATTGATTTGGTATAGCAATGTTTCGTGTCAGAATTGAATGCTAAGTTCAAAAAAGTCACTCAGACTGCTGTAACTGCTGCAGGAGTAGAGATATTCGGCTTTAATCCAACAGATTTCAATAGATGCGAGAATTTGGTAGAGAATCACTACTACAGAAAAGCATTTATTCCATTAAGGCTGAGAAATTTATAGAGAATCATTAATTGATTTGTTATAGCAATGTTTCAATGCACAAGTGAATGCTGAGTTCAAAAAAGTTACTTAGACTGCTGTAACTGCTGCAGGAGTTGAGATATTCGGCTTTAATCCAACAGATTTCAATAGATGCGAGAATTTGGTAGAGAATCACTACTACAGAAAAGCATCTATTCCATTAAGGCTGAGAAATTTATAGAGAATCATTAATTGATTTTTTATAGCAATGTTTCAATGTACAATTGAATGCTGAGTTCAAAAAAGTCACTTAGACTGCTTTAACTGCTGCAGGAGTAGAGATGTTCGGCTTTAATCCAACAGATTTCAATAGATGCGAGAATTTGGTAGAGAATCACTACTACAGAAAAGCATCTATTCCATTAAGGCTGAGAAATTTATAGAGAATCATTAATTGATTTGTTATAGCAATGTTTCGATGCACAATTGAATGCTGAGTTCAAAAAAGGCACTTAGACTGCTGTAACTGTTGCAGGAGTAGAGATATTTGGCTTTAATCCAACAGATTTCAATAGATGCGAGAATTTGGTAGAGAATCACTACTACAGAAAAGCATCTATTCTATTAAGGCTGAGAAATTTATAGAGAATCATTAATTTATTTTTTATAGCAATGTTTCAATGCACAATTAAATGCTGAGTTCAAAAAAGTCCATTACACTGCTGTAACTGCTGCAGGAGTAGAGATATTCAGCTTTAATCCAACAGATTTCAATAGATGCGAGAATTTGGTAGAGAATCACTACTACAGAAAAGCATCTATTCCATTAAGGCTGAGAAATTTATAGAGAATCATTAATTGACTTGTTATAGCAATGTTTCGATGCACAATTGAATGCTGAGTTCAAACATGTCACTTAGACTGCTGTAACTGCTGCAGGAGTAGAGATATTCAGCTTTAATCCAACAGATTTCAATAGATGGGAGAATTTGGTAGAGAATCACTACTACAGAAAGCATCTATTCCATTAAGGCTGAGAAATTTATAGAGAGTCATTAATTGATTTGTTATAGCAATGTTTCAATGCACAATTGAATGCTGAGTTCAAAAAAGTCACTTAGACTGCTTTAACTGCTGCAGGAGTAGAGATGTTCGGCTTTAATCCAACAGATTTCAATAGATGCGAGAATTTGGTAGAGAATCACTACTACAGAAAAGCATCTATTCCATTAAGGCTGAGAAATTTATAGAGAATCATTAATTGATTTGTTATAGCAATGTTGCAATGCACAATTGAATGCTGAGTTCAAAAAAGTCACTTAGACTGCTTTAACTGCTGCAGGAGTAGAGATATTCGGCTTTAATCCAACAGAGTTTAATAGATGCGAGAATTTGGTAGAGAATCACTACTACAGAAAAGCATCTATTCCATTAAGGCTGAGAAATTTATAGAGAATCATTAACTGATTTGTTATAGCAATGTTTCGATGCACAATTGAATGCTGAATTCAAAAGGTCACTTAGACTGCTGTAACTGCTGCAGGAGTAGAGATATTCAGCTTTAATCCCACAGATTGCAATAGATGCGAGAATGTGGTAGAGAATCACTACTGCAGAAAAACATCTATTCCATTAAGGCTGGGAAATTTAAAGAGAATCATTAATTGATTTGTTATAGCAATGTTGCAATGCACAATTGAATGCTGAGTTCAAAAAAGTCACTTAGACTGCTGTAACTGCTGCAGGAGTAGATATATTCGGCTTTAATCCAACAGATTTTAATAGATGCGAGAATTTGGTAGAGAATCACTACTACAGAAAAGCATCTATTCCATTAAGGCTGAGAAATTTATAGAGAATCATTAACTGATTTGTTATAGCAATGTTTCGATGCACAATTGAATGCTGAATTCAAAAGGTCACTTAGACTGCTGTAACTGCTGCAGGAGTAGAGATATTCGGCTTTAATCCAACAGATTTCAATAGATGCGAGAATTTGGTAGAGAATCACTGCTACAGAAAAGCATCTATTCTATTAAGGCTGAGAAATTTATAGAGAATCATTAATTTATTTTTTATAGCAATGTTTCGATGCACAATTGAATGCTGAGTTCAAAAAAGTCACTTAGACTGCTGTAACTGCTGCAGGAGTAGAGATATTCAGCTTTAATCCAACAGATTTCAATAAATGGGAGAATTTGGTAGAGAATCACTACTACAGAAAGCATCTATTCCATTAAGGCTGAGAAATTTATAGAGAGTCATTAATTGATTTGTTATAGCAATGTTTCAATGCACAATTGAATGCTGAGTTCAAAAAAGTCACTTAGACTGCTTTAACTGCTGCAGGAGTAGAGATGTTCGGCTTTAATCCAACAGATTTCAATAGATACGAGAATTTGGTAGAGAATCACTACTACAGAAAAGCATCTATTCCATTAAGGCTGAGAAATTTATAGAGAATCATTAATTGATTTGTTATAGCAATGTTGCAATGCACAATTGAATGCTGAGTTCAAAAAAGTCACTTAGACTGCTGTAACTGCTGCAGGAGTAGAGATATTCGGCTTTAATCCAACAGATTTCAATAGATGCGAGAATTTGGTAGAGAATCACTACTACAGAAAAGCATCTATTCCATTAAGGCTGAGAAATTTATAGAGAATCATTAACTGATTTGTTATAGCAATGTTTCGATGCACAATTGAATGCTGAATTCAAAAGGTCACTTAGACTGCTGTAACTGCTGCAGGAGTAGAGATATTCGGCTTTAATCCAACAGATTTCAATAGATGCGAGAATTTGGTAGAGAATCACTACTACAGAAAAGCATCTATTCCATTAAGGCTGAGAAATTTATAGAGAATCATTAACTGATTTGTTATAGCAATGTTGCAATGCACAATTGAATGCTGAGTTCAACAAAGTCCATTACACTGCTGTAACTGCTGCAGGAGTAGAGATATTCGGCTTTAATCCAACAGATTTCAATAGATGCGAGAATTTGGTAGAGAATCACTACTACAGAAAAGCATCTATTCCATTAAGGCTGAGAAATTTATAGAGAATCATTAATTGATTTGTTATAGCAATGTTGCAATGCACAATTGAATGCTGAGTTCAAAAAAGTCACTTAGACTGCTGTAACTGCTGCAGGAGTAGAGATATTCGGCTTTAATCCAACAGATTTCAATAGATGCGAGAATTTGGTAGAGAATCACTACTACAGAAAAGCATCTATTCCATTAAGGCTGAGAAATTTATAGAGAATCATTATCTGATTTGTTATAGCAATGTTTCGATGCACAATTGAATGCTGAATTCAAAAGGTCACTTAGACTGCTGTAACTGCTGCAGGAGTAGAGATATTCGGCTTTAATCCAACAGATTTCAATAGATGCGAGAATTTGGTAGAGAATCACTACTACAGAAAAGCATCTATTCCATTAAGGCTGAGAAATTTATAGAGAATCATTAACTGATTTGTTATAGCAATGTTGCAATGCACAATTGAATGCTGAGTTCAACAAAGTCCATTACACTGCTGTAACTGCTGCAGGAGTAGAGATATTCGGCTTTAATCCAACAGATTTCAATAGATGCGAGAATTTGGTAGAGAATCACTACTACAGAAAAGCATCTATTCCATTAAGGCTGAGAAATTTATAGAGAATCATTAATTGATTTGTTATAGCAATGTTGCAATGCACAATTGAATGCTGAGTTCAAAAAAGTCACTTAGACTGCTGTAACTGCTGCAGGAGTAGAGATATTCGGCTTTAATCCAACAGATTTCAATAGATGCGAGAATTTGGTAGAGAATCACTACTACAGAAAAGCATCTATTCCATTAAGGCTGAGAAATTTATAGAGAATCATTATCTGATTTGTTATAGCAATGTTTCGATGCACAATTGAATGCTGAATTCAAAAGGTCACTTAGACTGCTGTAACTGCTGTAGGAGTAGAGATATTCGGCTTTAATCCAACAGATTTCAATAGATGCGAGAATTTGGTAGAGAATCACTACTACAGAAAAGCATCTATTCCATTAAGGCTGAGAAATTTATAGAGAATCATTAACTGATTTGTTATAGCAATGTTGCAATGCACAATTGAATGCTGAGTTCAAAAAAGTCCATTACACTGCTGTAACTGCTGCAGGAGTAGAGATATTCGGCTTTAATCCAACAGATTTCAATAGATGCGAGAATTTGGTAGAGAATCACTACTACAGAAAAGCATCTATGCCATTAAGGCTGAGAAACTTAAAGAGAATCATTAATTGATTTGTTATAGCAATGTTTCAATGCACAATTGAATGCTAAGTTCAAAAAAGTCCATTACACTGCTGTAACTGCTGCAGGAGTAGAGATATTCGGCTTTAATCCAACAGATTTCAATAGATGCGAGAATTTGGTAGAGAATCACTACTACAGAAAAGCATCTATTCTATTTAGGCTGAGAAATTTATAGAGAATCATTAATTGATTTGTTATAGCAATGTTGCAATGCACAATTGAATGCTGAGTTCAAAAAAGGCACTTAGACTGCTGTAACTGCTGCAGGAGTAGAGATATTCGGCTTTAATCCAACAGATTTCAATAGATGCGAGAATTTGGTAGAGAATCACTACTACAGAAAAGCATCTATTCCATTAAGGCTGAGAAATTTATAGAGAATCATTAATTGATTTTTTATAGCAATGTTTCCATGTACAATTGAATGCTGAGTTCAAAAAAGTCACTTAGACTGCTGTAACTGCTGCAGGAGTAGAGATATTCGGCTTTAATCCAACAGATTTCAATAGATGCGAGAATTTGGTAGAGAATCACTACTACAGAAAAGCATCTATTCCATTAAGGCTGAGAAATTTATAGAGAGTCATTAATTGATTTGTTATAGCAATGTTTCAATGCACAATTGAATGCTGAGTTCAAAAAAGTCACTTAGACTGCTTTAACTGCTGCAGGAGTAGAGATGTTTGGCTTTAATCCAACAGATTTCAATAGATGCGAGAATTTGGTAGAGAATCACTACTACAGAAAAGCATATATTCCATTAAGGCTGAGAAATTTATAGAGAATCATTAATTGATTTGTTATAGCAATGTTTCGATGCACAATTGAATGCTGAGTTCAAAAAAGGCACTTAGACTGCTGTAACTGTTGCAGGAGTAGAGATATTTAGCTTTAATGGCAAAGATTGCAATAGATGTGAGAAGTTGGTAGAGAATCACTACTACAGAAAAACATATATTCCATTAAGTCATAAAAATTTAAAGAGAAACTTTGATTGATTTGGTATAGCAATGTTTCGTGTCAGAATTGAATGCTAAGTTCAAAAAAGTCACTCAGACTGCTGTAACTGCTGCAGGAGTAGAGATATTCGGCTTTAATCCAACAGATTTCAATAGATGCGAGAATTTGGTAGAGAATCACTACTACAGAAAAGCATCTATTCCATTAAGGCTGAGAAATTTATAGAGAATCATTAATTGATTTGTTATAGCAATGTTTCAATGCACAAGTGAATGCTGAGTTCAAAAAAGTTACTTAGACTGCTGTAACTGCTGCAGGAGTTTAGATATTCGGCTTTAATCCAACAGATTTCAATAGATGCGAGAATTTGGTAGAGAATCACTACTACAGAAAAGCATCTATTCCATTAAGGCTGAGAAATTTATAGAGAATCATTAATTGATTTTTTATAGCAATGTTTCAATGTACAATTGAATGCTGAGTTCAAAAAAGTCACTTAGACTGCTGTAACTGCTGCAGGAGTAGAGATATTCGGCTTTAATCCAACAGATTTCAATAGATGCGAGAATTTGGTAGAGAATCACTACTACAGAAAAGCATCTATTCCATTCAGGCTGAGAAATTTATAGAGAATCATTAATTGATTTGTTATAGCAATGTTTCGATGCACAATTGAATGCTGAGTTCAAAAAAGGCACTTAGACTGCTGTAACTGTTGCAGGAGTAGAGATATTCGGCTTTAATCCAACAGATTTCAATAGATGCGAGAATTTGGTAGAGAATCACTACTACAGAAAAGCATCTATTCTATTAAGGCTGAGAAATTTATAGAGAATCATTAATTTATTTTTTATAGCAATGTTTCAATGCACAATTAAATGCTGAGTTCAAAAAAGTTCATTACACTGCTGTAACTGCTGCAGGAGTAGAGATATTCAGCTTTAATCCAACAGATTTCAATAGATGCGAGAATTTGGTAGAGAATCACTACTACAGAAAAGCATCTATTCCATTAAGGCTGGGAAATTCAAAGAGAATCATTGATTGATTTGTTATAGCAATGTTTCGATGCAGAAGTAAATGCTGCGTTCAAAAACGTTACCCAGACTGCTGCAACGTTAGCAGGTGCAGAGATATTCAGCTTTAATCGCAAAGATTGCAATAGATGCGAGAATTTGGTAGAGAATCACTACTACAGAAAAGCATCTATCCATTAAGGCTGAGAAATTTATAGAGAGTCATTAATTGATTTGTTATAGCAATGTTTCAATGCACAATTGAATGCTGAGTTCAAAAAAGTCACTTAGACTGCTGTAACTGCTGCAGGAGTAGAGATATTCGGCTTTAATCCAACAGATTTCAATAGATGCGAGAATTTGGTAGAGACTCACTACTACAGAAAAGCATCTATTCCATTAAGGCTGAGAAATTTATAGAGAATCATTAACTGACTTGTTATAGCAATGTTTCAATGCACAATTGAATGTTGAATTCAAAAAAGTCCATTACACTGCTGTAACTGCTGCAGGAGTAGAGATATTCAGCTTTAATCCAACAGATTTCAATAGATGCGAGAATTTGGTAGAGAATCACTACTACAGAAAAGCATCTATTCCATTAAGGCTGAGAAATTTATAGAGAATCATTAATTGACTTGTTATAGCAATGCTTCGATGCACAATTGAATGCTGAGTTTAAAAATGTCACTTAGACTGCTGTAACTGCTGCAGGAGTAGAGATATTCAGCTTTAATCCAACAGATATCAATAGATGCGAGAATTTGGTAGAGAATCACTACTACAGAAAAGCATCTATTCCATTAGGGCTGAGAAACTTATAGAGAATCATTAATTGATTTGTTATAGCAATGTTTCAATGCACATTTGAATGCTGAGTTCAAAAAAGTCCATTACACTGCTGTAACTGCTGCAGGAGTAGAGATATTCGGCTTTAATCCAACAGATTTCAATAGATGCGAGAATTTGGTAGAGAATCACTACTACAGAAAAGCATCTATTCCATTAAGGCTGAGAAATTTATAGAGAATCATTAATCTGATTTGTTATAGCAATGTTTCGATGCACAATTGAATGCTGAATTCAAAAGGTCACTTAGACTGCTGTAACTGCTGCAGGAGTAGAGATATTCGGCTTTAATCCAACAGATTTCAATAGATGCGAGAATTTGGTAGAGAATCACTACTACAGAAAAGCATCTATTCCATTAAGGCTGAGAAATTTATAGAGAATCATTAATTGATTTGTTATAGCAATGTTGCAATGCACAATTGAATGCTGAGTTCAAAAAAGTCCATTACACTGCTGTAACTGCTGCAGGAGTAGAGATATTCGGCTTTAATCCAACAGATTTCAATAGATGCGAGAATTTGGTAGAGAATCACTACTACAGAAAAGCATCTATTCCATTAAGGCTGAGAAATTTATAGAGAATCATTAATTGATTTGTTATAGCAATGTTGCAATGCACAATTGAATGCTGAGTTCAAAAAAGTCACTTAGACTGCTGTAACTGCTGCAGGAGTAGAGATATTCGGCTTTAATCCAACAGATTTCAATAGATGCGAGAATTTGGTAGAGAATCACTACTACAGAAAAGCATCTATTCCATTAAGGCTGAGAAATTTATAGAGAATCATTAATTGATTTGTTATAGCAATGTTTCGATGCACAATTGAATGCTGAGTTCAAAAAAGTCACTTAGACTGCTGTAACTGCTGCAGGAGTAGAGATATTCGGCTTTAATCCAACAGATTTCAATAGATGCGAGAATTTGGTAGAGAATCACTACTACAGAAAAGCATCTATTCCATTAAGGCTGAGAAATTTATAGAGAATCATTAACTGATTTGTTATAGCAATGTTGCAATGCACAATTGAATGCTGAGTTCAAAAAAGTCCATTACACTGCTGTAACTGCTGCAGGAGTAGAGATATTCGGCTTTAATCCAACAGATTTCAATAGATGCGAGAATTTGGTAGAGAATCACTACTACAGAAAAGCATCTATTCCATTAAGGCTGAGAAATTTATAGAGAATCATTAATTGATTTGTTATAGCAATGTTGCAATGCACAATTGAATGCTGAGTTCAAAAAAGTCACTTAGACTGCTGTAACTGCTGCAGGAGTAGAGATATTCGGCTTTAATCCAACAGATTTCAATAGATGCGAGAATTTGGTAGAGAATCACTACTACAGAAAAGCATCTATTCCATTAAGGCTGAGAAATTTATAGAGAATCATTAATTGATTTGTTATAGCAATGTTTCAATGCACAATTGAATGCTGAGTTCAAAAAAGTCACTTAGACTGCTGTAACTGCTGCAGGAGTAGAGATATTCGGCTTTAATCCAACAGATTTCAATAGATGCGAGAATTTGGTAGAGAATCACTACTACAGAAAAGCATCTATTCCATTAAGGCTGAGAAATTTATAGAGAATCATTAACTGATTTGTTATAGCAATGTTGCAATGCACAATTGAATGCTGAGTTCAAAAAAGTCCATTACACTGCTGTAACTGCTGCAGGAGTAGAGATATTCGGCTTTAATCCAACAGATTTCAATAGATGCGAGAATTTGGTAGAGAATCACTACTACAGAAAAGCATCTATTCCATTAAGGCTGAGAAATTTATAGAGAATCATTAATTGATTTGTTATAGCAATGTTTCAATGCACAATTGAATGCTGAGTTCAAAAAAGTCCATTACACTGCTGTAACTGCTGCAGGAGTAGAGATATTCGGCTTTAATCCAACAGATTTCAATAGATGCGAGAATTTGGTAGAGAATCACTACTACAGAAAAGCATCTATTCCATTAAGGCTGAGAAATTTATAGAGAATCATTAATTGATTTGTTATAGCAATGTTTCAATGCACAATTGAATGCTGAGTTCAAAAAAGGCACTTAGACTGCTGTAACTGCTGCAGGAGTAGAGATATTCGGCTTTAATCCAACAGATTTCAATAGATGCGAGAATTTGGTAGAGAATCACTACTACAGAAAAGCATCTATTCCATTAAGGCTGAGAAATTTATAGAGAATCATTAATTGATTTGTTATAGCAATGTTGCAATGCACAATTGAATGCTGAGTTCAAAAAAGTCCATTACACTGCTGTAACTGCTGCAGGAGTAGAGATATTTGGCTTTAATCCAACAGATTTCAATAGATGCGAGAATTTGGTAGAGAATCACTACTACAGAAAAGCATCTATTCTATTAAGGCTGAGAAATTTATAGAGAATCATTAATCTATTTTTTATAGCAATGTTTCAATGCACAATTAAATGCTGAGTTCAAAAAAGTTAATTACACTGCTGTAACTGCTGCAGGAGTAGAGATATTCAGCTTTAATCCAACAGATTTCAATAGATGGGAGAATTTGGTAGAGAATCACTACTACAGAAAAGCATCTATTCCATTAAGGCTGGGAAATTCAAAGAGAATCATTGATTGATTTGTTATAGCAATGTTTCGATGCAGAAGTAAATGCTGCGTTCAAAAACGTTACCCAGACTGCTGCAACGTTAGCAGGTGCAGAGATATTCAGCTTTAATCCAAAGATTGCAATAGATGCGAGAATTTGGTAGAGAATCACTACTACAGAAAAGCATCTATCCATTAAGGCTGAGAAATTTATAGAGAGTCATTAATTGATTTGTTATAGCAATGTTTCAATGCACAATTGAATGCTGAGTTCAAAAAAGTCACTTAGACTGCTGTAACTGCTGCAGGAGTAGAGATATTCGGCTTTAATCCAACAGATTTCAATAGATGCGAGAATTTGGTAGAGAATCACTACTACAGAAAAGCATCTATTCCATTAAGGCTGAGAAATTTATAGAGAATCATTAATTGATTTGTTATAGCAATGTTTCAATGCACAATTGAATGTTGAATTCAAAAAAGTCCATTACACTGCTGTAACTGCTGCAGGAGTAGAGATATTCGGCTTTAATCCAACAGATTTCAATAGATGCGAGAATTTGGTAGAGAATCACTACTACAGAAAAGCATCTATTCCATTAAGGCTGAGAAATTTATAGAGAATCATTAATTGTCTTGTTATAGCAATGCTTCGATGCACAAGGGTATGCTGAGTTCAAACATGTCACTTAGACAGCTGAAACTGCTGTAGGAGTAGAGATATTCAGCTTTAATCCAACAGATTTCAATAGATGCGAGAATTTGGTAGAGAATCACTACTACAGAAAAGCATCTATTCCATTAGGGCTGAGAAACTTATAGAGAATCATTAATTGATTTGTTATAGCAATGTTTCAATGCACAATTGAATGCTGAGTTCAAAAAAGTCCATTACACTGCTGTAACTGCTGCAGGAGTAGAGATATTCGGCTTTAATCCAACAGATTTCAATAGATGCGAGAATTTGGTAGAGAATCACTACTACAGAAAAGCATCTATTCCATTAAGGCTGAGAAATTTATAGAGAATCATTAATTGATTTGTTATAGCAATGTTTCGATGCACAATTGAATGCTGAGTTCAAAAAAGTCACTTAGACTGCTGTAACTGCTGCAGGAGTAGAGATATTCGGCTTTAATCCAACAGATTTCAATAGATGCGAGAATTTGGTAGAGAATCACTACTACAGAAAAGCATCTATTCCATTAAGGCTGAGAAATTTATAGAGAATCATTAACTGATTTGTTATAGCAATGTTGCAATGCACAATTGAATGCTGAGTTCAAAAAAGTCCATTACACTGCTGTAACTGCTGCAGGAGTAGAGATATTCGGCTTTAATCCAACAGATTTCAATAGATGCGAGAATTTGGTAGAGAATCACTACTACAGAAAAGCATCTATTCCATTAAGGCTGAGAAATTTATAGAGAATCATTAATTGATTTGTTATAGCAATGTGGCAATGCACAATTGAATGCTGAGTTCAAAAAAGTCACTTAGACTGCTGTAACTGCTGCAGGAGTAGAGATATTCGGCTTTAATCCAACAGATTTCAATAGATGCGAGAATTTGGTAGAGAATCACTACTACAGAAAAGCATCTATTCCATTAAGGCTGAGAAATTTATAGAGAATCATTAATCTGATTTGTTATAGCAATGTTTCGATGCACAATTGAATGCTGAGTTCAAAAAGTCACTTAGACTGCTGTAACTGCTGCAGGAGTAGAGATATTCGGCTTTAATCCAACAGATTTCAATAGATGCGAGAATTTGGTAGAGAATCACTACTACAGAAAAGCATCTATTCCATTAAGGCTGAGAAATTTATAGAGAATCATTAACTGATTTGTTATAGCAATGTTGCAATGCACAATTGAATGCTGAGTTCAAAAAAGTCCATTACACTGCTGTAACTGCTGCAGGAGTAGAGATATTCGGCTTTAATCCAACAGATTTCAATAGATGCGAGAATTTGGTAGAGAATCACTACTACAGAAAAGCATCTATTCCATTAAGGCTGAGAAATTTATAGAGAATCATTAATTGATTTGTTATAGCAATGTTTCAATGCACAATTGAATGCTGAGTTCAAAAAAGTCACTTAGACTGCTGTAACTGCTGCAGGAGTAGAGATATTCGGCTTTAATCCAACAGATTTCAATAGATGCGAGAATTTGGTAGAGAATCACTACTACAGAAAAGCATCTATTCCATTAAGGCTGAGAAATTTATAGAGAATCATTAATTGATTTGTTATAGCAATGTTTCAATGCACAATTGAATGCTGAGTTCAAAAAAGGTCACTTAGACTGCTGTAACTGCTGCAGGAGTAGAGATATTCGGCTTTAATCCAACAGATTTCAATAGATGCGAGAATTTGGTAGAGAATCACTACTACAGAAAAGCATCTATTCCATTAAGGCTGAGAAATTTATAGAGAATCATTAACTGATTTGTTATAGCAATGTTGCAATGCACAATTGAATGCTGAGTTCAAAAAAGTCCATTACACTGCTGTAACTGCTGCAGGAGTAGAGATATTCGGCTTTAATCCAACAGATTTCAATAGATGCGAGAATTTGGTAGAGAATCACTACTACAGAAAAGCATCTATTCCATTAAGGCTGAGAAATTTATAGAGAATCATTAATTGATTTGTTATAGCAATGTTTCAATGCACAATTGAATGCTGAGTTCAAAAAAGTCCATTACACTGCTGTAACTGCTGCAGGAGTAGAGATATTCGGCTTTAATCCAACAGATTTCAATAGATGCGAGAATTTGGTAGAGAATCACTACTACAGAAAAGCATCTATTCCATTAAGGCTGAGAAATTTATAGAGAATCATTAATTGATTTGTTATAGCAATGTTGCAATGCACAATTGAATGCTGAGTTCAAAAAAGGCACTTAGACTGCTGTAACTGCTGCAGGAGTAGAGATATTCGGCTTTAATCCAACAGATTTCAATAGATGCGAGAATTTGGTAGAGAATCACTACTACAGAAAAGCATCTATTCCATTAAGGCTGAGAAATTTATAGAGAATCATTAACTGATTTGTTATAGCAATGTTGCAATGCACAATTGAATGCTGAGTTCAAAAAAGTCCATTACACTGCTGTAACTGCTGCAGGAGTAGAGATATTCGGCTTTAATCCAACAGATTTCAATAGATGCGAGAATTTGGTAGAGAATCACTACTACAGAAAAGCATCTATTCCATTAAGGCTGAGAAATTTATAGAGAATCATTAATTGATTTGTTATAGCAATGTTTCAATGCACAATTGAATGCTGAGTTCAAAAAAGTCACTTAGACTGCTGTAACTGCTGCAGGAGTAGAGATATTCGGCTTTAATCCAACAGATTTCAATAGATGCGAGAATTTGGTAGAGAATCACTACTACAGAAAAGCATCTATTCCATTAAGGCTGAGAAATTTATAGAGAGTCATTAATTGATTTGTTATAGCAATGTTTCAATGCACAATTGAATGCTGAGTTCAAAAAAGTCACTTAGACTGCTTTAACTGCTGCAGGAGTAGAGATGTTCGGCTTTAATCCAACAGATTTCAATAGATGCGAGAATTTGGTAGAGAATCACTACTACAGAAAAGCATCTATTCCATTAAGGCTGAGAAATTTATAGAGAATCATTAATTGATTTGTTATAGCAATGTTTCAATGCACAATTGAATGCTGAGTTCAAAAAAGGCACTTAGACTGCTGTAACTGCTGCAGGAGTAGAGATATTTAGCTTTAATCCAACAGATTGCAATAGATGTGAGAATTTGGTAGAGAATCACTACTACAGAAAAGCATATATTCCATTAAGTCATAAAAATTTAAAGAGAAACTTTGATTGATTTGGTATAGCAATGTTTCGTGTCAGAATTGAATGCACTGAATGCTGAGTTCAAAAAAGTCACTTAGACTGCTGTAACTGCTGCAGGAGTAGAGATATTCGGCTTTAATCCAACAGATTTCAATAGATGCGAGAATTTGGTAGAGAATCACTACTACAGAAAAGCATCTATTCCATTAAGGCTGAGAAATTTATAGAGAATCATTAATTGATTTGTTATAGCAATGTTTCAATGCACAATTGAATGCTGAGTTCAAAAAAGTCACTTAGACTGCTGTAACTGCTGCAGGAGTAGAGATATTCGGCTTTAATCCAACAGATTTCAATAGATGCGAGAATTTGGTAGAGAATCACTACTACAGAAAAGCATCTATTCCATTAAGGCTGAGAAATTTATAGAGAATCATTAATTGATTTTTTATAGCAATGTTTCAATGCACAATTGAATGCTGAGTTCAAAAAAGTCACTTAGACTGCTGTAACTGCTGCAGGAGTAGAGATATTCGGCTTTAATCCAACAGATTTCAATAGATGCGAGAATTTGGTAGAGAATCACTACTACAGAAAAGCATCTATTCCATTAAGGCTGAGAAATTTATAGAGAATCATTAATTGATTTGTTATAGCAATGTTTCAATGCACAATTGAATGCTGAGTTCAAAAAAGGCACTTAGACTGCTGTAACTGCTGCAGGAGTAGAGATATTCGGCTTTAATCCAACAGATTTCAATAGATGCGAGAATTTGGTAGAGAATCACTACTACAGAAAAGCATCTATTCCATTAAGGCTGAGAAATTTATAGAGAATCATTAATTGATTTTTTATAGCAATGTTTCAATGCACAATTGAATGCTGAGTTCAAAAAAGTCCATTACACTGCTGTAACTGCTGCAGGAGTAGAGATATTCAGCTTTAATCCAACAGATTTCAATAGATGCGAGAATTTGGTAGAGAATCACTACTACAGAAAAGCATCTATTCCATTAAGGCTGAGAAATTTATAGAGAATCATTAATTGATTTGTTATAGCAATGTTTCGATGCACAATTGAATGCTGAGTTCAAAAAAGTCCTTAGACTGCTGTAACTGTTGCAGGAGTAGAGATATTCAGCTTTAATCCAACAGATTTCAATAGATGCGAGAATTTGGTAGAGAATCACTACTACAGAAAAGCATCTATTCCATTAAGGCTGAAAATTTAAAGAGAATCATTAATTGATTTGTTATAGCAATGTTTCGTGTCAGAATTGAATGCTAAGTTCAAAAAAGTCACTTAGACTGCTGTAACTGCTGCAGGAGTAGAGATATTCGGCTTTAATCCAACAGATTTCAATAGATGCGAGAATTTGGTAGAGAATCACTACTACAGAAAGCATCTATTCCATTAAGGCTGAGAAATTTATAGAGAGTCATTAATTGATTTGTTATAGCAATGTTTCAATGCACAATTGAATGCTGAGTTCAAAAAAGTCACTTAGACTGCTGTAACTGCTGCAGGAGTAGAGATATTCGGCTTTAATCCAACAGATTTCAATAGATGCGAGAATTTGGTAGAGAATCACTACTACAGAAAAGCATCTATTCCATTAAGGCTGAGAAATTTATAGAGAATCATTAATTGATTTGTTATAGCAATGTTTCAATGCACAATTGAATGCTGAGTTCAAAAAAGTCCATTACACTGCTGTAACTGCTGCAGGAGTAGAGATATTCGGCTTTAATCCAACAGATTTCAATAGATGCGAGAATTTGGTAGAGAATCACTACTACAGAAAAGCATCTATTCCATTAAGGCTGAGAAATTTATAGAGAATCATTAATTGATTTGTTATAGCAATGTTTCAATGCACAATTGAATGCTGAGTTCAAAAAAGTCCATTACACTGCTGTAACTGCTGCAGGAGTAGAGATATTCGGCTTTAATCCAACAGATTTCAATAGATGCGAGAATTTGGTAGAGAATCACTACTACAGAAAAGCATCTATTCCATTAAGGCTGAGAAATTTATAGAGAATCATTAATTGATTTGTTATAGCAATGTTTCAATGCACAATTGAATGCTGAGTTCAAAAAAGGCACTTAGACTGCTGTAACTGCTGCAGGAGTAGAGATATTCGGCTTTAATCCAACAGATTTCAATAGATGCGAGAATTTGGTAGAGAATCACTACTACAGAAAAGCATCTATTCCATTAAGGCTGAGAAATTTATAGAGAATCATTAATTGATTTGTTATAGCAATGTTTCAATGCACAATTGAATGCTGAGTTCAAAAAAGTCCATTACACTGCTGTAACTGCTGCAGGAGTAGAGATATTCGGCTTTAATCCAACAGATTTCAATAGATGCGAGAATTTGGTAGAGAATCACTACTACAGAAAAGCATCTATTCCATTAAGGCTGAGAAATTTATAGAGAATCATTAATTGATTTGTTATAGCAATGTTTCAATGCACAATTGAATGTTGAGTTCAAAAAAGTCCATTACACTGCTGTAACTGCTGCAGGAGTAGAGATATTCGGCTTTAATCCAACAGATTTCAATAGATGCGAGAATTTGGTAGAGAATCACTACTACAGAAAAGCATCTATCCATTAAGGCTGAGAAATTTATAGAGAGTCATTAATTGATTTGTTATAGCAATGTTTCAATGCACAATTGAATGCTGAGTTCAAAAAAGTCACTTAGACTGCTTTAACTGCTGCAGGAGTAGAGATATGTAGAGATATTCGGCTTTAATCCAACAGATTTCAATAGATGCGAGAATTTGGTAGAGAATCACTACTACAGAAAAGCATCTATTCCATTAAGGCTGAGAAATTTATAGAGAATCATTAATTGATTTGTTATAGCAATGTTTCAATGCACAATTGAATGCTGAGTTCAAAAAAGTCCATTACACTGCTGTAACTGCTGCAGGAGTAGAGATATTCAGCTTTAATCCAACAGATTTCAATAGATGCGAGAATTTGGTAGAGAATCACTACTACAGAAAAGCATCTATTCCATTAAGGCTGAGAAATTTATAGAGAATCATTAATTGATTTGTTATAGCAATGTTTCAATGCACAATTGAATGCTGAGTTCAAAAAAGTCCATTACACTGCTGTAACTGCTGCAGGAGTAGAGATATTCGGCTTTAATCCAACAGATTTCAATAGATGCGAGAATTTGGTAGAGAATCACTACTACAGAAAAGCATCTATTCCATTAAGGCTGAGAAATTTATAGAGAATCATTAATTGATTTGTTATAGCAATGTTTCAATGCACAATTGAATGCTGAGTTCAAAAAAGTCACTTAGACTGCTGTAACTGCTGCAGGAGTAGAGATATTCGGCTTTAATCCAACAGATTTCAATAGATGCGAGAATTTGGTAGAGAATCACTACTACAGAAAAGCATCTATTCCATTAAGGCTGAGAAATTTATAGAGAATCATTAATTGATTTGTTATAGCAATGTTTCAATGCACAATTGAATGCTGAGTTCAAAAAAGTCCATTACACTGCTGTAACTGCTGCAGGAGTAGAGATATTCGGCTTTAATCCAACAGATTTCAATAGATGCGAGAATTTGGTAGAGAATCACTACTACAGAAAAGCATCTATTCCATTAAGGCTGAGAAATTTATAGAGAATCATTAATTGATTTGTTATAGCAATGTTTCAATGCACAATTGAATGCTGAGTTCAAAAAAGTCCATTACACTGCTGTAACTGCTGCAGGAGTAGAGATATTCGGCTTTAATCCAACAGATTTCAATAGATGCGAGAATTTGGTAGAGAATCACTACTACAGAAAAGCATCTATTCCATTAAGGCTGAGAAATTTATAGAGAATCATTAATTGATTTGTTATAGCAATGTTTCGATGCACAATTGAATGCTGAGTTCAAAAAAGTCACTTAGACTGCTGTAACTGCTGCAGGAGTAGAGATATTCAGCTTTAATCAAACGGATTTCAATAGATGTGAGAATTTGGTAGAGAATCACTACTACAGAAAAGCATCTATTCCATTAAGGCTGAGAAATTTATAGAGAATCATTAACTGATTTGTTATAGCAATGTTTCAATGCACAATTGAATGCTGAGTTCAAAAAAGTCCATTACACTGCTGTAACTGCTGCAGGAGTAGAGATATTCGGCTTTAATCCAACAGATTTCAATAGATGCGAGAATTTGGTAGAGAATCACTACTACAGAAAAGCATCTATTCCATTAAGGCTGAGAAATTTATAGAGAATCATTAATTGATTTGTTATAGCAATGTTTCAATGCACAATTGAATGCTGAGTTCAAAAAAGTCACTTAGACTGCTGTAACTGCTGCAGGAGTAGAGATATTCGGCTTTAATCCAACAGATTTCAATAGATGCGAGAATTTGGTAGAGAATCACTACTACAGAAAAGCATCTATTCCATTAAGGCTGAGAAATTTATAGAGAATCATTAATTGATTTGTTATAGCAATGTTTCAATGCACAATTGAATGCTGAGTTCAAAAAAGTCACTTAGACTGCTGTAACTGCTGCAGGAGTAGAGATATTCGGCTTTAATCCAACAGATTTCAATAGATGCGAGAATTTGGTAGAGAATCACTACTACAGAAAAGCATCTATTCCATTAAGGCTGAGAAATTTATAGAGAATCATTAATTGATTTGTTATAGCAATGTTTCAATGCACAATTGAATGCTGAGTTCAAAAAAGTCCATTACACTGCTGTAACTGCTGCAGGAGTAGAGATATTCAGCTTTAATCCAACAGATTTCAATAGATGCGAGAATTTGGTAGAGAATCACTACTACAGAAAAGCATCTATTCCATTAAGGCTGAGAAATTTATAGAGAATCATTAATTGATTTGTTATAGCAATGTTTCAATGCACAATTGAATGCTGAGTTCAAAAAAGTCCATTACACTGCTGTAACTGCTGCAGGAGTAGAGATATTCGGCTTTAATCCAACAGATTTCAATAGATGCGAGAATTTGGTAGAGAATCACTACTACAGAAAAGCATCTATTCCATTAAGGCTGAGAAATTTATAGAGAATCATTAATTGATTTGTTATAGCAATGTTTCAATGCACAATTGAATGCTGAGTTCGAAAAAGTCCTTACACTGCTGTAACTGCTGCAGGAGTAGAGATATTCGGCTTTAATCCAACAGATTTCAATAGATGCGAGAATTTGGTAGAGAATCACTACTACAGAAAAGCATCTATTCCATTAAGGCTGAGAAATTTATAGAGAATCATTAATTGATTTGTTATAGCAATGTTTCGATGCACAATTGAATGCTGAGTTCAAAAAAGTCCATTACACAGCTGTAACTGCTGCAGGAGTAGAGATAATCGGCTTTAATCCAACAGATTTCAATAGATGCGAGAATTTGGTAGAGAATCACTACTACAGAAAAGCATCTATTCCATTAAGGCTGAGAAATTTATAGAGAATCATTAATTGATTTGTTATAGCAATGTTTCAATGCACAATTGAATGCTGAGTTCAAAAAAGTCAATTAGACTGCTGTAACTGCTGCAGGAATAGAGATATTCGGCTTTAATTCAACAGATTTCAATAGATGCGAGAATTTGGTAGAGAATCACTACTAGAGAAAAGCATCTATTCCAAGAAAGGCGGAGAAATTTATAGAGAATCATTACTTGATTTGTTATAGCATAGTTTCAATGCACAATTGAATGCTGAGTTCAAAAAAGTCACTTAGACTGCTGTAACTGCTGCAGGAGTAGAGATATTCGGCTTTAATCCAACAGATTTCAATAGATGCGAGAATTTGGTAGAGAATCACTACTACAGAAAAGCATCTATTCCATTAAGGCTGAGAAATTTATAGAGAATCATTAATTGATTTGTTATAGCAATGTTTCGATGCACAATTGAATGCTGAGTTCAAAAAGTCACTTAGACTGCTGTAACAGCTGCAGGAGTAGAGATATTCAGCTTTAATCCAACAGATTTCAATAGATGTGAGAATTTGGTAGAGAATCACTACTACAGAAAAGCATCTATTCCATTAAGGCTGAGAAATTTATAGAGAATCATTAATTGATTTGTTATAGCAATGTTTCAATGCACAATTGAATGCTGAGTTCAAAAAAGTCCATTACACTGCTGTAACTGCTGCAGGAGTAGAGATATTCGGCTTTAATCCAACAGATTTCAATAGATGCGAGAATTTGGTAGAGAATCACTACTACAGAAAAGCATCTATTCCATTAAGGCTGAGAAATTTATAGAGAATCATTAATTGATTTGTTATAGCAATGTTCAATGCACAATTGAATGCTGAGTTCAAAAAAGTCCATTACACTGCTGTAACTGCTGCAGGAGTAGAGATATTCGGCTTTAATCCAACAGATTTCAATAGATGCGAGAATTTGGTAGAGAATCACTACTACAGAAAAGCATCTATTCCATTAAGGCTGAGAAATTTATAGAGAATCATTAATTGATTTGTTATAGCAATGTTTCAATGCACAATTGAATGCTGAGTTCAAAAAAGTCCATTACACTGCTGTAACTGCTGCAGGAGTAGAGATATTCGGCTTTAATCCAACAGATTTCAATAGATGCGAGAATTTGGTAGAGAATCACTACTACAGAAAAGCATCTATTCCATTAAGGCTGAGAAATTTATAGAGAATCATTAATTGATTTGTTATAGCAATGTTTCGATGCACAATTGAATGCTGAGTTCAAAAACGTCCATTACATAGCTGTAACTGCTGCAGGAGTAGAGATAATCGGCTTTAATCCAACAGATTTCAATAGATGCGAGAATTTGGTAGAGAATCACTACTACAGAAAAGCATCTATTCCATTAAGGCTGAGAAATTTATAGAGAATCATTAATTGATTTGTTATAGCAATGTTTCAATGCACAATTGAATGCTGAGTTCAAAAAAGTCCATTAGACTGCTGTAACTGCTGCAGGAGTAGAGATAATCGGCTTTAATCCAACAGATTTCAATAGATGCGAGAATTTGGTAGAGAATCACTACTGCAGAAAAGCATCTATTCCATTAAGGCTGAGAAATTTATAGAGAATCAATAATGGATTTGTTATAGCAATGTTTCGATGCAAAATTGAATGCTGAGTTCAAAAAGTCACTTAGACTGCTGTAACAGCTGCAGGAGTAGAGATACTCAGCTTTAATCCAACAGATTTCAATAGATGTGAGAATTTGGTAGAGAATCACTACTACAGAAAAGCATCTATTCCATTAAGGCTGAGAAATTTATAGAGAATCATTAATTGATTTGTTATAGCAATGTTTCAATGCACAATTGAATGCTGAGTTCAAAAAAGTCCATTACACTGCTGTAACTGCTGCAGGAGTAGAGATATTCGGCTTTAATCCAACAGATTTCAATAGATGCGAGAATTTGGTAGAGAATCACTACTACAGAAAAGCATCTATTCCATTAAGGCTGAGAAATTTATAGAGAATCATTAATTGATTTGTTATAGCAATGTTTCGATGCACAATTGAATGCTGAGTTCAAAAACGTCCATTACATAGCTGTAACTGCTGCAGGAGTAGAGATAATCGGCTTTAATCCAACAGATTTCAATAGATGCGAGAATTTGGTAGAGAATCACTACTGCAGAAAAGCATCTATTCCATTAAGGCTGAGAAATTTATAGAGAATCATTAATTGATTTGTTATAGCAATGTTTCAATGCACAATTGAATGCTGAGTTCAAAAAGTCACTTAGACTGCTGTAACAGCTGCAGGAGTAGAGATACTCAGCTTTAATCCAACAGATTTCAATAGATGTGAGAATTTGGTAGAGAATCACTACTACAGAAAAGCATCTATTCCATTAAGGCTGAGAAATTTATAGAGAATCATTAATTGATTTGTTATAGCAATGTTTCAATGCACAATTGAATGCTGAGTTCAAAAAAGTCCATTACACTGCTGTAACTGCTGCAGGAGTAGAGATAATCGGCTTTAATCCAACAGATTTCAATAGATGCGAGAATTTGGTAGAGAATCACTACTACAGAAAAGCATCTATTCCATTAAGGCTGAGAAATTTATAGAGAATCATTAATTGATTTGTTATAGCAATGTTTCGATGCACAATTGAATGCTGAGTTCAAAAACGTCCATTACACTGCTGTAACTGCTGCAGGAGTAGAGATATTCGGCTTTAATCCAACAGATTTCAATAGATGCGAGAATTTGGTAGAGAATCACTACTACAGAAAAGCATCTATTCCATTAAGGCTGAGAAATTTATAGAGAATCATTAATTGATTTGTTATAGCAATGTTTCGATGCAAAATTGAATGCTGAGTTCAAAAAAGTCACTTAGACTGCTGTAACTGTTGCAGGAGCAGATATATTCAGCTTTAATCCCACAGATTGCAATAGATGCGAGAATGTGGTAGAGAATCACTACTACAGAAAAGCATCTATTCCATTAAGGCTGAGAAATTTATAGAGAATCATTAATTGATTTGTTATAGCAATGTTTCGATGCACAATTGAATGCTGAGTTCAAAAACGTCCATTACATAGCTGTAACTGCTGCAGGAGTAGAGATACTCGGCTTTAATCCAACAGATTTCAATAGATGCGAGAATTTGGTAGAGAATCACTACTACAGAAAAGCATCTATTCCATTAAGGCTGAGAAATTTATAGAGAATCATTAATTGATTTGTTATAGCAATGTTTCAATGCACAATTGAATGCTGAGTTCAAAAAAGTCCATTAAACTGCTGTAACTGCTGCAGGAGTAGAGATATTCGGCTTTAATCCAACAGATTTCAATAGATGCGAGAATTTGGTAGAGAATCACTACTACAGAAAAGCATCTATTCCATTAAGGCTGAGAAATTTATAGAGAATCATTAATTGATTTGTTATAGCAATGTTTCGATGCAAAATTGAATGCTGAGTTCAAAAAAGTCCATTAGACTGCTGTAACTGCTGCAGGAGCAGAGATATTCGGCTTTAATCCAACAGATTTCAATAGATGCGAGAATTTGGTAGAGAATCACTACTACAGAAAAGCATCTATTCCATTAAGGCTGAGAAATTTATAGAGAATCATTAATTGATTTGTTATAGCAATGTTTCAATGCACAATTGAATGCTGAGTTCAAAAAAGTCCATTAGACTGCTGTAACTGCTGCAAGAGTAGAGATATTCGGCTTTAATCCAACAGATTTCAATAGATGCGAGAATTTGGTAGAGAATCACTACTACAGAAAAGCATCTATTCCATTAAGGCTGAGAAATTTATAGAGAATCATTAATTGATTTGTTATAGCAATGTTTCGATGCAAAATTGAATGCTGAGTTCAAAAAAGTCCATTAGACTGCTGTAACAGCTGCAGGAGTAGAGATACTCAGCTTTAATCCAACAGATTTCAATAGATATGAGAATGTGGTAGAGAATCACTACTGCAGAAAAGCATCTATTCCATTAAGGCTGAGAAATTTATAGAGAATCATTAATTGATTTGTTATAGCAATGTTTCGATGCAAAATTGAATGCTGAGTTCAAAAAAGTCACTTAGACTGCTGTAACAGCTGCAGGAGTAGAGATACTCAGCTTTAATCCAACAGATTTCAATAGATGTGAGAATTTGGTAGAGAATCACTACTACAGAAAAGCATCTATTCCATTAAGGCTGAGAAATTTATAGAGAATCATTAATTGATTTGTTATAGCAATGTTTCAATGCACAATTAAATGCTGAGTTCAAAAAAGTCCATTAGACTGCTGTAACTGCTGCAGGAGTAGAGATATTCGGCTTTAATCCAACAGATTTCAATAGATGCGAGAATTTGGTAGAGAATCACTACTACAGAAAAGCATCTATTCCATTAAGGCTGAGAAATTTATAGAGAATCATTAATTGATTTGTTAGAGCAATGTTTCGATGCAAAATTGAATGCTGAGTTCAAAAAAGTCACTTAGACTGCTGTAACTGTTGCAGGAGCAGATATATTCAGCTTTAATCCCACAGATTGCAATAGATGCGAGAATGTGGTAGAGAATCACTACTACAGAAAAGCATCTATTCCATTAAGGCTGAGAAATTTATAGAGAATCATTAATTGATTTGTTATAGCAATGTTTCGATGCACAATTGAATGCTGAGTTCAAAAAAGTCCATTAAATTGCTGTAACTGCTGCAGGAGTAGAGATACTCAGCTTTAATCCAACAGATTTCAATAGATGCGAGAATTTGGTAGAGAATCACTACTACAGAAAAGCATCTATTCCATTAAGGTTAAGAAATTTATAGAGAATAATTAATTGATTTGTTATAGCAATGTTTCAATGCACAATTGAATGCTGAGTTCAAAAAAGTCCATTAGACTGCTGTAACTGCTGCAGGAGTAGAGATAATCGGCTTTAATCCAACAGATTTCAATAGATGCGAGAATTTGGTAGAGAATCACTACTGCAGAAAAGCATCTATTCCATTAAGGCTGAGAAATTTATAGAGAATCAATAATGGATTTGTTATAGCGATGTTTCAATGCACAATTAAATGCTGAGTTCAAAAAAGTCCATTAGACTGCTGTAACTGCTGCAGGAGTAGAGATATTCGGCTTTAATCCAACAGATTTCAATAGATGCGAGAATTTGGTAGAGAATCACTACTACAGAAAAGCATCTATTCCATTAAGGCTGAGAAATTTATAGAGAATCATTAATTGATTTGTTATAGCAATGTTTCGATGCACAATTGAATGCTGAGTTCAAAAAAGTCCATTACACTGCTGTAACTGCTGCAGGAGTAGAGATAATTGGCTTTAATCCCACAGATTGCAATAGATGCAAGGATTTGGTTGAGAATCACTACTACAGAAAAGCATCTATTCCATTAAGGCTGAGAAATTTATAGAGAATCATTAATTGATTTGTTATAGCAATGTTTCAATGCACAATTGAATGCTGAGTTCAAAAAAGTCCATTAGACTGCTGTAACTGCTGCAGGAGTAGAGATATTCGGCTTTAATCCAACAGATTTCAATAGATGCGAGAATTTGGTAGAGAATCACTACTACAGAAAAGCATCTATTCCATTAAGGCTGAGAAATTTATAGAGAATCATTAATTGATTTGTTATAGCAATGTTTCAATGCACAATTGAATGCTGAGTTCAAAAAAGTCCATTACACTGCTGTAACTGCTGCAGGAGTAGAGATATTTGGCTTTAATCCAACAGATTTCAATAGATGCGAGAATTTGGTAGAGAATCACTACTACAGAAAAGCATCTATTCCATTAAGGCTGAGAAATTTATAGAGAATCATTAATTGATTTGTTATAGCAATGTTTCAATGCACAATTGAATGCTGAGTTCAAAAAAGTCCATTACACTGCTGTAACTGCTGCAGGAGTAGAGATATTTGGCTTTAATCCAACAGATTTCAATAGATGCGAGAATTTGGTAGAGAATCACTACTACAGAAAAGCATCTATTCCATTAAGGCTGAGAAATTTATAGAGAATCATTAATTGATTTGTTATAGCAATGTTTCAATGCACAATTGAATGCTGAGTTCAAAAAAGTCCATTAAACTGCTGTAACTGCTGCAGGAGCAGAGATATTCTGCTTTAATCCAACAGATTTCAATAGATGCGAGAATTTGGTAGAGAATCACTACTACAGAAAAGCATCTATTCCATTAAGGCTGAGAAATTTATAGAGAATCATTAATTGATTTGTTATAGCAATGTTTCGATGCACAATTGAATGCTGAGGTCGAAAAAGTCCATTACACTGCTGTAACAGCTGCAGGAGTAGAGATACTCAGCTTTAATCCAACAGATTTCAATAGATGCGAGAATTTGGTAGAGAATCACTACTACAGAAAAGCATCTATTCCATTAAGGCTGAGAAATTTATAGAGAATCATTAATTGATTTGTTATAGCAATGTTTCAATGCACAATTGAATGCTGAGTTCAAAAACGTCCATTAGACTGCTGTAACTGCTGCAGGAGTAGAGATATTCGGCTTTAATCCAACAGATTTCAATAGATGCGAGAATTTGGTAGAGAATCACTACTACAGAAAAGCATCTACTCCATTAAGGCTGAGAAATTTATAGAGAATCATTAATTGATTTGTTATAGCAATGTTTCGATGCACAATGGAATGCTGAGTTCAAAAAAGTCCATTACACTGCTGTAACTGCTGCAGGAGTAGAGATAATCGGCTTTAATCCAACAGATTTCAATAGATGCGAGAATTTGGTAGAGAATCACTACTACAGAAAAGCATCTATTCCATTAAGGCTAAGAAATTTATAGAGAATCATTAACTGATTTGTTATAGCAATGTTTCGATGCACAATTGAATGCTGAGTTCAAAAAAGTCCATTACACTGCTGTAACTGCTGCAGGAGTAGAGATAATCGACTTTAATCTAACAGATTTCAATAGATGCAAGAATTTGGTAGAGAATCACTACTACAGAAAAGCATCTATTCCATTAAGGTTAAGAAATTTATAGAGAATCATTAATTGATTTGTTATAGCAATGTTTCAATGCACAATTGAATGCTGAGTTCAAAAAAGTCCATTACACTGCTGTAACTGCTGCAGGAGTAGAGATATTCGGCTTTAATCCAACAGATTTCAATAGATGCGAGAATTTGGTAGAGAATCACTACTACAGAAAAGCATCTATTCCATTAAGGCTGAGAAATTTATAGAGAATCATTAATTGATTTGTTATAGCAATGTTTCGATGCACAATTGAATGCTGAGTTCAAAAAAGTCCATTACACTGCTGTAACTGCTGCAGGAGTAGAGATAATCGGCTTTAATCCAACAGATTTCAATAGATGCGAGAATTTGGTAGAGAATCACTACTACAGAAAAGCATCTATTCCATTAAGGCTAAGAAATTTATAGAGAATCATTAATTGATTTGTTATAGCAATGTTTCAATGCACAATTGAATGCTGAGTTCAAAAAAGTCCATTAGACTGCTGTAACTGCTGCAGGAGTAGAGATATTCGGCTTTAATCCAACAGATTTCAATAGATGCGAGAATTTGGTAGAGAATCACTACTACAGAAAAGCATCTATTCCATTAAGGCTGAGAAATTTATAGAGAATCATTAATTGATTTGTTATAGCAATGTTTCAATGCACAATTGAATGCTGAGTTCAAAAAAGTCCATTAGACTGCTGTAACTGCTGCAGGAGTAGAGATATTCGGCTTTAATCCAACAGATTTCAATAGATGCGAGAATTTGGTAGAGAATCACTACTACAGAAAAGCATCTATTCCATTAAGGCTGAGAAATTTATAGAGAATCAATAATTGATTTGTTATAGCAATGTTGCAATGTAAAATTGAATGCTGAGTTCAAAAAAGTCCATTAGACTGCTGTAACAGCTGCAGGAGTAGAGATACTCAGCTTTAATCCAACAGATTTCAATAGATATGAGAATGTGGTAGAGAATCACTACTACAGAAAAGCATCTATTCCATTAAGGCTGAGAAATTTATAGAGAATCAATAATTGATTTGTTATGGCAATGTTTCAATGCACAATTGAATGCTGAGTTCAAAAAAGTCCATTAGACTGCTGTAACAGCTGCAGGAGTAGAGATACTCAGCTTTAATCCAACAGATTTCAATAGATATGAGAATGTGGTAGAGAATCACTACTGCAGAAAAGCATCTATTCCATTAAGGCTGAGAAATTTATAGAGAATCATTAATTGATTTGTTATAGCAATGTTTCGATGCAAAATTGAATGCTGAGTTCAAAAAGTCACTTAGACTGCTGTAACAGCTGCAGGAGTAGAGATACTCAGCTTTAATCCAACAGATTTCAATAGATGTGAGAATTTGGTAGAGAATCACTACTACAGAAAAGCATCTATTCCATTAAGGCTGAGAAATTTATAGAGAATCATTAATTGATTTGTTATAGCAATGTTTCAATGCACAATTAAATGCTGAGTTCAAAAAAGTCCATTAGACTGCTGTAACTGCTGCAGGAGTAGAGATATTCGGCTTTAATCCAACAGATTTCAATAGATGCGAGAATTTGGTAGAGAATCACTACTACAGAAAAGCATCTATTCCATTAAGGCTGAGAAATTTATAGAGAATCATTAATTGATTTGTTAGAGCAATGTTTCGATGCAAAATTGAATGCTGAGTTCAAAAAAGTCACATTAGATTGCTGTAACTGCTGCAGGAGTAGAGATATTCAGCTTTAATCCCAACAGATTTCAATAGATGCGAGAATTTGGTAGAGAATCACTACTACAGAAAAGCATCTATTCCATTAAGGCTGAGAAATTTATAGAGAATCATTAATTGATTTGTTATAGCAATGTTTCAATGCACAATTGAATGCTGAGTTCAAAAAAGTCCATTAGACTGCTGTAACTGCTGCAGGAGTAGAGATATTCGGCTTTAATCCAACAGATTTCAATAGATGCGAGAATTTGGTAGAGAATCACTACTACAGAAAAGCATCTATTCCATTAAGGCTGACAAATTTATAGAGAATCAATAATTGATTTGTTATAGCAATGTTTCAATGCACAATTGAATGCTGAGTTCAAAAAAGTCCATTAGACGGCTGTAACTGCTGCAGGAGTAGAGATATTCGGCTTTAATCCAACAGATTTCAATAGATGCGAGAATTTGGTAGAGAATCACTACTACAGAAAAGCATCTATTCCATTAAGGCTGAGAAATTTATAGAGAATCATTAATTGATTTGTTATAGCAATGTTTCGATGCACAATTGAATGCTGAGTTCAAAAAAGTCACATTAGACTGCTGTAACTGCTGCAGGAGTAGA
This sequence comes from Aurelia coerulea, assembly GCA_039566865.1. NCBI lineage: Eukaryota > Metazoa > Cnidaria > Scyphozoa > Semaeostomeae > Ulmaridae > Aurelia > Aurelia coerulea. Next base: position 16,402,425 of record CM076962.1, read on the forward strand.
GATATTCAGGCTTTAATCCAACAGATTTCAATAGATGCGAGAATTTGGTAGAGAATCACTACTACAGAAAAGCATCTATTCCATTAAGGTTGAGAAATTTATAGAGAATCATTAATTGATTTGTTATAGCAATGTTTCGATGCACAATTGAATGCTGAGTTCAAAAAAGTCACTTAGACTGCTGTAACTGCTGCAGGAGTAGAGATATTCAGCTTTAATCTAACAGATTTCAATAGATGCGAGAATTTGGTAGAGAATCACTACTACAGAAAAGCATCTATTCCATTAAGGCTGAGAAATTTATAGAGAATCATTAATTGATTTGTTATAGCAATGTTTCAATGCACAATTGAATGCTGAGTTCAAAAAAGTCCATTAGACTGCTGTAACTGCTGCAGGAGTAGAGATATTCGGCTTTAATCCAACAGATTTCAATAGATGCGAGAATTTGGTAGAGAATCACTACTACAGAAAAGCATCTATTCCATTAAGGCTGAGAAATTTATAGAGAATCATTAATTGATTTGTTATAGCAATGTTTCGATGCAAAATTGAATGCTGAGTTCAAAAAAGTCACTTAGACTGCTGTAACAGCTGCAGGAGTAGAGATATTCAGCTTTAATCCAACAGATTTCAATAGATGTGAGAATTTGGTAGAGAATCACTACTACAGAAAAGCATCTTTTCCATTAAGGCTGAGAAATTTATAGAGAATCATTAATTGATTTGTTATAGCAATGTTTCAATGCACAATTGAATGCTGAGTTCAAAAAAGTCCATTAGACTGCTGTAACTGCTGCAGGAGTAGAGATATTCGGCTTTAATCCAACAGATTTCAATAGATGCGAGAATTTGGTAGAGAATCACTACTACAGAAAAGCATCTATTCCATTAAGGCTGAGAAATTTATAGAGAATCATTAATTGATTTGTTATAGCAATGTTTCGATGCAAAATTGAATGCTGAGTTCAAAAAAGTCACTTAGACTGCTGTAACTGTTGCAGGAGCAGATATATTCAGCTTTAATCCCACAGATTGCAATAGATGCGAGAATGTGGTAGAGAATCACTACTACAGAAAAGCATCTATTCCATTAAGGCTGAGAAATTTATAGAGAATCATTAATTGATTTGTTATAGCAATGTTTCGATGCACAATTGAATGCTGAGTTCAAAAACGTCCATTACATAGCTGTAACTGCTGCAGGAGTAGAGATACTCAGCTTTAATCCAACAGATTTCAATAGATGCGAGAATTTGGAAGAGAATCACTACTACAGAAAAGCATCTATTCCATTAAGGTTAAGAAATTTATAGAGAATCATTAATTGATTTGTTATAGCAATGTTTCAATGCACAATTGAATGCTGAGTTCAAAAAAGTCCATTAGACTGCTGTAACTGCTGCAGGAGTAGAGATATTCGGCTTTAATCCAACAGATTTCAATAGATGCGAGAATTTGGTAGAGAATCACTACTACAGAAAAGCATCTATTCCATTAAGGCTGAGAAATTTATAGAGAATCATTAATTGATTTGTTATAGCAATGTTTCGATGCACAATGGAATGCTGAGTTCAAAAAAGTCCATTAGACTGCTGTAACTGCTGCAGGAGTAGAGATATTCGGCTTTAATCCAACAGATTTCAATAGATGCGAGAATTTGGTAGAGAATCACTACTACAGAAAAGCATCTATTCCATTAAGGCTGAGAAATTTATAGAGAATCATTAATTGATTTGTTATAGCAATGTTTCAATGCACAATTGAATGCTGAGTTCAAAAAAGTCCATTAGACTGCTGTAACTGCTGCAGGAGTAGAGATATTCGGCTTTAATCCAACAGATTTCAATAGATGCGAGAATTTGGTAGAGAATCACTACTACAGAAAAGCATCTATTCCATTAAGGCTGAGAAATTTATAGAGAATCATTAATTGATTTGTTATGGCAATATTTCGATGCACAATTGAATGCTGAGTTCAAAAAAGTCACTTAGACTGCTATAACTGCTGCAGGAGTAGAGATATTCAGCTTTAATCCAACAGATTTCAATAGATATGAGAATGTGGTAGAGAATCACTACTACAGAAAAGCATCTATTCCATTAAGGCTGAGAAATTTATAGAGAATCATTAATTGATTTGTTATAGCAATGTTTCGATGCACAATTGAATGCTGAGGTCAAAAAAGTCACTTAGACTGCTGTAACAGCTGCAGGAGTAGAGATATTCAGCTTTAATCCAACAGATTTCAATAGATGTGAGAATTTGGTAGAGAATCACTACTACAGAAAAGCATCTATTCCATTAAGGCTGAGAAATTTATAGAGAATCATTAATTGATTTGTTATAGCAATGTTTCGATGCACAATTGAATGCTGAGTTCAAAAAAGTCACTTAGACTGCTGTAAGTGTTGCAGGAGCAGATATATTAAGCTTTAATCCCACAGATTGCAATAGATGCGAGAATGTGGTAGAGAATCACTACTACAGAAAAGCATCTATTCCATTAAGGTTGAGAAATTTATAGAGAATCATTAATTGACTTGTTATAGCAATGTTTCGATGCACAATTGAATGCTGAGTTCAAAAAAGTCCATTAGATTGCTGTAACTGCTGCAGGAGTAGAGATACTCAGCTTTAATCCAACAGATTTCAATAGATGCGAGAATTTGGTAGAGAATCACTACTACAGAAAAGCATCTATTCCATTAAGGCTTAAGAAATTTATAGAGAATCATTAATTGATTTGTTATAGCAATGTTTCAATGCACAATTGAATGCTGAGTTCAAAAAAGTCCATTAGACTGCTGTAACTGCTGCAGGAGTAGAGATATTCGGCTTTAATACAACAGATTTCATGAGATACGAGAATTTGGTAGAGAATCACTACTACAGAAAAGCATCTATTCCATTAAGGCTGAGAAATTTATAGAGAATCATTAATTGATTTGTTATAGCAATGTTTCAATGCACAATTGAATGCTGAGTTCAAAAAAGTCCATTAGACTGCTGTAACTGCTGCAGGACTAGAGATATTAGGCTTTAATCCAACAGATTTCAATAGATGCGAGAATTTGGTAGAGAATCACTACTACAGAAAAGCATCTATTCCATTAAGGCTGAGAAATTTATAGAGAATCATTAATTGATTTGTTATAGCAATGTTTCGATGCACAATGGAATGCTGAGTTCAAAAAAGTCACTTAGACTGCTGTAACTGCTGCAGGAGTAGAGATATTCAGCTTTAATCCAACAGATTTCAATAGATGCGAGAATTTGGTAGAGAATCACTACTACAGAAAAGCATCTATTCCATTAAGGCTGAGAAATTTATAGAGAATCATTAATTGATTTGTTATAGCAATGTTTCAATGCACAATTGAATGCTGAGTTCAAAAAAGTCCATTAGACTGCTGTAACTGCTGCTGGAGCAGAGATATTCGGCTTTAATCCAACAGATTTCAATAGATGCGAGAATTTGGTAGAGAATCACTACTACAGAAAAGCATCTATTCCATTAAGGCTGAGAAATTTATAGAGAATCATTAATTGATTTGTTATAGCAATGTTTCGATGCACAATGGAATGCTGAGTTCAAAAAAGTCCATTAGACTGCTGTAACTGCTGCAGGAGTAGAGATATTCGCTTTAATCCAACAGATTTCAATAGATGCGAGAATTTGGTAGAGAATCACTACTACAGAAAAGCATCTATTCCATTAAGGCTGAGAAATTTATAGAGAATCATTAATTGATTTGTTATAGCAATGTTTCGATGCACAATTGAATGCTGAGTTCAAAAAAGTCACTTAGACTGCTGTAAGTGTTGCAGGAGTAGAGATATTCAGCTTTAATCCAACAGATTTCAATAGATGCGAGAATTTGGTAGAGAATCACTACTACAGAAAAGCATCTATTCCATTAAGGCTGAGAAATTTATAGAGAATCATTAATTGATTTGTTATAGCAATGTTTCGATGCACAATTGAATGCTGAGTTCAAAAAAGTCACTTAGACTGCTGTAACTGCTGCAGGAGTAGAGATATTCAGCTTTAATCCAACAGATTTCAATAGATGCGAGAATTTGGAAGAGAATCACTACTACAGAAAAGCATCTATTCCATTAAGGCTGAGAAATTTATAGAGAATCAGTAGTTGATTTGTTATAGCAATGTTTCGATGCACAATGGAATGCTGAGTTCAAAAAAGTCACTTAGACTGCTGTAACTGCTGCAGGAGTAGATATATTCAGCTTTAATCCAACAGATTTCAATAGATGCGAGAATTTGGTAGAGAATCACTACTACAGAAAAGCATCTATTCCATTAAGGCTGAGAAATTTATAGAGAATCATTAATTGATTTGTTATAGCAATGTTTCAATGCACAATTGAATGCTGAGTTCAAAAAAGTCCATTAGACTGCTGTAACAGCTGCAGGAGTAGAGATATTCAGCTTTAATCCAACAGATTTCAATAGATGTGAGAATTTGGTAGAGAATCACTACTACAGAAAAGCATCTATTCCATTAAGGCTGAGAAATTTATAGAGAATCATTAATTGATTTGTTATAGCAATGTTTCGATGCACAATTGAATGCTGAGGTCAAAAAAGTCACTTAGACTGCTGTAACAGCTGCAGGAGTAGAGATATTCAGCTTTAATCCAACAGATTTCAATAGATGTGAGAATTTGGTAGAGAATCACTACTACAGAAAAGCATCTATTCCATTAAGGCTGAGAAATTTATAGAGAATCATTAATTGATTTGTTATAGCAATGTTTCAATGCACAATTGAATGCTGAGTTCAAAAAAGTCCATTAGACTGCTGTAACTGCTGCAGGAGTAGAGATATTCGGCTTTAATCCAACAGATTTCAATAGATGCGAGAATTTGGTAGAGAATCACTACTACAGAAAAGCATCTATTCCATTAAGGCTGAGAAATTTATAGAGAATCATTAATTGATTTGTTATAGCAATGTTTCGATGCACAATTTAATGCTGAGTTCAAAAAAGTCACTTAGACTGCTGTAACTGTTGCAGGAGCAGATATATTCAGCTTTAATCCCACAGATTGCAATAGATGCGAGAATGTGGTAGAGAATCACTACTACAGAAAAGCATCTATTCCATTAAGGCTGAGAAATTTATAGAGAATCATTAATTGATTTGTTATAGCAATGTTTCGATGCACAATTGAATGCTGAGTTCAAAAAAGTCACTTAGACTGCTGTAACTGCTGCAGGAGTAGAGATATTCAGCTTTAATCCAACAGATTTCAATAGATGCGAGAATTTGGTAGAGAATCACTACTACAGAAAAGCATCTATTCCATTAAGGCTGAGAAATTTATAGAGAATCATTAATTGATTTGTTATAGCAATGTTTCAATGCACAATTGAATGCTGAGTTCAAAAAAGTCCATTAGACTGCTGTAACTGCTGCAGGAGTAGAGATATTCGGCTTTAATCCAACAGATTTCAATAGATGCGAGAATTTGGTAGAGAATCACTACTACAGAAAAGCATCTATTCCATTAAGGCTGAGAAATTTATAGAGAATCATTAATTGATTTGTTATAGCAATGTTTCAATGCACAATTGAATGCTGAGTTCAAAAAAGTCACTTAGACTGCTGTAACTGTTGCAGGAGCAGATCTATTCAGCTTTAATCCCACAGATTGCAATAGATGCGAGAATGTGGTAGAGAATCACTACTACAGAAAAGCATCTATTCCATTAAGGCTGAGAAATTTATAGAGAATCAGTAGTTGATTTGTTATAGCAATGTTTCGATGCACAATGGAATGCTGAGTTCAAAAAAGTCACTTAGACTGCTGTAACTGCTGCAGGAGTAGAGATATTCAGCTTTAATCCAACAGATTTCAATAGATGCGAGAATTTGGTAGAGAATCACTACTACAGAAAAGCATCTATTCCATTAAGGCTGAGAAATTTATAGAGAATCATTAATTGATTTGTTATAGCAATCCTTCAATGCACAATTGAATGCTGAGTTCAAAAAATTCCATTAGACTGTTGTAACTGCTGCAGGAGTAGAGATATTCGGCTTTAATCTAACAGATTTCAATAGATGCGAGAATTTGGTAGAGAATCACTACTACAGAAAAGCATCTATTCCATTAAGGCTGAGAAATTTATAGAGAATCAGTAGTTGATTTGTTATAGCAATGTTTCGATGCACAATGGAATGCTGAGTTCAAAAAAGTCACTTAGACTGCTGTAACTGCTGCAGGAGTAGATATATTCAGCTTTAATCCAACAGATTTCAATAGATGCGAGAATTTGGTAGAGAATCACTACTACAGAAAAGCATCTATTCCATTAAGGCTGAGAAATTTATAGAGAATCATTAATTGATTTGTTATAGCAATCCTTCAATGCACAATTGAATGCTGAGTTCAAAAAATTCCATTAGACTGTTGTAACTGCTGCAGGAGTAGAGATATTCGGCTTTAATCTAACAGATTTCAATAGATGCGAGAATTTGGTAGAGAATCACTACTACAGAAAAGCATCTATTCCATTAAGGCTGAGAAATTTATAGAGAATCAGTAGTTGATTTGTTATAGCAATGTTTCGATGCACAATTGAATGCTGAGTTCAAATAAGTCACTTAGACTGCTGTAACTGTTGCAGGAGCAGAGATATTCAGCTTTAATCCCACAGATTGCAATAGATGTGAGAATGTGGTAGAGAATCCTTACTACAGAAAAGCATCTATTCCATTAAGGCTGAGAAATTTATAGAGAGTCATTAATTGATTTGTTATAGCAATGTTTCGATGCACAATGGAATGCTGAGTTCAATAAAGTCACTTAGACTGCTGTAACTGTTGCAGGAGCAGAGATATTCAGCTTTAATCCCACAGATTGCAATAGATGTGAGAATGTGGTAGAGAATCCTTACTACAGAAAAGCATCTATTCCATTAAGGCTGAGAAATTTATAGAGAGTCATTAATTGATTTGTTATAGCAATCCTTCAATGCACAATTGAATGCTGAGTTCAAAAAATTCCATTAGACTGTTGTAACTGCTGCAGGAGTAGAGATATTCGGCTTTAATCTAACAGATTTCAATAGATGCGAGAATTTGGTAGAGAATCACTACTACAGAAAAGCATCTATTCCATTAAGGCTGAGAAATTTATAGAGAATCAGTAGTTGATTTGTTATAGCAATGTTTCGATGCACAATGGAATGCTGAGTTCAAATAAGTCACTTAGACTGCTGTAACTGTTGCAGGAGCAGAGATATTCAGCTTTAATCCCACAGATTGCAATAGATGCGAGAATGTGGTAGAGAATCACTACTACAGAAAAGCATCTATTCCATTAAGGCTGAGAAATTTATAGAGAATCATTAATTGATTTGTTATAGCAATCCTTCAATGCACAATTGAATGTTGAGTTCAAAAAAGTCACTTAGACTGCTGTAACTGCTGCAGGAGTAGAGATATTCGGCTTTAATCCCACAGATCGCAATAGATGCGAGAATGTGGTAGAGGATCACTACTACAGAAAAGCATCTATTCCATTAAGGCTGAGAAATTTATAGAGAATCATTAATTGATTTGTTATAGCAATCCTTCAATGCACAATTGAATGCTGAGTTCAAAAAAGTCACTTAGACTGCTGTAACTGCTGCAGGAGTAGAGATATTCAGCTTTAATCTAACAGATTTCAATAGATGCGAGAATTTGGTAGAGAATCACTACTACAGAAAAGCATCTATTCCATTAAGGCTGAGAAATTTATAGAGAATCATTAATTGATTTGTTATAGCAATGTTTTGATGCACAATTGAATGCTGAGTTCAAATAAGTCACTTAGACTGCTGTAACTGTTGCAGGAGCAGAGATATTCAGCTTTAATCCCACAGATTGCAATAGATGTGAGAATGTGGTAGAGAATCCTTACTACAGAAAAGCATCTATTCCATTAAGGCTGAGAAATTTATAGAGAATCAGTAGTTGATTTGTTATAGCAATGTTTCGATGCACAATGGAATGCTGAGTTCAAATAAGTCACTTAGACTGCTGTAACTGTTGCAGGAGCAGAGATATTCAGCTTTAATCCCACAGATTGCAATAGATGTGAGAATGTGGTAGAGAATCCTTACTACAGAAAAGCATCTATTCCATTAAGGCTGAGAAATTTATAGAGAGTCATTAATTGATTTGTTATAGCAATCCGTCAATGCACAATTGAATGCTGAGTTCAAAAAATTCCATTAGACTGTTGTAACTGTTGCAGGAGCAGAGATATTCAGCTTTAATCCCACAGATTGCAATAGATGCGAGAATGTGGTAGAGAATCCTTACTACAGAAAAGCATCTATTCCATTAAGGCTGAGAAATTTATAGAGAATCAGTAGTTGATTTGTTATAGCAATATTTCAATGCACAATTGAATGCTGAGTTCAAAAAAGTCACTTAGACTGCTGTAACTGTTGCAGGAGCAGAGATATTCAGCTTTAATCCCACAGATTGCAATAGATGTGAGAATGTGGTAGAGGATCACTACTACAGAAAAGCATCTATTCCATTAAGGCTGAGAAATTTATAGAGAATCATTAATTGATTTGTTATAGCAATCCTTCAATGCACAATTGAATGCTGAGTTCAAAAGATTCCATTAGACTGTTGTAACTGCTGCAGGAGTAGAGATATTCGGCTTTAATCCAACAGATTTCAATAGATGCGAGAATTTGGAAGAGAATCACTACTACAGAAAAGCATCTATTCCATTAAGGCTGAGAAATTTATAGAGAATCAGTAGTTGATTTGTTATAGCAATGTTTCGATGCACAATGGAATGCTGAGTTCAAATAAGTCACTTAGACTGCTGTAACTGTTGCAGGAGCAGAGATATTCAGCTTTAATCCCACAGATTGCAATAGATGCGAGAATTTGGTAGAGAATCACTACTACAAAAAAGCATCTATTCCATTAAGGCTGAGAAATTTATAGAGAATCATTAATTGATTTGTTATAGCAATCCTTCAATGCACAATTGAATGCTGAGTTCAAAAAATTCCATTAGACTGTTGTAACTGCTGCAGGAGTAGAGATATTCGGCTTTAATCCCACAGATTGCAATAGATGCGAGAATGTGGTAGAGAATCACTACTACAGAAAAGCATCTATTCATTAAGGCTGAGAAATTTATAGAGAATCATTAATTGATTTGTTATAGCAATCCTTCAATGCACAATTGAATGTTGAGTTCAAAAAAGTCACTTAGACTGCTGTAACTGCTGCAGGAGTAGAGATATTCAGCTTTAATCTAACAGATTTCAATAGATGCGAGAATTTGGTAGAGAATCACTACTACAGAAAAGCATCTATTCCATTAAGGCTGAGAAATTTATAGAGAATCATTAATTGATTTGTTATAGCAATGTTTCGATGCACAATTAATACTGAGTTCAAAAAAGTCACTTAGACTGCTGTAACTGTTGCAGGAGCAGAGATATTCAGATTTAATCCCACAGATTGCAATAGATGTGAGAATGTGGTAGAGAATCCTTACTACAGAAAAGCATCTATTCCATTAAGGCTGAGAAATTTATAGAGAATCAGTAGTTGATTTGTTATAGCAATGTTTCGATGCACAATTGAATGCTGAGTTCAAAAAAGTCACTTAGACTGCTGTAACTGTTGCAGGAGCAGAGATATTCAGCTTTAATCGAAAAGATTGCGATAGATATGAGAAGTTGGTAGAGAATCACTACTACAGAAAAACATCTATTCCATTAAGGCTGAGAAATTTATAGAGAATCATTAATTGATTTGTTATAGCAATGTTTCAATGCACAATTGAATGCTGAGTTCAAATAAGTCACTTAGACTGCTGTAACTGTTGCAGGAGCAGAGATATTCAGCTTTAATCCCACAGATTTCAATAGATGCGAGAATGTGGTAGAGAATCCTACTACAGAAAAGCATCTATTCCATTAAGGCTGAGAAATTTATAGAGAATCAGTAGTTGATTTGTTATAGCAATGTTTCGATGCACAATGGAATGCTGAGTTCAAAAAAGTCACTTAGACTGCTGTAACTGCTGCAGGAGTAGAGATATTCAGCTTTAATCCAACAGATTGCAATAGATGTGAGAATGTGGTAGAGAATCACTACTACAGAAAAGCATCTATTCCATTAAGGCTGAGAAATTTATAGAGAATCATTAATTGATTTGTTATAGCAATCCTTCAATGCACAATTGAATGCTGAGTTCAAACAATTCCATTAGACTGCTGTAACTGCTGCAGGAGTAGAGATATTCGGCTTTAATCCCACAGATTGCAATAGATGCGAGAATGTGGTAGAGAATCACTACTACAGAAAAGCATCTATTCCATTAAGGCTGAGAAATTTATAGAGAATCATTAATTGATTTGTTATAGCAATGTTTCAATGCACAATTGAATGCTGAGTTCAAAAAAGTCACTTAGACTGCTGTAACTGCTGCAGGAGTAGAGATATTCAGCTTTAATCCAACAGATTTCAATAGATGCGAGAATTTGGTAGAGAATCACTACTACAGAAAAGCATCTATTCCATTAAGGCTGAGAAATTTATAGAGAATCATTAATTGATTTGTTATAGCAATCCTTCAATGCACAATTGAATGCTGAGTTCAAAAAAGTCACTTAGACTGCTGTAACTGCTGCAGGAGTAGAGATATTCAGCTTTAATCTAACAGATTTCAATAGATGCGAGAATTTGGTAGAGAATCACTACTACAGAAAAGCATCTATTCCATTAAGGCTGAGAAATTTATAGAGAATCATTAATTGATTTGTTATAGCAATGTTTCGATGCACAATTGATTGTTGAGTTCAAATAAGTCACTTAGACTGCTGTAACTGTTGCAGGAGCAGAGATATTCAGCTTTAATCCCACAGATTGCAATAGATGTGAGAATGTGGTAGAGAATCCTTACTACAGAAAAGCATCTATTCCATTAAGGCTGAGAAATTTATAGAGAGTCATTAATTGATTTGTTATAGCAATGTTTCGATGCACAATGGAATGCTGAGTTCAATAAAGTCACTTAGACTGCTGTAACTGTTGCAGGAGCAGAGATATTCAGCTTTAATCCCACAGATTGCAATAGATGTGAGAATTTGGTAGAGAATCACTACTACAGAAAAGCATCTATTCCATTAAGGCTGAGAAATTTATAGAGAATCATTAATTGATTTGTTATAGCAATGTTTCAATGCACAATTGAATGCTGAGTTCAAATAAGTCACTTAGACTGCTGTAACTGTTGCAGGAGCAGAGATATTCAGCTTTAATCCCACAGATTGCAATAGATGCGAGAATGTGGTAGAGAATCACTACTACAGAAAAGCATCTATTCCATTAAGGCTGAGAAATTTATAGAGAATCAGTAGTTGATTTGTTATAGCAATGTTTCGATGCACAATTGAATGTTGAGTTCAAAAAAGTCACTTAGACTGCTGTAACTGCTGCAGGAGTAGAGATATTCAGCTTTAATCTAACAGATTTCAATAGATGCGAGAATTTGGTAGAGAATCACTACTACAGAAAAGCATCTATTCCATTAAGGCTGAGAAATTTATAGAGAATCATTAATTGATTTGTTATAGCAATGTTTCGATGCACAATTGAATGCTGAGTTCAAAAAAGTCACTTAGACTGCTGTAACTGTTGCAGGAGCAGAGATATTCAGCTTTAATCCCACAGATTGCAATAGATGCGAGAATGTGGTAGAGAATCACTACTACAGAAAAGCATCTATTCCATTAAGGCTGAGAAATTTATAGAGAATCAGTAGTTGATTTGTTATAGCAATGTTTCGATGCACAATGGAATGCTGAGTTCAAAAAAGTCACTTAGACTGCTGTAACTGTTGCAGGAGCAGAGATATTCAGCTTTAATCCCACAGATTGCAATAGATGTGAGAATGTGGTAGAGAATCACTACTACAGAAAAGCATCTATTCCATTAAGGCTGAGAAATTTATAGAGAATCATTAATTGATTTGTTATAGCAATGTTTCAATGCACAATTGAATGCTGAGTTCAAATAAGTCACTTAGACTGCTGTAACTGTTGCAGGAGCAGAGATATTCAGCTTTAATCCCACAGATTGCAATAGATGCGAGAATGTGGTAGAGAATCACTACTACAGAAAAGCATCTATTCCATTAAGGCTGAGAAATTTATAGAGAATCATTAATTGATTTGTTATAGCAATCCTTCAATGCACAATTGAATGTTGAGTTCAAAAAAGTCACTTAGACTGCTGTAACTGTTGCAGGAGCAGAGATATTCAGCTTTAATCCCACAGATTGCAATAGATGTGAGAATGTGGTAGAGAATCCTTACTACAGAAAAGCATCTATTCCATTAAGGCTGAGAAATTTATAGAGAATCATTAATTGATTTGTTATAGCAATGTTTCAATGCACAATTGAATGCTGAGTTCAAAAAAGTCACTTAGACTGCTGTAACTGTTGCAGGAGCAGAGATATTCAGCTTTAATCCCACAGATTGCAATAGATGTGAGAATGTGGTAGAGAATCCTTACTACAGAAAAGCATCTATTCCATTAAGGCTGAGAAATTTATAGAGAATCAGTAGTTGATTTGTTATAGCAATGTTTCGATGCACAATTGAATGCTGAGTTCAAAAACTCACTTAGACTGCTGTAACTGTTGCAGGAGCAGAGATATTCAGCTTTAATCCCACAGATTGCAATAGATGCGAGAATGTGGTAGAGAATCACTACTACAGAAAAGCATCTATTCCATTAAGGCTGAGAAATTTATAGAGAATCATTAATTGATTTGTTATAGCAATGCTTCGATGCACAATTGAATGCTGAGTTCAAAAAAGTCACTTAGACTGCTGTAACTGCTGCAGGAGTAGAGATATTCAGCTTTAATCCAACAGATTTCAATAGATGCGAGAATTTGGTAGAGAATCACTACTACAGAAAAGCATCTATTCCATTAAGGCTGAGAAATTTATAGAGAATCATTAATTGATTTGTTATAGCAATGTTTTGATGCACAATTGATTGTTGAGTTCAAATAAGTCACTTAGACTGCTGTAACTGTTGCAGGAGCAGAGATATTCAGCTTTAATCCCACAGATTGCAATAGATGCGAGAATGTGGTAGAGAATCCTACTACAGAAAAGCATCTATTCCATTAAGGCTGAGAAATTTATAGAGAATCAGTAGTTGATTTGTTATAGCAATGTTTCGATGCACAATTGAATGCTGAGTTCAAATAAGTCACTTAGACTGCTGTAACTGTTGCAGGAGCAGAGATATTCAGCTTTAATCCAACAGATTGCAATAGATGTGAGAATTGGTAGAGAATCACTACTACAGAAAAGCATCTATTCCATTAAGGCTGAGAAATTTATAGAGAATCATTAATTGATTTGTTATAGCAATCCTTCAATGCACAATTGAATGCTGAGTTCAAAAAATTCCATTAGACTGTTGTAACTGCTGCAGGAGTAGAGATATTCGGCTTTAATCTAACAGATTTCAATAGATGCGAGAATTTGGTAGAGAATCACTACTACAGAAAAGCATCTATTCCATTAAGGCTGAGAAATTTATAGAGAATCATTAATTGATTTGTTATAGCAATGTTTCGATGCACAATGGAATGCTGAGTTCAAAAAAGTCACTTAGACTGCTGTAACTGTTGCAGGAGCAGAGATAGTCAGCTTTAATCCCACAGATTGCAATAGATGTGAGAATGTGGTAGAGAATCCTTACTACAGAAAAGCATCTATTCCATTAAGGCTGAGAAATTTATAGAGAATCATTAATTGATTTGTTATAGCAATGTTTCGATGCACAATTGATCGTTGAGTTCAAATAAGTCTCTTAGACTGCTGTAACTGCTGCAGGAGCAGAGATATTCAGCTTTAATCTAACAGATTGCAATAGACGCGAGAATGTGGTAGAGGATCACTACTACAGAAAAGCATCTATTCCATTAAGGCTGAGAAATTTATAGAGAATCATTAATTGATTTGTTATAGCAATCCTTCAATGCACAATTGAATGCTGAGTTCAAAAAATTCCATTAGACTGTTGTAACTGCTGCAGGAGTAGAGATATTCGGCTTTAATCTAACAGATTTCAATAGATGCGAGAATTTGGTAGAGAATCACTACTACAGAAAAGCATCTATTCCATTAAGGCTGAGAAATTTATAGAGAATCATTAATTGATTTGTTATAGCAATGTTTCGATGCACAATTGAATGCTGAGTTCAAAAAGTCACTTAGACTGCTGTAACTGTTGCAGGAGCAGAGATATTCAGCTTTAATCCCACAGATTGCAATAGATGCGAGAATGTGGTAGAGAATCACTACTACAGAAAAGCATCTATTCCATTAAGGCTGAGAAATTTATAGAGAATCATTAATTGATTTGTTATAGCAATCCTTCAATGCACAATTGAATGCTGAGTTCAAAAAAGTCACTTAGACTGCTGTAACTGCTGCAGGAGTAGAGATATTCAGCTTTAATCCAACAGATTTCAATAGATGCGAGAATGTGGTAGAGAATCACTACTACAGAAAAGCATCTATTCCATTAAGGCTGAGAAATTTATAGAGAATCATTAATTGATTTGTTATAGCAATCCTTCAATGCACAATTGAATGTTGAGTTCAAAAAAGTCACTTAGACTGCTGTAACTGCTGCAGGAGTAGAGATATTCAGCTTTAATCTAACAGATTTCAATAGATGCGAGAATTTGGTAGAGAATCACTACTACAGAAAAGCATCTATTCCATTAAGGCTGAGAAATTTATAGAGAATCATTAATTGATTTGTTATAGCAATGTTTTTGATGCACAATTGATTGTTGAGTTCAAATAAGTCACTTAGACTGCTGTAACTGTTGCAGGAGCAGAGATATTCAGCTTTAATCCCACAGATTGCAATAGATGTGAGAATGTGGTAGAGAATCCTTACTACAGAAAAGCATCTATTCCATTAAGGCTGAGAAATTTATAGAGAATCATTAATTGATTTGTTATAGCAATGTTTCGATGCACAATTGAATGCTGAGTTCAAAAAAGTCACTTAGACTGCTGTAACTGCTGCAGGAGCAGAGATATTCAGCTTTAATCTAACAGATTTCAATAGATGCGAGAATTTGGTAGAGAATCACTACTACAGAAAAGCATCTATTCCATTAAGGCTGAGAAATTTATAGAGAATCATTAATTGATTTGTTATAGCAATCCTTCAATGCACAATTGAATGCTGAGTTCAATAAAGTCACTTAGACTGCTGTAACTGTTGCAGGAGCAGAGATATGCAGCTATAATCCCACAGATTTCAATAGATGCGAGAATTTGGTAGAGAATCACTACTACAGAAAAGCATCTATTCCATTAAGGCTGAGGAATTTATAGAGAATCAGTAGTTGATTTGTTATAGCAATGTTTCGATGCACAATTGAATGCTGAGTTCAAAAAAGTCACTTAGACTGCTGTAACTGCTGCAGGAGTAGAGATATTCAGCTTTAATCCAACAGATTTCAATAGATGCGAGAATGTGGTAGAGGATCACTACTACAGAAAAGCATCTATTCCATTAAGGCTGAGAAATTTATAGAGAATCATTAATTGATTTGTTATAGCAATCCTTCAATGCACAATTGAATGCTGAGTTCAAAAAATTCCATTAGACTGTTGTAACTGCTGCAGGAGTAGAGATATTCAGCTTTAATCTAACAGATTTCAATAGATGCGAGAATTTGGTAGAGAATCACTACTACAGAAAAGCATCTATTCCATTAAGGCTGAGAAATTTATAGAGAATCATTAATTGATTTGTTATAGCAATGTTTCGATGCACAATTGAATGCTGAGTTCAAAAAAGTCACTTAGACTGCTGTAACTGTTGCAGGAGCAGAGATATTCAGCTTTAATCCCACAGATTGCAATAGATGTGAGAATGTGGTAGAGAATCATTACTACAGAAAAGCATCTATTCCATTAAGGCTGAGAAATTTATAGAGAATCATTAATTGATTTGTTATAGCAATCCTTCAATGCACAATTGAATGCTGAGTTCAAAAAATTCCATTAGACTGTTGTAACTGCTGCAGGAGTAGAGATATTCGGCTTTAATCTAACAGATTTCAATAGATGCGAGAATTTGGTAGAGAATCACTACTACAGAAAAGCATCTATTCCATTAAGGCTGAGAAATTTATAGAGAATCATTAATTGATTTGTTATAGCAATGTTTCGATGCACAATTGATTGTTGAGTTCAAATAAGTCACTTAGACTGCTGTAACTGTTGCAGGAGCAGAGATATTCAGCTTTAATCCCACAGATTGCAATAGATGCGAGAATGTGGTAGAGGATCACTACTACAGAAAAGCATCTATTTCATTAAGGCTGAGAAATTTATAGAGAATCATTAATTGATTTGTTATAGCAATCCTTCAATGCACAATTGAATGTTGAGTTCAAAAAAGTCACTTAGACTGCTGTAACTGCTGCAGGAGTAGAGATATTCAGCTTTAATCTAACAGATTTCAATAGATGCGAGAATTTGGTAGAGAATCACTACTACAGAAAAGCATCTATTCCATTAAGGCTGAGAAATTTATAGAGAATCATTAATTGATTTGTTATAGCAATGTTTCGATGCACAATTGATTGTTGAGTTCAAATAAGTCACTTAGACTGCTGTAACTGTTGCAGGAGCAGAGATATTCAGCTTTAATCCCACAGATTGCAATAGATGTGAGAATGTGGTAGAGAATCCTTACTACAGAAAAGCATCTATTCCATTAAGGCTGAGAAATTTATAGAGAATCAGTAGTTGATTTGTTATAGCAATTTTTCGATGCACAATTGAATGCTGAGTTCAAAAAAGTCACTTAGACTGCTGTAACTGCTGCAGGAGCAGAGATATTCAGCTTTAATCCAACAGATTTCAATAGATGCGAGAATTTGGTAGAGAATCACTACTACAGAAAAGCATCTATTCCATTAAGGCTGAGAAATTTATAGAGAATCATTAATTGATTTGTTATAGCAATCCTTCAATGCACAATTGAATGCTGAGTTCAAACAAGTCACGTAGACTGCTGTAACTGTTGCAGGAGCAGAGATATTCAGCTTTAATCCAACAGATTTCAATAGATGCGAGAATTTGGAAGAGAATCACTACTACAGAAAAGCATCTATTCCATTAAGGCTGAGAAATTTATAGAGAATCAGTAGTTGATTTGTTATAGCAATGTTTCGATGCACAATGGAATGCTGAGTTCAAAAAAGTCACTTAGACTGCTGTAACTGCTGCAGGAGTAGAGATATTCAGCTTTAATCCCACAGATTGCAATAGATGCGAGATTGTGGTAGAGAATCACTACTACAGAAAAGCATCTATTCCATTAAGGCTGAGAAATTTATAGAGAATCATTAATTGATTTGTTATAGCAATCCTTCAATGCACAATTGAATGCTGAGTTCAAAAAATTCCATTAGACTGTTGTAACTGTTGCAGGAGCAGAGATATTCAGCTTTAATCCCACAGATTGCAATAGATGTGAGAATGTGGTAGAGAATCCTTACTACAGAAAAGCATCTATTCCATTAAGGCTGAGAAATTTATAGAGAGTCATTAATTGATTTGTTATAGCAATGTTTCGATGCACAATTGAATGCTGAGTTCAAAAAATCACTTAGACTGCTGTAACTGTTGCAGGAGCAGAGATATTCAGCTTTAATCCCACAGATTGCAATAGATGTGAGAATGTGGTAGAGGATCACTACTACAGAAAAGCATCTATTCCATTAAGGCTGAGAAATTTATAGAGAATCATTAATTGATTTGTTATAGCAATCCTTCAATGCACAATTGAATGCTGAGTTCAAAAAATTCCATTAGACTGTTGCTGCAGGAGTAGAGATATTCGGCTTTAATCTAACAGATTTCAATAGATGCGAGAATTTGGTAGAGAATCACTACTACAGAAAAGCATCTATTCCATTAAGGCTTAGAAATTTATAGAGAATCATTAATTGATTTGTTATAGCAATGTTTCGATGCACAATTGATTGTTGAGTTCAAATAAGTCACTTAGACTGCTGTAACTGTTGCAGGAGCAGAGATATTCAGCTTTAATCCCACAGATTGCAATAGATGCGAGAATGTGGTAGAGGATCACTACTACAGAAAAGCATCTATTCCATTAAGGCTGAGAAATTTATAGAGAATCATTAAGTGATTTGTTATAGCAATCCTTCAATGCACAATTGAATGCTGAGTTCAAACAATTCCATTAGACTGTTGTAACTGCTGCAGGAGTAGAGATATTCGGCTTTAATCCCACAGATTGCAATAGATGCGAGAATGTGGTAGAGGATCACTACTACAGAAAAGCATCTATTTCATTAAGGCTGAGAAATTTATAGAGAATCATTAATTGATTTGTTATAGCAATCCTTCAATGCACAATTGAATGTTGAGTTCAAAAAAGTCACTTAGACTGCTGTAACTGCTGCAGGAGTAGAGATATTCAGCTTTAATCTAACAGATTTCAATAGATGCGAGAATTTGGTAGAGAATCACTACTACAGAAAAGCATCTATTCCATTAAGGCTGAGAAATTTATAGAGAATCATTAATTGATTTGTTATAGCAATGTTTTGATGCACAATTAATTGTTGAGTTCAAATAAGTCACTTAGACTGCTGTAACTGTTGCAGGAGCAGAGATATTCAGCTTTAATCCCACAGATTGCAATAGATGTGAGAATGTGGTAGAGAATCCTTACTACAGAAAAGCATCTATTCCATTAAGGCTGAGAAATTTATAGAGAATCATTAATTGATTTGTTATAGCAATGTTTCGATGCACAATGGAATGCTGAGTTCAAAAAAATCACTTAGACTGCTGTAACTGTTGCAGGAGCAGAGATATTCAGCTTTAATCCCACAGATTGCAATAGATGTGAGAATGTGGTAGAGGATCACTACTACAGAAAAGCATCTATTCCATTAAGGCTGAGAAATTTATAGAGAATCATTAATTGATTTGTTATAGCAATCCTTCAATGCACAATTGAATGCTGAGTTCAAAAAAGTCACTTAGACTGCTGTAACTGCTGCAGGAGCAGAGATATTCAGCTTTAATCCCACAGATTTCAATAGATGCGAGAATGTGGTAGAGAATCACTACTACAGAAAAGCATCTATTCCATTAAGGCTGAGAAATTTATAGAGAATCATTAATTGATTTGTTATAGCAATGTTTCGATGCACAATTGAATGCTGAGTTCAAAAAAGTCACTTAGACTGCTGTAACTGCTGCAGGAGCAGAGATATTCAGCTTTAATCCCACAGATTGCAATAGATGCGAGAATGTGGTAGAGGATCACTACTACAGAAAAGCATCTATTCCATTAAGGCTGAGAAATTTATAGAGAATCATTAAGTGATTTGTTATAGCAATCCTTCAATGCACAATTGAATGCTGAGTTCAAACAATTCCATTAGACTGTTGTAACTGCTGCAGGAGTAGAGATATTCGGCTTTAATCCCACAGATTGCAATAGATGCGAGAATGTGGTAGAGGATCACTACTACAGAAAAGCATCTATTTCATTAAGGCTGAGAAATTTATAGAGAATCATTAATTGATTTGTTATAGCAATCCTTCAATGCACAATTGAATGTTGAGTTCAAAAAAGTCACTTAGACTGCTGTAACTGCTGCAGGAGTAGAGATATTCAGCTTTAATCTAACAGATTTCAATAGATGCGAGAATTTGGTAGAGAATCACTACTACAGAAAAGCATCTATTCCATTAAGGCTGAGAAATTTATAGAGAATCATTAATTGATTTGTTATAGCAATGTTTTGATGCACAATTGATTGTTGAGTTCAAATAAGTCACTTAGACTGCTGTAACTGTTGCAGGAGCAGAGATATTCAGCTTTAATCCCACAGATTGCAATAGATGTGAGAATGTGGTAGAGAATCCTTACTACAGAAAAGCATCTATTCCATTAAGGCTGAGAAATTTATAGAGAATCATTAGTTGATTTGTTATAGCAATTTTTCGATGCACAATTGAATGCTGAGTTCAAAAAAATCACTTAGACTGCTGTAACTGCTGCAGGAGCAGAGATATTCAGCTTTAATCCCACAGATTGCAATAGATGTGAGAATGTGGTAGAGGATCACTACTACAGAAAAGCATCTATTCCATTAAGGCTGAGAAATTTATAGAGAATCATTAATTGATTTGTTATAGCAATCCTTCAATGCACAATTGAATGCTGAGTTCAAATAAGTCACTTAGACTGCTGTAACTGTTGCAGGAGCAGAGATATTCAGCTTTAATCCCACAGATTTCAATAGATGCGAGAATGTGGTAGAGAATCCTTACTACAGAAAAGCATCTATTCCATTAAGGCTGAGAAATTTATAGAGAATCAGTAGTTGATTTGTTATAGCAATGTTTCGATGCACAATGGAATGCTGAGTTCAAAAAAATCACTTAGACTGCTGTAACTGCTGCAGGAGTAGAGATATTCAGCTTTAATCCCAGAGATTGCAATAGATGCGAGAATGTGGTAGAGGATCACTACTACAGAAAAGCATCTATTCCATTAAGGCTGAGAAATTTATAGAGAATCATTAAGTGATTTGTTATAGCAATCCTTCAATGCACAATTGAATGCTGAGTTCAAACAATTCCATTAGACTGTTGTAACTGCTGCAGGAGTAGAGATATTCGGCTTTAATCCCACAGATTGCAATAGATGCGAGAATGTGGTAGAGGATCACTACTACAGAAAAGCATCTATTTCATTAAGGCTGAGAAATTTATAGAGAATCATTAATTGATTTGTTATAGCAATCCTTCAATGCACAATTGAATGTTGAGTTCAAAAACGTCACTTAGACTGCTGTAACTGCTGCAGGAGTAGATATATTCAGCTTTAATCCCACAGATTGCAATAGATGCGAGAATGTGGTAGAGGATCACTACTACAGAAAAGCATCTATTCCATTAAGGCTGAGAAATTTATAGAGAATCATTAATTGATTTGTTATAGCAATCCTTCAATGCACAATTGAATGTTGAGTTCAAAAAAGTCACTTAGACTGCTGTAACTGTTGCAGGAACAGAGATATTCAGCTTTAATCTAACAGATTTCAATAGATGCGAGAATTTGGTAGAGAATCACTACTACAAAAGCATCTATTCCATTAAGGCTGAGAAATTTATAGAGAATCATTAATTGATTTGTTATAGCAATGTTTCGATGCACAATTGATTGTTGAGTTCAAATAAGTCACTTAGACTGCTGTAACTGTTGCAGGAGCAGAGATATTCAGCTTTAATCCCACAGATTGCAATAGATGTGAGAATGTGGTAGAGAATCCTTACTACAGAAAAGCATCTATTCCATTAAGGCTGAGAAATTTATAGAGAATCAGTAGTTGATTTGTTATAGCAATGTTTCGATGCACAATTGAATGCTGAGTTCAAATAAGTCACTTAGACTGCTGTAACTGTTGCAGGAGCAGAGATATTCAGCTTTAATCCCACAGATTTCAATAGATGCGAGAATGTGGTAGAGAATCCTTACTACAGAAAAGCATCTATTCCATTAAGGCTGAGAAATTTATAGAGAATCAGTAGTTGATTTGTTATAGCAATGTTTCGATGCACAATGGAATGCTGAGTTCAAAAAAATCACTTAGACTGCTGTAACTGCTGCAGGAGTAGAGATATTCAGCTTTAATCCCAGAGATTGCAATAGATGCGAGAATGTGGTAGAGGATCACTACTACAGAAAAGCATCTATTCCATTAAGGCTGAGAAATGTATAGAGAATCATTAAGTGATTTGTTATAGCAATCCTTCAATGCACAATTGAATGCTGAGTTCAAACAATTCCATTAGACTGTTGTAACTGCTGCAGGAGTAGAGATATTCGGCTTTAATCCCACAGATTGCAATAGATGCGAGAATGTGGTAGAGGATCACTACTACAGAAAAGCATCTATTTCATTAAGGCTGAGAAATTTATAGAGAATCATTAATTGATTTGTTATAGCAATCCTTCAATGCACAATTGAATGTTGAGTTCAAAAAAGTCACTTAGACTGCTGTAACTGCTGCAGGAGTAGAGATATTCGGCTTTAATCCCACAGATCGCAATAGATGCGAGAATGTAGTAGAGGATCACTACTACAGAAAAGCATCTATTCCATTAAGGCTGAGAAATTTTATAGAGAATCATTAATTGATTTGTTATAGCAATCCTTCAATGCACAATTGAATGTTGAGTTCAAAAAAGTCACTTAGACTGCTGTAACTGCTGCAGGAGTAGAGATATTCAGCTTTAATCTAACAGATTTCAATAGATGCGAGAATTTGGTAGAGAATCACTACTACAAAAGCATCTATTCCATTAAGGCTGAGAAATTTATAGAGAATCATTAATTGATTTGTTATAGCAATGTTTTGATGCACAATTGATTGTTGAGTTCAAATAAGTCACTTAGACTGCTGTAACTGTTGCAGGAGCAGAGATATTCAGCTTTAATCCCACAGATTGCAGTAGATGTGAGAATGTGGTAGAGAATCCTTACTACAGAAAAGCATCTATTCCATTAAGGCTGAGAAATTTATAGAGAATCATTAATTGATTTGTTATAGCAATGTTTCGATGCACAATGGAATGCTGAGTTCAAAAAAATCACTTAGACTGCTGTAACTGTTGCAGGAGCAGAGATATTCAGCTTTAATCCCAAAGATTGCGATAGATGTGAGAATTTGGTAGAGGATCACTACTACAGAAAAGCATCTATTCCATTAAGGCTGAGAAATTTATAGAGAATCATTAATTGAATTGTTATAGCAATCCTTCAATGCACAATTGAATGTTGAGTTCAAAAAAGTCACTTAGACTGCTGTAACTGTTGCAGGAACAGAGATATTCAGCTTTAATCCCACAGATTGCAATAGATGCGAGAATGTGGTAGAGAATCCTTACTACAGAAAAGCATCTATTCCATTAAGGCTGAGAAATTTATAGAGAATCAGTAGTTGATTTGTTATAGCAATGTTTCGATGCACAATGGAATGTTGAGTTCAAAAAAGTCACTTAGACTGCTGTAACTGCTGCAGGAGTAGAGATATTCATCTTTAATCTAACAGATTTCAATAGATGCGAGAATTTGGTAGAGAATCACTACTACAGAAAAGCATCTATTCCATTAAGGCTGAGAAATTTATAGAGAATCATTAATTGATTTGTTATAGCAACGTTTTGATGCACAATTGATTGTTGAGTTCAAATAAGTCACTTAGACTGCTGTAACTGTTGCAGGAGCAGAGATATGCAGCTATAATCCCACAGATTGCAATAGATGCGAGAATGTGGTAGAGAATCCTTACTACAGAAAAGCATCTATTCCATTAAGGCTGAGAAATTTATAGAGAATCAGTAGTTGATTTGTTATAGCAATGTTTCGATGCACAATGGAATGCTGAGTTCAAAAAAATCACTTAGACTGCTCTAACTGTTGCAGGAGCAGAGATATTCAGCTTTAATCCCACAGATTGCAATAGATGTGAGAATGTGGTAGAGGATCACTACTACAGAAAAGCATCTATTCCATTAAGGCTGAGAAATTTATAGAGAATCATTAATTGATTTGTTATAGCAATCCTTCAATGCACAATTGAATGCTGAGTTCAAATAAGTCACTTAGACTGCTGTAACTGTTGCAGGAGCAGAGATATTCAGCTTTAATCCCACAGATTGCAATAGATGCGAGAATGTGGTAGAGAATCCTTACTACAGAAAAGCATCTATTCCATTAAGGCTGAGAAATTTATAGAGAATCAGTAGTTGATTTGTTATAGCAATGTTTCGATGCACAATGGAATGCTGAGTTCAAAAAAATCACTTAGACTGCTGTAACTGTTGCAGGAGCAGAGATATTCAGCTTTAATCCCACAGATTGCAATAGATGTGAGAATGTGGTAGAGGATCACTACTACAGAAAAGCATCAATTCCATTAAGGCTGAGAAATTTATAGAGAATCATTAATTGATTTGTTATAGCAATCCTTCAATGCACAATTGAATGCTGAGTTCAAAAAATTCCATTAGACTGTTGTAACTGCTGCAGGAGTAGAGATATGCGGCTTTAATCTAACAGATTTCAATAGATGCGAGAATTTGGAAGAGAATCACTACTACAGAAAAGCATCTATTCCATTAAGGCTGAGAAATTTATAGAGAATCAGTAGTTGATTTGTTATAGCAATGTTTCGATGCACAATTGAATGTTGAGTTCAAAAAAGTTACTTAGACTGCTGTAACTTTTGCAGGAACAGAGATATTCAGCTTTAATCCCACAGATTGCAATAGATGCGAGAATGTGGTAGAGGATCACTACTACAGAAAAGCATCTATTCCATTAAGGCTGAGAAATTTATAGAGAATCATTAATTGATTTGTTATAGCAAT
Organism: Aurelia coerulea; assembly: GCA_039566865.1. Taxonomy (NCBI): domain Eukaryota; kingdom Metazoa; phylum Cnidaria; class Scyphozoa; order Semaeostomeae; family Ulmaridae; genus Aurelia; species Aurelia coerulea. The sequence continues at coordinate 16,426,984 of CM076962.1, forward strand.
GTGGCAATGCACAATTGAATGCTGAGTTCAAAAAAGTCACTTAGACTTCTGTAACTGCTGCAGGAGTAAAGATATTCAGCTTTAATCCCACAGATTGCAATAGATGCGAGAATTTGGTAGAGAATCACTACTACAGAAAAGCATCTATTCCATTAAGGCTGATAAATTTATAGAGAATCATTGATTGATTTGCTATTGCGATATTTCGATCCAGAATTGAATGCTGAGTTCATAAAAGTTACCTAAACTGCTGTAACTCTAGCAAGAGTAGAGATATTCAGCTTTAATCGCAAAGATGTCAATAGATGTGAGAATTTCGTAGAGAATCACTGCTACAGAAAAAAGTCTATTCCACTAAGGCTGAGAAATCTCAAGAGAATCATTGTTTGATTTGCTATAGCAATGCTTCGATGCAGAATTGAATGCTGAGTTCATAAAAGGTTCAAACCAACTTTTCAATTCGATCTATTCATTATCAATTCATATGATTTTAACCATAGATTGTGTTCTGACTTCATTTTCTATTCACAAGTTTACTATCACTTGAACCTCATTAACCTGATAAGGTTCCAAAGTTTTCAAATAATCTACCACTTGTTGACTGAATTGATTCAAATCAACTGTCCAATTCGATTAATTCATTATCAATTCATATGATTTTAACCATAGATTGTGTTCTGACTTAATTTTCTCTTCACAAGTTTACTATCACTTGAACCTCATTAACCTGATGAGGTTTCAAATGTTTCAAATAATCTACCACATTTTGACTGAATTGATTCAAACCAACTTTCCAATTCGATCAATTCATTATCAATTCATATGATTTTAACCATAGATTGTGTTCTGACTTCATTTTCTCTTCACAAGTTTACTATCACTTGAACCTCATTAACCTGATGAGGTTTCAAATGTTTCAAATAATTTACCACTTTTTGACTGAATTGATTCAAATCAGCTTTCCAATTCGATCAATTCATTATCAATTCATATGATTTCAACCATAGATTGTGTTCTGACTTAATTTTCTCTTCACACGTTTACTATCACTTGAACCTCATTAACCTGATGAGGTTTCTAATGTTTCACATAATCTACCACTTTTTGACTGAATTCATATTATTTTAACCATAGATTGTGTTCTGACTTAATTTTCTCTTCACAAGTTTACTATCACTTGAACCTCATTAACCTGATGAGGTTTCTAATGTTTCACATAATCTACCACTTTTTGACTGAATTCATATTATTTTAACCATAGATTGTGTTCTGACTTAATTTTCTCTTCACACGTTTACTATCACTTGAACCTCATTTACCTGATGAGGTTTCAAATGTTTCAAATAGTCTACCACTTTTTTACTGAATTGATTCAAACCAACTTTCTAATTCGATCAATTCATTATCAATTCATATGATTTGAACCATAGATTGTGTTCTGACTTAATTTTCTCTTCACACGTTTACTATCACTTGAACCTCATTAACCTGATGAGGTTTCTAATGTTTCACATAATCTACCACTTTTTGACTGAATTCATATTATTTTAACCATAGATTGTGTTCTGACTTAATTTTCTCTTCACAAGTTTACTATCACTTGAACCTCATTAACCTGATTAGGTTTCAAATGTTTAAAATAATTTACCACTTTTTGATTGAATTGATTCAAACCAACTTTCCCATTCGATCAATTCATTATCAATTTAGATGATTTTAACCATAGATTGTGTTTTGACTTCATTTTCTCTTCACAAGATTATTTTCAGTTGAACCTCATTTACCTGATGAGGTTTCAAATGTTTCAAATAGTCTACCACTTTTTTACTGAATTGATTCAAACCAACTTTCTAATTCGATCAATTCATTATCAATTCATATGATTTGAACCATATATTTTGTTCTGACTTCAATTTCTCTTCACAAGTTTACTATCACTTGAACCTCATTAACCTGATAAGGTTTAAAATGTTTAAAATAATATACCACATTTTGACTGAATTGATTCAAACCAACTTTCTAATTCGATTAATTCATTATCAATTCATATGATTTAACCATAGATTATGTTCTGACTTCATTTTCTCTTCACAAGTTTACTATCACTTTAACCTCATTAACCTGATGAGGTATCAAATGTTTAAAATAATTTACCACTTTTTGACTGAATTGATTCAAATCAGCCTTCCAATTCGATCAATTCATTATCAATTCATATGATTTAACCATAGATTATGTTCTGACTTCATTTTCTCTTCACAAGTTTACTATCACTTTAACCTCATTAACCTGATGAGGTATCAAATGTTTAAAATAATTTACCACTTTTTGACTGAATTGATTCAAATCAGCTTTCCAATTCGATCAATTCATTATCAATTCATATGATTTAACCATAGATTGTGTTCTGACTTCATTTTCTCTTCACAAGTTTACTATCACTTGAACCTCATTAACCTGATGAGGTTTCAAATGTTTCAAATAATCTACCACATTTTGACTGAATTGATTCCAACCAACTTTCTAATTCGATCAATGCATTATCGATTCATATGAATTTAACCATAGATTGTGTTCTGACTTCAAATTCTCTGCACAAGTTTACTATCAATTGAACCTCATTAACATGATGAGGTTTCTAATGTTTCAAATAATCTACCACTTTTTGACTGAATTCATATGATTTTAACCATATATTTTGTTCTGACTTCAATTTCTCTTCACAAGTTTACTATCACTTGAACCTCATTAACCTGATTAGGTTTCAAATGTTTAAAATAATTTACCACTTTTTGACTGAATTGATTCAAACCAACTTTCCCATTCGATCAATTCATTATCAATTTAGATGATTTTAACCATAGATTGTGTTTTGACTTCATTTTCTCTTCACAAGATTATTTTCAGTTGAACCTCATTTACCTGATGAGGTTTCAAATGTTTCAAATAGTCTACCACTTTTTTACTGAATTGATTCAAACCAACTTTCTAATTCGATCAATTCATTATCAATTCATATGATTTGAACCATAGATTGTGTTCTGACTTCATTTTCTCTTCACAAGTTTACTATCACTTGAACCTCATTAACCTGATGAGGTTTCTAATGTTTCACATAATCTACCACTTTTTGACTGAATTCATATGATTTTAACCATATATTTTGTTCTGACTTCAATTTCTCTTCACAAGTTTACTATCACTTGAACCTCATTAACCTGATAAGGTTTAAAATGTTTAAAATAATATACCACATTTTGACTGAATTGATTCAAACCAACTTTCTAAATCGATCAATTCATTATCAATTCATATTATTTTAACCATAGATTGTGTTCTGACTTAATTTTCTCTTCACAAGTTTACTATCACTTGAACCTCATTAACCTGATGAGGTATCAAATGTTTAAAATAATTTACCACTTTTTGACTGAATTGATTCAAATCAGCCTTCCAATTCGATCAATTCATTATCAATTCATATGATTTAACCATAGATTATGTTCTGACTTCATTTTCTCTTCACAAGTTTACTATCACTTTAACCTCATTAACCTGATGAGGTATCAAATGTTTAAAATAATTTACCACTTTTTGACTGAATTGATTCAAATCAGCCTTCCAATTCGATCAATGCATTATCGATTCATATGATTTAACCATAGATTGTGTTCTGACTTCAAATTCTCTGCACAAGTTTACTATCAATTGAACCTCATTAACCTGATGAGGTTTCTAATGTTTCAAATAATCTACCACTTTTTGACTGAATTCATATGATTTTAACCATATATTTTGTTCTGACTTCAATTTCTCTTCACAAGTTTACTATCACTTGAACCTCATTAGCCTGATGAGGTTTCAAATGTTTCAAATAGTCTACCACATTTTGACTGAATTTATTCAAACCAACTTTCCAATTTAATCAATTCATTATCAATTTATATGATTTGAACCATAGATTGTGTTCTGACTTCATTTTCTCTTCACAAGATCTACCACATTTTGACTGAATTGATTCAAACCAACTTTTCAATTTGATCTATTCATTATCAATTTATATGATTTTAACCATAGATTGTGTTCTGACTTCATTTTCTCTTCACAAGTTTGCTATCACTTGAAACTCAGTAACCTGATGAGGTTTCAAATGTTTCAAATAAACTACCACATTTTGACTGAATTGATTCAAACCAACTTTCCCATTCGATCTATTCATTATCAATTCATATGATTTTAACCATAGATTGTGTCCTGACTTCATTTTCTCCTCACAAGTTTACTATCACTTGAACCTCATTAACCTGATGAGGTTTCAAATGTTTCAAATAATCTACCAATTTTTGACTGAATTAATTCCAACCAACGTTCCAATTCGATCAATTCATTATCAATTCATATTATTTTAACCATAGATTGTGTTCTGACTTCAAATTCTCTTCACAAGTTTACTATCAATTGAACCTCATTAGCCTGATGAGGTTTCAAATGTTTCACATAATCTAACACATTTTGACTTGATTGATTCAAACCATATTTCCCATTTCATCAATTCATTATGAGTTCATATGATATTAACCATAGATTGTGTTCTGACTTAATTTTCTCTTCACAGGTTTACTATCACTTGAACCTCATTAACCTGATGAGGCTTCAAATGTTTCAAATAATCTACCACATTTTGACTGAATTGATTCAAACCAACTTTCCAATTCGATCAATTCATTATCAATTCATATGATTTCAACCATAGACTGTGTTCTGACTTCATTTTCCGACTATTTCGAACTCCAGTTCATTTTCTAACTATTGTTTTATAATTCTTCTTGTGCACAATGAGTGGCTAAGTCTATTATATGAAATAGTATTTAGCAGCTAAAATAGCTATAAGATCGACAGCAACCTTGGTTAGCAACCTTGTTTTGAAAATGTTTTCGGGGTAGCATGCCCCCGTTTCCCCTAGAGGAGTGCCCCATTGGCACACTTCTACGCTTTTGGCTTAACTTTCAAAACTACCTTTGTAAGGGGCCCATGTTTTATCCAGATCCGGGGCCCATAAATCCTCTGCACACCCCTGCAAAGAATGTATTTTCCTTTGTATTTGTGGGATTACAAGAATTCCCCATTGCTAGGTATTTCCTCATAAAATATTTCCTCTTTTTGAATTAATATTCCTAATTTTATTGTATTTTTGTCTAGATGGTCTATTCAAGTCCCCATCCTTAGTTTTGGGTAGCTTCATCACTGGGGCAGTCTTAGTACAGCTATATTAGCATTGTACATTTTTGTTCTTGTAAGTGTTGTTTTGCCCACGTTTTCCTAACAGAATTATCCACTCCAGTTTTACCTTTGTTAGATTGGGATTCAAGTGGGATCTCATCTAAGTGGGCTGGCTCTTTTTGCCATATTACCACAAGGTGCAACTTACGACTTACAATGAATTTTTAGCATGTTTTGACATCACCTCTTAGCTCAGAACCTGGAAGGTGCGACGATCAGCATAGGTTCCAAATCTTTAAATCGGCATAAAGAGGTGGGTGTAAAATTCTATGACCTATTTCTTCTGATTGGATGGCTTGAAAGAAACATTACATACTTATCTATAATTCTACCGTTGGACTTCGCAGAAATCTTGAATATTTTTCGAAATTACAGCGTATTTTATATTCCAACTCATTTTAGGATGTGACGTCATCAAATTTCTAAATCATAAACCAGAAGAATGACAGACTTTTGCTTGATGCCATATTGTAGGCATTCATAAACTATGGTTTTCTTCGAAATTAATTCATGTTGCGTCAAACAGTTTAGAAATTACGATGGTTTTAAGTTTTTTTGAAAATTTTTCTTGAATTCTTGAAAAAGAAGAAAAACATTCTAATTCTGAAAATATTGAAGATTTCAGAAAAGTCGAACCGTAGTATTATAGAAAAATAGCTAAAGTTTCTTTGAAGTCATTCAGTTCAAAGAAATAGGTCACTCAATTTTACACCAGCCTTTTTAAAGATTTGGAACCTATGCTGCGACGATCAACCTTGGAAAAGACAGATTTGTAAGACAACAGCATGAGTTGCTTTCGTTGACACCTGAATACAAAGCGATTTGCGATCGCAGACAAAGGAAGTTCCTTCAACCAACAACTCAAAACAAACAAAGGCGCAAAAGTTCCTTTGAAACCCAGGTAGCTAAGCTACAATCTCTTACAAAAGTGTTGGACCCCTAATGAAAAATTCGAATTTTTGTCCCCCCTTCCCCCGTTTCAATGTTGATTGCCTGGCAAAGAGGTGTTTTTCATGCAGATCCACCAAAAGAATGATTGACCAATGCAAGCAACATTGAAATGGGGGGAGGGGGGACAACATTTCCGAAAAACGCAGATTTTCGTAGGGGTCCAACACTTGCAAGAGATTGTCTGAAGGACAGCTTTATAGGTGAACATCTTAGACCTGCTGCCATTGCACCAATAACAAATCTATACGTCAACAGTAGTTTTTATCTTGAAGATAAGATGTCTCTCTATAGAATTAGTGCTCATAAGGAAATATACAACGTTTTCTGTCACTATACATAAACCTTACAGGAGTGAGCTTTACTGCTGAGTACTGTCAACAGTACTCACCACAGTACTCACTAGCGTTTCAGTCCATATTTCTTTATTTTGACAGTGGATAGTGACAATATGCCCATAGATGTATTCAGCGCATCAAAAGCTTTATATTCATGTATCACTTTCATATTTTCATGTCCAGTTAAAGTGAAAATGCGAACAGTACTCACTTTTTCTGTTAATAAATAATATAATACTGTTCTTTTTAAGGGAAAATGGTGAGTACTGTTGAGAATTTTGAAAATCCTGCTTTGAAACTGTCTGTATGAACAACATTAATGAATATAGCTCGTTCATATGAGTATTTGACATGATTAAAGCTCATTCATTGGCAGCTCCTAAGGTATCTGACCATTTTGAGAGCCTTTTTCAAAGTGAGTACTATGGTGAGTACTGTCAACAGTACTCACTACAGTACTCGGTGTCTGTTGTTGTTGTTGCTGTATTGGCAATTTAGACTTTACATGTCTCCTGTGTACTTTTACGGTAAATAATCAACTCAAACAATACATTCTTAGCAAAAATCACCTCAGTGGCTGTAAAAAATTGAATTTAAAGAGGGTGTGTCATAATTTAAAAGGGTGTGGCCCCTTTGTAAAGAGCTTGCTCTTGTGGTAAAAGTGCAGTTTTGTGCAAGATCTACAAGTTCAAGTATGCATTTTATTAAAGTCATCAATCTTATGCTAAAAACTAGGTCATTTATGAAAAACTTATACAAATAACCTCACGGCTGCACTAAAAGAAAGAAAGAGAAAAATTTTGTTTGGGCGTGCAGTAAGGCTGAATTCACCTTCTGCTTGTATTTTCAAGCACAAATTCTCTTGAAATGGCAATTTTCTCGCTATATCTCATATGATAATGCACAATCGAGAGTACCCTTCTTTCCTTCCTATGAGAACCTGTGCCATGGATAGTAAGAACAAAGCAGTTAAGGCTGTTGGATCAATTACCCGAGAGGAATATACTAAGGACCAATTTTGCCATTTTTGCATATCATGACAGAGTTAAGAGTCAATAAAATCAACACTAAAATACTTTCAAAATCTGTCTTAATCATTGAATGTGAAGTCTTTTAACATTCTGAAATTTTAAATTTAATTAGTGAGTGCAGATGAAATATAGAAATAAAGTGTTTTCACACATCATCTAGTTTGGTGATAGTTGAAAATTATCGTAGCAAATAGCATGAAATATGCGATTTTTGGCCGTTTTTAATGCAGTATCGTGGAAGAAGTAAGAGAGCGAAGACAATGTATTCTATACCAGTCGAAACATGTTGGCCTTCGAAAGATCTCTGCCAATTTTCAAATAGCTTCTAGTTACACAACGCCCTTAAAATATTTTTTGAAAAACTCAACTTTCAGACTGTCTGAAGGACAGCTTTATAGGTGAACATCTTAGACCTGCTGCCATTGCACCAATAACAAATCTATACGTCAACAGTAGTTTTTATCTTGAAGATAAGATGTCTCTCTATAGAATTAGTGCTCATAAGGAAATATACAACGTTTTCTGTCACTATACATAAACCTTACAGGAGTGAGCTTTACTGCTGAGTACTGTCAACAGTACTCACCACAGTACTCACTAGCGTTTCAGTCCATATTTCTTTATTTTGACAGTGGATAGTGACAATATGCCCATAGATGTATTCAGCGCATCAAAAGCTTTATATTCATGTATCACTTTCATATTTTCATGTCCAGTTAAAGTGAAAATGCGAACAGTACTCACTTTTTCTGTTAATAAATAATATAATACTGTTCTTTTTAAGGGAAAATGGTGAGTACTGTTGAGAATTTTGAAAATCCTGCTTTGAAACTGTCTGTATGAACAACATTAATGAATATAGCTCGTTCATATGAGTATTTGACATGATTAAAGCTCATTCATTATCTTTAATCATGAGCTTTAATCATGATTAAAGCTCATGATTAAAGCTCATTCAAGCAGCTCCTAAGGTATCTAACCATTTTGAGAGCCTTTTTCAAAGTGAGTACTGTGGTGAGTACTGTCAACAGTACTCACTACAGTACTCGGTGTCTGTTGTTGTTGTTGCTGTATTGGCAATTTAGACTTTACATGTCTCCTGTGTACTTTTACGGAAAATAAACAACTCAAACAATACATTCTTAGCAAAAATCACCTCAGTGGCTGCAAAAAATTGAATTTAAAGAGGGTGTGTCACAATTTAAAAGGGTGTGGCCCCTTTGTAAAGAGCTTGCTCTTGTGGTAAAAGTGCAGTTTTGTGCAAGATCTACAAGTTCAAGTATGCATTTTATTAAAGTCATCAATCTTATGCTAAAAACTAGGTCATTTATGAAAAACTTATACAAATAACCTCACGGCTGCACTAAAAGAAAGAAAGAGAAAAATTTTGTTTGGGCGTGCAGTAAGGTTGAATTCACCTTCTGCTTGTATTTTCAAGCACAAATTCTCTTGAAATGGCAATTTTCTCGCTATATCTCATATGATAATGCACAATCGAGAGTACCCTTCTTTCCTACCTATGAGAACCTGTGCCATGGATAGTAAGAACAAAGCAGTTATGGCTGTTGGATCAATTACCCGAGAGGAATATACTAAGGACCAATTTTGCCATTTTTGCATATCATGACAGAGTTAAGAGTCAATAAAATCAACACTAAAATACTTTCAAAATCTGTCTTAATCATTGAATGTGAAGTCTTTTAACATTCTGAAATTTTAAATTTAATCAGTGAGTGCAGATGAAATATAGAAATAAAGTGTTTTCACACATCATCTAGTTTTGTGATAGTTGAAAATTATCGTAGCAAATAGCATGAAATATGCGATTTTTGGCCATTTTTAATGCAGTATCGTGGAAGAAGTAAGAGAGCGAAGACAATGTATTCTATACCAGTCGAAACATGTTGGCCTTCGAAAGATCTCTGCCAATTTTCAAATAGCTTCTAGTTACACAACGCCCTTAAAATATTTTTTGAAAAACTCAACTTTCAGACAATCTCTTACAAAAGTGTTGGACCCCTATTGAAAAATTCGAATTTTTGTCCCCCCTTCCCCCGTTTCAATAATGATTGCCTGGCAAAGAGGTGTTTTTCATGCAGATCCACCAAAAGAATGATTCACCAATGCAAGCAACATTGAAATGGGGGGAGGGGGGACAACATTTCCGAAAAACGTAGATTTTCGTAGGGGTCCAACACTTTTGCAAGAGATTGTAGCTCACTTGTTGTGCATTCCAGAAGTTCTTTTTAAGAGCAAACATGAGTATAGATCAAAAGAAGAAGGATATATCTATAAGTTTCACTCGGGCATCTTATTCATTTGGTTCAAAAGCCGATTGGGAGGCAGTTCAATTCTCTTATCTTTTGGGTGTTATTAAAATGCTTACTGCTCAGCTTTTGAACGAAATATATAAAATGCCCGAGGTAGATGTGTAGCTATATCCTTCTTCTTTCGACATATGCTCATGTTTACTCTTAAAATATTTTCTGGAATGCACAACGAGTGAATTAGCTACCTTGCTTTCAAAGAAACTTTTGCGGCTGTGTTTGTTTTGAATTACTGGTTGACGGAATTTCTTTTGTCTGCAATTGCAAATCGCTTTGAATTCAGGTGTCAACAAAAGCAACTCATGCTATTGTCTTAGAAAATCTGTTCTTGTTTCATCCTCATATAGACTGGTTCCTCGCATAATTCATCGCAACACTGACCTGACATCTGGAGTGAAACTGAATCTAGTATAGTATCCTTTAATTTAAAAATGTTCGTAGTGTGATTGTATACGGTTTAACGTTTTGTGTTTTTAGATATTGCCCATGGGGTAGTCATAGTTATTTCGCTCCCCATGGTATCGTACCTGTAGTGTCGTATAGTAATTAGAATTAGATTAGGTATAGTAGAATGTAAAGTATCTTGTAAAATATAATATTTGAATAAAAAAACCAGTTCCAAAGTCGGATCTTCAGTGCATCCTCTTGTTTGCAGGTTGATGGTTGGACAGGAATACAGAGAAGGCTTGATGCCAAATTTTCATACAGCCAGTGGTTTACAATTATTTTCATCTTTCTTGGTCATTTCATCTTCACGAATCTATTCATTGGAATCATTATCATGGTTAGTGTGGAACGATTTCTGCTAAATTATCCTAACTTGATTAATACATTTCACATAGCATAGGTTCCAAATCTTTAAAAAGGCTGGTGTAAAATTCAGTTACTTATTTTTTTGAACTGAATGACTTCAAAGAAACTTCAGCTATTTCTCTATGATACTACCGTTGGATTTTTCTGAAATATTCAATATCTTCAGAATTAGAGTGTTTTTCTACTTTCTCAAGAAGTCACGAAAAATTTTCTAAAAAACTGAAAACCATCGTAATTTCTAAACTGTTTGAAGCAACATGAAATGATTTGGAAGAAGCCCATAGTTTATGGATGTCTACAATATGGTATCAAGCAAAAGTCTGTCACTTTTCTGGTTTATGATTTAGAAATTTGATGACGTCACACCCTAAAATGAGTTAAAATGTAACAAACGCTCAAATTTTGAAAAATATTGAAGACTCCTGAAAAGTCCAACGGTAGAATTAAAGATAAGTAACTAAAGTTTGTTTCAAGCCACTCAATCAGAAGAAATTGGTCACAGAATTTTACACCAACTTTTTTGCGCAGAGCTAAAGATTTGGAAGCTATGCTATTTCACATTGCTTACTCTTCCCTGAAACGGCGGAGACAGTCTCTGAGAATCAATATTACGTATTGCTCTTTTTAAGCTATTTTATCAGGTGTACCTCAAGGCTCTCTTTTGGGCCCCAATTTATTGAATTTTTACATAAACGATTTTTTTCTATTTATCAAACGAGCGACTTTACATAATTATGCTGATGAAAGAAAGTGGTTTGGCCCATACTGTAAATGTGGTGCCTGTCAATATGTATCTATGAACTAGTTTTCTTTATTCAGTTAGATTATCAAACTACTGTAAAAATATTTACTTATGTAATCATATATTCATCGATTTAGATTAGTTTACTTTGTACATTTGTATATAGTAAGCCAGATGATGTACATAATCGATGTAAAATAATTTGACAAACAAGCAAACTTTTACTGTCATGTTGCTCTTCAGATGTTCAAATAAGTTTGCGGCCATCCCCGTAAGAATCCATTGAAAAATGATGCAGCTATGAGCTTCAGAAAACCAAATTTGCCTGTTGACTAAAACCAGCGGTCGGCCATTTCGTCTTACTGTTTTGCAGTGATAAGTAGCTTCACGTGATGTAAGAAATAATTTCTGGGAGGTCAGAAATAGTGAAACGCTCTGAGGATTATCGGAATTATTACGAGAGCTATGACATTGGACGTTGCTTTTTCATTTTCCATCCATAAAGCTACTTATCGCTGCAAAAGAGTAACACAAAATAGCCCACCGCTGGGTTCAGTCATTAGGCAAATTTGTTCTCCTGAAGGTCATAGCTCCATCATTTTTCAACGGATTTTTATGGGGATGGTAGCAAACTTTAATTGAATATCTGAAGAGCAAAATCGTGCAAATATTTTGCGAGAATCTTTTGCCGTTTTGTCACAATCTTCACGCAAACGGGGCACACTTTTTTGGGACACCCTGTATAATTTGAGTGTCTGTATCATACTAATGCTATCTACAAGCAGTGTCTGATGACAAAGAAGTGATGGCTCTGATCTTTAAGGATATCATGAAGCTGTCATTTTAGATTGTGAAAGCTTCTGCAAATATTTCAAATCATTGAAAAAGATAGGGTCAGTAAGGGACAGGGCAAAATTTATCATATTACATGGCCGGTGGAGAACAAAAATTCTTGCAAAAAAATCTGCTCGCCCTGTATGAAATTATTGCCAAAAAACCAACTGCCCCGTCACCCTTTCTTTAAAAAAATGTATCTGCCCCGTATTCATTAACAACAAATGTTGTATCGTGCCACCGATGAATTAGCCAAAGACCATAAAATAATCAATTCTTGCCTTTACGAGACTTTGTAAACGAAGAAATCGACTTTGAAGATGAAGAAAAATGACTGATGAATCGTTCTTACAAGTAACTGACAAGGACATTTTGCGTCATGTTTATACACATCCTTGCAAGCATTTCTCAACTTGCATGATGCACAATTTTGGCTTCAAAGTTAGCCATTTCATATTTCAAACTTCATCTTGAGCTTATAAAAAGGTACTGCCCCGTTCATATTTGCTTTGTAAAAAGTGTTGACCCAGTTCTGTACAAGCTAAAAAAAGTAGTTGCCCCGTTACGTTTTGCACCGGCCATGTTATAAAATAAACTTTGCACTGTCCCTAAAATGTAATATTTGAGCATTAAGAGAAATAGTGAACAATTACTAGGATGAACATGATTTCGATTTGTCTATTCTAACTTTGTCTTGATTACAGAATATTCATGATTCAACAGAAAGGTACAATTCATCAAGGAAGTTGGAAAGAGAAGCCATCCTTCAGGTATTTCCTCAACTCATCTCCGTGATACTGCTGTTTAATGAAATAACGTAGCCTGCGTTCAGACTTTACGTTTCTACTGCGAAGGAGAACCGTTGAGGAGCCCTCATAAGCTCTCCTTCGCAGTGGAAAGTAAAGTCTGCACGCAGGCTAGAAATAGCATGGCTGTTCAGTTTCATCGTATCTTTGCAACAAAAGTATTTTTAGGTGATTGAGATCAAATTGGCTTTAATTTGGGATAATTAAGGAAAATTCATGATAATGTTCCGAAAAATACAAAATTCATCTTTTTATGAAGAAAGTTGGGACAAAATTGCAAAAAATTTTGATGCAAAATTGTGGTCATTCTTTGTTGCTTCTGCCTAGTATCCGAAGGTAGCTTTTATAAACAATTACAATCTAATCTTATCAAAGCAATTTCCTGGCCATCCTCTCGCTGTGACCACTCCTCGTGATTCCTTCAGCCTGGAATAGCAGAGAGTTTGTAAGGTTTAAGATGGCTGGGATTCGAATCATCAACCTTCAGGTTGGTGATCAAGTGCACTACAATTCAATGGGGAAACCAGACAAAAAATATCAAGGGAGTATAAGTCAAAATTTTCCGACTGGTGGGGGGAGGGTAAAAAGTTATAACGAGATATTTTATCAAATTCTTCAATGACAACTTTACCTAGAGCTTCGTGAGTGAGGTATATTTATCCCCTCATGCCCTCCCTATGGCTCTGCCACATCCCTGTACATTGTTGCCTACAGGCAACATTTAGTCAATGCTCTTTTTGGGATATATGGGATATAGGGTGATACTTCTATTGTCACTATTTTAGGGATAATTTGATTTTTCGTGTAGCCTTGAAAACTTTCATTTCAGCTGAAGAAAGATTATCTATACAAAAGACAACGAGAAGATGTTCAACATATGCTTGAGAAGCAGGTATTGTTTATGAAAATATGCAAAGATTATTTCTCGACAGGACCGTCGAGAAAGGGGGGGGGGGTAGCCAGGGTAGTTACCAGGGGGCCCGGGGCCTCTGGGGGCCCGCAAAAAATAAGGTGTGTATTTGTTCTTTGTTGTGGCTGTCTTTCAGGAACGTTTTCAGGCCCGCGGGCCCACTGAGATTCAAAATAAAACCTAAAGACAGCGTTTTACCAGTGCATAGGAGGGCGTGGCCCAAGGATAAAGGGGGTGGTCCAAAAAATTTCTGCCCTAACCCCGTGGCCTGGCGCCTCTCTCGACGGCCCTGTTTCTCGGAGGGTAAGAACGGCAACAAACAAAATCATACTGTCATATCTGATACTTCAATTCCAAATTCATTATTTCATTTTGAAATACGACAAATTCATTTTGAGGTGACTAATCAATTGATAAGGTGACGGATTCTTCAAGTGACAGTCCTATTTGATACTCCAAGTATATCAATATTATCTAAACCATTGATGAATTTGAAAAAGAGGTATTAAAATTGAAATCCCAGAAAATTGTGACCGTGCTCCGTTCGTGTGGCTGCTGCGCAGAAGCCACAGCTTTACTTTTATCGGTTTTTACACAGTTATAATAATGAAATAATATATGGATTTAAAGGGGCTCCGTCGTCAAACAGTAAACAAATCCGTAAACTCGCACTTGTCGGGGATTATCCATTGCTCATCCATTGTTCTCTGCAGTATGTTTGGTGGCTTCACCCAAGCAACCAAAATGCGACCGTTAAAAATCCACTTTTATCCAAGCAATCCTAGAAGATATGAATGTTTGGTTTGTTTCTTAGTGAAGTACAATGATTAATGCCCAAACAGCAACTTTCATTTTGAAAAAAATACGAAAATCCTGTGTGATATCACCTTTCAAAAAACTGCAAAAATCATCGTTTTGTTTACATTTGACGACGGAGCCCCTTTAAGCATATTTAAGGGTATGAAAGGCTAAATAGCCTTTGTAGCCCCATCTAAAGTTTCTCGTGAAAATCAACTGACTGAAAACTAGGTGTCACTCATGCTTCTGTCGTACGCTTTCTCGAACTCAAGGACCGATGTCAGATCCATAATGGAAGCTGGAAGGTCATTGAACTCTTTGCGAAAAGAAATTTCAACAGATTGTTGTGTTTCATCTTTTTCTTGTATATTTTGAGGCTATGTCCAATAAAGATTGTTTAGCCTCAGCTCACATATTTGTGTCCCATTTTTGAGCACTTGCCTGCTTTGGATGTTCATAACAGAGAATCGCATGACTGAAATTTCTTTTCACTATGTTCCCCTGAAACCATATCAGATTTGACAAAATTAGAATACTTTAAGAATATGTTCAGGCTCAAACTAAAATTTCTTAGGAATATCGAGACTGGACAAAATTTATAAAGAAAGAGGGTAGCGAAAACCAGCCAAATAGTCTTTCAACATTCTAACCATCATCGCCAGTTTTACGTGATAATTCCAGTCTTCAATCATTTATTCCAGAGAAACAGCAAATATGCTAATTTTGCTGAAATGACACGAAACTTCAGAGGAACTCTTCGTCACGATGATTACGTCATAATGACAGATGTATCATGCGGTCTTACTTGGCTTGAGACTTACATTGATTCTTTGGATCATCTTGATAAGTATTCGCACAGGTAAAATTCCCATTTAAGATGCAGCATGCTGTATGTAGACCTATTTCAAGTTCGTAGTTATCGCTATTGATAGACTGGTGGACGCCCAAACTAGACTTATGACGACGAGTCTCTTGTTTCCATGTGCTCTTTGACTTGATGATGGTGCTTCGGTCAACAGAGACTCCTATGTTTCTCTGAAAAAGCTGACCCTATTTAGGCCCAAACCCTGAGGTTCCTAGAATACCAATCAGATTGCGAGATTTGGCAATGAACAAAAGGTTTCGAGCACTCGATTCGATTGATGCAGTTGACTGGATTTGAAGGAAGTTGCTGCGGCAGGTACTTGAGGATTTCTCTGGTATGTTTTGGTCTTTAAAACATGGACATTGCGGCATTAAGGGACTTATTTTGCACTCACCAGGTAAAGTGAACTCTGAACAAAGCCGAAGCAGTCTTTCGATCCAGATTCGATCGATATAATGTTTAAGATAGGGTCAGATTTTTCACTGTTTCATTATGATTCCTTGTTAAGCAAGGTTTATTGCAGGGATACGAGGGACTCATTGTCATGAGTCTACAACCCAAACTAGCCAGTCGGAGCCAAAGATATTGTTGGTATTGTCGTTGTTGTTGCGATATCTGGGATTTTCCCCATTCTTGTGAGTTTATGCTGTAAGAGCAAAACTAGAAATTTTTGGCCTTTAAAGTAGGAAAGGGAAGACTCATTTGTCTGCTGTGCATTAGTATAGGCGATGCGACGAATCTTTGCAAAACTTTGAAAGTAAATGTGTATGCCCCATTCTGTCAACTGACTTGATCGAAGAGAACTTTATTGGATTTGCCATAATCCCAGAAAGAGCATTATTTATAGGATGGCTATTTTAGAACTGCATCGTTGAGGAACTCAATGTGAAGAAATTTTTGGTTTTTGAAGGTCTACAAGATAGTAGCAAGCAAAACTCTCCAGCTTTTATGCTTGTGAAAAAGTTTTTTCATGACGTCATAAGTTCAAAGCAAGTAGAACTTAAAACAATTGTGTAGCTATTCTGAAAATAATCCAAATCAAGCGATATTTGCTACACTTTCTAGAATTTTCGAACGTGCATAATGGTGATAGAAGCTCTAATGCAATTCGATCGAACCTCGTGTGTAAAAATGTATGAAAATAACGGCCGATCCGGGCAATTTTGTATATAGCTAAAAGGTCTATTCTGAAAAAGATGAATCAAAGATGCCCTCTCTGGGATAACCGATTTTGAAAAACAAAATTTTCATATCTAAGTTGAGATGTCAGCTATACCTGTTGTCGGTTTCAGGAATCTGATTTATGGTTCGAGAAGTTATGGTTCGCTTTCAAACGTTGGACTCTTCCATTTTTGCGCATACACTCATTTTTTTATAAGAAACTGCTTATAAGAAACGGTAGGCTCAATTTTTCGAAAGCTAAGAAACAACCCTAGCTGAATTGAAAAAGCTAAGAAACTTTTGTATTTTACAGTTTTAATTTTCCTATCACACACACAAATGTTTTGACACTGTACAGTTATAGCAACTGTTTGGACATTATTTTGAGTGCGAATTATGTTATTTACTCGCTTTGAGATCTTACTAAGTAATTTTGGGAACCCTTTAGACAAAACAAAATTAACTCTACACTTCCAGCATTAAAGATATAAGAAACACGTAAGAAACTTTTGGTAGCAAAATGGCCCAAAAATTTAAGAAACTGCCTACCAGCCCCGGACCTTAGTTTCTAATAAAAAAATGAGTGCACTACCCTAAAAGGAGCATATGGCACATTCAAGAAACAAATTGAAATGCTCTGAAGTGCCTTACAAGTTGTTCAACTCTTTTGCAGATGTCAACAATCGCATTTCAACATGGCCAACGTTATTTCTGAGCTACTTGAACGAAAGATTCGCCTGGCAAGCTCGTCTTAGTCGCTGTTCAAAAGAAGAAAATTGTTTCCAGTTGCACTCCTTCATTTGTTCCCCAAAGAATGTTATCCAAGGCAATTTCCTAGTTGAGATAGATTTGAATAGATCACATATTGTGATGTAGCCTTTCAAATAAGGAGCAGCCTAGGGACGTTGGGAACAGCACAATGTTATTAATGATTCCTGAAAGTTGCTCATGAAGATATAGCAGAAAGTTTGTAAAATGTTTATCACATTCATGTTTTGCTCATTCTACTATAAAGTTTGATAAAATACAAACATGTAGAAAAATTTTCATAGTTAGAAAATGTTTAATGTTTATTGTTTTCATACAAAACATGATTCTATTTGTCGTCTTTCTTGCCCTCCAAAATATAGTTCACAGGAGAGATCATTGTAATCAAGGGCGCCGGGGCCACGGGGGCAGGGGAGGCAGCTCGAGGGCAGCAAAGTGCCCTTTCCAAAAAATTTATTTCAGAGAAGTATCAGTAGCGGACTGGCCCACTGGAACGCCGGGAAATTTCCCGGTGAGCCCTTGTCAAGGCAATAGTCACTTTTTGTCTTGGACCCATTGGACACAAATGCCCGTTCTCTTCGTAAAGATAGGTTTTCGGATAGGCCGTATCACAGAGATTTCTATTAGTTTTCAAGTGTTATTTTGAAGAGAGGGACTTTTTGCAATGGAATTGCCCAAAATTTCCATATTTAGACAATGTTGTTGCTGTTGTTTTGTTGCACAAAAGATATTTATTTAAAATGATTGTGGCCTAAAAACAGATGCGGCGGAGATTTATATGCCGGTTTCCACCATGAAATAAACATTTACAGAGTGGACCAGAACTATAGAAGAGATAGAAAATTAACTGGCTCTACAGTTTATCATCAAATGCAAATATGAGAGCAAGAAGGCTGATTTGCAGTGGGTTCACAACGAACATTTTGTTGGGCTTGGTATGCCTAGGCCCATTGTTGTCAGCAATCAATATGGCTGCTGCATCCTATGAAAGTGGACATTTTGATCCGTATTCGACGCTTGGGGTTAGCAGAGGCGCATCAAACAAAGATGTAAGAAGAGCATACAAGAGTCTGGCAAGAAGATGGTAATTGCATTTCGGATTTTTGTTCATAATCAAACAAAACAAAAACTTATCTTAACAAACAGCAGCACCACATCACAGTATACAGTGTCACATTTACATTATGATTAATAATAATATTAGAAGATTGTTTAAACTTGAGGCCTGTTAAAATGAGCCTTTGGCAAACAGGCTGGCTCAGCCACAGGCCACGAACGGTAGACATGCCCATCGTCTGACTAAATAAGAAGTGCATGAGCAGTAAAGATGTTTCATCTTGGTGGCCAGTCTGGAGGGAGTGTTTGTGTGGGAATACTTTCACCTCGCCTGCCAAGATCTTGTTGTTCTATGAGATCTTGCTCACTGGCAGGCTCCCTTAACAGAATCAAAATTTCCTATTGATTCCCTAAGATAATGATATCTCATTTCTTGGCTCCATATAGAAAAAATCCAATTTTCTTATTGGAGGTTCTTGGTGCCCTAAGGTAGTAAGATCTTGCTTACTGAGCTAGCTCATTTATCAGGCTCACATAAAGAGGCTCTGAACCAGTCTGAAATTGATGGAGCCACCAGGGACTTGGAACATATCATGTTTACAATTTTCTAAATATCGAACGCTGTCCGCCTGACTGTTCTGGCTGCAAAGTCAGAGAATTACACCACTGCATCACAACACCTTTAAACTCTTTTCAAACTTTAACAGGCACCCAGACAAGAACAAGAGTCCAAAAGCACAAGATGTTTTCATGAAAATCACTGAGGCTTATGATGTAAGTACTTGGTTTTTTTTCGCTTATTTGATATTCGTTGAGGGTTTGATAAATAATTTGATTGTGAGAATTGTTTTTAGGTAACTCTCAATTGTGCCACCAGGATTTTTTATCGAGGGGTCGAAATAAGGCGGGGTCTTATTTTTCTTGGAATATTTCTTAAGCCATGCGTGTTCTCACACATCTCTTTTATAGCTTGAAATAAAGATAAATAAATCTGTTGAATTAACACAAGTTAGGTACAATTAGAAAATGATGTCCTAACAGTGACCGGACAGCAAAATTTCAGATCCCTGAAAATTTCCACAACCAATCTCGTACACCTTTCAGGAACAGAATTGTTGAAGGGCTGTCAGGTTCAGGAATCTGAAGTACTGTATATGGTTTGTGCAAAAGGAGGTATCTGGCTCAGCAGAAACTAATCAAGACACAGAAATGTAAAGTGGTTTTTGGACACATGCTCTAATCTGGCATTGTTAGCCGGTGCTCAAATAGAATTGTTTATCATTTTGTAACAAATTTTTTTTATGAATTAGCATCCCCAGGAAAATCTCCTAGTAAACATACGTAGTATTTTGTGGCTTAGCATAGTACCTATCTGTCATCCCATCACCAGTGCCAAATTGGAACCGTTTCATAGTTTTGTGTCCATTTTCAATGGATCAACATGGCAGGAATTTTTGTGTGCAAACACACCTTAGAACATTTCTAACAGTTCAATTTGCCTGGCCCTAATATGGCAGTCTTGACAATGATAGTTTCAAGTCTCATAATGATAGTTTGTCAAAGAAAATTTTCAAAAAAGCCAACAACCTATACTGTGGCTCAAAACCACTTTCCCAGTCACCTCCCAGCATTTCTCCGAAAGATTCTTACTCTATCCTACCTTTCCTATACCCAACTGCTTTCTCTTCCTGGAGCAAATGATCTTGAAGACCATCTTTTAGCAGAAATATGGGGGTCTGGCCTATACTTACCAATGCCAGGATTCAAACCGCAGGTCTTCTGCTTTTCTGGGCAAGCCTCTTAACACAGTGGCTTTTGTCAGTTTCCTTGATTTAAGCACCTTATACAGTTGCTTTTGGCTTTTGCCTTTTTCAAGCAGCATTTAGATAAATATTCTGCAGCTACCGAGCCACCAGAATGCCACCGTTTTCAGTGCTACCATCCCGCCGGTGGTAAGTTTTAATTTTCTTGATTGATCTGATAATTTATTCTTTGTTTACAGATTCTCAGTGATGAAGAGCGCCGTTACAATTATGACAATTATGGGACAACATCAGAACAAAAACCAAATACCCATCAGCAGCGTGGCTTCAATAATCCTTTTGGATTTTACTCAGATATGCCTTTTAGCCACTCATTTTTCAGTAATTCAGGACACAAAAATATTCAAATCCTCACCAACAGGCTTTACGAGAATACAGTACTTTCTCTTAGTCACAGAGTCCCTCAACTGATTTATGTCTATGGAGACTGGTGCTTTCAATGTAAGTTTGCATTTACTGTTAGTTTTTATAGATGCAATTTGATGCAAATTCATATCTTGAAAATTTATTGCATTGGAAAAGGCTATTTTAGTCATGGAAAGTTACTTCATTTCTTTCCATTCCATAATCAAGCGATTTTAGGGAATTGTGTGTTATTTCAACAAACCAAATTTCTATGACTAAAATATGTTACTTTTCGCTGCATTATCAATTTTTTCCATCAAAACATGAAAATTATGATAGATTACATCAAATAGCACTACCCTGCAAAATATCAAAATATCTGCAAAATAGCTTCCTAAGAGTTCTTGTTAGAAAAATTTACTGTCTTTGTGGGCAAGGCCTGTAATGTATGATTCTGTATGTGTATCATGTTTTTGGCATATGGGAAAATGGGACCCAGTACTTCATCCACTCAGGTTCTGCTTTATCAAATTTGAACAATGCGAGTGTACGCAAATGCTAGGCCAGGTAATAGCCATGTACAAGCCTGGTAGTTATGGCCTTGTAACCTTGTTCTAGCCTTGCTGTAACCTCATAAATGGCTCCAAAAATGCTAACAAGTTTAACCTAGGCAAGCAAAAAGTTGATCTTAGCCTTTTGGAAAGCTTGTTTTAGACCCTTTGCCCCGCCTTTGCACATAACATGTTATGGGTACGGTTATGTGCCGCCCATATGGGTGGGTTTTTGGGCCCAAAATTCTCTAAACAAGGGTCCTTTTTCGGCAGATTTTCCATAAACATGAGTGGGGTTTCGTTGAAATTCACAAAGATAGTCTAAACTGGGCAGTTTTCCGCCAACATTCACCATGTAAGTGGGTACCAAGGCAAGTTTCGATAATTAGACGAGGGTACCTTTCTGAAAACCGGGCAGCAGACCCCCGTCCATCCACAAGTCCTGTACACCCCCCAGGA
This sequence comes from Aurelia coerulea, assembly GCA_039566865.1. NCBI lineage: Eukaryota > Metazoa > Cnidaria > Scyphozoa > Semaeostomeae > Ulmaridae > Aurelia > Aurelia coerulea. The sequence goes on from CM076962.1 coordinate 16,448,839, forward strand.
CTCGTTGTAACTTTGGAATCTTACTGATAGCCTCATGATTTTCTTCAAAGGTTAGTATAAGGTCATAACAAAAGGTCATAATGCATGCTAGGAGGCTTACAGGAGAGGTACAAATAGGCAAAGGCTTTACAATGAGTTGGGATGGGAAACCCTTTATAGTAGAAGATGGTATCGTCGTTTATGTCATTTTTTCAATCTTAAAAGTAAACAGGTCCCAGAATATCTCTTCAATGGAATCCCTGCTGAACGACAAACCAGCTATAATCTTAGAAATCAGAGGATGTATTCTCCCTCCATTGACAAGACTGTGCGTTTTTCAAATACATATTTTAGTAATGCGCCTTTTGAATGGAATTTACTGGATAACGATACCAGGTGTTCCAAGTCTATTACCGAATTCAAGCGAAAACTGCTCTCCAAGATACGTCCAACTGAAAACTGTGTTTACAACATATATGATATTGAGGGTATTAGAATCTTAACAAAATTGCGCTTGCAGTTCAGTGCACTAAATGAGCATAGGTTTAGGCACAGATTTAACGCCGTAAGTCCACTTTGCAATTGCGGTACAGCAAATGAGGATAATAAGCATTTCCTCCTGCACTGCCCTTTGTTTAACAACTCTCGTATGAATCTCCATGGTGAACTCTCAGAATTTCTGAACTTAGATATTCCCAACCTTGATGATAATTTCTTTTGTTCACTGCTATTGTATGGAAGTGCTGAATATCCGTATATCATCAACAGAATAATTCTTGAAGCTACAATAAAGTACATTAAATCAACCAAGCGTTTTGATCTTGTAGATTACGAAACCTAGCATCCTCTGGAAACAAAGAATTCGTGCTTGACATGTTAGTGACTGTATCTATGTGTGAATGTATCTGTGTGTATGTTTGTATGTAAGTCCGTATGTGTACGTGTGTATTAGTCAAATTAATTTGATACATTTGAAATTGTAAGTGTCATTCATAGTGGGAACTCGCTGACAATATGTCCTTTCCCACTATGGATGGCACGTAGTTTATAAATCTTGTTCTTTGTTTCTTTTAATTGTTTTCATTGAATAAAGAAAAAAGAAAAAAGAAAAAACTTGGCCTGTACAAGGTCAAGTTTAGCCTTGTGTTTTGGTTAGGTACTTGAAAATGCAATTGTTGAAAATTAATTGGAAAAGCATTGAATAGTTTGATTCCTCTTGCCTCCCTAGGTATGCAGCTAGAAATGATTTGGGAATCAGTCGCTGATGATTTGAAATCGTTAGGAGTTGGTGTTTATGAAATGAACTATCAAGACAGTCGAACTTTGAATAGCAAATTGGGAGTTGTAAATTATCCACAATTCCTGATTGTCATTAATGGCAAAATTGTAAAGTACAATTATAATGAATTCTCTGCACAGAAGATAAGGAAGTTTGTGGCATCTGTGCTCCCTAAGGATTTGATCAAAGCAGTGAGTATTGTTATATTGTTGATGTTGACCCCTGATGAGGCCTTTCTGGTTAAATCTCACATTTTTATGGCACGCTGTCTCTGTGATATCCTGCATTTTCGGGAAATAAGTGATCTAACTGCACCCTGAGGGGGACTCTAATTTAGAAAGGTAGATATATGCCATCTGGTAGAGAATACCATTACATGGTTATGATATAACAGGTGTCCCAAAAAAGTTTCCCCGTTTGGTCTAAGTAATTATTTCATTTCTGTATCTGCGCGTATCAATTTTCAAGAAATATCTTCCTGATAAACAGAATACCTGAAATGTTCAAAAAAGAGATGAAAACAGTTTATCAATAAGATTGTTAAACGTGCAGCCGAGAATCCACTGAAATTCTTTATTTTGATGGATTCCAACATTAGGGAGCTTGAACTCTTTTAAAAGACCCTAGTAAAATCATATTCATCTATTTTGTCCGTAAAAGGCACAATTTTGCTCAGTTCGAAGAAAAGTATACTACATAAGACAAGGTCCTGTGGTCTGCACTGTAGCATATTGCCCAATTTGAATACAGATCTATGAAATTGACAAGCGGTTGTATGCCTTCACAATAACGATATAAAACATGGAAGAAATGGAACATATCTACATCCATCGCTACATTTGTCACCTTTTCAAAGGTCTCTCGAGCAAAGATTTTCGGAAAATTCATATTTTGGAGGTCTTTTGATAAGCAAAATATTGGGGAGTATGATATGGATCCAAGTTGGCCTTTAAGCAAGGAATTACCATTTACATTGTTCACAACGAGACAATGGTTGCTTTTCTGGAACTTTCCAAACCGGGAACATTTTTAGGGGACAACCAGTATAACTTTTCATAGAAAAGATATGCAGTACCCCATTTGAAAGGTCTTTAGTTGGCAATCAAATTGTTGAATTTATTGCAAATATTGTGAAATTCATTCTTGCTTGAAATTTTTATATGGCAAGAGATGAAATTGATACCCTATCGTTGATTTTGTAAAGGGCCAACTTATTTTGAGAAATGCTGCCTGTTCTAGAATCGTTTATAGTTTCTGGGAATTTTTATTTGAAGTGCTGTTTAAATTTTTTATATAGTTATACAAATAAATCATAATTAAACTACGAAACAACATACATTACACTTATTTGCAATTGACAGCAGGAAAAGACACGGTCATCTAGTTCCCACTGGCCTTTACATTTCTCTAATAATTCAACAGTTTAGATATACATCAATAGAAATATACTCGATTTCTCAACTCTGAAATACATCCACACAAGTGGTTGATTCAATAAAGATCTCCTAAATCTAGCTAAATGCAACTCAACCACCATACCAAGTTCACTTTTGTAAAGTCCCCTGTGGCTGAGTTCCTTTCCTCTATTCTTGTGAAAAAGTGGTTGATTCAATAAAGATCTCCTAAATCTAGCTAAATGCAACTCAACCACTATACCAAGTTCACTTTCGTAAAGTCCCCTGTGGCTGAGTTCCTTTCCTCTATTCTTTTGTTTATATGTAGCTTTTCGTAATTGTGTATTTAGCTGTATTTAAGGTTTATGTGATGGCCCTGGGGTAGTCATGATCTTTTGCTCCCCTTGGTATCGTTTCTGTAGTATTTTATGGTAGCTCGTTCGTAGTCTTAGGTAATTCGTAAATTGTAAATTTTGTACTTTGAATTTATGAAAAAGACAGTTTAAATTTGTAGCATACTCCGACATCACAAGATGTGGCTATCAAATTTTGTATTTATCTTGAGGAATTCTTTAAGGATTTTTCATCTTATCCCTTCTTGCAGATCTATCCAGACACCTATATCAACTTCTTTCGAGACAGTTTCATTTCCAATAAACCACAAGTTATTCTATTCTCCAACAAAGACAAATGTCCATTACTGTTTCAACTGGTAGCAAATGAATATCGTGACTACTTGGCTTTTGCATATGTGCATAGTCATGGCAAATTCAATGGACCATTGAGAAAGAAATTTGGTGTTGATGAAGGAGAACAGGTCTTAGTTGTTTTGAAAGAAGAGCCATCAAGTCCTGAGGAAATTATAAAGGTACGTATGTCTCGTTCAATTCCTACCCTGTCCATCCCCCTGGGACACCCTCGGACATTTGCTCAAAAATCTTCCCGCCCCCCGGGCATTTTAACACCAATTTTTCTCCGTGACATTGAGCAGCATTTGACAAGACAGGAACTTTTGGTTGTACAGTAACTGAGAATATGGCATTTTCTCAGTGCCCGGCCCCCTGGCATTTCCGCATTTGACACATAGAATTTGCCTGGTCCCCAGGCATTTGTGCAAGAGATGTTTGTTGATTCCCGGGCTGCCCGGGGGGATGGTCAGGGTAGGAATTGAACTTCTTCTTGGTATAGTACAGGCCTTGTGTACAGTAACATAGTTTGAATTCTTGATTAGAAATTTTCAGTCTTTCAACTCAAGAATTCTTATCATAACATAAAGAATTATTGTCATGTGAATGTGCGCAAGGTCTGTACTGTAGCAGTTTTTCTTTTTCACAAGTAATTTGTTAGCAGCCCCTACTTGAAATAAACCTTGTCAGATGGTATTCTAAGCACACTTTTCTTTCTATAGCATTCATAGCCTCCATTGTGAGACATCTTGGGACCCAGCATTTCTTCAAGAGCCAAGGGGCTATTTTAGACCGTTTAGCTATTCTACAATCGAGAAATAATTTCTATATACCGGATGTCCCAAAATGATGTATTATCGTTTGATTGCTTACATGTCCATAACCAATGAACCGATTTTTGAAAACGTTGTTTTATTTGATTGCCTAAAGGCTAAATTGTATTCGAAGATGGCTTTACGACGATGTTTTCATGTCGAAAAGAAGATTGATAAACCTGCTCAAATTCAAGCCTTAAATGGCATGCGAAAGAAACGACCTTTTTTCCAGTCAACATTTTAGATGTGATACAAAAGGCTGAACTCGCATTTGCATTCTCGAAATCATCCACCCATCTGAATTCAGTATTAACTGAATTCGTATTCTCTGAATGAAATATAAGTTGAGCCTTTTGTAGCACATCTAAAATGTTGGCTGGGAAAGAAGGCCGTTTCTTTTTCATGCCATGTAAGGCTTGCATTTGAGCAGGTTTTTCGATCTTCTTTTCGACATGAAGATATCGGCCTTAACCACAACCAACATCCTCAAATTAACCTGAACTTTAATTTTCCCAGTACTTGAGTTTCTTAATTTTTTGGCGATCTGAGAGTTGAGTTTCTCATGGGCAGTTTCTTATGAAAAAATACGTGTATTCACAGCGCTTTTATTTCTTGACAGGGAAGCAATCTGAATAAAAAATCACTTCGAAGAGCTGTTTCAGAAAATCGCTTCTTCCATTTGCCAAGAATATCTTCTCAGAAAGTATTTGATGAAATTTGTCCTGTTACGTCTGATTATGACCGACAGTAAGTTCTTCTTGCCAATCATTTTTCCTACTTTTTCCTGTGGTCGTTTTTAATGCGCCTTTATTCAGTAATTTATTTTGAGTGGGCAGGCAGTATTTCTAGCTACTTAAAGCTAATTTAAGCCCACTGTGCATGCCGCATCCAGGCATGGGACCCCTAGTTTCATGTCCCTTCTGAAGGATGATGAGGTGAGTTGCGAAGTCTAGCCTCCGAGGTCACCCATCCGGAGGTTGATCTCACTCGACCGAGCTTAACTTCATTATTCTGAAGGAAACTGATTAAGCCATTCGGCCACGCACCCCGTACCTTACCTATCTCGATAGGATAGAGCCCGAGGGAAGTTTAGATTACCATATTGTAGACATCCATAACTATGTTTTTCCTGAAAATTAGCTCATGTTTCATCAACAAGATTAGAAATCGTTGTTGTTTGTACCTTTTTGAAAAATTTTTCTTTGATCCTTAAACAAGAAGAAAAACACTCTAATTCTGAACATACTGAAGATTTCAGAAAAGTCCAACTGCAGAATTACAGCAAAATAGCAAGCGCGCCTACTTTGTACGAACTGTGTTTATTCCCAGTACTATTTTCGTGACATAGTACACAGAGTAATTGCTGTCCTGTTAATCCGTGTAGTGAGTTTCAAATTCTAACGTCTGTTAGTGTTGACCAATCAAACATCACGCTGGCTCGTTATCTCATATAACAGTTGATCTCGTATTACGTCAACACCGGAATTTGAAACCACAAAGTAATTCTAATGTGATCTTGACCTTGACAGGACAGCAGTTACTCTGTGTACTACAGTAAAAACCCGCACATAAGAACCTTCATTTATTAAGAACCTACAGCTTGAAATCCTATATTTTGTACCCAATGGATAAGAACTATTTCAGCCTGATATCATAACTAGGTTCTTAATAAAGGGTTTCATTCATTCATTCATTAGGAAATAAATGCAATAGCCAATCGACCTCTTTCTTGAACTCCAAAACATTACTTGCAGAACTGTGATAGGCAGGGCCTGCAGGGGTAAACTCGGTAAGCTTGGGTTGAAATGGATAGGGTCTTAACCACATCTTGATTACGGTGATATAATTTACCATGATCAAAGCATATCCCATTCTCATAAATTAGAATCAACCCAATATAAGGCAGCATTAGCTGTTAGTGGGGCGTGGAAGGGTACGAGCAAGGACAGACTACTCGAGGAGCTCGGCTGGGAGACGCTAAGTAACAGACGATGGTACCGCAGATTATGTCTATTTTACAAGATTGTCAACAAGCATACTCCCCAGTATTTGCACGATTATATCCCCGATGAAAATGCTATACAATACAATTTACGTCATCCCACTTTTCTTAGAACGGGTACATCACATACGTTAAGATTCTCTAAAACTTTTTTTCCTTTCTGCATTAAAGCATGGAATGACCTTCGCCCCGATATCCGAAATGCTCCGACAATATCCTCGTTTAAAAAGCTACTTATTTCTAATATTCGCCCCACTCAAAAATCGTTGCACGGCATTACCAACCGTAGAGAGTCATCCACTATAACCAGACTTCGAGTCCATTTCTCGAATTTAAATGAACATAGATTCGATCATAACTTTGCTTGTAAAACTCCCATGTGTAAATGTGATTTAGGGGTCGAGTCTACGATCCACTATTTCCTGCACTGCCGCCAATACACACTTCACAGAAGGAACCTGCTAGATAAGATATCTGATATAGTTGGCAATGACATAACTCAACTGCCTGACGACCATTTATCTGATCTTCTTCTTTTTGGAAGTAATGCTTATAACGAGAAAGCTAACGAAATGATACTAAAATGTACTGTTGAATTCGTCAAGCAAACTAAACGATTTCAATGAGTTTTGGTCGCTGTCTCCTATATCTGGTAGGTTGAATTCCATGGCCTTGGACTGCGACGATGGCGTATGCATTGTTTGTACTTTGTACTGTATTGTAATTTTTATTTTATGTATAGTTTTGTCCCTAAGTGCGATTTTGCTCTCCCCTCTGGTGAGCTACGGGCTTCCGTTGATCGGGGCTTGTCTCTCGCTGGAGTGGAGGGTAGAATTGCCCTAAGCTGAACTTGCACCTGAGACGCCGTTCTCGACACTCTTTGGACCTATAAAGTGCGGCAAAACGGCGAAGTTGGATTGATCTGGCTTTGCTGTGTGCGCCGCATCGAAAGATCGCCTCATGTGTAAATTCGGCCTTTGTCTCTTATTAGTAGTGTAAAGTTAATTTCATCTGTAAATAGTTGGTTAATTTGTGATGTTGTGTGTGGAGGCAACTCGATAACGTTATGTTTCTTTGCCTCCACCTCAACAATAATTAAATTTGAGTTTTGTTACTTGTATTTTAAATTTTGATGTTATAGAAAAAAAAAGAAAAAAAAATGGATAGGGTCAAGAGTGTAAATATGTTTGGCTAAGATTTAGATTCACATATTTCCCTTTGTTAAGAACCTACACCCTGATTACTGGATGTGCCTCATTGCATAAGAACCTAAACAGGCTGAGTTCAAAATCTTAGGTTCTTATATGCGGGTTTTTACTGTATGTCACGAAAACAGTACTGGGAATAAACACAGTTCCTACAAGGTAGGCACCCTTAAAAGTAGCTAAAATTTCTTTGAAGTTATTCAGTTCAAAGATATTGGTCGTAGGATTTTGAATGGAACCTCTGCTACTCTTCTCATTCTCTCTTTCTTTATCAAGACTCTGCGTGGTTTTGTTTACAACCTCAAGCCAGGACCATAGCTATCAGAGATACTTACTGAGAAAGATGGCGAAAGAAAGCTATTGGAAAGAACGACATGTCCGGTTTATGTACATCAATGAAGATGTTCAGTGGCATTTCAATATGAAGGAGTCAAGGGATCTCGAACCTTGCAAAGATCGAGAAAAGGCACTCAAGGTAATTAGTTACATGCTAATCTTTTATCAGAAACTGGTTTCTATCCATTTCCGGAGTGATAAGGGCTTTGACCGTGAAATCAGATCAAAGGCAAATGGTTGTCCAAAACTCTGATTTCACGATCAAAGCCCTTACGAATTCAAATTATTTATATCACCATAATTTCTAAATGAAGAAAGATATGAATGTGAAAATTTGTCTTAGCAATAAACTTTGCACGCACAATGCGATTTCAGTCTCAAAAATGCAAAATTTCAAACAGCAAAATACCTTCACTTTCACATCTCTTGTCTTGAAAAAGTGGATTCATTTTGATTGTCAATTTGTGACTGATTTCCATTTGTTTATTTTGGTCTTATTTTCAAATTCTTGAGTTGCAGTTTGAAAAAAATTGCAACCAAAACGAAACGCATACCTAAGTTAGAACATGCGTCGGTATGAACAGGCAAAGACTTCAGTTAGAGCCATTGTCCCCCAGAGTCAGCATAGGTTCCAAATCTTTAAAAAGGTTGTTGTAAAATTCAGTGATCTATTTGCATAACTGAATGACTTCAAAGAAACTTTAGCTATTTCTTTATGATTTTACCGTTGGATTTGTCTGAAATCTTCAATGTTTTCAGAAGTACAGTTTTTTTCTTCTTTTTCAAGAATTCAAGAAAAATTTTCATAAAAACCCAAAACCATCGTAATTTCTAAACTGTTTAACGCAACATGAAATGATTTCGAAGAAAACCATAGTTTATAGATGTCTACAATACGGTATCAAGCAAAAGTCTGTCATTCATCTAGTTTATGATTTAGAAATTTGATGACGTCACATCCTAAAATGAGTTGGAATATAAAATACGCTGTAATTTCGGAAAATATTCAAGATTTCTGCAAAGTCCAACGGTAGAATTATAGATAAGTATCTAAAGTTTCTTTCAAGCCATTCAATCAGAAAAAATAGGTCATGAAATTTTACACCCACCTTTTTACGCTGAGTTAAAGATTTGGAACCTATGCTCCAAGAGTCCTTTGTGGACTTTTTGATTTCAGACATCCTGAAAAAGGAAATTTGGCGTAAGTGAAAATACGGACCGACACTGCAGTAGGACAGTTCAGTTGAACAACTGCAATGTGTATCCTTGGTTTCCGCTCAGGCCCAAATATAAATTTCAGATAACTTGAAATTTCATTGTGCCCGCAAAGGAGCCTGGGTGATAATGGCTCTTTAACTGCCTTTTATTCCTTGATTGCAGGTGATGGTACTTTGGCGTCACACGAAAACAACAATTCTTTATGAATGGCTGCGAAATGGTTTGTGCACGAGTGACCATGATAATTCTGTTAAAGAGCTTGAATCAATGTTAGAGAAAATAATCAACAAAGAGATGTCTTTGGTTAGGCAAGCAAATATCAGTTCGTTTATTGACGAGAATAGACCGGTAAGTGTAACATTCTTTATATTCTCTTAAACGAGTTGCGGAAGCTAACACTGCTAAACGATAGGGCAAAAAATTAAGACCACATTTTTGTCAAGAACGTTTCTTGCCGTAACGGGATGGAATCCTACCGCTCTACCTATTTTACTCTCTTGGAGTTCATTTAGATCAACTTTCCATGTATACTCCAAATTTTGATAATTCAATAAAAATATATTCGTTGCGTGTGGTACTATGTAATTGAACAGTAATATAATAAATAAATGATTTAAGTACCAAAAAAGCTTAGATGTTGAAAACACGACGTTTCGAGCAAACAATAACAATAATAGCAATAACAATAGGTTTAGTTTTAAAGTTAGATAATTGCGCGTGTCTTAAAAACAATGGTCACCAAAACAAAATTACCAAATTACAACTAATCCAAATTTTGATGTTGTTTTTGAATTTCTTTGCCATTTTTTTATGACGTCACAGTTACATCTATAGAAATTCTTGGCAATTATTGTAGTTCTGCTGACAAGGGGTGTGACCCAAAAATTGTGTTACTCAGCTGGTTTTACATCAATCCAGGTAGTTCCCTGTAGCGTTCATTGAGATGTCTGGGCTCAGTTGTATCATTATTTTAAGTTTTACGTCCTTACGTTTAGAAGAAAATACTGACGATTAACAAAACTGCTTTTTCCTCCCAGCATATATTTCTTCGTCTCTACGACCAGTTCATTGCATTTCTGGATCATATCGTAAATTCTTATCAATTCTTCAGCTGGTATGTATTTTAGTGTAGATTTGTAATCATACCTCCTTTTACTTTTGAATTTCTTCGATAGTCATTCAAGAACTATGTTAAGTCTGGAACCAAAATATTAGTTTTTTCAACCCTAGCTGTGAACTTTGGCAGTTTCTCGATTTAGACATCGTTGCCGAAAGTAATCCATTAATTTGGAGTATATCTTTGCTGTTGGCAAATTCTTTATTTCCCTGAATCAAACGCTGTACATGTATTTTTTTTTATAAGAAACTAAGAATTTGGTTCAGTACTGAAAGTTTCTTAAAATTATCAGATTTTGAGTACTCAGAGTTTCTTACGAGTTTCGTAGAGGTTCCATAACAATCTCCATGTTCACTACCTGTGACCTCGTAAACATTTCAAAACGATGTTTTTAAGCCTTTCCAATGTTTACACATTACTCAAGTACCTTACGAGTAATATGATACAGGAAACGAGTGAAGGTAAAGTAAAAATATGTCAAGGATGTCCTTTATCAAAGGAAATAGTTTCTTAACTTATATTCTCCCAGTACTGGAGTTTCTTAATTTTCTGGCGATCTGAGAGTTGAGTTTCTTATAGGCAGTTTCTTATAAAAAAAATACGTGTAGTGCAATGGCAACGAGGATTGCTAAAGTTCGTCCCCTTGACCCTCGAGCCTTGAGTTGGATATTTCCACGTGAAGCGATCTATTAAAAGCAGTTTTTACTTCATTATTCCAAGTTATTTTCTTCTGGATTGGCATTGTCCTTTTACGAGCATTTAGGATAATCTATATGGCAGTGAAAGCGTCTCGGAACTTCATCTTTGGTCAAAAATATGCATCTTCAAACCGTCCTTGTTCATGTCAACAAAGAGTTAATGTCACAGGAGTGTTAGCTCTTTTACAACCAAATGGATATATCAATGATTCAAATGAGGCTTTGGTGCACGTTTTACTGTATGGTGATAAGAGCCTTCCTAATGACCTCAATAAGAGCATACTTCTCTTAACCTTAAATTTTATCCATCAAACTGGTCGACTTGATTAGAAATTCTCAAGCTACAGTACGAGTTCCACAACCACCATAACCGGTTTTTTAGCTTTTATGTATTGTAGAGTAATTTTGTAAGTAGAGTAATTAGTAGAGTAACTTTGTAAGAAGTGTAAGTAGTCTTTTTTTCATCGCGTGTAGCTTAGTTGTATGTAGTTTTTTTTTTTTTTTTTTTTTTTATATACAAGCAAATCATAACTAACTACACAACAATATACATTACTCATATGCCATTCACAGCGGGAAAAGACACGGAGTCATCTAGTTCCCACTGTGAATGGCATTTACATTTCTCTAATAATTCAACAGTTAAAAAAACAATAAAAAGGGAAAGGGGAGTCGCTGCGACGGTATTATTAGCATGCGCACGGTATTATTAGCATATTATTAGTATGTAGTTTAATGTTGCGTGTCTGTATGTTTTGGCCATGGGGTAGTCATTGTCTTTTGCTCCCCTTGGTGTCGTTTACCACCACAGGGACGACAGTGTCGTCCCTGTGGTGGTGTATAGTGATTTGATAAGTACAGTAGAAAGTAAGATTATATTGTAATTATTTGAAATGAGTAGAAAAAAACGAGTTAATGTCAATCTTTCGTGCGTAAAGCTAATTTCAGCGATTTTCAACAGTTTCAAATCAACTTCCCATAATGAAAGATTTTCAATTCGTATTTTTTTCAGGAGCAGTCCTACATCTCTGACAATAAATGTACTGCTTCTGTCAATTATATTTCTTGTTGGAGTTATTCTGCCACTTGCCAGGTATGTTATCATCCTAAAGTTGTTCTACATTTAAAGCATGCTCTTGCTCTCGAGTCCCGAATAGACGTCACTCCCGCTTATTGTTGTTATATTCATCCAGGACATTCTTTTTCCAGACTATCTCCTCCCCGTTTATTGATTTAGAGCTTCTTGAACTGTGAAACATATGAAATGTGACTCGAAATGGAATCGAATTTTTCGTTCTTGATACTTCTTTACTCTCAACTTGTTTTATATTCTTTATCGTCAAAACAAGTTCTCCATTTTCTCTATACGATTTCCAGCCAATTTGTTTACTTTGTGCTCCTGCTGATGAGGATTCGGGACATTTTCCACTTATTTCTTTTATTCTATACTCCCTTCTATTCCGGACTCCGGACTCGAGAGTAGTCAAACTTTAAGCATATGACTGTCTGTGACACGTGACACACTACAATGCAAGTATAATTCTGTACTGGTTACAGTTCTGTGAGCTAATTTTCTATGATTTGCATTTATTTCTGTTCAGATTTTCGACCTCTCTGCAAGCCTTTTCAAATTGTCTTTTGAAGAAAGTCCTCAGGACTCAAAACAGGAGGTCTGGACTCGAGCATGTCAACACTCGAACTTGTTTCTAAATTTTTAGTTCTCAACAAAGAATCCTACTAAATAGCTATCAGTCCATCCCAGGCCAAAGTAGATTAGATTTAAGGTGAACATGTCCGCGAAGAAAAGCAAGTAAACAAATGATTCGTGGTACAAAAATTGAAAAATAGCCTTAAATAACGGACTCATCATATTAAACCCATAAACAAACACAACAAAAACACCGAAATCAGTAGGAAGAAGACTATTAACTCCTGTAAAAGAAACAATAACCAAAATAAGCCTGTAACAAGAGAAAAACTGTTAAATCCTTAAGAAAAAAAAGAATTAATTCGGTTTTGTTTTTACAGGATTTAACAGTTTTTCTCTTGTTACAGGCTTATTTTGGTTATTGTTTTTTTTACAGGAGTTTATAGTCTTCTTTCTACTGATTTCGGTGTTGTGTTGCGTTTATGGGTTTAATATGATGAGTCCGTTATTTAAGGCTATTTTTAAATGCAAGTGATGAGTTTTAGATCAGCAAATTTGCGTGGTCTCAAATCTCACTTGATACATCTAATATGAAACGGATTTTCGTTACATCAATGCACAGATTTGCTTTGAACTTTAATTACATAGCCTCTCAGATAGATTCATTGACAAAAGTGTTATTTTATTGATTTAGTGGAAAGTCTTCTGAAAAACCAATGGATAGCCAAAACTGGACGGTTCTTGGAATCGTAAAATTATCTACTTCAAACTACAAAAAATTGATAAACAACGCTCAGGCAGGAAAGTTCACAGTGGTACTTCTTGTTGATGCGGAGAATGTCAATCAAGTCGAAGAATCGCCTATCATGCAAGCGTTTTCAGATGTGACCAGTAGGTTTTTGAGGTAAGTTATTTCTGTTACCAATATCGGCTTTCCTAAAAAGGGTTTATTTTCGTTTTTTTATTTTCATATAAAATATTACAATACATGCTACATTCTATTTATTACATTCTACTATACTTTCTAACTACTATACAACTTTACGACTCTACTAAGAAAACTGTAGTCGAATTTTACACCGACGTTTTAAAAGAAAATCTTGAGGTTGACGTGCGGCAATAGTTAATTTCCTTATAGATTGAACTAAAATGCCAGGATTTAATTAGACTAAACGTATCGGGCATAACCCTTCATCAGTAGTCAGGAACTTTTAAAAATTTGTGTTTACATACTGTTCAATCATATTTCAGGGGAGGTGTAATGACGTTCGCATGGCTATCCATCCAAGAGCAATTAAGCTGGTGCACTGAAGTCATGGATGTGAAAAAATTTGGAGACCTCATGCCGGGAACGATAATTGCCCTAAATGGACACAGAAAGTACATCCATATATTCAAACCGAAGGGAAATATAAAGGAAGAGATGCTAGCTGATTTCATTGGCCTGGAAAGTGATACTGAGTTAGACGAGGATGAAGATGAGATCCAGGCCAGGAGAAATAAAATGCTTGCCATTAAATCAATACAGAAATTTTTATCAATTTGGCTTGAGAGGCTGTGTGATGGGTCATTGTCTGACCGGGTGAAAGTTGATAATTGGCCAACGATGGAATAATAGAGAATTGTTTTCAAACAATAGAGAATTGTTTTTCAACAATAGAGAATTTTTGTTATTCCGGGTGAGTCAGAAAAAACGTGGGGCGTTTCACAAGCTATATTTTAAAGCATAGAGCTCAAGTCCCTCAAATCTTTAAAAAGGTGGGTGTAAAATTTATCACATTTCTCTATAAATTGAATGGTTTGAAAGGAGCTTAATTTGCTATATATCTGCCGCTCCGTGGACATTATTTGATATCTTCATTATTTTCAAAATGGCGGTATTTTAAAGGGCTCCGTCGTCAAAATGTAAACAAAACGATGATTTTTGCAGTTTTTTGAAAGGTGATATCACACAGGATTTTCGTATTTTTTTCAAAATGAAAGTTGCTGTTTGGGCATTAATCCTTGTACTTAACTAAGGAACAAACCAAACATTCATATCTTCTACGATTGCTCGGATATAAGTGGATTTTTAACGGTCACTTTTTTGTGGCTTGGGTGAAGCCACCAAACAAACTGCAGAGAACAATGGATGAACAATGTATAATAACCGACACGTGCAAGTTTACGGATTTGTTTACTGTTTGACGACTGAGCCCCTTTAATTATTTTTGAAACAATTCTTCGAAAATGTTGAAAAAATCGAAATCATCGTACATCCTAAATCAATACAGGCAAATTGATAAAGTCTACGCGAAAACCATAGTTTATGAAGATCTACAATATGGTAGCCTGCGTGCAGACTCTACTGATTTCCTTTCATTTCAGAGAGGTTCTCCTCCAGTAGAGTCTGCGCAGCAGCGACCAAATCCCTGTTTTCAGTTCATGAGAAACGAGGAACCTTTCCTGATTGGCCAAAGCATATCCCCTTTGTTTGATGGAGCGTCTGTGTCTTTGTTCGAGTCTGCTGATATTCAATTGGCGTATGCATGAACAAAGATAGCCATAGAAACCCTTTTGTGATAAATGTGTGTCGGTGTTTTGTCTACCCTATTCATAGGCAGCTCTATTGAATCAAATTCAATGAGTTAGTTCCTCAATCCTTGGAACCGCGCGTGACCAAAAACAAGGATTTGGTCGCTGTTGCGCAGACTCTACTGGAGGAGAACCTCCCTGAAAAGAAATCAGTAGAGTCTGCACGCAGGCTACAATATGGTGGCAAGCAGAAATGTGTAGCTCTTCTTGTTTATGATTTAGAAATTTGATGACGCCTTAGCTTAAAAAATAATAAATGCCACCATTTTGAAACTTATCAAGATATCGAAGGATTTCCACCGGCAGATTTACTGCAAATTACCCTAAATTCCTTCCGAGTCATTTGATTCAAGGAAAAATGTAATAGAATTTTACACCTACCTTTTTAAAGGTCTGAACCCTTTAATGGTTACAAATCTGATTGTCCCCCCCCCCCCCCACCTTTATCAAATTCCAGAGGTAACCAAAGATTTCCATTTATTGAGCTGAAGGAGTTTGCATGTTAATTTTGATATGGTTTGGGATAAAATGGAGTCGAATTTCTGTATTTGACTCGTTTTACTTTTCTGTCAATTGTAAATTTTCTTTTGTTTTTAATTCCTCAGTTAACTATAAGTGTCACTCATTGTGGGAACTCGCTGACTACGTGTCCTTTCCTTCAATGAGTGGCACAGTAGTTATATTTGTTGTATGGTTCTGTGTTTTAATTGATAGAAGAAAGCTGCAAAATAAACTGCATGAATGAAATTTGAAAACGCCCTTATATTTTTTAGACTCGCCCTGGTATTGTTAGGCATTTAGAAATAGTGTTGTTGATAAATTTATTTATTATGATGTTATAATGTATGTTATGATTATTCTGATATTATGTTGGTAACCAAAACATTTTTCTCCAAAGGACAAGTCCCGTCACCCCGGGTTAACTTCATCTCGTTATGTTTCAGTGACATAGAAATATGTTGTGAAGTCCATAGACCAGGCTGTGATGGTGGTAGGTACCATGCCAGGGCAGAGAAATCGTTAGTGGTATCTTTAGTAGGTTTTATAAGCATTGATTCTCAGTTTAGTGCAAAAGTCTCAGAACTGGAACGTACTGGCCGATGCCAGTCAATTTCTGGTGTAAGGCTTGACAAAGCAAGACATAAAATTAAGTACACACTTCTTCTCTGAAGAAACTGCCCACAAGAAACTCAACTTGCAGATCACTAAGCAGTTAAGAAACTCCACTACTGGGAAAAATATTGAAGCAAATATTTATATAGGGAAAATCACAGCACATTTTTAGTTTATTTTCACATGTTTTCTGTATCATATATTACTCTGAAGGCACTTAAATAATGTATAACATTGCAAAAGCTTCAAAATGCTACTTGTTGCTCTGTTCGTGAGGGCACAGGTAATAAACGTGAAGATTGAATCCTTAAAAATCAAGGCTCTTAGGTGTATGTTGTTAACATGTTTTTTGAATTAGCGAATGAGAAAAAAGTAACTGTAAATTACAATTTTAGCGTTTTACTGCACAATTGTAGAAGGCTGAAAAGATTTTTATTTGCGTTTTGCCATGATTAATTTAATAGAATTAGAATGTATAAGGTATATATGTAAGTGAATATTCGAGTGATCTGCTTTTCCAATCTCTCCTACAAAACTTACCTCATGGCTCTGAAGACATGGCAAAAATTTCGGTGAAAATTTAAATATGTGAATTACAAACTGATTTCCTTTTGCCGAGTAGAATGACATGCGATTGTTATCTTGAATTTACAGAAGTATTGAAGGTGTCACTATAAAGGCAAAATTCGGGACTGAAAATAATTTCGGTTTCTTTGGAAGAACTTCATGAAGCAACAGCAACAACGGCAACGTTAATACTTTGCATTGTCATCCTTTAATTGAATTGAATTGCATTGTAAACAAGGTGTCCTCCATTTTGTCAAAGAAGCAGCAGCGGCGTCTTCGCAACGGTGAACTCCCACAGTTCCTGCAGGAAAGACAAATATTCAGGGCTTTATTCTCGGCGATGAGCTCAGAGGACAGTTTAAAGAAGATCATGGATGGTTTTAGATTGTATCCTTTCACTATTAACGGTTGCTTTCGCAAGTCAACTTGCGTCAAAGTTTCTTCCTTAGGTACGGCCTAAACAACCCAGACGACTTCAGCGGAGTTTTTGTGTGTGGGGTCTGATCTCTTTTGTATGATTGTCTGGCAACCAGTGTGTTTGCGAGGGCTAAACGAGATTGTTTAATTTGTGTTGCTGAAGGCGCTGATATCGGCCGTGTGATAAGGACTCCAAGTAGAACTCTGTGTTTGAATTGGTTGAATCAGTGTGCGTGGAGATAAAACAAAAATAGAAACCACCATCATGAAAAATTGAAATGATAAATCCGGGCACATGAAGCTTCAGACCGACTGAAAACACAAAATTGTATTTGCATCCAGCTATAGGTATACAAAGAAAAGTGATCTTTTACCACTTCTAAGTGCCAGATAGGTTCCACTTGAAAGCATTAATGTTTCGTGTTGAAAAGCAGTTAGTAAATGATTAAGATTTTGGTGGAATTTTTGGGGTGAGTGGGGTGCTCTGTTTTGCAAGTACTTATTGTTCATCTACTAAGGGATTGTCACAAAACAATTGGTGAAGTCAGCCGAGTTTCTATGGCCAATTTTTTTCAGGGATTTAATGACACAAAAGTTCCAAACCTCTGCCATTTTGCTTGGAAAACTCGAGCATATTCCTTGGTCAGCAGATAAAACAGAGTTTTGTGAAAATGGCCAGCAATACTGTTGCCAAGTTATATTATAACCAAGCCATTTTGGTACCAAAACATGTTTCAATAACTGAATTCTGAATTCTGCTTGGTACTCTTTTGTGCGAAAACGTTTTTCTTGGTACACTTTTTTTGGGTCATCTGGAATAGCCTTCACAGATGCCCAGATTGTTGCAGAAAGTGTTTGTTGGAAAAGGGATTTGTTTGATTCTGTAATTCAGTAATGCAGTATGTATTGCGCTTACTAACCGGTCTTATGTTTGCAGGAAAATATAAAGCCCAAGGTCTTAAAAGTGCGGAGCATGCTTTGCAATCTCGCCACTCTTGCAAATTTTCTTGACACATAAATCAGAAATTGGATGAATCTTAGGGATGCTGATAATGGTAAAGTTCTGTGGCAAGGAAGTGAAGATATGTAAGTGTCGTTATTATGTAGAGATCACTATTCGCCATCTGATTGGTTCTTGAAAATGAAGCTTTGGAGGTTTTCAGCCATGGGCTACGACCAAAAATTGGTGAAAACATTTGATTCCCATGCTGGCCTGCACTGTACTCGAGCTGAATAGCATGTTGCTAATTGATGGGCTGGCTTCTAGGTTAAAATGTCTAGCAGATTTATTGCTTCAAAATTCTGTAAAATAAATTGCATAATTAAGTCACATGTTGTTATTTACAGATCACTGCTGAAGCTAGCTTTTGAAAGTTTCTTGCGGCGCAAAAAGCTCAAAATGAAAATATGTGCTAATAGCATGACTGCAGAAATGCATCTCTCATTAATTTTACTTTTATTTTTCTTCCAGGTCACTTCCAGGTGTTGAACATGAAGGTATTCATATTTTATTTACATGTTTTTTCTTGAATGAATGCAAAAACATTTTATGAACAGTTTGCTTTGATGGAGTCAGTCCTCTGCTGTCCATTGTAGATATTCTTTTTCTATTCCTAACTCTCATATGGTATCACATTTTATTCTATCGTTTGGAACAGCACCTCTATCTTCTAACATATACAAATTCTAACATATACAAATATAGATTGTGCAAAGTATTCACTCAAGATTTAGGCTTTTTGTAGGTTAGTAATAAATTATATAATAAACTAAACTTTGACTTCTTTGTTGGCGTTTATTAGCTTATTAGCTATATATTTTTCCTTTTTTGCCAACGTAAAAGAAATTGTTAAATTTTTAAAGAGGCTTTCAAACATTCAACAGACTGCCATCATGTGAAAAGTTACAGTATTTGTATGGTGTTGCCACGCTTCTTAGAGATGAAATTCTAAAGGCAGTATCGGGTGTTTTCCAAAAACAAAAATATACAGATTTGGTTGACTCCAGTGATGTGAATCCTGCTTTAATTAATGGCTAATCACTCTCACAATGTTCCTTGATAGTTAACTTGAACATAGATACCTCATTTGTTGGCATTGATGCTCTGAGAGCAGAAATATCCATCTTGAAAGCTCAAACTTGCATCAACCCGCAAACCAGAGCTTTGGCCTTTTTGGCCTAAGCAATTTCCTGAAGCACATCGAAATTACGAACTGAAATAAATGAAAAATTAAGAAACTGCCCACTGGGTGACTGGGGGCTGACTTGTGGAAAACAGAACTACACAAGATCTAATATTGATCACATTTGATCAGGTCTATCGTAGATCTAGACACTGTGCCTTAAGAATTTGCTTAGGCCAAAAGGCTAAAGTTTTGGTTTGCAGGAAGAGGCAAATTTGAGCTTTCAAGATTAATATGTCTGGTCTCAAAGCATCAATATACGAAAAAATGTGGTACCTATGTTCAAGTTAACTATCGAGGAACATTTTTGGAGTGATTAGACATTCATTTTTAAAGCTAAATTCACATCGCTGGAGTCAACCAAATCCGAATACATTTTTTGGGACACTCGGGATATTTGTGACACACATTGAATGAAATTATACGAAAGGTCTAGCATGGAAACTGAAAATTGCAATGAATAGTGGAACCAGATGCCTTGTGAAAAAACAAAAAGAATCAAAATATGATTGCTCTAACAATTTAGAGGATACTGTATTTAATTAAAAACATGTTGGTGTTAGATGCTATAACATGTTGTAGGATTGACCAAGAAATAGTATGCTATGCTTTCTCTTTGCAGCAAGAGTACCCAAGAAAATACTGAGATGCAGAGCTGTATCTAGGGAGATAAATTTCACATCAAAAGAAGAAATGTCAAAATTTCGTTTAGAGCAAAGAGTTTTATTCAAAGGAAAATGTCTAGAAGGTATTATACAGTACAATCATTAGTCAAATCTGTTGATATATGAGAACAACGTATGTAGCCATCGGTAAACTACTGTAAGTAGAAACAAACACTCCTCCTTCATACGGTTAGACTTGCCCCAAGTCTATTTTGTCAAAAAAAGTTCTGCAAAAAATTGAAGGGAAAAGTGATACTTTCCGGACTTATTACAGTTGACGAAATAGACTTGGGGCAAGTCTATCATACAGTAGTTATTTCTCAATTTAATTTGCTAAATGCTTCATTTTGTATCCAAGATTTAAATGTATTTTGAATGAGCACTTTTTGTGGCTTGGGCCAAGCCACCAACAAACTGCAGAAATCAATGGTGAACAATGGAAATGTGCGGTGCTAACAGATTTGTTTACTATTTGGTGATGGAACCCCTTTAATGACGTCGCTATGCATTTGTTGCAATAATCTTTTATTTTATCAGCAATTGCACAAACTCTGGACTTGTCTTTAAAAAACCACGGAACTTTAAAGATTCAAAGCCTATGTTTGCATGGATAACATGAACCCTTCTCCATTGCATAATGTAATCTCCCTATTCTTTCTCATAGAATGGTACTTTGAATTTGGTTTTGTTATTCCTGATTCAACAAACACATGGCAATCATTAATTGAGGCAGCTCCAGAAAGCCAGATGATGCCAGCCAATGTGCTCAAGTTAGTACTTTTTGCTGCATATTGCATACACTGTAGATTATGCAAACCAACATTAGATGGGCAAACAAATTATCTTTATATAACTGCCTTTTTTTCGTTTAGCGCTTGGGGCTCAAGTCGGCGAGGCTAGATGCTTTTCTGCTACGCGAAATGTTAGTCGCAACACTGTACTTTAGTACCAGATGAATCAATAGAAATACTGTAATCCCCATTTGAAAGGCTCTGTTCCCTAGATATCAAGACAGCACTTTTGGCATGTATGTTACAGTAAGTCCCCGCATATGAGAAACTCAAATCTTCAAATCAGGCTGTCTGGTTTATTATATGCAAGAAAATATTTTCAAATCTTGTCAAAGCAACCATCTTTAGATTCAAGGATCATGCTGCATAGTAAACAAGGATGCCCCAAGAAATGATTATGGATGAACCAAGTATGAAATATTGTACCTATATCTGGACGTTGAACAGATTTTACAAATTTTAGGGCCGAAGCTACACAGAAAACCGGCATTGTAATTGAGTATTTTTTCAACTTCACATCATCTATAAGAAACTAGAAAAAATCTGGCAGCCTGGTTTCTTATAAAGGAGAAAATATTATCTATGCTGGCAGGCTGCAGTTTCTTACACGTCCGTTCCTTATATTCGGGGACTTACTTTATTGAATGATTGATATGCTCAAATACGTTTTAAGAGTTACCGTACTGAAACTCCGTTCTGAAATTATGAGGGATTTTGTCGAGAAAGCCCCTTCAAGAAACCTTCAAACATGTGTCCATCATTAAATGATATATTTACCAATATTATGTTGTTGTTATCCATGGAGCAGTATCCTTTGAAACTGGGATAGTTTTTGTACTCATTCAGCAGAAAAATTTTTTTTGTGGAAGTTGCTCAAAGAGCAAATTATCTAAGACTAGATAGCAAGACTAGATAACAAGTTACAAATAGAGCAAAGGATGGTAGTGTAAGATTCTACCACACTTTTCTAAAATCGGCTATTTCATTCGGAAATTTCGTGGGATCTTCTAAAGAAACCCCATTGAAGAATCTTTCAAAAACAGGCAAAAAATCACGATGAATTTTCTGCCTGACAGCAATGGCTTTTACATGCTTTAGCAAATGTTATTCCTTTGGAAGGATAGAGAGTGTCATTCCTGGAAGCATAACAGCATTATTCCAGGCGATTTCAGCCTCCCAAGAGGATAAAACGTGCTTAAACGTGTTGAAAATCATTGCTGGAAGGCAGAAATATTAGGAAAAATTAGTCATGATTTAGAGCCTGTTTGAGGGTCTCTTGAATTACCTTTCTCGAGAAAATCCCTCATTTTTTCCTATTTTAGTCAGGTAAATTTTAAAATGGATCATCGCCCTCTATCCAAATAGCATTGGCCTTTCATACGAGCATTGTTTTTTTACTCACCCGGTACAAGGAGAATAATATAAATTCTTTGATTTTTTGCAGTGGAAACGTGGTGATTGAAACGAAATTCTACGACGACGTCAGCCATATAAGCACATCACGAGTCAGAGTATTTTATGTTTGAATTATGGACAATCCTGGTAAGGCCAAGTGGTGAATTTAGAGACTGTATATATTAAAGGCGTCGTCATTCTATATTCATATGGACGAAGAAGGTCTTTAGAACACTTTTAGATCCCACTTTAGGACATTTGCACGAGAGGATCTTTGCAGTAGACAGTTGCGCTAATCTCATGGTTGGTGCGACTGTTACATTATTCCCTACCTCGCCACCCTTGTCCCCGATGTTAGCGTAGTACCGCTGTATTTTCGTTGATCTTGCAATTGATTGAACCATCTCTATAAGGCTCTTTGACAGTTGCAAACGCAACAAACGCAACATAAGATACTTTAATTCTATGGAAAGAAACTGTTAACGCCCTGAAAGAATAACAACCAAATTAACAAGTAACTAGAAAGAAAACCTGTTAAATCCTGCAAGAGAAGCAGCGAATTAATCTGAAGCCCTGACAGGAGAGAAAATAAGTTAAAAGCTGCAATAAAGAGCAACGTTGAATAACCGAAAGGCTTCATCGGCTAACATGTGACAAACTCTACCGAACAGTTTTGAGGGCATAGTTCTAAATAACATCACAATTAACAAATTTCTAGCGCCAAGTGTTGTTTCAAAGGCACACTGGCGTGGAAGTGATTGGCTAGATCTTCAGATACAAAAGATTCAGTTGGTTTGTATTCATCAAGCCTTTGGACCTTGCTTTCTGTCCCGAATGAAATAAATTGTTTTCCTGGCCACTGAAATAATTGAGGCTTGCCTCTTCTTCTGGGCTGTCTTGTTTTACCCAATCAGTGCCACAACAGTGTGCCTTTAAGGATACATGGGCCATACGAAAAAAAGTGCATAAACTTTCGTTCTTTATACAATTTGACTCACAAATATCACCACGAAGACAAGACTCACCTTTCGAAGTGGGCGCATCGCATGATAACCCTTTGCAAGTTCGTCAGGTATTCTAACTGCAGTAATTCTTGACCATTTAGAGTACCGCGAAAGCTCTATTAAGCCCCTGAGGGAGGACTTATTTGATTTCGGAGACTGCGGAGGGGAGCTTAAAAGAGAGGGGGATTATTAGAGAGGGGGGGGGGCTAATTAACAAAGTCAAATGAAAAGGATATAAATGACAGTTTTTAGTTCTTTTACGCCATATTTTGCTAAGTCATGATACAACTTTATGAATCAAATACAAACAGTTGACACTGTGTTTTCCCAAAATAGATCAAAATTAACATGCAAACTCTTGTTTAGGAAATTCTTTGGACAATAAATGGAAAATCTTTGGTAAGTTCTGCCATTTGATAAAAGTAGGGGGGCTTGATACAGAGGGGTTCTGATTCAAAATTGTGGCGTAGCAGAGGGGCTTATTAAGAGATAGAGAGGCTTGATTGAGATGGGGGGGGGGGGGCTACATAGAGCTTTTACGATATGCTTAGCTTTGATGTAAATGCATATCAGATACCAATCAGGTATGGCAGAAGGTATGAACTGTTTTTTGTTGTTGAGTGTTCTATACCATCTACAATTGCTTTAGTGATTTGAATTAGGTTTCTTTGGACAACAATTAGATAAAGGACTTAAAACCACAAGAATCATTTTTGATGGATCTGTCAAATAACGAGTGACAACTTACACACACAAGGGCGTCGCCAGAGGGTGTACTGGGAAGCATATGCGTCGATTCTTTGCCAGACTTTAAAATAAAATGTGTACAATTTTTTGCCTCATTCTTTCAACTGAATTGATCGAAGGGAACTTTATGCAATTTGCCATAATCCCACGTAGAACATTTGTGATATCATCAGTATTTTAAGAATTACTGCATTTATAAGATTCCCGCTAGTTTTGAAGTTGTGACGTCATCAAATTGCTAAATCGTGTAATATAACAGCTACAGACTTTTGCTTGCTACCATCTTGTAGATTTTCAAAAACTGAGAATTTCTTGTGTTTGGTCATAATGATTTTCCTCAATCAGTTTAGAATTTATGGAGCTTTTAATGTTTGTTAAATTTTCAGATAGGTCCACTCGCACATCCTTTTATAAAACTTAGAAATGCTATAATTAAACAAGGACAGATTTTGTAAGACAATAGCATGAGTTACTTTTGTTGACACCTGAATTCAAAGCGATTTGCGATCGCAGACAAAGGAAATTCCCTCAACCAGTAATTCAAAACAAACAAAGCCGCAAACGTTTCTCTGAAACCCAAGTAGCTAGCGCGCTCGTTGTGCATTCCAGAAATTGTTCTTATGAGCAAACATGAGCATATATCGAAAGAAGAAGGATACATCTACACATCTACCTCAGGCATTTCATTGATTGAGAGATGATTCAATTCTCTTATTTTCTTGGGTGTCATTAAAACACTTACTGCTCAGCCTATGAACCAAAGAAATAAAACGCCCAAGGTAGATGTGTAGATATATCCTCCTTCTTTCGATATATGCTCTTGTTTGCTCTCAAAAACTGTTTCTGGAATGCACAACGAGCGAGCTAGCTGCCTGGGTTTCAGAGAAACTATTGCGGCTTTGCTTGTTTTGAATTACTGGTTGAGAGAATTTTCTTTGTCTGCGATCGCTAATCGCTTTGAATTGAGGTGTCAATCAAACACAACTTTTGCTATTGTATTACAAAATCTCCCCTTGTTCTATAATTCTGCAAATAATCATGCTATCAAAAATGCTCTCTCTGGGATTATGGCAAATTACATAAAATTTCATTTGATCAATTCAGGTGAATGAATAGGCAATGATAACATTTTAACACATTTCATTCTAAATTTTTGCAAAGATTCTAGGCCTGTGTTGGAATGGACATGCCCACCCCAGTTTCCTCAAGGCAGTACACATTTTATTATAAGAAACTTGAATCAGGCCATAGTACTAAAATAAAAGTTTCTTAATTCAAATGAACATTGTCCCATTTAAATGCTGGAAGCTTCTTAATTTGTTTCGTATTTCTAAATGCATGAATTTTTCAATGTGGTCTCTAACGCTGCTGCAAATATGTTTCTTGACATTTAAAACATCGCATAGGAATAAACAGTGTTCCGTCCGAGCATAAGCGAAACGGTTAATAGATATTACTCTAGAGTAAAGGTTCAAAGACAGATTTGCCATAATCATAATATAAATTTGTAGGCAGAAACACCGCAAAACAACAAAGAAACAACAACATATGCGTGTAAATTTAATGGTCGTTAGGCCTACCTATATTTCGTCTTGCCATGCAGGACTTCTTCAGGGCTGCCATAATATCCTTGCTTTTAACTTGTAAAAATGTCTTAATATTTCTCTGACAGTACTAGGGTTTCTTAAAGTTTTGGCTATCTTAGTACTAGTTTCTTATAAACCAGTTTCTTATAAAAATTGTGTGGTTATTCATCATAAGCAAAAACGGTCTTGAAAATGGCTGGGGGCTGGGGGTACTATCCAACGTATATTTCCAAACTGAGTTCACTCAATTATTTTAGGGCTGGCGACGTCCCTGCCACACAAGCACTTTCTGTATATATTTTTAACTATCTCAGTTCTAATTTTTGCTTGACTTAACTTCTTAATTAACGAAAGACGAGAAAAATATCGAAGTGATTAATTTTTTCTCCGCTTACTTGAGTTTGTTTCTTTTGTTTTACTCACTCTTAGTTGATAATGGTAGCTTGCTTGCAGACTGTTGGACTGGACGTGAAAGAGGGAGAAAATTCTACTTATCTCTTACGTCCCCGTCCAGTCCAAGAATCTACACGCAGGAGCATAGGTTTCAAATCTTTAACTCAGCGTAAAAGGGTGGGTGTAAAATTCAATTGCCTATTTCTTCTGATTGAATGGCTTGAAAGAAACTTTAGCTACTTATCTATAATTCTACCGTTGGACTTTTCAGAAGTTTTGAATATTTTTCGAAATTACAGCGTATCTTACATCTCAACTTATTTGAGGATGTGACGTTATCAAATTTCTAAGTCATAAACTAAATGAGTGACAGACTTTTGCTTGATACCATATTGTAGACATTCATAAACTATGTTTTTCTTCGAAATTACTTCATGTTGCGTCAAACCGTTTAGAAATTACGATGGTTTTAAATTTTTTTGAAAATTTTTCTTGAATTCTTGAATTCGAAGAAAAACACTCTAATTCTGAAAATATCGAATATTTCAGAAAAGTCCAACGGTAGAATTATAGAGAAATAGCTAAAGTTTGTCCGAAGTCATTCAGGTTAAAGAAATAGGTCATTCAATTTTACAGCAGCCTTTTTAAAGATTTGAAACCTATGCTACACGCAGGCTAGATCATTGGTAGGGCCTCTGCACAAGGTCACTTATTTTCAGAATTTTCGCTAACGAGAAATCGACGATCGTGATCGTGCTAAAGATGGAGGTAGGGTTCTTTTACCAAGTTGCATTGCGTTAATTAGGATGCCGTAGACAGATGCTGTACAATTTTTCGCATTTCTGCTAGATAAACTAGGAATTCTATGAATTATATTTCTTTCTCATTTGAAGTTTGAAATTTGATGCAATTTTTGAAGCATTCGAAACTTCGATGGGCTTTCGATGCTCTGATAAATTCAGTTTGCTTGTATGAGAGACAATGCAGACTTTTTGCCATACTGCAATTTTAGCAAAAATTATAGCATCGTTTTGAATGTGGGCGCATATTTAAAATATTTAAGATTTTTATGTCGTCTGCTATATGTTCCTCCTTGTAAAATCTCTGCCTTGTCAGATTAAATTCTAGTTTCTGTATACTTTTTTCGTCGAAAGTCAAACGTGTAATTTGTTATCACATTGATCCAATTCTTGTGAGAAATGTGTAATATCACTATAGTGATCAGCTTTCAAAGGCGTTTTGGGCGTTGCAAATTTAGTCAATAGCGAAAAACACTTGAGAAGGTAGACAAATGAACGATAGAATACTAATTTACAAGATAATTGAACACCTAACACCTGCAGCAAATGCTACAAATGCGATTCTTAAATCTGATTGGTCGATTTACTCAGTTTATAGTCGTTCATTGGCTTCTTTCCTGCTTTGCCAATCGATGATTGGCTGAGAAATATTGCTTTTGTATTTACTGATCGCTGATTGGATAACTCTGCAGCAGACGAATCCCATGGGAAGATATGTACAAGTAGGGCAGGTAAATTTGATCGAAGCGTTGAAATTGGCAATGAATTGTGATCAAATGCATGAAATAACATGAAAATACATGATCAATAAACAATCGAAGATATATCAACATATAATGATTGCTTGAAGTCAAAGCTAGCCATGGCTGAAGACAAAATTCCACTCGGACAAGCCGAAGCTGTGGTGAGAACAATTGTATTTGTATTTTTCTGATTTGTTTTGCTTTTCTATCATGCCAGACCAAACTCATCACATTCGGTATGAATTCTCAAGTGTTGCTATCAAAGATTAGATGGGAGCTGTCTGAGGATCTGTAAATATTTATTGGTCGTTCTGAGTGCAAGTTCTGTTTTATCCGCTCGCGTCTGTCGATTTTCGTCGAAGCATGCAGAAGGAGTTTGGTTAGGCCCACATCTGCAGATCATCTCATCATTATCGTGCATGGACCATGGTCAGGGACGTAGGAAGCATCTCAAACTTGGAGGGGCACGACACTTCGAGGGCACTTTTTCCATTAAGCTAAAGGGACATTTCCTGAAAACAAAAAGGGCACTTCTTTGTTTATTTCAAAATCTTGGGGGGGGCACGTGCCCCCAATGCCCCCCCGGTTCCTACGTCTCTGACCATGGTCACGGTGCAAGGTGGGAAGTCACACTTCCCGCATTCCTCCAGGCATAAAAGGATGCTAGCAGATGCTACCAGTGGTTATGTTAATAGTTATATCAAATTTTTAAAGTGGGTTTTTACTTTTCATAATCGTAGCATTTGAGAATTCTTGAAATTCACACGAAATTTGATAATGAAAACTTTGAAATGAACAATAAGTATTGTTAACCAAAAGAATACAAAACAAAACAATGTTTGTATTTAATCCCGCCGCTGATGTGGTCCCCGCTGAAGGTCGTGGTGCTTCAACTCAAACTCAGATAAATTGGGCTGCTCTGGACCAACATCAAACGAAGGCTAACTTGCGGACCATCCAGAAATCCATTTCAACTCAGATAGCGGATGGCCGCTAAATTCTGATACCCCCTCCCCCCTCCCTCAACGGACATACAAATCTTGATTAGGTGAAAGAGACTGGAACTTTCTTGTTTGTCCAATTTTCCCAGATGTACAGTATTAATCACAGAAGTTGGATATTGGCAAAAGTCTGAAAAAACTGGACATGCCTGTAAGTCCAGTCTCTCATTCGAAACATGAAACTGAACTGAATAGTCCCAATGTTCTCCTGAAAAATAAAAGAAAGCTTAGACCCATGCCCATTATATGGTAGCGGATATCTTTTGATTCAATTTGAATGTCACAGTTACAGACCTCCTCCAAGTGCCGCTCGCAGGCACAAAACATCATGACACGTTATTTGCTTACACCATACTGTAATTTTACTGAGAGTGGTTTGATTGTCAGGCACATTTTTCCCAACCATTTGCTTCCAGGCACAGAATATTTTCAATGAGGCCTGCACATTTACCCTCTCATTTCAGTGAGCTATCAATCAAAGTTATGCTCTCCCTGATTTACAACAGTGACTTCTTTCCTATATTAAATATATGGCCCCTTTGTATCAGCTCAATTCTCATAAACGTAAAGCCAAGGAGCAGACTGGCAGCAGCCCCTACATAAATTGATCATATTTGGGCAAAATATCCATTTTAAAATTGGGCAAAATGTTCATAACAATGGAGCTTTTTCAGGTTGTCCCCCAAGATTTTATCCTCACTTCTATGTCACTTCTGTAAGGAGGGTGCTGATACTTGGCTGTAGCTTGGCCGGAGCTTGGCCGGAGGTGAAGGTGAAGTTGTGTTTTTCAGCGCCAAGCGCTGGGATCGCAGAAATAACGCAGGAACTAATTGAGTCCGTGACCCCTTTTCATGACACTCAAGTGGTGGGGTCCTACCAGGTATCGAACCCACTGCGCCTGACTGTTCTGGCTGCAAAGGATGAAAACAAATTTAATCAACATTAAATTTTGTTCTACTAGCATTTAATAAAAAGATATCTTACAGTTTCACATTTCTCTATTGAATGGCCAGAGCTGGAAAATACGAAAAGGGCCAAGGCTCCAGCCTGTGGCTCTGGCCCAGCTGGAGCCTTGGCACCATCCCCTTCTATACCATTCCGTAAACCTTAGAGAAAATTCTGATTTTAAAATATTAGCACTCCAGCCTACAAAACATGATGCAGTTTGTTTTCTTTTGATTCCAAGCAAACAGTCATTCATTGTCTATTCAAACTACATACTGTAGTTTGTAGACTTATGCATGTTGAGACAGCTTTTTCAATACTTCTTTGTTACATTCAAGCTTTCTAATTGCACAGCACTGTTTGCAATGGCCTTGTAACCAAATAGAATTATTCAGTTGCTGGAACTAGTCTGCAGGACCATTGAGAGGGGGGGAGTTGGAGGGGGTAAAAGGTCCGGGGTAAAAATATCGTTCGACAAAAATTAGTTATTGCTGTAAAATCTCCTTGCAGCAACTTTTATGTCAATCTAGCTACCTGTCTTAAAACATCGACATAAGAAAATAGTTTTCTTATGTGGCCATGTTTAAAAGTTTTTGTGTCCGTGCCTTACGAGGTGACTTTGGCAAAGTCACCTCATAAGAGCGAATCTTTTCATTGTTTACCGTAAATACCGCTTCCTTGATAACTTTTTCATGGAATATCTAAACAACTTTTTCTAAACTTGCTTTCTTAAAAAGGGTGTTTCTCTCATTCTCCGAGAGTCTGAAGGGCGTGGTCCCAAAAAGTTTTCTTGGGGGCTTGGCCCCCAAACCCCCTTAAGGCCTGATCCTAAGAATCGGTCCAGGGCCCGAGCATGGCCCTGTGAGTTTGCGAACTTTGTTCAAGAAAAAGATCAAGCATTGCATCTTCAATGCAAAACGTGGCCTAATTTCTTTTCATTCTTTTTTTCTGGGTGTTGATAGTTTGATTTACCAAGGTACTGCTACAGGATATTTTTCTACTTTCAAATACTCTTGAGGCTGTTTTGGAGGTAGTCTATAAACAGGACAAAGAAAACACTTTTGCACACTTAGCTAAACAATGTCCACAGACATGTTGAAATCATCTAACACAATAAGCTAATTTTAGACTTGCATATGCAGCCCTTGAGTTAGCTAAACTAACTTCAAAAGAGATGGTGAAACCAATGGAAACTGTATTGCATCTTGTCGTTCTCAGTATATTTCAAGTGTTTGCTCATTTATTTGCTGGTGGCATATTGTGAAATTGAGATTCAAGATTACACTGGAAACATAACAGCTAACAACTGTATTTAAATCTTGTGATGTTAATTATTACTGAGTGCAAATATAAACAGTTTTAGTTAAAGCAAGTATATTTTTACACAATCATCCTGTTTTAATAACTGCCTGGTGTTGATTGTGATTTTTAAAGCTCTGCCTTTTTATGGTTTTGAATTTTTATAGATCTGTAAATGTGATAAGGTTGCACTTCTAGGGCTGATTGTAAAATTTGTTTATTTTGACCAGTAGATCCAAGATTACTGTTTTCTTTTATTCATTGTAAGGGTTGTGGTGTGGCTGAAAGATTTCATCATTTCATGTCATACCGGCTGCACCAAGAAACGTATTCACTTTGACAGGTCACAATAAATCATCTGATTGTGATGATCGTCCTAAAAAAGTGCTCCTGTTTAAAAAATCACCAAAAATCAATTATCAAACCTTTTTGATAAGATTTTCTTTTTGACTTGTTTTGTTAAAGACCCAAAAATATTTTAGATGATAAAATGTTTGCTTTTGATACAACAAGGTAGAACAATTACACTTTGAAAAACCTTACTTTGAGCTATAGTTTTTATGCAACATACTCAATCTGAGCCCAAATTTTCAGATTTTTATCATCATTGAAGTCTCCAATGAAGTGCACGTTTAATTCAGTCATTTATGACCAAAATAAGATGCTTTATATCCACAAAGAAATTGCTCTGGCAATCATCAGTTCTTCTTTTGCAGTATGATTCAAAACCAGGTAGCCCTAAAAAGAGCTTAAAGTTGCTCATTTTCAAGCCAATTAAAGAATCAGCTAGTCTGGGACAAAATTTGGCTCTTGATCTACTTGACAAAACGAGCAAATTGAAGATCGGTTGCGTAATCAAATTTTGATGATTTTTCAAACGGGAGTACTTTTTTTGGGACACCCGGTAGGCAAGTACTACAGTTTATATACACATCATATACAGTTTACATACTCTGCACTTTACAATCGAGCATGGTTTCGGGACCTTTTGTTTGGTCTTATACCAAGTACTTGCCACCCGGTATGACTTAGTCTTCGGCGAAAGTCCAGAATTAAAATTCAGGAATATTTGCAAATGGTTTAGCCTTAAGCGAGGTTCTTATTTTTCGTATACTATTCTCGTATTTGTGTGATCTTCTTTAAATTCGAAAACAAATAATTCTAGTTTCTAGTTACAAAGTAAATAGAACCTATTCTAATTTGAAGAACAAAAGAGTGACAACTTTTTTTCTGATTGCAAATTTGACGAAAAATATAATACAAAACATAACTTGCTTAAAGCTCAATAAACAGCAGAGTGAATTTAAAAGAATTCTAGAATCTTATTCAGTATTTTTCATGTATCTAAATTTCCTCTACGTTCGTAAAAGAGTTGAGAGTGTTGTCTTAATGATAGACCTGTTAACCCTTTAAGAAATTGTTGGGGAGACGAGATACGCTTTGTCCGAGGAAATGTATGTGTCGCAAAATCAGAGGATTGCACCACTGCGCCATAACACCTGGACTCTGTCCGTGTAAAATCCATACGCGCTGATCGGCAACTATAGGCAACAGTTTCTTTGCCAATAACATCGATTTATTTGCCAATAACATCGACGTTTTGATTGTTCTTGTGCAACGTGTTCAACGAAGAAGTTAATTTCCTACACGCTTCAGTGATTTCACATTAAGCTTCTAGAAGCCAGCGCGCTATACCACGAAAATTGATACAGATAAGCACGTTTTTACCTTCCTAAATCATAGAGTGTAGTTTTTAGTTTACAAATATGCAAGTTTAATCAAATTTGGAAGTCATGGGGGCCGCTGCAGGTGAGTTTTGCATGTATTTGTTGATACGATTTGGCTGACTAATTGTTTCTCGCTTCGGTAGAGCGAAGGATTTTATCCGGTTTTGTTCAATGAGTTCTATTTCTGTTTTGGTCTTTGAATTTTTGAACAAGAGTTATTGATTGCAACTTATTTATTTGCCCAGTTGGAGGTCCAGGATTATATCGAAAACAGCTGTTGTTAGCAAGGAGTTGTTACCTAGAATCAACAAGAAATACAAAGGATAATATATCAAACATGCAGAATGCTAAATCAAGGCCTACCTAGTTTAGGACCATAAACATCGTCTTTTTGCCGTGTCGGATTGAAACTAAAATAGTTAAAATGGCCACATTTTCAAATGGCCGGTGCAGTGGCTGATCACATATAAAAACCGGCGATCATGGCCTTGAATTGATTAACAAAACGCGGCAGAAATACCATGTTTTAATAAAGTCGTGTTTCTGCCGTTTAACACGACAGAGCTGGTGAACTCCTGCCGCTTTAACAATTTAAAGTGGTTGGTGATTTAAACATCGTTTTCATGTCGAATTCAAATGACACTTGGAAATTTTTAGCCGCATCTATTAGATTCTACACGGAAAAATACGATGCTTAAACTAGGCCTAAAACATTGTATTTTTGCTGTATCGAATTTTTGCCAAGCATACTCTGTTGAAAGATGTTTGCCACGGCAAATGTGCCTAAGACCACACATTTCAACATTGTAGATTTTGAAGTTTGCAGTTATGATTTTATGTGGTTGGTCCGTCTTTGTTTCTTCATAAAGTCCTTTTTAATTCAAAGCATGTTCAAAGACACCGTAGGAGATTATTGGCCTATTTTCTGATCCAACTAAAGCTTTCAGATTGACACAGGTTATCGTTGCCGAGAAGAAATCAGACTTATTTCTTTGTCAACTTTATAAACTGAGGTACCTTCTCGTTATAGTATGGACAAGGGGAAAGGTTGCTGTCAGTATTGTAAAGCCCCATCAAGGGCGGCACCATGGGGTGAACTGTCCCATTTCCCTCAGATTGGTATTTATTCCTAAGCAAAAGCGATATGAAAAACATTAGGTATACCTTCTGGCAATCAATTCTATCTCATGTCCACCCACTTTTTCAGGGCCGGCGCCGCCCCTGAGCCCCACCAAAATGCTGTCAACAGCAGCATAGGTTCCAAATCTTTAACTCGGCGAAAATAGGTGGGTGTAAAATTAAATGACCTATTTCCTCTGATTGAATGGCTTGAAAGAAACTTTAGACACTTATCTATAATTCTACCATTGGACTTTTCAGAAATTTTGAATATTTTTGGAAATTACAGCTGTATCTTACATTTCAACTTTTTCAAGGATGTGACGTCATCAAATTGTCTAAAAAATTTAAACCATAAGTAGACTTCTCTAAACTGTATTGACGCATTCATAAAGTATGGTTTTCAAAGAAAACCATACTTTATGTTGCCTACAATATGGTATCAAGCAGAACGTACTCATCTGGCTTTATGTTTTTTAGAAATTTGATGACGTCACATCCTCAAATGAGTGGAAATGTAAGATACGCTGTAATTTCCAAAAATATTCAAAATTTCTGAAAAGTCCAACGGTAGAATTATAGATGATTATCTAAAGTTTCTTTCAAGTCATTCAATCAGAAGAGATAGGTCATAGAATTTTACACCCACCTTTTTACGCCAAGATAAAGATTTGGAACCTATGCTGCTGTTTAGTGTTGTTAGCGTTGTACTGCGATGTTTACTGAACTTTGAACGAAGTCAAAACAAAGTATCCAGTGGATCTACTCAACATTCCTGTTGTTTTAATGAGGTATTGTTCAGCATTGTTGAGAGAGTTTTAAACTCTTGCTCCAAGTTTACATTTTCTGGTCAATGTGAAAATTTTTGGATGCATTTGATATCGCTTCAGACCTTCTTTCGCTGGACGAAACTATTAATTCACTTCTCGTTCTAGGAATTGACCAATCGAGGGTACAATACTTTTGGTGATGGTGTACCCAATGGAAATTATAAGGTAAGCAATGGTTTAAACTGAAGATCTCATAGATTTATAAATAGCCTATTGTATTTGATAATCCAGCTCGTGGCGAATCAAGGCAATGCTACAGAGAACAATAGAGGGATTAGGAGTTTCAAAAAAATTTTTTTGTCCTATTTATAGACACGCTCTATATATCTCAGGTCATTCACTTTAAAGGTCACAAAAAACCGTTTTAAACCATATACACCCCAATTCGTATTAATTGATCAAGGGTAGGCTGGTAAAGTTTTTGGCAGGACAATAATACAGCATAGGAATCAAATGTTTCCACCGATTTTGCTCGTGGCCCATCGCTGAAAACCTCCATAGCCTCATTTGTTGATGACACTACCAAAGACAATTTCGAATAATCCTTGAAGCAACAATTTCTTTTATCAAAAATACGAAAAGGTTTCAAATTAAATGTAGGCATAAAACAGCAGCAACACTTTCATTTTATTGGTAGTATTTGTAGCGGCTGTCTTGCATAGAAGTACTCCTATTTGTATCACCAATAGCAGATATGTTATACTACATAATCCTCGCGGTAGCTTTAGGTGTTTCATCTATCTGTGCTTGTTTGAGAGTCAAGCAACTGCTGTAAAGTGGAGGGAGTTCTTCTTTCTGAGACGCCCGTGTTGTTCTTGATCTTTTCTTAAAATTTGATGCATATTTTTCCATTGATGTAAGTGGCTGCCGTAGTTGGAACTCGATGACATCATTTCCTTTCCAGCTATGGCAGCCACAGAATATTTATATTTCGTTGGATTTAGTTGTTTTATTTGTGATAAGAAAAAAGACAATTTTGTTAGGCTGTTCAAACCGTACTCGTTCTAAACCCAAAACTACAGGGTATCAGAATCTCAAAATGCTAAGACCTTATTTATGGTTACAAAAATAGCTTACATTGCATGGTGGTTTTTCAATAATGCGATCATACACAAATTAGCTACATCTTGGGGAGCAGCAGTTGAAATCTGACATTTTGATGTCGTAGGATCTTGGTGAGGAGGACATGAGTGGCGAGAGGGGATGTTACTTCAGGGATGGCCTTCGAAAAATTGGTAAGTATTGATTGTCCATCCAGTTCTTAAATTTTGATGCTTCAGTTATAAAGACTGTTCCAAAGAACAAGGGCAGATTTTGTAATACAACAGGATCAGTTGCTTGATTGACACCTCAATTCAAAGCGATTAGCGGCTGCAGACAAAGGAAATTCTCTCAATGAGTAATTCAAAACAAACAAGGCTGCAAAAGTTGCCTCAAAACCAGTAGGGCAAACTCTCACCTTGTGCACGCGACAGGTGGTTTTTAAGAGAAGTTATGTGCTTAAAATGAAAGAAGAAAGGTAAATCTAAAGTTCTATATGGCGAAATTTGTTTAGTTAATTCAGAAGCCGAGCAGAAGGCATTGTAATTGTCGCGTATATAGGGCCTAAATGAAACAATTACCACAAAGCTCCTGAATCAAATATACAAAATCCGTCTGGCAGATCTTTAGATTTACCCTTCTTCTTTCGCTATGAACACATAACTTCTCTTAAAAACAACGGCGAGAGTTTGCCCTACTGGTTTCCAAGCAACTTTTGCGGCTTTGTTTGTTTTGAATTTCTGGTTGAGAGAATTTCCTTTGTCTGCAGTCGCTAATCGCTTTGAATTGAGGTGTCAATCAAAAGCAACTGATGCTATTGTGTTACAGAATCTGCCCTTGTACTACCAAAGGCAACATGAAATGCATAGTTATCGGACTCTGCTTCGCTTTTGTCCTCCCCTCCTAAAGCCCACCCCACGCACTGGCTAGCGCAATGGAGCTGTGAAAGAAACAGGTTTTTTTCTGGGTGAGTCAGAAAAATGATCCCCCCGTTGGAAAGGCCACTGCTCCTTGGATATCAAGACAATTGTATTGGCAAGTATATTATTCGATAGTGGACATGTTTAAATCCATTTTGAAATTCACCTGACTGAAATCGCCCACTCCGTTGTGAAATTACAAGGAACTGTTTTGACTCTTCTGATTTCAACAGCATTGCACATTCTTTTAGGCCCAGTTTAAACATCGTTTTTTTGCCGTGTCGAATTTAATAAATGCTGCTAAAGACTAAGTTCAATTAAATTCGACACAAAAATGATGTTTAAATCACCTGCCGTTTCTTAATCGCTAATTGAATCACTCATTTTTGTAGAAGAAACCGCTTATAAGAAACGGCAGGCTCAATTTTTCGAAAATTAAAAAACAACCCTACCTGAATTGAAAAAGCTAAGAAACTTTAGTAATTTACAGTTTCAATTTTCCTAACGCACACAAAAACGCTTTGACATTGTACAGTCATAGCAACTGTTTGGACATTATTTTGAGTGCGAATTACGTTATTGACTTGTTCTGAGATCTTACTAAGTAAATTGGGAGCCCTGTAGAGAAAACAAATTAACTGTACACTTCTGCCATTAAAAATATAAGAAACACGTAAGAAACTTTTGGTAGCAAAATGACCCAAAAATTTAAGAAACTGCCTACCAGCCCCGGACCTTAGTTTCTTATAAAAAAAATGAGTATATTGTATTGAATCTTCATTTTCAGATTTTATTCTTGCTTACACCGAAGATAATGAAAAACCAGCAGATCCAAAGCATCTTGAATATAGAGAAAAATTTCTCACAAATTTACGCAAATCACATCTAGAAATGGAAGTGGTAAGATTGTTTGTTTATTTCTTGTGAGAATTTGTTTGTGTAATTTACAAATATTGTGTTAGAATTTCATGCTCTTAATAATCATTGATAAAGCAAGGAAGAGAAAGATGAATTAAAGTCAAAAGAAGCCTTTAAAATCCTTCAAATTTATGAAGAAGTGAGAAGTTTTTGAAATTTTGATGTTCAACTTCGTTTTTGGACGGAAATCTAATGTGAATTTATTCACAGCACAAAAGGGAACA
Source organism: Aurelia coerulea (assembly GCA_039566865.1). NCBI lineage: Eukaryota > Metazoa > Cnidaria > Scyphozoa > Semaeostomeae > Ulmaridae > Aurelia > Aurelia coerulea. Next base: position 16,486,218 of record CM076962.1, read on the forward strand.
ATAAGTAGCTTTAGGCCCCGTTTACACGATACCGTTATCATTTCATATCGGATTGGGGGGGGGGGGGGGCAATCCGATACGAAAATTGTTCTGTTGACACGATACCGTTTTCATTTCATATCGGATTGGGGTTCTGTTTACACGACACCGTTTTCATATCGGATTGGGGGTTCTGTTTACACGGAAATGCTCTGTCTTGTGCTGCGAAGGATTTCCTTTGTCTTAACACCCACTGCGCAGTGCGCCAGATGAACAGGAGGCTCGTAGAATTGATAAAGAGGTTCGGTTTTTGTGAAAGTGTTCACACTGATCCGCACAAAAACTCCACAAAAACGGAGGTTTTCGAAAACGCCATCAACAGTGGATATCCACAAAAACGGAGGTTTTGAAAACGCACTTGATCAGTGTAAACGCACAAAAACGGAGGTTTTTGAAAACGCTCCAATATTCAACAATGAGTTTCACAAAAACGGAACAATGTGAACACACAAAAACGGAGGTTTTTCTCTCCGTTTTTCTCTCCGTATTTGTTATCAGGCAGATCATTGTGAACGGACAAAAACGGATGTTTTCCCTCCGTTTTTGTACAAAAATGGAGCAATGTGAACGGGTAGCTTGGATGCCACGAAAACGGATACTAACAAAAAACGGAGCAATGTGAACGGGGCCTAAGACCCTTCAAGCGATATTTGAATGTTTAGTGTTGGAATTTCATGTTATTGAAATATATTGTGGCCTAGGAACAATCTTGCTCCACTACGAGTAATTTTTATTGATGACAAATTAAGTTATTTTCGTTTGAATGTAATGAATGAGAGAATAAATTGCTTGTAGAGTCTGAAATCAGTTTTGTTTTGTTGCAGGAAGTCACTGAAGACAAGAACACGAAAGTGCATTTCATAAAATGTCATTGCCCTTTCGATGTTATTAAATTCTATGCCGAAGAAATGAGTTTTAGAGCTCCTTTGGAGGTAATTTAATCTTTGCAACGATCGACCTTATTGTTTGATAAGAGCGTCAAAGCAGAATATCTTTACTGTAGAATTCAAGAAAAATTTTCAAAAAACTCAAAACCATCGTAATTTCTACACAGTTTGACGTAACATGAAATCATTTCGAAGGAAACCATAGTTCATAAATGCCTACAATATGGTACCAAGCAAAAGTCTCTCACTCATCTGGTTTATGATTTAGAAATTTGATGACGTCACATCCTCAAATGAGTTGAAATGTAAGATACGCTTTAATTTCCAAAAATATTCAAAGTTTCTGAAAAGTCCAACGGTAGATTTATAGATAAGTATCTAAAGTTTCTTTCAAGCCATTCAATCAGAAGAAATAGGACATTGAATTTTACACCCACCTTTTTACGCCGAGATAAAGATTTGGAGCCTATGCTTCTTACTGTATGAGCTTTTACATTTTAAGGGGGTCCATTGCCAACCTGTAAACAAATCTGTAACGTGTCCATTGTTTTATGCAGCTTGTTTGGTTGTTTCACCCATACCACCAAAAATGACCGTTAAAAATCCTTCTACATCCAAGCAATCATAAAACGTATTAAAGAGACACAATCGCAAATTTTTGATGTCTACAAATCTCAACGAGATTCTTCATGCATAAAGAAGAGACCTTGTACATTCTGAAAATGTATTTAGTAGTTTCGTGCGATTCCTAGAAGTATCATAAAACAGTAAAATGAAAGGAAAAACAACGCACACGTATTTTTTCATAAGAAACTAAGAATTTGGGCCAGTACTGGAAGTTTCTCTAAAATTTATTCACAAATCTGGTCGATTCGGTTAGAAAATTCAAAAAAAAATTCCGTTATAAGTCACTTCATCACAGCCACAATGTTACATGTCCCATTTTAGTTTATTTTGTTTTTGTTCTTGATTTTCTTTAGTTAAGTCATGTATTTTTAAATGTCTATCTCAAATTAGATGCCATGCAATATTTGCGATAATGCCTTATTTACCATCCAAACAAAAATGAACCTGATTGCAGTTATTTCTCATGGCATGTAATTTGAGACAGACCATAGTAGTTTTAGCTCAATGTCTAAGTGGCCTCGGGGTAGTCACAGCCTTTTGCTCCTCGGGGTATCGTTCCTGTAGTATTGTATAGTAATTTTGTAGGTAGTGTAAGTAACATATATATTGTAATCTTTTAGTGATCTTTTAGTGGATATATATAAAGAAAAAAAGTTTCTTAAAATTATCAGATTGTGAGTACTCAGAGTTTCTTACGAGTTTCTTAGAGGTTCCATAACAATCTTCATGTTCACTACCTGTGCCCTCGTGAACATTTCAAAACAAGGTTTTTAAGCCTTTCCAATGTTTAGACATTACTCAAGTACCTTACGAGTAATATGATACAGGAAACAAGTGAAAGTAAAGTAAAAACATGTCGAGGATTTCCTTTATCAAAATAAATAGTTTATTAGCTTATATTTTCCCAGTACTGGAGTTTCTTAATTTTTTGGCGATCTGAGAGTTGAGTTTCTTATAAGCAGTTTCTTATAAGAAAAAATATGTTTGGTTTGTTCCTCTGTGAAGCTTAAGGATTTTTGTTCAAAAATGCATTCATTTTGAAAGGAAACTTGAAAATAGTCTGACAAGCATAAAACTGCAAAATCACCGTTAGAATTTTGTGACGGAGGCCAGGATCTTGTTCTGCCTACAAAATCCTGTGTAGAAACACATGTTCAGAACTTTGTCCAATGTTTAATTTTTAGTGCACTGTTGAAATATGAAAATAGATCTTCTTTGAAGATTGATTACCTAATCTTTAATCAAAATGCTAAACTGTGCTTGTCGACTTTTGGCCGCCCACGTCTCGAGTTATGAATCATTTCTTGAAAATTCTTTGTCTGGAAACAACCGGCCTAAATTGATCGAATAGCATCGATCAAATATTTGAAAACCCGCCCTTAAGTCTGCCTCACGTTCGATGCCAGGTGAGATTAAAGTCTGTAAAACGTAAGATGTCACGTGACATTTGCTATAGCACAAAATTGAGATTTTTAGATTCTTGGTTCGAAAATTTTTCCAGTCATTGATCTTAAAGGGGCTCCGTCGTCAAACAGTAAACAAACTCGCACGTGTCGGGGATTATTCATTGTTCATCCATTGTTCTCTGTAGTTTGTTTGGTGGCTTCACCCAAGCCACCAAAAAGTGACCGTTAAAAATCCACTTATATCCGAGCAATCGTAGAAGATATGAATGTTTGGTTTGTTCCTTAGTGAAGTACAAGGATTAATGCCCAAACAGCAACTTTCATTTTGAAAAAAATACGAAAATCCTGTGTGATATCATCTTTCAAAAAACTGCAAAAATCATCGTTTTGTTTACATTTTGACGACGGAGCCCCTTTAATTTTTCTCTGATCTTTGCAGCTGCGTAGTACAGTAAAGACTGACTGGACAGCACGAATGCTCGCTAAATTTCATCTTCCAAATCCGTTTAAACAAGAAGTTCCTGGACAACCCCCGGATTATTTCACAACGACTTTTCAGGAAGACAAAATGCACAAGTAAGAACAGTTTTTGTGTTTGTGTGTCATACAGTATTGGCTGGAAATCTTTAAGATTAATTGCGTAGAGCTTGGCTGACAGTAGACCATTTTGAAATTTAGAATAGAGTCTGGGGAGAGCAATATTTTCTGGTAAATTGCGTTCACATATCTAGTGAGTGGCTGCTACGGGGCTTCATCGAGTGATACGTGAGCTCTACAAATCTGTTGGTTTTAAATTCCGAGTGAAAATTAAAGAAAGAATTGCTCCACAATGTATCCAAAAAGATGTCCTATGACCCATAATCCTCGTAACAAAGGAAAGACTCTCCAACCCAATCGTCGAATCCAACAGCTGTGGCGTTTGATGGGAGAGTATTCATCCTTCTTTTTATTAAACGGAATAAACGAAGCAAGCTGAAGATGTAATGTACTTATAGTAGCTAATCAGCCGAAAGAATATATCGATTACCGGTTCCTGCTGCAGATCTAGGCCATATGTAGGACATCTTGACGTCCTCTCGCAAGTGCATCATCCAATTATATGATAGGATTTCTCTTGCTATTGTTTAAGAAGCCAATCAGCTATCAGTTCTAGCAATACAGTTCAATTCAACCGCTTTTTTCCTTGGAAGCTGTGTCCGGTGAAGTGCATTTGACCCAATTTTATTGGATTTTTGATGTCACTCTTATTTGTTTAGACTTTTAACATAGAACTGTTCGTGCGTTTTTATAGAGTCATTGGTAGCGACAACCCTGACACATACTTCACAGATACTCAAAGAACGAGGTTCTAGCAATACAGTTCAATTCAACCGCTTTTTTCCTTGGAAGCTGTGTCCGGTGAAGTGCATTTGACCCAATTTTCTATTGGAATTTTTGTTGTCACTCTTATTCGTTTAGACTTTTAACATAGAATTGTTCATGCGTTTTTACAGATTCATTGGCAGCGACAACCCTGACACATACTTCACAGATACTCAAAGAACGCGAGTAGCATATGAGATTTTAGAGACAGCACCTTATGGGAAAAGACAACGGGGAGAAATAGGTGTGGAAACTCAACTTTCTTCATTTTATAGGCTCACATATGTTATCCTTGGCTACGCCAAAGGCAATAAAATGCTCAAAATTTGATGTTCCTGCAACGATCTCTGGAATATACATCGTGTCCCAAAGATTGTAATCCTTTTTGTGTGGCTGCTGCGGAGGAGCTCAACGCTTCATTGTTCTGTTCTTGACAAATGTTTGCTGAGTTATGGAACAGGCAAGGCATCTTCGTTCTCCAAAAATGTCAAAATTACTTGGTTTTAAGTTTTTTTTACTACGATGGTCTTAAGTTTTTTTTGAAAATATTTCTTGGATTCTTGAAAAAGAAGAAAAACACTCTAATTCTGAAATTTCAGAAAAGTCCAACGGTAGAATTATAGATAAATAGCTGAAGTTTCTTTGAAGACATTCAGCTCAAAGAAATTGGTCACTGAGTTTTGCATCAACATTCTTAAAGATTTGGAACCTATGCTGTGTATCAAAATACCTAAATTGGTTTTGTTATACCCACACCTTTATCAAGCGACCTTAAAGAAATGTTTTTCTTCTGCTGTAGGAATCGAGCGTTTGGTTGCGGAAGGATGCTTTACTGCTGCTTATCCGCTTCATGTGGTAAGTCTGATCCTTTTATAGCGCAGGTACTGTGCGTACAACACTCATAATGAAGGATTAAATTGCTCTATCCGTCGTTTGACATTCGACGACGAGATCTTTTCGTTGGAATCCTTGTATTATTACGACCATTTGTACACAGTAATCCTTTTAATGTAAATGCAGACTTCTATGGTAGGCCGAGACAAATAACGAGACGTGTGCTTCGGAGCAAGCTACGCTATTCTCTTTATTTATTTCTTTATTTACTCCTATCCCCCGGGGGGGGGGGGGGGGGTTACTTCACTATAAATTCATACAGGGTTGTGCGCTGCCAGGATTTCTGTTATGACCCAATCCCAGAATATAGGCCAGATATTTATACCCAATCCCAGAATTTTGAAGAAGTAACACAAAACAATTCAACTTTAACTAGCATTCAATTTCAAGGCGAAAGAAAGGATATCCTCTCAGATGTGGTCACAAGCAGAGCAAATCTGTTCTGAATCATTGGGGGCATTGAACACCCCTCACCCGATATGGCCTTTGTTTGCGCCATCTTTTCAATTTGTTGACCGAATTGGGTATCTATTGATTTTTTATTTTGTAGGGACCTCATAAACGTCCGAGAGAAGAAGGACCTGATAGTCCGGATGATGAACCACAAATGAGCAAGAGACAAGTAAGTGTCATGAGATTAATGCTTTCTATTTTTGGCTAAAGGAATCATTAATTGATTTGTTTTTCACCTAAATATTGCTTGTTAAACACCCCAAGTTTTTTTCTGATTATTAATTGATTTGTTTTACACCAGAATATAACAAGGACAGATTTTGTAACTCAATAGCATGAGATGCTTTTGTCGACACCTGAATTTAAAATGATTAGCGACTGCAGACAATGGAAATTCTCTCAACCATAAATTCAAAACAAACAAAGCCGCAAAATTCTCTCTGAAACCCAGGTAGCTAGCACGCTCGTTATGCATTCCAGAAATTGTTTTCAAGAGCAAACATGAGCAATATCGAAAGAAGAAGGATATATCTACACATCTACCTTGGGCATTTTATTTCATTGGTCCAGAAGCCGAGCTGTAAGTGTTTTCATTACACCCAAAAAATAAGAGAATTGAATCGCCTCTCAATCGGCTTCTAAATGAAACAAATTAAATGCCTGAGGCAGCTGTGTAGATATACCCTTCTTCTTTCGATCTATACTCATGTTTGCTCTTAAAAACAACATCTAGAATGCACAACAAACGAGCTAGTTACCTAGGTTTCAGAGAAACAGTTGCGACTTTGCTTGTTTGATTATCTGGTTGAGAGAAGTTCCTTTGTCTGCGATCTATAATTGCTTTGAATTGAGGTGTCAATCACATCCAACTCGCATTATTGTCTTACCAAATCTGTCCTTGTTCCAGAATATTGCTTGTAAAACACCCCAAGTTTTTTCTGATGCGCCCTGTACCTTCAACCATTTCTAAGCCCATGCTCTCCAATGCTGATTTTATTTTCTTGATGTTCTTTGTAGATTTTGAAGCATTATTGGGGAAGATGGAGTAAATGGGCGAAATACCAGCCTCTTGATCATGTCAGGTAAGATGACGTAATGCAGATTTGATCCCGTGAGTGGGGGGTATATGACTTTTACTTATGGATGGACGGGGTTCTGCCGCCCAGTTTTCAGAAAGCTTCCCTCTTCTAATTACCGAAGCTTACCTTCGTACCCACTTTTTTGATGACCTTTGGCAGAAAACTGCCAACCTTTAACGATTTTTTGCGAATTTCAGCGAAACCCACTCATGTTTATGGAAAATCTGCCGAGAAAGGACCCTTGTGGGCCCGAGAAAGGGCCCAATATCCCACCCATATGGGTGGCACATACCCGTACCCTGAACTTGTTATCAATCCCCCAACCCGGGGGTTTGATATGCAGGGTGTTTCAAAAACACGCCACCCAACGTGCGTGCTTCAGAAATTTGCTTAGGCCAAAAGGCCAAAGCTCTGGTTTGCAAGCGGACGCAAATTTGAGCTTTCAAGATTGATATTTCTGCTCTCAAAACACCAATACCAACAAACGAGTTATCTATGTTCAAGTTAACTATCGAGGATCATTTGGAGAGTGATCAGACATCGATTACAGTTAAATTCACATCGCTAGAGTCAACCAAATCTGTATACATTTTTTGGGATACCCTGTAGAAGGAAGAGGGAAAACCGACGAAATGTTTGGTCGTTGTTTTCACTGGTTTTGCAGGTTTTTGTTTGGGGCCGTCTTCAGAAATTCTCCCATAGCCACGAGAGGGAATGGCCCTTTTAAGCTGTGTAAATTACTGAATCTAATACACCACTTCAGTTTACAGCCTCGTTTTGGAAAATATTCAAAATTGTTTGATACGAAATTTTAGAGGCCGAATTTGGATTTAGCACTCAAACTTTAGTCTAACTGCAAGTTTTATGTTGCTATCGGTAGTTTTTTTGATTTTATGGCGATGCAAAGTTTGAAAACCTATAAGGGATTTGACCGTGAAAATGACTTTGGGTGTAAAGTTTCACCCTGAACGATTTTTCACGGTCAAATCCTTGTAAGCTTTTAAACTTTATATCGTCATGAAATCAACATCACAATCGGCAGCAGCTCAAAAACACGGAACTAGACTAAAGTTTGGGTGCTGAATCCGAATCTGGGCTTGAAATTTTCATATGAACAATAGAAAGAAATTTTGATACATTTCCAAAACGAGGCTGCTATATTGAAGGGGTGTATTGAACATACTGGCAATGAAGCAAGACATTTTCAACATTATTACTTTGATATTTAGAGAGCAGTGCTTTTGAAACGCTGTGCGTTTTTTGACTCACCCCGTTTTTGTGGTTAATTTTGTTCATTAATGTTTAACTACTTTTAATAATCTTTCTATTGCAGAGATTATTATGGAGAAAAAATTGGATTATATTTTGCATGGCTTGGTAAGTAAACCTCAAAACCTATGCTTGTGTTGGCTCCGTTTCACCATTAAATAACGCCTGATTTCCTTTGAAAGATAAACGAACATTGAACATCGCCTTGGGGCCATCGGCTTTTGATTTTTGTAGTTTTTACCGGCATTTGGCCGTCAACAGGGGGAGGGGCTAGGTATTGTTGGGCCGCTAAAAGGAGGGCAATCTTCGCAATGAAATTGTTACTTCCGAATTTATCACGATTTTTGTTCATCATAGTACCGAAATTTTTAAAGGTCACACCTTGGTAGTTGTCTGTATTCAGAAAGCATGTTCTTCATTATCAGTGTGTATCGGAACGACTTTATGAGACTTATCCGGTTCCTGGTAGTCCAGGCCTAAATGCTCTCTACTGTGCTTTCTACTAAGATTAAATAAATTGCCACTGAGTGGTGGGGGGAGGGAAGGGTCTTACGTTAGCGGCTAAATGTTGCTTAGATCTATGAGAATTGAATGGAGTAATGGTAAGCTGCGAAAAATTGACTTTGTTGATTCAACTAAACCACACCTTAAGATTGGTTCCGAGGATATCAAGCTGGTAAAGGAGGTCAAATACCTTTGTGTTCAGGTTGACCATCAACTTAAATGGACATCTCAATTGGCCCTAACAACTAATAAGATCTCTAGAGGTATTGGTGTGCTTCGTTATGCCAAGCAGTACCTTCCTATTTCAACTGTCAAGACAATGTATAAAAGTTTAGTAGAGCCTTACTTTAGATATTGCTGTCCTGTCTGGGGAAATGCTGGGGTGACTGCTATTGAAAAATTGCAGAAACTTCAAAATCGGGCTGCAAAACTCGTCACCAACAGTCCATTTGATACTACTGCTTTACCAGTTATTCGGGCGCTTAAATGGCCCACTGTCAGGGAGCTTATTGATTTTGAAGCTCAGAAAATGGTCTTTAAATCCCTTAATGGGGACGTGCCTTCTTATATGAAAGACATGTTCACGAAATGACTTGTTTTCCTCCAAAATATAGCTTGTTAAACGCTCCACGTTTTTTTCTAAATCACCCGCTATGTTCCATATTTTCAGGATGATTATTATACTTATAGAATTAAATTTTTAATCCTGACACCTGCTGCACCGTTTTGTCTTTTTGAAGGAAATTAAACGTCTTTCTCAAAGGTGCCTTATCTTCTGTGAAAAAATATATTAGCTTAAAACGGACTCCAAAATTTCGTCATTGTAGTATTTGCTCAAAAATTTCTTAGTTTTGATTGAAGCAATTAAAGAATTCCTTGGGATTTAATAATGGTTTCCTGGGTTATCCGCGTAATCTGATGTGAGAGTTTGCTCGCTTGAACTTTCGAGCACCTGTTTTTATTCGTGATGCTAGCGTCACTACACAGGGATACTCAATTTACGCTCATCTAATTGAAGTGAATCCATTTTGTTGTCATGGCAACAGTGAGGGCCTTATTGCCAAGCTCTTCTTGTTCCCCGACCAATCAGGATGCAAGACTTTAAATAACTTTATCGGATTGGCTGATTCTTCTTCAATTCAAACTTCCCGCCAAAGGCAAACAGCATTTAGCCTAGAAGTCAGATGATCTCTATCTACAGTGCCTTGTTGCATAGTTTGACTGCGAGGACCTTTAATAATGATAATAATAATTTGAAGCTAATTCTCCATTTTGGAGCAGTTACCCAGCAACTGGGTACACAGCTGGTGCTAATATTTTTAGCCAATCCTTATTCGTGTAGAAATTTTGTAGCGTTTTGTTGATACTTTTGAGTACTTCGGATTTATTTTTAGCCAAACAAGTCTTTTTCATCTTGGGTTTTTGAGAGAAATTTGGGCAATCCCATAAGTGTTCGATGTATTCCTCATGGGACCCGCATCTCCTGCAAAGAGAATCAGTGTACTTTCCTTTGTAGTTTGCTCTTAGGTCAACCATGTTTAGTTCTAATTTCAGTAGGGATGAGGCTTCTTCACACCTCAGGTACTCTTTCATTTCAAACTTACTACCCTTGATAAATCTGAGTTTAGTCTTTTTATTATTTTTGCTATTATTTTCCATGATATTGATAATTTTGGCCTTTGCTGAGATTTATCCCTGAGGCTTTTCATTTCATTCGTAGAGGCTTCCATTTTATGCTGCTTAATTCTACCTTTGCTCTATTGTAGGACAATACACCGCGTGGCTCATACTGCCCTCCTTTATTGGTTTAATGGTTTTTTTGTATGGATGTTTAACCCTAAATTCATCGGACAACAGGGATGCGTAAGTTTTTATTTCTATGCCATACGTTTTCCGTGGACAGTTTTGTGCCTCAAGAAACTAATACAGTAAAAACCTGCATATAAGAACCACCCACTTATAAGAACCTAAGGCCTAAAATATTCTAATTTCACTCCATTACAGAAGAACCTATTCATCCTGAAATTTAAGGAAGGTTCTTATCTTAAAAAAGTTAAATGTAAACTACTGGTTGGTAATATGTGATGCAGTGTTTTAAGAAATTTAGCCAAAAACTTTTAAATAGATACAAAGTATATATAAAAAATTCCTTTGTATGAATGGATTTGATACAGTCAGATAAGTCTAGGTAGATATAAGGTTGTTCTCCATTAAATTGTGTCATGATAGTGAGTACGTGAAAATCTTGTTTTCTTATATTTGCCTAAAATTCTCGAAGATCTGTAATGAATTCTTTTGATAAGAACCTATTTAAGAACCTTGCATCCTGTTTTCAAGAATAGTATCATATGCATAAGAACCTAAACAGGGTGATTTCAAAATGTAATGTTCTTATATGCGGGTTTTTACTGTCCCAGGATTTGGATAGTTCAAGAAACTCTAGCAGAAAGAAACTCTAGTTATGTACCGTAATAACAGGGACGTAGATAATCAGTCTACGCAAACCTTCCTCCAGCAATAATGTCCAGAAGACCGTTGTCATACAGATGATGTACACGTTTTTTCTTTTGTAAGAAACTTAGATAAGCCCATCGTACTAAAAGTTTCTTAATTTCACATGAAAAGTTCAGCTTTGTAGTACTAAAAGTTTCTTGATCTGTTTCTTATTTTTTGAATGCATGTATTTTCTACCACTGCCACGTAATCGCTTCTTGACAGACAGCACAATTTTTAGCAAGAGGAAGAGTTCTATTTGACTCAAAACATAAATTTATCATGAATATTGCCAAAAAATAAAGGCTAAACGACAATTTTCCCATGATTTCCTTGTATTTGGCTTTAATAGTTTCTTAGCAATTCTTATGCATAGTACTAGAGTTTCTTAAAATTTTCGCCACCCTAGTACCTTCTTATAAACCAGTTTCTTATATCTATAAAAACATGTATATGTTTACTTTTGACACCTCATATGCTCTCCTACATTCACGATTCGGACGCATTTCATCAAAAAGACTTTAAAGTCTATATTTTCCTTTTGTTTATTTTTCTTTTTTCTGACCATTGCTATTTAAGAAACCACCTTCAAGGGGACCATTATGGAAATAAGATCAATTCGACCTTTTAATGTTATCCCTGGATACTATAAGAGGCAGATGCAAAAAACGGAAACTTGTCTTAGCACACTGAGGCCTTTCAATCTTATGTTATCATCAGGGTGTGACTAACTAAAACGATAAAATACTCTAGCTCTTAAAATACTGTAAATTTTTTAATTATTCTTGTGGCAAATTGATACTTACATATATACAGTTAGTTATTTTGTTATGGTTTCAGGTTGGATATTTGTAAAGCAACGAACTGGACTTATCGAATGTGTCCTCGTTGTGATGAGAACCTCGGTTGTAAATATTGGGATTTGAAGAAGAGTTGCACATTGGCAAAGGTAAATGAGTATTTAAGTTTGTTAGTTCTGCTCTTCCTCCTTTCCTGCTTTGCTTTCCTCTTTGCATTTTCAGTATTTGTTTTCTTTTTCATCCTGTCTTCTTTCCCTTTTCCATTTTTTGTTCATCTTCACCTTCTCATTTCTTTCTTCCTTTCATTTCTTCCTTCTTCCCCTCCTCGTTTCTATCCTTTTTTCTTCCTTTATTCAGCTTGCTCTTTATCTTCTCCTTTTCCTCCTTTGAGACAAATGAGCTCTCTGCGAAGCTGCTTCGCGGCTTCATGCACTTTTCCCACCGCTGCAGACAAATCCAGTTTCAAATATTAGACATAAATGATTCAGACATGATCATAAGTACGTCGAATCGTGTATTTCTAAGCTTAATAATGTATTTATCATCCTATCATCTCAGATATTTGTCATCTGACTTATATTTATTACTTTCCAGGTATCCTACCTATTTGACAATGCATCGACGGTATTCTTCGCAGTGTTTGTGTCTTTCTGGGGTAAGGCATCACTTTTACTTCAAGGGGCAGAAACGTCCGCGGGAAGAAACTTTCGCGTTTTTCGCGTTTTGGCGGAGATTCAATAAAGTCTTTTCCGCGAAATTTCCTAAAATATCAAAATCGCAAAAGCTTATTCCCGCGAAATCTCCTGAAACATAGAATCAAATATTTATATTCTTCTTATTATTTTATATTTCTTGATAAAGTGCAAAGAAATTCAATGTGATCTTGCCTAATTCTCAAAAGTTTCTTCCCTTGAAATGTCAGCTAATGTTTGCTCTAGGTTTTCATGAAAGATTAAGCTGAAGTCATTGCAGGTTTCTTAACCATATGATAAGAAACCGTTCAGCCTGTTTCAAGGTTAATGACCATTTAATAAGAAACTAAACAGGCTGTTTTGAAAAAACTGGTTTCTATTTTGCGGGTTCTTACTGTAGTCAGTTTCATGTACCATAAAAGCTCTATTTAGACCTCCTCTTTGTTAAGCGTCCTCTCTTATAAGCTCCTCCTTTCTGAGCAAATTTTTAGATACGCCCTGCCCTCAATTAACCCCCCCCCTTCTCTAATATTAGATGCAAGATGCTTTTTTACTGATCCGGTATTTCCTTCATTTCATAGCTGTGTTTTTCTTGGAATTCTGGAAACGAAAAGAAATCACACTTGCATATCAATGGGATTGTTTGGGATATGAGTCAGAAGAAGAAAGACCCAGACCGACATTTGCCGCTCTGGCACCGACTGTGGAGCGGAATCCGGTCACTGGGATTCTTGAACCGCATTTTCCTGATGACAAGAGGAAACCTCGATTGTTTTCGGGTATCCTTATTATTGTTACGATGGTAAGAAAAGAACTAATTTTCGACATTGTTCACCGGCGGTAGGTAACTCTGAATTTAGAAAAAAGTTTCATGCATTATTACATCCAAGAGAGTTAAGAAACTCTATAACAAACCTTGCAATACCCATGTTGAGAACTGGCAATGGCCAAAAATCCTTTGCTTATCGTGGGGCCAGTCTCTGGAACAGTCTTGATTTGGATACAAAGATGGCTCCCTCAATCAATGCCTTCAAGTCCAAAATCAATGAAAAATAAACCTTTTATATATGGAGGTGTATCGCTGTAAATTTATATATCTTTAATTTTGACGTATTCCGCTCTTTTTATTGTAAATTTTGTAGTATATAATTTTTTAATTTTGTAAGTAATTTTTTGCAGGGCCAATTGTAAAACAGTATTTATACTGAATTTGCACCCTGGGTAAACAATTTTAAAATGAAATGAAAATGAAATGAAATTATACATCGAGTTATTCCTATCCTACAGTAGCATTTCGTTCGTGATATATCGACTTGTTTTCCTTCTGTGTCTACCTCTCCTGCGAAGGCGCCATTTTAATCCGATTGGCGCCTTCGCAGGAGAGGTAGACACAAAGAAAAAGGTCGATGTATCACGAACGAAATGATATTGTAGGATAGGAATAACTCGATGTATCATGCATGAAGCTTTTTCTAAATTCAGCGTTTCCCACCGCCCGTGCATTGTTGTGTACCTGATCTAAAATCATCGTATGAGTTATCTTGCGTTCATTTGACTTGGATTGATATTACTTCGCACGACTGAGTAATACCAAGAGTTCACATAGTAAGCTTAATCTATTAATTCTGGGGTAAAATTTGACAGACATTAAGAGATTTGATTCAAGATTACCTGACTGAAATAGGCCACTCCGTTCTCATTCTCAAGTTATGAGAAATTTTTCGATAAAACCCTTTTATTAACCTTGGAAAACTTCTGAAGAAGCCTTCATTCTCAAGGGAATTTTACTCTACCAGTAGCTCATAGACCTATTACTTGCGTTCTTTGTTTCGTACACTGTGACTTGAACGATATCGCCTGGTCAACAGAGACGCATAATGTTACTCTGAAAAAAGCGTAGGATTATGCGTTTTGAGAGAGCATAAGTTTCGGCACAGCTTTTGCGATACGTCCGATCCTATGTGCTTACTAAATGCTGGTGTGGAAAATGCCGAACATAACATGCTGCTTTGCCAAGACTTCAATCAGCAGAGAAAACTCCTCCTTGGAAAGGTGTCTGATGTTCTGTCTGAAATAGGAAGCAATATAAACGATTTATCTCAGTGTACACTTTTAAGTATCTTATTATATGGGGACTCAAGGCTTAACTGCACCCTAAACAGGCGCATCAGCTCGGCAGCCTGAGAATACATCTTAAGAACTGGTCGAATGAGCTGAGCTGCATCCCTCTTCTCTCCCCCCCCCCCCCTTTTCTCTTTTTTGTTTTCATTTTCATTGTTTTTTGTATTTCTTGCTTTGTTCTATGTCTAAATGTTGGCTGCACGGGAGATGTGCTAGTTGACACCCCATGCAGTTTTCATCTTGTGTAGTTTTGTAGTGTTCTTGTGTAGTTACGGTTTGTAGTTAAGTATTCTTGTAGTTTTGTAGGTTTAATAATTTGATATGAAAAAAAAACTTGACCCGATTTAGGCCATCGACACAAGAATTTTTGGTGGCATCAGTTCGCAAGATTCGATGAATTCCTATGTGATTTGAGCTTCAATCGGCAGCGTGAACTTCACCCAACTGACGTTTGCTATGTTTTCGTTATTGAATGTGTGCCCATTGGGATTTTTACTGCATTTCATTTCTTCGAAGTGATAGCTGAGGGAGAATGGGCCTAAGCAGGTCTTATTCTCTGTTTCGTATGAGTCCCTGTGGAACAAGGTGTACCACAAGGATACAAGAGACTTAGATAGTCAGTCTGGTTGCTCCTTAAAGAGCCACTGCTGACATAAGTGCTTTGCGCGCCTAGAAGATTGAAAGGAGGTAAACAGAAATGGCGACGAAGAACAATGTTTTGTTTGCGGTTATTATCGTTTATTGTTTTATATTTACGTCATTGCTGAAACAAGAGCTGAACATTTCACGCGTATTAACCACAATTCTATAGGCCCTTTCTTTACTTATAGCGTCTCTTTCATTGTGTTATTTTGAAATACAGTCCTCTGGAGGGCAAAATGGCCTCGTCATTTTCTTTCGTAATTTAAACTTCGTATTCGAACCGTTCGATATGGCAAACTAAACCGTACATGTACAACAACGAGAACGACAAGAAATAATCCACATATTTACGGATCACCCATCATGACCGTCCAAGAAGAAAGCGATGAAGATAATGATGGAGGAGGCAACAGTGGAATTGAGGTAGGCTTCTTTCCACATCCGCGATAATGTTGACATGCTAGGCCAAAAAACACTTTCAGACACCCAGAAAGTCAAAGAAGCAATGCATTGTGGGATTCGCACAGGCGCAAAGCACTCATGTCAGCAGTAAAATTTTCTTTTAATTTCAGGTATCTTTGGTATTAATCTTCATGATTGGTGTGATCGTATACAAACTATTGGTTTACCGTCCACTAGCAAGAAATCCTCTCACATCATCACATGCACTTCAAATTGCCAATATGTCCGGAGCTGTTTGTAACTTGATGTGTATTATGATCCTGTCTCGGGTATGTCTTAATTTTCAACACAATTGATATTCAGTGGTACTTTTAGATACCAATTACCGTGCATGTACAAAACCAACCGGCTGATTCTAGTGTCTAGTAAGACCGGGCTTATTCTAGTTTCAAGTAAAAGCTGTTTGTAACTTGATGTGTCTTAGGATCCTGTCTCGGGTATGTCTTAATTTTCAACACAATTGATACTCAGTGGTACTTTTAGATACCAATTACCGTGCATGTACAAAACCAACCGGCTAATTCTTGTGTCTAGTAAGACCGGGCTTATTCTAGTTTCAAGTAAAGGCTGTTTGTAACTTGATGTGTATTATGATCCTGTCTCAGGTATGTCTTACTTTTCAACGCAATTGATACTCGGTACTTTTGCGAAACGATTACCTTGCATGTACGAAACCGACCGGGCTCATTCTAGTGTCAAGTGACACTGGATTCATTCGAGTTTCGAGAAGGTGGTTTGTAGTTTGATTTGTATTATGATCCTGTCTCGGCTATGTCTTAACAAAGGGGCTCCGTCGCCAAACTGTCATACATCTGTAAACAACATTGTTTAAAGCACGTGCCCATGGTATTCTGCAGTTCGTTTGTCTGCGGAAACTGTAGAAGCCGATCGGCCACCTCGCAACTGCTTAGTCCCGACCCCGAAAAATGCACTCCTCGTTTATTTCCGTCCAAGAGTAGATTCTTTGGTTTCTTCCATCACAAAA
Source organism: Aurelia coerulea (assembly GCA_039566865.1). Taxonomy (NCBI): domain Eukaryota; kingdom Metazoa; phylum Cnidaria; class Scyphozoa; order Semaeostomeae; family Ulmaridae; genus Aurelia; species Aurelia coerulea. The sequence continues at coordinate 16,502,933 of CM076962.1, forward strand.
GAGTTGTTGACGCTTTGTATTAAATCGTTACATTTTTACAGAGAATAGTCGGATTTATCCTATCTCTTAGGCGTTTTGTTATGAAATTGCATGGACCACCTTGAATATTGCCTCTTTATTTCTCCTAGGTTTATGAAAAGGTAGCTCTTGCTTTGACCCACTGGGGTAAGTTTCAATTATATACTTCCTTGATGTGATGTGTAACTAAACGGTCTTGATTTTAGTTAGCTGCATAATTATCGGCTATCCAAGAAATTGTGCTATAGATTCGATCACGCCTACCGAGATTGACGACCTGAAACCTTGTAGATAATGTACCTTAACAATTAAATTGAACATCGGTATGCCACTCTCAATTATAAGTTCTCTTGTTCGACCGTCGAAAGAAGGGCACGTTGCATAGAGAAGACCGTATCACCCCAGTGAGACGTCAAGGCCCATTAAGCGCAGGATTCGAAGAATATCTTAAACGCAAGAGAGTCATCAGCACATATAAAAGATAGGCCCATTTCATCCAGTTGTACACCAGAAACGAAAGATAGACCCATTTCAGCAAGTTGTACACCAGAAACAAAAGATAGGCACAGTTCATCCAGTTGTACACCAGAAACAAAAGATAGGCCTTTTTCATCCAGTTGTATAGTAAGATTTGTACATCCTTTACTGTTTTTCGACAGGTTATATTTATTGAACTGGATCGGCTTTTTCTTTCAGAGATGCACAGGACACAAACAGAATATGAGGATAACTTGACGTTCAAAGTCTTTGTCTTCCAATTTGTGAATTTCTACGCATCCATCTTCTACATTGCTTTCTTCAAGGGAAAGTAAGTTGAGCAGCTTATATCCTTGACTTATGACCCGGATTCTCTTGTTTCCCTGTGCTCTGTGACTTAATGATGGCGCTTCGGTCAACAGAGACTCATAATATTACTCTGAAAAAGCCTGATCCTATTTAGGCCCAAACTCTGAGCTTCCTAGAATACTAATCAGATTGCGAGATTTGTGGATTACTATGGTGACGGCCATCATGATGGAACTGTCGATTCGATCGAACAACGGACGAGATTCGAGATCCGAGATTCGAGATTCGAGATTCGAGATCAGTTTTATTATGAGTCCCAGTTGAGCAAGGTTTACCGCAGGGATACAAGGGACTCATCGTCGTAAGTCGTCTCATATCCTTCACATTTTGCATTCATAAATTAACCTAGTATTTAAAGCACTCTACGCAAAATTCTGTGATTGCGGGGTAAGGGGGTTGGAGCACATGCTTTCTCTAGAGTCCCAAATTCGTTTACAATAAATAAATAATAATAAAAGCACTTATATTGCGCCATATATCCGCAGGGCTCATAGGCGCATTACAATCAAAAACACTAAGACTAATTAAAATATGATTAAAAATACAAAAGTTTACAAAGTTTCATTAAAAGTCCAGGTTAAACAATTCATTCAATAAAATACTGTTCAAATAAATGGGTCTTCAAACGAGATTTAAAAGTTTCAACTGTGTTACAAGCTCTAACCGAATAGGGGAGTCTGTTCCAAAGGAAAGGGGCAACATTTACAAAAGCACGATCACCAGCCGTTGCTAATCTGGTCTTCCCTACTTCTAGTAATAGTTCATCACATGCAGATCTAGTGCAACGAGAAGCCTTACGCAATTTCAATAATTCTTTAAGATATTTTGGTGCTAGATCTTTTAAACATTTAAAGGTTAACATTAGTATTTTGTATTGTATTCTACTTGTGACAGGCAACCAATGAAGTTGCTTCAACACCGGTGTTATGTGACAGCGTTTGTCTTCGAGCAAGGCTAATGTTGCGCAGATGATATCTAGCTGATTTGCACAATGCGTTCACGTGTGATTTCAGTGTCAAATTCGTATCAAAAACAGCGCCAAGATAAGTAGATAAGTCCCTGCATATGAGAACCAAGGAAGATAAGAACACACAGGCTGCTTTCCTAACTGATACAACATAGGGCTCAAATCTTTAAAAAGGTCGGTGTAAAATTCTATTGCAGTTTTCTTTGAAATAAATTGCTTTGAAGGAACTTGGGGTTTTTTGCTGTAAATCTGCCGTGGCAATTCATAGATATATTGATTAGTTTCGATATGGCGGCATTTATTAAATTTGATGATATGACGTCATCAAATTTCTAAATCCTAAACTAGAAAAGCTACAGATATCTGCTTGCCACCATATTGTAGACCTTCATAAACTATGTTTGTCTTGAAGGTTATATCATTTTTCCTCGATTGGTTTAGGATTTACGATTGTTTAAACTTTTTCAAAATTTTCCATAAATTTTTTGAAAAATAATGAAATTGCCACCATTTTGAAAAAAATGAAGATTTCAGGAAAAAATTTCCACGGCAGATTTACAGCAAAGTATCATAAGTTCCTTTCAAGCTATCCAATTCAAAGAAAACTGCAATAGAATTTTACACCGACCTTTTTAAAGATTTGAAAGATTTGAGTCCTATGCTAACTGATACACCTCGTAACTAAGAACCTGTTTCAGTTTGATTAGAGAAAATGTTCTTTTTATAAGGATGATAAAAGTTACTGTTTGGTGGCCCTTATTAAATCTATTTTGTCCAGTTTGTCTCTTGACCTTCTGTCAAGATTCTAAGCTTAGAATTGGCTATTAGGTCATTAATAAAATTTCCTAAAGCAAATAACGGGGTTGAAGATCTCTTAATGATGACTCCTGGAAGGCTCTCAGAAAGGACTCTTTGAGTTAAAAGCTTCACGGACCTTTATGCCCTGAAAGTAATCTAAGTACTTTTTAATAAGAAACAATTCAGCCTGGCCCTGAAATTGTAGGTTCTTATATGCAGGGATTTACTGTATTCACAGGAGGGGTCAGCAGTACGCTTGCTTCGGAAAATTGTCTTATTTTTCCAGAAAATCGAGAGTTCTTATTTTAAACTTGTAAAATTACCTATGAATTGCTGATGATTTATTTACACTCGTTTCAGAATGATAGGATATCCTGGACATTATAACAAGTTAATGGGTCTTCGACAAGAAGAGGTAAGCCATAGCATATTTTGTTGTTAGTGCCCTCTTTTTTGTTCTGGTGCCCTTAGATTTTTACTCCTTTGAGTTCTATAACTACCGGATGTCCCAGGAGGAAATATACAGATTTGGTTGGGTTCAGCAGTGACAATTTATCTTTATCGACAGCTCATCAGTTTCAAAATTTTCCTCTATAGTTAACTTTTTCATTTCATTTTCATTTTTATTTGTTTAGGCACGGTAGCCCCGTCAGACCATGAGAACTGCTTTTCAGGGGGCCGTGGCAAAACATTTACTAATTAAAAGATAGGTACTACATAATAGTTAACAAAATAGGAATTCTCGCCATGGCTAGTTTTTGATTCTTCTCTTAAAGGTGGCAAGGGAGGGTGCCTGTTTAGCATCAGGTTCAAGTTGATTCCAAAGTTTAGATCCACGGAAAGATATAGCCCTCTGCCCATTGTTAGTTTTCCGTAAGGGTAACGAGAGATCAGTTTCGGTATTTCTCAGTTTTCTGACATTTCGAGTCGAATTTTTTTCGAACAAGTCGGAAAGGTACTCGAACTTGAAGGTAAATAAACTTGAACACAGATACCTCTTTTGTTGATATTGGTGCTTTGAATGTTGAAGTATTAATGTTGAAAGTTAAAATTATTGTCACTTCCAAACCAGAGTTTTGGCGTTTTGGCCTTAGCAAATCTTTGAAGCACAGCGAATAAGTTTTTCCAGAGACACCCGATATTTTTTCCGCGGTCACAACATTCAATGGTCTAATAAACTAGACTTACAAATAATTCAATAGAAGTAATTTGGACCTTTTAGAGTAAATAAGTAGTTTTCACTACTCTAGTCTCGTAGTTTTTGTTGATTTGAAAGTTAACTTTTATGAAGAATTTTCAGTGAAAGCTTTTTTGTCCCGAATTGACTCGGTTGGCTTACTTTTTTAAATATTATATTTTAAGTGGGCTGGCCGGATTTCTAGCTACTGAAAGCTAATTTATATGCATGCCGCATCCAGGCATGGGACCCCTTGTTTAACGTCCCTTCCGAACGACGGCAAAGCGAGTTGCGAGGTCAGGCCTCTGAGAAGTCACCCATCCGGAGTTTGACCTCACTCGACCGAGCTTAACTCCAGTCACCTGACGGAAACTGTACAAGCCGTTCGGCCACTCACCCCACTCAGCTACTCTCTAGCCAGCTATCAGGAGGAAAATGAAAAATCAAGGAAAAGGGAAGAAGGAAAGGGGGAAATTTGTTCTCAAACTTCATATTGTAATTTTTATCAAATTTTAGTGTGGACCTGGTGGCTGCCTTATCGAGCTTGCTCAACAACTTGTGATTATCATGGTTGGGAAGCAAGTCATTGGAAATGTCCAAGAAGTTGCCATTCCGTACGTTGCTTTGATTTTTCGATTATTTTGCTTTAAATCGGTGTAAAAAGACAGATGTAGAATTCTATGACCTATTTCTTTTAAATGTATGGCTTTAAAAAACCTTAGCTACTTTGCTATAATTCTACCATTGGAGTTTCCCAAGATCTTGAATATTTGTCGAAATTACAGCGTATTTTATGTTTCAACTCATTTGGGGATGTCACGTCATCAAATTTCTAAATCGTAAACCGGAAGAGTGATAGATAGACTTTTGCTTGATACTATATTGTAGACATCCATAAACTATGGTTTTCCTGAAACTTACTTCATGTTTCGCCAAAAAGGTTTCGAAATTACGAGAGCCTTTTCAGATTATTCCGAAATGTTCTGAATTCTCAAAAACCACAGAAAAAAATTTGAATTCTGAAAGTATTGAGGATTTCAGAAAAATCAAACGGTAGAATTATAGCAAAATAGCCAAAGCTTGATAGTTAATCAAGACATGGGTGTCCTAACACCCTTGCATAAAGGAATAAATAGTGAAGATTTCAGCCCTAATGTCCCACGCAGCGTCACGTCCAATTGCCCCTTTAAGATTTGGTTCTTTCGGAGTTGTAATGCTGGGTTTTACTTCACTAACATTTTCAGAAAACTTTACATGATTAGCAGGTGCCTTATATTTTGACAGGCTGATAAAGCAAAAATTGGCGAAAAGAAAGAGAGGGAAAAAGAATGTTATTTTGAAACCGAGATGGGAGGATGATTATGAACTGGTTGAAAATGAAGGTTTATTTGCTGAATATTTGGAAATGGGTAAGAAATTTTGATTTATACTTGCTCCGTAAATGTAATTGGTAGCTGGACGTATTTTATTTATAATCTTTATACAGGGTGTGGATTTTGTAATGCAATAGCAGCAGTTGATTTTGATTGACGCATCAATTCATATCGATTAGCGACTGCAGACAAAGGAAATTCTCTCAAACAGTAATTCAAACCAAACAAAGCCGGACAGGGTGTAATACTCTGACATTGCAGCCAGAAAAGTCAGGCGGACAGGGTTCGATCCCAGGTAGAGCCCCGCCACTTGAGCGTCATGACAAGGGGTCGCGGACTCGATTAGGCCTATTCTACATCTGCGATCCCAGCGCTTCGCACTAAAAACGCAACTTCACCTTCGCCTTTTTATAACTCCAGCGAGAGGTAAACTGCCCTGGCGTATTTTTCTATGTTAGGAGATTCCGTACGATTTGATCGTTTTAAAAGTGTTTTATTGACATAATGCTTTTTGACAAATACAAGTAAGCCGAGAATTGACATATCATTTGTAGAACGGTTTGGTACGTTGAAAAAGGTGGTTTTGACAAATACCCCAACATAACTCTCTTTTCTTATCATCTTACAGTGATCCAGTTTGGGTTCATCACGATCTTCGTTGCTGCATTTCCATTGGCTCCGTTCTTTGCGTTGGCCAATAACGTTTTCGAGATCCGTATTGACAGTAACAAGCTTGTATGTGAAACCAGACGACCAATCGCAGAGAGAGCTCAAGATCTTGGAGTTTGGTTCAACATCTTAGAGGCTGTCGCAAAGATTGCTGTTATTAGTAATGTAAGTCTCTTAGACTGCTTAACACCAAACAAGGACGGATTCTGTAACATAATAGCATGAGTTGCTTTTGATTGACACCGCAATTTAAAGCGATTAGCGATCGCAGACAAAGGAAATTCTCTCAACCAGTAAGTCAAAACAAGCAAAGCCGCAAAAGCTTCTCTGAAAACAAGGTAGCTGACTCGCTCGTTTCGCATTCCAGAAATTTTTTTAAGAGCAAACATGAGCATAAATCGAAAGAAGAAGGATATATCTACACATCTACCTCATGCATTTAATTTGTTTGCTTCAAAAGCCGATTGGGAGGCAATTCAATTCTCCTATTTTTGGGTGTAATTAAAGCATTTACTGCTCAGTTTCTGGACCAAATGAATAAAATGCCCAATGTAGATGTGTAGATATATCCTTCTTCTTTCGATATATGATCAATTTTACCTTTGAAAACAATGTCTGAAATGCATAACGCACGTGATAGCTACCTGGGTTTCAGAGAAACTTTTGCGGCTTTGTTTGTTTTGGGAATTTCCTTTGTCTGCCATCGCTAATCGCTTTGAATTCAGGTGTCAATAAAAGCAACTCATGCTATTGTCTTACGAAATCTGCCCTTGTTATTTACACCAGCATCGGCGAACAAGGACAGATAATGTTACAATGGAACTCGCTACTTTTCATTGACACCTAGATACAAAGCAATTTGTGATTGCAGTCAAAGGGAATTCCATGCTCAGTTGGTCAAGACATAAACAAAAACAAAGCAAGCCGCAAAAATTGCCCTGAAACTCGGGTAGCTAGCGCGCTCGTTGTGCATTCCAGAAATGATTTTTAAGAGCAGGATATATCTAAACTTCTGCCTCGGGCATTTTATTTATTTTGTGTAGAAGCCAATTGGGAGGGGATTCGATTCTTGTACTTTTCAGGTTTAATTAAAACACTTACTGCTCAGCTTCTGTAAGAAATAAATAAAATGCCCGAGGCAGAAGTTTAGATATATCCTTCTTCTTTCGATTTGTGCTAATATTTGCTCTTAAAAACCATTTCTGGAATGCACAACAAGCGCGCTAGCGACCCGAGTTTCAGGGCAATTTTTGCGGCTTGCTTTGTTTTTGTTTATGTCTTGACCAACTGAGCATGGAATTCCCATTGTCTACAATCACAAATTGCTTTGTATCTAGGTGTCAATGAAAAGTAGCGAGTTCTATTGTAACATTATCTGTCTTTGTTGCATCGTCGGTGAATCCTGGCAAAACTTAGATAAATGGGATCCTGTAACAAGGGCAGATTTTGTAATACAATAGCATGAGTTGCTTTTGTTCACACCTCAATTCAAAGCGATTAGCGATTGCAGACAAAGGAAATTCTCTCAACCAGCAATTCAAAACAAACAAAGCCGCAAAAGTTTCTCTGAAACCCAGGTAGCTAGCTCGCTCGCTGTGCATTCCAGAAACTGTTTTTAAGGGCAAACATGAGCGTAGATCGAAAGAAGAAGGATGCATCTACACATCTGCCGTGGGCATTGTATTTTTTTTGGTACAAAAGCCGTTTAGGAGGCGATTCAATTCTCTTATTTTTTTGGGTGTTATCAAAACATTTACTGCTCAGCTTCTGGACCAAAGAAATAAAATGCCCGCGGCAGATGTGTAGATATATCCTTCTTCTTTCGATCTATGCTCATGTTTGCCCTTAAAGATAATTTCTGGAACGCACAGCTAGCGAGCTAGCTACCTGGGTTTCAGAGAAAATTTTGCGGCTTCGTTTGTTTTGAATTACTGGTTGATAGAATTTCCTTTGTCTGTGATCGCTAATCGCTTTGAATTGAGGTGTCAACAAAAGCAACTCGTGCTATTGTATTACAAAATCTGCCCTTGTTGGATCCTGTAAATTGTTATTGCCCTATTCTTTCAAATGAATTACTTGAAGGGAGCTTCAGGCAACTTACCATAACTCCACAGAAAGCATTTTTAAAATCATCATTATGTTCACAATTATTTTTTGCGTCATGTTTTATGAATTTACAATTGCTAATGACTGAAGTCTTTAAGACAAAATTGAGCCTTAGTCCCAGCTTCATGAAGGACATTTTCGTTGAAAAACAGGTTTCTTATGGGTTAAGAGGCTGCCATAACCTATCCTTGCCACAAGCACGCACTACGTGCTATGGCTTAGAGACAATATTGTTTCTTGGGTGTAGATTATGGCAGGCACTTCCCAATGACCTAAAACAGTCAGATACTCTCTCCAGTTTCAAAAGGAAAATCAAAACCTGGAGGGGAGAGGAATGTAATTGTAGAATATGCAGACCCTTCGTGGCACAGGTTGGGTTCTTGAGCTGATATTAAATTTTCTGCTGTATTTACCGAAAGAAAAAAACAGTAAGAAAACATTGTAAATATTAAAAGCATTGTAAAAATCTGTAAAATGTATCTGTATTTAATCATTCGGAATTTTATTTATTTTTTAATTTTTTCTTGCAAATTTTACTTTTTTAGATAGTAGGCTTGAATTAGCTCTTAGTTATAGCTATTGAATGTATATGTATATATGTATATATGTCTTGTATGTATATATATATATATATATGTAGGCCTACTTTAAATAGGTTGATAATAATAATAATAATAATAATAATGAATGATACAGGAGAGGAAATATCGAAAGCCTTCAAACCTGTTCGCTATTCTAGAACGAATCCGAATCAAACGATATTTTGATAGTTTTGTAGAATTTTTGAATGTACACAATAGTGATATAATATGCTCTCAACGCCACTCAATGGAACCTCTCGTATAAATATGTATACAAATATTGCTCGAACCGAACCAGATTCTTTATTGCTCGAATCGCTCGAACCAGATTCTTTTGAATTTTTAGAATAGCTAAAAGGTTTATCGAGGAAAGTCAATATGATTCTATGTGGGCGTTGCCAAAAATAATGTGTTCCAGACGATTTAGTTTTTTAACTGAACGGTCTAAAATTAAACGAAAAACTATTTTCAAACCATCATTTATGATTTTGACCTTGCATTTTTCACAGGCGTTCCTGATTGCATTCACTTCAAACTTTCTTCCAAGACTTCTTTATCGCTATAATATCTCGAAAGATGGTTCCCTGGATGGCTACTTGAACTACAGTCTTGCTTGGGCGCCTCCAAACACCACGAAACTGCCTTGCAGGTTTGTGTGCAGTTATCATAGAGATGGTACATACACCGTGTCACTCAAAAAATTTCCCACTCGAAAAAATCTCTCCCTGTTCGAAAAATCATGGGTACTCAGTCGCAAAGTCAATAATATTCGCTAAACATCCGTTACAACTGAGATTGAGGATTACTGACCAATCTTGAAAATTTTTGTTTTCGTATTTCTATCATGACCTACCAAAAAGTGGATTCTTGTTTCTAGCACTCTGCTGTCAAAGAACGTTTTTTCGACGACTTTTCGGTCCCAGAAATTAAAATATTTGTTTCACCCCTGCAAAACTAATAGTGCTATTATCGTCAAGATTGATTTGTCTAAATGCTAAAAGATTGAAGTATTTTTTTGGTAATTTTCAAAGTAATAGTCCCGTGGTAACTTCGAATGAATCAGAAAATTTGTTTTGCTGAATAGCCAGAAAATGGGAAAAACGCATGACCAAGGGCCTCTGTAATCGAAAGAAATGCAACTTGTCGGTTTTACTTTTTAAAATAGTCCTTTTATCAGAGCAATAAAAAAATATCAACTTCAGTTTCCGTCTCAGTTTCAGTTTATTATTGTATCAGTTATGCTATTTTTCAGAGGGATTTGAAATGGATTTGAGAAGATCTGGAAGATTTTATAGTGCGTTTTAGGCCATTTTGCAGCTGCTCAGTAAGACTGACTTTTTTAATCTATCAAATTTACCAAGAAACTACCATTTTGAAACTTACCAGAAAATACTAAAATACTTCAATCTCTTAGCGAATAGAAAAATCAATTTCTTATCAATTATCATATAGGAAAATTAATTTTTCTTCAATGATTTGTCAAACACGGGGATATTTTTGAGGGGGACATTTTTTTGAGTCACGTCACCTGGTACTACCTGGTGCGTCTGTATTTTTTAAAACTACCGGGTGAGTTAAAAAAAAGGGTCCCTGTTTGAAAGAGCACAGATCCCTCGATATCAAGACAATGATGTTGGCAAATATGTCATTCAATAATGAACATGTTCAAATATATTCTAAATTTTACCTGCTTGAAATCGCCCACTCCGTTTTGAAATGACAAGAGATTTTCTCGAGGAAGCCCCTCCAAGAAACTTCTAAAAACTGCATAAAATCACGACCAAATTTCTCGTATGTCTATGCCTTATAGTAATGACTTGTACATGCTTTGGCACGTTTTATCCCTCTGGGAGATGAAAATATCATTCATGGGGGCAAAACAACATTATTCCGGACGATTTCATCTTCCCAAGAGGATAAAACATGTTAGAATGTGCTGAACTCATTGAGATAAGGCAGAAAGCTCGGGAAATTTTGGTCGCTGTTTTGAGCCTGTTTTGAAGATTTCTCGAAAGGGTTTTCTGGAGAAATTCCCTCATAACTTCAGAACGGAGTGGCCAATTTTAGTCAAGTAAATTTTGAGGTCCATTTGAACATGTCTGCTGTTAAATGTTTTGTTTCCCAATATCATCATCTTGATATTCAGGGAATGGTGATTTTTCAAACAGGGATTCTTTTTATTGACGCACCCGGTAGATCAGTGAATCAAAAAGAATATTCAAATCGGCCGTTGCCACTGACAAGGGAATGCTACGATCGCCCTTTCAAAGTGTAATAGCCTGTATTTACATTGCACATTTTTCATAAGAAACTCATTTCATAGCCAAAAACAGTTAAGACACTTGATTTCAGAAACACTAGAAAACTTTTAGAGTTTAGATTGAATGTTTATTTTTAAAATGATTTGTTTACATTTTGAAAGAGGCCAGGGATATAAACATTAATATTAAACCACGCTTGTTTCCTTAGCTACTGAAAGGGATTTGTGCTTAAATAGCCGGGGTCACTCAAGAGGAATTTTGCAATCATCATGAACAGTAATAGACGATTGCGCTAAAGATGGCGGCGAGGAATTTTTTCCAAAATGCATTGTGTTCTAATTAAGATTCATTAACGATTCTATAGGAGTTCAATTAAAGATCGCAGTGCATCTTGGTAAAAATTCCTCGCCGCCATTCACTGAGTTGCACTCTTTCAATGAACTCATACAAGCAACCAAACTTGTTGAAAAGATCTTCCCCATCTTGACTCTACTAACAAATAGATAATGTTGATCAAGATTATATCATATTATCTATTTGGTATTATTTGAATTTACTTGAATCACCCACTTCAGAAAGAAACAGCCGTGCCAAAAATGCCATTTTCCTATCTACCATTTTAGGTACCGTGAATTTAGAGACAAAGATGGCAGTTTGACGATATTCTATTGGCATCTTCTCGCTTTAAAACTTGGATTTGTCATACTATTTGAGGTTCGTATAGACGTTTATTACCTTTCAAAAACGAAGCAATACAAGGACCCCACCACCTTATAGACCATTTCGCAATTTGGAGAAAGAGACTGAGGAGAGCGTGGCCCATTCTGACAGCCTTGGCAACAGGGAAATCTAGGGAATCCCCTCTCCTGCAGTGCAAAGTGTACGGTTGGCGGCTCGCTCGCATCTCTCTCCAAACTCGAGTTCTTTTCGATTTATTTGCAACTTCCAAGAGTTATGTGATGCTTGTTTAGTATGGTAAGTGTTTTCTTTGGACGTTTGAAAATCTCTTTGTAAAAAGGCTGGTCAAAAGCTACATGCTCTTTCAAGAATTTCTCATTTCCTTGATACTGAGCAGCTGAAACGAATGATGAAGGCATTTATCTTGTCCCAATTCAACTACTGTCCTCTTGTATGGATGTTCTGTGACAGAACATTGAACAATAAAATTAACCATATTCACGAACGGGCATTGCAAATAACTTACAAAGATATGAGAACAGATTTTGATACGATGTTACTGAGAGACAATTCGGTCCCACTCCACATAAGGAATTTACAATTGCTAATGACTGAAGTCTTTAAGACAAAATTGAGCCTTAATCCCAGCTTCATGAAGGACATTTTCGCTGAAAAACAAGTTTCTTATGGGTTAAGAGGCTGCCATAACCTATCCTTGCCACAAGCACGCACTACGTGCTATGGCTTAGAGACAATATCGTTCCTTGGGTGTAGATTATGGCAGGCACTTCCCAATGACCCAAAACAGTCAGATACTCTCTCCAGTTTCAAAAGGAAAATCAAAGCCTGGAGGGGAGAGGAATGTAATTGTAGAATATGCAGACCTTTCGTGGCACATGTTGGGTTCTTGAGCTGATATTAAATTTTCTGCTGTATTTACCGAAAAAAAGTAAGAAAACATTGTAAATATTAAAAGCATTGTAAAAATCTGTAAAATGTATCTGTATTTAATCATTCGGAATTTTATTTATTTTTTACTTTTTTCTTACAAATTTTACTTTTTTAGATAGTAGGCTTGAATTAGCTCTTAGTTATAGCTATTGTATCTATATGTATATATGTATATGTAGGCCTACTTTAAATAAATTGATAATAATAATAATAATAATTTGCCGTTTTGCAATCTTTTTGCTCATTTGTGAATGTATTTTGAGCAATTTTATTTCAGTTGTTTCCCTCGACTTTGAAACGGCTCAGTTTAGGCCCAGTTACAGAAGAGGGGATTTCCTAGATTTCCTACTTGTTGCCAAGGCTGTGAGAATCGGCCGCGCTATCCTCAGTCCCTTTTCCAAATTGTGAAATGGTCTATTGCTTAGGATGCAGTGTCAAAAAAATGTTGAGTTACCTGTGAAAATTAAAGCTCCAAATTACCAAAGTTTCCTAGCTTTTCACTCCAGGTAGCACGGTTTCCTCTTAACTTTTGAAAGATTGAGCCCACAGATTCTTATACGCGGTTTCTTTTGAAAAATCCTGTAAACCATCAAGACGATTGCACTGTTCTTGAAAGAAAGACTTGGACGGGGGGGGGGGGAGGGTACTTAGTATATTTGTCGGACGGGGATGTGCCGCTTTTAAGGGTATCGTTTTCACCATTTTTATGTAGCACAGGGTATCAAAATGAGGCAATTTTTCTAGAGCAGGTTGTCAAAACATGTCAAAGGGGAATATTCTGCTAGATCGGGTCGTTTTTCGGTCAAATGTCATGTTTTTGAGCATACTTTTCACCAATTTTTTCTAGAACAGGTTATCATTTTCAGCGAAAAATTCTGGAGCAGGGTAAAAAAAAATTTTTCGTGGGCACACCCCCGTACAAATATAAGTCAAGTACCCCCCCCCCCCCCCCCCCCCGGGAAGAAAGACAGAAATTTAGTCCATGAAAGAAGCTGCGAGAAACTTGCCTTTGTTACGACAAACTTGTAAACAGGTCAACCAACTCCAATAATTTGCTTGTCAATATTCTTGCAATTTCTCTATTTTCTTGCAGCACTTTGTATTTGCAACTCATATGTTGATTGACTTCCTCGTGCCAGACATCCCAGAGAGCCTCGATATCGCAATCAAGAGAGAGGCTTACATCGCCAAACGGGCTATGTCTGACAGTCATGCGCTTGCAGAAACTGACACTGGAGATGAACTTGACGATCGAAATATTGATGTGAAGGTACAGTAGTTTGAGCCTACCTATTGTCGCACTTGTGCCTAGGGAGTATTTTAGTATCGAGCGGAAAAGAGGCTGGTGAAAATCGTTTCAAATTGAGGCGAAAAATCAAGCACCTTTGTTTTGAAAAGGTGTTCTCCCTTTTAGAAAATGTTGTTCTCAGACGCAGGCCTGATCAGAGGGGCTTCGTGGCAAAACTGTAAACAAAATTTGTGAAACACAATTGTTTAGGCACGTGTCCATTGTTATCTGGCTTCACCCAAACTATCAGAAAGTGACCGTTTAAAATCCACTTATATTCGAGCAATCGTAAAAGATATGAATGTTTGGTTTGTTCCTCTGTGAAGTACAGGTTTATCTTCAAAATAGGGCCTAGGCTGACTTCCAATATTATAGGTTCCTATACTTTGAGGGAAGAAACTCTCGCGAATCGACCAAAATGGGAAATTTCGCGGGAATAAATTTTCGCATTTTTGAGAAGAGCATGATTTTCTGGGAATGAAAATGCGCAAATTGCATGTCTTACAACACTTTGTGGGAATAAAACTTCACGAATTACATATTTTAAGAAATTTCGCTGGAATAAACTTTGGCAAATTTCGGCGAAAACGCGAAAGTTTTTTCCCGGGAAAGGTTCTTTGCGCGAAAGTAGGCGTGTGTTTACTGAATCTAGGATTGCCTTACCTGCATTAAGGACACTTATTATGTGGTTCAGTTGAATGGAGGATGAGAATGAATTTTCTATGATAGCTAGTGGTATTTTGACTTCATTGCGTCTTGTTCACTGCCATCGTCATTACCGCTTCCATAACATAACAGGATTGCTTCGGTTCCTTTAACTCAGTGAAATGAATTTCCACACGATTTGCAAATTCAGATTTTGCACGTGACACATCTATGTACCCCTTTAGCAGTTAATTCTTGATCCTCGTGTATCCTCTATTGATCTTTTATTTCTCTTAGTAGTTTATTTATCAATATTCCGTCAGTTATATACACCTATGCACCAAATCGGTTGGCCTTTCTTTGTTTAGTTTCATAGCGTTTTGGGTAGTGTGGCCTCGCCCGAATTGAGCACACAAAGATTTGCTCTCATTGCTAAGGATGCTCAATAGGGGCGACGCCGCTATAATGATCGTTGCTTTATGTATACGTTAAATAGATAGAAATAACTTTGTTCGAGTTAATACCCCCTGCAAAGCGATAAATTGTACTGGATTTAGCTTGCAAGATATGGTTACGCCGGGAGTAAAATAATGATATTGTTCTTTGCTTTTTTAAAGACTTTTGGGTTACCGGCATGCATTGCAGCCGTAGCCTAATTTCATGCTGCGTGAAAATAATTTGTTGGTGCCTCTAAACAGTCAGAAACAAACATAGGGATCAAATACTACGGACCACGGAACCATGGACTAAGGAACTAGAAACCGGCGGAGGAGAGTAGGGATCAAATCTTTAAAAAGGTCGGTGTAAAATTCTATTGCAGTTTTCTTTGAATTAAATGGCTTGGAAGGAACTTATGGTATTTTGCTGTAAATCTGCCGTGGAAATTTATTGATATCTTGATTAGTTTCAAAATGGCTGCATTTATTAAATTTGAGGCTATGACGTCATAAAATTTCTAAATCCTAAACCAGAAAAGCTACAGATTTCTGCTTGCCGCCATATTGTAGACCTTCATAAACTATGGTTTTCTTGAAGTTTATATCATTTTTCCTCTTTTAGTTTAGGATTAACGATGATTTGAATTCTTTCAAAAATAATTAAATTGCCGCCATTTTGAAAAAAATCAAGATATCAAGAAACTCCCACGGCAGATTTACGGCAAAGTACCATCAGTTCCGGTCAAGCTATTCAATTCAAAGAAAAATGTCATAGAAATTTACACCCACCTTTCTAAAGATTTGAAAGATTTGAGCCCTTTGCTTCAGAAACACGGAGATTTCTCCTCAGACTTGATGAATGAAATGAAGTCAACGTAAACCACGATCGCAAAATAGGCTGGTCACACACTTAAAGTAGATTCCAGGGCATAACACTTACTGCTTTCCTTGAAACATTGAGTGCTAACACTGGAGGATGGGGAGGGGTTACAAACGTAGCTCAAGCCAATTCCCCATTTATTGTTGTGTTTCCCTCGGCTGGCCCTGAAGTTAAACCCCTAAAAACAAATCTACACCCCATATAATATACCCGTAAGAGGATTTTTATTTATGTCTTATGGTTTTTATGTGTTAAAATGCATCTTTTTGTTGGGTTAAAGTAATTAAATGTTGAAATAAAGGACTAGTTAGTGAGAATAACCAGATTATTTTGACGACTATTGAACTGGGTATTATGCAGTTTAGATGATATTGTATGGTAGGCCTTTCATGCAGGAATCGAATCCCCTCAAATGTCTTCAGTTAATTGCGCATTTTGCGGCAAATCGTTGATTGTTCAAAGTGTCTATGCAACAGGAATGTTGAGGATCAAGACCATCTTCACACTTCTTGATTTAGGGCGTGTGTTTTTTTTTTTTTTTTTTTTTTTTTCTATAACAACAAAACCTAATTCTAAATAAAAGGAAATACTATTTACATGTGCCATTCATGGCGGGGAAAGACACTAGGTCATCTGGTCCCCACCATGGATGACACTTACAATTCAACTGTCAATTTCATAAACAAAAATGAATGAAAAAAGAAAAAATAAATAAAAAAATTCATACAACACATCAACGATACAACACAGATAAACGTGACAGACAAAAGCCGAGAAAAGGATGCTACACAGGGTGGATATTAGCATGCTGAGATTTTTTTCAATGGAGCCGCTTAGTTTTCTCTATGAACGAAATTGTAGCTTCCAAAATCATTCTGTTTGAGACAATGTTTAATTTCTCAGCACCAAACAACAAGAGGTTACCAAGTGCCTCGTTATCCAAAACTGTAACGTCCAATAGCGGGATGTCTCCAAGCTGGCCAAAGAGATCTCTGCGAGCATTTTCAAAAAGAGGGCAGTGCAGGAGGTAATGTTCATTATCCTCATTTGCAACACCGCATATACACAAGGGACTTAAACAATCAAAGTTGTGCCTAAATCGATGCTCATTTAGGGGACTAAAACCGACTCTAAGTCTTGTTAGATTTCTTATACCGGTAATATTATGCACACTATAAACGGATCTACACGGAGGACGTATTTGAGCAAGCAATTTGCGTTTGAACTCCCCAATCGAAACAGAATTTCTGGTATCTTCATCTAGCAGGTTCCATTCGCAGGGAGTACTTTGGAAGTATGCATTGGAAAAACGAACTGTCCTGCTTACAGGCTGCGCGTATGAACGACTTGACCTTAAATGATATGGCACTTCTCGCTCTGAAGGGATTTCATTGAACAAGTAAGCCGGGGACATACTTTTACGCAGGTTGAAAAAATGACACAGTCGTCGATACCATCTTCTTTGGTAAAGATTTTCCCAACCAAGTTCATTGAGAATCCTTTGCCCACTTGTACCTTTCCACGCTCCTGATACCGCTAACGCAGCAGAGTATTGCACTTGCTCTAGCTTTTTAGTGAAGCTTTGCCTCATTTCAGGATCGTGCTTATGATACAAAATGTCACCATAGTCAAGGTGAGGTCTGACGTGAAGCTTATAAACTTGATCGAGTACTTCCCTTTTGACGTACCTGGATAAGTATTTAATGATACCAATACCTTTACGAGCCTTAGCAATAGCTTCCTTGATATGGCTTTGGAAATTTAGTTTGTCATCAAGAATAATACCGAGATGCTTATGTTCGTTCTTCCTTGACACTTCGTCATTTCCTAATATTAGCACAGGATGATTTGGTTTATTTCTTTTTGTTGAAAAAATAACCTCTTCGGTTTTATCTGCATTGAATTGCATTTTCCATTGCCATGCCCATAGTCTAACTCTCTCCAGATCCCAGGGCGTGTGTCAAATGGTATTCTCGAAATTAATCAGGTTTCTATGAAATTCAGCGCATTGCTGTATCTATTTAGTTTATGAAGGACCTCTCAATTTTGTTTATCAATACGACGGGCAAACTCAAAAATTGACGCAATGATAAACAACAGAAGACAACTGCTATAAAGACATTACCTTCTACCCCAATTACCCCTCGGTTTTCCCCGAATTTTCCCCAAATTTCTTGTCAATTTGGAGACCTTTTTGGAGTGTCTTACTACCCACACAACCCCAAGCAGATACGATTGGCTGCGGCCTTCAGAAACTGCCGCATTTGAGCAATGGTTTCAATTCCTGCATACAAAAAATTGTTAATGGAAATCTTGTTAAGAAATATCGTAAACGTCAAGTATATCGTGATGCCAGTAGAATTATGATAATAATGATAATGGTGATGATGATTATAATATGTTTTATCGACGGGATCTTGTTTTGCTGAAGCCTAAAGATAAACAATCAGATTTTTTGAAAAATTCCAATTTTAACGGAAAACCTAAAGCTAGGGCCAAACTTGGCAACAATGTTGCCCGACAATGTTGTTTGAAATTTTTTTCATTTTTATGTAGTCGAAACATGGTGGCCAAACTGGGCAACATGGTCGTACAGCATGTTGTTGCTGCTGTTATCAAAAGGCGTGCCAAATTTGATTTGATAGGTGGCTTACCGCACCATATTGTACTTGAACGCAAAATTTAGCTAAAATATGGCAGAGCGAAAGAAAGCTGCAGCCTGCTTGCTGTTACTGGAAGCCTTAGATGAAGATGAAAGGTAGAAAAAAGGGAAACTAACTTGAATTCCATTGACCTTGCTTGAATTGTTGCCCAACATTGTGGCCAAACTGGGAAACATCGAACTGAACGACAAATGTTGCCACAAAATGTTTGAGCATGTTTGAACATTTCGGCAACAAGTTTGCTGATGAATTTGTCGGCCGACAAAGTGGCCAAACTGGGCAACATTTGAGCAACATTTGCGTTTAGTCCATGTTGCCCGACAATGTTGTCCAGTTTGGCCAAGCCTTAAGCCAATAGCTTTACTTTTTCATCGAAAATGAGAACTTTCATAAACAGCTAATTTTCAAGAAATAAGTAAGACCGTAGCCGTACCTTTTTGTCAAATATAAGCACTTTCAAAAACAGCAATTTTGCTGAAAAAGGTAACCTTAGGTACAGCCTTGCTTTTTGATGATGAATGAGCACTTTCACAATCAGCCGATATTTGCAAAAAATGATATGCCTGTTAAGCTACGTTTTAATGAAAAATTGATACTTTAAAGCTAGGGCCAAACTTGGCAACAATGTTGCCCGACAATGTTGCTTGAAATTTTTTTCATTTTTATGTAGTCGAAACATTGTGGCCAAACTGGGCAACATGGTCGTGCAGCATATTGTTGCTGTTGTTATCAAAAGGCGTGCCAAATTTGATTTGATAGGTGGCTTACCGCGCCATATTGTACTTGAACCCAAAATTTAGCTAAAATATGGCAGAACGAAAGAAAGCTGTAGCCTGCTTGCTGTTACTGGATGCCTTAGATGAAGATGAAAGTTAGAAAAAAGGGAAATTAAGTTGAATTGTTGCCCAACATTGTGGCCAAACTGGGAAACATCGAACTGAACGACAAATGTTGCCACAAAATGTTTGAGCATGTTTGAACATTTCGGCAACAAATTTTCTGATGAATTTGTCGGCCGACAAAGTGGCCAAACTAGGCAACATTTGAGCAACATTTGCGTTTTGTCCATGTTGCCCGACAATGTTGTCCAGTTTGGCCAAGCCTAAAATTTAGCTAAAATATGGCAGAACGAAAGAAAGCTGTAGCCTGCTTGCTGTTACTGGATGCCTTAGATGAAGATGAAAGTTAGAAAAAAGGGAAATTAAGTTGAATTGTTGCCCAACATTGTGGCCAAACTGGGAAACATCGAACTGAACGACAAATGTTGCCACAAAATGTTTGAGCATGTTTGAACATTTCGGCAACAAATTTTCTGATGAATTTGTCGGCCGACAAAGTGGCCAAACTAGGCAACATTTGAGCAACATTTGCGTTTTGTCCATGTTGCCCGACAATGTTGTCCAGTTTGGCCAAGCCTTAAGAAGCAGCTGATTTCGGTGAAAAACAGAGGCTATCGGTATTCTCGAAAAGGGCCTGTTTTTTTTTAAAAAAGCAAAAACCGTTAGCCTTTCTTTTATGGTCAGAAATCTGTATTCTTAAAAAGGACCTATTTTTGGAAAAAAGCAAAGGGGTTAGCCTTACTTTTTCGTCAGAAATCGGCATTTTCGAAATGGGCCTATTTTTGGAGAAAAGCAAAGGGGTTAGCCTTTCTTTTATGGTCAGAAATGTGTATCCTTAAAAAGGGCCTATTTTTTGGAAGAAGGCAAAGGGTTAGCCTTACTTTTTGGTCAGAAATCGGCATTTTCGAAACGGGCCTATTTTTGGACAAAAGCAAAGGGGTTAGCCTTACTTTTTGGTCAGAAATCGGCATTCTCGAAGAGGGTCTATTTCTGGAAAAAAGCAAAGGGGTTAGCCTTACCTTTTGGCCTAAAATCGGTAATTTCGAAGAGGGCCTATTTTTCGAAAAATACAAAGGGGTTAGCCTTACTTTTTGGCCTAAAATCGCTAATTTCAAAAAGAGCCTATATTTGGAAAAAAGCAAAGGGGTTAGCCTTACCTTTTGGCCTAAAATCGGTAATTTCGAAGAGGGCCTATTTTTCGAAAAATACAAAGGTGTTAGCCTTACTTTTTGGCCTAAAATCGCTAATTTCAAAAAGGGCCTATTTTTGGAAAAAAGCAAAGGGGTTAGCCTTACATTTTGGCCTGAAATCGGTAATTTCAAAAAGGGCCTATTTTTGGAAAAAAGCAAAGGGGTTAGCCTTACTTTTTGGCCTAAAATCGGTAATTTCAAAAAGGGCCTATTTTTGGAAAAAAGCAAAGGGGTTAGCCTTACTTTTTGGCCTAAAATCAGTAATTTCAAAAAGGGCCTATATTTGGAAAAAAGCAAAGGGGTTAGCCTTACTTTTTGTCCTAAAATCAGTAATTTCAAAAAGGGGCTATATTTGGCAAAAAGCAAAGGGGTTAGCCTTACTTTTTGGCCTAAAATCAGTAATTTCAAAAAGGGGCTATATTTGGCAAAAAGCAAAGGGGTTAGCCTTACTTTTTGGCCTAAAATCAGTAATTTCAAAAAGGGGCTATTTTTGGAAAAAAGCAAAGTGGTTAGCCTTACTTTTTGGCCTAAAATCAGTAATTTCAAAAAGGGTCTATTTTTGGAAAAAAGCAAAGGGGTTAGCCTTACTTTTTGGCCTAAAATCAGTAATTTCTAAAAGGGGCTATATTTGGCAAAAAGCAAAGGGGTTAGCCTTACTTTTTGGCCTAAAATCGGTATTTTCAAAAAGGGCCTATTTTTGATAAAAAGGAAAGGGGTTAGCCTTACTTTTTGGCCTAAAATCGGTAATTTCAAAAAGGGGCTGTTTTTGGAAAAAAGCAAAGGGGTTAGCCTTACTTTTTGGCCTAAAATCAGTAATTTCAAAAAGGGGCTGTTTTTGGAAAAAAGCAAAGGGGTTAGCCTTACTTTTTGGCCTAAAATCAGTAATTTCAAAAAGGGGCTGTTTTTGGAAAAAAGCAAAGGGGTTAGCCTTACTTTTTGGCCTAAAATCAGTAATTTCAAAAAGGGGCTGTTTTTGGAAAAAAGCAAAGGGGCCTTACTTTTTGGCCTAAAATCAGTAATTTCAAAAAGGGGCTATTTTTGGAAAAAAGCAAAGGGGTTAGCCTTACTTTTTGGCATAAAATCAGTAATTTCAAAAAGGATCTATTTTTGGAAAAAAGCAAAGGGGTTAGCCTTACTTTTTGGCCTAAAATCAGTTATTTCAAAAATGGCCTATTTTTTGAAAAAAGCAAAGGGGATAGCCTTACTTTTTGTTCTAAAATTGGTAATTTCAAAAAGGGCCTATTTTTGGAAAAAAGCCAAGGGGTTAGCCTTACTTTTTGGCCTAAAATCAGTAATTTCAAAAAGGGGCTACATTTGGCAAAAAGCAAAGGGGTTAGCCTTACTTTTTGTCCTAAAATCAGTAATTTCAAAAAGGGGCTATATTTGGCAAAAAGCAAAGGGGTTAGCCTTACTTTTTGGCCTAAAATCAGTAATTTCAAAAAGGGGCTATTTTTGGAAAAAAGCAAAGGTGTTAGCCTTACTTTTTGGCATAAAATCAGTAATTTCAAAAAGGATCTATTTTTGGAAAAAAGCAAAGGGGTTAGCCTTACTTTTTGGCCTAAAATCGGTAATTTCAAAAAGGGCCTATTTTTGGAAAAAAGCAAAGGGGTTAGCCTTACTATTTGGCCTAAAATCAGTAATTTCAAAAAGGGCCTATTTTTGGAAAAAAGCAAAGGGGTTAGCCTTACTTTTTGGCCTAAAATCAGTAATTTCAAAAAGGGCCTATTTTTGGAAAAAAGCAAAGGGGTTAGCCTTACTTTTTGGCCTAAAATCGGTAATTTCAAAAAGGGGCTATATTTGGCAAAAAGCAAAGGGGTTAGCCTTGCTTTTTGGCCTAAAATCAGTAATTTCAAAAAGGGTCTATTTTTGGAAAAAAGCAAAGGGGTTAGCCTTACTTTTTGGCCTAAAATCAGTAATTTCAAAAAGGGGCTATATTTGGCAAAAAGCAAAGGGGTTAGCCTTACTTTTTGGCCTAAAATCAGTAATTTCTAAAAGGGGCTATATTTGGCAAAAAGCAAAGGGGTTAGCCTTACTTTTTGGCCTAAAATCGGTATTTTCAAAAAGGGCCTATTTTTGGAAAAAAGCAAAGGGGTTAGCCTTACTTTTTGGCCTAAAATCGGTAATTTCAAAAAGGGCCTATTTTTGGAAAAAAGCAAAGGGGTTAGCCTTACTTTTTGGCCTAAAATCAGTAATTTCAAAAAGGGCCTATTTTTGGAAAAAAGCAAAGGGGTTAGCCTTACTTTTTGGCCTAAAATCAGTAATTTCAAAAAGGGGCTATATTTGGCAAAAAGCAAAGGGGTTAGCCTTACTTTTTGGCCTAAAATCAGTAATTTCAAAAAGGGGCTGTTTTTGGAAAAAAGCAAAGGGGTTAGCCTTACTTTTTGGCCTAAAATCAGTAATTTCAAAAAGGGCCTATTTTTGGAAAAAAGCAAAGGGGTTAGCCTTACTTTTTGGCCTAAAATCGGTAATTTCAAAAAGGGCCTATTTTTGGAAAAAAGCAAAGGGGTTAGCCTTACTTTTTGGCCTAAAATCAGTAATTTCAAAAAGGGGCTGTTTTTGGAAAAAAGCAAAGGGGTTAGCCTTACTTTTTGGCCTAAAATCAGTAATTTCAAAAAGGGGCTGTTTTTGGAAAAAAGCAAAGGGGTTAGCCTTACTTTTTGGCCTAAAATCAGTAATTTCAAAAAGGGGCTATATTTGGAAAAAAGCAAAGGGGTTAGCCTTACTTTTTGGCCTAAAATCAGTAACTTCAAAAAGGGGCTATTTTTGGAAAAAAGCAAAGGGGGTAGCCTTACTTTTTGGCCTAAAATCGGTAATTTCAAAAAGGGTCTATATTTGGCAAAAAGCAAAGGGGTTAACCTTACTTTTTGGCCTAAAATCAGTAATTTCAAAAAGGGGCTGTTTTTGGAAAAAAGCAAAGGGGTTAGCCTTACTTTTTGGCCTAAAATCAGTAATTTCAAAAAGGGGCTATTTTTGGAAAAAAGCAAAGTGGTTAGCCTTACTTTTTGGCCTAAAATCAGTAATTTCAAAAAGGGTCTATTTTTGGAAAAAAGCAAAGGGGTTAGCCTTACTTTTTGGCCTAAAATCAGTAATTTCAAAAAGGGGCTATATTTGGCAAAAAGCAAAGGGGTTAGCCTTACTTTTTGGCCTAAAATCAGTAATTTCAAAAAGGGGCTATATTTGGCAAAAAGCAAAGGGGATAGCCTTACTTTTTGGCCTAAAATCAGTAATTTCAAAAAGGGTCTATATTTGGCAAAAAGCAAAGGGGTTAGCCTTACTTTTTGGCCTAAAATCAGTAATTTCAAAATGGGGCTATTTTTGGAAAAAAGCAAAGTGGTTAGCCTTACTTTTTGGCCTAAAATCAGTAATTTCAAAAAGGGGCTATATTTGGCAAAAAGCAAAGGGGTTAGCCTTACTTTTTGGCCTAAAATCGGTAATTTCAAAAAGGGCCAATTTTTGGAAAAAAGCAAAGGGGTTAGCCTTACGCTTTGGCCTAAAATCGGTGATTTCAAAAAAGGGCCTATTTTTGGAAAAAACAAAGGGGTTAGCCTTACTTTTTGGCCTAAAATCGGTAATTTCAAAAATGGCCTATTTTCTGAAAAAAGCAAAGGGGTTAGCCTTACCTTTTGGCCTAAAATCGGTACTTTCAAAAAGGGCCTATTTTTGGAAGAAAAGCAAAGGGGTTAGCCTTACTTTTTGGCCTAGAATCGGTAATTTCGAAGACGGCCTCTTTTTCGAAAATACAAAGGGGTTAGCCTTACTTTTTGTCCTAAAATCAGTAATTTCAAAAAGGGGCTATATTTGGCAAAAAGCAAAGGGGTTAGCCTTACTTTTTGGCCTAAAATCAGTAATTTCAAAAAGGGGCTATTTTTGGAAAAAAGCAAAGGTGTTAGCCTTACTTTTTGGCATAAAATCAGTAATTTCAAAAAGGATCTATTTTTGGAAAAAAGCAAAGGGGTTAGCCTTACTTTTTGGCCTAAAATCGGTAATTTCAAAAAGGGCCTATTTTTGGAAAAAAGCAAAGGGGTTAGCCTTACTATTTGGCCTAAAATCAGTAATTTCAAAAAGGGCCTATTTTTGGAAAAAAGCAAAGGGGTTAGCCTTACTTTTTGGCCTAAAATCAGTAATTTCAAAAAGGGCCTATTTTTGGAAAAAAGCAAAGGGGTTAGCCTTACTTTTTGGCCTAAAATCAGTAATTTCAAAAAGGGGCTATATTTGGCAAAAAGCAAAGGGGTTAGCCTTACTTTTTGGCCTAAAATCGGTAATTTCAAAAAGGGCCTATTTTTGGAAAAAAGCAAAGGGGTTAGCCTTACTTTTTGGCCTAAAATCGGTAATTTCAAAAAGGGCCTATATTTGGAAAAAAGCAAAGGGGTTAGCCTTACTTTTTGGCCTAAAATCTTACTTTTTGGTAATTTCAAAAAGGGGCTATATTTGGAAAAAAGCAAAGGGGTTAGCCTTACTTTTTGGCCTAAAATCGGTAAAAAGCTATTTTTGGAAAAAAGCAAAGGGGTTAGCCTTACTTTTTGGCCTAAAATCAGTAATTTCAAAAAGGGTCTATTTTTGGAAAAAAGCAAAGGGGTTAGCCTTACTTTTTGGCCTAAAATCAGTAATTTCAAAAAGGGGCTATATTTGGCAAAAAGCAAAGGGGTTAGCCTTACTTTTTGGCCTAAAATCAGTAATTTCAAAAAGGGGCTGTTTTTGGAAAAAAGCAAAGGGGTTAGCCTTACTTTTTGGCCTAAAATCAGTAATTTCAAAAAGGGGCTATTTTTGGAAAAAAGCAAAGGGGTTAGCCTTACTTTTTGGCCTAAAATCGGTAATTTCAAAAAGGGCCTATTTTTGGAAAAAAGCAAAGGGGTTAGCCTTACTTTTTGGCCTAAAATCAGTAATTTCAAAAAGGGGCTGTTTTTGGAAAAAAGCAAAGGGGTTAGCCTTACTTTTTGGCCTAAAATCAGTAATTTCAAAAAGGGGCTGTTTTTGGAAAAAAGCAAAGGGGTTAGCCTTACTTTTTGGCCTAAAATCAGTAATTTCAAAAAGGGGCTATATTTGGAAAAAAGCAAAGGGGTTAGCCTTACTTTTTGGCCTAAAATCAGTAACTTCAAAAAGGGGCTATTTTTGGAAAAAAGCAAAGGGGGTAGCCTTACTTTTTGGCCTAAAATCGGTAATTTCAAAAAGGGTCTATATTTGGCAAAAAGCAAAGGGGTTAACCTTACTTTTTGGCCTAAAATCAGTAATTTCAAAAAGGGGCTGTTTTTGGAAAAAAGCAAAGGGGTTAGCCTTACTTTTTGGCCTAAAATCAGTAATTTCAAAAAGGGGCTATTTTTGGAAAAAAGCAAAGTGGTTAGCCTTACTTTTTGGCCTAAAATCAGTAATTTCAAAAAGGGTCTATTTTTGGAAAAAAGCAAAGGGGTTAGCCTTACTTTTTGGCCTAAAATCAGTAATTTCAAAAAGGGGCTATATTTGGCAAAAAGCAAAGGGGTTAGCCTTACTTTTTGGCCTAAAATCAGTAATTTCAAAAAGGGGCTATATTTGGCAAAAAGCAAAGGGGATAGCCTTACTTTTTGGCCTAAAATCAGTAATTTCAAAAAGGGTCTATATTTGGCAAAAAGCAAAGGGGTTAGCCTTACTTTTTGGCCTAAAATCAGTAATTTCAAAATGGGGCTATTTTTGGAAAAAAGCAAAGTGGTTAGCCTTACTTTTTGGCCTAAAATCAGTAATTTCAAAAAGGGGCTATATTTGGCAAAAAGCAAAGGGGTTAGCCTTACTTTTTGGCCTAAAATCGGTAATTTCAAAAAGGGGCTATATTTGGCAAAAAGCAAAGGGGTTAGCCTTGCTTTTTGGCCTAAAATCAGTAATTTCAAAAAGGGTCTATTTTTGGAAAAAAGCAAAGGGGTTAGCCTTACTTTTTGGCCTAAAATCAGTAATTTCAAAAAGGGGCTATATTTGGCAAAAAGCAAAGGGGTTAGCCTTACTTTTTGGCCTAAAATCAGTAATTTCTAAAAGGGGCTATATTTGGCAAAAAGCAAAGGGGTTAGCCTTACTTTTTGGCCTAAAATCGGTATTTTCAAAAAGGGGCTATATTTGGAAAAAAGCAAAGGGGTTAGCCTTACTTTTTGGCCTAAAATCGGTAATTTCAAATTGGCTATTTTTGGAAAAAAGCAAAGGGGTTAGCCTTACTTTTTGGCCTAAAATCAGTAATTTCAAAAAGGGTCTATTTTTGGAAAAAAGCAAAGGGGTTAGCCTTACTTTTTGGCCTAAAATCAGTAATTTCAAAAAGGGGCTATATTTGGCAAAAAGCAAAGGGGTTAGCCTTACTTTTTGGCCTAAAATCAGTAATTTCAAAAAGGGGCTGTTTTTGGAAAAAAGCAAAGGGGTTAGCCTTACTTTTTGGCCTAAAATCAGTAATTTCAAAAAGGGGCTATATTTGGAAAAAAGCAAAGGGGTTAGCCTTACTTTTTGGCCTAAAATCGGTAATTTCAAAAAGGGGCTATTTTTGGAAAAAAGCAAAGGGGTTAGCCTTACTTTTTGGCCTAAAATCAGTAATTTCAAAAAGGGGCTGTTTTTGGAAAAAAGCAAAGGGGTTAGCCTTACTTTTTGGCCTAAAATCAGTAATTTCAAAAAGGGGCTGTTTTTGGAAAAAAGCAAAGGGGTTAGCCTTACTTTTTGGCCTAAAATCAGTAATTTCAAAAAGGGGCTATATTTGGAAAAAAGCAAAGGGGTTAGCCTTACTTTTTGGCCTAAAATCAGTAACTTCAAAAAGGGGCTATTTTTGGAAAAAAGCAAAGGGGGTAGCCTTACTTTTTGGCCTAAAATCGGTAATTTCAAAAAGGGTCTATATTTGGCAAAAAGCAAAGGGGTTAACCTTACTTTTTGGCCTAAAATCAGTAATTTCAAAAAGGGGCTGTTTTTGGAAAAAAGCAAAGGGGTTAGCCTTACTTTTTGGCCTAAAATCAGTAATTTCAAAAAGGGGCTATTTTTGGAAAAAAGCAAAGTGGTTAGCCTTACTTTTTGGCCTAAAATCAGTAATTTCAAAAAGGGTCTATTTTTGGAAAAAAGCAAAGGGGTTAGCCTTACTTTTTGGCCTAAAATCAGTAATTTCAAAAAGGGGCTATATTTGGCAAAAAGCAAAGGGGTTAGCCTTACTTTTTGGCCTAAAATCAGTAATTTCAAAAAGGGGCTATATTTGGCAAAAAGCAAAGGGGATAGCCTTACTTTTTGGCCTAAAATCAGTAATTTCAAAAAGGGTCTATATTTGGCAAAAAGCAAAGGGGTTAGCCTTACTTTTTGGCCTAAAATCAGTAATTTCAAAATGGGGCTATTTTTGGAAAAAAGCAAAGTGGTTAGCCTTACTTTTTGGCCTAAAATCAGTAATTTCAAAAAGGGGCTATATTTGGCAAAAAGCAAAGGGGTTAGCCTTACTTTTTGGCCTAAAATCGGTAATTTCAAAAAGGGCCAATTTTTGGAAAAAAGCAAAGGGGTTAGCCTTACGCTTTGGCCTAAAATCGGTGATTTCAAAAAAGGGCCTATTTTTGGAAAAAAACAAAGGGGTTAGCCTTACTTTTTGGCCTAAAATCGGTAATTTCAAAAATGGCCTATTTTCTGAAAAAAGCAAAGGGGTTAGCCTTACCTTTTGGCCTAAAATCGGTACTTTCAAAAAGGGCCTATTTTTGGAAGAAAAGCAAAGGGGTTAGCCTTACTTTTTGGCCTAGAATCGGTAATTTCGAAGACGGCCTCTTTTTCGAAAATACAAAGGGGTTAGCCTTACTTTTTGGCCAAAAATCGCTAATTTCAGAAGGAGCCTATTTTTGGAAAAAAGCAAAGGGGTTAGCCTTACCTTTTGGCCTAAAATCGGTAATTTCAAAAAGGGCCTATTTTTGGAAAAAAGCAAAGGGGTTAGCCTTACTTTTTGGCCTAAAATCGGTAATTTCAAAATGTGCCTATTTTTGGAAAAAAGCAAAGGGGTTAGCCTTACATTTTGGCCTAAAATCGGTAATTTCAAAAAGGGCCTATTTTTGGAAAAAAGCAAAGGGGATAGCCTTACTTTTTGGCCTAAAATCGGTAATTTCGAAAAGGGCCTATTTTTGGAAAAAAGCAAAGGGGTTAGCCTTACTTTTTGGCCTAAAATCAGTAATTTCAAAAAGGGTCTATTTTTATAAAAAAGCGAAGGGGGTAGCCTTACTTTTTGGCCTAAAATCAGTAATTTCAAAAAGGGGCTATATTTGGCAAAAAAGCAAAGGGGGTAGCCTTACTTTTTGGCCTAAAATCGGTAATTTCAAAAAGGGCCTATTTTTGGAAAAAAGCAAAGGGGTTAGCCTTACTTTTTGGCCTAAAATCGGTAATTTCAAAAAGGGCCTATTTTTGGAAAAAAGCAAAGGGGTTAGCCTTACTTTTTGGCCTAAAATCGGTAATTTCAAAAAGGGGCTATATTTGGCAAAAAGCGAAGGGGGTAGCCTTACTTTTTGGCCTAAAATCGGTAATTTCAAAAAGGGGCTATATTTGGAAAAAAGCAAAGGGGTTAGCCTTACTTTTTGGCCTAAAATCGGTAATTTCAAAAAGGGGCTATTTTTGGAAAAAAGCAACGGGGTTAGTCTTACTTTTTGGCCTAAAATCAGTAATTTCAAAAAGGGTCTATTTTTGGAAAAAAGCAAAGGGGTTAGCCTTACTTTTTGGCCTAAAATCAGTAATTTCAAAAAGGGGCTATATTTGGCAAAAAGCAAAGGGGTTAGCCTTACTTTTTGGCCTAAAATCAGTAATTTCAAAAAAGGGGCTATATTTGGAAAAAAGCAAAGGGGTTAGCCTTACTTTTTGGCCTAAAATCAGTAATTTCAAAAAGGGGCTATATTTGGCAAAAAGCAAAGGGGTTAGCCTTAATTTTTGGCCTAAAATCAGTAATTTCAAAAAGGGGCTATTTTTGGAAAAAAGCAAAGGGGTTAGCCTTACTTTTTGGCCTAAAATCAGTAATTTCAAAAAAGGGCTATTTTTGGAAAAAAGCAAAGTGGTTAGCCTTACTTTTTGGCCTAAAATCAGTAATTTCAAAAAGGGGCTATTTTTGGCAAAAAGCAAAGGGGTTAGCCTTAATTTTTGGCCTAAAATCAGTAATTTCAAAAAGGGGCTATTTTTGGAAAAAAGCAAAGGGGTTAGCCTTACTTTTTGGCCTAAAATCAGTAATTTCAAAAAGGGGCTATATTTGGCAAAAAGCAAAGGGGTTAGCCTTACTTCTTGGCCTAAAATCGGTAATTTCAAAAAGGGGCTATATTTGGAAAAAAGCAAAGGGGTTAGCCTTACTTTTTGGCCTAAAATCGGTAATTTCAAAAAGGGGCTATATTTGGCAAAAAGCGAAGGGGGTAGCCTTACTTTTTGGCCTAAAATCAGTAATTTCAAAAAGGGGCTATATTTGGCAAAAAGCAAAGGGGTTAGCCTTACTTTTTGGCCTAAAATCAGTAATTTCAAAAAAGGGGCTATACTTGGAAAAAAGCAAAGGGGTTAGCCTTACTTTTTGGCCTAAAATCAGTAATTTCAAAAAGGGGCTATATTTGGCAAAAAGCAAAGGGGTTAGCCTTAATTTTTGGCCTAAAATCAGTAATTTCAAAAAGGGGCTATTTTTGGAAAAAAGCAAAGGGGTTAGCCTTACTTTTTGGCCTAAAATCAGTAATTTCAAAAAAGGGCTATTTTTGGAAAAAAGCAAAGTGGTTAGCCTTACTTTTTGGCCTAAAATCAGTAATTTCAAAAAGGGGCTATTTTTGGCAAAAAGCAAAGGGGTTAGCCTTAATTTTTGGCCTAAAATCAGTAATTTCAAAAAGGGGCTATTTTTGGAAAAAAGCAAAGGGGTTAGCCTTACTTTTTGGCCTAAAATCAGTAATTTCAAAAAGGGGCTATATTTTGCAAAAAGCAAAGGGGTTAGCCTTAATTTTTGGCCTAAAATCAGTAATTTCAAAAAGGGGCTATATTTGGAAAAAAGCAAAGGGGTTAGCCTTACTTTTTGGCCTAAAATCAGTAATTTCAAAAAGGGGCTATATTTGGCAAAAAGCAAAGGGGTTAGCCTTAATTTTTGGCCTAAAATCAGTAATTTCAAAAAGGGGCTATTTTTGGAAAAAAGCAAAGGGGTTAGCCTTACTTTTTGGCCTAAAATCAGTAATTTCAAAAAGGGGCTATATTTGGCAAAAAGCAAAGGGGTTAGCCTTAATTTTTGGCCTAAAATCAGTAATTTCAAAAAGGGGCTATATTTGGAAAAAAGCAAAGGGGTTAGCCTTACTTTTTGGCCTAAAATCAGTAATTTCAAAAAGGGGCTATATTTGGCAAAAAGCAAAGGGGTTAGCCTTACTTTTTGGCCTAAAATCAGTAATTTCAAAAAGGGCCTATTTTTGGAAAAAAGCAAAGGGGTTAGCCTTACTTTTTGGCCTAAAATCGGTAATTTCAAAAAGGGCCTATTTTTGGAAAAAAGCAAAGGGGTTAGCCTTACTTTTTGGCCTAAAATCGGTAATTTCAAAAAGGGCCTATTTTTGGAAAAAAGCAAAGGGGTTAGCCTTACTTTTTGGCCTAAAATCGGTAATTTAAAAAAAGGGCCTATTTTTGGAAAAAAGCAAAGGGGTTAGCCTTACTTTTTGGCCTAAAGTCGGTAATTTCAAAAAGGGCCTATTTTTGAAAAAAGCAAAGGGGTTAGCCTTACTTTTTGGCCTAAAATCGGTAATTTCAAAAAGGGCCTATTTTTGGAAAAAAGCAAAGGGGTTAGCCTTACTTTTTGGCCTCAAAATCGGTTATTTCAAAAAGGGCCTATTTTTGGAAAAAAAGCAAAGGGGTTAGCCCTACTTTTTGGCCAAGAATCCGTATTTTCGAAAAGGGCCTACCTTCGTGCAAAAATCGCTATTTAAAAAGGTCTCATATCAAAGGCTGGCATTTTCGGAATTCCTCAACGTCAAGCATTTCCCAACTAATGTTGAAAAAAGCAGCAACTAGTTTGTTAATGAAGACAAGGAATCTGTATAGAAACAAACAATTTCTATTGATGCAAAAACAGTCCTAGATCATTCTAGTCAATCGAAACACTATGTCAAATATTTTATGAAATTTTCTACAATTTAGAATTGCTGACACAATAAAACGTTTAATAAAGATCAAGTAAGATGGAGCTAAATGGGTTAGAATGGGGAAAGATTTTATGGATTTGACTGCAATAGTGATTTATGCAAAGGAAACCATTTCTGCCATGAACCAAGTCAACTACAGTAGTGTCCCGCATATAAGAAACACACATTTAAGAAACAGACCCTGACTTTCAAAATAATACCCTATTTTATAAGAAACTAGTACAGGTCTGCAAAAACCTTTTTTCTTATTTAACAAAACTAAGCAAAAAACACCTTCCTGGAAAAACCATATCATTTCCTGGCAGTGAAAATTTACAAATGCAAGTCAACAAATTATGTTTTTTATCACAATCATAAAACTTGTGTCTGAGTAGTTGATCGATAGTGCATGACTTTTCTAACAAGAAACTTTACCCTGATTTGAATTTTACCTCATTCTATAAGAAACATGTAAGACCTGAAATTCAAAAGGTTGTTTATTATATGCGGGACACTACTGTATGTCTCTTTGAATTCCTAACCTGACTCCCCGGGCAGCCTGGGGATGAACAAACATTTCTGGCACAAATTACCAGGCAATTAGCTTTCGTGAATTCCAAGGGGCTGGGCACAGAGAAATACGGTATTCCCAGTAATTGTAAAATGCGAAAGCTCCCGGTGTTGTCAAATGCTCCGACGCTGGGAACAATTTATGGTCAAACGCATGGGGGCCGACTCGATTTTCGAGCAAATACTCAGGGGATCCTGTGGGAATTATCAGGGTAAGAATTAACGAAAACATTATACTCATTGAAAAAGCTACAACGTTTTAACAAATGACTTTCTGCCTGGAATTAGGAAGCAAAATCTCAAAGGACGCATTTTAGCCCCCCTTCCCTCCCCACTATACCCTAACAAGTTACAGAAATATTCTAAGTAGATTTGCAGATGTGCCTTCTAAGTGAAATGAACTGATAACGCACAAGATGCAATGCATTAAAATTAGACTGTCTTATTCCATTTACTACCTCTCAAGTATGCTGGCCGAATAATCAACAAGACAACAACAAATTAACCTTAAAGGGTTGTTCTAAAGGACGGACTCAAACCAGGCAGACAGCATCCTTGATCCTTGGAGCAGAAATTATTTGCAATTTAGGGTCAGGCTGAATTGACGTTATTTTCCAAACAAAGTACATATACTTGGTATTTCTCTTTAGGTTAATTTTCATTTTGCTTAATTCAATTCAATTCAATTCAATTCAATGGACTGCTTTATATATGGCTCAGACTGTATTGGTAAAGACCCTATGTTATATGAGCTACTAGGTTGCACATTTTGTTAAATTCATTTCCTCAACATTTTCTGGTTATGAACCTCGGCTATACATTAACTTACAACCTAAATATTCATGACTTTCATCTTAGCTTGGCTTTTCTTTTGTTTTCTACGAGCTGAGTGATAAAAGCGATCCCCCCTTGGCTATAGTTCATTGGACATAGAGGCAACGAAAAAGGCAAAAATTTGTTCAAGAGCAGACGTGTTCAATCAGATTTTGAAATTTACCTGACAGAAATCGGCCACTCTGTTCTGAAGGTATGAGGAATTTTCTCGAGAAAACTTCAAAATGGCCTGAAACCAAGATCAAATCTCCCTGATATTCCTGGCCTACAGCAATGACTTAAACAAGCTCGAAGCATGTGCTATCCTCTTGGGAGGTTGAAAATGTCACCCCAAGGAGGATAACAAAAATATTTCAAGGGATTCAATTCTCCCAAGAAATAAACACGTGCTAAGACATGTAAATGTCATTACTGCAAGGAAGAGAAACAGACGAAATTTGATCATCGTTTTCAGCTGTCTTTAAAGGTACCTGAATGGGATTTTCCAGAAAATCCCTCATAAGTTTAAAATGGAGTGGCAATTTTAAGGCAGATAACTTTTAAGATGTAATCGAATATGTTCACTATCAAATAGGGCATTTCCTAATAACATTGCTTTTAACAACCGAATAAAGGGGCTCCGTCGTCAAAATGTAAACAAAACGATGATTTTTGAAGTTTTTTGAAAGGTGATATCACACAGGATTTTCTTATTTTTTTCAAAATGAAAGTTGCTGTTTGGGCATTAATCCTTGTACTTCACTAAGGAACAAACCAAACATTCATATCTTCTACGATTGCTCGGATATAAGTGGATTTTTAACGGTCACTTTTTGGTGGCTTGGGTGAAGCCACTAAACAAACTGCAGAGAACAATGGATGAACAATGGATAATCCCCGGCACGTGCGAGTTTACGGATTTGTTTACTGTTTGACGACTGAACCCCTTTAATAGGATCCTTTCAAACAGGGGATAATTTTCGACTCACACAGCAAAATAAATCCTGGTTCTCCGTTAAAGTATTTTTCAACTCTTGCTTTAAACGTAAGTAAAATTATCTATCAGGTATTTGGCGTGAAAATCACCCCAAGCCGTAAGTATCACATTCAATTGCCATAAACAGTTTTCTTTTCAGTTCTTTTTTCGATTCGTAAAGAGGCAAGCTCAGTCTTTGTCCGCATGTGCTAACGACAGGTAATGACGTACTGGACTGTCCAACAACATCCACTGTAACAGCCAGTTCTTCTGCAGAGAAAAATGCACTTAGTCAAGAGAAAGAAGCAAATAATGCACTGGTGTAGGCTTCTTGAAACAGCGTATCACTCACAGAAAACAGAAGACATACATGTATTTTTGTTATAAGAAACCGCTTGTAAGAAACGGTAGGCTCAGTTTTTCGAAAGTTAAGAAACAGCCCTACCTGAATTCAAAAAGCTAAGAAACTGTTGTAATTTGCAGTTTTAATGTTCATATCGCACTCAAAGCTGTTTTGACACTGTACGGTTATAGCATCTGTTTGGGCATTATTTTGAGTGCGAATTATGTAATTGACTTGTTTTCAGATCTTACTAAGTAATTTGGGAGCCCTTTAGCCAAAACAAACTGAACTTTACAAACTGAGCTAGCACTGCATTGTGGTCGAACATGAACAACAGCAAACCATGTAGCCAGACAAAGGAAATTTCCAATTGATACGAAAGACCCACATAGGTGGTCTGTGAGTAAAAAATTGAACAAGAAAGGAATTCAGAAACTCTTACCATTATTACCAACTTTATTGTCAAAGGCAGGAAGAACAGCTGATCCAGTTAAGAAATACAGTAGCTTCATTCGTTGTGTTGGTGACATCTCATGAACAATACTCCAAAACCATCTGCGAATGAAAAAAATCTATTTACAATGCTCCAAAACCAGTCAAAATTATTTGAGGTGCTCCAAAGTCATATAAGAATGCAAAGAACAAGGGCAGATTTTGTAATACAATAGCAACAGTTGCGTTTGATTGACACCTCAATTCAAAGCGATTAGCGGATGCAGACAAAGGAAATTCTCTCAACCAGTAATTCAAAACAAACAAAGCCGCAAAAGTTTCCCCGAAACTAGTAGGGCAAACTCTCGCCTTGTGCAAGCGAAAGATGGTTTTTAAGAGAAGTTATGTGCTTATAGCGAAAGAAGAAGGGTAACTCTAAAGTTCTGTCGCTTAGATTATGTTTATTTGATTTAGGAGCTGTTTTGTAACCGTTTCATTTTAAGCCCTAAAGACGCGAGAATTACAATGCCTTCTGCTCGGCTCCTGGATCAAATAAACATAATCTAAGCGACAGAACTTTAGATTTACCCTTCTTCTTTCGCTATAAGCACATAACTTCTCTTAAAAACTATCTTTCGCTTGCACAAGGCGAGAGTTTGCCCTACTAGTTTCGGGGAAACTTTTGCGGCTTTGTTTGTTTTGAATTACTGGTTGAGAGAATTTCCCTTGTCTGCAGCCGCTAATCGCTTTGAATTGAGGTGTCAATCAAACGCAACTGTTGCTATTGTATTACAAAATCTGCCCTTGTTGATGCAAAGAGATCTATCTAAAATGCTCCAAAACCAGGCAAAATTATCTAACGTGCTTCCAAGCAACCTAGAAATGCAAAGAAATCTATCAACCATGCTTCAAAATTTAGAACCAGTCAAAATTATCTAAGGTGCTCTGAAGCCATCTAGGATGCAAAGAAATATCTTTACAATGTTCCAAAATCTGTCAAAAATATTTACGGTGGTCAAAAGGCATCTAGGAATGCAACAATCTATTCACAATGTACAGCGCCAGAAACTGAGAGTGCGGAAAGTTAAATCTTCATGAACTCGCTTCAACAGCTCCCATAGCGGCGAGTGAGTCAAAAGACTTAGCAGTTGTGTGAATCAGCAGTTTTGGAAACCTATGGAGTACCCTATATTATGGAGTAGAGACATCATAAAGAAAACATTTGAGAAACGTCTGTTCGAGATGTGGTCGTACAGAAAACTGCTGAAATTGCCATGGACAGAGAAAGTAACAAATGAGGAAGTGCTTCAAAGAATTAAGGAAAAAAGAAAACTGATTAGGGAAAGGAAACTAAGATCTTTTGGGCGTTTGATACGGCAAAATAAAATTTACAGAACGCTGTTAGAAGAACAGAGAAAAGAGAGGCAGAGGTCGCCCAAGAATTAGTTGGTATGACAACATCAAGGAGTGGACTGGTATACAGGAATAACAATGGACAGAGACAAGTAGAGGGCTACTATGTCATCCAACGTCGAAAGATCTGGAACATGAAGCAGAGAAGAATGATTTAAATGAATTTGAAGCATATTGCATAGAAATTTATAATCATACATTTGTGTCGGAATCGTATAATAGTTCAAATGAACATAGGGCTCAAATCTTTAAAAAGGTGAGTGCAAAATTGTATTACAGTTTTCTTTGAAATAAATGGCTTGGAAGGAACTTAGGGTTTTTCGTTGTAAATCTGCCGTGGAAATTTATTGAAATCTTGTTTAGTTTCAAAATGGCGGCATTCATTAAATTTGAGGCTATGACGCCATCAAATTTCTACATCCTAAACCAGAAACGCTACAGATTTCTGCTTGCCACCATATTGTAGACCTTAATGAACTATGGTTATCTTGAAAGTTATATAATTTTTCCTGTATTGGTTTAGGATTTACAATGATTTAAGTTTTTCAAAATTGTCCATGACTTTTTTCAAGAATAATTAAATTCCCGCCATTTTGTAAAAAATCAGGATATCAAAACATTTCCACGGCAGATTTACAGCAAGGTACCATTATTTCCTTTCAAGCCATTCAATTCAAGGGAAAATGATATAGAATTTTACACCCACCTTTTTAGAGATTTGAAAGATTTGAGCCCTATGCTGTTCAAATGACTTTCAAATGATAATATTGTCTGATTCATTTGGTATGCGAATCAAGTAAATAGGCACAAACCCTTTTATTCTTTCCAGGGATTCTTTAGAACAGCTCCTGCTATTGTTGAAACGTATTAACGATTTCATTCTTGAGAAATTCACATCAGCCACACCACCAGATAATAATGACTGGAAATCCTGCGATGAAAAAAGATATTCCTCAATATCATATTGTAAATTTGTTTTGCTTATTGTAGATAGTTAATTTTGATTAGCCCTTATAGATAGCTATTGTGCACATGCGACCAACTGTACAGTATTCAATATCAAGGAGTCCTCAAATTTGATGATATAAATTGAAAGATAAAACCACAATGCAATGCTAAGCTATGAGCCTTTTTAAAAGGCCACAGAGATGCGAAAATACATGTTCGCAGACCTTCAAAGGAAAGCACCAAATTTTTCAAGAATCATGCCTCCCCCCGTCAGTTCAAAATTGCATCTAATTTTCTTTGACTTTACAAGATTTGTCCTTCTGAAATGTTGATTTCCACGGGGACTATGACCAGGTAAAAATTGCAACATAAACAAAAATGAACCAAATCTAGCAACTATTTACATATCCTTGTAGCAACGGCTGAATCTAATGTATGAAATTTGATGAAAAATTTGTGTACTATGGAATAAAAGACTATGGCAATAAAAAATACATCCATACCTCAGCATTAAGAGGATCAAGAAGTTCTTTAGGGACAATTTGCTGCAGGCCATTTCGTATCGCTTCTAGCCTCGGTCGTACTACTTCTAGCATTATATGCATGGAAGACAACCTACAAATAAAGCACCGAGCATCAATGAAGAGCCATTCAATGAATCTTCAAGCAGAACGAGTGAATCGCTGTTGTGTACGAAATAAGCATTTTTAAGACCATCACACACGAATCAACCCTGGTGGTGAACTTTGGGTAACGTTTGTGGCTTGCAAATGTTCCCTAAATTCGTTGATCAGGTTTACACACGAGGAGGATACAAATTATTCAATATTCACGGAATCATACGAATCGATTGGGGTTGCTGTAGTTCCACAGAAAAAAGCCGCTTGCAGAAGCTCCAAAACAGGGCTGCTAGAAAAATCACTGGTAGTTGTTTTGATGCCTCAGCCCAGAGCCCTTAGCCCACACCCCAGAGCCTCAGCCGTGCCCCTTATAAAAAGTCTTGGTTGGCAAAGGAATAGATTGGTTCCAAGACCAAAATCATGGTATTGAAGGCATCAAATGGTCTTGCTCCTCATTACTTAACCGAAATTTTCTCGAAAAACTCGCGGGGCTCCCTTCACACTCTCTGAAATACTTCTACTGACCTAAAGTTGCCATTAATGAAAAGTGGAAATGGTCAAAGACGTTTTTCATTCAGAGGAGTAAAATACTGGAAAAGCCTCTCAGCTGAGTCAAAACAAGCCTTAAACTCAATAGTTTTAAACAACTAGTCAGGAAATGTTTCTTTTTGCATCTTTCTTTCCTTCTGTAAATTCGAACAATTTTGTATTTTAGATTTTCATTTTGAAATCATAGATTGTAATTATTTCACTGTAGGTATACTCCATAAATTGTAAGATTTTTGACGGAGGGCCCCTTGTAAATCAGCCTTTGCTGAAGGGTTACCCTCCTATAAATGAAATGAAATGAAATGAAATGAAATGGCTAGATTCTGTTGAACATCGCCAACAATGTTGCCAAGAATGAATTTGTTTATTCTCGCTCAAAAATTTTGGCGAAATTCTGAAAAAGTAAACAGTAAACAGCAAATCGGAAACAATAAACAGTGCACAGTAAACAAACACCTCCACACGATTCAACATATGCAAGGAACAATGCTGATTAGCATACACTTTGCCAACAAATTTGACCCATGTGTGATGGACTTGACAGTTAAATACATAAATTCAGTGCAAATCGCTGTTGCTCTATGGAAGGGCATCTTAAAGGGGCTCCGTCGTCAAAATGTAAACAAAACGATGATTTGGCAGTTTTTTGAAAGGTGATATCACACAAGATTTTCGTATATTTTTTCAAAATGAAAGTTGCTGTTTGGGCATTAATCCTTGTACTTCACTAAGGAACAAACCAAACATTCATATCTTCTACGATTGCTTGGATATAAGTGGATTTTTAACGGTCACTTCTTTGTGGCTTGGGTGAAGCCACCAAACAAACTGCAGAGAACAATGGATGAACAATGGATAATCCCCGACACGTGCGAGTTTCCGGGTTTGTTTACTGTTTGACGACTGAGCCCCTTTAAGATGACACGAGCTCACTACCAGGAATAGGTCGAGCATAAGAGTAAAATACCTGACTAGATATGATAAAACGAGCACATGATAAAATGAGCATATGATAAAATTACCTGACTAGTTCTGGCGTATTTTTCTTTGTGACTTTAATCTTTGATCCTCCAGGTAATAACTCGTGAGTGGCACCATTTGTTGTAAACTAAAAGAAAGTAAATTAGCATCAGATATGGCCACATCTGGAGTCGCAGCGCGTTCTGTTGACTTGAGTGACATCAGAAAATTATTTTCATGCAGTATGATATTAGAGCATAGGGCTCAAATCTTTCAAATCTCGAAAAAGGTAGGTTTAAAATTCTATAACATTTTTCTTTTAATTGAATGGCTTGAAAGGAACTTATGGTACTTTTGCTGTAAATCTGCCGTGGAAATTTTTTGATATCTTGATATTTGCCAAAATGGCGGCAATTTCATTATTTTTGAAAAAAATTGATGACAATTTTTGAAAAACTTTAAATCATCATAAATCCTAAACCAATAGAGGGAAAATGATATAATCTTCAAGGAAAGCATAGTTTATGAAGGTCTAAATATGGTGGCAAGCAGAAATCTGTCGCTGTTCTGGTTTTCGATTTAGAAATTTGATAACACCAAGAACTTATTTACCTCAAAATTGCAGCAATAAATATCTTCAAAGTCTTCATCACTGAGATCAGATGAGTAGGAGTCGATCAGCATCTGACCAAAACTTGAGTATAATGTAGAGTTATGGAATGCCAGATCGTTAAACGTTATTTCATGCTCCCTGAAAGAAAAATATTTGCAAAATATAAAAAAGTGATTTACTTTAGAGCAACTACAACAGTCCGAAGAATGAAAAATGGACAATGTGCTTCCATAGTCGCTACAATAATTCATTTCCCAAAATGAAAATTTTCATCTTTACCCAAGTTCTATAAAACAATACTTAAAAGGGCACGATCTCCGAATTTAAATCGAAAAAATGGTTTTGCAGTTCTTTGACCGGAAATATCACTCAGATTCCTATTTTTTTCAAAATGAAAACGGTGTTTTGAAGATGAATGCTGGCATTTCACGGAGGAATAAAATATTCATATGTTGTAGCATACAACAGAGAATGTAAAAATGATTGGGAACTTACTTCTCTAATAAGAATTTCAGTACTGGCTTCGTAAAGATCAATGGAATTGCTTGATTAAACCAAAGTGACAAACCAAGGAATCTTCCAATCCCTTCATATGCTAGTTTGCAGCCGTTCTGTAAACGGAAATAAGGATTAAACAAACACATTAAGAGAGCATTAACAGCTTTCTTTTACATTTTAATTTCATCTTTATTAGTAACTGTTCTAACAGTGACACGAGGGACTAATTAAAAAGCCTGGCAGCCATCTGAATCCTAGCCTGCGTGCAGACTCTATTAATTCCTTGGGCCCGGTTGTTCAAGACTGGTATTAGGCTAATACCGGGTTAGGACTATGCAAATGACTACAGCATCATGCCTTTAATCCAAGATTAGCGCTAATCGTGGTTTGAGCAACCAGGCCCTGAAGAGAAGGGAGCTTCTCTTCAGGGACACTTCTCTTCAGGAACACTTCTCTTCAGGGACATTTCTCTTCAGGTACACTTCTCTTCAGGGACACTTCTCTTCAGGGACACTTCTCTTCAGGGACACTTCTCTTCAGGGACACTCCTCTTCAGGGACACTCCTCTTCAGGGACACTCTTCTTCAGGGACACTTCTCTTCAGGGACACTTCTCTTCAGGGACACTTCTCTTCAGGGACACTTCTCTTCAGGGACACTTCTCTTCAGGGACACTTCTCTTCAGGGACACTTCTCTTCAGGGACACTTCTCTTCAGGGACACTTCTCTTCAGGGACACTTCTCTTCAGGGACACTTCTCTTCAGGGACACTTCTCTTCAGGGACACTTCTCTGCAGGGACACTTCTCTTCAGGGACACTTCTCTTCAGGAACACTTCTCTTCAGGGACATTTCTCTGCAGGGAATCAGTAGATTTTGCATACAGGCTACCTGAATCCTTTCAGAAATCTCACAATTCCAACAATCTGGTCTCTTTGAAATCCCAAAATGTTGATTGCTATTTCAAAGGATTTGTTTCATGGAACCACTCGAAAAATTAGGGATTTCGAAAACCTTTTCCTAAAGCTAGCCTGAAACGTTTTTTGACAATTGCAAACGTTTCTACCTAATTAACAATCGCAGACTCTGTGAATGCTTTTAAATTTTTCCATTTCGAAAGATTTCGGAGATACACACCGATTTTGCGAAGTTGTCAAGTAAGTTCTTCACCAACAGACGAACACATTGCTGGAAAATACCAACGCTCTTTATCTTTCAGGACTTTTCGCAGACAAATATGCTTGACTGTCTCTGTCTGTTTACCTTTCAATGACACAGCCCCAGCATAGGTTCCAAATCTTTAAAAAGGTTGGTGTCAAATGCTAAAATATATTTATTTGAGGTGAATGGCTTCAAAGAAACTTTAGCTATGCCATATCGCTATAATACTACCGTTGGACTTTTCAGAAATCTCCAACATTTTCAAAATCATAGAGTTTTTGTTCTTTCTGCAGAATTCAAGAAATTTTTTCAAAAACTTAAAACTATCACAGTTTCTAAACCTTTGGAGGAAACATAGTACAATTTTCAAGCAAACAGTAGTTTAATGAATGTCTACAATATGGTATTACGCACAAGTCTGTCAATCTTCTGGTTTATGATTTAGACATTTGATCACGTCAAATCCTAGAATGAGTTCAGATATAAAAGACTCTGTAATTTCGAGCAATATTCAAGATTTCT
The DNA here is from genome assembly GCA_039566865.1 of Aurelia coerulea. NCBI lineage: Eukaryota > Metazoa > Cnidaria > Scyphozoa > Semaeostomeae > Ulmaridae > Aurelia > Aurelia coerulea. Next base: position 16,544,773 of record CM076962.1, read on the forward strand.
GAGAAGTACAACGGCAAAATTAAAGATAAGTAGCTAAAATTTCTTTTAAGCCATTCAATTAAAATAAATAGGTCATATAATTTTACACCCACCTTTTTACACCGATGCTGCCCCTGTAAATAATTTGCCTCTCCATTTTCGTTAAAATAATGAGATGAAGGGGACTTCATTGCTCATTCGAGTGTGGGCGATTAATAAGGGAAATCGGTAAAAAATTATTGAAGTTTCATACCAAATTTGAATCACCACCCTTTTCACATGGTGCGAAGACTCGTGCTTGCTCTGGTAGCTGTCCTGGCTGAAACAGCAAACTCGTGGATTGATTGAAATACTGAAATGAAAGAAAGAAATATACCAAGATGTCTACCGGGTGAGCCAGAAAAAAGTTCCAACTTTCGAAAATTCGTAGCACCACAAGTACTTCATGGATTTGAATGATTCAAATTCTAATTAAAAGCCAAAAGATCAAATTATTTTTGGGATTTTTCCCGTCGTCTTATGAGTACTGCATATATAGGTAAATTCATTTTTACAAAAATTTCATGTTGTCAAAACGACTGAAAAAGCACCTAAAACGCTTGATCAAATCGTTAGGACTCTTCTCACACAGAATAATACACACGGGCATTTCACCTCTCTCAAGAATAATAAGACACATATTCTCAAACAGATACCAAAGATTTTCAATCCCATGGCAATAAATGTGCAGATGATATCTCTCACCCACGAGAAATTGTTTTTTCTCTGTTGTTCTGAGCGAGGAGTCTTTCATAATTTGATCATGTTTTTAGGCCTTTTTTAGTCATTTTGCAACAAGAACGTCTTTATGAATTTGAATTTACCAATTTTCCAATGCTTGTAGCGAGGCGAGAAAAATCACAAAAATACTTCGATCTTTTGGCTGTCAAGCAAATATTGATTCATTCCAATCCACCTAGTACTCTTGATGCTATGAATTTTCAAAAGTGGGAACTATTTTCTGGCACACCCGATATATTATCAATGATGATTTGCAAATTCAGAATCATAAAAAGGGTTATTCAAAAGTCATTATAAAGTAGCGGAATGACGCAAACAAAACCCAACACTTCACAAGGATCTTGTGCCTACCTCATAACAATTTTTTTCAATTAAACATCATACCTAAAATCATCTTTCTACGTGCATACATTTTGACATATTACCTTCTCGCTAGTTAATGCATTTGCAAAGCCTGTGAAAAAACCTCGATTGACACCAGGTCCTGTTCCTTCTTCACCTTCAAATCGTACGTTCACACTGCTGTATGGATGGCTATCCAATGCCTACAAATACAAAAAAAACATTCGTTAAGGTGATTGTAAGCTGAACTTCCAACATATCATAACTTTCTCTCCCTACTGCAGGCAAATTAGACTTATGACCTGGAGTCCCTTGTTTCGCTGTGCTCTTTGAATTGATGATGACGCTTCGGTCAACAGAGACTCGTAATATTACTCTGAAAAAGCTGACCTTATTTAGGCCCAAACTCTCGGCTTCCTAGAGTACCAATCAGATTGCGAGATTTGTGGATTACTATGGTGATGGGAACCATGATGGAACTTTCGATTCGATTGAACAACTGATAACATCCGATAACATTCGGACGAGATTCGAGAATAGAGGCCATGATTCAAGATTCGAGGCCGTGATTCCATCATAATGCGACTGATGTATGCAGCGTTTCACTGTTTCATTATGAGTCCCTGTTGAGCAAGGTTTACCGTAGGGATACAAGGGACTCATCGTCATGAGTCTACAGGCAAACAGCAGCAGATTACAGATACATTGCAAATGAAGATATATGCTACAGGTTTGCGCTCCGCAGAATTAGCCAGCGCAGTCAGATCTGTCACATCATGAACGATTGTGAAGATACAGCTAGATTCAGAGAAACAATTTTACATTTGTCTTGCATGAACATACGGAAGCCCGTTGCAGGGAAACTGAAGAAATTCTATGACGCGCACGCTTCGTTTATTAAAATCTTGTACAGGCTATTTAAAGGACCCTTTGCAACTGGCACGCATTGTGACAACATCCTTTTGTGGTATCTTTGTTGTCATCATTTTCATGCTCCACCAAAATGGCCGGCAACAAGAGATGGAACTTGCAACGAAATTTTGAAATTTTTTAATTGACGCAAATGAATAACACCGTTGAATGATAAGAAATCCTTTTAAAATTAATTTGATATCTCAACTTCGTTTTCAAGTAATCCACTGATCTTAACTATCAGCTGATGACGTTATTTTGTTTGCAATTTACTAGGATACTATATCGAAATAAAGCTGTATCTGATCTTTAAAAGGCTACAATTTCAAAAACTTTGCAGCTAAGCTACATCAATGGAATTATAAATTGCCTCGTGAATTAAGAAGATCAGGCCATGTTTGTCTTCAAAAGGACTGTATTTGGATGCAACCTGAACACAACAGAACGCTTTTTGTGAATAAAGGGTATAAACAATGTTGGTTAATCTGTGTTGAAATATTCAGCAATATTTCCATCAGTTATTGTGTTACTTGTACTCAGTTCAAATCAATAAAGACAATAAGCATAACAATCATGCAAATTAGCTTAATTTTGCTCAGTTGAACGGAACAAAATGGATTCGTGTTCACTGTACCAAAAGGCCAAGTATTTGTTTTGATTGCATGCACGCCCGCAAAGGCTCTATCTTGCACAGGCCCCTTTAAGATCGTGTTTAGCAAGGCACGTTGATTGCAAAAAGTGTTTTTCATTAGAGTTCTCTTTCGAAGCGTAGTCAACCTTGTATACTTTCTTCACTTTGTGCAAATAAAATGACGTCATCAGCCAATCCTACAAAATAGTGGACAACTCAAAGATGAAACAAGGTATCAAAAATTGTTAACAGAAGTTTTTATCATTCAACAGTGCTACTAAGTTGCATCGATAACAAATTTCGCTTCAGATCACCTTTAAAATCATAAATAAGGTTAGAATTAGAGTCAGTCCAGCTGCAAGCCTTGCGGTTATATAGTTTGTTATACTACAAATGGAGAAAGGAAGCCAATATGATGCAAAATAAACTCACAGGGTTTAGTGCTCTCAAACCATCGAACAAAAATCTATCCCTTCGTATGCTAACAGTAAATGGTCGACTCTCCTCTGTGATGCTCTTTGGTAAACATTCTTCTTTTAGTGAGGCCAAAATGCGTTGGAATCTGCAGGAAAGTAAATCACAATCAATCAATCAATCAATCAATCAATCAATCAATCAATCAACCAATATTAATATTATATATAGATCGATCGATCGATTATCGATCGATCGGTCAGTCAATCAATCAATCAATCAACAAAGCCGATCCACAATCTTTACTCATTATTATTGTTGTATTTTCGCTCCATATACTTCAACTGTATAACAATTGAGATGCTTAAATATACTACCGTACCGAATGGACCAAAAAGTACTTCTACTGTTTAAACATTCGTTACAAGGAGAATACTTGAGGCATTGGATTGAATCAAAATTTATTTGATAGCCGAAAGATTGACGTATCTTAGTGATTTCGTTCTATTTTTCTGATTATTGGATATCTAGCAGGGTGAGTCAACAAGGGCAGATTTTGTAATACAATAGCAACAGTTGCGTTTGATTGACACCTCAATTCAAAGCGATTAGCGACTGCAGACAAAGAAAATTCTCTCAAACAAATAATTCAAAATAAACAACGCCGTAAAAGTTTTCCCGAAACTAGTCCGGCATTTTCCCGAAACCAGTTGCTATTGTACAGTATTACAAAACCTGCCCTTGTTGGGTGAGTCAACAAAAGTTTACACGCACGCTTAGGAAAGTATGTGGCCGATATTCAAAACTAAGATGTTAATCTATCAGACAAAGGTTAACTTAGATGAGAAAATTTTGTTTAGTAAAATCACTCATCTTCAAGACCCAAAAATTAGGGAAGCGCCTGCAAGGGGTTTGTATGGGAATCGAGAATTCCACCTTCCTTTCTGGTTCATGATTTACGCACTATTGAAATCAAAATTCCTATTTTTGCCAATGAATATTGAAATTTCAATGCCAAATAAATCATGGGCCAGAATGGCATGTGGAATTTCCATCTCGTATGATTTCATCTACCTCGGGCATTTAACTTGTTACACTGAACAGGAGAGGGGAAGAGGGCGCAATTTTCTCTCAATATATTTTGTCCAAGATTGTAGTTTCTTCTTGGGAGTTATCTGACATCTGACATCCACCCCTTTCAATTAAAAAACATCCCCAAAAGCTCCACTTACAGACAAATTTCGAGAATGACTTTAGTGATTAAAACATAACAATTTACCTTGCTACTCGACCAGCCGACCCAGCGTATTCTGCCAAGAAGCATTCTCTTTCCAATCCAGGTGTTTCTGCTAGGAATAGCTTTGCAAAAGCAGATATAGTAAGTTTCCATTTGGATTTTCGTTCTTCGCGTGGTCTACAGAGTAGAAAAAACAACACAACAGTCAGTATTCTGGCACAGTTCAATAAATTTCAAATTATCGAGATGTGTGCTTTGCAACCTGTAAAAAACTCTCAGGAAGTAAAACAAGACACATTCGAATTTGAAATGTATTTGAATACAAGAAACGAAATTTCGAGAATAAGTTTTTCAAATATACGTTTTCACAGAACTGCAACTGAATTTCGTAAGGAATCTTGAAAATAACCCTGCATAAATAATTAATCCAGGAGCTGAGGGGAGATTAATCTTGCATAGGCAAAATAGGGATGTTCTCTCCACAGCATTTTACAGAAATACGAACGTTTGGCTGTGATGTTGTATTGCCGAAAAATCCGGATTCATGGAGCAAATTCGCAAACAAGCTGGCGCAAAAGTAGAGAAGAGTCTCTCTTGCTCTCTTGATCATCGACCAAACACACAGTCGTCGATTTTCAGGAAAAAACTTCCTGACTACCGGGACCCATGGATCAAGATAGTTGATATACTCGGATCATCTATTGATCAGGCTACGGCTTACCAAACGAACTAAAATCAGCAGAAAATTTGAGACGTTGTAAGACTTTGATAAAACAATGGGACAGCCCATATTGCACATGCAGTGCCTGCAAGTGCCTTCCAATTTAACTATATAATTTGGAAAAATATTTATTTTGCTTTATTAGTACTGTCTATTCGATTTTGATTAGTTGCCGCGTATATATTTAATGTATTAAAGGTACTTGGAGAAAAACGGACGCAAAAAATAGACACATTTTTCACCACAATGTGTGCTGAAAAATTTGTCTGTTTTCTGCGTCCTTTTTTCTCCAAGTACCTTTTATTTAGTATATACTACAGTACCAAGTTTAATGTATATATGGTTAGCTAATTTGTAGATAGTCGAATTCAAATAAAACTACAACAACAACAACATGAGAAGATGAGACAGGCACGAGAAAAGTTCGCCGAGTTGTCACAGGAACGCTTCAGCTCGCCTCCGCGATGGCAACGTCTACTTTGCAGGAATCAAAGGTACAGGTAGGGAGTACGGTACCATGGAAAATGACTGAATATATATGAAAACGGGATCTTACCCATCATTCTTTGTTTTGGTTTTTCTACTTTCAGCATCCAAGGGCATTAACCAGAATTGTGGTGATCGCGCCTTCCTAAGCACTTCTTGTTGCCTCTCTTTGAAAACATCAGCCTCGAATACTTTATCAGTAAATCCAAAGAAACCATTCAATTCATCGCATTGTGTAGCATTCACATCAGAATGAGTGTTTTCGTTCGCTGTTTGATTATTTTGTTGAAGTTGTTCGTTTGTGTTTTGATGAAGATCTGTTGCAACACCGACAGGCCATTTCTTTAGCAAGTAGAAGTACGCATCAAGAACGAAGGTGACATGGCTGTAGCTGAAACAACGTAAGAAAAAAAAGTAGAAATGTGGTAAGCATGATTCCATTACTTAGGCCCCGTTCACACTATGCCGGTGCAAAACGAATACGGCATAAAACTGCGCTGTGTTGGTGTCTCTGTTCAAACGGAATCGCAATTTGCTTCTCTTTGTGAGCCAAGATCTAAACATAGTTGAAAACAGAGCCATCATAGGAGCAACAATGTATTCATGGAAGCAACAAAGCGTTTTAATTGAATGCTTAGAAAGTAAACAGCAGCGACCCCTTCCCTCTATCAATGTTAGTTTTATCATGGTAACTTGGTACCAAATAATCAATTAAACCTTGATATATATTTTTTTGATCCAAATTAGATTCTACATGTTTTTGATAATTCAAAGAGTTCTTTCATTATCTGGTACCAAGCTACCTTAGATTTTACCTTTTTTTGGTCAAAGTATTATAATTGCAAGTGTCATCCAAAGTAGGGACCAGATGACCTTGTGTCTTTTCCTGCTTTGGGTGGCACAGTAGAATGTAATGTTGTTTGTGTTTAATTGTTTCAATTATGATATACCGGGTGTCCCAAAAAAGTACTCCCGTTTGAAAAATCACCAAAATTTGATTACATGACCGATCTTCAATTTTCTTTTTTTGCCAAGTAGATCAAGGACCAAATTATTTTCCCAGACATAGCTGATCTTGTAATTGGTTTAAGATTAGCAAATTTAGCTCTTTTTAAGGCTACCTTGTTTTGAATCATCCTGCAAAAAAGCATTTATGCTTGCCAGATCAATTTCTTTGTGCATATGAAGCTTCTTGTTTGGTCATAAATGACAGAAAGAAATGCACACTATCATTGGAGAATTTGATGACGATGAAAACTCTGAAATTTTGACTGTAAGGCAAGATTTAGAATTTTGCTTGAAAAAAGTATAGCTCAAAATAAGATTTTTCAACGAGCAATTTTTCTACCTTGTTGCATTAAAAGGAAAAATTTTAGCATCTATAAATATATTTAGGTCTTTGACAAAACAGTCGAAAAGAAAATTTTACCAAAGGTTTGATAATCAATTTTTGGTGATTTTTTAAACAGGAGTACTTCTTTTTGGGACACCCGGTACAAAAAAACATAGTGAATCTTCGGTCTACCATTTTGTCACATGATTTCAATATTTCTAAGAGCAACATACCTCATTAAATCAAGGATAGGAAACGTCTCCTCCGCATCGCCATTGCCTGCCCGTAGAAGATACATCAAATATTCTTCAGGTCTTGAAACGTAAGATTGTGACACATTTGGGGCTCTTCCAAGCGCTGCTCCATCCGATAATGTTGTGTCTGGCTTTAATGATCTTCTTGCAAAGCGCTGTGAGAAAAATGAGCATTAAATATCAACGAAAATATGGGCTTCGCTTAATCTGTTGGAAATATCTCTTCAACGTGGGAAATAAATTTCTTGTATATATCATGTGCTTCCAATAACATCAGTAGTTGCAAGCAGAAGTCTAAGCAGAAATCTCTCGCTTTTTGTAAAAATAGGGCTTTTTCGAGGAGTTGGTATAAGGTTCAGGTATACATTTTCGAATAATTTGTATTGGGAACGGGTACGACTTTGAAGCGTGGCGAGCATCCTTCCCCTTGCCGGTGCCTATGCTCCTCAGTAAAAACTCACCTGAGTATCAAAATTATCCCCAACGTTCAGTTGAATCTCAAGAGAATCCATGATCTGGAATAACCATTTCCATGTCTTGTACAACATGATTTTAGCTTGTTCTTTGAGTTTGTCCTCCGTTGAGGTTGAAATTTCAAAAGCAGGTATTTCTTCGTCTGGGCAGTACTGCAAAAGAGATCATGAAATAAGGTTTAAAAATCTGAGTAGAAAGGAGGTACGTCTTAGTAGCAACAATTAGTAGCAACTGCTAATTGTCTTAGTAGCAACAATTAGTAGCAACTGCTAATAGTCGTTCAAAATCCAAACGGTGCGATCACCATACACTAATGTAAACAAAAAATCTATCATGCAAATTCAATTCTAAATAGACAATATAACTCTCAAAATCACAAACGAACTACAAAGGATTTTGCTGCTTAAAAAAAGTATTGGTCACAACACTTTGTCACTATTTTGCAAATGTTTGCAAATTGGATAACATAAGGATTTTTGTAAAAAAAAGCGAACGTACAACTATAACGCCAGACAGAACGTATCGTTGAATGATGAATTTCAAACTTCTTGGTCTTGTGGAGCAATGATAAATGGATCGGAATACATTCCCTCTCTTTCGATGTTGCCCTTCACAACGGCTGTACGCATCAGAAGTTGCTGACACCAGATCAACAGTTCTTGCAATAATCGCAGGCCCAGGACAGAATGTGGCGTCACAAAATCTCAGGACGGTTGTTGGGCGCCACAATCAAAAGTCGCCAAAAACTGACTAATTGTTTCAATAATTAACAACGCAACATAATAATGTAAACAATTTTCGAATATCTGTGGAGTAGGCCTCTCAGATTCAAATCGTGCACAAAAGGTTTGTTCGGCTCACAAATTTTTAGACTGTATGTAGCAACAGCGCGAAGCTGCTCACGAGGGGTGTATCACTCTTCCGAAAAGACGTACGAGATTTTTTAAACAATAGGATTTTTTGGGATTTTTCAGGGATTTTTCTTGAAAAAAAAAGGATTTTTGCCAAAGGCGTACGAGAGGTGTACGCCCCTCGGCTGCTCACAAATAAATAAGAATGAAAAAGTCGACTATCAATACATCATTTACTGCAATGCAAATTGATATCATGCTGACCTTGTTGGAATCTTCATTCAAGAGATCAGATGCCAAGTCAACGGCCTCTTTCACAAGTCGACAAAACATCTGTGCGAGGTAGCAATTACCAGCATGAATTGAGGCTATCGAGTCAGGATCTGGACGATTATCGAGCTACGGAGAAAATTAAATGTGTTGTCATCGAATTGCACAAATTCGCAAGGAATAATAGATATTTTTAGCAATTCTACCAAAGAGTCTGGATCCAATGATCTTTTCATACCTGTTCATACGAAAGATTCGAGTGACTGGCATCAGAGCTCCTGTCGCGTTCGTGAACCTTCAAAGATTCTACAAAACGTACAAAATATCCTTCGATTCAGATTCTTTCATAGAACAGCTAAAAGGTCTATTTCTTAGCGTGCGAGGCCTTTCCTAGGTCGTACGCTCCATCTCTGCATGCCAAGCGTCTAACCTTTGAGGTTATTCTCATTAAATTGCTTATTGCGTAGTACATATTTCTATGCAAAAGCTCTTTAATGAGAAACTTAAGTCTATCTCACATGTCGCTGTGAGATTTGCGATAACGTAAAATCATTTATGCAAAAGTCTTTAATCGTTTTATTCGCGGGCATTTTCACCACACATTTAACTTGCAATACTGCGGAATACAATGGACATTTGCATAAAGCAATGGTGATTACTTATTTGCTACAATAGACCTTTTAGCTATTCTACAAAAGAGCCTGTATCGAGCGTAATTTTCATACGCGACGTTCAATGGAGTGGCGTTAGAGCTTCTACCATTATTGTGCACATTAAAAAATTCTACAAAATGTAGCAAAATATTGTTCGATTCTGATTCTTTTCAGAATAGCTAAAAGGTCTATTTGGCGATGGAGCCTCCTTAAGCGATAGATTTTAAACATTAAACAATGCTCTTGATACTTACAAAGTCAGGAAGCGGCAGCGACCGTCCTCTTGGAGCTTCAGATACTCTTATGTGTCCATCTAACGTCCATGCGAGGGGAGAAATTACTCCTAAATTGTTATCCAGTCCAGCAGATACGTGACCAGTGTTTGAGTCCCTTGAAATGCTAGGAAGAGGTTCTCTACCTGCAACCGTTTGATTTTCATCAACAGAATCGCGCCTGATCAGCCTTGTTGGCTGGAGTGTTTGAGTTTTCGATTGCTGCGGTCTCCTAGGGGAAAATTAGATTCAATTGCTTGATCAGTAATCAATAATCAGTAATCAGTAATCAGTAATCAGTAATAAAAAGGCAGTCAATGATCAATCTCCTTAAGTATTGGATGGCCTAAAATAGCGTTTACAGCGTTGATTTGACTAACAGTAAATTTGCTACAAATCATACAGTCCCGGACACAACTCATAGGGACAAACTGACAAAATCCTAATTACTAAGAGCTTTCCTCTCCCCCTGCTACTGCAGTTTCCAGATTTCGGGAACTTAATTCATATGCTGCCTTTGTTGAAATACTTCTTGCTTTGTTGAAATATTTTAACAGAGGATTAAAACAGTCAAAATGATCAATTGGGCAACCGTAGCAAGCTTTGGCACTTTGTTTCGTAGGCCCTTTCTCCTTTTGAATAATGGATCTACTCGTAGGCTGGTTAAAGGAGCTCTGTCACGCAGGTGATTGGTTTAGACAACAAAGCTCAGACAAGGGAAAGGAGCTAGAGCCCAGGCTCTTTGAATTTTTTACATGATAAAACTTCAGTTCAATTCGAAACGATTTTTTTTACGAATGAGACAGATTGCATTTAACTCTTGAAACAGTAAACACGATTGAATTAAGTAGCAATTTTGGCACGCAATACCTCGATGCAACTTTGATGTGGGATGATGATCTGTATGATTCTGCGAAGCGACGATTTGTAGTTGCTAGCCGTGCACCTAAAAACAAATGTTATCAGTGAAAAATTGGTAGTTATCAAGAAGATTGATTAAAAGTAAGGAATTTTCTCGTTTCTAATTACACTCGGGCACATAATCAGACCACATAAAATACAAAAAACACTATTGACAGGAAAAGTAGAAAGGAGAAGGGCGTCTAAGGCGAACATGGGTTAATGACATGGAACCACAGATGCAAAGGAACACGAGCAAATCCGTGAGAGAAGCACACAACAGAGAACAGTGGAGATATCTATCCGCAAATCTACCAGAGGTAGTCGCGATCAACAGACGACAGATGAATTACACTCGATAGAAAAGTGTCAAATATAAAATAGTAGCAATTTTGAATCCGTTGCGGGCTCCGACATGACATATTAGGCCTATTTCTTGCCTGAGAGCTTTAATTTACAATTTACGTCAAACAAAATTTTGCTGGTTTCATCCTCACAATAAATGAACGGACTTAAGTTCTGGAATGAGATCCCAATAAGTATCAGAGAGCTTCCTACCTTGTGCCTATTAAAAAAGAATTAAAAATACATTTGATCAGCTGAAAGCTATTTAAAACACGACTACCTGCAAGAACGACAACGAATATCCTTCAACGTTTTTCTTTTTGTTTATAGATAATGTTGATTAATAGAACTGTGTATTTTTTTTAGTATTGATAGCTGAAAGTATATCGTGTCCAAATAAATTAAAATGAAAATGAAATGAAGTGGGGGTATTCTATAAATAAACGCGTATGCATGTTATTGTTCCTCTAGCTAAATGATAACAATGCAAGTGTCGAAATCATCAAATACAATATGCTGGTCTTAGACTTGCAGATGCAGCTGTTGGGTTAGCTGTTTATCTCTGTCAGGTATCAAGTAATTTAAAAGCAACGATGAATGATTTAGACTTACTTGGTCCAAACAGCGAATGAGTATTTTGCATGGTCGGACTCCTTTCTCCCATTCCACGCAGTCCAGACATTATACCTCTTGGTTGAGCTTTAGCAATTCCTAGCCTCACAGGTCTGATGGCAGTTTCAGCAGCCTTGAGAATTTCTATGACTGCTAGCCAAGAAAATGAGCGCAGACATAGCCTGTGAAAAGACGAAAATCTTCCCTCAAATTCTGATCAAAAGCAGTTGTCAACAGATTTACGAATGCTTCCGAGACTCCAAACTTATTTCCTTCCCTACATACATCCAGTTGACGATGAAAAAAGAAGAGAAAAATGCGATACCCGATAGACATACATTTATACAATTCTTATAATCGAGTTACCGTTCTCTGTTCAAGTTGATTATCTATTCTCTCTATGAAACGTTCGTGAGTTATTGGATCCCAAGATAAAGTAACAACGGTTCGTCAAGAACCTGCATATTGCAAAGATGCACCCAAGGAAAAAGAACGAATAGCAACGTCTAAAAACTGTCTTCTCAAATCATTTCAAAGTCTGCTCGTTGAAGGTGAGAGACGAGGCCGTAGGGAGCAGCTTCTAATAGGGGTGCAATTGTTCTTAAAACAATAGAGAACAATACATCTAATTATTGCTTGTGACGTAGCAGCATTGTTTTCAAAATAATTGGGGGGCTTCAACCCCCTCCTGCCCCCTGCTTCCTACGGGCCTGGTGAGAGATCATTCTCTACATGCAGTAATGATACCTATATAAATCACATCTTTCGGAAGAAAGTTGGAAACTTTAAACCCGCAAATAAAGGTAAAGACAGGTAGATAAAGTTTTCAATAGCTGAGCTACAATAAACGATAAAATGCAGCAACAAGTAAACATTCAGGTTTGATTGCTTGTTATAAACAATTTCAGGGCCAGCCAGTCTAAATGATCAAAGGTAATGTGTCCATGTAAGTACAGCGGCTTTGCAGGGGGCATGCCAATTCACGTGATATTTCATGTGATTACTTTGATAACGGAGCTCACTACGTGGCAAGGAGTGATCTAAGCAGACTGATGAATTACTTGCGGTTGCGCTTTCGTAGCTGAAATTTTAGTTTGCATGTGATCAGTTAAATTCTGCCAATCACTACGCGCTCTTCGAGGCTCTTCGTCAGCATTGTGTCAGCATATTTTGACAAGAGTGTATACGCAGCTGTACTTACATGGACACATTGCCTTTAATATTCATAACAAAAACAAACATTCAATACACATACCTGACTGACTTCAAAACTCTTTCGCTTTCACTCCGTTCTTTCGACTTTGCATTTCGACCAATACGATGACGCAATCCTGAATCCACACTATTGTCCTTGCTTAAACATAAGCTAAGCTGCCGGACAACTGAGCTCAAGAACCGTTTATATGCCTCAAGGATAACGGAATCAAGATCCAGAGAAATCGGCCTCAAATCAGTGTCCACAAAGCAATAATTGGTCAATAGGAGATCGGGTGATTTGGACGCTTTAAACATCTGCAATAGGGTGTTAACAAATGTCCGCACAACCGATGGTATAGTATTTGGCATTAAATTCGCGATGACAATATCCAGTTCTTCAGCACTTAGATATGGGTCAGTGTCATTCAATTTTGTTACACTTTTGCCAAATATTGTCCCAACAACACCATCTTTAATACACAACATCGACAACATGGAGATGAAATTCATTGCTGGTAATTCTTTAATTTTCATCAAATTGTCTCGACATGTGCAAACATGAGTCTTTGTTTCCCTGTTATAATTCCCAGCATCTGCTCCTAATAAGGAAGTCTCTTGACTCTGAGCAAAAGATCTGCTATCAAATGGCGTCACATCGTCTGGCTTCACTGCATAAAGTGATGCTAAGGCTTCCAACTCATCGATAGATTTAGCTTCATATAAACTCCCTTTATTTGCCATTGTGGGTGTGAGTTTCACCTCCGGAAGACCACTGGGAAGATCTTCATCTACAAGGGAATGGGAAGGAACAATGGATCTGTCTTGCCGCCTCATTTCAGATCTTCGGGACGGCGAATTCGAGGCTGCCAGTAATTGATACGAAGGAACGAGCCTTGTTGGGTTCGTTGGAAGTCTTTCTGTAGGGGCGTTTGAATTCCGTTGCAGTTTAGGTGAATCTAGGGTAATGAGAATGAAGTAAATAAAAACATGGGCAAAACAAAGTTAAATAGGTAGAAAGAGCAACACCGTACGCTATTTATTTACCCAGCTAAATGGATACTTAAAACTTTCGACGCTCAAATTGTTTCTAGGCTGAAATCGGTCTGTCCGTTCCAATTTATAAGTCCAAAATCCCTTTGAAAATAGTGCGAAAAAAGATCAAAATTCCAGACCAAATTTCCGTCATGTTTCTGCGTTACAGCAATGACCTAAAAATGGTTTAGCAGCTGGTATTTGTTTGGGAGAATGAAGAAGCCATCTCTATTTGTATAACAAATATATTCAAGGAAATTGTATCCTTCCAAGATAATAAAGCCAACGAAATCTTATTAGCAATTTTAGCTGCATTTTTAAGATTTTTAAGTTGCAAAATTCCGCGAAAGTCTCGCACAACGACGGGATAAACATATTTAGGCCTGGCTAATTTTCATAACCAATCAAACATATCACTCATAAAACAAGACATTTGCCAGTAACAAGGACAGATTTTGCAACACAATAGGATCAGTTGCTTTTGTTGACACCTGAATTCAAAGCGATTATCGATTACAGACAAAGGAAATTCTCTCCACCAGTAATTCAAAACAAACAAAGCCGCAAAAGTTTCCCCAAAACTGGTAGGGCAAACTCTCGCCTTGTGCAAGCGAAAGATGGTTTTTAAGGGAAGTTATGTACTTATAGCGAAAGAAGAAGGGTAAATCTAAAGTTCTGTCGCTTAGATTATATTTATTTGATTCAGGAGGGGAGCAGAAGGCATTGTAATTCTCGCGTCTTTAGGGCTTAAAATGAAACGATTACAAAACAGCTCCTAAATCAAATAAACATAATCTAAGCGACAGAACTTTAGATTTACCCTTCTTCTTTCGCTATAAGCACATAACTTCCCTTAAAAACCATCTTTCGCTTGCACAAGGCGAGAGTTTGCCCTACCAGTTTTGGGGAAACTTTTGCGGCTTTGTTTGTTTTGAATTACTGGTTGAGAGAATTTCCTTTGCCTGCAGCCGCTAATCGCTTTGAATTGAGGTGTCAATCAAACGCAACTGTTGCTATTGTATTACAAAATCTGCTCTTGTTCTCTCCACCAGTAATTCAAAACAAACAGAGCCGCAAAAGTTTCTCTGAAACCCAGGTATCTAGTGCGCTTATTATGCATTCCAGAAATAGCTACTTGGTGGGTTTCAGAGAAACCTTTGCAGCCTTGCTTGTTTTGAAATACTGGTTTGAAATAGATAAGCACCTACTTGTTTTCAGTTTCATTATGTATTCGTAGCCAATATTTATTTCTGCTTAGTTAATTTCCTTTGTATTTTCGTTTAACATTGTGCATCTTTATGTATTGGCCATGGGGTAGTCATTGTCTTTTGCTCCTCATGGTATCGTCCCCGTATTGTTGTATAGTAATTAGATAGTATGGTAGAACGTATTGATGTATTGTAATATTTTATATGATTAAAAAAAAATACTGGTTGAGAGAATTTCCTTGCGATCGTTAATCGCTTCGAATTGCGGTGTCAATCAAAAGCAACTCATGCTATTGTTTCACAAAATTTGTCCTTGTTTTTGCCAGTACAGTAGAAACCCGCATAAAAGAACCTAGGTTTTCTTGAGGCAGCCTGAATGCGGTTCTTGATTAACTGATGTCATAATCAAGTCCAGCCTGCAAGGTTCTTAAAAAGGTGCTTATAGTTGGTAGAGTGCAAATATGTTTTAATACATGCCAGTGCATTCCTGCTATGATTTGAATAGTTTTTCGATATATTTCTTTTTGATAAAGTTTACATCATGACAGATTTCTCAGTTTTCAAGTACGGTACCTTCTATCAAACTATTGTACAAGAACCTTTGGAAATTTCAGCCTATTGTGGGTTCTTGTTTAAAAAGTTGTAACCATGGAATTTCAGCCTCTAGGTTCTTATAAAACTAGGTTCTTTCATGCGGGGTTCCACTGTATCATTGCTTTGTTATTTTGGTAACAATACTTTTCAAACAACAAGGGCAGATTTTGTAATACAATAGCAACAGTTGCGTTTGATCGACACCTCAATTCAAAGCGATTAGCGGATGCAGACAATGGAAATTCTCTCAACCAGTAATTCAAAACAAGCAAAGCCGCAAAAGTTTCCCCGAAACTAGTAGGGCAAACTCTCGCCTTGTGCAAGCGAAAGATGGTTTTTAAGAGCAGTTATGTGCTTATAGCGAAAGAAGAAGGGTAAATCTAAAGTTCTGTCGCTTAGATTATGTTTATTTGATTCAGGAGCCGAGCAGAAGGCATTGTAATTCTCGCGTCTTTAGGGCTTAAAATGAAACGATTACAAAACAGCTCCTAAATCAAATAAACATAATCTAAGCGACAGAGCTTTAGATTTACCCTTCTTCTTTCGCTATAAGCACATAACTTCTCTTAAAAACCATCTTTCGCTTGCACAAGGCGAGAGTTTGCCCTACTAGTTTCGGGGAAACTTTTGCGGCTTTGTTTGTTTTGAATTACTGGTTGAGAGAATTTCCTTTGTCTGCAGTCGCTAATCGCTTTGAATTGAGGTGTCAATCAAACGCAACTGTTGCTATTGTATTACAAAATCTGCCCTTGTTTTTTCAAACACAATGCATTCTCTTAGTCACCCGGTGGCACACCTTCACGGTTAATCTGCGTGCCCTCGACGCGTAGGCTGTCCTTTACTGTTGACTGTTGGCTGCTACATTGAGGAGCTTCAACATCCATAGGTTTAGGACAAACAACAGGCTTCACTTCGGCTGCACCGGTAGATAACACTTCATATTTATCGAAAGATGATTTTACAGTCACATTTTGCTGAATTCCAAGGTATTTTAGTCTGTTAAGGAGACATTTTCTTGATGCATGGCATGGCCTCCACTTCGCAAACAATTTATGCAGATGATCAGGAGTTAATCGCTCGGCATTCTTCAGGTAATATGCAATAGCTGTTTCTTGCTGATCGTTCACCAACGATGATACCTGCGAAGCAAGATATTTTCACGTTATAAAGTTTGGCAATTTGAAGACGGCAAATCACCAGATCTGACGAAAAACTGGTTTATAATGAGGCAGCGCTTGCTCGTTTTGTTTCAATTGTATGTTTGCTGGAAGGAAGGAAGGAAGGAAGGAAGGAAGGAAGGAAGGAAGGAAGGAAGGAAGGAAGGAAGGAAGGAAGGAAGGAAAGAAGGAAGGAAAGAAGGAAGGAAGGAAGGAAGGAAGGAAGAAACTATAGCATGCAAATCTCTTACTTTTTCTGATTCTGTAATCAGCACAAGAAGCTCACACAGTAAATCCCAAAGATGATTTAATTATTCATTGACAAAATCAACACTGTTATTGAGAAAAAACTCTGTGTATCAGAGGAAGTTGCCAATCAACTTATGTGAGAGATTTTCTTATGAATAGCTCCTTAATTTACAACTATTTAACTTACTGCTTGCTTTCCAACCCTCCGATGACTTACTCAATGCAAAAGGAAAGAACAAAGGTCCAATTTACATCAAATGATACAATTAGAACAATGTCGAAAAGAAATGCTACCTCATTTTGATATATGGCTACTTTCATCTTGCTTGCGAACCTAGTGATCTATTTTACAAATTATACATCAAATGAAAGCACAAGAGTCAGGCTTTTAGAAAATCACTATCTCATTTATGTCAGTCCTTTCGTTGCAGAGAAATTGAAATTTTCGGCCGGCGTCCTCTCTTTGATACACCCTGCAGAATTGATTCAAACATTGTTTTGTGGCTATAAGACAAGCTTACAGTATGACTTAGAATTGATTCAAACATTGTTTTGTGGCTATAAGACAAGCTTACAGTATGACTTAGAATTGATTCAAACATTGTTTTGTGGCTTTAAGACAAGCTTACAGCATGACTTTTCCATCGATACGATTCACAATACGGTAAATCCCCGCATATAAGAACCTACAAAAATAAGAGCCTAGAGGCTGTATTTCCTAACTGATGCACCTTGTAATGAAGAACCTGTTTCAGTTTGATGAAAAATATGTTCTTATAGCAGGGGTAGCAAAATTGATTTTGGATTGTCATTTTTAAGTTCATTTTTGTCCCAGTGGGCTTTTAAAGTTTGAATCTCCTCCCCTGCTGATTGAAAGCTTAGCATTGGTTATTATGTATATCATAACATTGCCAAAACAAATAATAGGGCTGAAAATCGTTGGTGAAGGTTCTAAAATGGCCTACGCAAGGCACTCTTCAAATAAAACCATTATACCTTGAAATTTGTCTTAGTACCTTTAAAATAAGAACCCATTTCAGCCTAGCTCTCAAAAAAGTAGGTTCTTATATGCGGGGATTTACTGTAAAGAGATAGGAAGACAAGATACCTCAGGATGAGCATCTAGTAACTCCGTAATAACATCCAGAACATCTTCACTCTGAATCGAAAAGAAAGTATGCAGTTAGCTCATATTCAATTCAATATTCAATAGAATACATTGCTATTCATAAAAGTAGTCTGAAGAGTACGATTGCTCGGATATAAGTAGATTTTTGATGGCTAGCTTTTGGTGGCTTGGTGAAGCAACCAAACAAACTGCAAGAAAAATTGATACGTGCCAAAAACAACGGTGTTCAGAGATTTGTTCAAAAGTCTGGCGACGGAGCCAATCTAAGTAGCCGCTTCCCACAGGCACTGATTGACTAAATTCTACGTGATTCAAACTTAAACATTTTCCTTCATTCTAGCAAGATGAAACATAATATACCTCTGTGTCAAGCTCTTGTTTCGAGTTAACATTCGTTAACGGATCTCCAGCTTTTCTCTTCGATGTTTGTGAGACTGTATTTGCCTGGTTTGCCTCTGTTTCTCTTGGGAGAATCACACGTGATCCATGGAATGGCTGAGGTAATATATGCCTTACATGGGCGATATCACGTGACAGGGCTGCATCAGCGAATAAATGCCCTCTTGGGAATCTCATCGATCCTTGGAGAGATGGATGGATCGTATGTCTTGTTGGGCGAGGGCCAAGGAGAGGATCATCTCTAACCATGGTAGGAGGGCGATTATGATTTGGATCCTGCAAGAGGTGAAGAGAAAGATAAGCAAAATCACCAAAACAGCAAATCACCAAAACAACAAAATCACCAAAACAGCAAATCACCAAAACAGCAAATCACCAAAACAGCAAATCACCAAAACAACCAAATCACCAAAACAGCAAATCACCAAAACAGCAAATCACCAAAACAGCAAATCACCAAAACAGCAAATCACCAAAACAGCAAATCACCAAAACAGCAAATCACCAAAACAACCAAATCACCAAAACAGCAAATCACCAAAACAGCAAATCACCAAAACAGCAAATCACCAAAACAGCAAATCACCAAAACAGCAAATCACCAAAACAGCAAAATCACCAAAACAGCAAAATCACAGCATATCACTAAAACAGCAAAATCACCAAAACAGCAAATCACTACAACAGCAAAATCACCAAAACAGCAAAATCACCAAAACAGCAAATCACCAAAACAGCAAATCACCAAAACAGCAAATCACCAAAACAGCAAATCACCAAAACAGCAAATCACCAAAACAGCAAATCACCAAAACAGCAAAATCACCAAAACAGCAAAATCACCAAAACAGCAAATCACCAAAATAGCAAAATCACCAAAACAGCAAATCACCAAAACAGCAAAATCACCAAAACAGCAAAATCACCAAAACAGCAAATCACCAAAACAGCAAATCACCAAAACAGCAAAATCACCAAAACAGCAAAATCACCAAAACAGCAAAATCACCAAAACAGCAAAATCACCAAAACAGCAAAATCACCAAAACAGCAAAATCATCAAAACAGCAAAATCACCAAAACAGCAAATCACCAAAACAGCAAATCACCAAAACAGCAAATCACCAAAAGAGCAAATCACCAAAACAGCAAATCACCAAAACAGCAAATCACCAAAACAGCAAAATCATCAAAACAGCACGAACCAAACTGATGAGACTGCGATGAAACTAGTATTTGGTGATTTCACGTTTATCTTTTCAGCAGTTATTGGTGAGTTACTAACTTATTTCTTTCCTCTCGGGTTTTAAAGATTAATTCAGTTTTGTCTTACAGGATAACAGTTTTTCTCTTGTTACAGGTTTATTTTAGTTATTGTTTCATTTATAGGAGTTAACAGTCTTCTTTCTACTGATTTCGGTGTTTTTGTTGCGTTTATGGGTTTAAAATGATGAGTCCGTTATTCAAGACTATTTTCAAAAACAGAAAAAGAAATAAAAAATGTTGCACAACTACGAATTTTTCAGTGTGGTACCCCGTGGTAAGATACCCTAGACCCCCGTGACCAATAAACAAAATGACTTACATCTGCACGACGAACTTGAAGGAGATATCGAGCAACACTCATCAGGCCAGGGGGAGAGCGTTCATCTTTGCAAATCAGGGGGTATTGATCCATTTCTGCCAATGCTTGATTCATTTCACTTACATCACTGAACATCACCATTCCTAAAAGAATGCGAAATAGAGAATTGTCAGAAACTAAACAATAGAAAGGCTACGAAAACTAATTTCTCTGTTTCTAATCTTTGAAATCTATTGAATAACATCGACACCTTCATCGTGACCGAGATGAAAATATTCCCAAAGATCGAATTTTCCAAAGCAGAAAAAGTTGGCCAAAATTGCTACAAAATTTTAAAACGTTAACTGCTATAAAATATCGAGCAGTAAATGTAACATTCGCTTTATTAAAAAATACTTTGTGTAACAGCCTCTTGGAGTTTGAAATCCCAAATGAATCTTGAATAAATTTTGATTTTATCTGTGCATTTGAAAGCCTTGGTTGCCACGGAAAACTAGTGGGAATCAACCTTACTCTAGACGGGATCCAAGTCTACCTCTGTTAATTTGATCACGATGAATATTCCTTTGTGGTCACGAACACCTCTTATCAGTACATTGGTATAATATTTATTGTTAAACTTAGAGAAATGAACCTTGGACATACAAATCTTTCGAACGAATTTCTAATGCAGATTTTATTGTATGGTGATAAAGATTTTCCCGATGGTATCAATAAAGATATAATCTTGTTAACTATCTGCTTTATCCATAAAACTGGTCGGTTTGATTAGAAATCTAAAACTCGGTAACAAGTCATATATAACCACCTCGTCCCTTTTAAGTAAACGTTTTCTCATTTTTGTTGTAGTTACCTGTAGTTTCGTGTCTTTTTTCGATTTTTTCTTTATCTAAATAGCCACGTGGATAGACATAGTTATTGCTCCCCGTGGTCTTGTCCTTGTAGTAGAGTAGAGTAGCTTGTAAGTATAGTAATTAAGTAAATATGTATTGTAAATTTTTAGCAGAATGTATAAAAAAATGAACCTGGAGGAGTCTGGTCACCGTCCTAGCTTCCAGAACATCTCTGTTGCCTGCTTTCAACAGAAAAATCGAGTGAGGCCACAGATCCATCCAGACTGTGTGTAGAACATGGGCCCAAGGAGTCACGTAGCTGAGACACCCATACCCATACACTTACTGCCCATACCCGTGTCTGCTTATTTCTATACCCAATCCAGCTGCTCGTTTCTTCTTTGTCAACAAAACTGTGGCCGCTGCCATTTTGACGTTCCCTTAGCCGGTGACCACAGCTAGAAACAAGCAATCAGACTGGGAAAGAACTTGCTCATAATTAATACTCATAGATACTAGGATTTAAGATATGCAGACAAAGGTAGGGACAGTATTTTAATCGAAATAACACGTTTCTTTAAGCCCATGGTGCAGGAAAACGTTTTGTTCATACGATACCTTTTTTCAAAGAAGCACGTAGAGCATCAGTCCTGTTGAGGATTGCGTAGCGAGCTCTAGCAGATTGCTGTGGAGAAGGATCACTTCTCAAGAACCGTTCATATCTTGGAACAAATGTATGACCCATTTTCTGTGGAACAGGCGGGTCTGCTGAACTATCTCTTGAATCATCTTTTGTTTCTGGAGGAAATCAATAACAGATATCAATTCAAGTCAGTCTTATTTGTAAAATATAAGTTACTACAATCAATTAAAACCTGCTCAAATACTCGACTCGTCCCAAGAAAATTACCTAATAAAAGCAGAACTTGCCCAGCTTGGGACGCTAAATTGATCGGCTAAATTTTGGCACAGTGAAATTTCTTAAATGGCCTCAAGTTGTGCAAAAACAGCCGATAAAACCCTTAAAGAGGTTGTACAAGCTAAACTTCCAAAAATCCTCAACTTTCTCCCCTAAATGCAGGCAAGTAGCAGCAGATACACTGCAAATGAAGATGGTTTCTACATGTTTCAACCCCGTAGAATTCGCCAGTGCAATCAGATTTGTCAAGTTTAAGATATTGCACACCACGCGCCAATTAGAGAGGAATTTCTCGATATTGGTCAGCTGATCTTTATCTTTGCTTTCAAAAAATCTTGTACAGCCTCTTTCAATACCGACAGTTGCGTGATGAAAGAAGTTGCTTATTTCATGCTAAAAGTACGAAGCGCCGAATGTTTCGACCAAATATCCAAACACTCGGACTGGTTTAAAGGGAATAGACATAGCTATATCTCGTAGCCGCTATAAATAGGCTGAAGAAACGCCTACAAACCCATTGTTTCTTCAGCTACACAATGAGACCGGATGCGTCAAGTTTAAGTGGTCGAGTATAATGAACATATTTTTGACCTGGCTCGGGCCAGCTTTTAAAAATGTCGATTCCCTTTAATGTCTGAAGTGAATTGCTTGGCGAGGCACCCAATAGGTCACCCATGACGATTTTGACCTTACACGGCCAGGCTTAACTCCAGTTACCCAACGGAAACTGTGTACACCACTTAGCCACATAGCTTACTTAAAGGGGCTGGGTCACGTAAAGTAAACAAACTTCTTTCGAAACGACGATTTTGCAGGTTTTCAACAGGCCATATCAGACAGATTTTCCACTATTTTTCTCAAAATGAAAGTGCTATTTTGAAGATGAACTCTTTAACTTCAAAGAGAAACAAACGAAACAACCATTCATTGTAAGATTGCAAAGATATTGGTGGATTTTTAGTAGTAACTTTATTGTGGATCCACCCCATCCACCAAAATCTGTGCAGAACACAATGGCCACGTGTGGGCAACAATATAGATTATAGAGATAACAGGGTTGTTTGCGGTTACGTGACCCAGGCCCTTCAAGCTGATTCACGACTATAAGGAAACGAAGTGGTTTTACAATGAGAACTTACGAATCAATTTCTCTTTAGCTGTTTTGATCTGCCACTTGTCCGTAGGAACAGGGATACAAGCTCTATACGCTGATGCGTATCTCTCCTTGAACAACTGCAACAGCATTTGAGGGCTGTAGTTAGCTGGGATGTTTGATACGATGAGCGCATTTTTCAGTATTGAATTCGGTTGAAGAGGCGACAAGTTGAAAACCAAATGATGTAATGGAGTCATGCCAGAGACAGACTTGCGACAAATTGCTTCGTTGAATAATGTTTCGTCTGGAACAAATATGAGAGAGATATTAAGAAAAAACCGTAAAAATTATATTTAGCCCCTTCTACATTAAGTCCCCTCTCTCACACGCCCCTCCCAACCAAGTTGAATTTTTCGACAAACACTCCTCTCTTTTAAGCCCCTCCCTTCTAAGTCAAAACATTTAACAAGACCTCCCCAATTCACATCAAAACTCTTTTGAGCCCCCCCCCCCCCCCACTTACATCAAATGCCAGAGGTTACCAAAGACCTTCCATTTATTTGACTAAATAAGGTTGCATGTTATGGGACAAAAATTGTGTCGAATTTGTGCATGTGACTCGAAAAATTGTATGCTGACTCCGCAAAACATATATTAAAAAGAACTAAGAAGCTACCATCAATATCCTTGTCGTTTAACTTTGCAAATAAGCAACCTTCCCAATAAGTCCCCCCTCTTTTAAGCACTCTCTGGAGTCTCCAAAATTAAGGTTTAGTAATTTTTACAAGAAAATTTAGACAATTGTGGGTTATTTTAGCAACAGCAACTGGTGTATAAATTCTAGGGTTATCAACAATGCGAGCAGTCCAGAAAATCTGGTTATTTTGAATCGATAAAATCACGGGCTGTAGGATACTCTGCATTAAAAACATGATTAATGTATAATACATGAAGTCTTTGCAGTTTATTTCGTTTCTGACAGATCAATATATCAAGTAAAAATTTTAACCCCCACGCGTGGCAGATTGAAGTGATATAGACAGAAGAGCCATTATGCCATTTAAAGAGCCAATGCTGACATGAGTGTTTTGCGCGCCTAGAAAATCGAAAGGAGGTAAAAAGCAATGGCGACGAACATTTGTGCCGAATATCAACTGCATTGAACTGAACAATGTTTTGTTTGCGCTTATTATCGTTTATTGATTTGTATTTACTTCATTGCTGAAACACGAGCTGAACATTTCACACGTATTAACCACAATTCTATAGGCCCCTTCTTTACTTATAGCGTCTGTTTTATCATGTTAATTTGAAATACAGTCCTCTGGAGGGCAAAATGGCCTCATCAATTTCTTTCGTAATCTAAACTTCGTATTTGAACCGTTCGATATGGCAAACTAAACCGTACAACAACGAGAACGACAGAAATAATCCACATATTTACATATAGAAATAATCCACATATAGAAGAAAGCGATGAAGATAATAATGGAGGAGGCAACAGTGGAATTGAGGTAGGTTTCTTTCCACATCCGCGATAATTCGATTATGTTGACATGCTAGGCCAAAAAACACTTTCAGACACCCAGAAAGTCGAAGAAGCAATGCATTGTGGGATTCGCACAGGCGCAAAGCACTTATGTCAGAAGTAAAGTGTGGAGAATCCGTCTGAGTGGCATAATTGCTCCAGGGCCCTCAAGGTCAATCTGCCGCCACGCACGGAGATTAAAATAGCACCTTCGCAGGATCGATCTCAGGCTGTACCTACCTGAACTACTCCAAGCAAGGACGGATCGAAGAATGCAAAGTGCAGCTCGAGAATTTCTGGTCCACACAGCAGTCATGAAAGGAGTGCAACCAAGACTGTCTTGCTCCTTTAGCTACGATGTAACAGATATGGATTTCATGCACTTTTTTCGGCTGCACGAAAGTAACAGTAGCATTGAAAAAGAAACAATCTACTAACCAAGGCTGTTAATGGTATTTTGTGTTCGGGAACTGATTTCATATGAAAATGTACATGCTTAAAGAGAAACTTGATGTAGAGAGGTTGGACGACAAAAGATACTAAGATATACTTTAACACACTGAGGCCTTTCGGAGTGCGATTTCAATCGACATCACACTCTGCTGAGAACATAAGTCCGAAAGGCCTCATCGGTGTATTACGGTATATCTCAGTATTTTTTGTCGTCCAACCTCTCTATATCTCTATATCTAGTTATACATTTTACCAAGTTCTTAACGAGAACAGAGATGATGATCAGGGCTCATTAAGAATATCCTGTACCTGCGAGCAACTGGTTCGGAAAAATGTGCCTTCAATCAAAACACTCTGATAACAGTAAAAAGGGTTCCAGCTACTAATGGAAATTTATATGTGTAATGACATTTCGTGCCTAAAGTGGCACTTGTGCACTCGTGCAAATTAATGAGGCCTAGTGATGATTTGTTGAGCTTTTACACCTTGGTAAGATTACATTGAAGGTGTTGTGACGCAGTGGTGTAATCCTCTGACTTTGCAGCCAGAACAGTCAGGCGGAGTGGGTTCGATACCCGGTAGGACCCCAACACTTGAGCGTCATAACAAGGGGTCGCGGACTCGATTAGGTCTGCTCTATTTCTGCGATCCCAGTGCTTGGCGCTGAAAAACGCAACTTCACCTTCACCTTCACCTTAGATTATGCACAGGCCTGCTACTGACTATCATTTCACGCTCACAAAATTCTCTGGAAATTGTATATTTAAAGGTCTTATATTCTTATTCCTATTATCTCTTATTTTATTTTCTTTGCGACAATCCTATACTCTTCATTTAAGCAACCACCTCTGAGGGGACCATTATGGAAATAAGGTCGATTTGACGTTTTTAATGATATCCCTGCCACCACAATTAGGGGTGTTTTTACCGGTTTTTAGTGATTTTAAATAAAATTGTTATGTGTCTACTTTTAGTTTTAAAACATTGTAAATTTTACTTTTATTAAGTGACAACTTACTTACTTAACAGCATAGAATATAAACAATACATTCTCAATCCCATCTATTTTTCCACTTTCTTTTAAGTTGGTAAGATACGATGCGTGATAGCTATATTGAATGCTGATTAAAGCCCACTGTACCGGGTGTCCCAAAATGATGTATTATTTTTGATTGCTTACATGTCCATAACCAATGAACCAATTTTCAAAAACTTTGTTCTATTTGATTGCCTGAAGGCTAAATTGTATTTTTGAAGATGTTGGTTGCGGTTTTACCACGGCGTTTTCATGTCGAAAAGAAGATTGATAAACTTGCTCAAATTCAAGCCTTAGATGGCATAAGAAAGAAACGGCCTATTTTTCCAGTCAACATATTAGATATGATACAAAAGGTTGAACTAGTATTCGCATTCTTTAAACTCATTATTAACTGAATTCTTATTCTCTGAACGCCATATATTCTATGAACGACATATAAGTTCAGCCTTTTGCATCACACCTAAAATGTAGACTGGCAAAGAAGGCCATTTCTTTTTCAAGCTATTTAAGGCTTGAAATTCAGCAAATTTATCGATCTTCTTTGTGACATGAAGAAATCGGCCTCAACCACAGCCAACATCCTCAAATACAGTTTAGCCTTTCGGCAATCGGATAAAATAAAGATTTGAAAATCGGTTCATTGGTTAAAGATAAGCATCAAAGCGTAGGTTTCCAATAAAATCGAACATTATCTCAAGAGGCAGTAGTGCAGTTAAATGTCTTGCAAACTTACCAACGAAATCAACTGACTTCTAACTTCTTCACATGCTAAAAGGCTTTTGAGCATGTAGTTGTCTTCTGAGGGCTTGTCAGGGTTCTTCTCTGATAGCATATCTAAGAAAAAAATACAGTTAGTTTGAAAGAAAACACTTAAGATCATCAGATCTTCTACCGGATGAGTTAAAAAAACGTACACGCGTTTGGCGGGCAATGAAATAAAAAGTATATGGCCGATATTCAAAACTAAAATCTTTATCTACCAATCAAAGGCTAACTTAGAGAAGAAAATTTTGTTTGGTAAAATCACTCATCTTTACGACCCAAAAATTAAAAAAATGCCTGTAAGGGATCTGTATGTGAATGAGAATTTTACGTTCCATCCTGGTCCATGATTTACATGCCATATAAATTTTAATTCAATATAATTGTCAGTTTCAGAGATATAATTTCAATTTCAATAGCAAGAAAAGCATGGAATGGAATAGAACGTGGAATTCTCGTTCCCATACAAACCCCTTCAGGCATTTTTCTAAT
Source organism: Aurelia coerulea (assembly GCA_039566865.1). Lineage (NCBI taxonomy): Eukaryota > Metazoa > Cnidaria > Scyphozoa > Semaeostomeae > Ulmaridae > Aurelia > Aurelia coerulea. The sequence continues at coordinate 16,571,911 of CM076962.1, forward strand.
TTTTGGGTCTTAAAGATGAATAATTTTACCAAATTAAATTTTCACATCTAAGTTAGCCTTTGACTGATCGATTAACATTTCAGTTTTGAATATCGGCCACATACTCTTTATTCCACAGCCCATCAAACGTGCTAACTTTTTATGAATCACCAGGTAGCCTACCTGCGCAGACTATAACAAAACATAGGGCTCAAATCTTTAAAAAGGTCGGTGTAAAATTCTATTACAGTTTTCTTTGAAATAGATAGCGAGGAAGGAACTTAGGACTTTTTGCTGTAAATCTGCCGTGGAAATTTATTGATATCTTCATTAGTTTCAAAATAGGAACATTTATTAAATTTGACGCCATGACGTCATCAAATTTCTAAATCCTAAACCAGAAAAGATACTGATTTCTGCTTTTCACCATATTGTAGGCCTTCGTAAACTATGGTTTTCTTGAAAGTTATATGATTTTTCCTCTTTTGGTTCAGAATTTACGATGATTTAAATGTTTCAAAGTTTTCCATCAATTTTTTCAAAAATAATTAAATTCCCACCATTTAAAAAAAAATCACTATATCAAAAAATATCCACGGCAGATTTACAGCAAAGTGCTATAAGTTCCTTTCAAGCCATTCAAGTCAAAGAAAAATGGAATACAATTTTACACTCACCCATTTAAAGATTTGAAAGATTTGAGCCCTATACTCTATACCCAAGGAAAAGTTGAGTGGTCTGCATGCAGGCTACAGATCTTCTTTGAAGCTTAAACGATCTGAAAGATTCTCTTCATCAAAGAAATATGTTAAATTCCAGGTTACTTAGTTCTTTATCTTGCTGTCGAAGAGAAAAGGAGTCTTGCTTTGCAACAGTTCAAAGCTGCGAAAAATGATTCGAATCCAAATCCAATTGGAATCAGTCTATTTTTATCATTCTATCATTCAAATCCAAATCCAAATCCAAATCAACAGAAAACTGACAACCAACACAACGAAATATTTCAAATCTTTAAAAAGGTGGGTGTAAAATTCTATGACATTTTTCTTTGAATTGAATGGCTTGAAAGGAACTTATGGTACTTTGCTGTAAATTTACCATGGACATTTTTTCATATCATGATTCTTTTCAAAATGGCAGCAATTTAATCATTTTCAAATAAAATCATGGTAAATTAAAAAAAATGTAAATCATCGTAAATCCTAAACCAATGGAGGAAAATCATATAACCTTCAAGAAAACAATAGTTTATGAAGGTCTACAATATGGTGGCAAGCAGAAATCGGTAGCTTTTCTGGTTCAGAAATTAGAAATTTGAGGACGTCAAAGCCTCAAATTTGATAAATGCTGCAATTTTGAAACAAATCAAGATATCAACAAATTTTCGTGGCAGATTTACAGCAAAAATTCTAAATTCTTCCCAAGCTATTTACTTCAAAGAAAACTGTGATAGAATTTTACACCGACATTCTAAAGATATGAGCCCTATGTTATCGTGCACTTGGAGCCATAACGGATGGAGATCCTTGACAACCAACGCTATGCAAAACAGCATAGGTTCCAAATCTAACTCACTTTTCTCACTCACTAACTCACTCACTAACTCACTTGTAACTCAGTGATTTTAACTCAGCGTAAAAAGGTGGGTGTAAAATTCTATGACCTATTTCATCTAACTGAATGGCTTAAAAGAAACTTCACTTCAACTACCTATATGTAATTCTACCGTTGGACTTTTGGGAAATTTTGAAATTTTTTGAAATTACAGCGTATTTTATATTTAAGCTCATTTGAGGATGTGACGTCATCAAATTTCTAAATCAGAAACCACAGAAGTGACAGAGTTTTGCTTGATACCATATTGTAGGCACTCATAAACTATGGTTTTCTTCGAAATTACTTCATGTTGCGTCAAACTGTTTAGAAATTATGATGGTTTAAGTTCTTTTGAAAATTTTTCTTGAATTCTTGAAAAAGAAGAAAAACACTCTAAATCTGAAAATATTGAAGATTTCAGAAAAGTCCAACGGCAGAATCATAGCAAAATAGCAAAAGTTTCTTCAAAGCCATTCAGTTTAAAGAAATAAGTCATTGAATTTTACACCAATCTTTTTAAAGATTTGGAACCTATGTTATGCAGCACAGCACAATATGATGATGATGATGATGATTACCTATATGCCCAGCGCAAACATGAAGGACATTTTGATTTCCACTGTACTTCTCTGAAAGCAAGCCTGATGCTTCATTAACGTGTGTGCTATCCTTGCTGTGGGAGCTCTTCTCACCAGTACTAGGTAGTTCGTTATCTGAAATCACCGATTCCAACACCTCTGATCTGATTGCTTGCAAAATCTCCTCGAACTTTGATCTCTCGTTTTTCAGTATTTTCGGAACTAATGTCAGTTTCTTAGGAGCTGCAAAAAATTAAGCAAAGTTCAGCGCTAGCATATTCTGTAAAATACCGGGTTTCATAACAAAATTACCGAAATCACAAAAATTTGAAAAATCACCAAAATTTGAAAAATCACCAAAATTTGAAAAATCACCAAAATTTGAAAAATCACCAAAATTTGAAAAATCACCAAAATTTAATTACGCAGCCGATCTTCGAATTCTTTTTTTGTCAAATAGATCAAGGATCAGATTATTTTCCAAGATATAAGGTAATAATTCAAGGCAATAAATCTTGCACTAAATGAGATTTTGTGCAACATGGTTCATGTTTTATCAGGTTTTGATAAACTTTGCATAGAAAACCAATGATTCTGGCTTAAAATAATCATTTTTCAATTTTTTGGCGGACTTCCACGGGGCTCCCTCTCCAAATTTTGGCCGACGCGTTGATTTTGCATTTTTGACAGGCAATACCACACTGATTTTTCATCTGTTTTCCAAAAATGAAAGCGTCACGCTGAAGATAAATCCTTGTACGTCACAAAGGAACAAACCATATATCCATATCTTTCACCATTGCTCAGATATGAGTGGATTTTCAACTGTCACTATTTAGTAGTGGCTTGGGTGCAACAACCAAACAAACTGCTGACAACAATCGACACGAATCTGAAACAATGGTGCTTACAAGTTTGTATACATTTTGGCGACGGAGCCCCTTTAATTACAGCATTGGTGATACTTCCTTGGATAGTGGGTGGGGGGGGGGGGGGGTTTTACTGTATTATACTGAAATCTAAAGGTAGCATGCTTATGAATGAAAGAGATCCTAAATCAATGCCGAAAACTCACCAGCTACAACGGTGATCGTCATTTCACCCTTTTCTTCATCTCCAAATTTAGTTTCAACAATTTTCAATATTCGCATTGGCGGAACATCAAGTGTGCCTGATTGCAACAAACAACTGTTGTATTTGATCGGGAACAAACATTGATTCCTGTCTAGTAAGATCGTTGTGCCTGCGTTATCCAAGCTTATCAAGTCTGGTGCCGTGAACCGAGTATGCAACTGCTGTTGCAGGTCAGTTTTCGCTTCTTTTTGCTGCCTTGAAACACAATCCTGCTCCATTGGTTCATTCTGAGATAATGATCTACCCTCAAAAACAACCGTACCACCATCTCTGTTACATCCCTGCCTCGGGGCTTGGGTACTACTGCCATTCATCTGTGTAGGAACTTCACTGACACCAATATCCAGTTGACACTGCGAGGCAGAAACAGCTTCAAATTCTGACGTGACATTACTATCACTTTTAAGGAACTCTTTCTCGTGTCCTGCTGATCTCTTACTGCATGTAAACACTCTACAGTTACCTTCCTCTAGACCTTCAGGGTGTACTAAGAAGGCTTTCTGGTCTGATAGTCTGTTTAATAGCATAGATATTCCGTGTTTTGATGCAGACACCGCTACCGCCTTGTAGCCATTATACTGCTCCTCTGCTCCGTTTGGATCAACAACACAGCACGGAGAGTCTCTTATGGCATTTTCGTACCTAAGAAGGAAAAAAACCATCTATACAGGACAAACTATACAGGGTGTCCCAAAAAAATTGCGCACCGTTTCCCTGAAGATGGCAACAAAACGACAAAAGATTCCTACCAAACTTCAAAAGAAGATGCTCTGCCGATATTCAATTAAAGTTTGCTACCATCCCCGTAAAAATCAGAAAAAGGTGGAGCTATGACCTTCAGGAGACCAACTTTACCTGATGACTGAAACCAGCGGTCGGCCATTTTGTCTTACTATTTTGCACGATAAATAGCGTCATGGATAACATGAAACAGCTGCCTCCAAAGTCATAGCTCTCGTGAAAATTCTGAGAATTGTCAGAGAGTTCAGCTACTTCTTACCTCACAGAAATTATTTCTTACGTCACACGAAGCTACTCATCGCTACAAAATAGTGAGACAAAATGGCCGACCGCTGGTTTCAGTCATCAGACAAATTTTGTTTTCTGAAAGCCGTAGCTCAGAATTTCTGAAAATCAAATCTATGGATGTATACTGCTGTAGTCGAACTGATAGAACATTTTATTTTAATTGACTTTTATAGTGTGCTTCCAAATTTCCGGTCACACAAAATTTGATTTCTAGACAGTCTTGAATTGCAGCGTGACGGCAAAGGACCCTGGGTGACTATGGGTCTTTAAATACATTGCTGGGCAAACAACACTAAGATCTTTAACGGGTGATGAAAAACTGAGTCAAAAAGCAAATTGGGTGACCAGATGCTGCATAAAGAAACACTTCCTACCTGTCCTCGTTGATAGAAAATTCGTTGGTTGATGTTGCTTGCTTTGTAGCAGAGCTTGACACTCGTACTAGCGATGATCTAAAACAGACTTTAAATTGCTTGTCATCTGGCTGAGGTCTAGAAGTGTGTGCAGTTGGGCTAATGACTGCGTAATGTCCATCGAGGCCAACTACGGTGCCAACGGTGCACGCACGTTCTTCCAGAAATATGACTTCGTCTGAGGACCAGATCATCTCTCTGTACTTTGACGGACTAGCTGCTGGAAAAAATATGTCAAGTAAATGCAGAAATATTTCCTGACATAATTTCAGAACTATAATCGAACGTATTTTGGTAAAAGCGATAATATAGGGTTTATGAATAGAACCATTTGTTGATTATCACCAAAAGTCATCCGACAAAAAGTTTTCAAAGAGCACAGCTGAGAGTATAAACTAAGCAACATTCAGCTGAACAATTCTTCAAAATTAGCCAATCAGGACCTTCCTATAAAAACAATAGAAACACCCTCGGAGTCGAGGGGTGTATCACTCTTCCGAAAAGGAGTACGAGATTATTTTAAATAATAGAAGTTTTAGGGATTTCTTACGGATTTTTCTTGAAAACGATATGATTTTTGCCAAAGGTGTACGAGATTTTTACAGAGTGATACGCCCCTTGCCTAGAGTGTCACTTCAGTAGTGATGAACACCACATGCCTTCTAAGATTATTAAATGAAATGCTGTAACGATTTTGTGCGAATAAAAAACTGCAAAATCATTATTGCATTTTATGCCACTTGTTTGATTCCGCAAAATTGATCCCATGAATTTATCACTGCAAAATAGACGACAAAATGGCCGACCGCTAGTTTCAGTCATCAGGCAACTTTGGTCTCCTGAAGGTCATAGCTCCATCATTTTTCAACGGATTTTTATGGGGATGGCAACAAACTTTAATTGAATATATGAAGAGCAACATCATGCAAAAGTTTGGCGAGAATATTCTTTCGTTCTGTCGCAATCTTCAGGCAAACGGGGCACACTTTTTTTGGGTCACCTTGAGATACAACCAAAACCTCATTGGGCCCACAGTTAATGACGAAACTTGGCACGCTTAAGTTGAAGTGGAGTAAAGTTCGATTGAAATTTGCGTGGAATCGTGTAATAAGAAATGATAATGATAATAAAAATACAATTTTTTACATAGGATTAATCACTTCAACCTTTCTGCTGTTATCAATATGTGTCCTGATTAACGTGAAAAGAAAAATAGAAAAATCGATTAATCGTGTGTCAGCTGATTGCCACCATAATTTTCTTGCGTAAGGGACTATATTGGGTAGAGTTTCAGAATAGTATTACGAGTCCCTATTCCTGTTGACACAATCAACATCATCAAGTCAAAGGGTACAGGGAAACAAGGGACTCAGGTGAACAGTTTAATTATTTACCTTGATAACTGTTTGAAGTTGTCAATATTTCAATGGCGTAGTTCTTTCGATCACTGGCTTCATGGCTTTTATCAGTTTCCATAACCTTTACGATTTTTCCAATTTTCGGTCCATCTATGAGGCAATTTTTCATGACGATAGCACCAATCTCTTCTTTTCGCTCTTTCAAAGCCACGGTATCTCCAATTTGTAGAAAGGACTCATGAATGCTTCTCCGTTTATGCTTTTTCATTTTCTTGACTGTTTTTGCTTGCTCTGGTGAAAGACCCCTGTTGATAGAAATGGAGATTTTAGTTTATAAGGGACAAGTCCGGGGTTGGTACGATTGTTGATAAAATAAAAGATTACTCTGTTGTGAATTATGTGTAATACCGGATGAACCAGAAAAGAGTTCCCACTTTTGAAAATCTATAGCATCAAGAGTACTGGATGGATTGGAATGAATCAATATTTGCTTGACAGCAAAAAGATCGAAGTATTTTTGTGAGTTTTCTCGCTTTGTTACAAGCATTGGAAAAATTGGTAAATTCAAATATAGAAAAACTTTGTGGCTGCAAAATGATTGAAAAAGCTCTAAAATACATGATCAAATCATAAAGGACTCCTCGCTCAGAACAACAGAGAAAAAGCAATTTCTCAAGGGCGAGAGATATTCTCTGCACATTTATTGTCATGGGATTGAAAATTTTTAGTATCTGTTTGAGAATCTATGTCGTATTACTCTTGAGAGACGTGAAACGCCCATGTGTATTGTTCTGTGTGAGGAGAGTCCTAACGATTTGATCAAGTGTTTTAGGCCCTTTTCAGTCATTTTGCAACCATGACATTTTTGTGGAGTTGAATTTACCTATATTTGCAGTGCTCGTAAGAACACGAGAAAAATCACAAAAATACTTTGATCTTTTGGCTTTTAACAAAAATTTGAATCATTCAAATCCATGAAGTACTTGTGGTGCTACGAATTTTTGAATGTGGGAACTTTTTCTGGCTCACCAGATACTTTTTTCCAACTTTTCTCTTTTTTCTCTGCGAAATTACGTATTTCAATCTGTGAAATGAGCCATGTAACGTTATAAACGCACAAGGCAATAGCCTTCTCGCTGCCTCAAGATTCTTCATAACCAAACATTCGTCCAAAGAAAACTTAAAATCCTCACCACCAAAATACTTGTCCAGACTCGGTCAAAGCAACAGAAAACAAATGGCCACATTTGACATCGATGATACTCTCGCCATTAAGTTCTTTGTAATAAGTAGCAGGTTGACTCAATCTCTGTATTAGGCTTGGTAAGTGCCTCTGATGTAGATCTAGGGGGAAACAGAAGGTTTGTATTCTCCAAGGTGAGTAAAAAATAACGCCCGGCGTTTGAAATGATTTGCAGCACTATCTCAGGTCTTTTGGGCCACAGATCTGGAATCGTCTGCCAGATGATATAAAATCAGCAGAAAATCTGGTCCAATTCAAAAGGCTAATCAAGAGCTGGGATGGGGCCACCTGCAGATGCAATGTATGCCTTCGAAATTAATCCTGCATATAGTTTATCTAAAATATTTATTAATTTGTAGTTATTTAAATAATCGAATTAGACTAGTTGTTTTAGTAGCTAAAATTTTTCGATTTAAAATAAAAGACACACACACACAAAATAATATTGCTCCATGAATATCAAAGCAATAATATCTAACAAGGTCTTGTTCCATTGCCAATATGTTTTTTACATTCAGTAATTTACCCGGCTTCAGTCGGCCATTCCTTCCCGTTGATATGGAGGATTTTCTGCAGAAAGCTCTTTCAAAAACTGGCAAAAACGAGTGAAAAAGACGAGCAAAATTTCCTTGATCTCCATTCCTGACAATAAAAACACTCGTGTGTTAGCATATATTTTGACTTCGTATGAGAATGGAATCGCCCTGAAAAAGTTATTCATGCTGGAGGGGGGGGAGTTTTCATCCTCCCCAAAGAATAGCACGTGCTAAAGTACAGGGTGTCCCAAAAAAATTGTGCCTCGTTTGTCTGAAGATTGCGACAAAACGGCAAAAGATTCTCGCCAGACTTTTGCATGATGGTGCTCTTCAGATGTTCAATTAAAGTTTGCTACCATCCCCATGAAAATCCGTTGAAAAATGACGGAGCTATGACCTTCAGGAGACCAAATTTGCCCAATCACTGAAACCAGCGGTCGGCCATTTTGTCTTACTATTTTGCTGCGATAAATAGCTTCATTGATTGAAAATGAAACAGCAGCCTCCAATTTCATATCTTTCGTGAAAATTCCAATAATCCTCGGAGAGTTCCACTATTTCTGACCTCACAGACATTTGCAGATTCACAGAAACAGAAATTTTTACTATATTTGTTTAATCAGCGCCATGTCCATGTATCTTTTATTCTTTTCAAAAGCAAAAAACCGAGACTTAAAGTCTACAGGTACTTTGGAAATGTCCACGATACAAATCATGGTTAGGCCCTTTTTCAAAACCTCTGGTTTTGGGTGCACTGTAAATTTTGACTTTGCGAACCTTTATCTCTGGTGTTTGGTGGACGATTTCTAAATGCAAGGTATGTGCATATAAGTTGAAGATTGATAAATTTAGCTGTGAACTCTGAATATAATGATATCTTATTGTTTGGTTCCCATTTCCAGTCAAAAGGGGGTACTTTTTTTGAGACACCCGGTAGCAGAATAAATTTGTAAGCAATGTAATTAATAATACTGTATGTCATTGTAACTAATTGGAATATAAAAAATAAACCTCACCTGAAAATATTGGATCAAAGAAGGAGGCAATTTTTCCTGAATCAGTTACTAATGATGTTTGAATGGTATTGCTGCTGATAAGTGTGATTTTTTCATCATCAAGATTCAAATTGTTTGCTTTAGGATGTGGAATAGCAATTATATTTGGTTGAGTGCTTCCTCCTTTGGGAATTGGCCAAGACCATAGCTTTCCATCTGGGTTCGTGACCAAAACAAATTCTGAATACGTCGCAGAGATACTTGAAAATTGGATACCTTTGCAATCCTATGAAAAGGAATGATAGCTTCTGCAGAATAAACATAAGTACCGTAAAAGCTCTATTAAAGGACAAGTCCAGGGTTAGCATGATTGATCATAAAATACAAGATAATACTGCTATGAATAATGTATGTACTTTTTTCCACTATTTTTCGCCTTCTCCTTGTGAAATTACGTATTCAAATAAGCAATTTGAGCGAAGTGGCGTCATATCGGGCAAACGAAAATGAGGCTGGGTGATTTTTTTTCACTTCAATCGCTGCTAGCCTCTTTATTGTGTACTCATGCATTGAAAATGGCATGAGAACAAGATAAAGAGGCTTGCTACGATAAAGAGGCAAAAAAACAATCACAGAGCCTTGTTTTCGTTTGCGCGATATGACGCCACTTCGCTCAAATTGCTTATTTGAATACGTAATTTCACAAGGAGAAGGCGAAAAATAGTGGAAAAAAGTATCATTTCATTATTCATAGCAGTATTATCCTGTATTTTATCATCAATCATACCGACCCTGGACTTGTCCTTTAAGCCCCTGCGGGTTTATTTAATTCTGGACACTCCAGAGGAGGGGCTTAAAATATAGGGGGCTTATTCACAAAGTTAAATGAGGAGGACATATACAGTATGTTGCATTGCCCTCTTTACAAAAGTGTTTGGCAGATTTTCAATTTGATCGCCTTTCAATTTAGGATACTGGAAGTAAATATCTTCAACAGTACCTAGGCTTCTGCTTCGAAGCCAAATCCCATAAGGGCTAAATTGCTTTCATTCTACTATATTTCATGTAGTTACATAACAATGCTGTTTTGGGTTTTCCAAAAAATAGAGCTCTTTAATGGTGTTTTGAAGAAAATTTCCTTGAACAGGAATTTAAATGGAACATATGTGTACATTTATCCTTCAATTGAAGCAAAAACCATTGATCCAATGAAAATCCGCATATCAAATGATGCAGCCTTCAGCAGCTGCCTGAGGAACTCATCATGTAATTCCCATTTCCCTTGGTGTGTTACTGATTAAACAAAGAATATCAACTACAGTAACTTACACATTGCAGCCACTCCAACATGCTGATTTTTAATTCGCTGTTGTTGCTCAGGCATTCGTTATTAGGTTGAGGTGTCTTAGCACCACTAGAAGATGGCATCTCTACTTTTTTAGTCTTATTGATGAAGCTGAGCCTGTCTGACAATGACCTGAAACCATCTGGAAATGGGTAACTTCTCTTTCTTGAAGGTGATGCACCTGATTCTGTTCCTGTGGGCCTGGAATTTCTACCTGACAGCATCACTTTTGTATTACTTAGCATGACTGGTGGATCATTGGCTACAGATGGCAGTACAACAGATGAAGTGCCAGGCAGTTCCTCTTCCTCCATGTTTTCCTCTGTCAAATTCACGTCACTTTGTGGATCAGCAAGAACTGTACTCCCTTCAAGGAGACTATCTTCAGTTGACAGATCATTTTGAAATGATTCATATTCATTGACACTGGCGGCACTGAAATTTCCCATTGTAAAGGGGTTGCTTTCTCCTAAGCTTGAAATTTGTTGTTCTCTCTCAAGAATCCTTCTGACATCAATGCTATCGCTCTGAGACATTCCAAGTCCCATAAGTTCAGCAAAACGCCTCTCTTCAAAACTGTGTTCTTGCATTATCCCAACGGTTGGAAGACCAACGATAAATGAGCTTGAAATGCTCTCATCAGCTGATTCATCAAGCCTTGCCCTTTTGGGTGATTCAGAAATAACAGGGAAGTCAAGATCAACAAGTAGATTTTCCTGTCTATGGTCAATGGCTTCCTTGTCATCATTTTTCCAGCTATTGCCAGTGCTAGCATCTTCTTTTGGCTTAGCACTTGTTTCATCAGCTTTATCATTTCTGGTTGGTTTTAAATGGCTTTCAGGAAGGCCTAATTCTTGAGCATGATGCTTTGATGTTGAGTTTGTTGAGAATGCTGCAAGAAAATAAAAACTGATTCAAAACAAGAGCTGACATTACTGGTTGAGGTTTGGGGGATGAAATAGTCTTGTATGAATATTTCAGTGGGATCTTTTTGAGGAAGGATTTTTGCGTTTTAAAACATATCCATCCAGGGTGAATCTGAGTGCCTATTTTTGGAAGATCTTCGGAGCAGGGAAAGAACTCATCTGATTTTTGGTCCACATTTCTGGCGTAGAAAGAGGCCTAAAACAATGGGCAATTCAATGTCTCATTGTATTAAACAATATATATAAATTATTTTTTGGCGCATACTGTACTGGCGCACAAAGTCATTACACACGCAAATATTTGGCGCAGAGCAATAGAGAGATTCACCCTGGACATCCATTGTCATTGAAAAATTGGACTTGGTCTTTCTAAATAAATCATATAAAAGCAATTGCTTTCCCTTCCACACATCTGGCATCAGGTTTGTGCTTTGCTTATAAATCACTCTGACAGAAAAGGCACGACACTTTTTGGCAATTGATTTGATGTGGAGGAAAGTGCCTTCCCGCAGCATCCGGGATATAAAATACCACAATAATACTCACCATTTTTCAGTTCAATTTCATCATTTTCCCCCAACAGTTTCAATCTACAGACTTTGCCATTTTTCATCAACACGCCGACATATGGTGGACTGACTGCGACATCTTGTATAAGATCATTCGCTAACGGAATTCTATTCGAGCAACATGTTGACTTCTTGCCACCGACTATTTGAATTTCCGATTCTTTTTCACCTCGATTCAGGCGGATAATTTCTTCTAGGATAGCATCGTGAACCTCATTTGAACTTGCCAATGAATTTACTTTCAAATTAAGGATGAAAGCATCGTTATCAGACTCCATTAGAAGCGCTTTCCGTGGTTTGATCAGAGTTGCGTTGGCCTAACTTGGGCCTAGGCAATGAACTGTAAATGGGCCTACCACAAATAACTGCGAAGTTGATGTCGTTGAATTGAATTGCCTTGCCTCGTTTTGCAAAAAGTTTCTTTTTTGGCGAATTTTTGGAAAATATTTTCTACACAATTGATCACATGATTTGAAATGGGTGTAAACAAACCTTAGCTGATTTTGTCTATTGACCAATAACATTTCCCAAAGGCTACAACAAACGCAAATGTAGAACCATTTCAATCGTTGCTTTTCCGGAGCGGATAAAACTGGTACCCGCATCAAAATACATCCGGCGTGATGAGCATAGGCTCCAAATCTTTAAAAAGGTGGGTGCAAAATCATATGCCCTATTTCTTTGAACTGGATGGCTCCAAAGAAACTTGATCTACTTTGCTATAATTCTACCGTTGGACTTTTGACAAAATTTCAATATTTTCAGAATTAGAATGTTTTTCTTCTATTCTAAGAATGCAAGAAGAATGTTAAAAAATCCTAAAACCATCGTAAATTCTAACTTTGTTGATGAAACATGAAATACTTTTCAAGAAAACCATCGCTTATAAATGTCTACAATGTGGTAACAAGCAAAAGTCTGTCACTCTTCTGGTTTACGATTTAGAAATTTGATGACGTCACATCCTCAAATGAGTTGAAATATAAAATACGCTTTATAATTCGAAAGAATGGAAGATTTCTGAAAAGGCCAACGGTAGAATTATAGATAAGTAGCGAAAGTTCCTTTCAAGCCTTTCAATTAAACGAAATAGATCATACTATTTTACACCCACCTATTTACAGCGATTGAAAGATTTGGAACCTATGCTTCCGTGCTGCCAACGGAAAGTAGTCAAAAAACGGGTAGAAAAATGCCCGAACCACAAATAATAAAACTCGCAGTGTAAATGCTTTGCTGGTCCATCGGTAAGCGAGCCAAACCTTCATTAGCCTGATAACCAGACCCTACTAAGGAAAAGTAGCACTACCCCACTGTGATAGGTCTAGTTAAGAGGGCCGTTGCAACCGGCATGCCTTGTGAATACATCCTTTGCTATCTCGTTGTTGTCGTAATTTCATATCTACCAAAATGGCGGCGAAAAAGAGATGGCACGTGCATGGTATGCTGGTTGGAAAGGCCCCTTTAATTGGCTACGATGTAAGGTTCGGAGAAATGGACGCTCGATCCAAACCTCTTTTCTAACAAGTAAAAAGGTCGACAATCAATACTCTAGTCAAGCCTTGTCTCATTTTTTGTGTTGGTAGAAGTTTCAAGAAAAATGTTAGAATTAGCAAAGTGAACAAACAAAATCAATATATACATCGTATATAAAACAAGATATACAAAACACCTTGTATCTTAAAGTATCCGAAAAGTAGTAAAATTCCTTTTAGATTCAAGTAAACGTAAAGTCACTCTGTCCTAAGATCTAAATATCATATCTATCTATAACGATAATTCGAGTTGAAATGAAATCAAGCTACCGTGAAAAAGTTCAAATATCATTTAAGGAGGGGGGCTTTGGGGTTTCACGGGTTGCGGGTTTGACCAATTTTAGCCCTCGGGTTTCGGGTTTTACGTCTAAATCGTGCGGGTTTTCGGGTTTTGAGATGCTCCACGGGTTGCAGGTTTGGCCAATTTTGATGCTCGGGTTTCGGGATTTCTTTCAAAAATTCCAATGTTTTCGGGTTTTCGAAGTCATAAATTCCCTTTTAGTTAGCTGAGATCGAAAAACCAGCTTCCGAATGCTTGAAACGATGCACAGAGTGTCACTGAGAACGAAAATGTCGGAAATAGTCGAAGATTATTACCGAAAATTGAAATTTTGCGTTCCGAAGTGCAATTTCGGGTTTCGAATTTTTTGCTTGCGGGTTTTCGGGTTTTTGCTAATTGTGGTCCGGGTTTGCGGGTTCTAGTACCCCCCCAAAGCCCCCCTTTTATGGAAGGCTTACGCAATACAATAAGGCCCCGCATTTAAGGAATCATCAAAAAGACACTGCCTTTCTTGACAATCATTGATGACATATACACAGAGTTCATACAGTAAGTCCCCGCATATGAGAAACGCACATATAAGAAACTGCAGCCTGCCAGCATAGAGAATATTTACAAGAAACAAGGCAGCCTGATTTCGTCCAGTTTCTTATAAAAGATGCAAAGTTGAAAAAAATAATCAACCACACTGCCGTTTTTCTGTGTAGCTTCAGTACTAAAATGTGTAAAATTTGTTCAACGTCTAGATATACAATATTTCATATTTGCTTCATCCATTATCATTTCTTGGGACATGCTTGTTTATTATGCAGCTGCATCCTTGGATTTAAATATGGTTTTTTGTTACAAGAAAGCATTACGTGAAAGAAAGTTTCTTAATGGACATATAAGAAATCTGCCAGCCTCATTTTAACATATATTCTTGCATATAAGAAACCAGACAGCCTGATTTGAAAATTTGAGTTTCTTATATGCGGGGACTTACTGTATATCTATAAACAATCCCATTCTTTTGTAACCAATTTTCCAGGACTTTCCAGAAAAGAAATTGGAAACTTTCAGGCTAAAAGTGAAAGAGTAGGAATTTTGGAAATTGGTTTCTTGCTGGGGCCTTACTGTATGTGAACAAATCGTGTGGATCGAGAAAAGTCAGTTTGTGCTAATACTTTTTCTGTTGAACTGACGCAATATTGTTGATCAAGAGATCCACTGTTCGAAAAATAAAATTCCATCAGCACTGAGAGTTTCATACTATTGCTGAAAATTCTGAAAGAGCATATCGTTCTGGTGTTTTGTCAGATAAATTTCACAGTACAAAAGTTTACAGTAGCAAAGTTCACAGTATCAAAGTTCACAGTATCAAAGTTCACAGTGCCAGAGTTAACAGTACCATAGTTCACCGTACCAAAGCTCAAAGTACGAAAGCTCATTCACAGTTATCAATTTGTTCCGTTTCGTTTTTTTCTTGAAAAAACATGTCCAAATTTATCATTAAATTCCTTCCCGAGGGTGTAACCCTCTTGAAAATTGAATTTCTTTTAGCTCTATACAACTGTAAAGAAGCAATGAAAAACCTGCCTCGAAAATCTAATTAAAACAACAACTTCATATCTATCATAAAGAAATATATGTATACCCAAACAGAATTGTTTCTCGTTTTTGTGTCAAACATTGTTGTTATCGTACGAATATACTCTACATCCAATTTTAACTGTAAGAAATACAAAACGACCATCAACGATAAGCCCCAAAAGGACGAGTTTCCCAGTTAAATTGCATAAATAAATCTTTCCATAGCTTCAGGGCCCTTGAAATATTACCTTAAAATCATATTTCAACTGAAATTTCAAATTATGACCCTTTCGACCTTCTCCTCCTCTTTGCAATTTTTGTCTAGCGTTTTAGGGCTTACGAAACCAACCCTTTTCAACTCTAAAAAGGACGTTTGACATGAATACCGTAGACGATTTCACAAGAGATGGTGTCCGGGAACATCCATACCATGATCCTTTGCGTCTGACAGACTTTCGAATGACTTGACTGGTTGATTTATCTTAGAGCGCAGAGGGTCATGGCAAAACATTCGCTGATGCCATCTGTAGGGCAATCGTTTATTCTAAAGCTAACATACCTTGCGTTCCTTTGGCAATCAAAACAATCATGATTGTATTGTTTAAGATTTCAACATTGTTTCATTTCAAGGCATTTAGATCCAGCTGGCTGATTTTGAATGAGATCTTGATTGTTTTGATTGCCAAAGGAACGCAAAATGCAAGGATAGACTAGACTTGTGACCTGGAGTCCCTTGTTTCCCTGTGCTCTTTGACATGATGATGACGCTTCGGTCAACAGAGACTCATAATACTACTGTGAAAAACCTGACCCTATTTAGGCCCAAACTCTGAGCTTCCTAGAGTACCAATCAGATTGCGAGATTTGTGGATTAATATGGTGACGGCAAATATGATGGAACTTTCAATTCGATAGAACAACTGATACATTCGAACAAGATTCGAGATTAGAGGCCGTGATTCGAGATTTGAAGCAGTGATTCCATCATAATTCGACTGATGAATGCGTATAACATGGTCAGCTTGTTCATGGTTTCATTATGAGTCCCCGTTGAGCAACATTTACCGCAGGAATACAAGGGACTCATCGGCATAAGTCTAAACATAGACTGATTACATAATCATAGTTATCGTTATTGAGCGACCGATGATTCAAGAATGTCAAGAATGTCAAGAATGTCAAAAAGTGTTGTTGTTGTTGTTGTTGTTGTTGCGATAACTGGGATTATGCAGCGAGTCTAAAGCTTGCCGTACATTAGCAGTTTCGAAAATTATACCTTAAAGAGCCATTGTCACCCAGGGTCCTTTGCGGGTACACTGCAATTTGAGACTGTCTGAGATCAAATTCGGCCTAAGCAGAAAAAATGGATCCACAATGTAGTAGTTGTATAGTGATAAACAAGGACAGATTTTGTAAGACAATAGCATGTTGCTTTTGTTGACACCTGTATTCAAAGCAATTAGAGATTGCCGACAAAGGAAATTCCCTCAACCAGCAATTCAAAACAAATAAAGCCGCAAAAGGAAATTGTTTTTAAGAGCAAATATGAGCATATATCGAAAGAATAAGAATATATCTACACATCCACCTCGGGCATTTTATTTCTTTGGTTCAGAAGCTGAGAAGCAAATGTTTTAATTACATCCAAAATATAAGAGGATTGAATCGCCTCCCAATCGACTCCTGAAGCCAATATTTTAAATGCCCCAAGGCAGATGATGTGCAGATATATCCTTCTTCTTTCGATTTATGCTCATGTTTGCTCTTGAAAACAATTTTTGAAATGCACAACGAGTGAGCTAGCTACCTATGTTTCAGAGAAACTTTTGCGGCTAGGTTTGCTTGTTGTTTGTTTTGAATTACTAATTGAGAGAATTTCCTTTGTCTGCGATCGCTAATCGCTTTGAATTGCGGTGTCAATCAAAAGCAACTCATACTAATGTCTTACAAAATATGTCCTTGTTGAAGTGATAGGAAAGTCAAGTAAAGTCAAAACCTTTCTATCAGTTGAGCAGTTGCAGTGTGGATTTATATTTTCCGCTTAGGCCAAATTTGACTTTCAGATGGTCAGAAATTCAAAATTGCAGCGTGCCTGCAAAAGAACATGAATGAAAATGTCTCCTTAAACCTTTCAATTCTTCCAATACGAATCCAAGTCTCTGGACAAACCATTTTCCCTCCTACATTCTTCCGCGTGAGTTTTCAGTTCTGTAATTCCACGAAATTTCCTTCGACAGTTTAAGCATTGCCATTTGACAGGCTTCACCGGGACATCAAAGTACACAGGGGTCCAAACTGTTTTACCTTCACCAGATGAACACTCGACGGGCGAATCACGATCGTTTGAAATGCGCGGTATTTGATGCATTTTCCAGAATTGCGCTTTGTAAACAACATTTGGAGAATTTCGATTTATATCATCTGTGGTCCTTGATAGATCTGAACTCGGGCTAACCGATATCTCTCTTTGGTTTAGATTCACTTCTTCACTGTCCCCGATATGATCATCACCTTCTTTGGGACAATCAATATTTGCAATATCGCTTTTGGGACTATCAATATTTCCGATAACTTCTTTGGGACCTTCAATATTTGAAGAACCCAATCTTGGTTCAAGTGCCGCAATTTCTGCACTACTATCAACTTCACAAACCGTTTCATGGACTTTTGTATTCCGACATACTGTCGATGTGCCTATTGTGTTAAACTTTCGATCCGAAGAAGCAACAACAACGTCTGAATTTCGCTCAGCTGTAGTAATTTCTGCATTACTATATATTTCATGGAAATTAGTATTCCGACAGTCCGTGGACGTGTCCTGTGTGTCAAAGTTTCGATCTGGAGAAACAACAACGGCGTCTGAATTTCGCTCAGCTGTAGTAATTTCTGCATTACTATATATTTCATGGAAATTAGTATTCCGACAGTCCGTGGACGTGTCCTGTGTGTCAAAGTTTCGATCTGGAGAAACAACAACGGCGCCCGAATCTCGTTCAGCTGTAGCAATTTCAGGATCAATGTTCAATCCAGCGTCCACCATATTAATATCCACATTCTGACAAGCTGATGGTGTTTCCTCCATGTCTTTGTTTTGTTCTGGAGAAGCATTGTCGAGTTTGGAGTTTCGTTTTGGTTTATGAAAATCGGCATCATTAACCATCAGATCCATATCCATAATATGAGATGTCAAACATGCATCCCCCGTACCTGTATCTGTATTTTGATCAACAGTAGTGGCAACAGCATTTGATTTGGATGCAGGCTGTCCAGTTTCTAAATTGACGTTCATTTCGTTATACGCTGGTTGAACCGCCATATTCTGGCAAATTGAAGATGTACCCTGCATATCCTCGCTTCGACCTGGAATGGTGACAACTGTGTTTGGCTTTCCCTTATTCGTATCGCATTCTGTACCATTATTCAAATCATCGACGGTTCCTTTGATGTCTATTCCTTGATAAGCCAATAAACCATCATCGTTGGCCTGGTTTCGATCAGTAGCAACGGCGCTTGTGTTTCGCTCAGGTTTGGCAGTTTCGGCACGAAAATTGTCGCCATTAACCGCTCCTTCGACTTTCATTTCTCGATAAGCAAATGAACGACAATCAATGTCCTGGTTTCGATCAAGAATAGTAGCAACGGAACTTGAGTTTCGCTCAACTTTGATAGTTTTTGAACCAATATCATCACGATTAGGTGCTCCATGGATTTCCATTGTTCCATGAAACGATAAACAATCCTTAATGCACTCGCTTGGACTTGAACTTCGAGCTTTAGGCTCTGCGTTTTCATCAACTGTCGTAATTTCGGCATCAGGAGACACAATACCAACAACCCCGCTCGCAATATTCGCATTTCGAGCGGCTAAAGTCGAATCTTCGTCACCGACGTTATTGCGATCAGTATTCACAGCTACAGCACCTGTGCTTTCCTCACCAGTACCAGAATTCTGAACACGAACTTCATTTTCGCTTAAGTTTTTATCATCGCTTGTACCCTCATTAAGTTCGATTTCTGCGATGTTCGTCCTCGAATTTGTGATGACAGTGGAAGCTTCAACAGCCTTGTTTGTGATGTCAATCGTTGTTTCGAAACCCTCAGGATTATTTATGCAGGATTCTTCCCTTTGATGAACGAGAATTCTTGCATTACTTTGACACTCGGAGTCCAGACCGTCGCTAATAGAATTTGTCCCAGTAGTAGAAGCTTTCACAGCCTTGCTTTCTATTTCAACAGTTTCTTTGCGATTTTCAGGATCTGCGATGCACGTACCTTCTTGCCGACTCACAATAATTGATTCGCTGCCTTTTTCAGCACCAATGGAATTTCTATTTCGATTAGAGGGCTTTTGACTAGAATCATGATTCTCAGCCATACTTTCTCTGAAACCCACGACCCGTAGCTCACACTGAAAATCTTCCTTTTCAATTCGCCTCTTTTTCGGTTTACTCTCGCAGCCCTTTACGAAATTATCATCTACTGCTTTGTCAACTAGGTGGTACAAAGCATGACGAGTAAGCTCCTTCGCACTGCTCAAAACACGATCGCATTGTCCGCAGCGATGGTCAGTGGCACTTGAAAACTTCCTTTTTCGTACATGTCTCGTGACGGATCTTGCCAATTTCGAAATTGAATGCTCGAAAACGTTACATCCGATGCTCTTGACCACATGCGAACAAGTACAGTCTGTCAAGTTAACTGCGCCTTCACTGTTACTCTTCCTGATCTCAGATGTAGCTTCCTCCCTGCTATTAACCTGGCCATCTCTCCGATTACTATCTTGGCTTCGAATGTCACTCAAAATTGCATCCATCTCATTGCTATACTCCGAATTAGCCTTTGTCATCGAGTCATGACTCCTTATTGATGATCTCACAACAAAGGGTCTCGAAACATCAGATGTTGGTGACTGTCCTTGAACAAAAGATCCCATTGTATTCTGATTTTGATTGTTTGTCTGCGCAACAAGTCTATTTCCATAAATCGTTCTATGCTTATCAAAGAAGTGCTGTGATAGTTGCCTGGCTTTCTCAAGCAGAATAGAATTTACTTCTTTGGCCTTTGGGGAAGCTCTCTTCTCTTGAGTGACATTCACAGGGCTCTGACTAGCAGTGGCTCGTAAAGATGAAGAGGGACTTCTCTTTCTGCTCTCAGGCGTATTCGGTGACCCTCCTTTCTTGCTTGGATGCTCAGGGCTGTTTTCTGCAGTCTTGGGCTGCTTTCGTTTGTGTCGCTGTATAATCCTATTCATGCGAACCTCGTATTTCTGAAGCCTATTCATAACTGACTGTTTATCATGCATAAATTTCCGACCAGTGAACAAATGTGAACATTCCCATGAGAATAAGACTGGGCACGCATCAAGTAATGTCCTCTTCCGCCCAATAAGCTTCCCATTATATCGCACATTCTTCCAGATCAAACAATTAACCGGTGAACTCGGCTTTACAGATTTGACTGCGATTGGCTGGTTATTCTTAAGGCATTGTTCTTTACCTTTGTGTAGTCCTTTGTCTTGGCATTGTCTTTTGTCCTGAATTAGGTCCTTCTCATTACACGGCATTCTCCCTCGTTTCCTCCTGGCCTTTTTGTGCATTCCCACACTATTATCAATAAGTTTAGGCGCAGAAACAAGCAGTGGACTGCATCCAAATATCAGATTGTTCTTTGCAATACTCTTTATTGCAACATTGAAATATAAATTGTTTTCATCATGGGGTAACTTTGGCTCGTAACACTCAACTTCAATGGGACTTGCTCGGTTGTCCCCAATTTGTCTTGGCACATGACCTACATCTCCCACTGAACTTTGTCGAGGAATTGAATCTCGCCTTGCTTCTACCAGCTTCCTTGGCTCCAGATGTGAAAGAATCTTACGATCCCCTACGTTGGTAGTTGCATTGCATTTCTGAACCATGCCAACAGGACTGGTAAGTCTGCCGGTTAGGTTATTATTGACAACCATGAAGCAAGCCTCTGCAGGGTTAACAACCAGCCCTGGCTTTGAATCTATATTCTTTCTTTCACTAAGGTTTCCTGCATTTGTAGAACTAAAACTGCATGGGTTATCTTGGAAACCTCTCAAAGGATTTTCTGGACTTATTGAATTTCCAGTACCTGTAATCTTAGCAGTGACTGATTCTGCCGTGTTGGGATTTTCGACAATGGCTGCACACACCTCCATTGCTTCTGATAACCGTATCTGCTCATATTCCAGGTCTTTGCCATTGTCGGATAATTTTGTCTCACTGGCAGTTGGTTGAAGTTTTTGCGTTTTGGTGCTTTCCTTGGCACTGTCGGAAACCTTTGCCTCATAAGCAGTCAATTCATACTCTTGTCTTTCGGTATCTTCTTTGCAAAATTCAGACATCTTTGCCTCCTTAGCTGTTTTTTCATGCTCTTGTCTTGTAGTAATTTTCATTCCGCTGTAAGATAATTTTGTCTCACTGGTAGTTGGTTGAAGCTTTTGCGTTTTGGTGCTTTCCTTGGCACTGTCGGAAACCTTTGCCTCATAAGCAATCAATTCATACTGTTGTCTTTCGGTATCTTCTTTGCTGAATTCAGACATCTTTGCGTCGTTAGCTGTTTTTTCATGCTCTTGTCTTGTAGTAATCTCCATTCCGCTGTAAGAAAATTTTGTCTCACTAGTAGCTATGTCATATCGTTGTGAGAGGGCTTTCTCTTTGCTATCATCAGATAATATTGTCTCATTAACAGTTAGATCATTCATTTGCGTTTTCTCCTTTGCAAACCTTGATCTCAACAATGGTTTGCTGTCATCATTACTGCATTCTATCATTTTTGCTACCTCCTCTTTCAACGCTTTTGAAGCAGAATAATCATTAGCTCTCGCCCATTCAAGATTCGCCTTAAATGTTTGCTTGCTTTTGGCAATTGCATGGCAATTTTGGAGTCTGCGCATTCTTTCATACATCTTCGCCTTTTTAGCTCCCCTTGTTGCTGAAGCTTTCATTGCCGCCATTCTTGCACGTTCAACTCTGGCACGTCTTTTCTCTTCTTCATCTTTTGCAAGTTCTTCCAAGGTTTTGCTAGCCTCAGCTTCAACATCCTTATTTGGTGGTTCTTTATTGCATCCTTGAATTTGCCCCTCCGGTTCCAATATTTTCCCAGAAATAGGACGAAACATCGAGCTGTCCTGCTTCTGTGTTGATCCCCCCAAGTTCTCGCTGTTTGCAATACCCATTTTAGAAGCACTTTCCTTGCATAAACTCTCCTTACTATCCGTGTTCATCTCTTGAAACAAAGCTTGATCATTGCGTTCTCCAGTTCGATTTTCGGATTCCACCCAATCCTTGGAATTGCACATCAAATTTACAGATTTCCCAGAATTCGTTTCCGAGATCTTCTTATTTGGCATAGCAAGCTTAGCGGCATGTTTCTTGAATAAAGCTCCCAAGTCCTTAGCCACAGTTGAGTCGCACATTCTCCCAAGAAGGCCACTTTGTTGCTGCATTTGGTTAAGAGTATCCCAGTCTCTATTAAGACTTCTTGGTCTCTTGAACAGTGGCTCCCGTGCCAACAATTTGCTGGTATCTTGGTCATTACCCGATGATATTCTGTCACTTCTAGTCTCTTTTCCTCGAGTTGAACTACCAATTGAATTTGCTTTATTAGCAGGCGTAAGATTCGTCACATCAACATTAAATCCCTTTTTACCCGGCTGTCTGTTCATAGATTGTGAAAGCAATAGACTTAGCTCTGATCCTGTCTTGGCCACACTTGCGTTGGCTACTTTAGTATGCTTACGATTAAGTGCATTACCTGGTGTGACAACTACTGTAGGCCTTTGGTTCAACATACTCCCTCCGGTAATCCGTCTACTACTGGCCACCTTCAAGGCAGCAGGTAGGTTTGGATCTACAGTAGGAGCCGGAAGGAGGCGTGCAAGCTGTGAACCAGGCCCTTGAAATATGGGTTTGCTAAAACCATTATTTGATTGTGTAACTTGCTGGCTTGTTAAGTTTACGGGAAAAGGGCCCATGACTGGTACCCCAGGAAAGGGGTGAAATGGTGGTAGTTGTATGTTTTGCTTTTGATTCTGCGTGGTCACGTTTTGAGGGGTAAGTACAAGCAACATTCTGGGAAAACCAGATGCTGTAGTTATGAAATTGTTTGCTTGTTGAAAGACTGGAGTGGAAGAAGCTTCTAATGGCAAAGCTGTGTGCGTGGGTTTGCTCTTTTTACTGCCTTTTGAAGAGGAATGTTTACGTCTTTCCTTAATAGCTTTGAAAGATTTGTCCTCAGTCGCATCATTGCTCTGCACAACGGCTCCAGTAGTCTGTCGATCACTGGGGGGAACCATACTGCCTTTCAAAGATTTGTGATTAACTACCTGATTGCCCTGTACAATAATCACAGCAGTCTGTCGTTCACTGACAGGAGGATTACTAACTTGGTCATCAACTGCCTGATTGCCCTGCACAACAATTCCTGTAGTCTGTCGTTCACTGATAGGAGGCTTACTAACTTGGTCATTGACTGCCTGATTGCCCTGCACAACAATTCCTTCAGTCTGTCGCTCATTGACAAAAGCCTTACTAGCTTTCCAAGGCTTGTCCTCGATCGCCTGATTGCTCTGCACAATAGCCCCAATAGTCTGTCGAACACTGGGGGCTTTACTTCCTTTCAAAGCTGTGTCTTTTTGAGCTTCATTATTGCTTAATGTTGATATATCAGTTTCATCTGGCCTCTTGCGTTTTGCTGTACCTTTCTGTCCACTTTTGCTTCTTTCTGTCATCTGAAGTATCCCTTCCGGCGTATGCAATGGCAATCCAATTGCTTTAACAGCATCATCAAAGGCCTTGCATCTTGGTTCAGCAACAGTTAGAACCTCAGATCTCTCTTCATCGCTTGCAAGTGTTATCATCGCCCCAACTTCAAGTATATTCTCACTGTCATCGCATGCTAATCGCTCATGTTCAGGGCCTTTATAAACCTCTCGATGTGCGCGTATTGGCAAACCAATTGACTGGACAGCATTATCAAACAATTTGGATCTTTCTTCGGCAAGATGCAACGCTTTTGATCTCTCCTCTACATTTTCAGGCTTTTCACTGTTCTTTTCACTTCCTGGCATGTCCTTACTATCCGCAACAACTAAGTTCTCAAGGACAGAGCCTTTGTACATCTTGTAATCACCATCCTTTTGCACAGTACCAACATCAAGTATACATGGCATTTTCAACTCTGATTCCCCTCCACATGGAACATCAGGCTTTGCCAAGTTATCTGCTCTAATTACAGGGTCCCTTTTGCCACTAACTCCATCTACGCTTAATGCATTCGTCACCAAATACTCCGATTTTAGAGTCGCATGCTTTGCCTTGTCATTGTATAAATCCATAGGGTCCCCTTTACCACAATCTGCAGCTTTGCGTGAAGCCCCTGCTCCCAAATGGGTAAAATTTGATGTATCTTTGCACATTCCTTCATTGTGTGGTACCGTTACGGTCTTGCTAACAACTATATCGGAGTGCAGTTCTATATCTTTGCACAACAATGAACTTTCACCGACTTCGCAACCTATCTCAATTTCAACCATTCCTAGTGCTGAATTCACAACAGATAGATGCTCTGTACCCTCGGTAATATCACTCAATTCTCTACATGAGGCAATACCTCCCTCTGTCTCTTCTCCTTCAAAACCTTTGACAGCTATATCCAACACCTGTCCATCGTCAAAATTATCTCCAGCGTCATTTAGCACTTGTTTTGAACAGGTCTCCAAAAAGGACTGTTTGTTTGAGCTCAAGCATTCATTAGCAGACCTATGTTCTCTAACTTCAAGTTCCATCAAACAAATACCCTCATCCTCAACTGAAAAAACAGTACACTGTGAATTTGTCCCAGATGAGATCTTATGGTCTCTATCAGCTAATATTTCCCCAATGTTAATCTCGCTACTAGTGGTTCCAAAAGAATCATTCCCTGGTCCTTCAATTTCAGATGCGTTCAACTTCCCTGTTGTGGTACCTTTGCGACTCAAGAGCCCCACAATGGCACAGTCTTGCTTGTCTGGTGATCTGCTATTAATGCTATATACTTCTCCGACCATGATTCCTAAGTCATTTGCAGTGTCACTACTTTGATGTTCCCTTCCCATCTCCTTTACCTTGCCAGGGTTTGTGGTTCCATCTGGAAGATTTTGGCTTACACCACCTGACTCTATAGATACAGTTGGCATCACTTCATCGTCAGAGCATGGGGTGTACGTCCCTGCATTGTCATGCTTCGAAACGTTACCTAAACTCGTAGTGTGGCTTTGTGATTCATTGTCAACCACCTCAAAATCAATAAATTTCGATTCAACGCTCTTGTCTTGCAAAACCACCCCTTTCAACGTAGAAGGTACTGTTTTCATACTACAAACATTGTCAATCTTCAAGCAGAAATCTTGCTTTATAGGTGATGGTAATTCGGACTCAATTGTGCAGATCATTTTGCCATCTTCTTTTAATTGTTTTTCGGCTATTTTGCCTTGTTCATCATTGCTTATCAGTTCAAGATCCAAACGGAGTTCAGATCTCAAACCGTCTTTGAATGGGTCTTCATTCCTTGCATCTGTCATTTCAGTATCTGACTGAATTTCATTTGTTTGTGTGTCATCTTCTTTTCCGGTTTCCATTTCTGTCTTCGTGCAAGTTTCGGAACCAATTAGCTCTCTAGACTCAATTCTATGTTCTTTCTCGACTTCCTCCTGCATTGATATTTCTACTTCCTTTTTCCCTCCTGCTCTAAATTTCGATTCATCTGTAACTGATATTTCCTTTTGTCTAACATTCTTTTTCCTTTTCCTATTTTTCCTTGAATTCGCTTTTCCTAAATTTCCTTGTTCTTCTTGTATTGTTCTATTACCCGTGATTTCATGCCCATCTTTGCTCTTTTGCAACTGTTGTTCCAAAATGGATAAAGGCTCTTTTGTGCAAACCTCTGCACTAAACATTTCGCTCCAAATTGGATGCGTTTCAAATGCATCTCGTCTAGATTTTTCTTCCTTATCGACCACTGGTGATTCGTTGTCTTTATTGCGTCTATTGTTATCACATTTATCGTCTTCACTGTGCCCATTGTTATCACTTTCATTGTCCTCATTGGGACCATTGTTACCACTTTTATTGTCTTCACTGGGCCCATTGTTATCACTTTTATTGCCTTCATTGTGCATATTGTTACCACTTTTATTGTCTTTATTGTGCCTATTGTTACCACTTTTATTGTCCCCATTGTCTTCATTGCAACTACTACTATCTACTGCTTTAAAACAATCAGTAAACAAAGGACTTTGGTAGTTTGCGTTGTCAACATCGTCTTCATGGTCTTCCTTGTAATCCGTCTCGTAGCTTAGATTGCCTCCATTGTTTCCTTTCTCATAGCCCCCATTGTCTCTATAGTTTCTACCGCCATTGTCTCCATTGTTTTCTACTTCAATAGAATCATCAGACAAAAATAACATAAAATCCTCCTCATTTGATAAATCTTCATCGATCTTAATAAAATCTTCGCCATTATTATCAAGCACATCAAATGAGATCGAATCGACGAGACTTACCTCAGAACTAGCATTTGTGCTGATGCGCATAAAGATATCTGCGACTTTATCACTCAAACCTGCTTCATTACTCTTGTGTTTGTTGTTTGTCGTCATGCTGAATTTCATCCATGAATATTTGCAGGTATCTGATAAAGTGAAGGCAAAACGTCAAACAAGTGTGCCAGGGCATGAAAAAATATTCTTCTTCCTACGACCGGACAAAATTCATACTTAAAGTGAATCAACGGAGCTAAGTAGAGGCAGTCTATAAATAGGACAAAGAAAACTCCTACGCACGTTATTGTTCCTCTGGATAAACTATATCCACGTACGTCTCGAAATCAACAAATACAATAGGCTAATAATAGAATGTCCAGACTCCTTCCGCGCGGGGAGTAGTATCTAGTAAACCATGCCCATATATGTCTTTAATATTTAACTTATCTATTAATTTCTTCATTTCTTAATTTATATATTTGTATGTTCGATTTGGATTAGTTGTGTATATTGTAGATATGTATAGCTAGATAAAGATAATCGAATGAAAATAAGTTGACAAAAAAAAGCGGGGCTTTTATCTCCGTTGATTCTCTTTAAAGTTTCCTGCAAGAAGGAAAATTGAATTATTCTCCTACCAAGGGAAAACTTTATTTACCGCACACGCATCACCTTCCAGCATAGGTTTCAAATCTTTAAAAAGGCTGGTGTAAAATTGACTGACCTATTTCTTTGAACTGAATGACTGCCAGGAAAGTTTAGCTATTTTGCTATAATTCTACCGTTGGAATTTTCTGAAATCTTCAATATTTTATACTCTCAGCTGTGCTCTTTGAAAACTTTTTGTCGGATGACTTTTGGTGATAATCAACAAATGGTTCTATTCATAAACCCTATATTATCGCTTTTACCAAAATACGTTCGATTATAGTTCTGAAATTATGTCCGGAAATATTTCTGCATTTACTTGACATATTTGCAACATTTTTTCCAGCAGCTTGTCCGTCAAAGTACAGAGAGATTATCTGGTCCTCAGACGAAGTCATATTTCTGGAAGAACGTGCGTGCACCGTTGGCACCGTAGTTGGCCTCGATGGACATTACGCAGTCATTAGCCCAACTGCACACACTTCTAGACCTCAGCCAGATGACAAGCAATTTAAAGTCTGTTTTAGATCATCGCTAGTACGAGTGTCAAGCTCTGCTACAAAGCAAGCAACATCAACCAACGAATTTTCTATCAACGAGGACAGGTAGGAAGTGTTTCTTTATGCAGCATCTGGTCACCCAATTTGCTTTTTGACTCAGTTTTTCATCACCCGTTAAAGATCTTAGTGTCGTTTGCCCAGCAATGTATTTAAAGACCCATATAACATAGGTTTCAAATCTTTAAAAAGGCTGGTGAAAAATTGAGTGACTTATTTCTTTGAACTGAATTACTTCAAAGAAACTTTAGCTATTTATCTATAATGCTACCGTTGGACTTTTCTGAAATCTTCAATATTTTCAGAATTAGAATGTTTTTCTTCTTTTTCAAGAATTCAAGAAAAATTTTCAAAAAAACTTAAAACCATCGTAATTTCTAAACTGTTTGACGTAACATGAAATAGTTTCGAAGAAAACCATAGTTTATGAACGCCTACAAAATGGTATAAAGCAAAAGTCTGTCACTGATCTGGTTTATGATTTAGAAATTTGATGACGTCACATCCTCATATGAGTTGAAATGTAAGATACGCTGTAATTTCCAAAAATATTTAAAATTTCTGAAAAGTCCAACGGTAGAATTATAGATAAGTATCTAAAGTTTCTTTCAAGCCATTCAATCAGAAGACATAGGTCATTGAATTTTACACCCACCTTTTTATGCCGACATAAAGATTTGGAGCCTATGCTTCACCTTCCAAAACACCACCCTGAATAAAGTTGATCGTAGTGCTATTGATTATTGCTGCTACCTAATTGACCTTACATACCAATCACAGCTTTTAAATTTCCCATGTCCATAACATTTATGAAATAGGGGATGTGATATCATAATTTGTTAGCATAGGTTCCAAATCTTTATCTCGGCGTAAAAAGGTGGGTGTAAAATTCAATGACCTATTTCTTCTGATCGAATGGCTTTAGATACTTATCTATACATCTATCGTTGGACTTTTCGGAAATTTTGAATATTTTTGGAAATTACAGCGTATCTTACATTTCAACTCATTTGAGGATGTGACTTCATCAAATTTCCAAGTCATAACCAGATGAGTGACAGACTTTTGCTTGATACCATATTGTAGGCAACTATGGTTTCCTTCGAAATTATTTCATGTTACGTCAAACTGTTTAGAAATTACGGTGGTTTTAAGCTTTTTTGAAAATTTTTCTTGAATTCTTGAAAAAGAAGAAAAACACTCTAATTCTGAAAGTATTGAAGATTTCAGAAAATTCCAACGGTAGAATTATAGAGAATTAGCTAAAGTTTCTTTGAAGGCATTCATTTCAAAGAAATAGGTCACTCAGTTTTACACCAGCCTTTTTAAAGATTTGGAACCTATGCTTAATTTGTTTCATTATATACAACATCAATATGAAATGTATATGAGATACAACTATAAGGGATACTTTTGCTTGATCTCGATACATTTTGAAATTTTTTTCCTGCATGATATTCTAAATATTCTGAAGTGTGACATGAAGGGTGTTAGGACACGGATATTTTAATTACGTATTTATTTATCTTGTTTTTATCTTCGTCTTGTTTTCTTGTCTTGTTTCCTTCTCTGTACTGTTTCCTCTTGAACTGATGCAAATGCCTCGTAATATTTGAATATATCTTCCTTGTATTCCTGTGTCTTAGCGCGCCTTCGCAGAAGAAAGGTTACGAAGGCGCGCTAAGACACAGGAATACAAGGAAGATATGTTCAAATAACACGAGGCATTTACATCAGTTTAAGAGGAAACAGAACAGAGAAAAAAACAAGACAAGAAAACAAGACGAAGATCAAAACAAGGTAAATAAATACGTAATTAAAGCAACCGTGTCCTAACACCCTTGGTGCTATAAGATCTGGCGGGAGAGTGAGAAAAAACGCATGCTGCTGGAAAGGCAACTGTTCCCTAAATACACAAGCAATGATATTTTGCAACATCTTATTGAGTAGCTAACAAGTTAAATTATATTTAGAATCTCTCCTGGTTGCTTACTAATTCTTATATTTGAATATACCGGGTGTCCCAAAATGATGTACTATTGTTTGATTGCTTACATGTCCATAACCAATGAACCGATTTTCAAAAACTATGTTTTATCCGATTGCGGAAAGGCTAAATTGTATTCGACGATGCTGGTTGTGGATTAAGTCGATGTCTTCATGTCGATAAGAAGATCGATAAACCTGCTTAAATTCCAGCCTTGGATGGCATGACAATGAAACGGCCTTGTTTCCAGTCATCATTTTAGATGTGATGCAAAAGGCTGAACTTGTATGTCGTTCAGAGAATATATGTCGTTCAGAAAATACGAATTCAGTTAATACTGAGTTCAGAGAATAGGAATACGAGTTCAGCCTTTTGTATCACATCTACATTGTTGATTGGACCAATAGGCGATTTCTTTATCATGCCATCTAAGGCTTGAATTTGAGCAGGTTTATCGATCTTCTTTTCGACATGAAAACGCCGTGGTAAGACCACAACCAACATCTTAAAATACAATTTAGCCTTTAGGCAATCAAATAAAACAAACTTTTTGGAAATCGGTTCATTGGCAATGGATATGTAAGCAATCAAACAATAATACATCATTTTGGGGCCTTCTTACCCAGTAGTTCGATAGGTATGCACGCCCCTCCTTTATTCATATATCCATACTGGCCTGGGCCTACATATGAAAAAATCTTAAAGAGTTTGAAACAACTGAATCTCTCAATGCATGTAACACCAAATCATCATATCCTAGAGGTTCAAATAAATTAGTTCTATAGCTAGGAACAAGGACGTATCTGTTAAACATAGGGGGCCATAGGAGCATCCATTCGCATCAGCTAAAAGGTTCAGGCAAATCTTAAAATTTATCAATAAAATTTAAAATCTAAAATTTATCAGGCAGATCTTTAAAATTTATTCTATTTATCCCTGGGTCAAACACTACTGATCTGAAGAACATGCCCTTTTTTAGACGTAAAGATAAAGAAATTATTATGGATTAGGGAAACAAATTAGGTAGAACAGAACCCTGAATTATACAACCTTACCCCTTCCCAAAATTTTTTATATAATTTTTAAACAAATCTTAGTTATGTAATGGGTAAGCAATAGACTTGCTCCAAGCCTATTTCTTGAAGTCCATCTGATCCACGAATCCAGCAATATCAAAACTGTCTTCTTTTATTGCCAATAGGTTTAATTAGGTTCAATAATTTACCCGGCTTTAATCGGCAATTCCTTGTCGTGGATATGACAAATTTTTCTTATGAAAGCCCCTTCCAAAAACCTGCAAAAACGAGTCAAAACAATAAGCAAATTTTCCTTGGTTTTCCTTCCTAAAAATGATGACATTCACATGCATTCCTGTATTTTTCCTCTTGGGAGAAAGAATGGATTCCCCAACAATAGGTTATTTATACCAGGGGGAAGACTTGTTCATTCTCCCAAGAGGATACTGTGTGCAAAAGTCATTGATGTAAGGCCCGTGATAGGGAAATTTGTTCGTGATTTTGGGCACGTTTTGAAGGTTTCTTGAAGAGGCTTTCTCGAGAAAATCCCTCATAACTTCAGAATGGAGCGGCCGATTTTAGTCAGGTAAATCATAAAATAGATTTGAATATGTCTACCATTAAATTATATATTTGCT
Organism: Aurelia coerulea; assembly: GCA_039566865.1. Taxonomy (NCBI): domain Eukaryota; kingdom Metazoa; phylum Cnidaria; class Scyphozoa; order Semaeostomeae; family Ulmaridae; genus Aurelia; species Aurelia coerulea. The sequence continues at coordinate 16,603,393 of CM076962.1, forward strand.
TATATTTGCTGATATTTGTCCATTATTATTCTCTATCGTTTTCTGCAGTTTGTTTGGTGGCTTCATCCAAGCCACCAAAAAGTGCTTGTTAAGAACCCTCATATCTTATAGTGCTAGTGCTAGTAAAGTGCTAGTTAAGAACCCAAAAATTTAATTTTAGGCCTATAAGTGTCCTTCCAGCCCTATCTAAAGTCTTTGAGCGCATCATGGCCAAGCAAATGACACCGTTTGCAAATACCAGACTTTCTAGTTTACTGTGTGGCTTCCGTAACGGTTACAGTACACAACACGCGCTGTTCCGTCTTATTGAAGCTTGTCGCAGTACACTGGATAAAAAGGGCTATGTGGGAATGGTACTGATGGATTTGTCAAAAGCTTACGACTGCCTTCCACATGATCTCTTAATAGCTAAGCTGGCTGCCTATGGTTTTGGTCTAAAAAGCCTGAAACTCTTTTCAAGTTACCTCTCAAACAGGAAGCAACGAGTCAAATGTGGCAACTCATTTAGCGAATGGCAAAACATAGAATCAGGTGTCCCCCAAGGTTCAGTGTTAGGTCCATTTCTGTTTAACTTCTTCATGAACGATTTCACATATGCCATTACTAAGTCAGAGTTCTGTAATTTTGCAGATGACAATACAATATATGCATGCAGTCAAAACCTAGAACATGTTATATCCTGTCTTAAGAATGATACCCATAATGCTCTGTGTTGGTTTCGGGACAATGGAATGGTTGCAAATCCTTCCAAATTTCAAGTCATGTTTCTTGGGCTGAAACCAGGCCAGGAATACATGTTTGAAATTGATAAGAAACCGATTCCTGCAACTAGCACAGTGAAACTCTTAGGTATTACTATTGACCCCCGGCTAAAATTTTCCGAACATGTAAAAACACTTTGCACAAAAGCCAACAACAAGACCAGTGCGTTTTCACGAGTAGCAGAATATTTAGATCAGGACAAGAGGCGTATTCTTTATAATACATTTATCATGTCAAATTTTAATTATTGTCCTTTAATCTGGATGTTCTGTGGGAAAGATGCCAATGCAGCAATAAACAGAGTCCATAAAAGGGCACTGAGAATAATGTGGGAGGATTTCGCAGCCCCCTTTGCTGAACTCTTAGCTAGGGGTAGCGAATGTGCTATTCACACTCGAAATTTGCAAAAATTAATGCTGGAAATATATAAATGCCTCAATTCGGAAAATCCACCTTTTATGTGGAATATCTTCCAGGCAAAAGATGTAGCCTATAACCTAAGGACTAAAAATCTTCTACGGTTACCAAGCACCAACACCTTGTCATATGGAAATGATTCATTATCTTTCAGGGGGGCCATCCTTTGGAACACTTTGTCTGACTCAATAAAAAGCCTGGCAACCAGTGCTAGCTTTAAGAGATCAATTAAAGAGTGGAAGGGTGACAGTTGCTCATGCAAAATATGTAGATAAAGAGTCCGTGGGAATTTCACCAGAAATATTTCTGTATTATAATCATGTATTTATCTATTCATTGTAATTAGTATTCCTTTTTGTGTAAATAGTTGGTCTTAATTAGTTCAATTTTGAACTATCAGTTTTTTTAACCAACTGTAAATAATGTTATAATAATAATAATAATAATATCCAAGCAATCGTAACAGATATGAATGTTTGGTTTTTTCCACTGCAAAGTACAAAGATTTATCTTCAAAATGCTGCTTTCATTTTCGAAAAAAAAACAAGTAAACGTCTGTGTGATATTGCGCATCAAAAAAACTTAAAAATGACGTGGAATCACTTCAAGTATTTACCTTCAAGCCATACAACACACAGCAGCAAAAATCATCAAACCAATCCACTAATTGTTATCTTTCCAACTGAAATGAAACAGATAAAATTTTGAATATCTCGCAATTACTTTTATTCTTTAAACCTATAGGTAGACTTGCCCCAAGTCTATCTCTTCCATCCGTCTACTGTTCCCTTTGCGGTAGATCCTGGATCCGCCATTTCCTGGATCCGCCATTTCCTGGATCCGCCATTCCAACATTCCACCCAGAGAGAATGTTGGAATGGCGGATCCAGGAAATGGCGGATCCAGGAACTACCGTAAAGGGAACGGTAGACGGACGGAAGAGATAGACTTGGGCAAGTCTAACATATAGGTGGTTTACTTCATTCTAAAATAATGAGCAATTTTGCTTTTTGAAACTGTTTTTAAAAAGGAAAATTTGAATCTAATGTAACAATTAATGGCAGTAGAATCTATGGCAGCACAGTCCCATCAGCAATAATACACTACTGTATGCACAAAAATAAACTCTGCACTTTTGGCAGGCCACAATGAATTGTACACTGAACCGATTTGGAAAATTGATGACTTAATCTTTAGCAGAAAGCCTGAATTCGATTCTAGGATTCTTTGCAAATTTTCCGTCGTCAGTTTTTAGAACTAGAAGCGACTTTCTTAAAATGTTCGCTTTCGAACAAACTGAAAATGATAAAAAAACATCGATCAAATTTTCTAAAGACTCGACATGGACAAAGAGAAAACATTTTCCGTGTGATTTAGGGATTTAGAAATTGATTAGTATAAATGTCTGCACCAGCGTTATTTCAACGATTGGACTGTTACGAAATTCTGTAGTAGTTACGATAAAGTGCCGGCCCAAGCCGTCACAAAATCAAAATTCCATGCTTCCCGACCCCATGAAAAAAAGGAACACTGGAATACCAAGTTTTATTAGCTCTCGTCTTTTGACCCTCTTGACACGGGAAAACAACATGCACCAAAGCATAAATTCAATCAAATTACAAAAGGAAGGACAATTGCTTTTATCCTTGAAAATAATGTTACATTTCTCCAAAGAGAGTACGAACTCTCGTACAGCAGATTACAATCAATCGATTTCTAAATCCTAAATCACCACGAACAATTTTCCCCTTTGTCTATTCATGTCGATTCTTTAGAGAACTTGATCGACGTTTATTTATCGTTTTCAGTGTTTTCAAAAACGAAAATTTTTAGAAATTTGCTTCTAGCTCTAAAACTGAAAACGAAAAAATTTGCAAAAATCCTAGAATCTAATTTAGGTTTTCTGCTAAAGATTAAGTCAAAAATCTTCAACATCGGTACGATTTATCGTGGCCTGCCAAAAGTGCATAGTTTATTTTGGCGCACCTGGTATATGTTCATTAGTGTGAAACATTGAAATTTACTTTAACTTGTGAAGCCTTTTTAACTTCTTTCTAAATTGGATTTTTCAGTAATGAGCCGTCTCACGTGCAGAGCCACCTTAACCATTGGAGGCTTATGGTTAAGGTGGCTTTGCACTTAAGGTGGCTCACTACTGAGAATTTCCAGTCCACAGGCCAGAGATAAAGGCTGATTTCCAGTCAGTGAGATTTTCCGAGTGAACGGGAATAGACGATTGCGCTAAAGATGGAGGCGAGTAATTTTTTACCAAGATGCACTGCGTTCTTTAATCGAATTCCTATAGAATCGTTAAAGAATCTTAGAACGCAATGCATCTTGGTAAAAAATTCCTCACCGCCATCTTTAGCGCAATCGTCTATTCCATTGTTTATGAGAGAAAATGGCAGACACATTCACTTTGAACTTGAATAGAAAGTAGTACTAAAAGTGTCTTAATTTCGCATGAAAATTTCGGTGTTTTAGTAGTAAAAGTTTCTTAATTAGTTTCTTATTTTTTGGCCCTAAAATTGCGCTATTGTTCGAAGTTGAGCCTTCTTCTCGACAAAGGGTTTCCATTTTGCATTGACATTGTCATCAAGAAGAAGCTATGCACATCAAGGCAAAAATTTACCAATTTTGCAGTCAAGAATAGATGAAGGTACCTTTGTTAGAGAGACATAGAATAAGAGAGACATACAGAAATAAAGTTTTAGAGTTTCTTAACTGTTCTTGAGCGTAGTACTAGAATTTCTTAAATTTTTGGTCATCGTAGAACTAGTTTCTGATAAACCAGTTTCTTATAGAAAAGAACGTGTAATGTGTAAAATTTCACTGCTCAGAAAATTCCATGGACTGGAAATCAGCCTTAAATTGGCTAATTACTAACACCAATGAAATAATTGTAATAAAAACAACAAATAAAACAGAACAAATCACTCATGATAGCACAAATGAAAAAGCATTTGCAATATAGTTTGTGTACATCAAGACAAAAAAGTTTCCACCAATGCGAAGCCATCTTAGTTCAAAGACATGCTGATAATTCAGTCATACGAAGTTAAATAACATCTAGAATTGTACAGTGCCTTTCTTCTGGCTTCTGACGTAGCAACAAGTAAACATTGCAAATACTACCAGGTATATTGAAAAATGTAGGGACATTTGAACAATCACCAAAATCAGATTACAGCATCATATTTCAGAATTTCCTTGAACCAACTGCGATCTTTTCAAGAGGTAAAGGCCAAAATATGATCTATCACAAGTTAAGTTTCAAATAATTTAGAATGTTTCTATTTTTCTTTGGGACATCCAGTTCAGGGTTTTCCAAAGCATAGCTTCCAAATCTTTATCTCGGCGTAAAAAGGTGGGTGTCAATGACCTATTTCTTCTGATTAAATGGCTTGAAAGAAACTTTAGATACTTATCTATAATTCTACCATTGGACTTTTCAGACATTTTGAATATTTTTGGAAATAACAGCGTATCTTACATTTCAACTCATTTGACGATGTGACGTCATCAAATTTCTAAAACATAAACCAGATGAGTGACATACTTTTGCTTGATACCATATTGTAGGCATTCATAAACTATAATGGTTTTCTTCGAAATTATTTCATGTTACGTCAAACAACTATGATGGTTTTAAGTTTTTTTGAAAATCTTTCTTGAATTCTTGAAAAAGAAGAAAAACACTTTAATTCTGAAAATATTCAAGATTTCAGAAAAGTCCAACGGTAGAATTTTAGAGAAATAGCTAAAGTTTCTTAGAAGTCTAAAAAATAGGTCACTCAATTTTACACCAGCCTTTTTAAAGATTTGATATCTATGCTGTTTTCCAAAGAATAGTGCCCCATTTGTGTGGCTGCTGTAGAGAAACTGAACAATATATCATCCCATCTTGATAGAGTTGCATAGGATAGGGTTCAACCCAGAGTTTTAGACCTCATTCAGGGCATGAAAACCCACCCGACCAGGCAGCCGGACGGTCGCAGGAAATTTTCAATCATAATGTCCTGCAGGAAATTTCTCAAAATCAATCCTGCTTCGTGTCTCGAGCTCTGTTTTCTCATTTCTCGAAATAAAAATAGCTTATAAAATCAAGCAAGTTACCTGCCATAGATTGTATCTCATGCACAGTTTTTGTGAATATTGTAAACGACAGATATAAGAGAGGTGCAGAACTTGATTTTTGCTCCTGCCTTTTAGAAATCATACATGATTTCATTCATGGTTTTCCAACCTAATCGGCTCCAAACTTCCTTGAATTTACTGTCCACCATGTTTCATTCGCATTTACAGAAAAACAAGTCAGACGCTTATTGCCTATCGCTGGAACATGACCTCTCTTTAAGAAAGCTCAATATTTTCACTTTTGTGTTTTTGCAGGAAATTTAGGCATGATCTTTGTCTGGTAGCAGGAAGGGAAATATTTTTCATGCCCTGCCTCATGTTGGCCAAAATGAAACTCGGTTGACAATTTATGGAACATGAAAGTCAAAAAAGTGATTCTTCTAAAACAGCACTTCTTTGTTCTCTGCAAATGCCGAAGCAAGTAAATTAATGCAAGGAAGGATTCTATTGCTGTTTTGGATTTCCTTCTTGCAGTTTAACATGAAACATAAAACATGGAACGCGGAATATGAAAGTCAAAAAAGTGATTCTTCAAAAACTGCAATTTCTTTGTTCTCTGCAAATGCCAAGTGAATTACTGCAAGGAAGGATTCTATTGCTGCTTTAGATTTTCTTCTGTACAGTTTAACACAAAACATGGAACATGGAACATGAAAAGGCAAAAAAGTGATTCTTCAAAAAATTGCACTTTCTTTGTTCTCAAAGAATGCCAAAACAAGTGAATTACTGCAAGGAAGGATTCTATTGCTGTTTTAGATTTTCTTCTGTACAGTTTAACACAAAACATGGAACATGGAACATGAAAAGGCAAAAAAGTGATTCTTCAAAAAATTGCACTTTCTTTGTTCTCTGCAAATGCCAAAACAAGTGAATTACTGCAAGGAATGATTCTATTGCTGTTTTAGATTTTCTTCTGTACAGTTTAACACAAAACATGGAACATGGAACATGAAAAGTCAAAAAAGTAATTCTTCAAAAAATTGCACTTTCTTTGTTCTCTGCAAATGCCAAAACAAGTGAATTACTGCAAGGAATGATTCTATTGCTGTTTTAGATTTTCTTCTGTACAGTTTAACACAAAACATGGAACATGGAACAGAACATGAAAAGTCAAAAAAGTGATTCTTCAAAACTGCATTTTCTTTGTTCTCCATAAATGCCAAAAAAAAAGTCAATACTGCAAGGCTGCATTGGATTTTTTTCTGCACAGTTAATTGTTTCTAGACATTTTACTTGCAAAACACTATACAAAAAGCTGTTGCCATGGAAACAGCTGTTAATATTTCTCCTAACATTTTTTTGCAAGAAGGATTCAATGCACTTCATCAGCATTGGTGGATAATATACTGTATAGTCTTTGCTTCAAACACAACAAAGCACAAGAAAATGCTTTAATGAATTTCTCCCTGGGCTGATGAAGGATGTTCAAAAACTTTTACAGAGACGTTGTTACCAAGGGTCCTTTGTTGGCATACTGCAATTTCAGACTTCTGAAAATTAAATTTGGCCTCAGCCAAATAAATGCTTCCGCACTGCAGTTCTTTAACTGACAGAAAAGTTTAACTTTACTTGATTTTGTATCAATTCAACAGTGGATTCATATATTTTCTGCAAGGCCAATTTGATTTTTGGACAGTCTGTAGACCTTTTAGCTATTCTACAAAGGGGCCTGGATTAAGCGTTATTTTTATACTTATTTATACACAACTTTCGATTGAGTGGTGTTAGAGCTTCTATACTAGCACATTTCAAAATTCTACAAAATGTAGCAAATTCTGATTCTTTTCAGAATAGCTATTTAAAGGTCTATTGCAGCGTCAAATGGACTTTGGATAAAAAAGGCTCTTTAATATTTGAAATGGAGTTTGCACTGTATGGCTCAAAGACTACAAAACAGCTTCTTAATGCAACACCTGATAGAAGACACAAGACTGCAGGCAGGGAAAGTAGAGTTGGCACATTCACTAAATCATAATTGTTCACATTTGTTGGAAAACCTCAGTCTATTCTATACATCTTTTGCTCTTTTGCATTGTCTTGTTGGTAAAATTCATGTGCTAAATTTGCTTTGATATCCAAAATCAAACCAAGCACAAAAACTGCACCTAAAACTTGCACAATTTAATTTTCGATCCAGGAAAGGTGATACTCAGAAAATAAAGATTTCAGGGTGGGTCATGGCAAAATATCTGCCAATTTCAAAAAGGTAGACTTGTGGAAAAGTGATTTGGAACTTGTTGTTGCAACTTGATATATGTCCACTGTCAAAATTTTGTTTTGGTCTGATGGTAACTTGAAGACCTCAGATGCCAAAATGAAGATCTTTGTGCAGGGAGGCAGTAATGAAACAATATTTAGCAATATTGCACCTGCAATATCAGAATATGACAGAGCAAGTTATCTTGCAGCTAACACAGGATAGACCTATAAAGTTATGCAAACAAGGAAGAAATATACATGTTGGAACCATGGAACTTTCAAAGGCAACAGGGATGGAAAAAACTGCGGACCACAGCACCAATGGTCCCAGAAATTTGTTCAGGTCTCCAGAAAGAAAGAGCAGTAAGAAAGAAGGAGGAATTGATGATGTGATTTTGTGTTAAAATCGTAAATATTCTCTTTTGCATTTTCAAACTAAGTCTTAGTAAATTGGAGGGATGCTCTTCAATCAATTTAAGCTGTCTTCAAATAAATCAATTTTCCGAAAAACTGTTTGCAATCTGGGAAGAAGAAAAAGTCTTTAAAATCTGTCCAAACGTAAATTTTTTCGAGATTTTTTTGGTCCAGAAATTTAGATATTTTTTCCACCCCTGAAAGGCAAACCACTGTGTAGGTGATTGGACAAATAAGACAACAAAGAACAGTTTAGGCAATCTTCAATCATTTTGTGTTTATTTATATTCTTTTTTCTTTTTTTTTTATAATAAAGGTATCTAGGCCAAGACAGCCTCTAACCTGATTACAAAACTAACATAACTATCAGATTAACCAGAGTTACTAGAGTATATTCAAGGACATTATAATGATCTGACTTCCTTTCTTGAAAGAAAGCATGACCCAAGCGCATAAAGGCTTAACAATTACTAAAACCAACACTGTTGTTAGTGATTTCAGGTTTTAAAGGTAGTAACTGCCTGAAACATATTGGTCCAAAATTTGTTTGGTTGCAACTATCCACATTCCCACGCAATGAAGGGCAGGGCAAGGATATAAATTTGCTTTTTCAATATTTCAACTTACATGTCATAAAGGCGAGCTGATTTGGTATGTGATAAAGAACTAAGTTCAAATCTGGGAATTTTGGGGGTTCAAGGCATTATTTTCCTGATGGCTGCAAAAAAGTCTCCCTGAGGAGGGTGGGTAAAAATTGTATTGCTAGAACTTAATGAAGTTATTGCAATTCACAGTTTCTGCCCATTTATTAGCATTTTGGGGGCAAGTCCCCAGTTGTGAGCCCCCTTGATTTCCCATTTGTTATTGATCATGGCTTTACAAATAAGTAATGAATTCTAAATCATTGTTTCAGCATATGCTAATGCAGTTTTGCACACTGTGCCCATACTGATCCTAACTAAACCCTGCCAAAACCCTGCCAAAAGCCGACCAAAACCTTTATAGGTGTGCGATGCTGCAATAGCCCCAGATCCTCCGTACAAATCCCAGAAAACTGGCCTTACTTTCAACCATACTTGCGTTTTCATCCCAAACTTCTTTTGATTGATAAATTCCTTCCTTCTCATTCCTTGGGAACATGAAAGCAAATTCTACAAGGCTTTATAAAATCATGGCTCGAAAAAGGTGACAAAAGAGCGACTGCAGGAAAGGTGGCAAAAGTAGGAACAGCATGCACGACCCAGAGAGCACGCACAACTTTAAAACTGCGCACTGCAGTTGACGTGAATTCCGCAAGAAAACAACAATAGACCGTAAATAATGGCTGCAAACTGTTCGGGGATCTTCATTGATTCCATCTAAACCGATGGTTTTCAGATTAAAATCCCACTAAATCATTTTCGAGCATTTTTAGGCTACAAATTGTAGCTATGTACCATCACATCAGCCTAGGCCCATAGGCCTAGCCCAAATGGACCAGGTGTGTTGTGTGAGAAGGAATCTGAAAATCTAAGCACACGGCTTGGCTTGAGCAAACTATCAAGCAACTTTTAAAATTTGAAATAGCTTTGCTGTTGAGAATGATAAGAAATGCCGCAGAAAACGGTCAAATTTATCAATAAATTGATATGCACCTTACCTCAAAATGCACCTCTCTTCTCTTTATGTTGCCCCTTGCTCTTCTCTTTTGCGCAGCTCTCTGTCGAATCGCGCCAAAATTGTTTCTCTGATCCCCAAAAATCATAGACAAACTGAAGTTTGCATTCCTTTTACGCAGTTTGCACAAAAGGAAGCATTTTGATATCAATAAATCAGGCACCTTCAATTTAGAATTTTGCTTCAAGACAACATGCAAATATTGCTGAACGTTCGTGGAGGAAAATTGGTATTGGGATTTACTTCATTTGGACATGATCTGGAGATAGGCCTAAACAAGCTACGTCGGAAGTCTGCGTTTAATTTTAAATTATTTCCCTTTTAATATTTTCAGTCATCTTATTCACTAAATATTGAAGAAATTTTCAACTTGAACTTTCTCAAATAACAGTTAAAATCACCAACAAAATAAATACAAAATAAAAAAATATGCAAAAACAAAATACAAAAGCGGCAAATTGCACGAGGATGATTCTGGCGTTCGTGCCTGCTCTTTGTTGACCTTTTCCTGTGCTGTACTTTCAGCCAATGAGCTCATGAATTTAACTCACGTGGCTAATCACGCAGGCGCATATCAAAATAACATGAAAATAACAAAAGAGATCAAATGCAAGCTCATCATTGTGAAGCTAGCATTTCGTCCTGCCATACATGCAGGACTTCTTCAGGGCTGTAACAAACGTTTTTCAAGGGCGGGCATGATCAACAAATAAATGAGAAAACACGATAGATAAGTTTTATAAATGTTTCAATATTCCAACCATATAAGGTATTTTAACTTATCGAATGTGTTCAGGCTGAACACAACCAGATATCCAAAGTATCTGCGGCCAGTGGCGGCGCTAGACTGATGATATTCGTCTAAGTTTTGCTCCATTGAATTGAATTATTTTTTACTGTTACAGTCATTCCGCTAAAACTTTCGTTGAAGCGGAATGGGTAGTGTGGGGGGAGGGGGTAATGGAGCGAAAACAAGAACGAAATATCATAAGTCTATGGCGGCGCCAGCCTCAAAAGAGTGGAGGGGACGAAGGAGGCTGGGGGTCTGGGGACGTAGCCCCAGGAAAATTTTCGGTATCACGCACTTATAATACTCAGGAAACGCCCTTTTTAACCTCAGGAAACACCCTTCTTTGTTTATCAACCTCTAAAGATACCAAGCTAGCCCCGCCTAAGACATTTTCTCGACGGATTTAGACGAAATGGAAGAGTGACCTCAGAGAAAAGTGGGGGGGGGGGCTTGTTCCCCTATTCCCCTCCATGCTCCCCTACTGTCTGCGGCAATCTCGGTAATCCAGGAGTGAGCAACGCTTTGGTGGAGGATTTGTTTTATTTTTCTAACACAAAACATTTGAAACTGTTAATGATATCAAAAATTCCCTCAAATTTCACAGATTTACAGACATAGACAAGAAAACACTGCAATGAAAGTAACGTGGAAGCAGCAATGAAACTGGCTGCCATTAAATCTGAAGTCTTTATTCATGTGCGCGAGTAGCCCTTACTTTTCAATTGTCTACACAATTCTTGTACAGTCTCTTTGATAAGTTTGGTAACAATCGGCCTTCTTGAATAAATCTCCAGACACCACTTACGAAAAGGAAAGTCCGTTTTGTTAACCCTAACAATTTCCAATGTGTTCGAAAAAACTGCTTGAATTTGTGTTTTTGGTTCCCAAGATCGGCTTTCATTCAGGAAAGTCATTCTTAAAACACCCCAAAAGATTTCTTTAAAAATTTTGTCAGGGCATTTGATATCATACGAATAAGCCCCCATCGCTAATAAACTCCTCTCTCCTTTAGGGCCCGCCTCTAGAGTCTCCAAAATTAACAGGGGCCTGATGGAGCTTTTAGGGTATGCCATTTACCTTCCAAGAGGCCCGTAGGAAGCAGAGGGGCAAGGGCCCATCCCAAAATTTTGAAGACAATGGTGTTACGTCACAAGCATTCTCCTACTTCCTACAGCTGCTTCCTACGGCCCTGTCCTCTGCCAGGGCCAAAGAGCTGGATCCTCCTAGCCTTCAACTCCTCCAAAGTATAGATACTTTCGAGGAGTTGAATCTGCACGCAGGCTAGGAGGATCCAGCTCTTTGGCACTGGCATATTGTGGATTGCGCATGGTAGCTTCCTCTGGAGGGAAGAGATCTTTAAATTCTCTCATAAGAAAGTCTTGCAGATCTATCTCTGTATCGCTATCTGGGAATTTCAATGTCATGCTTTTAAACATTTTCACCATTGATTTCTGGAAGTCTTCTTCAACCATCTCCACAACTGCTTCTGATGAGGATTTCTCTTTCTTCCTAAACTCTTTGTTGGCCTCCTCAAATGACAATAACTGATCTCGGCAACAAGAAAGCATTGCTTTGAGAACACTACCTTGACATGCAACAACCAGATGATCATCAGCATTTATGTTTGAATTTACAAAAGACAACAGATGTGCAACTGTATCACTGTTTGCCAGCGGCACCAATTTTCGTGCTGGGAATATTTCAAGTATTTCTTGTCGTTCCTTTGCAAAGTTCTTTTGGCATAAGACATTTATCTTTTCAAACAATCTTTCAAGAAACTTTTCAAGCTTGACTTGAATCTGCTTTACGTTCCTTCTTAGTTTCACTTCATTTTTGTAAATTTTACCAATAATCAAAGATGTGGTATCCCCTACCTGGATGAAATCTGCACTATTCTTAGCATGCACAACCTCCAATTCTTTCCATGTCTCCCACACTTCTTTCTTAAGGGCACTGATTACTCTGGTTTCATGTCCTTTATGAGATGTCAAAGAGCAATCCAGACAAACTGGCTTTTCACAGCTGTTGCAGTAAAATGCAACAACAATTTTGTGCTCTTGACATCTGTATTCTTCTCTATCGTGATTGTGAACGCAGACTATCATATGCCTCGCTTTTTCGCCACCATACTCTTTACCACGGTCACAAGAGGCGGCTGCATGTTGCAAACAGTCGTGGCAATACCTTTTTTGGCACGTGATGCACCTATTGACTGCAGCTTTATCACAGACGACACAAAGAGACACCTCGTCAGCATTGCTATCGCATTCTTGCATCAAATCTAATGCTTCTACAATCGTAAAATTGGTAGGAAGGTCGTTGAGTGCTGTGATATCTCGATGCTCGGCGTTGCAAATAGGACAAGTGATTGAAATGACCTTGTCCATGTTCAAAAACCCTTCACCAGTCACGAGCTTTTGCTCCAAAATCTTCGCCAAGCAAGAGATGCAAAAGGTATGCAAGCATCTCAATGCCTTTGGGTATGAGTAAGTTTGCAAACAGATACCACATTTGATAATTTCTTCAGCAAATTTTGCCAACTTCAACAATTTGCTGTCGGCCATGTTTTCATTTAAATTTCCTCAGTGAGAAACCAACTTTTGACCTCAGCTTATTGTCATATCAATTTCCTCGTTCCTAGTTCTCTAGACTCTAGAACCTGAGTGAACTTTTTTTTTATATCAGTGAAAAATTTACAAAACTACAGATAATCTAACAACAACTAAGTAAAGCTAATACAATTTTTCCATAATTCAAAAGAACTTCTAATAGATAGAGCACAAATTGAATTAACAATACGATTACAACATAATACGCGAATACGAAAATGATTACAACATAATACGAGACGATTCACAAGACGATTTACACAACTATACCACAAGAGGTGTGATCAAGCACATCTCTCCTGCAGCCAACAAGCAACGATGAACAAACAAACACCGACAATCTAACAAAACACAGAAGCCGTTTCTATTCCAATAGTGCTTACTTATGAAATAAATCCCTTTGGTAAGGGATATTCAGATGCCGCCAAGGGCGCTGAGTGAACTGATCTCCACCAACCTCGTTCACAAGGTTATCTGTTATTGTCAATAGGAGGCTAGACCTCAATAGATTCATTACATAAGTCCCTCTAACTTTCGCTGGAGTTGTTATCGCTTCAGTTCTGTTGTAGCAACAAGTCCGCAGGGGGGAAAAGGGCCCCCAGTTAAAATAGGGTGAAGTTGGTACCTTCAATAGTTTGGCTTCAGAAACTTATCAAAATCAACCGATCAATACACAGTAAATAGATGAATAGATGAATAAGAGAAGTTAAGAGCATAGTTGGAATACAGATTCCTATTAAAGGGGCTCCGTCGTCAAACAGTAAACAAATCCGTAAACTCGCACGTGTCGGAGATTACCCACTGTTCATCCATTGTTCTCTGCAGTTTGTTTGGTGGCTTCACCCAAGCCACCAAAAATTGACCGTTAAAAATCCACTTATATCCGAGCAATCGTAGAAGATATGAATGTTTGGTTTGTTCCTTAGTGTAGTACAAGGATTAATGCCCAAACAGCAACTTTCATTTTGAAAAAAAAACGAAAATCCTGTGTGATATCACCTTTCAAATAACTCCAAAAATCATCGTTTTGTTTACATTTTGACGATGGAGCCCCTTTAACAATTCAATTGTTTTGCTCATATTATACCATGGGTAGTTAGGTGCAGATGTAAGAAATACACATAAGAAGAAAACGTCTGTGAAATTATTACTTAATTTTCTCATTACCTGTGATCTGGCGTTATCAAAAAAGAAGTTACGAAATGAGCACAACCGCAAATAATACATACGAGAAATTATTCAATATTTTCCAATCTTCAGCATACAATATAATATCTTCAATATCAAATCGATTGATACTGTCGTGTATCAGAAGCTGTTTGCGAAAAGGTTGATCAGTAATCCATCCGACATGAAATTTTTCATTTTTAATCAAGATCAAACTAACAAATGGGGAGCTGCACTTTTTGAGTGTAGAGTTAATTTATTCCTGTAAAAAGGGCTTCAAAATTAGTTAATAAGATCTCAAGACAACTAATATCATAATTCACACTCGAAACAATGTCAGCACAATACACCTTTTCAACTAAGCGGCGTCGTTTTGGAACTTTTCAAAATTTCTTCAAATTGCTTCATATGAGATTTCTGACATCAGATTCAGATCTTATATTCTAGTCCGGTTGCTAATTTTCATAATCCTAGTGTTCGCAATTTTGTTTTATGATGATAATAAATTTGACGATTCGTAAGGGATTTGACCGTAAATAATGACTGAGGCTGTAAAGTTACACCCTGAGAAATTCTCACGTTCTTAACGCAGATTTTTTCACGGAAGATTTCTTTCTTAGGGCCTGTTTATATGAGGCGAGCCAGCCCGCCTGACCGGGCTGGCTCGTCTAGGCGGGATGATTTTAGTTTGTGTTTATATGAGTGAAAACTATCCAGGCCAGACGGGCTGGCCTCGTAATGCTGCATGTTATGACGTATCAAGGGATTTTGAAAGACAATGGCCAGACAACCACTCTCAAATTAAACAATGCAATCTCGCCTACGCAAATCAGTTACGCAAATCAATCAATCAATTATACCGGGCCAGCCCGCCTGACGCTGTTTATATGAGCACGCTTCACCGGGATCCCGCCTACCCAACTCACAGATCTCGGCTGACCGGGCTGGCCCGCTGCTCATATAAACACAACTTTATTTAACAAAGGATGTCTTTGTTCACTCAGATCTCACCTAGGCGAGCCAGCCCGGTTAGGCGGGCTGGCCCGCCTCTTATAAACAGGCCCTTAATCACGGAAGATTTTTCACGGTCACCCTTATAGATTTTCAAACTTATTATCATAACAAGATCAAAATCGCAAACACTACGATTATGAAAATTTGACTGTAGACTAAACGTTGGCTGCTGAATCCAAATTCGTGGTCAACATTTTCGTGTGAAGAAATTTTCAAAACTTTGGTGCATTACTGTCACCGTACCCTTGCAAAAAAATCTTCAATGACCTGGGAAAATTAAAGCTGCATACTACATAATATTCTTAGCATTTATAATCCAGGCAGCATGTTTTCTCAATTCCTCAAAAACTGAGCATACAGTTTTTCTTATCAGTAATTTCATATGAAAACATGACTGTAGTCTTATTGGACAGTTTTATGTCTCACTGGACGAGATTCCAAAGAAATCTGTCCTTCTCGCACAGAAATTTATCGCAACCACTTCACAAACAGCCCTTAAATCAGTCCTATCCCAAGATCTTTTCACTCGACCTACGATACGAGGCACTGTAAGGATATCCAGATCCCTAGATATAGGACTGAATTTGCCAAAAAGGGCTTTCATTACGCAGCTCTCAAGTCATGGAATGATACACCTGCCGAAACTCGCGAGTTACCGACACTTAATCGTTTTAAAAACAACTTAAAATGCATCTAAAGAGCTAGACTCTCAAGCCAAACACAACTCCCTGGAAGAACAGCAAGGATTAAGTTTATAGGGCTTTAGGTTTTTATTCATAAGGTTTTATCATTGTAAATAGATGTTATATATTTTAATTTGCTGAAGGGTTAATTTGTGTATGAATAATATTAAATGAAAAAATGAAAAGAAAAGTGTAAACAGTCGTCCGAAAAGCACAACTTAGTTTTACCCACCAGAACAATCATGCAAATATTTACTTTCTGTATATATCCATCAAATATGTACGAATCTCCATTGGTTTTAGCATGACTTGCCATGAGCTTCCCACCTTAAAAACAGAGCTGCTTTGCTTCAAGTAGCTGCCATCCGTCGTTGTATGCCAGTTCAACATCTTCTTGTCCGACATATATTGGTTTGCAGACAAATTCAGCTCAGTGATGTCAGAAACTTGAAAATCAGTGAACAGCCCCGTTAGAACGATGATAAGTGTTTGTGAGAGCTTTGGATCTTCGCCTTTTTCGTAAATATGCTCCAATCTGAGGATGACTTGGTTTTGATTCAAGGACTCGAATGTCAACAAATGAACGTTTTCTGGAAGTGCATATGTTAGGCCACTATATGTGGGTCTGAATTCTTTCAACCAATCAGGAATGAAGCGCATCCGATCACCAAAGCTGTTGTAATAATAATAATAATATATTTATTTACAGTTGGTGGAAGCAATAGTTAAAAAAACAAACAAATAAATACCAACTATTTACAATACAAAGTTCAAAGATAATATAAACGTAAAATATATACATGAATCTATGTACACATCATCTGCAGAAGTTGCAACTGCAAGTGTCTCCTTTCCAGCTCTTAATCATATTTTTGAATTGCTTTGTGTTTTGAGCAGCTTTTATCGTGTCAGATAACGTGTTCCACAAAATGCCTCCTCTAAATGATAAAGAATTGTTCCCATAAACTAACGTATTGGTTTTAGGGAGCTGCAGGAGGTTATTTGTTCGTAGGTTATACTGAATGTCCTTTGGTGTGAAGAACTCAAACATGAGGGAGGGGCAAGCCGAATCTATGCATTTATATATTTCAAGCATTAGTTTTTTGCAAATTTTTGCAGTTTGCAGTCAGAATTTAACTTTTGTTGTTGTAAAGAAAAGAAACAAGTTAAATTCAAAATTGAATCAGGGTATAGCATAGGTTCCATATCTTTAAAAAGGCTGGTGTAAAATTGAGTGACCTATTTCTTTGAACTGAATGACTTCAAAGAAACTTTAGCTATTTCTCTATAATTCTACCGTTGGACTTTTCTGAAATCTTTAATATTATCATAGTTCGAATGTTTTTCTTCTTTTTTAAGAATTCAATGAAAATTTTCAAAAAAACTTAAAACCATCGTAATTTCTAAACCATTTGACGCAACATGAAGTTATTTCGAAGAAAACCATAGTTTATGAATGCCTACAATATGGCATCAAGCAAAAGTCTGTCATTCATCTGGTTTATGATTTAGAAATTTGATGATGTCACATACTCAAATGAGCTGAAATGTAAAATATGCTGTAATTTTGAAAAATATTAAAAGTTTCTGGAAAGTCCAACGGTAGAATTCTAGATAAGTATCTAAAGTTTCTTTCAAGCCATTCAATCAGAAGAAATAGGTCATTGAATTTTACACCCACCACCTTTTTACATCGAGTTAAAGATTTGGAACCTTTGTTAATCAGGGTGACCCATAATTCTTGTTCAGGTTACTATCAATCAAAGTCTTACCGAGCTTCTCCAGAAGAGCTAAGACCCCCGTTTAAGCGCTTTGGAGCAAGCGCACTAGCGATTGAAGGGTCATCGTCCTTCATTTTTCCATTGTGAATTTGCGCATGCCCCAAAGCGCTTCTCTCATTCCATTGCAGGCCCGTCGGAACGAAATTCATATTAGGGGGGCTGAAACTTCATGCGAGCGGAGTGATGATAAATGGGTGTCCATTTTTCATGGCAACGGCCTTTAGATCGTTGGAAAACGCCCCATTTTTGGAGAATTGGCAATTGAAAAAAGCAAAGGATGAAGTCTGATGGGGGTCTTTCTGAGAAAATTCTGAAAAATGGGACTTCAATTTCAGGAGGATATAGATTATATTTGAATTCCATAATATCAAGGATGATAACTTGATAAATTCTAATAACTTTCTCGAATATAAATAAGTTTGAATCTTCATTTCCACGAGATGGGCTTTCACCGCCTTATTTACTTACAAAAGTGAACGAACTGCAGCAAATTATTGGAGGGGCTGACGCCCCCCCCCAGCCCCCCCCGGTTCCGATGGGCCTGCATTGATCAGCGAGCCAATCAGAGATAACGTGTTTTTCATTGTGATATACAAAAGGGGGAGTTCGCAGTATTCCAAACAAATTCATATTGATGGCACGTCGGTACGTTGATATCTTTTGGTCATAAATGAACCAATATCAAGCTGGGTTCGTTGAATCCACCTGACTTTTCCACTGGGAGGAACAACGACAGATTTCGCACGATAATAGCATCAGTTGCTTTTGATTGACACCTGAATTCAAAGCGAGTAGCGATTGCAGACAAAGGCAATTCTCTAAACAAGCAATTCAAAACAAGAAAAACTGGAAAATTTCCCTGAAACCAGAGCAAACTATCACCCTATGCATGCTTAAAAACTAAACCCTTCGCGTGCACAGGGCGACAGTTAGCCCGAGTGGTTTCCAGATAGCTGTGCTCGTTTTGAATTACTGGTTGAGAGAATTCCCTTTTTCTGGAATCATTAATTGCTTTGAATTGAGGTGTCAATCAAACGCAACTGTTGCTATTGTATTACAAAATCTCTCCTTATTACTTGGAGGGCAATACTTTGATGAGCTACCAACTGCTTTCGGAAGCTAGGCAGAAACTACCAAACAAACAAACAAACACATACCTTACAACAGGACTGATCATAATTTTCTCTCCTAGATCCCTGTGGTATTTAGGCCCTTCTTCAGGTGACGTCAGAAGTACCCTGTGTTTTCCTCTAACGATTAAACCCTTGCCATCGAGGCCAGGCTCATCAAGAGGCTCACCAACACCTAAGAAATCATCATGTAGTAATCGGCGGTGCAGCATGATTTCTAGTGATCCATCGCTGATACTTGATCCCCCATGTGATCGATCAGTCATGACTGTTAGTTGAGCAGTGCTATCTTTGATAAAGATCCGACTGTTGACTGGGTAGTAATTCCCAGACACCGGCTCAGTCACTGTGTACTTCCAAGTAGCACGGTAGTTACGTCTTCGTTCTTTCACCTCACGACCGTTCGCATCTGTGTAAAAGAGTTTATTTGATTTGATCTTAGTGTCGAATCGTGAGATGATTTCCTTGCCAAGTTTGTCTCCGACAGGAATCGGCCCGACAGTGTATTCAAATTCGGCATGGGATTCTCCTGCGTATAGCCTGATCACTTGGCTGACAAATGGGCCAAAGGTTTGTCTCACTTCTTGTACCAATGGGCCTTTGTTCACTTCAACTGTTGCAATATTGTCTTTACATACTGGGAAAGGGTTTGAATTGTTCGGTCGGAATATATAGGCTCCGGACGTCTGGCGGCTAACATCGTTGCCATCACTACCGTTATACCAAAAGAACTGTTGGTCAACATCAATGCTTAATTTAGTGTCCTTTCGAGTCATCTTTGTCAGTCGTCCAGTCGATAACGAGAACTCCAGCATCAGCAAGTCATTTTCGATAAAGTTTGTGCCCTCCTGTAGCCTGAAAAGTAACAATAAAGTATTTTATCAAAGGAATTTTATTCTATAAAAAAACTATGCAAGAAAATTTTACAATAAGAGTTAGGCTCTGCGCTAAGAAGCCCTACTACAAAAATCAGGGCCAAGTTTCCCATAAGAAATCAGTGTACAAACGCAGGGGAAACAGTATCCTGCTTTTGCTGTTTTGGACGCTGCGTAGCTTCTGCTACACTGCGGTGGTGGAATTTTACATGTGTGACAAAATGTTTTCTTCGCATTTCACAGCGCATGTAAAAGTCCACCACCACAGCGCCACAGAAGCTACGCAGCGTCCAAAAGATAACAAGAATAAACTAAAAAAATAATGCTGGTTTCCTTGTGGTACAAACAGTAAAAGTCAACATAGGATGACTAAGAGCCCTAAGGCTGATCTTTGGCCAACCAAGCGCGTAAGAACCATAGCATAAATGTATAACAAAAATTTCAGCCTTATACTGAAATCACAAGTTTCCTAGGTCTAGTTAATGCAGGGCTGGGAAATATATCTTAATTTCTGGGACCAAAAGAAGTCGTCGAAAAACTTTCTCTGAAAACCGTTCCAAAAAAGCAGCAACTTTTTGACAGGTCATGATATGTAATTAATTTGACAACTTGGAATATTTCTTATAAATCTTCGATCTCAATCATACATGGTACTTTTTGGGCAAATTCTGTTGATCTTTTGGCTTAACGCTTCCCGAATAATAAACAGTATCTGTCGAATGAAATTCCTTGGTCTGGTAGCCTAAACTGATTGATCAACGTCCATCGAATTTTCTAAGGACGGTAGAGATGCACGAAAAAAATTAGGATTTTGACGTTACACTAACTTTCCCCATTTTCTTCTTTCCTTCTTCCTCCCGTTTCCTTCCTTCTTTTCGTTCACTTTTTCTCTCTTTCTGGAGACCTACAAAAATGTCTAGGACCACTGGTGCCGTGGTCCGCTATTTCTTCCACCCATGATTTAATGCACAAAGTCTAGACTTATTACCTGGAGTCTCTCGTTTCCCTGTGCTCTTTGACTTGATGATGGCACTTCGGTCAACAGAGACTAGTCCTCAGTAGAGCGACAACAACAACAACACCAACAACAACAACAACAAGTTCATTCACCAAACTGGTCGATTTAACTAAGGAAATTCACAGCATTTCCGTTTGTTTACAATTCATAGTCCCCAATTCCCTTTGCTTCTCTTTCTTTTTGCTGTAAGTTTGTTTCACATTGTATGTTTGACTCATTGGGCACAATCCATTCTAATTTGAAAAATTGAATCTCCAGTTCACTCATTCTTGTGAATTAGACCTGATTGCCCAAAGTCAGCTCGACATACAATGTGAAACGAACCTTAGTATTTATCAGTAGAAATTGTTCATGTGTATTTTTGGTAGCTGTAC
This sequence comes from Aurelia coerulea, assembly GCA_039566865.1. Taxonomy (NCBI): domain Eukaryota; kingdom Metazoa; phylum Cnidaria; class Scyphozoa; order Semaeostomeae; family Ulmaridae; genus Aurelia; species Aurelia coerulea. The sequence continues at coordinate 16,624,419 of CM076962.1, forward strand.
ATTCAATTTTAGTTTAGTTACACGTTCTCTATGTTAATGACTGCAGAGTTGTCATGGTCTCTTGCACTCCATGGTATCGTCCTTGTAGTGTAGTAAAGTAGCTCGTACGTAGTTTGTTTGTAAAATTTTATATTGAATAAAAAAGCCAAACAACAACAACAACAACAACAATTCAACTCAATAAGATGAAAGTAACTAGAGGGTCTTTATGTAGTGAGGTTACACAAAGTCTACGTTACCTTAATGACGGGATATACTTTGCATGGAATGACTCCTTGAATGATCTTTCTTCGACAAAATACGTGCTAAATCCAATAGCAGGGGCACATACTTGGAACAATAATTCATATGGGGCATTTCCCCTGCTGCCACGAACTTTTGATGTGGCTTTTGAAACGTTAACGAGCTGTGATTTTAATGGTTCCCCATTCGAGCCAAACACTGACAAAGCTACGTTGTGAACTGGCAGTCTGAGATAAGTAGATACCGGTCTTGCGATGCCGTTGTAAACATTGACGACGAACGATGCACTTTTCTCGGTTATTGGGCACATGCTGATGTTCAGGTAATTGCAAAATTGGAGATTCTGTGGGCTGGCTTTTGAAGTTGATTTGAGCAATTTTAGGCCAATGACTTTACTCACAAGTACCTAAAAATGAGAGTTCTGATCAAATGAATTAAAAGTGGATGAATGAAGTAACTAATTGATTGATTAAAGAACCAGAAATGCTTATGCTTATTTACCGAATTCACAGACATCTTATACCAATTTAAAGCAACAAGAAAATATCATACAATGACGAAGTCTGGGCCTATTTTGGTCAACTGTGAACTGTTGCCTTGTGCATGCGAAAGGTGGTCTTTAAAAGGAGTTATGAGTTTAAAACGAAAGAAGAAGGAGAAATCTAAATATTTTCCTAGCGGGTGTTTGCGTGTTTGATTTAAAAGCCGACCAGAGTACATTGCAATTCTCAATTAGGGTTTAAATGAAACAATTACTGCTCAGCTCCTGTATCAAATAAACAAAATGCACCAGACAGATCTTTGTGCTTGTGCTAATTCGCTTTATCCAAATAAATAGAGACATAGAGACTCAGTGATGCATTAATTTAGCTCCAGCTTAAATAAAGCAGTAACTAAGGTCAGACCAATAGGGACAGACTACTTTTAATCTCGTCTGTAGAATCATTGCACTCATAATTTCAATGCTTTGTCAAACACTTCCTGATTCCAGATATACAACGTTGTTTGCTTTGAAAATGTCACTTTAGAAGCTAACAAAGACGATTGAGTTCCGTGAACCAATCAAATTTGGTTTCTTGAATCCTGGGAACCTGTGAACAAGAAATGTGATTTGGTTGCGCAGACTTTACATTTCTCTCTCGTTCCCGTCCTGTCCTGTCCAAGTCACCAAGTGTCGGCAAAAATTCTCACTTACCTGGCATTCTTTTTCGCCAATGGCTAATCTCTTCGCATAATCAAAGGCAACATGTTGTTTTTCGGTCCCAGTCACAGCATCATGGTGTTGATTTATAGCCATGGCCTCTTTCAACCGATGTGACGTGGGGTAGTATTCGAAAGGGCTGTGCAGTGTCTCCAGTTGCTTGCAAACCTATGATTATAACATACTAGGTGAATCAGAAGAGCTGCTCCTTACATACTTAAGCAATTAATTTTCCAATGTCTGACAGAACAGCCAGCATGTCCAATTATTGCTGCCGAAGGTAGCATTACCATTCTTCTTCAGTCAGCGAGCGAAATTAGGCTGTCTGCCGCTGTCTGTCTGGCTATGTAGACGGGCCAGCTCACGGCTGCGGTTCGCAGGCTCGCAGCTGGTGAGCATTTATCCAACAAACAACAAAAGTTCTCCCTCAAAAGATAATGACTTCTTCCTACCTATGTCAATGGAGGACAACGGTTTATTCCTGACAATGAAGAACTCAATATTACGGACCACGGAACCATGGACTACAGAACTACGGAACCAAGAGCCATGGACTTGGGAACTAGAAACCGGCGGAGGAGAGTAACTCAATATTCTAAATCATTTACCTTTATAACCATTACCCAACTGTAAATTCAAACATAATATACGTTTCTTTAGCGATAATCATTTAGTTCATTTCTATAAAATGGACCTCGCTACAATCGCATTTGGTACAAATACTAATCGGCAGAGCTTGCTAACTGGTGTTATATCTAGTTTAAGGAATTAACTTATAGAATAACTCGTTTGACTAGCGAAGATCTCAACACAGATGCACGAGTTTATCCCATTTTAATCGGACACTTCATTCAGAAATTGGAATTTGTTCTGAGAGTTGCATGCTTTTCAAAAGGAATTTGTTTTCCCGATAAAAGTGGAAATTTCTACCTCATAATGGATCATATTGAACATAACTAGCATGACTAAAAATATTCAGCAAATATTTCTTCTGAAAGACATGCACAACTATGTCTTGGGAACCATCTGATTGGACTGATTACACGTTCGTAGTTATCGCTATTTATAGACCGATGGAGGCTATAACTATTCTGATGGAGGCTATAATTTGAAGCATAGTGCAATCATCCAATTCAATGAACGAAGTGGAAATTGGTACTGACGTAGTTAGTCTACCATCTGATTTCAAAAGGATTACATTGAAAACCAGTAGCCCTGTTCTGTCGTCCGGGGTTCTTATCATTCGGTATCGTGCGCCTATGCTGGCCTTACATCAAATGTGAAACAGTTCCCAGTATTTGTCAGTAATTAATTGTATTGTATGCGTAGCTTTTTGTAGTTGTTTTACTTAATCTCATTTATTTGCATGTCTTTATGTTAATGGCCACGGGCGTAGTCATTGTCTTTTGCTGCCTGTGGTATCGTACCTGTAGTGTTGTATTGTAGTATAGTAATTAGAAAGTATAGTAGGTAACATGTAATGTAACATTTTATGAATATATAAAAAAAACCTGATTACGTTACCTGGAGTAAATTGTTGTTCTGGCGTATATATCCCTTCAACGCTGGCCTGCTTGTAAAATAACCTGTCCAATAGCAATGAGGGCAATGAGCATAAGGAAAGAAGTCGTCTGTCTTCACTGTCCAAGTTACGCCAGCATTGTAAAGGGCTTTTGTGTATTCCGTCGGAGTTGAGTAAAATGCGTTGACTCGGCCATCCTGTATTAAAGCAGAAATGGGATATTTAGTTTGGGAAAGCTGAATAGAATTGTTGGTCATTTAACAGATGTAGAACAAATATTGCAGACATATTTGAATTCGGAGGGTGCTTGTCTCGAATTAGATATCGTGCGAGGTTTGCGATAGGCGAAATTTAATCGTTCGTATTCGCAGGCATGTTGACATGACATATTTTGAGACAGAATTCAGAATTGCTAGTATACTAAAAACATATAAGGGACTGTTCATTATTTATAAAGGGGTTGGTACCGAAGAGAAATGGGTTGGGTAAGAGAAATTTTCTGACATAAAAAGGTTGGGTAAATATTTTTTCATGTAATTTCAAGGTTGGAAAAACAAAATTTATCAATATTATCAACATTATCCATTTCACTTTCAGTGTCTACTTTGTTCATCTTTGTCATAAATATTTACAGTATTGAATTTACAATTTACATCGTTTGAGATTGAAACCATGTTTATAGGCAGGGGTTTGGCAAAATTCTTTCAACCTGAAAATTGTTGGGTAGATGTTTTCGCTGTCACTTTTAGAGTTGGGTAAGAAGATTTTTTGAACAAGAAAACATTTCTCTTCAGTATCAACCCCTCTGTAAATAATGAACGGTCCCTAATAAACACGTTTCTTGCCATAATGTTAGCATTATTACCAATATGACACCAGCTTTTATTACCAACTAAATTTTTTTTTTTTGGTTTTTCATAAATTCATTTTGAGTGGGCAGGAAGCATTTCTAGCTACATAATCCTATCTCACTTAGGGGTGGACCCCCCCCCCAACCAAACTTTTATTCACCAATGCTAAAAAATATGCAATGCAGGATGCCAAGACTCCACTACTTTCACTTTATATCTATACTGTATCGAATGATGAAAATTTCAACAAGCTAAATATAGCCTTGTAACCATGGCAACCAATGTTTTACTTTTGAGTCAACAAAATTTGTTTCTTCATTTTTAATTGCTGCAGATATTAATCTCAAATATATGCCAAAATATGCTTACACCTGTCTTTGATGATATACAACTCAATTTGAAACAAACAAATTCAATTTAGTGCCTCATTTCATTGTTTCAATGATGTTGATGATAATCATGATATGCATAACCTAAAATCTTCTTATTGTCATAGCAATGAGAACAATAGAGATAATTTGATTTAATCACGTGATTTTGATTGCTTGCATCAAAGTACATCTATTTACCAAGTTTAAAGATTATAGCTGCTATAACAATGAAGAAAAAGAGTGGCTGAAGAGTGGCTGATCTTCAAATTCCTTTTTTTTTTCTTTTTCAAACAATATTTTTCAACATGCCATTGTAAGTAACGAAAACAAACATTTTGTCATAAAAAGGAGGTCATAAAAAGACAATTCTATTAAAGAGAATGAACGCATACAGCCGATTTAAAAATAACTTGCAATCCAATTCAATGATGCATGCGCTCCATCTACATCCAGAAAGTGATCGCATGAATTTTCCCAGTTGGACAAACTATCTTTGTGCTTTTGTTGTCACGGTGTTGCTACCAATAGAAACTGATCACATGAAGTGATCACATACTGTATGTGATAACCTATGTACTGTGCACATGATTTTGTGACTGACGAGTGTCAGTCTGCCTACGCGCTATCTGATTGGCTATTTATTCATAGACTACCCAGATCCCATCCATGTGGGGCATTACTGTATATCCGTTGATTCTCTTTAAAGGTTTGATAATCAAATTTCAGTGAATTTTCAAATGGAAGAACTTATTTTTGGGACACCCGGTAACACCCATCGGCAAGTCAATTGTGGATACCACTTACCGCATTCACATACTTGATCAGCTTATCAAGATTTTTGAACCATAAATTGGCATTTTCATACATGAAATCAGATCCCATTGTAAGAATGACATTATTTGTCATAAAATGGGTTGCTTGATCACAAACTGCCTTAACAAATGCATTGACTCTGTCTTTTACGTTCACATCCATGAGTCTTGGATCATCCATTATTGGTTGGTCCGCACAAAATTCATCAAAACAAAACCCAGATGGAGGGCCATAACCGTTATATAATTCTCCTGTGAATATCTGGGAGAGCTTTTCGTAATTTCGACTTCCACGCCACACCATTTCCATTGTTTTGGCTTTCAATCTGGTCTGCTTGTCTTCTTCATCAATTCTTCCAAAGAAGAAGCTGTCAAAAGACATCAATGAGAAAAGTGAAGCTTGTTCTGCAGAATGACCAAATGGATCAATGTGCCATGCTGTTTGCGGGCGAGCAGCTGGTCCAAAAGTGTCATTGATGAACCTTAATCCCAAAGTCATTTGGTCAATGATAGCGTTGTAATGAGTGGCTGCCTCATCATTCATGGACCATCCACCATTGATAAACACAAGCTGCTTTCGCTGCACTAAGTCTTTCACAGTCTTTTTCATTGTGTCATCTTGCTGATTCCACCAACGAGTGAAAAAGGCCATTTCCACGTAAATAAATTTTCGATTTTTGTTCTGCACAAGTGCTGGGATGACGGAATCCAAAATGTATTGTACGCCTGCATGCTGAATGGAATTGTTAGCACCTGAGACAGAAACAGAAGTACACATACTTTTTTTATAAGAAACTAAGAAAACGGGCCAGTACTGGAAGTTTCTTAAAATTATCAGATTTTGAGTACTCAGAGTTTCTTACGAGTTTCTTAGAAGTTCCATAACAACCTTCATGTTCACTACCTGTGCCCTCGTGAACATTTCAAAACAAGGTTTTTTAAGCCTTTACAATGTTTAGATATTACTCAAGTACTTTACGAGCAATATGATACAGGAAACAAGTGAAAGTAAAGTAAAAACATGTCGAGGATTTCCTTTATCAAAATAAATAGTTTCTTAGCTTATATTTTTCCAGTTCTGGAGTTTCTTAATTTTTGGGCGATCTGAGAGTTGAGTTTCTTATAAGCAGTTTCTTATAAGAAAAAATACGTGTATTAGCTTATAAGTTGCCATGCTTAGAAAACAAATTTTATTGAGCTGTCTGTTCATTATTCTGGAAAACATGAACCTTAATCCTTATGCCAATAATCTATGGTGCGCAAAAAATAGAGAATTTGTGCAGAAAACTTAATTTCCAATGTTCTGTTCATACCAAAAAAAACATGATGGAGGAGCAAGGAATTTCTAAACTTTTAGCGAGCGTACAGTTTTGCAAGCATGATATAACTGAAATATTGCAGATATTGTGTGCTGTGGTAATCTAATTTCTTTGTACAAAGCCAGGCAGCAAGAGTTTGAGAATTTTTGCGTCAAGGTGAACAGTTGGCCCACCCCTTGAGAGACAAATAAATATCAATTTGGGAACTTTTTTAGTGCTTTTACACTTAAATTTTTTGCGAAGGCAAAGCAACATGGCTTCCTTTGCACTTTAGTGCAAATATACTGAGGTTTCCTATCCTCAATTACCTTTCGAGTCAGTCCATTCCAGTTTGGACCCTGCTCAGAGGGTCAGGAAAAGATCATGAGACTATTTACATCACGAGACAAGGCACGTGACCCAACATACTCTAAACTTACTATAAACTATATTAGGCCTAGACCTATCTAATTTGAGGAGCCAACTTCAAGGCCATTTCCTTACCATAGAAATATTCATCCACAGTTTTCAACCATCCAACATCGTCGTGCGTATGTGCTACAAGATGTACTTGCAATTTCCCTTTATCTTTTCCGCATTGGAAGGCAAATGTTGCTCCAGCGAGCAGGATCCCAAGCAGCACTTGCTGCGCGACGTCCATCTTGAAATTGTAAACAGAAGCAACCCTAAGTATTTTTGGAAGTGGGAAGTAAGCGTTGTGTTAGTTCCCAGATTACTTCCGGGAAAACCATTCTCTTCAGCCCGCAGACCGTTGCTGTTGATGTTGTTGTGCAACATGTCTTTCGTTGTTGAGGGCACCCCCAAGTAACGACCCCGCTGAAAGATTGCCCCGCCAAGGTAGAAGGATGACCCACCAAGGAAATTTGTTTCTCCGTTAAGTTCGTCAACCCTTACTTCGCAAATCCTTGCTCAAATCTTTTTGCCGATTTCAGAACAGTGGATTTACCTCCAAAACTACTCGAAAAAGTTTCGATTTTTTTTCGCTCCATCTTTAGCTAAGTAGTTGATCTACAACTTTGCCAAGTCTGATCGAAAAAGCTAGGCTAGATTTCCTGCAATCGAATTTTACATTTCTGTTTACTTTTCGACATCGAAGGGGAAAAGCATTGGTCAACAGTTTAGCCCATGCAGAATGATTTGAACGCCCGTAGAATGTTTTTGCAAACAAATTAGTTCTTAATCTAAGATCTATGCTCATTGTGGACTCTAAAAGAAATTGATAATCTGTGAATGCTTACGAAAGTCTCGAAAGACAACCAAAGCATGGTTTCGTGAAGTTGCTGGTAAAAATCAGTAATTTTTAATCAATAGATGCAAATGATACTTTTACAAGCGCACTAAGGATGTCTTTTGAGACCTGCGTATGGTATTCCCAAAAGATGACGTTCATTTGTATGCCAATGGAAAAATGTCCGAAAGTTATTTCAGGCCTGAGCTTTTGCAAGCGTGCTTCATAGCATGGTAATCTGTTGACCAAGGTTTCTCCATTTCGCTGTCGAAAAGTAAACAGAAATATGAAATTCGATTGCAGGAAATCTAGCCTAGCTTTTTCAATCAGACTTGGCAAAGTTGTAGATCAACTACTTAGCTAAAGATGGAGCGAAAAAAAATCGAACATTTTTCGAGTAGTTTCGGAGATAAATCCACTTTTCTGAAATCAGCAAAAAGATTTAAACTAGGATTTGCGAAACCAAGGTTGACGGAAACATTGCGATTTATACATCTTTCGATTGCCCAGATTATACAGAACAACATCCTTTTTACCGCTTTTCGATAGGCCGAATAATATTGGAGAAATTAACTGTTTTCTGAGGAGAGTGGTTTTGCGAAACCGCATTTCGCTGTGCACTAGAGCGGAAAGCAGAGTTACCTTAAGTTTGAGTTTAAACACTTTTCCCGCCGTGTTTCTGCATGGAGCATTGCGGACACCTTTATTTTGTAGGAAATTTTATGGAAAATATTTACTCGATACTACTACCTTAAGTTTTCTGCGGAGGAGCATTGCTCGCGAAGCGAGCTACCTCTCCGAAGGAGCGAGCTAGTGCAGAAAACTTAAGGTAGTAGTATCGAATAAAAATTTCCCACAAAATTTCCTACAAACTAAAGGTGTCCGCAATGCTCCATGGTTTCTGTTGGTTCCCTGTTGAAACTTTTGTTTTCCCGTCAAAAATTATACAAGTTTCATATAATAGCCGAAAATTTCCTTTCCCCGCCATGATAGTTCTACTCCCCGTTCAAAATGTTTAATTTCATAATTTTCCCGCTGTATTTTTAATGTCCGGTGGGGTCGTTACTGGGGGGGGGGGTGTCAATATTTTCCCATCGTTGGTGCTTTCAAAAATTCATCTTACAAAGTTACCTTTAGACGTGAAGTTGTAGCCTGTGTTCCAGACCCCAAAAGTTAAGGAACTTTTGTTACTTTTGGGGTCTGGAACACAGGCTATGAAGTTGCGGTCTTTAGCGACCGACCCCTTGTGATAGTGACGCAAAGTTGTGGAGCTAAAATTGGGATCGATCCCTATTCTTGTCTGTTCTGGCTGCACAGTGAAAGGATTTAATCATTGCAAGCAATGCTTTCAGTAATGGAGCAGATATTTTGGGAACACTCTGAAAAAGGAATCCATAGAGGAATCTTAGTAAACGATAGAATCTCGTTTAGTTTGTATGGTTTGTACGCTCGGTTGTTAAGAATCTCACCAATGCCTTTTTTCCCTCCGATGCAAATGAAAGTAACCTAAAAGGTGAAGCATCATGTTCATTGCAAGTGCCAAGATCCGTAAAGCTGGGGGTGTTGAGGCCAATGAATTCGAGCAGTGGTGCCAAGGAACTAGAAGTAGTTGGCAGAAAAGTTGTCATTATTTAGTACCAGTCCCACAGTTGAGAAGCTTCCAGAAAATTGAGGTCAGACTTGTTCGCGAGTTGGAGAAGAAATTTCCCGGGGGGGGTACTTCATTGTTAAGTTGTACTGGACGTGCCGCTCATATGGATGGGTTTTTTTCATCCGAAATTCTCTACATATGGGTCTGTTTTTAACCACAATTCTGGTAGATGGGTAGTTCTTTGAGAATTTTCTTATCAATCGGCCCCATAATGATAATCCACGCAAAAAAACTGAAATTTTCCTTTGTTTCAAATCGACAAATTCATACACATGGGTCAAAAATTTCCTGATATTCATGCAAATGGGCTGGAAAGTTTTGAATATTCTGTCATACGAATGGGTCCTTTTCTCAAAGTCCAGATTCAGGTCGAATCATGTTGACAATGAAGTACCCCCCCCCCCCGGGAGAAATTTCCTGGAAAGCATGTGGTAGTTGTAGCCCAAAGAAGGATTTTACCAAAGCCATCGCGAAAAACACGAAATCAAAAGCAGATGAGACCAAGAAATCGAACACTGACAGCAGTACATGTTGAGAGCATCATGGATGATCTTGTTTACCCAAGTGAAATTGTTGGTAAAAGAATCAGGATAAAGCTTGATGGCTCAAGAATGACCAAAATTCATCTTGATAAAAGCCAGCAGACAAATGTGGAACACAAGATTGACACGTTCTCCGCAGTTTACAAGAAACTAACAGGAAAAGATGTTCAATTCGAATTTCCAAGCTACGAATAAAAAATAAAATTATGATTGAACCATGGGTAGCTAGGTAGCTAGACAGTACTGGTGTGCTTCTATGGAAGAGCACTGCAACTAATAAGTACCTGCGGAGGAACAATTTCTAGCTCCTCCATGGTAGTAAATAATGTTTTCCTCCGCAAAAGAACAAAGCTGTGGGAATCAAGAACAAACTGCGGCGTATAGTTGAACAACGAAGCCCTCAGCGTTTGGTAAAAAAAAACCAGCAAGCTGTTCACACTTCACAGTTGATCTTCAGGGATATCCATCCTCTATGAACTTAAACTAAGGTCGCTTGACACATTCCACAGTTATGAGCCTTCAAGAGAAATTTTTTCTACCTTCAAAACCCCTCACTTTAAGACAAGTGATTCCTTACTTTCTGGATCCTGAGACTGAATCGCCTTGCTTAACCCAAGACACCTAAAATCAGTGTGGTGTTTGATTATTTCATTGTGTAACTTCTTCTATGAATTTACTGTATGTCAAAGCAGTATTATAGCAGTAGAGAAGGAAAGACAATTTTGTGAGTAAGTGTGTTGGTATTTTTTGTTGGCTTTCAATTTATTCTCTTTCTGCGCACCTGTAGCTTTATAGCTGTTACAGCCAATAAATTTCCAACAAATTGTAAAATTTTGCATCGATGTAAATCAGAGCTTGACCTAGATTTTTATCAATTCAATGTCAGATAGTTTCACAATGCAAGCTGTGTTTTTCGCGTATAAGAAGGAAGCTGCAAAAGGTTCTTGACCTAAGAAGACAGATCAAAGCGAGCTACTGAGGCAAATGCATATCATCATCAGTAATTCATCTATTTCGGCCTAAAATGCTGAAACTAACACCCAAGCTTGTGCTTCTCTCCTTGTTATCAACACAGATTGCATTAGCATGGCGCGAAACGACCCCACCATTACCTTTGAGAAATCAAAAGAAACCGATCGATGAGAAATTCTACAAATTCTGGGAAAGAAACGTTCTGGACACGCTCCTGAAGTTCGACTATGACAGCTGGTTTAAGAGATTTATCCGCCCTATTCATGAAGGGTCTTTACAACCACCAGTTGGCTCTCATTTCGCTTGTCCCTCTATAAGCAAACATCAAGCTCCCACGACTGTCCATCGCTTGACGCCAAGTGACATCAAAATCGTTGCAGCCTTAGGTGATTCTGTTACGACCGCGTTTGGTGCAAGGTCAACGAGTCTTGTCGATCTTTTTGTCGAGTTCAGAGATATCTCATGGAGCATTGGAGGAAAAGGGAAGCTTGAAGAAGCAACAACACTGCCAAATATTCTCAAGAAATATAATCCACTACTTCAAGGATTTTCAACCATTGTTACGCCTGTTTCGAAACGCAAAGATCAAGGCAGTGCCAACAACTTTGCTAAATCTGGTACGTATTTGCAATAACAAATCATTTAAAACACAACAAATTAACTAAAGTCCTTCTCAAATTAGATGTCACCTATCGCAAAACTCCTTTGAAAAGCATTTCTTTTGTCGTTATTCGCGGGCATTTGCAGGTGACATCCAATTTAAGACAGACTATACTCTACCGGGTGTCCCAAAAAGTACACCACGGATTTGGTTGACTCCAGCGGCATGAATTTACCTTTAATCAATGACCAATCACTCTCAAAATGTTCCGCGATAGTTAGCTTGAAGATAGATTCCTCGTTTGTTGGAATTGGTGTTTTGGGAGCAGAAATATTAATTTTGAAAGCTCAAACTTGCATTTGCTATTTTCCTTTTAGTGGGCTGTGTATCAGGCTACACTACAAACGATTCAAAATTAATGAATACTATACTGGATTCAGTCTCGCATCAGATGCCAGTTTAGGGCGGGGGTTAGGGTTGCGATGAATTCAGATTCGTGGATGAAGCGTAAAGTTTATTCTAGTATATTTCTGTTCAACTCATCAGAAAGGTCCAGATCACCATATACCAAAAGCTGCGTCAAAAATCATCTGAATGATTGGTGATTTGTACAAATGGTCATAACAATTCAGCGAGAAAATTTTGTCGTTGAACATCAAAGTTAGGGACAGTGCAAAATTTATTATATTACATGGCCGCTGGAGAACAAAGATTCTTGCAAAAAAATCTGTTCGCCCTGTATGAAACTATTGCAAAAAACTGACTGCCCCGTTCCCCTTTACTTCAAAAATGTATCTGCCCCGTATTCATGAGCAACAGATGTCGTAAAGTACCACTGATGAATTAGCCAAAGACCATAACAAAATCAGTTCTTGCCATTATATTAAAAGTCTTTGTCAACGAAAAAATCGACTTTGGAGATGAAGAGACATGACTGATGAATCGTTCTTGCAAACAACTGACAAACACATTTTTGGTCATTTTCATACACATCCTTCCAAGCAAATCTCAACTTTCACAATTCACAATTTTGTCCTCAAAATGAGCCATTTTAGATTTCAAACTTCATCTTGAGCTCATGAAAACCTACTGCCCTGTTCATATTGCTTTGTAAAAGGTGTTGACCCAGTTATGTACAAGCTCAAAAAAAGTATTTGCCCCGTTACGTTTTGCACAGGCCATGTTATAAAATAAACTTTGCACTGTCCCTTAACCCTATTTTGGTTGGGGGGGGGCAAATTTGCCCCTAGTAGACCTTTTGTTATAACTCTGTCAGGATAACAATTATGACCCTGAAACTTTCTGACTTTTTGTTTATACTTATTGTGCAATGACTGAAGAAATTTCATAAAAATATTTTGACAAATGAGGGGAGGGAGACAATTTTCTGGAACTGACTCTGTCAAATTGCCATTTCTCAAATGTTAATTTTCGCGAAAAAAGTGGCAAAATTATAAAATTTTGCAAAGATGTTTTGCAGGGTAGTGCTATTTGATGTATTCTATCATAATTATCATGTTTGGATGGAAATTGTGCTCCAAATTAAATTTTATCGCATTTTTCCTGATTTAGACCGATTTTGACACTTTTCTTGACCACACAAGGAAAAATGCTGACACAAGCAATAATGATGGCTAATTTTAGGTTAATTTTTATATTTTCATAAAGTACATGCCTGGGGCTATTAGTACACCAAATCTGGTTGCTCTATCTATTTCCAGTCAAGAGTTAGGTAGGGGAGGCTTTTTTGCCCCCCCCCCCAACCAAAATAGGACGTGTCAGATAGCCCAACCACTATAGGGTTAACAGATAAATCATATATTTTAAATCTCTAGGTGGAACAGCAGAAAGTCTGGCTGAAAAGGCTGAGGAACTGATGTCATTCATCAAAGAAAGCAGTGAAACCGGTTTCAAACGTGACTGGAAATTGATAACCATTTTCATTGGTGGGCAGGATTTATGTCTATCTTGCCATGATCGAGATTTTAGGCCTAAACACTTCGTCAAGAAAATTGCAAAGACATTGGAGAAGATTCAAGAAGAGATGCCAAAAGTTTTCGTTAACCTAGTCCAGCTTTTTGATGTCACTGAACTTATGGAACTGAACAGCCCCTATTGCAAAGCGTTTCAAAGAGTCACGTGTCCATGTGCTGCTGGGACTAGTGCGCAGAGGGCAATTGTTTCCAGAACTGCGAAGGAGTATTCCAGAATTTTGAAGAATCTTGTGAATTCTCCAAAGTAAGTATGTTTTAGGCTGAACACGGGCATATTGTGTAATACAATAGCAGCAGTTGCGTTTGATAGACACCTGAATTCATGATTAGCGATTGCAGACAAATGAAATTCTCTCAACCAGTAATTCAAAGCAAACAAAGCCACAAAAGTTTCCCCGAATAGTAGGGCAAACTCACGCCTGGGGCAAGCGAAATGTGTTTTTAAGAGAAGTTATGTGCACATAACGAAAGAAGAAGGGAAAATCTAGAGTTCTGCCTCGCGGATTTTGTTTATTCGATTCAGGAAAAGTTTTGTGATCGTTTGATTTTAAGCCCTAAATACACGAAAATTAGAATGCCTTCTGCTCGGCTTCTCAATCACATAAACAAAATCCGCCTGACAGGAGTTTAGATTTACCCTTCTTCTTTCACTATGAGCACATAACTTAAACCCTCAGTTTAGGCAACATAGTGTAATTTTTCAAATGGGTGTCACAGCTTTTGTATTACGATGCCTCAAAGACTGTGTACATTTATGACGTAGTGTAAAACCACATACCACCGACCACACAGACCACATACCACCGACCACACTTACCACCGTCCACTTACCACATTTACCACCGACCATAACAGCCACCGACCATCGACCATGAAAGCCACCGACCACCGACCAACAAACCACTTACCACCGACCATAACAGCCACCGACCATCGACCATGAAAGCCACCGACCACCGACCAACAAACCACTTACCACTGACCATAACAGCCACGGACCACCGACAAACAAAATCAGAGATTTTCTGAAAAAAGTGCAAGCAGCTGTGAAGTAGCGTGTGTTCCAGATCTCTTTGAAGAGAAAGTAAAAAACTCCTATTTTGATGGTCGGTGGTCGGTGGTAAGTGCTCTGTTGGTCGGTGGTCAGTGGTTTTCATGGTCGATGGTTAGTGGCTGTTAGCAATTAGCATAGGTTCCAAATCTTTAAAAAGGCTGGTGTAAAATTGAGTGACCTATTCCCTTGAACTGAATGACTTCAAAGAAACTTTAGCTATTTCTTTATAATTCTACCGTTGGACTTTTCTGAAATCTTCAGTATTTTCAGAATTAGAGTCTTTTTCTTCTTTTTCAAGAATTGAAGAACATTCTCAAAAAAAATTAAAACCATCGCAATTTCTAAACTGTTTGACGTAACATGAAATAATTTCGAAGAAACCCATAGTTTATGGATTTCTACAATATGGTACCCTGGGTACCAGCCTCTCTGTTTTTATGTTAGAGAGTCTAGTACCCAGGGTAACAATATGGTATCAAGCAAAAGTCTGTCACTCATCTGGTTTATGATTTAGAAGTTTGATGACGTCACATCCTAAAATGAGCTGAAATGTAAAATACGCTGTAATTTCGAACAATATTCAAAATTTCTGGAAAGTCCAACGGTAGAATTATAGATAAGCATATAAAGTTTCTTTCAAGCCATTCAATCAGAAGAAATAGGTCATTGAATTTTACACCCACCTTTTTACGCCGAGGTAAAGATTTGGGACCTATGTTGTGGCTGTTACGAAGCAGTGGTCGGCGGTTTTACACTACGCCATACCTTTTCCTGGCTTACCCTGTATGTGTATACATTAATAAAACAAAAACATTTCTTACCACAGATTTCAAGATACACCAGAATTCGCAGTTGTCTTGCAACCGTTCTTGTCCGAGACTCTCGTGCCAAGGCATCACAGCGGCAACCCCGATCAGTCATATTTTTCACCCGATTGCTTCCATTTGTCAGCTAAAGGCCATGCTGCCATGGCAACTGCTCTTTGGAATAACATGTTGCAGCCAGTTGGATCCAAATCAAAAAGGTACCATTATATGCAATAGGATAGTGTTTTAGTAAGTTTCAAAAAGTTGAATATACACTTGTTGTTTTTCTTTGTATTATGTAATGCCACTCAGGCGAATAAAACTTTTGGAACATTCCCCATCGCAGAGTTCGATCCCAGGTAGAGCCCCACCACACGTCCGTTGTCTAGTATTCAACTTAGAGCTTGAGACCTTGTTTGAGTCATTATGACATCTGTTTGTTGACTAATAGTACGAGAAAGTAAAATGCCTGGGTACTTCAATAATATAGCCTAGGACACAGGACTTGGATACGGGCTACAATGAGGTAGGAGTCAAGTATATAAACTATATATTGAAAGAACAGTTAACTCTTTTCCAAATCAGGAAAATGTGGAAATGCAGCAATCCTATGATGACGGCAGATATCGATGTGAACAATAGTTTTTGACAAATAGCTATCATACATAGCTAAAAAACAACTTGGTACTGTAGTATATACTAAATAATACCTTGTTACTAGAAGAAAAACGGACGCAAGAAACAGACAGAGTTTTCAGCACACACTGAGGCCGTTCAAACTTACGTTATCATCAAAGTGTAACAGTTAGTCACACTCTGAGGATAACGTAAGTTTGAAAGGCCTCAGTGCGCTGAAAAATCCGTCTGTTTTTTGCGCCCGTTTTCTTCTAGTGCCTATTGGCTAAACACAAATGAACACAGATGAGCGCAGATGAAGACAGGCATTTTCTTTAAAAAAACTTGCAAAAGGCAGTCATCTTGTAATGCCAACAGAATGAGGAAGGACAGTGTTATAAACTTCTGTTCCATAATTTGGATCAGTTTTTTCCCAATACCCAAAATATTACATTCATGAACGATTGTTATTGCTATTTCATATTTTCATTTTAGTTGGCATTCTGGTGACACTCTAACATGCCCAAGACCAGATTTCCCATTCTTTTTCACAAAAACCAATTCAAAAGAATACTTGCACAAGAGGCCAACGATGAATATTTACAACTTTCCAAACCGCGGCCACAGTTTGCATAAAAGCGTTAAGGCCGAGGTAGAGGCAAAAGAAAAGAAGGAAATTGAAAAAGAGGCTCAACACAGGGCGCTGGGAATCGCTATTGGAAGTGGCGTTGCCATAGCTGCGATGGCTGTTGGGATCGTTATCTTCATGCTGCAAAGGAGGCATAATGGCCCAGTGGTAGGATTTGTACGAGATCAGTCCATGAATTATAATTCTTGCGACCAAGAGACTCTAATGTAGAAAACAATCAGAATGAAGACAAATGTAATGTAGAAAGCAATTAAAATGATTATGTGTGATATTAGCTGTACTAATGTTATTTGAAATTATTCAAAATGTTACTTCGAAATTTGAAGTTTTCGATCAATTCAAAGATTTTATCTTGGTTTCACTAACATGTAAAAATGGTGCAGTGAAGCTTTTGAAGTTCAAGTTTAAGTGAAAGATGAAACCAGACGCCCCAAACTGTCTTGTTTTTCAAAAAGACGTCCCAAAATCGAGGTAACAGAGGACTGTTGATATCAGAGCAAACCAAATAGGACTTCAAAAGTAATTTTATTAATTCTCGTAACCGTTGCCATAATTTACTTAAGAATGCAAGTATCCAAAAACATGAAATAAGATTGAGAGACCAAATTCCAAATTGTGCTCAACATCATTCCTCCAAGCATCCATAACTAGGCTCAATGTCAGAAAAAGCTGGTTTATCAAAATTTCTTTTTAAATTCCATTTGATTTGCTTTGAATAAATATGCAATTTAGGGGCGTCTGGTTTCAGCTATCGCAGAAACTTGAACTTCAAAAGCTCGTAACTCCGTAAATATTTAGCCGATTTGCTATCTTCTGGTGTCCAAAAAAGAGCTCGAACATCATTTTGTTATTTTTCAATATTTAGTCAAACATCAAACAAAATGTTTTTGGGATACCCTGTAGAAGAAAATTTGCTTGGTGGCTAATGAGTGGCTGTTGAATGGACTGGTAAACAACTGCCTCCTTACAAATACGTGTCATTGGTTATGCGACCAGACGGACAACATCGCATGGTATTCGATGGTTCGGTCCTTGCCAAATCAATCACCAAGAATATAAAGGTCTTTGCGATGCTGCGTAGCAATAAATATTTCAACGACAATTCAAATGTGAAGGAATCAAAAGAAACCTAACATCAAACTCCCTACAATGTCTCTTGAAAAAAATTCAAATTTATTTGGGTCCATAGGGTAAGCCTAGGAGATGTAATAGACTTCTGCCATTATTTATGTTCTATATGATAAAAGAAAGGGAAGCTTATTAAAATTTTGTTTTGGAAAGGAAGGACTTACAAGAGGGTCGTTGATAGCCTCACTACATAAGGACCCTCAACTTACGCTCATCTAATTGAAGTGAATTAATGTTGTTGTTGTCGCTCCAGTCAAGGGCCTTATGGACTAACTCTTCTCAAAACGGCAAAAAAATTCTCGCCAGGAACAAATTTGTCCCTGGACCAATCAGGATGCAAGACTTGAAATAACCTGATGGGATTGGCTGATTCTTCTTCAATTTAAACTTCCCACCAAAGGCAAACAAACGAATTCGAACAACGCGTTCGACTGAACTGCTCCAACGATCAAAATCTCAAAGTAGCGAACGAATTTACGAGATCTTTTGCGTCCCCAAACAACCAAAATATCACTGATGGGTAGGATTTTTTGCTTTAATAGCTTGAAGAAACATTCATCTAAGTACTGATAGCTTGTTATGCAGTGTAGCACTTCAGGAAAACCACTTTTTGCGGCGATTTAGGGTCGGTGGTTTCAAGAAAAAATAGCAGGTGATTTAGGCCATGTCCGTTTCTGGAAGCGTAAGTCCATGAGTCGTAGTTATAGCGTCCATCAGCCTATCAATAGCGATAAACTACGAACATATAATCAGTGTAGGTCGTGGAGACTCATGGTTCGCGGTTATTTTCTTTTTTAAGAACGGTTTACCGGTTTTTGGCCATCAAAATGGCGATTTTATAGCTTCTCTTTTTCTCAAAGTTTTGCAGATTTCTTCACTAAGTACGATTCGAAAGCGCAACTTATTACAAAATTTAGGATAAAGCTTCGAAAAATATCCAATTGATGCAATTTCAGGGAGCAGTCCACTGATTTTTACTTTTACAATGGATTTAAGGCATTGGAATTAACTTTCAGTGTTTGAGGTCACAAAAATGATAACCAGGCAGTCGTCTGAGGCATACAGCCGGGGTTATGCGAGGGACGTCTCACTCTGTAAAAATTTCGTACATCTTTGGCAACAATCTTTTTGTTTTCAAGAAATCTATGTAAAAAATATCTAAAAAATATATTGCTTTTAAAAATCTCGGAATACCCCGTGAGGTTATTTATGCAAAGTGCAATGACGGTTTTCTCTAAATTTAGAGGCAGTTTTTCTTAAATGTTCTGGCCGTTTTACTGTCTTTTATACCCCCTTACGACCCCCATATACCGGATGTCCCAAAAAAGTACTCCCGTTTGAAAAATCACCAACATTTGATTACACAACCGATTTTCAATTTTCTTTTCCTTGTCAAGTAGACCAAGGGCCAATTTATTTCCCAAACTAGAAGATTTTTTAATTGGCTTGAAAATGTGCAACTTTAAGCTCTTTTAAGGGCTACCTGGTTTTGAATCATACTGCAAAGAAGCACTGATGATTGCCAGATCAATTTCTTTGTGGTATCGACTGAAATAAATGCGCATTATCATTGGAGACTTAAACGGTGATAACAAGTCTGAAAATTTGGACTCTTAGGTAAAATTGAGTATGCTCCTTAAAAACTATAGATCAAAGTAAGGTTTTTCAACGTGTAATTTTTCTGACTTTTTGTATCAAAAGCAAACATTTTATCATCTACAAATATTTTTGGGTTTTTGACAAAACAAGTCAAAAAGAAAATGTTATCAAAGGTTTGGTAATTGATTTTTGGTGATTTTTTAAACAGGAGTACTTTTTTTCGGACACCCGGCAGTAGTTTAACCTTTTATATTAGATATTCCATATTTTTCCAGGCAGGTTCTGCAGTGTTTATCATGAATTGTTCAGTCATCTCTCCTTGGACTTCTCTATTGTCTGTCAATGCTTTTTTGCATTTCTAGAAATCCAACAGATACCCAGTGGCTTATGCAAGGACTTGTGGTAAAGAGAGCATTTATGGTTGTCAAACTGTCTATATCAGACCTTTTCCATGCAGGTTCTGCAGTGTTTATCATGAATTGTTCAGTCATCTCTCCTTGGACTTCTCTATTGTCTGTCAATGCTTTTTTGCATTTCTAGAAATCCAACAGATACCCAGTGGCTTATGCAAGGACTTATGGTAAAGAGAGCATTTATGGTGGTCAAACTGTCTATATCAGACCTTTTCCATGCAGGTTCTGCAGTGTTTATCATGAATTGTTCAGTCATCTCTCCTTGGACTTCTCTATTGTCTGTCAATGCTTTTTTGCATTTCTAGAAATCCAACAGATACCCAGTGGCAATAATCCTCGGAGGCTTACAGTAAATCCCCGCATATAAGAACCTACTTTTTTGAGAGCTAGGCTGAAATAGGTTCTTATGTTAAAGGTACTAAGCCAAATTTCAAGGTATAATGGTTCTTATTTGAAGAGTACCTTGCGTAGGCCATTTTAGAACCTTCATCAATGATTTTCAGCCCTATTATTTGTTTTAGCAAGGTTATAATATACCTTATAACAGGCCCGTAGCAACTATTGGGGCCAGTCGGGCCCGGGCCCCCCCCAATAATTTCCAGAAGTTGAATTTTTTATTCTTCATAATAACATAGAAAACTGATCATCAGTGACATGCCCTTGGCACTGAAGCGAGTGAAGACCTATCTAAGTTCAACAACAGCAAGCTACCGCCTCAACCACCTGATGGTGAAACATGTGTACAACGACAGAGTTGATAAATTCAACCTTGTCAGCATCGTAAACGAATTTGTCATAGATTTCAATGCAAGGAAATTTAACTTTGGAAAGCTCAACCCTTTTGACATCAGAAGCACTTCGTCAAGAGAGGCGAAAAGTATCCAGACTTCAAGAATCAATAATCATATCTAAACTAACGAGCAGTGGCGTGGTCCTCGAGATCCTCGAAAACCGAAGAGAAAAAAGCTGGGTATCGCTGGGAAAGAAGTTTCCAAGAAATGTCAAATCTCCCATTTTAGCATTGGCAAATATGAAATCAGGGGATGCATTCTAAGCCAAAGTAAAGGATGTTTCTTCAAAAATTTTCCTCATGCTTCAACTCATAAGAGAACTGTCACAACGCTATCAAAGATTCCTGGTCGCTAATGGCAAGTATGATATTGGGAGATGCATCCTAAGCCAAAGTAAAGGGCGTGGCCCCAAAAATTTTCCTGGGGGCTTCCCCCAGACCCCGTCATTTCAATTCCGCCCATTTAATTTACTCTGGCGATGCCATTGCTTTTGCAGGACGCCATGAAAATTGTGTGATGACTTTTGTAAATCAAACATCAAGTAAATCTTACGCAATGCTCTCGACATTGGATTCGTAAATTTCCTATTTTTCTTCAGGACCTCCGATCATAAAATGCCCTTTCAGCAATGCACAGAAGGGCGTATCTTTACCCCTTCGGTGTGAATTAGTGCCCCTCCAATCTCAGAAACGCTCCTACGGGCCTGTATAACCAATGCTAAGCTTTCAAACAGCAGGGGAGGAAATTCAAACATTAAAAGCCCACTGGGACAAAAATGAACTTAACACTGACAATCCAAAATCAACTTTGCTACCCCTGCTATAAGAACATATTTTTCATCAAACTGAAACAGGCTCTTAATTACAAGGTGCATAAGTTAGGAAAAACAGCCTGTAGGTTCTTATTTTTTAAGGTTCTTATATGTAGGGATTTACTGTATTCGAGGACTTACGGTAAAGAGAGAATTTATGGTGGTCAAACTGTATGAAGCGTTATTTAGGCCATAATCCATTTCTGCAAATAAGACTGCAATTATAAATTTTTATTCCAAATATGAATTCTAAATTTCCATTCTTTTATTTGGAATCTACAAATATCATCGCTAATTGTCATTATTATGTTAACGTTTAAAAGGAAATTTGAAACAACATGCACATTACAATACAAGTATATCCTTTTCAACGACACCAAAATGAAGTTGCAAAGCGAATTGCTGCTCGTCAACTGCAAAGTGCAAAACAAAATTCCATTTCCAAAATGCTAAATCAAACCTGGATCAGATATCAGATCTGCAATTCAAAATGTTTGTTTGCGATTAACATTTTTTTAGACAATTGTCTGCAGAATCACTCAACCCCTAAGCGATACTTTTTCAGTACTGAAGCCTAGTGTTTAATGAGCCGCTAAGTGAAAGTCTAAACTAAAACTCTAAACTGAAATCCCATTTTGATTCTTCAATCATAATTTGTCAACGTCTGGGTTATTGTACAACTGCATTTCTCAATCGTATTGCAATTAGAAGATAACAGGAGATCACATGGTCATGGGATGCTGGGATGAATGCAGGGACGTAGGAAGCATCTCAAACTTGGGGGGCACGACACTTCAAGGGCACTCATTTCATTTAGCTGAAGGGGCACTTCCTAAAAATAAAAAGGGCACTCCTTTATTTATTCCAAAATCTTGGGGCCACGTGCCCCCAGTGCCCCCCGGGTCCTACTTCTCTGGGTGAATGCAAGAAGTTGGCTTAGGTAGCACATGCCCGGGGGGGGGGGGGGTACTTGACCAGGTTTTGGTCGGGGACAAGCCATCGAAGCTTCAAAAACATACCTATTCCTTATACCAATATTCCGAAAAAGTATACCCGACCTTATACCAATTTTCCGAAAAAGTACACCCGACCTTATACCAATTTGCCGAAAATATATATCCGACCTTATACTTACACCAAAATCGTGAAAATCGATACCGTTCCTTATACCAAAATTGTGAAAATCGATATCCTTATACCAAAATCACGGAAATCGATACCCTTCCCGATGGCACGTCCCCGTACCCAAAATATGTGAAGAATATGCCAAGAGCACATGCATTCAGCTCCTGGTAGGAAACCGATTTTCTGAAGAAGAATGACTCTGGTATGTCTTACTTTTTTATTGGATTGTCTTTAGTAGAGTTGTTTTTTTGGATTGAAACACCTTTAAAAGGGAACTCGACTCTGGAAACAACAAAGAAGACAGTCTACCCTCATAGGCGTACGCGAATGAAGATAAATCTAGGGGGATGATGGCAAGCGAAATGCACATGAATTCGAAAAACCTGGTTTATCGCCGATAAACCCATTTTATCGATGGATAAACCTATTTTATCAGTGAAAAACTTAGTTTTTCGACCCCAGCACAGAAATTTTCCAGTAAAGGTATATCCCAATCCCAGAATTTTTAGGCCAAAAACTACCCAAAACTGGCGCACATCCCCGTCTGACTCGATAGGGAAGTACCACCCCCCCCCCCCACCAGGAGCTGAATGCATGTGCTGTACCTAGCCCAACTCCTTGCATTCATCGCATTCATCCCAGCATCCCATGACCATGTGATCTCCTGTTATCTTCCAATTGCAGTACGATTGAGAAATGCAGTTGTACAATAACCCAGACGTTGACAAATTATGATTGAAGAATCAAAATATGGGATTTCAGTTTAGAGTTTTAGTTTAGACTTTCACTTAGCGGCTCATTAAACACTAGGCTTCAGTACTGAAAAAGTATCGCTTAGGGGTTGAGTGATTCTGCAGACAATTGTCTAAAAAAATGTTAATCGCAAACAAACATTTTGAATTGCAGATTTGATATCTGATCCAGGTTTGATTTAGCATTTTGGAAATGGAATTTTGCTTTGCACTTTGCAGCGGACGAGCAGCAATTCGCTTTGCAACTTCATTTTGGTGTCGTTGAAAAGGATATACTTGTATTGTAATGTGCATGTTGTTTCAAATTTCCTTTTAAACGTTAACATAATAATGACAATTAGCGATGATATTTGTAGATTTCAAATAAAAGAATGGAAATTTAGAATTCATATTTGGAATAAAAATTTATAATTGCAGTCTTATTTGCAGAAATGGATTATGGCCTAAATAACGCTTCATAAAACTGTCTATATCAAACCTTTTTCATGCAGGTTTTGTACCGGGTGTCCGGGTGTCCCAAAAAAAAGTTCCGGCGTTTGATAGAACGCAGACAAAAAAGTTCGTTGTCTGGCAATTTCTATTCATTCTAGGTACATGCTGGACATTTCAACTTACAGTTTGGCATATCGTCCCATGGTAGGAAGAAACCAGTAATCTGAAGATGGAGTTATTATTCCTAACATCGCATTTTCATCTTGAAGGCAAAACCAGAGGGATTAGTACGACTTTCTGCATCATCGTGGTGGAGGGGGAATCTCCGGATGAGCAGCACAAAAAACTGGGTTGACACTTTGTTTCATTGCCTTGACGACGTGCAAGAGTTCCGCTCATTGAGCATATTTGAAGAAAAAAGTCTGAAAATCGAATCAAATAGGTCTCAGGGGGAAGATACTACGTTCATACCTTGCCACTCAATTCGGACTGGACTAACACACAAAAATGCATTATTGCATGGTCGAAAAAGCAATTGAAACTATTCTTTAGTTTAGAAAAGACAATTTATTCTACTCCGTGTCGTGAAACCGTGAAACAGTAAAAATTCCCTTTTGAAATTCCCAGTTGGCACAGGGCAACAATAACAGCAGCAAACAGTTGTCCCGAGACCTATTTGTTTCTATTCTTCACACCTTAGGCTTATTCACACAAACAAAAATTATTTAAATCTAAATTCCGTTCAATTACAAAGCAACGCTTTCTCTTGTGAATGAAATTTTTGCCCACTAGGGACGTCAAGGTAATGAACGAATTGTCAACTCAATTTTCGTTTTGCTCGTCGAGGGAGTCCCCACCATCACGAAGCAGGAAGGCGTAATAATCTCTCTGGTTTTGCCTTGAACATGAAAATGAAATGTTTGAGCTCATACATAACTCCATTTTCAGATTACTAATTTCTTCCTACGATATGCCAAATTGTAAGTTTAAATATTTAGCACGTAGCTAGAATGAATAGAAATTGCCAGATTAAAAAATTTTTCTCTGTGCTCAATCAAACGTCGGAACATTTTTTTGCGACACCCGGTCGCCCGGTCGTTCTATCATTAATTGTGCAGTCCTCCTTCCTTCGTCCACTCAGCTCTGTTTTTGTGCATTTTGCATTTCTAGAAATCCAACAGATACCCAGTGGCAATAACTTCACAAAGGCAGAGTGTATTTCCTGACTCAATGAACAAATATCGCCCTGAAATTGATTGGTCCAAAGTCTTTTCAAAAATATGCGGAGCAACGTTCAAAGAAAAGCTGTTGATAGCCACAGGATTGACGCCGTTTTGATCTTTGTTGCCAATTCTCATTTTCAAATTTGAATCCAACGAATGGCCATCAGTTCGACCATAAGCCTTGACGCTGTAGATTTTAGCTGGGCCACCAAAATCAACTCTCCACCAAATTACATTGTCCTTTTTCCTGCCGTAAGCACACGAGAACGTATCACGGTCCCCTCTCCACACTGTGTCCACATGATTCCCGTCTACCGCTTTCCAGCTGTTAAATCCCCCACTAGATTTGAGTAGCGTGGCTTTTCCAATTGCTACATTGTGCATTTCTAAAAGCAAAATTAACAAAATCTACACTTAAAGATTCATCGCTTACCGTGATCCTTTGCGCGCCGAATAAAAAGCAAAACACTTCTGCCCCACGGGGGGGGGTTCTTCCATAGTAAAGGTACCTGGGGATGTGCCGCGAGCAAGGGTATACTATTTCGGACTTCTAGTATAGCCAAGGGCATCCTTTTTGACAATATTGGTCAAGCGAACGGTCATGATATCATATTTGGTACAAATTTGACAAATTGGTCCAGAAAATGGTCAAAATTGGTCTCTCCAAGGGTACCATTTTCGTAAAAATTGGTCCAGAGAATGGCCAAAATGGTCTAGCCAAGGGTACCATTTTTGTAGAAGTTAGTCTAGCCTACGGTACCATTTTGAGTATGCTCGCGGCAGACCCCTGCCCAAAATTTGGCCAAGACCCCCCCCCCCGTGCTCTGCCCTTGCTTTGATGTACAAAGACGAGACCGCGGACGAGACTTCCTCGCTGGAATCTATGCATAAGTACGACCACTTGGATATGTAAATCTTGATAATGAATCTTGTTAAAATGAAGCTTGATTACAACTTTTGTTGAATGGCAATAAAGATTTCCCATTTCACTGAATAAACATATTCTTGAGCTTACGCTGCATTTTATCCATGAAACTGGTCGATTCGAGTGAATCTCTGTAGTCACTTACCCATCCCTTCATCAGCCATCCGATTTTGTAACTTGTTTGCAGGAATTTTCGTAGTTAAAGTAGTTAAAGTAGTTTCTTTTCTTCTATTATCTTTATTTAATGGCCTCGGGGTAGACACAGCCTTTTGCTCCATGGGATTGATCGTCCTAGTAGTATCGTGGTAGAGTAATTTTGTAAGTAGTGTAGTTCGTAATGTGTATTGTAAAATTCTATTTGGAATTTTTCATATAAAAAACAAAAAACAAAACAAACCAAAGCTTTTTCACGCTATAATTAGCATTACTTTAATATATTTATTAGATTGTTTTATAAATAAGATTATTTAATTGTGTATGCTTTTCTTTTAAACTTAATATATATGCATGGCCCACTGTAAATCAGTTCTTAGACTGACGTGGACACCGTGCCTAAAGAAAATAAAAATCAAATCAACATAAGTAAGGTTACCTAACCCTGAAACGATTTTCGTGTCATCCGAACAACAGCCGTTGCAAGAACCTTCATTTTTCCGCAGTCCATTAAAAATCTTACCAGACAAGTTACTTATTACGCTACCTACTAATAACTCTTCGAAACATGTGCCCCATTTGTCTAAGGATTGCGACAAAACGGCAAAAGATTCTCGCCAAACTTTCGCATGATGGTGCTCTTCAGATGTTCAATTAACGTTTGCCACCATCCCCGTAAAAATCCGTTGAAAAATGATGGAGCTACGATCTTCAGAAGACCAAATTTGCCTGACGACTGAAACCAGCACTCGGCCATTTTGCCTTACTATTTTGCAGTGATAAGTATCTTCGCGTGAGGTAAGAAATAATTTCTGTGAGGTCAGAAATATTGGAACTCTCCGAGGATTATCGGAATTTTCACGAGAGCTATGACATTGGAGGCTGCTGTTTTATTTTCATTCCATAAAGCTATTTATCGCTGCAAAATTGTAAGACAAAATGGCCGACCGCTGGTTTCAGTGATCGGACATATTTGATCTCCTGAAGGTCATAGCTCCATCATTTTTCAACGGATTTTTATGGGGATGGTTGCAAACTTTAATTGAACATCGGAAGAGCACCATCATGCAAAAGTTTGCCGAAAAAATTTTGTCGTTTTGTCGCAATCTTCAGACAAACGGGGCACAATTTTTTTGGGACACCCTGGACAAGAACCATAATACCACGGGGAGCAGTAACTATGACAACCCTCCGCATAGACATCACCGGGCGAGTCAGGAAAGATATTTTTCGATTTCTCGAAGTTTCAACTTGCGTTGCGAACACGCGAGATTTATGTCAATGAAAGCAAGGCAAAAGCATGGAAGAACCAACAAAGAAAAAATAGAAGCATTCTCGTGTTTTTGCTATTTTACATAGATATACAACCGGCACTGTCTGCAAGATTGTTGCTCCGGATGTTGCATGAAAACTACGAACAACAGGGTACTCATTTTTCATTGGTTTGATCCCAATGGTTTTGAAACCCTGTGATGCATCGTTTTAAAACGCATGGAACAAACAATTGACACAAATGATTGGCAGTACAGAATTTAAAAATAGCATAGAAACGGACTCATCGCAATAAAATAAACCCGCAAACGCAACAATACACACTGTAATCTGTGCAAAGAAAGCTGTTAACTTCTGTAAGAAAATAGCAATCAAATTAACTTGTAAGTAGGGAAAAAATTGTTGAATCCTGAACGTATATTTCTCTCGGTCAGAAACCTTGACGGAGAGAAAATAAGTTGATAGCTGCAATAAAGAGCAACGACGCTTTTGGTTATTTGGCTTCTTTGTTGCAGCTATTAACTTAGCGTTTTCACTCTTAATACGTTGTTTCTCTTGTCTGCAGGATTAAACAGGTTCTCCCAAGCTAAAGGTTAATTTGCTTTCTATTCCTCACAGGAGTTGATGGTTTTCTCTCCAAATATTACAGTGTCTAATGGTGCGTTTCTTCTGGGTGAATTGCGATGAGTCCTTTTTTTAAAGCTATCTATTAACAATTGAGCAACAGAACGAAATATTTTCTAATATTCATGATGAGAGTTTCTGTTTATGAATTTATCCAAGGGTGTTAGGACACGGATATTTTAATTACGTATTTATTTACCTTCTTTTGATCTTCGTCTTGTTTTCTAGCGCACCTTCGTAGAAGAAAGGTTTTTGAACCGCATCACATGACTGATGACGTCTGCTCGGGTAGACGTCATCAAAAAGTGTCGCGCATTGGACGAAAAGGCTTTATGAGAGTTTGCGGTGATGGCTCTCCCATAAGTATTTAATATGGCATTGCGGTTTAAAAACCTTTCTTCTACGAAGGCGCGCTAAGACACATGAGTACAAGGTAGATATATTCAAATAACATGAGGCATTTACATCAGCAAGAGGAAACAGAACAGAGAAGAAGACAAGACAAGAAAACAAGACGAAGATCAAAACAAGGTAAACAAATACGTAATTAAAATATCCGTGTCCTAACACCCTTGATTTATCAGCTTATCTCTAGCAAAATTTTGCAACTTGATAGACGCTCTACAGGATGTCCGAAGACAATTGTGCCCAGTATGCCTAAAGATTGCAACAAAAGGGCAAAATATTCTCGCCAAACATTTTTCATTTTATTCTTATTTAGACACAATACCCTATCAGCACTTCAAAGTAAATATGAATATTAATCTAAACAAAAAAAAATAAAGCTGCTCTTCCAAGGGGTTGTGTTTGCGTCGCTCTACCTCAAGAACTCCCTTAATCTTACTTTAAAGGAGCTCAATGTTGCAGAGTCTCGTATATGCTTCGGGATCTCGTTCCAGGTACTTGCTCCCTGGTATCCAAAAGACTTTTTGCAGTATTCAAGACGAAGCCGAGGAATTTCGAAATCATCAATTTTTCTTGTGTTATATCTCGAAATATTCGACCTAGGAGTGAATTTATTTTTGAGGTTCTCTGGGCAGAGTCCATTGTTAATTTTGTATGTAGTAATTAGCCTGTCATATTTTATTAGATTGCGTACATCGAGCCAATCACATACCCAGCCATCTTTGTGCCTTGCGCATTCGATTAGTCTGCGTGCCCTGTTTTGCAACCTCTGCAGGGATTCCAGTTTTGTGTTTGACAGACATCCCCAAATGACACTGCAATATCTCAGATGGCTTTCAATTAATGCTCGATAAACAGTTGCCAATTGTTTCTGGGAAAGGATGTTTTTGAGTTTAAACATCGCCCCCAAACCGTTTTTTATCTTTCGCTTTACGGTTTTGAGTTGTTCTTCCCAATTCATGCTTTCGTCTATTATGACACCTAGATATTTTGTTTTTTGAACTCTGCATAATTTTTGATCTTCTACTTCGAGGTCAGGGAAATCTTTGGCTCTGTTCAATTGTTTTGGATGCCCTATCAACATAAATTCGCTTTTTTCAGCATTTAGGCTAAGTTTGTTTTGCCTCATCCAGGATGATACAAGATCAAGTTCGCCCTTTATGTCATTAAAGAGCTCGTTGATCTCCATGGAGGCATAAGAAATGCTCGTGTCATCCGCGTACATTTATAACTTTAACTTTATAACTTTAAACTTTTATATGATGTTGCTTTTGAGATGTTCAAATGACGTTTGCTGCCATCCCCGTAAAAATCCGTTGAAAAATGATGGAGCTATGACCTTTAGCAGGGACGTAGGAAGCATCTCAAACTTGGAGGGGCACGACACTTCGAGGGCACTTTTTCCATTAAGCTAAAGGGGCATTTCCTGAAAACAAAAAGGGCACTTCTTTGTTTATTTCAAAATCTTGGAGGGGCACGTGCCCCCAATGCCCCCCCGGTTCCTACGTCTCTGACCTTTAGAAGACCAAATTTGCTTGATGACTGAAACTAGCGGTCGGCCATTTTGTGTTATATTTTGCAGTGATAAGTATATTCACGTGAGGCAAGGAATAATTTCTGTGAGGTCAGAAATAGTGGAACTCTCTGATGATTGTTGGAATTTTCACGAGAGATATGACATTGGAGGCTGCTGTTTCATTTCATCCATGAAGCTATTTATCGCTGCAGAATAGTAAGACAAAATGGCCGACCGCTGGTTTTCAGTCATTGGGCAAATTTGGTCTCCTGAAGGTCATAGCTCCATCATTTTTCAAAGGATTTTCATTGGGATGGTAGCAAACTTTAATTCAACATCTGAAGAGCACCATCATGGAAAAGTTTGGGAGAATCTTTTGCCATTTTGTCGCAATCTTCTGACAAACGGGGCACAATATTTTTGGTACAACCTGTATTTCACAAGTCACAAAGCTTTTTATTAAGTCAACCAGACAGAGCCCTCTTCCGCAGCTCCCAGATCGATAAATCCAGCATTCCGTGTATCTGCGGAGAAGAAAGGAGGCAATAGCCCTTTAGCTATTCTATAAAAGAGTCTGGATCAAGCAACATCTTTATACATTTTCAGACTCCTTCCAACGACGAACTGGATTGGGAAACTGCGGAACGGAGACGGTCTAGCGGACTTCATGGAATGAGGAATTATGGAACAGGAACGTTTAACAGACCAAGTGACAAGTAGACCACAAGTAGACTTAGGGTGAATCTAGCATCTTGACAAGGAAAAGTGAAGACAGACTTACTAATTGTGCACACTTTGCCATCTTTAAGCTCTTTACAAGGGTAACATCTGTAACCAGGGCAATAACATGTATCCATGCATAAATAATCCTTTCCGCATGGATCGAGTTTGTTGCAAAGTTTTCCAATCTAAACAAGAACAAATGTTTAGAAATTAGGCTCGGCATGTTCGTTGCTTGTTTCCATATATTCAAAAATTGCTTGTTCATTTTTTTCTTTGTAACAAAATCACAAAACTAGACACCATTCCTTAAACTAAACTTATGAAAATCGATACTGTTCCTTGTAACGAAATCATGAAAACAATCCACTTCTCGATGGCATATCCCCACCACTAAATTTAAATGCTAAATTCATTGTAAAAGATACGCATAGTTTTCTTACCATTCTTTCAGTATAACTCGTCGATCTGAACGTCCATCCAGCTTTGGGTACGAGACTCGAAAGATCTCAACCAAACCGACCAGTTTTGTGGATGAAACGTAAGGGTCAAGTCGAGTATATTTCTGTTCAAGTTATCAGAAAGGTGTTAATCACCATCATATAATAAAAGCTGCGTCAAAGCACCATTTGAAAGATTGGTGATTTGTATAGCCTAGGCACAGACTTTACTATTTTGCGGAGGAGGAAAGGAACAAGAGGATAGCACGTGCTAAGCGCGCAGAAGCCATTGCTGTAAGGCCCGTGTAAGGCAGAATTGTTATGAAAACTTGTTCATGATTTTGGGCACGTTTAACGTTTTGAAGATTTCTGGAAGAGGCATTCTCGAGAAAATCTCCCAAAATTTCAAAACGGAGTTGCTGATTTCAGTGAGGTAAATTTTAAAATGGATTTGAACATGTCTACCATTAAACTATATATTAGCCGATATCGTCGTCTTGATATCCAGGGAGCCGCGACCTTTGGTGAAGGTGAAGGTGAAGTTCCGTTTTTCAGCGCCAAGCACTGGGATCGCAGAAATGGAGCAGACCTAATCGAGTCCGCGACCCCTTGTCATGACGCTCAAGTGGTGGGGTCCTACCGGGTATCGAACCCTTTCTGCTTGACTGTTCTGGCTGCAAAGTCAGAGGATTACATCTTTCAAACGGGGATTCTTTTTATTGACTCACCCTCTCGATGAGAAGTCTAATAACAAATCAAATATCTAGGAATACATTGTGTGGCTATTCTACATCTACCGGGTGAGTCAGAAAAAAGGATCCCCGCTTGGAAGGCCACTGCTCCATGAATATCAAAGCAATAATATTGGAAACTGTCTTGTTTTATTGCCAATGTGTTCAATTTAGTTCAGTAATTTACCCGGCCTTAATCGGCCATTCCTTCCCGTCGATATGGGTGATTTTCTGCAGAAAGCCCCTTCAGAAAACCTCCAAAAACGATTGAAAACAATGAGCACATTTTCCTTCCTAAAATTGATGACACTCACATAAATTCATGTATTTTGTCCTCTTGGGAGAATGGAATCCCCCTGAATAGGTCATCGATAGCAGGGGGAGGACTTGTTCATCCTCCCAAGAGGATAGCACGTGCTAAAGCGTTCACAAGTCATTGCTGTAAGGCATTGTAAGGCATAAATGTTAGGGAAATCTGTTCATGATTTTTGGCACGTTTTGAAGGTTTTTTGAAGAGGCTTTGTGGAGAAAATCCCTCATAATTTCGGAACGGAGTAGCCGATTTCAGTCACATAAATTTTATAGTAGATTTGAACATTTCTACCATAAAACTATATATATGCCGATATCATTGTTTTGATACCCAGGGAGCCGTGACCTTTCAAACGGGGATTCTTTTTTCTGACTCAACCGGTAGCATATCGAGCAATTGTGTTTTTTACCGAAACAGCTTTCAAAAAGCATAGGGCTCAAATCTTTCAAATCTTTAAAAAGGTCGGTGTAAAATTCTATTGCAGTTTTCTTTGAATTGGATGGCTTGAAAGGAACTTATGCTACTTTGCTGTAAATCTGCCGTGGAAATTTTTTGATATATTGATTTTTTCAAACTGGCGCAATTTTATTCTTTTTTGAAAAAATTCATGAACAATTTTGAAAAAATTTAAACCATCGTAATCCTAAACTAACATATGAAACATTACACAACCTTCAAGAAAACCATAGTTTATGAAGGTCTGCAAAATGTTGGCAAGCAGAAATCTGTAGCTTTACTGGTTTAGGGTTTAGAAATTTGATGACGTCATAGCCTCAAATTTAATAAATGATGCCATATTGAAACTAATCAAGATATCAATAAATTGCCACGGCAGATTTACAGCAAAAAGCCCTAAGTTCCTTCAAAACCATTTAATTCAAAGGAAACGGCAACAGAATTTTACACCGACCTTTTTAAAGATTTGAGTCCTATGTTCCTCCCAAAGCACTTACAGGGCAAAGAAATTACTTGCTTTTGTGTGGAATTTTTTGTTTTGTTACAACCTGCCCCAGACCGATAAGATACAGATACAGAAACAAAGCAACCGTCTTGTACAAAGATAACATCAAAGCAAACTGTAACACTAGAAGGGTGACCAGTCTAATTAAAAAATCAAACCTCTGCTCAATCTACGTCACTAGCGCTAGGCCACAAAAGCAAAAACCGCAATAGAGGAGTCTGCACGCAGGTTACAATCGCAACTGCAACTTGTGGTATGATTTGGAAAACATTGGCGGTACTGCTCAATGCAGAATGAGTTGAATGCCTCGAACCTGTTGATGAAGAAACTGAATCGTGAATGATGATTCGAATTTTATCACGAATTCGAATTTGATCAGAATAACAACTACTTAATTATTGATTGCGCTTCATTATGCAGTTACAATCAATTGTCAGAATGAAGAATATATCTGCACTCCTTGATATTGATATCACTTGCAGTTAAGTTCATCACGCAATCAGCTGAAGAATTTCTGCTCCTGAGAAAATCCACACGATGTTGGTCTTACGTTTGATAAGGTATGTGATATAAATCATTGTTCTATGTAAGAAACTTGGATCAGCTCTTGAAACTAGAAGTTTCTTAACTGAGCATAAGTACCTATGTTTCAGTACGAAAAAGTGTCTCAACTTGTCTCCTATGTTTTGAGTGCCAAAATCAAGAAGAATATTTTTATACCGGGTGAGTAAAAAAAAAAAGAATCCCTGTTTGAAAGACCACAGATCTCTCAATGTCAAGACAATAATTTTGGCAAATTGCACGATGATTCCTTTCTTAAAATTTGTGGACCCCAAATGTTGAACTTTTGTCCATGTTGTAATTAACAGACCCCAAATATTGATTTAACGTAAAATGTTAGACCCCAAATATTGGCACGGAATCTCTCGTATTGAAAGTCAATGAATACCCCCCCCCCTGGGACATAGGATCGAACCCTGTCCACGTCCAGGTGATTTTTATGACTGCAATACCTGAGGATTACACCACTGCGCCACAACACCTTCGTTTGTTCTCCTTTGTATGACTTTGGTTTTCTGAAATCTCTCCTCAGGTTGACAGCGATGTTTGTCATCTTCACAAACCTGAAGCAATCGGATGGAAGAATTTTGCGGACACATTGTTCTGAATACGCAAACTTCAGTTATGTCCGTCAAAATGAAGTTCTGCAAGGATCAGTCATGGCGACAATCATCAATAAAACTCCAGATGAATGTCAGTCTGAATGTGTTGCTCGCCAGTTTTGTAAATCAGTTAACAGTGAAGATAGTGGAGACAAACGCTGTGAGTTGAACCGTGAATCTGAAGCTGATAAATCCTCTGGTTTGAGTCTCGTACCCAAAGCTGGATGGACGTTCAGATCGACGAGTTATACTGAAAGAATGGTAAGAAAACTATGCGTAACATTACAGTAAATTCCATCACAATATTGCTAATGTTCCATCACCTCCCGGTGGGTACATGACTTGCGCATGGAATTGGGTCTGGCGGTCTGCTACCCTGTTTTCAGAAAGCTACTCTCTTCTAATTACCGAGACTTGCCTAGGTATTCAATGTTATGATGACTTTCGGCGGAAACTGTCCTTTTCAAACTGTTTTATGGGAATTTGTGGGAAACCCCACCCATGTTTGTAGAAAATCTGGCGAAAAGGGAACTCCTGTTTGGAGAATTTTGGGCTCAAAAAGGAACCTTTATGGGCGGCACATACCCATACTCTGAACATGTTATGTACCCCCTTCCCCCCGGCATCCCCTATCACAATATTTGCAATTCAAACAGAGATATTTCAACGGCTGCGCAATTGCAATAAGTCTTGTTTACAGCCTGATTTCATGAATGATATGCTGTAACAAGGACAGACTTTGTAAGACACTAGCAAGAATTGCTTTTGATTGACACTGCAATTCAAAAGCAATTATCGATCGCAGAAAAAGGAAATTCTCTCAACCAGATAATCAAAACAAAAAAGCCGCAAAAGCTTATCTGAAACCCAGGTAGCTAGCGCGCTCATTGTGCATTCCAGAAATTGTTTTAAGAGCAAACATGAGCATAGATCGAAAGAAAAAGGATATATCTACATATCTGCCTCGGGCATTTCATATGTTTGGTTCAAAAGTTGATTAGGAGGCGATTCAATTCTCTTCTTTTTTGGGTGTAATTAAAACACTTACTGCTCAGCTTCTGAACCAAAGAAATGAGATGCCCGTGGTAGATGTGTTGATATATCCTTTTTCTTTCGATTTATGCCCATGTTTGCTCTTAGAAACAATTTTTGGAACGCACAACGAGCGCGCTAGCTACCTGGGTTTCAGAGCAACTTTTGCGGCTTTGTTTGTTTTGAATTTATGGTTGAGAGAATTCCCTTCGTCTGCAATGGCTAATCGCTTTGAATTCAGGTGTAAAGCAAAAGAAACTCGTGCTATTGTGTTACAAGATCTGTCCTTGTTATGTTCGTCACGTAAGAACCAAAGAATTTGATTTGAATATACATCTTCTTATGTGCGGATTTTTACTGTATGTTAAGCAGGCATTGGAATGAGAATGAAAAACTCTTGCAAAAGAGATTACAGATTCTCTTCACATGCCGTTTAAAGACAAATGACGGAGATATTGGCTGCTGTCACACTACTGCATTTTACCGTTGTAATATGAATTTTTGTAGCCAGAAAGTACGGCAACATAACGGTACGATGACACCCGGTCACACAGTGATATGATTTATCATGTGACAACTACGCAAGGCTGTGGTTGGTTCATTCTCCAAAATAACGCTGAAATATAGGTCGGGACCTTGTTTTGCCCGTTACTTTGCATGTGATAATTTTCTTATGGAATCAGCTCTCAGGATCAAAGCGCTGTAACAGCGTTGTTTGTGAAAACCAAATGCGGTCACATATCACAGCGTAGTTAACCCATTGTTTTCAAGGGATACAACGGGGTAAAAACGTCTAGTGTGACTGCGGCCATTATTTCATGATATCGAGAGATTGTCAAATCAATTGGACAAATGAAGGCACTCAGCTATCTTCTGTTCCATTTTTAAAATAGTCGCCAGGTATCCGTCATTTGTCTTGAAGTTTGAATCTTCCAAGTAATCACGCATTTTTGAATGGATTTGTCCAAGCAACCTAAACAAGAGCTTTGCTTTTAAGCTTTTGTTTTTATTTAGATTGGCAAACTTTGCAACAAACTCGATCCATGTGGAAAGGATTATTTGTGTGTGGATGTGTGCTATTGCCAGGGATACAGATGTTCCCCATGTAAAGAGCTTAAAGATGGCAAGACATGCACAGTCGGTGAGTCTGTCTTCAGTTCTTCTAGTCAATTGCTAGACGTTAGACTGGACTTGCCCTAAAGTCTACTTCATGTCTCTCAGAGCACTTGAGTTCGGTAGTTCCCAGGCTAAACCATTGATCTCCATATTCCCGGGCTAAACCTTGAATTTACAAAGAAAGGATTTCATTACTCTGGGATTAAGGCCTGGAATGATATTCCAATTAATATCAAAGAACTGTCATCGCTTAGCCTGTTTAAAACACATTTGAAAAGGCATTTGATGAGCCTTGATAATTAATTCAAGCCCCTCAAGAACGACTCCCTCCCTGGAAGATCAGGTTTTATTATCTATTATGTTTATATCTTTAGTTTCAGATCTGTAAGTTTATATTTGTTATTTATCAATGAAGGGATATCGTTGTAAATGAATTATATATATATAGTTCCTTATTCCAGGTAGTCCATCTGACCATTTCGGTTCCGCAGGAGATTTTTGAGTTAGAGATCCCGTCCTTCCTCGTTTTCGCGTTGGAGACTTCCCAGTAACTCATTCCGAGGCACACAATCAATGCAATATAGCGGCGCCCAGGACGAAGTAGTTGGTGCTTCGTGTGCAGCTTGTCGGAAATATTAGGACATGACAGGAAAGAGACAACCTAAGTATAGTAAGTTTGAATAAATGTTTCTTTATGAAGTGATTTTTTAGGCTAACACAGCAGTCTCCTACCACCCATGGTATGAGTTTGAAAATTTGAAGGTGTTATGGCGCAGTGGTGTAATCCTTTGACTTTGCAGCCAGAACAGCCAGGCGGACAGGGTTTGATACCCGGTAGAGCCTCGCAACTTGAGCGTCATGACAAGGGTTCGCGGACTCGATTTGCGCTTAGCTACTTCTGTGATCCCAGCGCTTGGCACTAAAAACCGCAACTTCACCTTCACCTTCAGTTTGAGCAAGGGCTTTAGGACGACCTTATAGTCGTCCTGTTGCAGTTGCTTTCTAATGTTTGGTTTGAAAAACTCACCTATGTTGTCCTTGGTTGCCTCAGCCTCCTGACCTCACTTTCATTTAGTTCTCCAAATTAAAAATGGCGATGATGAAACAGTACATGCAGAGCAAGCAGTTTATTTCAACTTGAGAAAACATGGGCTATATGTCGTTTAGAAAGCAAAACCAAGAAATTTATGAAAGAAGAAACAACCAAGGACAACATAAGTAAGTTTTTCAAACGTTAGAAATTAACTGCAACGGGACGACTATAATGTCGTCCTAAGGTCCTTGGTATGAGATATTTGTGGACTGTTAAACATTTGAGCTTTAATTCGGGATTTAGAGAGAGAGAGAGATACTTTATCGACTTTTTTTGATGCATATTAGTTTTGCTGCAAATATTTGTATATAGACGCTGCTGACTTGTCGTATGTCTTCATTGCTGGTTAGAGAAACTTGACACGCGGACAAAAAAACTACGAGGCGATCCTCAGGACTTTAAAGATTCATTAAATCTTCATCTTGAAGGATCATAGAGCAATGTTTTCTGAACAGACTTGAGACCAGTAATATTAAGCTGCAGCAGCAGTTTTTGATAAACTGATAAATTGCATCAGCAGAAAGTGTTATTATGACCATTAGAAAAGTGCTCGTTCTCTTTGTCACTTGTGCTTGTCCATTTGAGCTTTCAAACGAAATTGCATAGGCAACTTGAAGACTTGTAGATTTAGGAAATTGAAAACGAGACTGTTTCGTCTTCAGACAGACAATGGGCTAAATTCCTGTTCTATCCACTGGGCAATACTTTGATGTACGCAGAAAGCCAATGCAATGAGCGGCACGTGGGGGTGGGGGGGCACATGGGGGCACGTTTCGGGCACGTGTCACTGCACAATGGTGATTAAATCTAATCATCCACTGCTTTGTATCAGAGTCTCTATTTCGATTTCCTAATCGAAAATACCTTAGTCCTTTCAAATTTCGCCTGCCTTTAATTTTCGCCCCGGAGGGGGGCGAAAATTAAAGGGGGCGAAAATTAGAGGGAGAAAAAATTAAAGGAAGCGAAAATATCTATTTTCTATAAAAGAACTTTAGTTTTGATTGTAATACAAAATACAAGACATGCATTACTCTTCGACAACAATGACATTGTCCTCCCCTGTGTCTGAGGGGTCATTTTGTTGTTCTCGCTCCATCGTGTTCTCTTCCTAGGGGCCATATCCATCCAAATTACGTCACATCAATCCAAACCAGGGGGGTGAAATTAAAGAGAGCGAAACTCCGGCGAAACTTCTGCACAAGGGGGGGTGAAAATTAAAGGGGTGAAAATTAAAGGGAGCCAAAATTGAATTGTACATGTTATGACTTCTTGTGCTGAGAAGAAAAACATGTAGTAATTCCAGGGAGCAGTGACCTTTCAAATGGGGATTGTTTTCTTTGAACAACCTGGCACTGCCCTTGATCTCATCCTTCAACGCCACATCGCAAAAGTTTAATTTCTTCGTTTTTGCACCTAGGAATGCATAATGTTGCAAGGGGAAAAGAAACTGCTCAATCGCAAACGTGGGGAAAGTTATACAGTTGGAAAGCCGTGGATGGAAATAGCGTAGACAGAGTGTGGAGAAGAGTCTATGAAGCGTATTCATGTGTTGCAACCCGTTTAAAAAACAATGCTATTTGGTGGAGAGTTCATTTTGGTGGCCCAGCTAAAATCTATATTGTTAAAGTCTACGGTCGAGCTGATGGCTCTTCGCGGGATTCAAATTTGAAGATGAGAATTGGCAACAAAGATCAAAATGGCGTCAATCCAGTGGCAATCAACAGCTTCTCCTTGATCATTGCTCCGCATATTTTTGAAAAGACTTTGGACCAGCCAATGTTAGGACGATATTTGTTCATTGAGTCAGGAGTAGCACTGAGTCTTTGTGAAGTTATTGCCACTGGGTATCTGTTGGATTTCTAGCAATGCAAAATGCACAAGGACAGAGCTGAGAGGACTCCAAGGGCACAATTAATGATAAAACTACAAAACCTGTCTGGAAAAGGTCTTATATAGAGAGTTTGACCACCATACACTCATCTTCGATAAAAAAGTCCCGGACACTAAACAATCGGGTTTAATCGGGTTCATAAGCGTGCCCTGAGAGTGCTGCTAAATGATTTTGACTCCAGTTTTGAACAACTCTTACACAAGAACGGGGAAATCACAATACATGTAAAAAATTTGCAAAAACTTATGCTAGAGGTATACAAATACTTTTGGAAACCCCTCCTTTATGTGGGAGTTCTTCAATAGAAAAATGCTTCCATATAACTTAAGAATAAACGATCTCCTCCAACTTCCTAAAACCAGGACCAATAAATATGGAAATGAGTGTCTTTCGTATAGGGGTAGCATGGTTTGGAATCGGCTTCCAGACCAATATAAAGCTGCGAAAAGCGATGATGAATTCAAAATAATTAAAATCAGAAGTTGGAAGGGATCCGGATGTAACTGCCGCATTTGTATAATATAGCTAAATTTCAGACATTGTAAATAGGGTAGAGTTGGCCTTTATTAGCATCAGCTATCTCTCTAGCCAACTGTAAACAAATTGTATCATTATTATTATTATTATTATAACAACTTCAAAGGAAGGATTAAAAACTACGATATGCTTCCAGCTGTAGACTGTGTAAGTCGCTCCCTTTGATTTTCACCCTCCCTGGTTTGGATTGATATGACATGATTTGGATGGATATGGCCCCGAGGAAGAGAACACGGTGGAACTAGAACAACAAAATCACCCCTCAGCCAAAGGGGAGGACAATCTCATTGTTATCGATGAGTAATTCATGTCTTGTATTTCGTATTACAATCAAAACTAAAGTTCTTTCATAGAAAATAGATTTGTACGCTCCCTCTAATTTTCGCTCCCTCTAATATTCACCCCCTTTAATTTTCGCCCCCCCCCCCTCCGGGGCGAAAATTAAAGGCAGGCGAAATTTGACGGAACTAATAGTAGTAAGATCAGAGGTAAGATATGTCTTTATTGTTACTGTTATTTTTCGTCATAATAGGACAGCTTCCTGTACCCAACGGCTTAATTGGCTGAGAGTTGGCAGACAGAGAGAAAAAGCATAGGGGGGCAAAACAGTGTTTCACTTTTGAGAAAAATTGCATGGTTTAAATTTAAACATTTGAATTAATCTCAAAACGAGGCCAAGGAGTGAAGGCAAACTTTTTTATATTAGTTATTCTGTAGCTAAGACACGCAAGGAACTTGCAGACATGCTTTGCCAGATTTATGTGCTGAGAATGTAAGACTCTTATTGAGGTTTATATGAAACTTATCTGGGGGTACAAGGAGGTTATAGAAGGGGGGGGTGAGATCCAATTTTCACGTTTTCGGGTGTATAACGCACAATTTCTAGATATTTGTATTCTTTTAAGCTTATAAATACTCCCCATTTAATAACGAATCC
This sequence comes from Aurelia coerulea, assembly GCA_039566865.1. Taxonomy (NCBI): domain Eukaryota; kingdom Metazoa; phylum Cnidaria; class Scyphozoa; order Semaeostomeae; family Ulmaridae; genus Aurelia; species Aurelia coerulea. Next base: position 16,664,953 of record CM076962.1, read on the forward strand.
AATAATGTACGTGTTATGTCGTGTGTGTGATAATCAGGAGAGAAAACACCGAGATTGGTCCCTGAAGGGGTACAGTAGCCTTACACAATGGCTGCTGTCACACTACTGTATTTTCCCGTTGTAATATGAATTGCTGCACTTTCTTGCAATTTGTTTTTGTCGCCAGAAAGTACTGCAATACAACGGTACAACGACACCCGGTCACACAGTGATATGATGTATCATGTGACAACTACGCAAGGCTGAGATTGGTTCATTCTCCAAAACAACGCTAAAACATAGCTCGGGACCTGTTTTGCCCGTTGTTTTGCATCTGATTGTTTTCTTATGGAATCAGCTCTCAGGACCAAAGCGCTGTAACAGCGTTGTATGTGAAAACGAAATGCGGTCACATATCACAGCGTAGTTAACCCGTTGTTTTGAAGGTATACAACGAGGTAAAAACGTGTAGTGTGACCGCAGCCAATATCTTATTGAGTAAATAACACCATTGTTTTTAGCATGTGTCCATTGTTTTCTGCAGCATGTTTAATGGCTTCACCTCCATGAACCACCATAAAGTGACCGTCAAAAATCCATTTATATCCAGCAAAAGTAAAGAGATCTGAATGCTTGGTTTGTTCCTCTGTCAAGTACAAAGATTTACCTTCAAGACAAGAAAGACAGATTTTGTAAGACAAGAGCATGAGTTGCTTTTGTTCACACCCGAATTCAAAGCGACTAACGATCGCAGACAAAGGAAATTCCCTCGACCAGTAATTCAAAACAAACAAGCCCGCAGAAGTTTCTCTGAAACCCGTGTAGCTAGCGCGCTCGTTGTGCATATGAAAAATTGTGTTTAGAGCAAATACGTGCATATATCGAAAGAAGAAGGACATATCTACACATCTACCTCGGGCATCTTATTTATTTGGTTCAGAAGCTGAGCAGTAAGTGTTTTTATTACAGCCAAAAAGTAAGAGAATTGAATTGCCTCCCAATCGTCTTTTGAACCAAATAAATAAAATACCCGCGGTAGATGTGTAGATATATCCTTCTTCTTTCGATATAGGCTCACATTTACCCTTGAAAACAATTTCTGGAACGCACAACGAGCGAGCTAGCTACCTGGGTTTCAGGGAAACATTTGTGGCTTTGCCTGTTTTGAATTATTGCTTGAGAGAATTTCTTTTGTCTGCGATCGCCAGTCGCTTTGAATTGTGGTGTCAATCAAATGCAACTGTTGCTATTGTGTTACAAAATCTGCCCTTATTCTTCAAGACAACGCTTTCACTTTGAAAAAAGGATGACAATTCTGTGAGATATTGCCTATTAAAAAACTGCAAAATCACCGTTTCGGTACCAATTCGGAGAGTCTTAGCTATGAGCATGAGCCTTTAAGCACGAGTCTTAGCGAGGATATGATGGTTGAAGGTGAAAAGTCCTTTGATATTGAAAATTTCAGTCGAATCATTCCTTAAAAATAATTCCGTTTCCTGCACTTTACTTGTGTTAGCAGGTTGTGTATTGGAGTCTATCTGGAGTGGAAATTTCAAGATACACCTAAACATAAATCTTTGTCCTAAAGATGGTTTAAGGTGTAAAACTCATAAATATATTGAAACATCAGTCGAATTATTCCTTGAAAATTCCGTTTCCTGCAATTTTAGTTGTTTTGCAGGTTGTATAAAGAATGATTAAAATTTTCACCTGCTTCATTCTTTGAATAGCAGCTAACCCTCCGTTTTTCTAAAACAATGGTTGGTGATTTAATCATTGCTTTTGTATGTCTTTGCATGTACTCTTTTTATCTACTTCTCTCATGGCCCTTTGCTTCTAACTACCGCCATTCTACACAGCCAGAATAGCTATACAAGCGAGGCTTACTGATATGAAGTTATTGCGACCAGGGCGACCAAAGTCTTAGTCTGTAGCTGGCGGGGGAGAATGTTCTCTTGCGAAGAAGCATTTCAACAAAAGCTTGTTTTGCAAAGTGACTAGCGCTTGTCATGAAAATGCTCTTTTTAACTGCATTTACAACGTCTCCTTGACGCAAAACCTTCAGAGAGGGAACTACTCGTAGAGATATCTATTGAATTGAGCACTGTTTAGCATTTGCTTGGCCTAACGAAGGATTATTCAACGCAGAGATGTGTGTTTTACTGATGTGTTAAATTTTCCTGAATCAGCGAACGGCAGACATGTTTAAGGAAATGCAATCACTTTTCAGTAATGTCGGAATTGGTGAGTTTGTTATTTTTAGATTTTCTGCTGAATTCAAGTCTGAAATTTTCTCCTTGAATTGAAATAACGTTGGGTTTTGGTCATGTTGGCATGTTTTTACCAAATTATTGCAGCCATACTTTATGACGAGTGACCTGCTAGCGCATTAATTTCAGAACAGCTTAGTTTGTTTTGATCGGTTTCGGCTTGATGCAAAGTAATCAGCCTTAGATCGTATTCGGCAAGAATGCGGCCTAGAATGACACTGTATTTCAAGCTTTTAAGGGACAAATGTGCGTTTTTGTGAGTGAAAAACCAATTGGGCGTGTTTGAATAATCATACATAGAATGTCAACAGTTTCGTAGGAATACGAGTCTTAAGAGTTGCCCTTGAATAGTGTTCAAGAAATATCTGGCCTAACAGGACCTTGTCATTCAAGCTTTTAAAGGACAAGTGTGCGTCTTTGTGAGTCGAAAACCAACATGGACAATTCAGGCAGTAATAATTTCATTAGGTGTGATCGGTGTGATTGAGTAAAAATCTATGTAGAATATCAGTAGTATTCCAACAATGTGATTTGATTTCACATGATGTTGCATTGCAAGCTTTAAAGGGATAAATATCCGTTGTTATCAGAAAAACAAACGATGTATATAGAAGTAGTTATGGCATAGATTGTCGTAGAAAGTGTTCAAGAAGTATTTGGCCTAACAATTGTATTTGTCTCTACAGTCAGGCTGGCCTTTCAAGCAGTACATTCGATTGGCTGACAGCATGTTGTCAGCTTTGTTTCAATTTCATTGACCTTTTAGCTATTTGTATAAAAGAGTCTTGATCGAGCGGTGTTTCTGTTACATTGTTAAAACGAAAGGTTCGATTGAGTTGTATGTACCAGAAACAAGGACAGATTTTGTATTACAATAGCATGAATTGCTTTTGTTGACACCTGAATTCAAAGCGATTAGCGATTGCAGACAAAGGAAATTCCCTCAACAAGTAATTCAAAACAAACTAAGCTGCAAAAGTTTCTCTGAAACCCAGGTAGCTAGCACGCTCGTTGTGCATTTCAGAAATTGTTTTAAAGAGAAAACATGAGCATATGTAGAAAGAAGAAGGATATATCTACACATCTACCGCGGGCATTTTATTTCTTTGGTTCAGGAGCTGAGCAGTAACTGTTTTAATTACACCTACAAAATAAGAGAATTGAATCACCTCCCAATCGGCTTTTGAACGAAACAAATCGAATCCCCGAGGCAGATACATCTTTCTTTTTTCGATATATGCTCATGTTTGCTCTTCAAAACAATATCTGGAATGCACAATGAGCGAGCTAGCTACCTGGGTTTCAGAGAAACTTGTGCGGCTTTGTTTGTTTTGAATCACTGGTTGAGATAATTTCCTTTGTCTGCGATCGCTAATCGCTTTGAATTGCAGTGTCAATCAAAAGCAATTCATGCTATTGTCTCACAAAATCTGTCTATACTTTATGTTATGCTTTTGCTTAGTAGAAACTAGCATGGAATTTGTTTTCGCGACATTTAAAGAGAGTTTGTTGCCTTGAAGCCAAATGTCCAGTTGTTTGAGATCATCATTGATGACTATAAAGTGTGAAACAAAAATGTAGAATTACCTTAAAGGAATTGTCCGGGGTTGGAATAATTGTTCCTAAAATGAAAGATCACAATGTTGTGAATGGTGTGTAGTACTTTTTTCCAACCTTCTCTGTCTTTTCTCTGCGAAATTGCGTATTTAAATCTGTGAAATGAGCGAGATGACGTCATTATTCATGATGTAATTTCACCCATTTCGCCTTCGACCTGAACGAGGGTGTTTTCTGATAGAACTCTCAAGTAATTTCCGACTTCACAATCGAACCTCCAAACCGAGGCTAGCCATTTTATCGCGTTTTCAAAATGGCGACGACATTGGGCCTAACTTACGAAAAATTTCGTACGAATTTATAACAGAAAAAGACATACAAGCGAGATACAAGAGATACAAGCGATACTTGGCAAAAAAGGTCTTTATCGCCATACAAAAAAAGTTGTATCAGAAAAGTTGAGTAAAAGAAAAGTTGTTAAAGAGCATGCGCACTGGATAAACGCACTGGTCGCCAACAAAAACTACTGCACGTGGATGGAGGGCAGCCTTAAAGGGGCTGGGTCACGTAAAGTAAACAAACTCCCTTCGAAACGGCGATTTTGCAGTTTTTTTGACAGGCCATATCACACAGATTTTCCACCATTTTTCTCAAAATGAAAGTGCTATTTTGAAGATGAACTCTTAAACTTCAGAGAGAAACAAATAAAACAACCGTATCTTGTAAGATTACAAAGATATTGGTGGATTTTTAGAAGTAACTTTATCGTGGATTCACCCCATCCACCAAAATCTGTGCAGAACACAATGGGCGCGTGCCGGCACGTGCGGGCAACAATATAGATTATAAAGATAACAGATTTGTTTACGGTTACGTGACCCAGCCCCTTTAACGGATAGATTTCGCGCATTCAGCGTAGCCAATCATGATATTTGCTCTCTCCCTGTTTATTTTGACTTGATCGAGTGCACGTAAAGGTGTGAAATCTATTCTTCAGAACCGCAAATCGCTTTGTCTTCGCGAATAGTTGAATCCTTTGTTTTACGAAATTCAGGGCACCGATTTTTCTATTCGCACTGAAAGGAGGTTAAAGAGTAGCCATGACAACCCTCGGCAGTTGGAAATTCTTATTGATGTGGTGAGCTCACGGAAGCTAAGTGGCCTTCAAAATGAGGAAATCCTGGTTGAAAGTGAAAGTTTTGTTCATTCTTGGATTGAGGAAACATTCATCTGGATACTTGTGGCTTTTGTTCATTGCTAAAATCACTGAAAAGTTGAATTTTGAGGCATTTTGTCATCTGAGGCTTGAACCAACAACTTAGGCCATCCGCCATTGCCTGGAGCACTCAGCTTCTGGTACAGTGTTGCTATGGTTTCCATATCCGGAAATTAAACCAAGGGAAACAATTTCGTCCCAGTTTTCAATGTGAACGTCCACGAGTCGTAGTTGAGCGTCCTTCAGTCTATCAACAGCGATAACAACGAACTCGTAATCAGTCTACTGACTCATCCCCCTGTCCTGTGAACAGAGAATTGTAATTTTTGTTGCCTCCTTTTTGTTAAAAACGACAAAAGAGTGTTATCAGTTGAATCAATATTTTAATATTCAGATTTTCTAACAATGAGCAACGCAGGTGGCTTAGCACTTCTTCAATCAAAGATAAACTAGACCCAATTTTGGAATGATTAAGTTGCACAGATCACGGGGGATTTATCATAAGCAATATACAGTAAGACAGCATAGACCTCAAATCCTTACTGGTTTCCAATGGTTTTCCCCCCGGATCATTCATGCCGATTAGCCAATAACATTGTTGCTTCTAATGAAATGTGCGAAACACGCTCTTTGCTCAGTACGATACTATTTTAAAACATGTAATGTCATTTTCTATGTCTGCATCTTCTGTGAAGGCACTATCTATGATTGATGTGACTGCAAGCAATTATGTCACTCAGATCGAAAGGTCAGACACAAGGTTAGCGTTGGTTCAGTCATGTACATGGTAATAATAATGATAACGCCTTCACAGGAAGGGAAAATATAGAAAAACATCAGCGTATGGTCAATCTATTCAAAGTGTCCTGTAGCCCCATTCGATTTGCCATGGGACATATATATATATATATTTGAATCTTTATAATATATACTAAGAAAAAACACATTTGCTAAACGTTTCGGCGTAAGCATTCATCAGTAATGACTGTTCCAATAGGCAATAATCAGATAGAGAATAATATACATATATAATTTTCTCATTCCAACACGCATTCTAGGACACATTCTAAAAGTCATTCCATTGAAGGTGTTGTTTCGAAGTGTTGTAAGCCTCTGTCTTCGCAGACAGAGCAGCCAGGCCCCGAGCCAGGCAGACAAGGTCCGATCCAAGGTAGAACCCAACCAATTGAGCGTCACGACAAGGGATCACAGACTCGATTAGGCCTTCTCTCTGCCATCCCATTTATTTTGGCGCTAGAAATCGCAACTTCACGTTCACCTTAACTCAGATGGGCAGCTGCCAACGAAATGATCTAAATCTGAAAAGGTTTATTTAGCTTTGGTGTCCACGTTTATTATCACCCACAGTGCAATGCAATGCAATAAAATGAAAGACAAAGACATAGCACAATATTACACAGAATCAAAGATGTTTACACTTAGGCATTTCATCTGCCATGGATGTTGAAGTGATGTGCAAGAAAGAGTTTCAAAACTACTTTAGAAAGGTGACTTGTATTTCCGATCTAAATTATATTTTGTGGCTGGGCCATCTGCTATTAATCCCGAACCGTTGTAGTTAACTTTACCGTTGTTCCTTTCATTGCAAAGAGAAAAGCTAGATTACGGGAAAACAGCTGCATTTACATTAATAATAGTTAATGATTTATCGTTACTTTGAATGCAAAAAGAGACTCTTTGTCAGAAGGTTCGCCTGCTTTTCGAACGGCATGTCATAAATAGATAAAATATCATGTGCGGCAAATCGCCACGAATTTTTTTCGTCAATGTTGTTGTGCAGATTTTATCGGTCCCTGCAGAGCATAGTCTTTAGACTAACTACTTCAATCTCAATTTCCGCTTCGTTCATTGAATTGGATGACGGCACTATGCTTTAAGTGGCGATAACTACGAACATGTAATCCGTCTACATAGGCTCTATAAATTTTCAAATCGGTGTAAAGGGGTGGGTGCAAAAACATAAGACCTGTTTCTTTAATTAAATGATGAAACTTCAGTTACTTATCTATAACATTGGGCTCAAATCTTTAAAAAGGTCGGTGTAAAATTCTATTACAGTTTCCTTTGAATTTAATAGTTCTGAAGGAACTTAGCATTTTTTGCTGTATAAATCTGCCGTGGAAATTTATTGATATCTTGATTAGTTTCAAAATGGCGGCATTTATTAAAATTGAGGCTACGACGTCATTAAATTTCTAAATCCTAAACCAGAAAAGATACTGATTACTGCTTTTCACCATATTGTAGGTCTGCATAAACTATGGTTTTCTTGAAAGTTATATGATTTTTCCTCCTTTGGTTTAGGATTTACGATGATTTAAATGTTTTCAAAATTTTCCATCAATTTTTTCAAAAATCATGAAATTGCCGCCAGTTTGAAAAAAATCAAGATATCAAAAAATTTCTACGGCAGATTTACAGCAAAGTACTATAAGTTCTTTTCAAGCCATCCAATTCAAAGAAAAATGGAATAGAAGTTTACGCCCACGTTTTTAAAGATTGGAAAGATTTAAGCCCTATACTATTCAACCAATGGTTAAAATCGACGGATTTAAATTCCAAGTACAAAGAATCAAAAATTGAATCAATACCAATCAACGACATCCTGCTTCCAATATATGTTTAACGAGAATGTCATCCTCCCTTTGTGCGTTAAAACAATTGAGACAAAATGATTTCTTGATAGGGAGCAGGTTGATAGTTAGTACGATACAAATCATAGATAGTAGAACAGTTTGATAAGTCATGGAAAAATTTGTTGAAATCATTCTGAAGGGAGAGGAAACAAAGATAAAGGAATATAGAGCCTCTATTTTCCTGCAAGAGATCGACAACGGTTTTAGCTATCTGCTGGAGGTGTCTTGAATGACATGAAAGCAGTGATTTATTAAGCAGATTTTGGTGTCTTGTGGACAAGTTGTTGATAGTTTTGTCAAGAGAAGTGATAGTAATTGGCAATCAATTAAAGAAGTTGTGGTTTACCTGCAAGGATGGATAACAGTTTTCCTTATTTGCTGGAGGTGTCTCAAATGCTACAAACAGGGCATCAGAGCATTTATGAAGCGGAATTTGGTATGGTATGGAAGATTTGTTGATCGTTCTGTTAAAAGTGATAGTAATTGGCAATCAAACAAAGAACTGCCATTTATCTGCAAGGATGGACAACAGTCTTTACTGGAGACGTCTCAAATACTAGAAAGCAGGATAGGAAAATTTGCTATGTTATGCAACTTCATTGAAATAGGAATCAGAAACAAAGAACTGCTATTTGCAAACAAGGATATGCAACGGTCTGATCTATTTGATTGCTGTGTGTCAAATACCATAAGCAGGGAAGCACGGTTTGATATGTTATGGAAAGATTTATTGAAGTCTTACAGATGTAAAAATAATCACAATAACAAACGAACTAATATTTGCCTGCAAGGAAAGTATCCATGTGATTGAAATGTAAAAAGTACTGTGAAGTTTCAGCAAACATGGATAAACTGGTAGATAGAATCTTCTTCTGTTGCTTTCGTGGTAAGAAGTTTATTGGCTGGTTTATTCATAAATGTATCGATAAGTTAACCCTATTTTGGTTGGGGGGGGGCAAATTTGCCCCCCCCCTAGTAGACTTTTTGTTATAACTCTGTCAGGATAACAATTGTGGCCCGGAAACTTTCTGACTTTTTGCCAATACTTATTGTGCAATGACTCAAGAAGTTTCATAGAAACATTTTGACAAATGAGGGGGAAGGAGACAATTTTCCGGAGCCGACTCTGTCGAAATCTTCAATACTCAAATATTAATTTTCGCGAAAAAAGTAGCAAAATTGCAAAATTTTGTAAAGATATTTTGCAGGGTAGTGCTATTTGATATATTCTATCATAATTTTCATGTTTGGATGGAAATTGAGTTCCAAATTAAATTTTATCGCATTTTTCCCGATTTTGACCGATTTTGCCACTTTTCTTGACCACACAAAGAAAAATGCTGACGCAAGCAATAATGACGTTTATTTTTAGGTTAATTTTTATATTTTCATAAAGTACATGCCTAGGGCTATTAGTACACCAAATTTGGTTGCTCTATCTATTTCTAGTCAAGAGTTAGGTAGGGGGGCTTTTTTGCCCCCCCCCCAACCAAAATAGGACGTGTCAGATAGCCCAACCACTATAGGGTTAAAAAAATCAAGATTTTCAACTCGGAACTTAAAGTGAATCAAAGGAGCTAACTGGAAGTAATATAGCGGGCAAAGAAAAAGAACTAGGAGAAAGAAAACGCCGATGCACGCTATTGTTTCTCCAGCTATACAACATCTATGGTGATATCTTTTTGCGTTTGGCCATTTTAGTGGACCATTAAAATGGCGACAGCAAAGAGATCACAAACGGATGTATTCACAAAGCATGCCGGTTGCAAAGACCCCTTTCACAATCCAGCAATCTTAATCATTTTCTGTTGCTGGCTATTAAAAGCACGTACTTCCTAGCAAGCACTCAATGGCTGCACGCAGGGCTGCGGCGCGTCTTTTCCCTCCACGACCCACGGGCTCTGTGACACTTTCAGTCGATGAGAGAAAGCAGAAAATAAGGATTCACACTGCAGTAGGTTAGTTGAACTGCAGGGCCGTCGCCATAGGGGGGTGTAGGGGGTGTGACACCCCCCCCTGGAAAAGTGGCTGTCGTCAAATCAAGCTCGATCCTAACACCAGCATTTGCCGACAAACTTCCATCCAAAGGTGGGAAGCCCCAATTCAGCTACGGAGCACTGATACTACGAGAATTTCAGACTGTAATTTAAGATGGTTTGTTACATTACGATTACATGCATGTAGGGTAGTCTAACCGTTACAGATGCGGGAAATTTTGCTCGCTTCGCTCGCACTGCCCTACCTAAGTTCACCAATTCTTTGTCGAAAATACGATTCCTTTCTATCAACAAGCCGACAAGGCCAACTTTATGAGGAGAACAGACATGAATAAGTGATGCTAGTGTAAGAAGGGTGGATTGCCACCAGCATAAGAGTCTTTTGGTGTTTATTTGTTTTCGTAATTGGTATATGAGGGCATGCAGTGCTTGAGAAAGAATTGAATGCGCCCAATCAACCAGAGTCTCGCTAGCACTGGTTTAAACGAGGGGTGATTCACTCCTGAAAAGGGTGTACGAGATTTTGAGATTTTAAAAAATCCCATGATAAAATGAGAGATTTTGAGATTTTTCGGGATTTTTCATGAGATTTTAAGATTTTTAAAAATCTTTATGAGGTTTGACTTTTCATTCCGATAAAGGTAGGAACCTAAGGATTTTGGGATTTTTGGAACATTTAGCAGCTACGGCAGCAGCATACAGAGTTTGTTCTTGAAATAAAGGCGCATACTAGTATAGTACAGTATCGTATTTGTGATAAATTATATTGCTATGGTCAAGATGGGGCCTAACATAAAGTCTATAGAGTTGGATTAGAACATCTCCAGAGACATATCTAGACAAATGCTTCATCCGTCTCCCTCAAATCTCGGGAGAGATAGAAACACCATTGGGGCAATGTGAGGGCATGAGCGATAGGACACCAAGTGTATGAAAGTTTTATTGGTAGCGAGCCACCTTAACGTTTTACTGGTAGCGAGCCACCTTAACCAATTGTTTTTTGTGTGTTTTTACCTATTTTTACTTGGTAGTGAGCCACCTTATCGCTGTTTCGTCATTTTGAAATTTTTGGCAGTGAGCCACCTTAAGTGCAGATCCACCTTAAGTAAAAATAGGTAACAACACAAAAAAGGTGGCTCCATGGAGGTTTTACGGTTAAGGTGGATCTGCACTATATCTCCCTGCACTAGTCTATATCTCCCTGGTAAAAACACACAAAAACAATTGGTTAGGGTGGCTTGCTACCAATAAAACGTGTAGGTGGCTCGCTACTATTAAATCTTTCACACACTTGGTGTCCTATTGCTCATGGTGAAAGATTCCTTTTTGAAAACAAGAAATCTACGTAGTCAATTTCCAGTGCTCATAAAAGCAAGACAAAAATGCAAGAATATTTCGATTGGCAATTGATTGAAATTTGATTCCTCCAAGGCTTTGAATTTTCCGAAATTGCGCAAATTCTTTCGGTTATTGCGAAAGATTTTGAGATTTCACGGATTTTCCTTCAAGATTCCAAGATTTTTTGAAAGATTTCGAGATTTTTATAAGATTTCTTAGATTTTATGACTTTTTTCTAAAGATTTTGAAATTTCAACAATTTCATAGAGATTTCAGAGATTTTTTTTGGTAATTTGTGAAAGGTGTACGAGATTTTTAGGAGTGATTCACCCCTCGGGTTTAAAGTTATAAAGAAAGGATATTTAAGATCATAAAGGCCCAAAGGGAAGAAACTCGATACTTGAGTCTTCTCTGTCGTCCAAGCTCTTGCCCTGCCCTGCCCAATTTTGGTACCCTTTTACAAGAAGATTAACCAAAGATTAACCGATAGCCAACATTATTTTCGACAATCGCGTTTCAAAAGGTGACTGCCATATCATTGATGATGTATCAACGAAGGTTGAATTTTAACGACCACGCCCAATGACCACGCCCCTTGTCGGCAAATTAAAGGTTTACACCCCCCTTCCTCGACTTCCTTCGCGACGGCCCTGTTGAACTGACAGAAAAATCAACGAAAGTCAAACTTTCCTATCAGTTCAAGTGCTACAGTGAAGATAACTGCAACCCACGGGGCTGCGGTGCGTCCTTTCCCTCCACGACCCACGAGCTCTGTGACACTTTCAGTCGATGAGAGAAAGCAGAAAATAAGGATTCACACTGCCGTAGGTTAGTTGAACTGACAGAAAAATCAACGAAAGTCAAACTTTCCTATCAGTTCAAGTGCTACAGTGAAGATAATTGCAACCCACAGGGCTGCGGTGCGCCTCTCCCCTCCACGACCCGCGAGCTCTGTGACACTTTCAGTCGATGAAAGAAAGCATAGAAAATACGGATCCACGCTGCAGTAGGTTGGTTAAACTGACAGAAAAGTCCACAACAGTCAAACTTTCCTATCAGTTCAAGTACTACAGTGAAGATAATTGCAACCCACAGGGCTGCGGTGCGCCTCTCCCCTCCATGACCCACGAGCTCTGTGACACTTTCAGTCGATGAGAGAAAGCAGAAAATAAGGATCCACACTGCAGTAGGTTAGTTGAACTGACAGAAAAGTCAACGAAAGTCAAACTTTCCTATCAGTTCAAGTACTACAGTGAAGATAATTGCAACTCACAGGACTGCGGTGCGTCTCTTCCCTCCACGACCCATGGGCTCTGTGACACTTTCAGTCGATGAAAGAACGCATAGAAAATACGGATCCACGCTGCAGTAGGTTGGTTAAACTGACAGAAAAGTCCACAACAGTCAAACTTTCCTATCAGTTCAAGTGCTACAGTGAAGATAACTGCAACCCACAGGGCTGCGGTGCGCCTCTCCCCTCCACGACCCGCGAGCTCTGTGACACTTTCAGTCGATGAGAGAAAGCAGAAAATAAGGATCCACACTGCCGTAGGTTAGTTGAACTGACAGAAAAATCAACGAAAGTCAAACTTTCCTATCAGTTCAAGTGCTACAGTGAAGATAATTGCAACCCACAGGGCTGCAGTGCGTCTCTTCCCTCCACAACCCATGGGCTCTGTGACACTTTCAGTCGATGAAAGAAAGCATAGAAAATACGGATCCACGCTGCAGTAGGTTGGTTAAACTGACAGAAAAGTCCACAACAGTCAAACTTTCCTATCAGTTCAAGTACTACAGTGAAGATAATGGCAACCCACAGGGCTGCGGCGTATCCTTTCCCTCCACGACCCACGAGCTCTGTGACACTTTCAGCCGATTGCAGAAAGCAGAAAATAAGGATCCACACTGCAGTAGGTTAATTGAACCGACAGAAAAGTCAACGAAAGCCAAACTTTCCTATCAGTTCAAGTGCTACAGTGAAGATAATTGCAATCCACAAGGCTGCGGCGCGTCTCTTCCCTCCACGACCGATTGACTCTGTGACACTTTAAGTCGATGAAAAAACGCATAGAAAATACAGATCTATACTGCAGTAGTTGAACAAACAGAAAAGTCAGTGAAAATTCAAGTGCTATCGCGAGGATAATTGCAGTGGGCACGTAAAGGACAGTGGGTGAAGATGGCTCTTAAAAATGAATGAACCCCGGGGCCTAAGTGACCTATAAATAGTTTAAAGAAAACGCCTACACACAATAGTTACTCTAGTCTCTAGTTAAATACCTTTAACACACGTGTCGAAATGATAAAATACAATAAGATATTTGAAGTTTGTTAATGTTAATTCCACAACAAAGTTACCAAAAATACTAAGATGATAAGAGACAGTACCTTTTTGAACAAGATGTCATGTTGATATGACACCATCTCTGGCTTAGCTCCGTCAACTAACTTTAAGGTGGATTTCTATCTTCATATTTCTAGCGACAAGACAGCGCAATAGACGATTGCGCTAAAGATGGCGGCGAGGAATTTTTTACCAAGATGCATTGCGTTCTAATAAAGATTCTTTAATGATTCTATAGGAATTCGCTTAAAGAACGCAGTGCATCTTGGTAAAAAAATTCCTCACCGCCATATTTAGCGCAATCGTCTATTCTCTCAACTGTACGACTATCAAATCAAGGTTCAAGAACCCGTTGCAGTAACAAAACAGTCTGAGATGCAAAAGCTTAGCCGAGAGTAGGAATTCACTAACATCTGCAAACTGAGCTAAGATCAAGCCGTTTAAAAGAAACAATAGATCTAGAACGGTGCCATTTCAGCCCATTGTTCAAAACACATGAAGTTTTTCAAATATAACTTAATTACATATAAAACATAATTTAATCATCTAAATATTTCATAACAGCAGTTTATGCTAATTTAGAATTAAAGTTATAAATACGTATTTACGCCCTTTTAAGAACTGTGTCTGTCCTGTTGTCTGCTACAAGCTGTAGTGCTGATAGTCGAGGATTCGGGTTGAAATTGCCAGAGAAAGTTACAGGTAGATGCAGAATTATTGAGGTATTAACTCCGTTGAAAGTGGTTAGAGATAAATATTCATATCACAGATGCACCTAAATCGAGGAAACATGAGTTCAGAGGCCTAAAAGGGTGTATTGAAATACCAACAGACTAATTTATGGACCTTTTGCGTTGTGAAGAGCGGAAGCATTTCGCGGCTCTGTAACTGGTTTGTATCTTTCTCGACCAGTAAACTACCAAACATTGACTGTACCAATTTCTCCAGGCCTTATCTTGACTGCGTCTGAATGTCCTGAAGAGCTGTGTTGTACTGTGTATTGGCACGTTTTAGTTCGAATTTGAGAGTCATTCTCAGCTGCAAAGAGAGCTCTAAACTATTTCACAGTCGCAGTCCTGTTTTGCTTATCATTAGACCGAACAAACGTCTCCAGTGCTTGTTGATATATTGGCTGGAGAATGTTTGAAGTACAACAGAAGTCCACGAGAATGTGCATTCACGAGAATTCCACAGGCCTGCTCTGACTTATCTGCATCTAATCTAAGACGCTGCAAATGAGACACTTTTGCATTTCAAAAGAGAAAATTATATCTCAATTGGTCGAAGAATTCCTGATCAACGATTCCTGAAACATTCATCTATTCCCCAAGGGCTTTTTAAAGATATTTCCAAAATTTTTCAGCTCAGAAATTCTAACTTTGAGATATTTTGGTTGAAGCAGCTGCTTTGAGAATCTAATTAGAAAACGACTCGAAATGACTATTTCTCTTTAGTCATATCTATTCGTTAATAGACTTTGCCTGAGAGCACCACTACATCAAGTTATCTAATTAGCTTTCAAAGTGAAATTTGCGATTCGAAGGGCTTACGATAAAAGGAGTTGTGATCTTCTGAAAGCTGGAATTTTGGGAAAATGTGTCGCGTTTAGAACGCTTCAAATAGTTTTTTTGCGCAGGAGATCAAAGAGGGTTCACAATCGCAGCTAACTTTTGATCTCCTAAAACAGGAATTTGTAAAAACATGCCGATTTCAGAAAGCTTCAAGGAGATTTTCCTCTTGTGAAGGAGATTCGAGTGGGGTATCTAAAGTAGTGAGTCATCAAGTTATCAAGTTATCAAGATAAAAACAAAGTCTTTGTTGTTAAATAGCTCTGTAAAAAGGGGGTCAACAAAGAACAAACTTTCCATCACTAGAGGAACCAAACTGCTTGGAAGGAGCGAAAGTTTACCATGCAGACGGAGAGAAATTATTCAAAAGATTATGGTTTAGAAAGCTCCATCAAAGAGGGTACTGAACAGTGAACGAACATCCCATCATAGAAGAAGACAAGTATCTAGAAAGGATTGAAACTGTTGAAGGAAGAAGTTCTCGTGTCACCACCGACCTGGAGAGAAATTATCTACGCGACTGTAGGCTAGAAAGCTCTGTCAAAAAGAGGGGTGAAAAAAAAACAAAAACTTTCAATCACAGAAGAAAACATCTTGTCTAGGGAGGAAAATTGCTTGCAGAAAGATATTTTGTCAGTTTATTACCAAGAGGGAAATGAATCATCAAGAGACCATAGAATAGAAAGATCTATCAAAAGAGAAAGATTCCTTTCATTGAAAGAAACAACACTCCAAGGAAAATTTTCAAAAATATCTCGATCTACTACCAAGAAGGATCGATATCATTCAAGAGATTGCAGATCAAAAAGGAACAACATTTTTTATCTTCAGGTGTGAGAAGTTTAAGCAGCACTTCCGAAAAGAAAACGAGCAGAGAGAAACATTTCTTTCAATGAAATAAGCAAATGTTTTGATTCTCAAGAACAGTTCTTTAAACGAACTAGAAAAGAGAAATAGTCTATCAACAAAAAGAAACTTTGATGCTCATCTTTGATGCATCTTGTTGATGCTTTGAGCAGCCCTTTCAAAGAGAAGGCATAACAATTTGCCAACAAATGTTACGATGTTACGATGTACACAAATGTTACGATGTTACGATGTACACAAATGTTACGATGTTACGATGTACACAAATGTTACGATAATAGTAATGATGATGATAATGATCAACATAAGCTGAAGAAATGAATCGCTTTTGTTAGTAGATAAACTACCTGTTGCAACATTGTTTCGTTAGAAAATGCCAGGCGACGTACTTCAATAAGACATTGTTTCAAAACATTGCTTCCATTAATCATAACTGCCTTAAAAGATCGGTTACTAAGACACGAGATTGTCAGTGAAAACTCGAATTACCGGTTTTCCACTTGTTCCTTTTTGAAAGGGTCGCTATTCAATACAAAGATTATGAATCAGAAATTGAATTGTGAGAATTATCAGCGATGTTTTACAACATCAGGATCAAAGAAGTGCGAAAGATGTTGAACTAGCTGCAGGTTTTATTTCTAGCCGAAGAATAGAAGTCACGAAGATCGTCCACATTTACAGAACACGAAACCTAAATAAAAGTACACTGATATCCTTTTCGAAGTACAGTATTTACAGGTGTATATGTATAGTATTACAGTATCTACTGGTGAATATCAAGTTCTCATTTAATAAGCAACACATATTCTGCTGCATTGAACTTCCACAGTTTTCTGATGTAGATAACGATATCAAAGAGAGTCAATTCCACATTTTCCACCAAGAAAGGACGTCCTGAGCTGCTATCGACATTGCATCGCTGATAAAGATCTAAATGTCATACATATGACCAAGAAATTGAAATGATTGGTCAGTACAGTGATGTACATCAGCGTCCGGAGTACGATGACATTTTCATCAAATTGATCCGTCGATTGCAAGGAAAGTAAGAAGTAACGCATTATCGACTGCCAGCTGAGCGACTGCAGAAAGGACAATATCACTCAAAAGCCATTACATTCGCGTTTTTGAGACAAACCTTCTGATAGTAGAGCTTCAATTTCATGGCTAAAGAGCATCAATTGAAAGGTCCTGAAATATCAGGACGATTAACGAGATAAGCCTTTATGTGGATGACATTATCGCAGGCAACTTTTCAGTTTCATAAGTCTGTTCAGCAAAGTTTTCTGTTGCCTTTTGGGAAGAATAGTTGCCGATGATTATTGAGCGTATTTCATAGGTTTGGGAGTGATGAATTACCTTCAAATAAAGTAAATTCTGGTATTACGTTAACAAGCAATTTCACTGAAAATTATCAGATATCTCGAATGAATGTTTCATGTAAACATTCCTGTTTTTATCTCAGAGACTACAGAGTCAAATACATTAGATTGAGTAACTATCTGTCAATTGGTTGTATTACCTATCAAACAACGAACACATATCGTAAACGCTTACAAACAGAAGAAAGGACCTGTTACGATCGTAGAACAATCTGAACCATGATTCAGCAATACTCATAGCGAAAAGGAATTGACAGGGCGGGAATTTATATCTACAAGGCAACCCTCGAGGAGTTTCAGATTCATTTTGAAAAGGTGAAGCTTGCAGGATACGCTTAGATAGAAGGACCGAATGGGCATTAAACTTACTAATGTGAAACCGGCAAGGGACAATTTGAGATCGCAGACTTTAGTACCTGATCTGAGAATGAAGTGTTGATTTCGAATACCAGTCATGACCCAAGCAGTTTATGTCTTTGAATTTTACTGAAAACAACCGAATTGTGAATTATATTATTCAAAGTTTGACTGCTAATTTAGAAAGGTTGATAATTCAAAGATACCTGACGGAGACGATGGATAAGAGCTGTCTTGACGGGGAAATATTTCTTTGTAAACTTCAAAGATCCTTATCTACTTCAAATAGTTTTGAAAATTAACAAAGTTGTGTGTCATATTACTGCAAGTTTGACTGCCAATTTGGAAAACTTGATAATACAAAGAAACGTGAGGAGATGATATTTAAGTGCTGGCTTGATGGGAATCACTAACTGGCCAATAGTAAATAGAACTGGAAAAAATTCAAATTGTAAGTGATATCACTGCACGTTTGACTCACAAATTGGAAAGATCTCGTCAAAGTAACATCTGGACAGGGCGTAAAATTGCTCTCATAACGTGGAACGCCTACGTCTCCAAAACTGAAGATTTGCATCTAATTTGAATATTATTGAAAACCAACGAAACTTGAAGTCATATCATTGGAGCCAACAAAAAACATTGTTATTTAACTGACGCGAAACTGTCTTCTCATTACTAATATTTTAAAAGTACACACATTTGTGAAACAATTGCGTTCGGATGTAAAGCCAGACAGCTTGAAATAAATAAGATCCACCTGTCAGGAATTAGCAGAGGTGTTTAATTTTTGCTGCTCATCAGTTTTAAGTGTTTCACGCGATAAAAACTGCAAAGACTCCTCTAGGAAGCCTGTAGAACTACAGCTGTCTTGAGTAACATCATACGGTTTATCCGTCGTAGAGTGATTGAAGACGTTCAATAAATAAACTTTTCATCTCAAAGTGCCATAAGAAATGTTCATTATTCGCCGAACGGTCTGGATATTGAGGACTACAGATCGTTATGTCGCCTGACGACACAGCACAAACTTTATCTATGGTTGATATAGTGGCTCTTTGAAGACGTTCGATAAACGAGACTTGCATTTCAAAATATCATAAGAAATGCTCATTATTGACTGAATGCTCTGGATTTTACGGCCCATAGTTCGATATATCATCGCCTAACGAAGCAGTGTACACTTTTACCTATGCTTTGCTATCGTGTCTTTTTGAGGAGGTTCGATAAACAAGCCTTGGATTTCAAGCTATTTACGGATTTACGGCTTGCGGCTTTCGATCACATAGCATAACAGCCGATAGTTTTATTTTGATGCTTTCCAGGAGCGGTTTTTCAAAGACTTTTGATAAAAGAACTCCCCACTTCGAGCGACCAAAAAGCTCTTCATACCACAAAGTTACGACTGTGTGCTGTAGATTACGTCACTAATGCTGGAAAATAGGCAATGTTAAGAATTAAACAGTTCCTTGCCGTCGAACATTGGATTGTTTCGATAGTAGAGTTACGACTTTACGTTTGAAGACATTTGCATTAGCAAAGTTCTTGCCACAAAGTATTGATGTAACAATTTACGGCAGTCGAAGTTTGATTGGTCTGGTTGTCTGGCGTAATTGAGGATTGCCCGAATAACCGTTCTGAAATTGCGCAGGTTTGAATAAACTGGGTTGTGTTTATTAGAACTTTGTGATTTGAGCGTCGGAGAGCAACTGAACCTTGGAAAACTTGCCCGTAACTTTATAGTCTATTTTGTAGCAGTATTCATGAACTTTGAGAGCATGCATGCAAGTCAGCAATTTGAGAGTTTTGATACTATCCAGAACTCTGTTGGTCCATTTTTGACATAATACCGTGTTTCTGAGAGCGTGCAAGTCAATAATTAAAGCTTAGCCTACGATTCTGTTGGCCTTTGATTCTGTTTGTCTGTATTCTGGTCGCACGAAGGAGCTCTGCGTACATACAAGGCTGAAACAAGGTTCTGAACAAGACATAACAACAAGGCTGCATAGATTTCTATTCGTTCATCTTGTGTTTAAACACAGAGGCTTCGGGTACATTGTAGCAGTGCATCTTTGGAGATGCTAGTTCAGTGGTTGTTGCAGTAGTTTGGAGACAGCGCTATTCGTTAAGTTAGATTAGAATCAGAGAATCATGGGTAATACCCTTGATGCATTGGGAGGTAGACCTCTTGATTCGAGCTGTGATACAACAATCGTTTCAGGTATGTAGCTAAAGAATAATAAATAATGAACAATAATGAAAGAATAATAATAATGAAAGCGTCCTAATATGTGAAGACAGTAAACAGAATAGGCCTTCGTGTAGATGATATTATTGAAGGCAATCTTTGTGTTCAACGTCGTACAAGAAATCCATGCAAGAAAGTTCTCAATGCAATGTGGTGAAATAGAGCAAAAGTGGTAAGGTCCTGATATATGAAGACGGTTGATAACATAGGCCTTTATGTACATTACATTATTGCAGAAAACGTTTGTGTTCCATGTCGTTCAAGAGATACATTACCGTGAGGTACAGACTTCTGTGGCCGCTAGTTCAGGAAACTCCAGCACTATCATCATTGTTAAAAGGCTAAAAATAACTAGGAAGCCTCTGTGTAAGCATAGAGACAAAAGTTTTGATATTAGAGTTTCTAAAGTCACAACCAAAGAATAACAATTTAAAGATATGTTAAGACGTTTAACAAGATATGGCGTTATGTGGATGACATTATTGAATCTTCATGAGTATCTTTGGGTGTTTCATCCATTTATGCTTGTTCGTTAGAGTCAATCATCTGCTGTAAGGTCGAGGGAGTTCTTCTTTCTGAGACACCTTAGTTGTTCTTTTCTTGAATTTAATGTATATTTTTCCATTGATGTAAGTGGCTGCCGTTGTTGGAACTTGGTGGCATCATGTTCTTTCCAGCTATGGCAGCCATAGAATATTTATGTTTTGTTGTAGTTTAGTTGTTTTTATCTGTGATATAGATAAAGACAATTCTTGTGTTTCATGTCATACAAGAAATACATTATCGCGTGACAGGGTAAAAATGAAATGGTCCTAATAGGTGAAGACGGTTAAAAAGTATACCTATATGTAGATGACATTTTCACAGTCAACTTTCGTGTTCCATAGTACAAGAGATATATAATCGTGAGCTAAATAGATTTCCATGGCCACTAGCTTAGGCAACTGTAGCACAGCACTAACAATATTACTCTTGAAGCTAAAATAACTCGAAAGCCTTTCTGTTAGCATTTCTACTGGAGTTCCAAAGTCATAGCTAAAGAGTAACGATAGAAAGGCTCTGACATGTAAAGACAGCTAGAAAAAAATGTGGATTACATTATTGCAGTCAACTTTTGTGTTTTATATCATACAAGTAATACATTATCACACGAAAGAGTAAAAATGAAAGGTTCTTGTCTGTTAGGCCTTTATGTAGATGACATTATTGCAGACAATTTCCGTGTTCCATGTCGTACAAAAATGCATTATAGTGAAATAAACCCAAAAATGAAAAGGTCCTGATATGTTATGATGGCTACATAAGCCCTTATGTGGATGGAATTATGAACGGCATCTCTAGTGTTTTATGTCTATTTGGCAAAGTTTTCCGTCGCCTTTTACGTAGAGCAAATTTCCATGATTAATCAAGGTATTCCATAGTTTCGCATTTGATCGTTTCAGGTACATCACAACCGGATACAACATCGAAAGATGCCGACAAGAATAACGAAATTCCTTACACAAACGGAAATGACGTCACAGCGCCTGCCAATCAACACGGCAATAACATAAACCAACGGCAACAGCAAAGTGAGTACGCTCCTTCTCAGCAGTATGATTATGATTCCCCGAAGAGGCATACAGGCTATCAGGGCGGGCAGCAAATCGATGAGTACGGTTACGCACAAGTTGGTAGTCCGCACCATTATTCGGACCAGTCAACCGACAATGAATCATGTACGTCCGATGCCTATAAAAGACTATTGAATCGAGATTATCTATCGCGGTATGACTCTCATCAGAGCCCGCATAGGCGAATCTCCACATACCCCAGTTATAGAGATGAATATACCGGAAGCGAAGAACTGCATACCGGGATTTTAGATTTCAGTATTGATTTCACAGTGCATGTTGGGAAGCTGGCTATTTACTTGAAACAGCTGAAATTAACGAGATCACATGTCGAGGAATACATTTCGGATAAAAAGCTCAAAGGGAAAATTAAATGTATTTTATGTAATCCTGCGAAATCGCAGAAATACACATCGGGTTTATTCGAAGCGACATCGAAAGATCGTTTTTCACTTCAGGCCGATTTCGAAGATGTGTTTGTTTATTATCTATTCCCTAAGAATCAAGTAGACAGCATGTCACTACAGTTCAAGATCTATATCAAGAAAATGTTTCGAGATGTTCTTATTGCCGAAAGTTTTTTGCATCTCAGTGAAATCGACCTGAAGGCCGAAATGCTGCCGATAAGTATGCCGTTTCTCGATATATCGAAGGAGAGCAAAGAGGGCCGCACACGAAACGCGAAACGACCAGTGATTGTACCCACTAGTGCTAAATTAGAGACATTAATATCACTGCAGTACATTCCCGAACGCTCGTTACTAGTCGTCGATTTACGACAAAGCACCAAATTAGGCAAATTACGCGACTTGATGAACCGTGAAATCATAGTCCAAGCCGAACTTATTTCGCCAACTTGCGAATGCGTTCAACGAAAGACAACTTTTCTGAAAATGATATCTGATAATCCAGGCTGCAATAAATCATTAGAGTTCGATTTAAACCAAGAACAGCTGTTCCTTTATACGTTGATGCTAAGTGTGAGCTATTCAGCAGTTCGCTTAGGCCAACAGGAAAGAATTGGCTGGATCGCATTTGGCAGGCACTGTAGTGGTCAAGTCGAGGCACAACATTGGGAAGAAATGCTCCAGAAGAGTTGTGTAAACGAGGCTGCAATACAATGGCATTGCTTATGTGATCACCAAGAACAAAAGAGTAGCTCGTTAATGAAATTATTTAAATGAGAACTAATATGTCTTATTTGCTCAAATATTTGAAATCTTTAAAAAGGTGGGTGTAAAATTCTAGGGTATCTTCTTTGAATTGAATGGCTTGAAAAGAATTTTTGATACTTTGCTGTAAATCTGCCGTGAAAATTTGTTGATATCTTGACTTTTTCACAATGGCAGCAATTTAATTATTTTTGAACAAAATCATGGAAAACATTGAAAAAAAATTAAATCATCGTAAATCTAAACCAATAGAAGAAAAATGATACAACCTTCAAGAAAGCCATAGTTTATGAAAATCTGAAATCTGGTGGCAAGCTTTCTGGGATAAGATTAGAAATCTGATGACGTCATTGCCTCAAATTTAATAAATTCTGCCATTTTGAAAGCAATCAAGATATCAATAAATTGCCACGGCAGATTTACAGCAAAAAACCCCAAATTCCTTCCAAGCTATTTATTTCAAAGAAAACTGCTATAGAATGTACACCGACCCTTTTAAAGATTTGAGCCCTATGTTAGAACTAAGATGTCTTATTGGCTCAAATATTCAAAGACCTTATATAAATACCACATGCGCCAGTAAATTTGACGAATTCTCTCGGGTGAGTAAAAAAACAATCCCCGTTCGAAGGGCCACTGCTCCATTTAAAATGACTACCAGATTTATTGCCTTACAGCAATGACTTTTACATGTGTTATCTCGCATGTCATGTGTTATTTGGAGGATCAAAGCCATCTCTGGGAGCATGGCAACATCATTCCGGGCAATTTCACCCGGGGGGGAGGGGGAGTTGTTGGCTAAATTTTGGGTAGGGGTCTGTCGCGAGCATATTCAAAGTGGTACCGTTGACTAGACAAATTTTTACGAGAATGGTACCCTTGGTTACACCAATTTTGACCGTTCCCTAGACCAATATCATCAAATATGATACCCTTAATTGGCTAGACCAAAATTGCTAAAAAGTATACCCTTGGCTAGACTAGAAGTCCAAAAAGTATACCCCTCGTCGCGGTACATCGCCAGGTACCTTTATTATGGAAGGAAGACCCCACCCCCCCGTGACTCACCCTCCCCAGAGGATAACAAGTGATCAAGGATTATGGCCTGTTTTTAAAGGATTTTTAGATAGAATAATTTCATGAAATTGCTCATTTCTTGGGAACTATACGACCGATCTTTTCAGTACTTTATTTTAAGTGGGCTGAAAGGATTTCTAGCTTTTTAAAGCTAATTTAGGTCAACTATGCAGACCGCATCTAGGCATGGGACCCCAAGTTGAACGTCCCATCCGAGGGACGGCGAGGTGAGTTCCAAGGTCAGGCCTCCGAGAGGTCACCCATCCGGAGTCTGACCTCACTCGACCGAACTTAACTTCAGTCACATGACGGAAACTGTTTAAGCCACTCGGCCACTCACGCCACAGATAAAGCTACAGACTCGATTCCAAAGGACGTAGTGCGTACTTTTGGAAGCAGCGCGTCGGTCCCATGCCTCAAGTCGTAGCCAGTGTTCCGCTGCGTGAAAATATCCTGCATAAAAGTTGGATTTAGATCTAATTTTGTTTTAAAAGTCTCAGTCATAAGCAACTGTAGGTTTCTTATATGGATGGGTACTGAATTTGTTTGCTCCAGGAGAAAACCAAAATCATGTTCGTAATCTTTCTGTGCAATGCGCAAAGCCCTTTCGTGAACGTGATTTATTCTTTGATGACTTAAGACTCGGCCTCGGCCATGCAGACTCGGCCACTCACCCCACAGACCCGATCTAAAACTACTAAATGTCATTATTTAAGTTGACATGTTACATAAACAAAAGCTGCGGTCACACTAGACGCTTTTACATCGTTGCACCTCTTCAAAACAACGGGTTAATTACGCTGTGATACGTGACCACATTTCACCTACAACGCTGTTACAGCGCATTGGTCCTGAGAGCTGATTCCATAAGATAACTATCAGATACAAAACAACGGGCAGAACAAGGTCCCAGCTATATCTTAGCGCTCTGTTGGAGAATAAACCAATCGCAACCTTGCTCAGTTGTCACATGATAAATCATATCACTGTATGAGTGACGGGGTGTCATTGTATATATACCGCTAAATTGCCGCACTTTCTGCTGATAAAAACAAACTTCAAGAAAGTGAAGCAATTCATATTACAACGGGAAAATACAGTAGTGTGACTGTAGCCATTGATAACCAGTTTTGAGGAATCTGATGTATACCGTAAAAGCTCTATTAAGTCCCCCCTCTCAATTAAGCCCCCCCCAAGTTATATCAAATTTCTGAGGTTACCAAATATTCTCCATTTATTGAGCTAAATAAGTTTGCATGTTAATTTTGATGTGTTTTGAGATAAAACTTTGTGGAATTCGTGTATTCAACTCGTAAAATCGTATGTTTAAACCGCAAAATGTGGCGCAAAAAGGACTGAAAAGTGCCCAAAATCAAAGAAGCCTCCTTAATGCCTCCTTAATAAAGACTT
The DNA here is from genome assembly GCA_039566865.1 of Aurelia coerulea. NCBI lineage: Eukaryota > Metazoa > Cnidaria > Scyphozoa > Semaeostomeae > Ulmaridae > Aurelia > Aurelia coerulea. Next base: position 16,690,005 of record CM076962.1, read on the forward strand.
TACGGTAGGTTGCAAAATAAAGGCTTTGAGACGTTGTAACTTATTTACTCATCCAGTAAATTGGAATGACTCTGCGGGGTTGATACTTCCAGGCGCAAAGTGCATCTCAGTCCTCAAAATACCTACAGCAATGTAAAACATTTTAAACTCTGGCGTAGCTTCATTATGAACTAGCAAACTGAATAAGATTATGCAGTAAATGTTATTCATGCAAATGTTGTTTAAGAATTAGAATTACAGGCTTTAAATTTAGCGATGTTCCTTCTATTTAAAGTGTACCCTCAGATATAGACAACAAGAGGTTATCCGTCCATTTCAGATTCTGATTCTGAACAGAATCTCGCGGTAGGTTTCCAAAACATTCCGTGAAGGACCGGCTAGGGACCTTTATATGAGGAAGCTTCATCTTCGCACTGTGATCTAGCCCTATAGAAATCGTGACATTAATCAGGTTCAGAGCCATCACTGCAAGTGCAAGTTCAGAGTAATGGCACAGTTCTGCGGATTTGGTCTAAATATACTCTACGTACATCTACGTACTGGCATCTCATCCCGAATTCTTAAATCTACCCTCTTCGAGTAGCCTGTGGACGGGACTTAGAGTTGGGAAATGTGAAAAAGGAACAGAAACAGAAGCTCTTCTTCATTTTCTCCGGCATAACTCCCCAGACTGTCCACAAGCTACTCTCTGGGGAGAGAAACACAAAGAATTCACAGGATGAGTGGTGGTACTTCCCCAGGCGGTGGCCTTTGGGTTCGAACCCAGAACCTTCCTTCCCCAGGTGGGGGCCTTTGGGTTTGAACCCAGGACCTTCTGTGCAGAAGGAAGGATTGCTAATTGGCTGGCCACCTACCACCTTTTTGAGTAACATTAGTGAATCGGTTTGGTCAAGCAAATTAGCCAGAGGCACGTGATTTCTTGAAATATTTTGACTAATGGGGTATAGGGGCCAATTTTCTGGGACTAACCCTGTCAAATTCACAAATTCTCCGATCTCAATTTTCACGAAAAACAATAGCAAAAATGAACATTTTTGCAGAGTAGTGTTATTTGGTTGTACTCTAACATAATTCTCCTAACACCATTTTATCGCATATTCCACAATTTTGGCAAATTTTGCCGATTTCTTGACCATACAAAGGAAAATGCTGACGGAAGCAATAATGGCGGCCGATTTTAGTTGTTATGGGTTACTTTTAGGTTACACAAAATATTTTCTTTTTCCAGTCTGCCACTACTAAATCTATCGCATAAGGATCATCGCACTTGTATCGTTCCTTATTACCTGACTGACATTTCAAAAACGAGGCAATACAAGAACCCCGCCAATCCCATTGGTTAATCACACATTTCCCGCGGTTTCCCCGTAGCGTTGTATAATACGATACAAGGACGCATTTTGTCACCACAGCAACTGATTTAGGCCTGTGAGATTTGCAATAAACTTAAGCGACATAACAGTGACAAAATGTGTTTGACTAAATGATATGAGTCAAAATTAGAAATTAGAAGCTATCAGGTAATGAAACTTATACTACCGGTTTCGTAGTCGTACAGGAAAATATGAAGCCTTCGGTATTATTGCATAGACCTCGCAAGCTCAGTTTGTACTTTTAGACCTCGGGCTTTATATTTTCCTGTACGACACAAAACTGGTTGGTATGCGCATATTACCGGTAGTTATCACGCTATTGCTATTTACAGTCATCAAGATATAGCACAAGAAAGAGACTTCACGGATCAAACACATTTAAAAATTACTTTGTAAATTTTGAAATTTCATGTTTCAATGTCACACCAAATGAAATACTACAATGTACGCTTCAAAATAAATATAAATTGGTACTCCTTGCTTTTACAACACAATTTTGAATATTAGGTTGGAACTTGCTGTCGTATAGACCTAATTCTGCGAGTTGTTAATAAAATTGTCAAATCCCAGCCTAAGAAGAAATTGCGAAAACAGAGTGTAAGAAGCAAAAAACACAATGGGCACCACCTAACAAGTTACTCTATGCCATTGGCATGTCATTTTCATTTTACAGCCAGTTTTCCTACTCACTAACCTGGCTTCTTTCGTTGTACAATATCACTTTCTTTTAGACTGCACCCATTCTTCAATTCTCTTTTTCAGTTCAGGTTCTGTGAGCGAAAAGAATAATTTTGTGACAATATTGGGTAGAAAACGAATGACATACCTAGCGAATATCACCTAAATTCTAGCAATCAAGCTACCACAGCCTAATAGGCTCCAGGGTCAATGTAGGCGTTGAAGTTTACGGAAAACCTTCATTGTCACTGGGTACGAGGTTGGCTACCACAGGGATTGTTAGGTTCGAATAGACCTTTTACATATTTCATTTTCATTCATTTTTCATTATTTTTACACGGTGGCCCCGTCAATCGAGAGGATTGCTTTACAGGGGGCCGTGCCAAACTTTACAATATTACTAAATATTACTAAAAATTACTAACAAATTACCTATATTTACAATCCAAAATAGAAAAATAAATGAAAAACAATGGAGTTAGCCTGAGAGAGGCAAATTACTCTTCGGCATACTTTTAAAAATGCTAAGAGAGGGTGCTTGTTTGACATCCAAAGGCAATTCATTCCAAGTCTTTGCACCCCGGAAAGATATCGCTTTCTGCCCATTGCAAGTTTTCATCCTTGGAACAAGGACATCGGCAATGGTATTCCGCAAATTCATACTGATATCACGCGCATAGTTTTTCTATTCTATGAAAGAATCTGAATGACTGAATCCAACGATGTTTGATAAATTTCGTAGAATTTTCGAATGTGCAACATAATGATTGAAGCTCTAACGCCACTCAGTCGAACCTCTCATATAAAAATGTGTAAAAATGTCGCTCGATCCAGGCTCTTTTGTAGAATAGCTAAAAGGTCTTTTGATCGGTTGTTCATCATCATCGTCGTCATCATCATCACCATCATCGTCATCGTCATCATCATCGTCATCGTCATCGTCATCGTCATCGTCATCGTCATCGTCATCGTCATCATCATCGTCATCGTCATCATCGTCGTCATCATCGTCATCGTCATCGTCGTCGTCGTCGTCGCCGTCACCGTCGCCGTCGTCGTCGTCGTCGTCATCGTCATCGTCATCGTCGTCGTCGTCGTCGTCATCGTCATCGTCATCGTCATCGTCATGGTTATGGTCATGGTCATCATCATCATCATCATTTGAACTTTACAAGATGCTGAATGAAGCTTTTGATAGGGTTAGAACGAGCTTACATACCTGGTACGAGCATTTCTACGGTTAGTTTTTGTCGGTTGAAAGGATCTGTAGATGAATTTAGGAGATGCCGGCTTATGATATGTCTGTCCATGATGATTCCACTAGGAAGGCGCACTGGATTTTGCATAACTGTGTCCATTAGAGGATCTATAAACAAGAAAAGAAGATACAGTTTGTCACAGGTATTGAGCCATGATAAATACACCTGCTCTGCCGTGTATCATGTGACCCATGTGATAAAGATCAAGAATTACTCCTGACAAACAAAAATGACCCGCTTCTACACAATGCGTTTCATGTGATCAGTTTCATTTCAAGTGAACTTTAGCCAATCAGATGCGCCATCGAGAACAATGAGTCAGCAGATTCTTGATGTTTGGGTATGTGCAGTTTATTTAACATGACTTAGTCTATTTAACATGGGTTTGTCGGGGTTTTGCTGGCTTCAATTACCTTTTGTAGTTATGTAAGTTGCCAACATTAAATGAATTGATAATAATAATAATACTTTAAGACCCATTGTCAACCATGATCATTTGTGCGCAGAATGAAAAGCAAAACAAAGAGAATTTAGGCCAAAACGACGTTTGGATAATGCGAATAAGACGAAGACTGTGTAGAATTAAATAAAACTAAGACTTTGGATAAGACTTTGGTGCCGCGAAGGATCTTCACCGCCTTTAAGGTGGTAAGTGGCAGTGGCGTAACAGAACTTAAATGTACCTTTCGTACAAGCTTGTTAGGAATACAGCGAAGTCCCCTTCTTGTAATGGCTGAAGATCTTTGATGCCCGTGTTCATCGTTGGAACATTTGTTTTGACAGTTGGAACATAGATGAACATCGGCTTCAAATATCAAAAATTATTGGAAGGGTCGATCTCGCATCTGTCCTTTGATTTTAATGCCTGAAAAGTTTTCATGGGAATTTTTTTTATATCTTGATTATTTTTGGAATTACAGCGTGTTTACGTGCTTGGGTCAAATTTGAGGTCGTGATATCCTCCAATTGCCACATCATGAATCAGAAAAGATAAAAGTCTCTGCTTTGCACCATATTGAAGACCTCGATAAACAGCACCGGGTGACCCAGCAAAAGATATCAATGATGCCGTCAATGAAGATTTAGATCGCCTTAAGAACTGGCTGGAGAGCAATAGGTTATCACTAAATGTAGCGAAAACACAGAGCATGCTTATTGGTAGCCGAAATAGACTCAAAAGGATCGGCCAGCCTGAAAACCCGGAACCAGCCCTAAAAATAGGAGAGGAGCCAATCACTATGGTTAAGCACGCGAAATACTTGGGTGTTCAGGTTGATCAGCACTTGCTGTGGGATGAGCATTTGAGCATCGTTACCAAAAGAATTTCTCGAGGAATAGGAATGCTGAAATACTCAAAAAAATACCTCCCATTACAGACCATTCAAAGGATGTATAAGAGCCTCGTAGAGCCTTACGTAAGATATTGTTCGCCTGTTTGGGGTAACTGTGGTATTACGGCTCTTCAAAAATTGCAAAAGCTGCAGAATAGAGCAGCCAGGGTAGTCACGAATAGCCCCTATGACGCTTCCTCGCTACCCCTTATCAAACAACTCGGTTGGCTAAATATACAACAAATGATAGATTTTGAAACAACGAAAATTGTTCACAAGTCACTGCACAATGAAGTGCCTGATTATCTGCAAGGTCTGTTTACAAGGGTCTCTGATAAAGGCGTCAGGGAATTACGCAATTCCAAACTGGATTTGAACCTTCCGCTGTTGAAAACATCCCTAGGAAAAAAGAGCTTTTCATTCAGGGGAGCCAAACTTTGGAAAAAATTGAGTTCTGAAGCCAAAACCATAAATAGCTTTTCTGCTTTTAAGAAAGCTGTCACATGAACACAAAGATATGTTGATTCTACATTTCCTTTCTTTTATTACTTTAGGTTTGAAATAACACTGTAAATAGGGTTCATATTCTTTTTCTTTTGTTGACAGGGCAAGCTGTAAAACAGTATTTATATATTTATTAATGCTTCTACCCTGTATAAATAATTAAAAATGAAAATTAAATGAAATGAAAAAGTGACCCAAACGAGATCTGTTATAGAAAAAAAGGAGCATAGGTTCCAAATCTTTGAAAATGCTTGTGTAAAATTCAGCGACCTATTTCTTTGAACTGAATGACTTCAAAGAAATTTCAGCTATTTCTCTATAATTCTACCGTTGGACTTTTCTGAAATCTTCAATATTTTCAGAGTTAGAGCATTTTTCTTCTTTTTCAAGAATTCAAGAAAAATTTTCAAAAAAACTTAAAACCATCGTAATTTCTAAACTGTTTGACACAACATGAAATAAGTTCGAAGAAAACCATAGTTTTTGAATGCCTACACTATGGTATCAAGCAAAAGTCTGTCACATATCGGATAAATTTGATGACGTCACACCCTGAAATGAGTTAAAATGTAGGATACGCCGTAATTTCGAAAAATATTAAAAAGTTCTGAAAAGTCCAACGGTAGAATTATAGATAAGTATCTCAAGTTTCTTTAAAGCCATTCAATCATAAGAAATAGGTCATTGAATTTTACACCTACCTTTTTACGCTGAGAAAAAGATTTGGAACCTATGCTAAAAAAAGGGAAGTGGCCGAGTGACATGTTTCAAACGCTATTCTGTCGCTAGATTAGCCTACGTTATGAGAATTTTTCGCATCGCAATTTTTTTTCACCACGGTAAGTTTCCCAAATTAAGGATTTCAAGGAAAAGGACATGCTTGAAATCCTGAAAAAGTCGTCAAAAACAGGGGGTCAATTTACAGCCATTTCAGATCATGAAAACAATGAAGACCGTGTTTCATTTCAGCCTGGGAATAGGCAGCTCAATAAAAAGTTTTCTGAACAATTTTTATAGTCCCTAGGTACCTGAAAATATTCCTAATGAACAATGATAGCAAAGTACCGAAAGTTCCTTTCAAGCTGTGAATCAAAGAAAAGAAGCAATGGTTATCCGTGCAATCATATTTTAAAAGTTGAAGCCAATGATAGAAAGATGTAATGCCCATCTAACTTCGTTAATTTCTTGAAGATTTTGAAACCAATGTGGGATTTGAAATAAACATCAAAAGGATTATTCAGGATTGCTTTCAACAATGTGCCTAACAAGGCAACCGTAAGCCAGTTTAGATAAGTTAAACTATAGCGAATTAAACATCACTTAAATATAATTTTGATTGAGTTCATGAATAAATAAAGACTTTTCCCGCAAAATGATGATCAAATTGCATAGAAGATTGAAATAAGCCACAGTCTGATAGCTTATTTTCGTATTTAAAGTTAAACAAGTATTAAGTGGTTGAAATAATCCCTTCTTTTCCGAGATACCGTGCCCATAGTACCAACTGTTTCGAGGCTTCTCGTAAAGCTCATGAAATGATAAGAGTCTGGAAGCAATTTAAACTGCGTTAATTCTTAATACCTATTACGCAAAAGACATTCGCTTCATTTAGCTGGATTTCCAGAAGGTATAAAATCCTTCGCGCACTAAACGTTTCTAGTGGATTGCTTCTATATACAGGGCGTCCTAAAACGTTGCGCCTCATTTTTGTGGCTGCTACGGAGGAGCTGTAGCTTTAATTGTCTCAGTTTCTATACAGTGCATAGGTCAAGCTTTAACTTAGAGTTTGAGACCTTGTTTGAGTCAATCTGACAAGTGGTTGCTGATTTATCGCAGAGGAAAGGTAAAATAAGTGGCCTGCATCAAAAACAACAGATCTAAAGATCTAACAAGTTAGATCTAAAGATCTCCCTGGCGGATTCTGTTTATGGTAATTGTTTTATCTAAGCCCTAAATACGCGAGAATTAAAATTCCTTCTGCTCGGCCTCTGAATAAAATAAACACAATCCGCAAAGCAGAACTTTAGATTTACCCTTCTTCTTTCGTTATAGACACATAGCCTCTCCTAAAAACCACCTTTCGCGTGCGCAAGGCGAGAGTTTGCCCTACTGGTTTCGAGGCAACATTTGCGGCTTTGTTTGTTTTGAGAGAATTTCCTTTGTCTGCAATCGCTAATCGCTTTGAACTGAGGTGTCAATTAAAGTAACTGATGCTATTGTGTTACAAATCTGTCCTTGTTCCTCGGAATTTTTTTTAACAATAAGCTCCTTGTCTAATGGGCATTGTACACTCGTTTTTATAAATTTCTCATATGTGTTACATCAAGCCCACTGTATCCATGTTCCATTGAATACTATTATGCTTATGAACTGACAAAGTATCCACTATCCACCGTATCTAGTATCCACATCAACTCTATCTAATTGCTTATGAATTGACTAATTATCCACTGTATCCGTGTATCCGACTTTCAACCTCACTGAGTATCCTGTATCCAGTGTCAACCGTTTAGCAGTGCACTCAACAGTGCAGGGCATCGTAAATGTATTTCACAAGGACTTCTAAAAGACTTCCCTCTTACCTTTAAACTCATCGGGAGCATCATCTAAATCCATTGCAACTTTATTATTTTCTACATGCAGTTCTTCTACTTTGTCAGCAAATTTTCGAAATTTTTCAATTTCTGCCTGAAATAAAGAGAGAAATTCGGCAAATTAACTCCAGGAGCTCGTAACGAGAGAGCTCTCGGGGGGGGGGGGGGGGGGGCCTTCACTCTAATATCACGGTTTGTGATCATTAGTAATTATATTACAGTGATTTACGCGATCATCCTTAATCAGAACTTAAATATCCGTAACTACAGCCGATAATCAACTTATTTTCAATGAATGTGTGCACGTTACGTTGTACTTAGTGCTATATAAATTCGGGAAAAAATCGTGCATCCTGAAAGTTTTCGGAAATTTTTCATCTTGAAGGTTTTTTGGTCCAACCGTTATATTGATATGTGGATGTACAAATATTCTTATCCTGTCTGGAAATACCTGAGAATAAATGAAATCAACTCTGTCTCAAAGTAGAGGCCACGCAAAAATGTCCGCGAATTAAAACATTTACAGTGTTTCGAACGAATAACTTTGCATCATCGCAAATCTCACACGACATCTTATTTGAGATGGACTTTGGTTACATTTCTATTCAATAGACGATTACGCTAAAGATGGCGGCGAGGTACTTTTTACCAAGATGCACTGCGTTCTTTCATCGAATTCCTATAGAATCGTTAAAGATTCGTAATTCGAACGCAATGCATCTTGGTAAAAAATTCCCTGCCCCCATCTATAGCGTAATCGTCTATTGGAAATTCGGGGCTCAGACTTACCTCTGTTTTGAGTAGAGTTCTTTTCAGCAAAAACAAACAATCATCGAAGACATCTTTACTATATGAACGCTGGAATCGAAAAAAATATACAATTTCACATTGATCTTAAATTAGTCTCCTTTGGGTATACAAACAAATGGTCGTGTTTTTAATCGAAGCGAATAAGCGAAGCGAATAAAGAACACCAATCTATGCAAACCGTATCCAGTATCCACCGTTTCTAGCATCCGTTCTATCCTATGCTTATTATCTGACTAAGTATCCACTGTATCCGACTTTCAACCTCACTGAGTATCCAGTATCCAGTATCCACCGTTTTGCAGTGCGCTCAACAGTGGAGGCTATTGTAATGGTATTCCGCAAGGACCTCTAAAAGACTTCCCTCTTTCCTCTAAACTCAACAGGAGCATCATCTAAATCTACCACAACTCCATTGCAGTTCTTGAAACAGGGAATCTTTTCGTATGCTAAAAAGTTCTGCTTGCTTTCGTTCTTTGGATGGGGTGCCAGTAGGGGTGGTATGCACAGCCTCGGCAATGGTCTCCTGAAAGAGCCATTGTCAACGTGTTACAATTTCAGACTGTCTATGTGCCCTGAAGGGGCTGGGTCACGTAAAGCAAACAAACCTCTTTCGAAACGACGATTTTGCAGTTTTTTGATAGGCCATAGCACAGAGATTTTCCACTATTTTTCTCAAAATGAAAGTGCTATTTTGAAGATGAACTCTTGAACTTCAGAGAGAAACAAACGACACAACTTATGTTGTAAGATTGCAAAGATATTGATGGATTTTTAGAAGTAACTTTATTGTGGATTCACCCCATCCACCAAAATCTGTGCAGAACACAATGGGCGCGTGCCGGTGCGTGCGGGCAACAATATAGATTATAAAGATAACAGATTTGTTTACGGTTACGTGACCCAGACCCAGCAGAAGATACGGAACTGCCTTGCAATTGTTGAACTCATGGAAAAGTCAACCAAAGAAAAACATTTTATCAGTTTAACTGCTACAACGTGGATCCATATTTTCTGCGTAGGCCAAATTTCATTTTCCGACAGTCTAAAATTGCAGCATGCTTGGAAAGGAGCCTGAGTGACAATGGCTCTTTAAGGGCGCTTCGAGAAGATAAAGGCAAAAACTCTGATCTCAAAAACCAAACGAACCTCGTCACCAGCCACAGCATGTGCTAATTCATCGCCATCTAAATGTAAATAGATGTCCGTCAGCTTGTCCAATGTTTTCTTTGGTTCAAATCCATATTTTTCAGGGTTTCTCACCTAAAAATAAACAAAGTTAAGTTCTTAGACCTACAATAAAAACTCTCAAAAAACCAGTGATATTCTGCAACAGGCTGGCATGGCCCTTGTGCATTAACATAGTGGTTCTTGAGAACGAGGCCAACAACAACAGCAACATACGACAGGAACATGTTTACCTTATATAGCGCAAAGAGCAAATTGATGCCCCTTTTCTTCGAGTGGTTAGGCCCTCTCCAACGGTACGCTATACCAGGCCAGTCAATAAAAAGGCCCGGCGTATAAAACAATGCTGCTTCCCGACTATCACAGCAATCATATTGAAAACTGCTTTTTTCATTCCCGCTATGTCCAATTAGGTTCAGTAATTTACTCGGCTTTAATCGGCCATTCCTCCCCGTCGATATGGGAGATAAGCCCCTTTGGGAAACCTGCACATACGAATGAAAACGACGAGCAAAATGTCTGACTCACGATGTTCTTTTCTTGTGGCAGATAATCTTACTAAATGTTGATAAAACCAACAAAACCGATATATTTTCACCCGTCAAGAAAGCACGTTTTATAGAGAAAATTAAAAATGTTTAAAAAATGGAAACACAGGAAGCCATACTATATCTTTTCATCTAAAATGCAAACAATTTTAAAATTGTTTGCACTTGTGAATGGCCTGAATTGATTAAGGTTCTCGAGGCAATGTGCTATAACTGCCTTTGCCCGCATTGGATGCTCGGTCATTGTTCTATTTCTCTGATCTGCTACAAAGTTGTCACGATTCAAATCATTTACAATGCTCCAAGCAGAACCACTTTCCATATGTAGAAAGAGGCTGATTCGTTACACTGCTGTCACGGATCAAAAGTTGTACTCGTATATTGTGAACGTGGCCTAAGATTCTCTGGATATTTTCAATCGAAATAAATAATTGTGGCTACTCAAATTAAGGATCTGAATTAAAACGATGTCCGTACCTTTAGATTTTTACATTTTGCTCCAGTCAATTGTTTCACATTGAAATTCAGCATAACTGCCAGTCTTTCCGATAAAACCTTGCAATAAAGGAAAATAAGTTTAGAATATGATCTTGATATAATATTAAATCTGAGGTGAATTTTCCCGCTCTCCCTGTATCACAGAGTAAATACATTTCTGTTAAACTGCAGCTCCTTTGTCCTGGGTTTAAATGTACCACCAGGTAAAAACTTCCCCGTTTTGGCATTGCCTTTTCATGACAACAGACTACATCTGAAATAGAGGATTATTTGCAAACGATGTTCATGGTTGGAAATTCATAAATGGATAAGTTTAAAAACATCAAAGAAGCTTAGGCCTTGCAAAGTGCGATCTGAAAGCAACAACAAAATCTGCCATTGTTCAAGAGCGATATTTGCTGCAAGCAAACCTGGGCTAATGGAAATGAGCAAAACAAAAAATTTAACCAAGGGACGTTTATAACCTAGTTAATGGAAACGCAGTCTTAAGCACACATATTTAAAAACCAACAGAAACCTTGAAAATGGTCTATAGGTCTATCAACCATGAAGCGCCTGATTATCTTACAGGACTGTTTCAAAGGTTATCAGAAACCAGTACTAGACAGCTTCGTAATACTTGCACAGACCTTTATGTACCATTGCTAAAAATCGCATGTGGCCAAAAATGCTTCTCATATAGAGGGGCCAAACTTTGGAACAAATTAAAAAGAGAAAATAAGATGGCCAGTACTTTCTCACAATTCAAATCGTAAATGCCAGATCCTGTACATAATCACACTTTTCCTTTTGACTTTTGATACCTATATATTAGTTTTTATCTTGATATTGTAAGTTGCTTTTTTTCTTTCTTTTAACAGGGCAGTTTGTAAATCAATTTTTGTATTATACGTTGAATACTTACCCTGTATAAATATTATGAAATAAAATGAAATGAAATGAAATGAAAAACCAACTAAAGATGAGCAAATTCAAAATGAACTTACAGGGGCAACAAATGGTTCTTTTATTTCTTGGGTGAGGTAATGAAGCATGCCAAGAGTTTCTGCTGCCAACGTGAGGTAAGACCGGCATTGCCTTTCATCTGTTGCAAGCTGGCGCTGCCTTGAAGTCCTAATTTCCTGTGAAATGGAAGATTATGACAAGTGTAACGACGAACAGTTTCATTTCTGATGACCCTCCTCGGGACGAGCCAATGAAAATACATCACATTGATATCATGAATTGACAAAGTCAAGTTTATAAGTTAGCTAGTCGATATTAGTGACGAATACAGTAACGACATGATCAGTAAGGTATAAATGATTTAGAAAATATTAGGACATAAACAATTAAGAACTATAATAGAACGTTTGGGCACTAAATTTGTGCCATCTTCAGCTCAAGAATAAAAAATACATGTACTGATTTTTAAGCACTGATTATGAAAACCGGTTCAACTAGCCCAACAAGAATAACTCAGATTAGTAACGTATCTTTCTTGACAGTCATCACAGAAAAACTAAGAGAACACATGGAAATTATCCTTGTAGCTAAAACTTGCAAGGTTTCTAAGGCCATTTTGGGCAAATTAATATTCCATCTTTATAGCATGCTAACGCCCTAAGACTTGCAATAATTTCAATACAATTGTCAGCTAGAGAAAAAATAACTTAAATTTCAATAGCAAGTAAATCATGGACCAGAATCGAGCGTGGAATTCTCGTTCCCATGAATTCAAATCGCCCCCATGAATGTGAAAATTTGTCTCAACACTAAAGCTTTTTCATAATTTCTGGGCCTAAAAGTTGAGTGATTTTACCAAAGAAAATTTTCGCATCTAAGTAAGAGTTTGACTGATAGATTAATATTTTAATTTTGAATATCAGCCGCATGATTTTTATTCCATAGCCCGCCAAACGTGTTAACTTCTTTCCCATCTAAGTTAGCCTTTGACTGATATATCAACATTTTAGTTTTGAATATCAGCCGCATAATCTTTATTCCGCAGCCCGCCAACCGTGTTAACTTCTTTCACATCTAAGTTAGACTTTGACTGATATATCAACATTTTAGTTTTGAATATCAGCCGCATAATTTTTATTCCACAGCCAGCTAAACGTGTTAACTTCTTTCCCATCAAACGTGTTAACTTCTTTCACATCTAAGATAGACTTTGACTGATATATCAACATTTTAGTTTTGAATATCAGCCGCATAATCTTTATTCCGCAGCCCGCCAACCGTGTTAACTTCTTTCACATCTAAGTTAGACTTTGACTGATAGATTAACATTTTAGTTTTGAATATCAGCCGCATAATTTTTATTCCACAGCCAGCTAAACGTGTTAACTTCTTTCCCATCTAAGTTAGCCTTTGACTGATATATCAACATTTTAGTTTTGAATATCAGCCGCATAATTTTATTCCGCAGCCCGCCAAACGTGTTAACTTCCTTCCCATCTAAGTTAGCCTTTGACTGATAAATCAACAGTTCAGTTTGAATTTCAATTTTTATTCCACAGTCCGCCAAACATGGTAAATCTCTTTGACTGATTGACTGAAAGGCTAACTGAAAGCGTTACAGTTCACCAGAAGAATCTGCAAAGTCTTATGATAGAAATTTATAAGACCATGAACCATCTTAATCCTTCATATATTTGGGAGTTCTTTGCTAAAAGGATATACCTTACAATCTCCGCACCAAAGAGCTATGCAGGCTTCCATCAGCACAGTCACATCGATATGGACTAAATTCTCTTTCGTTTAGAGGTAGTCTCCTGTGGAACACTCTAGATAATGAACTAAAGAGAGCTGATACCTTGAGAAGTTTTAAAAGGGGGATCAAAGAATGGGATGGCAAAAGATGTAAATGTTTAATTTGTAAATAATTTTGTTAATTTGTAAATAGTTGATTTAAATTAGTTTTTAGTAACTATGTACATATCAACTTTAAATAATGTTATGATGATGATCCAGCACAAAAATGGAAATAAAGCTTATTAGCATACCCTTGAGAAGCTTTCCCATTCTGCAGAATTAGCCATCAGTTCCTGATGTTCATGGATATTTTTCAATGTGTCCAAAGATTCATCCAAGAGAAACGTCAAATCGTTGATTAACATGTTGATAAATCGCACAAAATTTGGTGTGCTGTAAGAAACATATTAGATGAAACAAATGTACTGAAGTTTGAACGCCTGATGCTCTCAGACTGCGTTCACACGATGCCAGCACATTTTGAAAACGATGCAAAATGTGACGGTAGTTAAATTTGAGCTAGCATTCACACCATGCCGTTTTCAAAGAGCTCTGTTTTAAAAATCTAGCCTTTTCAAAATCTGCCAGCAAAAAATGTGCCGTTTTCGTGTGAACGGGAGTCCTATCCGCCACATTTTCATCGTTTTCAAAATGTGCCGGCATCGTGTGAACGCACTCTTAGACTCAATACCTATCGAGCTCTTGGCGCCAACTCAAAACAATGGCAACGTGAAAACAAACTCCTTCTGTCGGCAGAGGGAGGGATCTCGATGTTTAATAATTGGTCTTCGCACGAACCGAACTGACGAGTGTGCGACGAAATGGGTTTTTAGTTATTCAACGTTGTTCTTTATTGCAGTTACTGGTGAGTTACTAACTTATCTCTTTCCTTTCAGGTTTTAACATTAACTCGTATTTCTCTTGCAGGATTCAACAATTTTCTCTCTAGTTACAGGTTTATTTTGGTTGTTATTCTTTTTTAAGAGTTAACAGTCTTCTTTCTACAGATTACGGTGTTTTGTTGCGTTTATGGGTTTGATACGATGAGTCCATTATTAAAGGCTATCATTAAAATTCATTTTGTCAAACTCGGTCGTATCGTTGCCAAATTATGAGAGTTTTATAAATGCTTTATCTTAAAATTGTTCAAGACAGGCCTTGATCAAATTTGTACACAATTCAGTCTCGTGATAACGGAAATTATACAAACCCGGTAGAATTCTGAATTGCCCTGAAACCTCTATTAAGCCCCCTCTCTAATAAAACTCTCCCATCTGAGCCAAAATTTTAAATAATTGCCCCTCTCTATTAAGCGCTCCCAACGTATCTCAAATTCCATGATTTACCAAAGATTTTCGATTTATTTAGCTAAACAAGTCTGCATCTTACGTTCGATTTTATTCATTTCTATTTCATTTCAAAATTATTTACCCAGGGTTACAATTCAGTTTAAGCATAACTGTTTTACAATGTACCCTGCAACTAAAAATAAAACTAACCTAATTACAATGAAAACTAACCTAATTACAATATTCAACTAAACCTACAAATGTACAATATATATATTCATCAAAAACTTAAATGGAAAATAAAAATGTAAAACCAGCTTTCCTTGAATCTAATCAATTATTGAGCTTGGTTTTAAATGACTGGATGGAAGGGGCTAATTTAATATCAGAATGGAGTTTGTTCCATGTATCAGCTCTGCGGAAAGCAAAATACTTTTGGCCATAAGCTGTTCTCATTCGAGGTATGGCTAGATCCAACTTAGTGTTGCGTAACACCCGATTGTGAACATCAGATGATCGGGTTCGGGCTGAAACTGTGTCGAATTCATGTATTTGACTCGTAACATTGTATGTTAAATCGGCCAAGTATGAAGTTAAAGAACTGCAAAGCTAACAGATAGATCCTGGTTATTTGATTTTGTGAATAAGGCTCCCCTCAAAAGTCAAACCCCTTCTGGAGTGTCCGAAATTGACTAAGCCCCCTGGTGGCTTAATAGAGCTTTTATGGTAACAAAGAAGTTCACTGGTAGATCACACTGCAGATCTCAGATGGTGTACTATGCATTCATTTAAAATCTAGGGGTAAAATGGGCCATTCACTTGCAAAGAAAGTCATGATAAAACGTCTTTTTAAACTCTAAACAATATTGGACTTTGTTAAATGACGATGAACGGACATATCACAAAGTTCTCTTCAAACCATGTTTTTTAATTAAGATAGTGTTTGAAGTGATCAGCTACCCGTGTAAGCCCCAGATCACCACGTACTAAAAGAGGGGTAATGAGGTTTTATAAGATAAGTTACAGTTTTTACGCAACTTACCTGCTTTCTTGAACAATAGATGCTTTATGCATCGGTCTTTTCCAAATGCCTTTCATGATGACTGATATGTGATAACGTATTCCAAATTTATCGTAAAATTCATTGGATGATCCAGTAGTCTCGACATCTGGAATAAAGGTGTGATAAATAACGAATAACAATCAAAGGGGCTCCGTCGCCAAAATGTAAACAAATATGCAAACACAGCATGTGATAATTGTCTCAACTGTTTTCTGCAGTTTGTTTGATGGCTGCGCTCAAGCCATCAAAAAGTGACCGTGTAAAATCCACTTATATCGTTGCAATCGTAAAAGATATGAACGTTTGGTTTGTTCCTCTGTGAAGTACAAGGATTTTCTTCAAGATAACGCTCTCATTTTGAAAAAAAGATGAAAAGACTGTGTGATATTACCTTTTAAAAAACTGCAAAATCATTGTCTCGAATGAAATTTGGAGACCCTTTGATGAATAATGAATAACTGATTCTCGAGCAAAGGTTCCCAATCATTAAAAAATGTGGGGAAAAATTCTATGACCTACTTCTTTCAACTGAATGACTTGAAAGAAACTTTTCTTATTATGCTGTAATTCTTCCCTTGGAATTTTCTGAAATCTTCGATATTTTCAGAATTACAGGATTTTTCTCCTATTTTTAGAAATTCGCGAACAAATTTTGAAAAGACTGAAAACCATCGTAAGAATATCCAGCTGAGTGGTAATTGTTTCATTTAAGCCCTATACTCCAGTACAGAGTAAACGAGGGGGGGGGGGGTTAGAATAATCGGAGGGCTGGAAATGGTTCGAAATAATAATAATTGGGAGGCTGGAACAATGGGGGGGAGGAGTTTGGAAAAATTGAAAATAGTCGTTTTCTTAGCTAAACACGCATCTTTTACATATTTATTCAAAAATCATGTTCACTATCTTTTCAATTTGTCTTCCTTTCGCGTGCACATGGTGATAAATTGCCCAACGACTTTCTGGGAACTTTTGCATTGCAGCTTTAGTTGTTTTGAATTATTGGTTGAGAGAATTTCCTGTCTGTAATCGCTAATCGCTTTGAATTGCGATTTCAATCAAAAGCAACTGATTCTATTTTTTTACAAAACCTGTTATTGTTCTTACCGACATAAAACTTCATTAATGATGGTGCCAAATGTAACTCTCCCAGTGTGTAAGATACGATACCATCATAGAACTTTCTAGCACGTGGCTGCACGCTAGGGTCTACTGCAAAAATGATCTGAAAAGAACAAGGGCAAAAGATGACTGAAAAGATATTCTTAAGTAACAAATTTATTACCGGGAAGATTTGGTCTAAAATTTTATATTATTAGTTACTTAATTTCCAGGTCGACATGAGAAGACGCTCCTTACTGGCTCAGAAAATGGGACTCATCATAATCGGTGCTCTCTTTTTTACGAGTTTCAACTGTTAAAATTTCCTGGTTTCAAAAAAAATTCCTCTGATCATTCTCCTCATGATTCAAACCATTTTGAACGGTAATCAGGTTTCAAGTGTTTGTCCAAAGTTGCAAGTGTAAGATAAGCAAGCTTTTACATTATTGTCAAGCACAAACTTCTTAATCCTAGGTTTTTATCATTCTCATTCGACTATACATACACCCCTTCACTTAAGCTGCCTCGTTTTGGAAATTTGCCAAATTTCTTCCTATTGTTCATATCAAAATTTCGAGCTCAGTTTCGGATTTAGCACCCAAACTTTAGTCTGTTAATGTGTTTTTACACTGCTGGCAATTGTGATGTTGATTTTATGACCGTGTAAAGTTTAAAGATTTATATAAGGGTGAAAAATCGTTCGGGGTGAAACTTTACACCCAGAGTCATTTCTCACGGTCAAATCCCTTATAGGTTTTCAAACTTTACATCGCCATAAGATTACAATTACGACCGCTAGCAACACGAAAACTCGTAGGTAGACTAAAGTTTGGGTGCTTAATCTGAATTTGGCCTGAAAACTTTCATATGAAAGAATTTTGAATAATTTCCAAAACGAGGCTGTTAACTGAAGTGATGTTTAATAAAAAAATAGTCATAGCAAAGCAAAAGTACAGTAAGAACCCGCAAGATAGAAACCTGTTTTTCAAAACAGCCTGTTTAGTTTCTTTTTAAACGGCCATTAATCTGGCAACAGGCTAAAAGGTTTCTTATGACATGGTTAAGAAACCATCAGTGATTTCAACTTTAATATTTAACCAAGCCCAGAGCAAAGACTATCGAATGGTATGTTCTTGTTACGTCTAAAATTATTCAACCATATCATATATACCTAGTATACTACCTAGTATATAGATAGAGATGCTTTTGGATCAAATCTCTAAAAAATGTTTGGCACCTAATTTTAACAAAGATCATTAAATATGAATTTATTTGGGTTCCTCCTATAAGAAACCTTCTTAGAATCAGGCTGAGAAGTTTCTTATATGAAGGCACCATTTCTCAAAAAAATCAGCCTGAGGTTTCTTATAAAGTGGTTTCTATTTTGCGGGTTCTTGCTGTACAGCTTGAAAATATTTGTTGCCTGTTATTTCATTTTAAACAAAAGAGCCTTTTCGTGCAAGATCAGGTGAATGCATTAATTAACTTATACAAACCAGCATAGGTTCCAAATCTCTAAGAAGGCTGGTGTAAAATTCAGTTACTTATTTCTTTCAATTGAATGACTTCAAAGAAACTTTAGCTATTTCTCTATAATTCTACCGTTAGACTTTTCTGAAAATCTTCAATATTTTCAGAATTAGAGTGTCTATCCACTTTTTCAAGAATTCAAGAAAAATTTTCAAAAAACTTAAACTATCGTAATTTCTAAACTGTTTGAATCAACATGAAATAATTTCGAAGAAAACCATAGTTTATGGATGTCTACAATATAGTATCAAGCAAAAGTCTGTCACTTTTCTGGTTTATGATTCAAAATTTGATGACGTCACACCCTCAAATGAGTTGAGGTGTAACATACGCATAAATTTCAAAAAATATTGAAAACTTCTGAAAATTCCAACGGTAGAATTAAAGATAAGTAACTGAAGATTCTTTCAAGCCACTCAGTCAGAGGAAATAGATCACAGAATTTTACACCCACCTCTTTACGCCGAGTTAAAGATTTGGAAGCTATGCTATACAAACCTCAATAAGTTTGGCGGCAAGGTATGGATTCGCAATGTAGTTGTAGTTGCAGAGTAGAACAATGAGGAATGGAATAAAATCGTTGACGCATATATCGTCCAAGATGTGAGGGGCATGTCTAAAAAGATAATAAAAACGTCAAAAACATTTGATTTCAAAGTCCCTCAACCTGGTGTCCTAGAATAAAAATATACACATTTGGTTTGGTAAAACGGTGGGAATCTAGCTTTAAAGGGGCTGGGTCACGTAACCGTAAACAAATCTGTTATCTCTACAATCTATATTGTTGCCCACACGTGGCCATTGTGTTCTGCACAGATTTTGGTGGAGGGGGTGAATCCACAATAAAGTTACTCCTAAAAATCCACCAACATCTTTGCAATTCTATAACATATGGTTGTTTCGTTCTTTCTCTTTGAAGTTCAAGAGTTCATCTTCAAATTAGCACTTTCATTTTGAGAAAAATAGTGCACAATCTGTCTGATATGGCCTGTCAAAAAAACTGCAAAATCATCGTTTCGAAAGAAGTTTGTTTACTTTACGTGACCCAGCCCCTTTAATCAATCGTTAATCAATGTCGACATGTTTCTCGTTAGTTATCTTGAAAATAGATACCTAATTTGTGGATATCTCTCATCAGAGTTCTTTATGTTGTCTTGATTTTACTGAGTTATCAAAAAATCTAAAGAGCAATTGTCACCCATAGCCCTTTGCAGGCATGCTGAAATTAATTGTTCGTTGTTGGGCATGAGAACCATGCGTGACACACACGTGATATATGCAATTCGTCATCAAGTAAACGATTAGAACGTATGGTGTGAAAATTACTTAAAGACAAGATGTTTATCCTTACATAGAGAAATTCAAGTTATGCCATGACAAGATAATTGGTTTGCAAATAGTAAGGTACTTACTTCAGCATACATACACACAAAATTCGCAGATTTCTAATTTCTGGTTTCAAGCTAATTAGTCAGTGTTTATTTGACGGAAATAGATCTTAGTATTTTTTCGTAATAAAACCATTAAATGAGTGCAAGCCTTTGCTTTAGCCAAAAAATTTCGGAATAATTAGTGTGACTTCGACGAAGTGAATAGACCATTTTGACAATTAAATCGGAGACTGGGGAGAGCGATTTGTTTTGGCAAATGGCGGATGCAGTTCAGGCAGATGGCTGCTGCGGAGTGGGCCGTTGAAATGAATGTAAACAGTGAGCTAGGCAAGCTGTGGCGAGGATTGCTGCTGCATAAAAACACAGCATTGGAGCTGTTCAAATGCACGATCCACACGAAGAATTATCGATAAAGACAGCTTATTCTGACTTCGATTTAGCAGTGAGAGGAATTCAACGAAAGTTTTTAACTATGAATATCCTCGTCGAATTCGATGGAAAAGTGACTGAGGCAAAATTCCACTTCGGCCTAAATATCCATCGAATTTTTCTGAATCTGACCGTTGAAAATGAGTCAAAACTGATGGACGGGAGTATTGTTTGGGACACCCAGGAGCTGTACAGTAAGAACCCGCAAAATAGAAATCTGTTTTTTTCAAAACAGCCTGTTTTGATTCTTTTTAGAAGGCCATTAATCTGGCAACAGGCTGAAAGGTTTCTTATGACATGGTTAAGAAACCATCAGTGATTTCAACTTTAATATTTAAACCCAGAGCAAACACTATGGAACGGTATGTTCTTGTTACGTCTAAAATTATTCAACCATATCATACATACCTAGTATATAGATAGAGATGCTTTTGGATAAAATCTCTAAAAAATGTTTGGCACCTAATTTTAACAAAGATCATTAAATATGAATTTATTTGGGTTCCTCCTATAAGAAACCTTCTTAGAATCAGGCTGAGAAGTTTCTTATATGAAGGCACCATTTCTAAAAAAAATCAGCCTGAGGTTTCTTATAAAGTGGTTTCTATTTTGCGGGTTCTTACTGTAGTCTTATGCGAAACTGCTTGTAAAGAAATAAACTCTCCGATCACCAAAATATGAAAAAATTATTTTGAAAAGGAAATCCTATTTTCATTCGTTTCCTGTCTCATATTACCCGAAAGGTACTCGATGATGTTTAAATTTTGGAAAGCCTTGAAACACTTTATTCTGAAATTTTCACCAGGGCACAGTTAATAAACATGAAGATTGTTATGGAACGATTTTCAAAATGTTAGTTAGAATTTCCAGAAGAAAAAAATTTGTGGTTAATCAATATTGATGCTTAATCCATGAGTTCAAATTTTGTCCAACTCTAAAACGTTTCTAAATCACAAAAATGGAGCTGGGAATGGCAACGGCAATGAAAAAAAGATCATTAACAAAACAATGATAACAAACCAATGTTCATACAGGTTTCCTTTCTGCGCATCGTCGAATTTATCAAACAAGTTCACTAGGATTACTCAACGAAATTTGATTCGAAAGTTCACTAGGATTACTCAAAAATGGAGCTGGGAACTAAACGAAATTTTTATATTTCATTCATCTGTAGCCGCTACAATTTCAATATGATAAGTCAAAAAATTTCTCAAATCGGACAAGCGGTTCCGATTTTAAAGGGAATCAACAAAGTTAAAAGCTGGCCCGGGCCAAGTTAAAAATATAATCTATTGTATTCAACAACTTTGACGCCTGCCGTTTCATTGTGTGGCGAAGGGCGTTTCTTCAGCCTATTTATAGCAGCTTGTCGATATAGCTATGTCTATTCCCTTTAAGGCCTCTCAAAGTTGGAGATTTGGGGGCTTTCCTGAAACAGGTTTGCGTTCATGGGAGGCCTGGTGCGAATGCGGATGTGATGTAATACTGGGAAAATCAGAAGACGCGATTCTGAGAAGTCAGGGAACTGTGAGTGTTAGTGTTAAATTGCTAAATTAGTGTTAGTGTTAAATTGCTGTTAGTGTTAATGTCAAACTCGTTATAGCAAGTACTCCAAATCTGACAAATTGTTGACGACTTTCAGTACTGGTTCCCATTCTAAGTTTCTTACACAAAAATATACGTGTATGTCGACAGAAGACAAACAACCCAGAGGCGTGATCAACCAATGAGCACACATGTAGAGTCAATGCTCGTTCATCTAATTGTCTAAGTCCTTAATTCTAGCAAGGTGTTTTTGTTGATTTGCTAATTAAGGACAATTTTTCTGTGCATGCAAAAGGGAAGTCAAGGCCTTAACAATTGAGAAAAGTTAATCAGAGTTCGCTTGAGCAGCTGGTCTTGGCATGCTTTGAAAAAATCTTGGCGCTTTGGATTAACGTTTTAGTTTGCATTCAAAAAGGCTAATTGGTTTCAAAACATTTACAGATCTTGGAAGCTTTGATTTAATGTAGCTTCAAAACAGCGCCAGTTATAAAGATTGGAGACTGGTAAGAGAAAATTTATAGATCTTGTAGGCTTTCATTTAATGCAGCTTAAAAACAGTGCCGGTTATAAAGACTGGAGACTGGTAAGAGAACATTTATAGATCTTGCAGGCTTTCATTTAATGTAGCTTAAAAACAGTGCCGGTTATAAAGACTGGAGACTGGTAAGAGAACATTTATAGATCCTGGAGGCTTTCATTTAATGTAGCTTAAAAACAGTGCCGGTTATAAAGACTGGAGACTGGTAAGAGAACATTTATAGATCCTGGAGGCTTTGATTTAATGTAGCTTAAAAACAGTGCCGGTTATAAAGACTGGAGACTGGTAAGAGAACATTTATAGATCTTGCAGGCTTTCATTTAATGTAGCTTAAAAACAGTGCCGGTTATAAAGACTGGAGACTGGTAAGAGAACATTTATAGATTTAATGTAGCTTAAAAACAGTGCCGGTTATAAAGACTGGAAAGTTCTAGATTGGGATAACAAATTTTAGGCTTTCTGGTTTTCATCGCCAATGCAGTTCTTCGTTTGTTTGGTGTTAGAAAGTCAAGGACAGAGGAAACAGAAGATGAGTTATATCCAAATGATAAATACCGGGTGAGTAAGGGGCCCTTTACATGAGCAAACTCAGACCGGCACGAGTTTAAGATCGGCACGAGTTTCATTTCGGTGTCTGGTCAAGGCCCTTAGAGTGTTTACATGAGAAGGGGCGAAATGAAACTCGTGCCGGTCTGGGTTCGTTTCGGTTTATCAGACCGATCTGAAAACTCAGGTCGACCTGAAATTCTTATGTAAACAGAATTTTTTTCAGATCGGGGTGAAATGAATAATTGCGGAAGTGATAACTGCACTATTGGAAGCCATTTTGATTGTTTGGTCGTCCATTTGTTTTTCTCCAGACGCAAGAAACTAAAACTAAGAATAAAGAAACTAAACATAAAACTGAAGCCTCCTGTTTTATTTTCATGATTATCTTTGATTATCAACTCTAATAACATCCTGTGTTGTTGATAACCTAGCGCCACAATGAAAATAGGCCTAAATCCAAAACACGAGAAAAGAAACCATTGTCACAGTTGCCTCAATTGCATTCAACGCATGCGTAATGTGACGCTAGTATAATTTCAGACCGGTCTGAAACTCCATGTAAACGCAACGCAAAAAAGCAGACATGGCCAAATTTCAAACCAATCAACTCCTGCCAGTTTGAGTTTGCTCATGTAAAGGGCCCCTAAGGAAGATACAACGTTACCCTATTGTCAGGGCAGCAACATACGTACATACTCTGTTATAATTGGATGAAAACGTTCGAACATGACGTAAATAGATGCAATTATTATACGGTAATGCTCGCTTATTACGTAACAACCCAGCTTTGAACCACATTGGTACTTCGAACACATCGAACAACGATTCGAATAGCAACAAGTTGTTTCGTATGCAATGGCTTCACGCTAGGCCAACAATCATTTTGGCTTTAAAGTTATAAAAAACGAAAGGCCTTTTTACCTGTATTTGTTTCCCTGAGGCAGTAAAAAAAGCCTCTGTACAAAACCTCGCAAATATCGGGTTAATAATGCCCTCGGAAACAAGAATGCTTGGGACAACAGAAATTTGCTAATGTTTGATGGTTTAGCTTAACTCTGTGAATTACAAACATTGAAATCCTAATGTTTGGTTTGTTACTCTGTGAATTACAAACATTGGCAATGCTTTCATTTTGATAAAAAGACGAATAGTCTGTGTGACATTGCCTTCTAAAAACTGCAAAATCACCGTTTCGATAAGAATTCGGAGATAGAGCCCCGTCAAGGCATTGCGTTGAAGTCACTGACAGGATGAAAGGTCCTAAAAACAACATAAGGCTCAAATCTTTGAAAATGTCGATGTAAAATTCTATAACAGTTTTCTTTGAGTCAAATTGCTTGGAAGGAACTGAGGGGTTTTGCTGTAAATCTGCCGTGGCAATTTATTGATACCTTGATAGGTTTCAAAATGGTGGTGTTTGTTAAATTTGAGGCTATGACGTCATCAAATTTCTAAACCCTAAACCAAGAAAGATACCAATTTCTGTTTACTACCATATTGTAGACCATCATAAACTATGGTCTTTTGAAGGTTGCATCATTTTTCCTCTACTGGTTTAGGATTTACAATGATTTAAGTTTTTTCAAAATTTTACATGAATTCGTTCAAAAATAATTAAATTGCTGCCATTTTGAAAAACATCAACATATCAAAAAGTTTCCACGGCAGATTTACTGCAAAATTCCATAAGTTCCTTTGAAGCCATTCAATGCAAGGAACAATGTCTTAGAATTTTACACCCGCCTTTTTACAGATTTAAAGATTTGAAAGATTTGAGCCCTATGCTCCTAAAATAGCAAAATGCTGAAATACTCTCATACAACCCACAATGCACTCCTCTAAAGTGAGGATGGTTCTCACAACAATATCTTATACCAGGTGAGTCAGAAAAAAGAATCCCTGGAATCCAGAAAAAAGAAGGTCACGGCTCCCTGGATATCAAGACAATGATATCGGCAAATATATAGTTTAATAGTAGAAATGTTCAAATCTACTATAAAATTTACCTGACTGAAATCGGCCACTCCATTCTGAAATTATGAGGGATTTTCTCCAGAAAGCCTCTTCAAAAAACCTTCAAAACGTGCTCAAAATCATGAACAAATTTCCCTTACATTTCTGCCTTACAATGGCCTTACAGCAATAACTTGTGAACGCTTTAGCACGTGCTATCCTCTTGGGAGGATGAACAAGCCCTGCCCCTGGTATTGATGACCTATTCAGGGGGATTCCATTCTCCCAAGAGGACAAAATGCATGAATTTATGTGAATGTCATCAATTTTAGGAAGGAAAATGTGCTCATTGTTTTCATTCGTTTTTGCAGGTTTTTTGGAGGGGCTTTGTGCAGAAATCACCCATATCCACGGGAAGGAATGGCCGATTATCGCCGGGTAAATTACTGAACCTAATTGAACATATTGGCAATAAAACAAGACATTTTTCAATATCATTGCTTTGATATTCTTGGAGCAGTGGCCTTCCAGGCGGGGGTTCTTTTTCTGACTCACCCGGTAGCTGGAGGAAAGAAAGAATTTGTCCGCAATCCACTTTTGACAACAGGCTAGATTTCATAACTTGCCTCTTATCAACATTTAAGAATAGACTTGTTTTCTTGTTTATTTTCATAGACACCTGCAGTATTGCGTTTATTTTAGGAAGTCTGGTATTCTATCCTAGTAATCAAAGTTGCTAGGTTCCTGAAAGAAGACAACGCTTTCAACAGTGAAAGAATGCTTCATAAAGTAAGGTGTTTTTGGAGGCAAATCACAACACAACCCTTGTTAGAAACGCACAAAGAGAGCTGCCTGATCGAAGGAAGATTGATCAATAGTTTAGAGACACAGTCTAAAAGAAAGCAAATAGAAAGTTAAATCGGCAAATATCGAGTTAAAACTCATATCATTTCAAACTGCAAACTCAGCTATCTGGCAACACAAGCAAAAGTTAGAGAGCTTAGGTGTTTTTGGTGGCAAATCACAACACAACCCTTGTTAGAAACGCACAAAGACAGCTGCCTGAGCGAGGGAAGATAGATCAATAGTTTAGAGACACAGTCAAAAAGAAAGCTAATAGAAAGTTAAAACGATTGTAGAACAAGAAAATCGGCAAATATCGAGTTGAAAACGCCTATCATTTCAAACAGCAAACTCAACTATTTGACAACACAAGCAAAAATCAGACAAACCATCCCGAATTTTGAAACAATGATAGGTCAGAGCACTGCAGGTATCAGTTGAAACGGAAGCTGATAGAAAGTTAAAGCGATTGTAGAACAACAAAATCGGCAAACATCGAGTTAAAAACGCATATCATTTCAAACAGCAAACTCATCTGTTTGGCAACACAAGTAAAAATCAGACAAACCATCCTGAATTTTGAAACAGTGATAGGTCAGAGCACTGCAGGCATCAGTCGAAACGGAAGCTGATAGAAAGTTAAAGCGATTGGAGAACAACAAAATCGGCAAATATAGTCGAGTTTAAAACGCATACAATTTGAAACAGCAAACTCATCTGTTTGGCAACAGAAGCAAGTCAAAACAGGAATTTTCTCATCAGACAAACCATTCTGAATTTGAAACAATGACAGGGCAAAACGCTGCAGATATCATAACACATATATCACTCGTGCCTCTTATCCTTGCATCAATTATCGGCAATGTTCTTGCGCTTATCGTCAAGCTAAATCGTCGCAAAAAGAAATCCTTCAACAGCGGCGATCTACTGATTGTTAATCTAGCTATTTGCGATTTGACTAAAACATGGACTTTGTATCTTTCCTGGATATACACTTACGTCATTGCGAACCGTTGGGAATTTGGGAAGATTGGGTGTTCCGTGTTTCAGAAATCTATTGTGATACTGTTTTCAGTGACATCATTGACACTCTTGGTTTTGACTGTGGAGAGATATTTGCTGATCGTAAAACCGTTTAACCGCTTGTTTAATTTACGCAGAGCGCAGATGCTGCTAGCGGCTCTTTGGATCACAGCGATTCTGGTGAACGCTCCTCCACTTTTATTCAACTTTGATTTGATTATTATGCAGCAAGGGATAACGAGCTGCGTGGGAGCAAAACGTAGCAATGCGATCCATTTCCTTGAAATTATATATTTCCTCATCATCATATTCATTCCTGGCATCATTATAATCATCCTTTCAATCAGGGCCGGGAAACGTTTGGATAAAAACTCGAAATCATGCACACCTCATATGAAAGTTTCTAAGAATTTCAACGAGAAAATGAGACGTAACAAAAATGCTATTTACACATTACGCAGTATCACATTGGGGAGTATATTCTGCTATGGCCCATGGGCGGTTTCATATTTATTGCAAGTCATGAGCCCAAGTATCCTTTTGGAGTCTGTCGATGGAACAGCATGGCAACCAATTTTTGTTTGGGTCGTATTTGGGGGATTTTGCAACACACCCATGACGTATTTGATATTCAGCAAAGAGTTTCGTAAAGAAATCAAAGGAATTTTTAGCAGAAAGCGAAAGAAGACAGGGACATCTTCAAGGGTTACTCCAAAAGCGAGATGAAAGAAGAGCCGAGAAACGGCAGCGAAGAGCAGAGATCTCATACTCAATGAATTGTTTCGTAAGTAATAACAGGAATTTTTAGCAGAAAGCGAAAGAAGACAGGGACATCTTCAAGGGTTACTCCAAAAACCAAATGAAAGAAGAACCGAGTAACGGCAGCGAAAAGCAGATATCTCATACTCAATGAATTGTTTCGTAAGTAATAACAGGAATTTTCAGCAGGAAGCGAAAGAAGACAGGGACATCTTCAAGGGTTACTCCAAAAACGAGATGAAAGAAGAGCCGAGAAACGGCAGCGAAGAGCAGAGATCTCATACTCAATGAATAGTTTCGTAAATAATAACAGGAATTTTCAGCAGAAAGCAGCGAAAAAGAAGACAGGGACATCTTCAAGGGTTACTCCAAAAACCAAATGAAAGAAGAAGCCGAGTAACGGCAGCGAAAAGCAGAGATCTGATACTTAATGAATAGCTTCGTAAATAATAACAGGAATTTTCAGCAGGAAAGCGCGAAAGAAGACAGGGACATCTTCAAGGGTTACTCCAAAAACCAAATGAAAGAAGAAGCCGAGAAACGGCAGCGAAAAGCAGAGATCTGATACTTAATGAATAGCTTCGTAAAGTAATAACAGGAATTTTCAGCAGAAAGCGCAAGAAGACAGGGACATCTTCATCTTCAAGGGTTACTCCAAAAACCAAATGAAAGAAGAACCGAGTAACGGCAGCGAAAGAGCAGAGATCTGATACTTAATGAATAGATCTGATTCGTAAAGTAATAACAGGAATTTTCAGCAGAAAGCGAAAGAAGACAGGGACATCTTCAAGGGTTACTCCAAAAACCAAATGAAAGAAGAACCGAGTGAAAGAAGAGCCGAGAAACGGCAGCGAAGAGCAGAGATCTGATACTCAATGAATAGTTTCGCAAGTAATAACAGGAATTTTCAGCAGAAAGCGAAAGAAGACAGGGACATCTTCAAGGGTTACTCCAAAAACCAAATGAAAGAAGAACCGAGTAACGGCAGCGAAAAGCAGATATCTCATACTTAATGAATAGTTTCGTAAATAATATCAGGAATTTTCAGCAGAAAGCGAGGGAAGATAGAGAAATCTTCAAGGGTTACTCCAAAAATGAGAGGAAAGAAGAATAGAGAAACGGCAGCAAAGAGCAGAAATGGGGAGAGATTATGAAGTATCTAAAACTGTAAATCATCGATGAGACCTTCCGGTTTCGATGCATTGACTTAGAAATACATTCTTTGGAGTATTCAGAAATTGGCAGCCAAAAGGAGAAAATTTCGTCAAAATTGCACCAAATTTTCTCTTGAAATCATTCAATTTCATCAACTTAAATCAAGCTGAGAAGGGTGCAATAAATATTATAGAGAACGTGGCCGAGCGGCTTTTACTGTCCCGGTTAAATAACTTAAGTTCAGCTCGGTCGTGTGAGGTGAAAATCCGGATGGGTAACCTTTCGGATGCCTAACCAAGCAATTCATGTTGCCGTCCTTGGGAAGGGAAGTAAAATTAGGGGTCCATGCCTAGATGCGGCATGCATAGTAGGCCTAAATTAGCTATAAATAGCCAGGAATGTTTTCAACCTACTTAAATAAAGCAATAAATGAATGAATAAATGAATGAATGAATAAATGAATGCACGAACGAACGAATGAATGAATTGAACTTACGTTGCTATGTCAGCACTAAACGGACAAGGCTTACAAAATTATGATGATATATGAAGAAAAATATAGAGTACACTCACATGTCAATGAATAACAGGAATTCGACGATATCTTCTATGAAATAATCTGGTAGAGCACCAAAGTGCATGGGAACTTCCTCCGGCAAGGGCAAAACGATGCTGAAATGAAGATTATGTAAAGTTAGGAGCCTGTATCGCTACATTATTGAAACTATTCCTTCGTAAAGAAAATCTCGCGAATGTCTAGCCTGTCCCTAGACTGACTACAATTCGTCGTAAATTTAGCTCGTCTTTTTTATATACAGGGTGTCCCAAAAAAATTGTGCCCCGTTTGCTTGAAGATGGCAACAAAACGGCGAAAGATTTGCACCAAAATTTTGCATGATGTTGCTCTTCAGATATTCATTTAAAGTTTGCTACCATCCCCGTAAAAATCTGTTGCAAAATGATGGAGCTATGACCTTCCGAAGACCAAATTTGCCTGATGACTGAAACCAGCGATCGACCATTTTGTATTACTATTCGCAGTGATAAATAGCTCAATGGATGAAATGAAACAGCAGCCTCCAATGTCGTAGCTCTCGTGAAAATTCTGATAATCATCAAAGAGTTTTCAACTATTTCTGACCTCACAATAACTATTTCTTACCTCACATGAAGCTATTTATGACTGCAAAATAGTAAGACAAAATGGCCGACCGCTGGTTTCAGTCATCAGGCAAATTTGGTCTTCTGAAGGTCATAGCTCCATCATCTTTCAACGGATTTTTACGGGGATGGCAGCAAACTTTATTTGAACTTCTGAAGAGCAACATCATATAAAAGTTTGGCGTGAATCTTTTACCGTTTTGTCGCAATCTTCAGGCAAACGGGGCACAATTTTTTTGGGACACCCTGTAGGTAAAGTAATTCTACTCAATAGATAAATAAATAAAAAAGTTCTGTGATTGCGAGCAAAAACTATAGACAAACAGTAATAAGTCTAGCCTGTCCCCAGTTTTGTCAGCTCCTAAGGAATGACGCCCCTTGCTTGGGCATTGTACTGGCTGAGTAAAAGAACGCTACCCGTTTGAAAGACTGCTACTCTCCGGGCATCAGGGCAATAATATTGAAAGTATATTATTCAGTAGAAGACATGTTCAAATGAATTTTAAAATTTACCTGACTGAAATCGGTCATTCCGTTCTGAAGATTATTGAGAGATTTTCTCAAGAATGCCCGCACAAGAAACCTTCAAAACAGGCCTAAAATTGCGACCAAATTTTCTTGATACTTCAGCCTTACAACAATGACTTAAAAAGGTTTTAGCAGCACGCGTTAGTTAGATAATGTGTGAAGCTTAATATTATATATGCAAAGAATAATACAATCTATGTTGACTAGCTCGTGTCGTTAGATTCACGAAACTGCTTTAGTTTATGTGGAATACTTTCCAGCGAAAGGACCTAGCATATAATCTAAGATCAGGTTAACTATTAATGCTACCACAAGCGAAAACTACAACCTATGGGACCGGTTCATTGACCTTTAGAAGTAGCATCCTCTGGAACAGCCTACCTGACTCTATAAAAAGCTCACCATCACCACCATCAGTTGGATGTTTCAAAAGTTCGATAAAAGAATGGAAGGGCGAAAGTTGCACGTGCAAAAACTGCTTGTAGAAACAATATCTTTGGAAATCTCTCCGCGAACAGAAATCATGTAAATCGATGTAAATATACTGATTTTCTTTAAATTATTGTAAATGTTTCCTTTGTAGATAGTCGGATTGAATTAGTTATTGTATATAAGCTATTATAAGTACCAACTGTAAAGAATTTAATATCAATAATAGCAAATAATTCACTGTATCCTTCCACCCTGGCCTGAAAGCGCCCTCGATGCGATGCATTCTTGGCGCCCACGTAGTCCCAATAAATCAGCGCAAATAAAGTATAGGAAATAGGGAACTTCAAGGCTAAGAGAGAAAGACAAGGAGGATTAAACTGATGTTTGATTTTGTTTAAAACAATTTAAAGCGATTAGCGATTGCAGACAAAGGAAATTCTCTCAACCAGCAATTCAAAACAAACAAAGCCGCAAAAGTTTCTTGAAAACCAGGTAACTAGCTCGCTCGTTGTGCATTCCAGAAACTGTTTTAAGGGCAAACATGAGCATAGATCGAAAGAAGAAGGATGCATCTACACATCTGCCGCGGGCATTTTATTTGTTTGGTTCAAAAGCCGTACTAGGAGGCGATTCAATTCTCTTATTTTGTTGGGTGTTATCAAAACATTTACTGCTCAGCTTCTGGACCAAAGAAATAAAATGCCCGCGGCAGATGTGTAGACATATCCTTCTTCTTTCGATCTATGCTCATGTTTGCCCTTAAAAATAATTTCTAGAATGCACAGCGAGCGAGCTAGCTACCTGGGTTTCAAAGAACATTTTGCGGCTTTGTTTGTTTTGAATTACTGGTTGAGAGAATTTCCTTTGTCTGTGATCGCTAATTGCTTTGAATTGAGGTGTCAACAAAAGCAACTCGTGCTATTGTATTACAAAATCTGCCCTTGTTGTTTAAAACTCCTTACAGATTTAAGAAAGTCAAGTCTTACCTATCTGCTTCCTTGCCAGTTGCTAATCTAAGTAGCCATTGTGCAGCCGTACTGTAGAAACGCAAACATTGTCTAAGCAGCTCATCATCCATTATGACAACCTCTGCGCATGCATCTTCCTTGACGAGTTTCTTGAAGAGAAAATCAATCAATCAATCAATCAATCAATCAACCAATCAATCAAATATGCAGCCTATCAATCAATCAATCAATTAAGCGATTAACCAATGAACCAACCAATCAGTCAATCAATCAATCAATCAGTCAATCAATCAATCAATCAATCAATCAATTTCTAACAACTTTAGTTGCAATATACTATTAGAATCAGTGCGGAGATATTCCGTTTCTACAAGCGTAGGGGAATGAGTCTCTCTGTTGACCGAAGTGCCATCATCAAGTCAAAGAGCACAGGGAAATGAAAGACTCCAGGTAACGAGTCTAAGTTTAAACATCGTATTTTGGCCGTGTCGAATCGAACTGTATCAAAAACGGCAGAATATACCGTGCTTAAAATAAGGCTCAAGCGTATTGTTTTTGACGTATCCGATTGAAAATAAAATTGTTAAAATGGCCATTTTCAAAATTGTCTTTTGAATGCACAAGCGCAGCGACTCTATTGCCTAGAACTGATAAATTAAACGCGGCAGAAATACGATGTTTAAATCAAGTCGTGTTTCTGCCGTTTAACACGACAGAGCTGGTGAACTCCTGCCCCTTTAACTATTCAAAGGTGGTGTGAAGCGAAAATTTTTATTGATGCAAATGAATAGCGCAGTTGAATGATAAAGAATGTCCTTTACATTTTTTTGATACCTCATTTCGTTTTCAAGTTATCCACTGATATTAAGTTGCAGCTGATGACGTCATTTTGTTTGCAAATTACTAGGATAACATATGGAAATATAACTGTATCTGATTTTTGAAAGGTTACGGTGGTAATAAATACTTCAGCTGAGCTGAATAGATGTTATAAAAATTGCCTCATGACTTAATATGATGTTTAGAAAGGCATGTTGATTGTACAAAGTTTTTTAATTAGATTTCTCTTTGGAAACATGGTCAACCTTGTATACTTTCTTTACATTTTGCAAACAAAATGACGTCATCAGCCAATCGTACAAAACAGTGGATAACTCTAAAATGAAACAAGGTATCAAAAAAATTTAAACGACATTCTTTATCATTCAACTGCTGTATTCATTTGCATCAATAAAAATTTTCGCTTCACACCACCTTTAAAACGGCTGGTGATTTAAACATCGTTTTCATGTCGAATTTAATTGACACTTGGAAATTGTTAGCAGCATCTACTAAACTCGACACGGCAAAATTAAACAAGGCCTCATATAATAAGACTAGTGTATGGCTTCAACCAGAATTTACCTTAATTTGAGTTTTCCATTTCTTCAACAACGCTCTATTCCTTCCAGCCAATGGCGTACTTTTCCATTCGGAATCACGTGACTCTAATTCATTAACTAATCTATTCATATCTCTGAGGGCTCTGATTCTCTGAGCAAATTTTCTGAAGCATGGGATGATTGACAGGTGATGACAATGAAATGTAAAGAAGAAACATTCTGTTGGGAATTTCACGTCATTCCAAGCTGCTGCAGTATCTGCGAAATAAAAGAACAGGGATTCTGACTTTATAAGCCACGAGTTGTAGGATAAATCTAGGCTCTATGAATGGACTAAATTGGAGTGAAATTAAGAATACAAATCGCCTTGTCTCCTTCTTGTGTTTGTTTTTATCTTTACCTTCTGGGGCAGCAAATAAGCTTCTTTTAGGTCTAACACTGCGACTTTCACCTGGGCTAGGCCCATCTTGTTGTTTACAATAACCGCGAAAGTCTCAGATTACAAATTTAAAACGAGATTTTGTAATTTGAGACGTTCAGAGATGGGCCTTTAGTGAACGTGAATCGCTCAACGAGAAATCCATACGATCTGCAACATTATAGACCAAGTCAAGTAACCTTCGGCTCTAATAGTCTCAGGTCTTTAGGGCCACAGGTATGGAATAGCCTCTCTAATGAGACAAAATCAACTGAAAATCTCAAAACTTTCAAACAAATCATGAAACAATGGAATGGAATACAATGTACATGCAACGTATGCCAGTACAATATGCCTTAGAGGTCTTAGGGTGGGTTCTGTCTGTTTGATACCTAGGGGATAACTGTAGATATGTATGTACCTTTGTTTAATTTAGCTTATAATTTAAGCCAAGGTGAATGTCGCAGTGTTAGACCTAAAAGAAGCTTATTTCCTGCCACAGAAGCTAAAGATGAAGACTAACACAAGAAGCAGATAAGGTGATTTATATTCTTTATTTCATACCAATTTAGTTCATTCATAGAGCCTAAAATCTATCTTACAATTCATGCTTCGAGATGTCTAAGACGGGCTCCAGCACCTGAAACAAAAATTTGAGACTTCTAGCAACAGACCTTTTCGCACATAAACAGATACAGTAAATCCCCGAATATAAGAACCTAAAAAATAAGAACCTACAGGCTGTTTTTCCTAACTTATGCACCTTGTAATTAAGAAACTGTTTCAGTTTGGTGAAAAATATGTTCTTATAGCAGGGGTAGCAAAGTTGATTTTGGATTGTCAGTGTTAAGTTCATGTTAGTCCCAGTAGGCTTTTAATGTTTGAATCTCCTCCCCTGCTGTTTGAAAGCTTAGCATTATTTATTAGGTATATTATAACCTTGCCAAAACAAGTAATAGGGCTGAAAATCATTGATAAAGGTTCTAAAATGGCCTACGCAAGGTACTCTTCAAATAAGAACCATTATACCTTGAAATTTGGCTTAATACCTTTAAATAAGAACCTATGTCAGCCTAGCTCTCAGAAAAGTAGGGTCTTATATGCGGGGATTTACTGTACAAGTATTTTCTCATAAGAAACTGCCCATAAGCAATTCAACTTTCAGATCGCCAAAAAATTAAAAAACTCCTGTTCTGGGAGAATAAAACTTAAAAAACTGTTTATTTTGATAAAGGAAATCTTTGCATATTTTCATTTTCTTCTTACTTGTTTCCTGTATCCATATTACCTGGAAGGTACTTGAGTGATGCCTAAACATTTAGGAAGGCTTGAAAAGACCTTGTTTTGAAATGTTCACGAATGTGTGCTTCAGGAAATTGCTTAGGCCAAAAGGCCAAAGCTCTGGTTTGCAAGTGGACGCAAAATTGAGCTTTCAAGACTGATATTTCTGCTCTCCAAGCACTAATACCAATAAACGAGGTATCTATGTTCAAGTTAACTATGGAGAAACATTTTGAGAGTGATTAGCCATTGATTAAAGTTAAATTCACATCACTTGAGTGAACCAAATCTGTATATATTTTTGGGACACCCGGTACTTGCAGAAATCATCTGTCATAGCAGAAACATGTTAAACAGGTTTTCTCGAGCCTACTTACAGCGGCCACACAACATACCTACATCGATTCCTTGTAATTTTCTTGATAAATTAACTTGTAACGCGCTTTCAAATGCCTCATACCTAGATCACTTTTCCATTTGTCAACTTCTTCTTTCGTTGCTTTCACTTGTGAAGATTGTGACATGTCAAGTCTGCATTTGCTATGTGACGGGTATAAATGATCAACCTGAAAGTGTGGAAAAAAGAAAAGTTGATGGGTCGAAAATTACGAAGTTAATTTAAGGAAATACACTTTCGCTGGAAGGAGCTTTGGCGTACCTCAGAAGTTAATTGGATAAGTTTCATATCTTACCTTGTCTAGTCGTACTTTTATGCAAAGTTGCTGTAGTATTGAGAGTGCATTGATCATCGAGCCATCTTTTGATAGCAGTTTGTCATCAGCCTGATGTAGAAAAAGAAAGACCAATGCAACATAGGGCTCAAATCTTTAAAAGGTCGGTGTAAGATGCTATTGTAGTTTCCCTTGAATTAAATGGCTTGGAAGGGACTTGGGGATTTTTGCTCCAAAACTGCCGTGGAAATTTATCGATATCTTGATAAGTTTCAAAATGGCGGCATTTATTAAATTTGAGGCTATGACGTCATCAAATTTCTAAATCCTAAACCAGAAAAGCTACAGATTTCTGCTTGCCACCTAGACTGATTACGATGAGTCCCAGTAATCGCTATTCAAAACGAGACTATTACACCAGACCGAGACCGCTCATACTGGGACTCATATTAGTACGGCAATATTTTTAGCTAAGCGCGTCCGGCAGTATTTCAATAGCGATAACTACAACCATATCATCAGTCTACTTGCCACCTTATGGTAAATCTTCATAAACTGTGGTTCTCTTGAAGGGTATATCACTTTCCTCTATTGGTTTAGGATTTACAATTATTTAATATTTTTAAAAATTTTCCATGACCTTTTGAAAAATCATTAAATTGTCGCCATTTCGAAAGAAATCAAGATATCAACAAATTTCCACGGCAGATTTACGGCAAAGTACCACGAATTGTTTTCAAGTGATTCAATGCAAAGAAAAATTCATACAATATTGCACCGACCTTTTTAAAGATTTGAAAGATTCGAGCCATGTGCCCCATTTTTGTGGCTGCCGTGGAGTCGACGTTCGTTTTGTGGCTGCTGCGGAGGATCTGTATGCTCTATTGTTCTGTTCTTGATACAGTTGCACAAAATAGGCTTCAACTTGGGGTTTGAGAAGTTGTTTCAACAAATTTGACAAATTTCTGCTGATTTATAACACACGAGAGTCAAAAAGTGATTCAAAAGCAGCACTTTTTTTGTTCTCCAAAAATATCAGAATTGCGTAAATTTTGAAAGAAAGGCCATTAAGAAAGGGCTTCTAGGCTCATGATCCCTCATACAGGCTTTCCCAAACAATTTTCGATACTTGATTTAATATTACATGGGTTGTATTTGCATTTCTTATACATTTGAAAGAGGCTCGATATTCAGTTAATATATCCCATTGTTACCTGGCTGACAATTCAAAAACGAGGCAATACAAGAATCCCGCCAATCCCATTGGATAATCGCACATTTCCCGCGGTTTTCCCGTAGCCTTGTATAATACGATACAAGGACGCGTTTTTGACACCAAACGAACAGGTTTAGGGTCTGTTTGCATTTCTTATACATTTGAAAGTGGCTCGATTTTCAGTTAATATATCCCAACCGTACACTTACCTGTAACTGTGACTTTTTGTTGTTTCTATTCAAAATTGCAGCTATGTATTGTAAACAAGGTTCTCGACTTTCTTGGTTCAAAAGTAGGTTGTGCATAATTTTGAATAATTCAGACTGCAAAATAAACACAGTTTAATCATATAATACTAATTTTTTCATCAAGTAAAAAATTACAACACAAATCACAAAAGCTACACTACTTATAAAATTACTCTACAATAATACTGGAACGATACCCCGGGGAGAAAAAGGCTATGTCTACTCCAAGGTCATTACATATAGAGATACCAATAT
Organism: Aurelia coerulea; assembly: GCA_039566865.1. NCBI lineage: Eukaryota > Metazoa > Cnidaria > Scyphozoa > Semaeostomeae > Ulmaridae > Aurelia > Aurelia coerulea. The sequence goes on from CM076962.1 coordinate 16,727,249, forward strand.
TTCGTCCTGCCATGCAGGACTTCTTCAGGGCTATTATGTGACAGTTATATTCAGGATTTAAATATGTACAACGATTTGAAAAGGAGTGGTTACACATGATTGGTTAGATATGATGGCTACGCAGAGGTTATATCGGTTAGGTTTACAAGGGTTCTTCGGATCCGACGATCGACGCTGGTATCGTGGCCTTTCCTTTTTCGAATTATATGCGTTGTGTTTCCTTGGCTGGGAGAGCAGCTTGAGGACAGGAGTTCTATAGGTGAGAAAAATGAACCTGTCGATCAGACAATGAGCAAAACTTACCCTTAAGAATTGCATTCCGACTCGTAATGTCTTGTGAATAAGGCCTATGTGATCTTGACCAGGTTTCCCATCAGCAAAATATTTATCGGCAACTTGTGACTAAAAAGGTAAAAAAGATCACTGAACAAGCCCAACCAAAACAAAAAGTATAAATAATGAGAAGTAGGTCCCCCAGAATATTTAGCTTTGATAAATGCCTTTGAAGCCTCGTTTAACCCTCCCTTCTGTAAAGCCTCATTCTCTAATAAGTCCTTTTTAAGCCAAAATCAACGATTATTTCATATGAAGCGAATGCGAAAGGACAAGCAAGTTTTCTATGTGCTTGACATTCTGAAGAAAATAGATATCCTAAACTGTTTCACTGTCTATAGGAAAATAAGACGCGTAAATTGGTTGATATGATGGGCTCTAGCATTTTAAAAGCTGTCAACACAAATCCTGGCTTTTCCTCGAGTTCCCAGAAAGAACAAAATGTTCTCCAGCTAGCCAAGTATACACTTGATACTGTTAGACGTAAATTAACTCACATTATCTTCAGCAAAAATTGACAATTGCAAGAATGGACCAAGGAAAGAAAGATTTTCAATTTCCTTCGCAGCTACGCTGGACATTGGGTCTGGATTCCAAGATGGCAGCCGAGTGATCTACGTCAAGGAAAAAGGAAAAGAGCTCATTTAACCGACTTAGCCCAAATCAATCATAAAAACAGACAAATCTTTAAAACTTGCTGGGTAACATACAACTAGAACGTTGGGGATAAGTTACAGTTTATGTTAACTTTGTTGGCTTTGTGTATCATTGTGCCTTAAAACTGCATTTAAGATTGAAAAACTTGATACTAAATGTGGTTGCTAAAATATTTAAATAAAAACCTTTATGATTTGTTTCGCTTTGTTTTTAGTTTGTAGTCACGTTCTTTCAGATTAATGTTATTGTTCACTCATTATTGTATTAAATTTGCTTTTTCTAGTTCCTCAGTAGCTGCTTAAAGTCTACACATTTTCTTGTACTAGGCTATTTGCGGAGAAATGAAATCTGAAATCTGTATTGGATGTTCCAGAATTTCCACTAAATTCCACTTCACTCAACCCCCCTCACTCAATCGAGTTGAAAAAGTCATGTTAAGAGATATTAGACTTACCAAAGAACAGACAGGTCTAACTGATTGTGGTAATCGTATTTCACAAAGCTCTGATAAAACCTGCGGAGAACAATGAGATGAAAACATGCATAATACCTGACAGGAGGGGGGAGGGGTGTATGTCATGAAATACCGGGTGAGTCAGAAAAAAGGATCCCCGTTTGAAAGGTCACAGCTCCCTGGATATCAAGACAATTATATCGGCAAATATATAGTTTAATGGTAGAAATGTTCAAATCTATTATAAAATTTACCTGACTGAAATCGGCCACTCCATTCTGAAATTATGAGGGATTTTCTCCACAAAGCCTCTTCAAAAAACCTTCAAAACGTGCCCAAAATCATGAACAGATTTCCCTAACATTTCTGCCTTACAATGGCCTTACAGCAATGACTTGTGAACGCTTTAGCACGTGCTATCCTCTTGGGAGGATGAACAAGTCCTGCCCCTGGTATCGATGACCTATTCAGGGGGATTCCATTCTCCCAAGAGGACAAAATGCATGAATTTATGTGAGTGTCATCAATTTTAGGAAGGAAAATGTGCTCATTGTTTTCATTCGTTTTTGCAGGTTTTTTGAAGGGGCTTTCTGCAGAAAATCACCCATATCCACGGGAAGGAATGGCCGATTAAGGCCGGGTAAATTACTGAACCTAATTGAACATATTGGCAATAAAACAAGACATTTTTCAATATCATTGCTTTGATATTCATGGAGCGGTGGCCTTCCAAGCGGGGATCCTTTTTTCTGACTCACCCGGTAGCATATGGTAAATCCTCGAGTAAGCAGCCGGGGATTATTTGTAAAAACGAATTTTTGGATGGGGGCTCAAAGATTTACAATAAAAATTTACTAGTTAAGCTACTTACAAAATACTTAACTACATTACAAGCACGATGCCACTAGATGCAAAATACAATGACTATTCCGTGGGATCAGATAAAACAAAGACGACGTACATATGAATAATCAAAGGAAAAACAACAAGACAGTCTGTCTCAAATTAGACATCAGGTGAAAAATTGTCTGCGAATAACAACAAACAAGAAGTTTGCTGAAGTCAGCTAGTAGCCTGGGTTAGCTGTTTTAAATAATTTGAATGTGTATATGAACATAAGAAATGATGACCATACAGAATAAAAATAAAGTAAATTACCAAAAGAGGTGCTTGATAGGCTTCATCAACCAATGAACGATTCTTCACTCTTTCCGAAATTCCCATAAGTATCGGTGCAAATATCTACGGGAAAGAACAATATTAAGTCATTGTATGATCGACAATTTAATTATGCATTTCTCTCGAATAATTATTATTATAAAACCTCGCACGTGTAACTTTTATTTAATAAAAAAATGTGTTCGTTGCGTGTGGTACTATGTAATTGAACGGTAATAAATTATATAAATGATTTAAGTACCAAAAATAGCTTAGATGTTTAAAACACGACGTTTCGAGCATATACTCGTTATCGTTATCTATATATAGTATATACTTGATAACGAGTATATGCTCGAAACGTCGTGTTTTAAACATCTAAGCTATTTTTGGTACTTAAATCATTTATGTAACTTTTATTTAGCTGAAGATGGGAAAAGCTCGTCTCGAAACGTTCAACAAATATTCATGGCCTAGTCTAATATCATATCAATCACAATTGGATTTGTCTTAATATCTTAATTAATTGGAAATGTCGATTTAATAAACTATGATACTGACTTGTCTTTCTCTGAAATGACCCTCAAGATGATCTTCGTCGTGGTCCTAGTGTTAAAATTTATATTAAAGCTGCGCTTTCCAACCAATGTTCCAATACTAAGTCCCGTCCAAAAGTATCCAGCATTTCACTGCACACAATTAGAATATTTTGATTGTTCAGTAAAATTCAACGGTACTTGGTAGGTGGTTGTCTAAATTCAGCATACCTTAGATGTATCTAAATTCACGCAGTACTAGTTTTCGCGTAACAAGAGATGCGCGAATTGTCATCATCATTAAATATATTTAAAGTACCGGGTGTCCCAAATGATGTATTATTGTTTGATTGCTTACATGTCTATAACCAATGAACCGATTTTCAAAAACATTGTTTTATTTGATTGCCTGAAGGCTAAATTGTATTTGAAGATGTTGGTTGCGGTTTTACCACGGCGTTTTCATGTCGAAAAGAATGTCGATAAACCTGCTCAAATTCAAGCCTTAGATGGCATGAGAAAGAAACGGCCTACTTTTCCAGTCAACATATTAGATGTGGTACAAAGGGCTGAACCCCTATTCGTATTCTCTGAACTCAGTATTAACTGAATTCGTATTCTCTGAACGACACATATTCTCTGAACAACTATAAGTTCAGCCTTTTGCATCATATCTAAAATATTGACTGGGAAAGTAGGCCGTTTCTTTTCATGTCATATAAGGTTTGAATTTGAGCAGGTTTATCGATCTCCTTTTCAACATGAAGACATCGGCCTAAACCACAACCAACTTCCTGGAATAAAATTTAGCCTTTCGGCAATCAGATAAAATAAAGTTTTTGAAAATCAGTTCATCGGTTATGGACATATAAGCAGTCAAACGATAATTTATCATTTGAGACACCCTAGGCTAAAAAGGAATAGCTAAATTAAAGATAGCGAACGCTTACTATTTACAATCCCCGTCAAGATTCCCTGTAGCTCAAGCCACCGCGCCCATGATATCAGGACACCCCAGTAACTACCCCACCAGACATTAAGAATACAGCGCGGAAAATTTTGAAATTGTATAAGAATAACAATTCTTATTATGACAATGCTCACCCTATCCAACCGTCCATCAGCTTCAGCAGTTTGAACTAAATCTATCAGAAAACCACGTGGGAATATTTGTCGTTCTTCAAGCAGGAATGGCAGCAATAATAATGATGTGTTGTCATCTCTGCAACAAATAAAAGAAAATAGCACAGGTTTCAACAAGGATAGACTTTGTAAGACAATAGTATCAGTTGCTTTTGAATGACACCACCATTCAAAGCGATAAGGGATCGAAGACAAAGGAAATTCTCTCAACCATTAATTAAAAACAAACAAAGCCGCACAAGTTGCTCTGAAACCCAGGCAGCTAGCTCGCTTGTTGTGCATTCCACATATTATTTTTAAGAGAAAACATGAGCAAATATCGAAAGAAGAAGGATTCTGAAGGAAGAAGAAAGGAATATTTTGCTTGCGTAAATTTCCACCCGCTCAGAAAATTCCCCTGACTGGAACCTGGCAAATCCTCAAAGGAAAAATAGAAACTCTGGAATATCTGAACCATAAATGTCATACTAACTGGTTATCTTCGAAGCCTCCATCGAGAATAAAAAGCATTTGTGACACACACATCTTTCTCGACACTGCAAGCAATTCTTTCCATTTGGGATCATCTAATCGCTGTTAAAGAAAAAAAACTTCATATTCTCATGATGGAAATGAATGATTCCTTCGTTTCTTTACCGGGTTAGAACATAGGGCTCAAATCTTTAAAAAGGTCGATGTAAAATTCTATTACAGTTTTCTTTGAATTAAATGGCTTTGAAGGAATTTAGGGTTTTTTGCTGTAAATCTGTCGTGGCAATTTATTGATATCTTCATTAGTTTCAATATGGCGGCATTTAATAAATTTGAGGCTATGACGTAATCAAATTTCTAAATCCTAAACTAGAAAGGCTAAAGATTTCTGCTTGCCACCATATTGTAGGTCTTCATAAACTATGGTATTCTTGAATGATATATACTTTTTCCTCTATTAGTTTAGGATTTACGATGATTTAGATTTTTTGAAAATTCTCCATGAACTTTTTTCAAAAATAATCGAATTGCCGCCATTTTGAAAAAAATGAATAAATTGAAAAATTTCTACGGCAGATTTACAGCAAAGTATCATAAGTTCCTTTCAAGCCATTCAATTCAAGGCAAAATGTCATAGAATTTTACACCGACCTTTTTAAAGATTTTAAAGATCTGAGCCCTATGCTCCGGGTGAGCCAGAAAAGCTCCTGCAGTCCATAATTCATAGCACCAAGAGTACAATAAATCCCCGCACATAGGAACCTACCAAAGATAAGAACCTACAGGCTGTTTTTCCATTGTAATTTAAGAACCTCTTTCAGTTTGATGAAAAATATGTCCTTTTTGCGGGGGCAGCAAAGTTGATTTCGGATTGCCGATATTAAGTTAATTTTGTTCCAGTCAGCTTTAAAAGTTTGAATCTCCTCCCTTGCTGTTTGTAAGCTTAGAATTGATCATTAGGTACATAATAACTTTGCGCCAACAAATAACAGGGCTGAACATCTTTGGTGAAGATTTTACAACGCCCTACGCAAGACACTCTTCAAAAAAGAACCTCTATAGCTAATAGTATTGGTACCTTTAAAACAAGAACCTATTTCAGCCTGGCTCTCAACAAAGTAGGTTCTTGTATGCGGGGACTTACTGTACTTGACAGATTTGAACGATTAAAATGTTAGTTAAAAGCCGAAAGATAAGAGCATTTAAAAGATAGGTAACTTCGACTTTACGAAAACTTCTTGGTTGGGAAATGCATGAAAATGGGCCTAAAGCACTTGATCAAATCGAAAGGAATTTTGTCACATAGAAGGGCATCAAGGGCATCTTACCTCATCAAGGGCATCAAGAGCATCTTACCAAGGGCATCTTAGCTCTTACAGGAGTTATGAGAAACGGATTTTCAAAAAAAAAATGCGAAAGATGTTCAATTCTATGGCAATAAATGTGCAGACAACATCTTTCATTCGTGAAATTGTTTTTCAGTTGCAGACACTAGGTGGCTAGGGGGTGTCATCATTCCCGATGTTGGGAAGAGCAAAGATCTTTTTTGTTTTAAAACAATAGATATAAACAATGCTTTTCACCTGAAAAAATGTTCGTCCTCCCTTGTAACATTTAGCAAAGTGCCTGCCAATGAATTGAATAATAAATAAGATCCAATTTACCTTTGGATATGATCTTTCCTCAGTCCCCACTCTCTCATAACAAGACATCAAAAATCGAATTTGCTTCTTGAGAAATATTTCATCACAAGTCCTATTTTCAAGCATTGAAGACACAGAAATCTTCTGATTCACCGTTGACTTATCATCCATGACCTCTGAGGGCAAAGGTGAAACACTTCTTCTTGGTGACAACCGATTGAATGATTCTGATATCAATATGGCAGGATTTGTTTCCAGGCTCCTATTAGGAGATGGTGCACGATTTGTCACTGTTTGGCCAGGCCCGGCTAAAAATTGTTCCATCAGTATTTGCTGTATAATGTCTTCGATGTTGAATGCATGTGCTAGAAGTGGAAAGAGAATGTGTGTAAGTAGGTTTCAGATTGTTGTGGATACCAGCGGACAAAGGGTACATATACCGTACGTTGTTATTTTGTGTTGGGAAAAAGAATTGTGAATATCGTGCTCCTACAAAACTTAGTGATAAAACGGGTGGGCCAAAATAGGATCTCCAAGCTAAAAAAATATCTAAAATAGTTTCTGGATGCAATATTTTCTATCAAATTTATGTTTTTATATATATATTCCAAATAAAATTTCACAATACACATTACGAGCTACACTACTTACAAAATTACTCTACAATACTACCATGACGATCAACCCAGGGAGCAAAAAGGATGTACTATATCTACCTCAAGGCCATTAAGTAAAGATAGTAAGAAAATAAACTTCTTTAACTACTTTAATTACACGACGATTCCTGCAAACAAGTTACAACACTGGATGGCTTATGAAGGGAAGGGTAAGTGACCACAGAAATTCACTCAAATCAACCAGTTTCATGGATAAAATGTAGCATAAGCTTAAGAATATGTCTATTCAGTGAATTGCAAAAATCCTTACCACCATACGATAAAAATGTATGTTGCACCAAGCATTGATTTGGATAATGAACTGAAAAGTGGATAATGAACTGATTTTTACTTGGCGCATTTCATGTTGTACGTACTTTAATTGCCACACACTGTATAAATGTCATAAAAAATCTTGCTTTCTGAAATTTTCAAGAAATTTTCTTACTTTGGTTACTTTATGGCTCACCCATTAAAATTGATTACAAGCCAGTTAATGCACATTATCTTACAGTAAAATATAAAATATGCAGGTGAATGGCATTAAAATGCAATAAATACATCATTGTACCTTTGCCATCTTCAGAATAAATCTGGTCCCCAATTACAGTCATGTCAGTTTCTGATTGCTCTGTGAATGTTGGCTGTAAAAACAAATCACGATATTTCATAAAATGTACAAATGAGTTAGACAAAATGAGAACAATATTTACAGTAGAAGAGGACAGCTAACTATACCCCAAACTGGACCCAGCTGAACAATTGATTTTGATGATTCATTTCTCTTTCCAAATTACTCATTCAAGATTTTTTCCTCAATAAGAATATTATCTGATTATATGATATTGTAGAAGCTGTTTGTGAAAGTTCAAAATACTGTATCTTAACCTGTGAGTTGTAACTAGACAGGTAATGCATATAATGTTGCGTATCATTAAATTTACAGTACATGCATAAGCACTGGCAAAGTAATCTTGGAGATGTTTTGAATAACAATAGATGTAATTTTTAGGTAAAATATGCATATTTTTCACAAGAAACTAAGAATTTTGGCCAGTACTGAAAGTTTCTTAAAAGTATCAGATTTTGAGTACTCAGAGTTTCTTACAAGTTTCTTAGAGGGTCCATAACAATCTTCATTTTCACTACCTGCACCCTTGTGAACATTTTGAAACAAAGTTTTTTTTAAGTCTTTCCAATGTTTAGACATTATTCAAGCACCTTACGAGTAATATGATACAGGAAACAAGTGAAAATAAAGAGAAAAAATGTCAAGGATTTCCTTTATCAAAGTAAATAGTTTCCTAACTTATATTCTCCCAGTACTGGAATTTCTTAATTTTTTGGCGATCTGAGAGTTGAGTTTCTTATGGGCAGTTTCTTATAAAAAAATTTGTGTATTAAAACTTGAAGCATCGCAGGATCCCCTGAGCCGAAAAAGAGCTAAAGACAGTAACATCATGTCAATTTGGACAAGCAATAAAGATACCTTGAAAGAAACTCCAAATATCTTTGAAACTGATGATGCAAATAACTCCCATTGCATTGATGCTGGGTCCTAAAAGATAAAATGTGAATAAATGAATTATCAGCATTTGCACAGTACAGACACTGCACACATTATATGACAGAATTATTCTGGACAATTTTCAAGAATTCTTCACATACTGATGGTCTATGAAAAACTGTAAAAATCGTTGAACCTGAATTCTTAAGAAATTAAATCTGTTCTAATCTCCAGAATTCTTGAATATACTTGAGAATTCTCAGACAAGAAAAGTGTTTTATGTGCACAATGCCAGCTAGATGATTTTTATGCCTGAATGTACTGTAGCTCACCATACAAAAAGTGAAGCCTAACATGGCTTTTCATCAGTACACATGCACAACAACCAAATATTCATATGATGTCATCAAAAAACAATAAACTGTAGTTTAATCTAATGAAAGCCTTTTTCCAGACAAGTTCAACAATGTTTGTTTCATTGTTATAAAACAAGTGGTTCAAAAGTTATGACTGAAAAAGGTATCTATTTTGTGGAGCACTCAATTTGAAATTATCCGCTGACCCCAGGAACCATACCAGTATCAAAATTTGAAATTGTCATGAAAGGATGTTTCCAGAATAGAAAGCAAGAGGTATGAAGAAACTAGACTATCCCAGAGATACTCAAGGAGCAGCGTGGAAACATTCAATGGGGGGAGGCACTTTGTAGCCCCAGGTTTGGATAGGGTTAAAGAAATTATAAATGCACAAACAAACTGATTGTATGCGTGTTGCATTTATTATTATTATAAAGCAGATCCAGCTTGCAGGGCATGCACTGTTTGCCTCATGCAATGCTGCAAATCATTTTAGAAAGTTCTTTCCATTTGTCCCTGTCTTCAGCTATTTTTCTTAACATTGTTAAATCTTCAGTAGTTTTGAACTGTGTTATTTCCAGATCATGTTTACTGTTTCCTTCAACAATGTCTTAATGTAATATCACTGGCAACGTTCTTCTCCGGTTTCCTCCCCAGGTACCAATTTGGATAGGGTTAAAGAAATTATAAATGCACAAACAAACTGCTTGTATGCGTGTTGCATGATGTTTCAGTAAATACAAACAAATAACAGTATAAATAATCATGCTTTGAACAGAGTTCTATTTTGTATATATTGGTTAACTTATATCAGAGAATATTTCTTTTAACTATAACTTATTCTACTTTTAGGCGTAAAATATCTCATTTTAGCTCAAGGAAAGTGCTTGACCTATAAAAGGTTGGGCACATGACATTGCTGGTGTCATATGTACTAATGTAATTGATTTCTTTTCAGTTCAGTTTCTTTCATTGTGATGCCTTTCCATTTACCTTAAGGGCTTGGACACAAAATAAAATCCTGATCAGTTATACAAAGTTTTCAAGACAAATTACACAAGAAGAATGCAGGCTACTGCACCTTGCCAGTAAAATGCTGCCTCTTGAACTTTTCATCAGTAGGTGGAGTGAGCATTGACTGCAATGTCCTCTTTTCTCCTTTCTCGTTATCTTCAGTATCAACATCCATAGACTGAGAAGCCACTCCACTCTCCACTGAGCTAAACTTTGGTGGTGTCATGCCATACAAAATGGCAGCTGAAGATGGGCTAACAGCAGATTTACCATCTATTTTTGGGCCATCGCTTACAACCCTACTTCTGGTGCTGGCGATGTCTATCTCTGGTCTTGGTATAGTGATCGCAGCTGATGTTGTTGCTGGTGTTTCCTGTGATGCTGCTGCGGCTGCTGGAGATGCACCAACTCCACCAAGGCGTGCTAAACGTCTTCTCCTTATCTATAAAGAGAAAGATAATCCAAGCTAAAATGAACACCCCAACCAGGAGCTGAAAACATACATGAAGTCCCAACGAAATCTCGAATGAAGGTTCTACCATCTGCAAAAAACTTTCAACTGCATAAAAAAGCACAGGTAAAACAGTGATGCAGTCCGTACTCATCACATTTAATGCAATCACACGATTACTGGTCATTTTAGTTTTCTTTAGTTTTGAGGTGCATCTAAAATGTTAATTTTAATGCGCACCGAGGAAATCTGGCACACATAATTTTTTTAAAGAAGCTGCCCATGAGAAACTCAAATCTCAGGTCGCCAAAAAATTAAGAAACTCCAGCACTGGGAAAATATAGGTTAAAAAACTATCTAATTTGATACAGGAAATCCTTAACATATTTTTAATCTACTTTCACTTGTTTCTTGTATCATATTGCTCGTAAGGTACTTGAGTAATGTCTATTCATGAGGGCACAGGTGAACATGAAGATATTCATGGAACCTCTAAGGAACTCATAAGAAACTCTGAGTACTAAAAACCTGGTAATTTTAAGAAACTTTCAGTACTGGCCCAAATTCTTAGTTTGTTATAACAAAATACTGTATGTGTATATGTGACTATACTAACAGTTCTGATATAAGGATATGAAGGTAAGAATGTTTACTAAGAAAAAGTAGCCAGTGAAAATAGTAGAGTTGACATTCTTCATCAGGTGCAATAACAACTTAGAAACAGGTGCACATATTTTTTCTCAAATTTTCACTTCGGTGCACGATTTGCTAACTTTTCATCCCAGTTGGTCATGTCTTGCAGCCAGGGATGATTTTACGGAAAAACTATATTATTGTTCAGTAATATTTGATTATTTCAAGCTGAAACTGTGCAATCACAATGTGAGGATACTGTTTTACCTGTGAAATCCATATCAAATAAAATTTTATTGGCTGTCATTAAACTGAAATAGTAGCTTCAATAACATAACATCGGCTACAACATGCCCCCTTTTAGGATGGACCCTAAAATCTAGATGAAGGCTCATTTTTTTAGCATATTTTTCTTTTTACCCTTTCAGCCGATCCCTAGATATAATGAGACTATACATCATGAAAACTTACTTAGAAGTATGAAAAATTAAAAAGTAATAGCCAATAGCTTTTTAGCCTCACACAGAATCTATTTATGTTATGTTACATTACGTTACGTTACGTTATAACTTAACACAAATATATCCTGTTGAAGGCTAAAAGCATTTTACGGTTCAATTTTATACTTGTAATTTTTTTGTGATGTGTAGATCTCATTTCATTGACATACAGTAACTATACAATAAATATACAGTACTCCTATGGACCGGCTTAAAGGGTAAGATTTGAAAATACGTTACAGCAGGAACCCTATTTTGGTTCCAATATAGTAGATATGGGACCTTTCACATCGCCATTATTTGCATTCAAATTTCGTTTCTTCTCAAGCTGCGTCGGAAGCACACCGGAAGATCTTTTCATAATCATGACATGAGGCACAAAACTATCTACAGTACTAAACAAATCCAACCAACAAGATAAGACCAGAGGGAGCGGGGAGCTAAGTCAGGGGCAGGATTCAAGAAAAGAGAGCATAAATAATCATGTTCACCTCTTCTTGCGTTAATTCGCTCATTCTTTCTTTCTTGTAAACGGCTGATGTGATTTGTTGTGATGTCAGGTGCTCGCTCCTTTGTGTTCAGTCGGTATTCGTTACTTCACTGAAGGGCCTATCTTCAATGCCCAAGCTTTAGGCCCAAACAAACTGGTGAGCTGCTCACTTCAGCTTTGTATTTCACTTCATCTTCAGGCACATGGTCTTCTTGCTGGAAAGAGAAGTGTTTATCTTGAGTATTTCGAAGAATTTCAGTTTCCTGTCATGGTGATGAACGCAAAAAGTTAAAAATTTCACTCAGCTTAGTTATTTGTCTCGTTTCCAAACACAATTTGACTCATTACAATTACTTTCAACACTTTCATTGAACTGCATTGTCTGAGTAAACTAAAGTTAAATATTTCAACTCACTTCAATTATGTTAACTACATCCATTGTAGTTGACCTGTTATCTACAAAGGACGCGCTTGAAATCGCCAGGGGGAGATCAGGGGGAAGGCAAAGGAAAGAGTTTGAGGACAAAGACCACCTCTCAATTATTCGCCAACTGGTATGCTAGTTTTGAGCAAATCATACTGCTTCTCCGCTCCTTCACGTAGCTATTTTTGGCTCTGTCGATATGTACCACCCTGTTGAAGTACCACCTCTAAAACTGAATATTTGTCACACAAGGACAAAATTTCCCCCTCAATTATTCCCCCAGAGTAACACGTGATGAGCACATGATCGCTGTATTGCTAACGAGGCTGGCATGAAATTCTTGGAAACGAGGATGAGGAAGTAATAAAATGGCGGACTCCGAAACAGAAATTGTCGATGAAAGACAGTGCGGCAAAATAATTCTTCTAGTAAGCGGGAAAAGAAAATGTGGCAAAGATTATCTCTCAGAAAAGATACAGGAAAGGTTTGATCAAGTTTATTTGTACCATAGACTTTAATTCCGATTTTGAAAGAGTTCTAAAGTAAAGACTCATCGACGTTTATTCATGGTTTATTTGAGAAGTTTGAAATCTGGAAATTTGGATAAATAAATGTAAATCCACGCTTTTGCTAGAGAGAAGAAAATTGATGGACTTCATCATTTCATCAGAATCTGCAACATATAGATCATCAGGTTATTAAAATTAAACTTCTTACGACCTAGTACCTACGGTGTCAGATTTTATAAATCAAACTTGGCCTAACGGGAACTACGCGGAGTGCCCGGGGGGGGGGTACATAATATATTTAGGGTACGGGTATGTGCCGCCCATATGGGTGGGTTGTTGGGCCCAAAATTCTCTAAACAAGGGTCCTTTTTCGGCAGATTTTCCTTAAACATGGGTAGGGTTTCGCTGAAATTCGCAAAAAATGTTTAAAGTGGGCAGTTTTCCGCTATAATTCATCATAAAAGTGGGTATCAAAAGCAAGTTTCGTTAATTAGAAGAGGGTAGCTTTGTGAAAACCGGGCGGCAGACCCCCGTCCATCCTCAAGTCATGTACCCCCCCCCCCCCCGGGATACAGTGCAGTCCAGTAGTTGAACCGAACCGATAGGACCATTCAGCTGAAGGAAAATTTCTCTATCAGTTCTTCGACTACTGCAGAATGGATTTCTGCTCAAGCCAAATTTGATTTTCAGATAGTCTGAAATTTCAGCGTGTCCGCAAAGGACCCTGGGTGCCAATTGCTCTTTAACTTTAGCCTATCTCTTTTTACACGTGTTTTGTTTTCCTCTTGTTTTCTAGACTTGGTACAGATGCTTCGATAGTTTTGAGAATATCAGCTCCATTGAAAGAGGAATATGCAGAGGTAAAAAATTCTTTAATTACTTCATTAAAGAATGACGATCCACATTAAAAATCTACAACAATTGATGCTAGAAATCTTTAAGTCAATGAGCCATCTAAATCCATCATACATCTGGCACCTTCATGAAAGGAAAGAGATTCAGTATGATCTTAGAACTAAGCATCTGTGTAAATTACCGATTGCAAGGACGATAAAATTTGGCACGGAGTCGCTCTCATTCAGAGGAAGCTTATTGTGGAATAATCTGAACGATGAGATAAAGGAGCTACCAACAGTTACAAGCTTTAAAAGAAAGATCAAAACCTGGACGGGTGAACAGTGTAATTGTAAAAATTGTAAGTAGCCTGTCCATTATGTTATGTAGCTTGTAAATATTAGACATCTTTGTAAATTATATTGTAATTATCACACCAACTGTAAATAATGAATATATTATGATTTGATTTAGGGGGGGGGAGGCTTTTTGATCCTCCTAAGACGACAGCACGTGCTAAAGTATGTTCAAGCCATTGTACCCTGAATTTCAGCATGTAGGTTATAATCCCCGAGGTTCCCCAGGTGTACATTGTATCCAAATTTCCTTCGTAGATCAATAACCTAAACTTTGAACGACTGCTGGACCCTACAGAATATAAGGAGAAATATCGATCGGCGATGGTTGCATGGAGTGAAGACAAGCGAAGGCAAGATCCAGGATATTTCTGTCAGAAGGCAATTCAGCCTGGAAAAGATTCCCGCAAGCCTATTTGGATCATAGCTGATATCAGAAGGCACACTGATTTGCAATTCTTCGAAATGTTCAATAACTTGAAACTTCGAGTTACTGCTCGGGATGATATTAGAGTAAAACGAGGCTGGACATTTGTGAAAGGGATTGATGATTGTGAAACCGAGACCAACTTAGATGATTATGTAGGCTGGGACTTTATCATCGAAAATGATGGCGATGAAAAACAACTGGAGAAACAAATTAACCAAATTTGTATAAAATTAAGTGAGTTTGTCAATAAATGAAAACAATGTTTAGGTATAGTCTCAGTTCTTTATTTTTTGTTCGAATTGCTATCAATTTTCTCCCAACCCCGTACCCAGTGACAATGAAGGCTTTCCGTAAACTGCAACTCCTACATTGACAAGCCTGGTATCTGCTGAGGTCTAGCCTCCTATTTACAACAACAGATACCATTGGGAACGAGATTGGATTTTCTCCGTCAATACCACTTTGCAACCCTAAGGAGCCAATAGACCTTTTAGATATCCTGAAAGTACCTGGATCAAGCGGTATTTTTATACATTTTGATAAGTGGAGTTAAAGGGAATGTAAGCATATAAAAGTGGCTCAAGCCATTTGCGGTCACAATCTAGCCAATCACATATCGGTATTTCCTGTTGACTTCGATAAGCTACCCAAATATGGTGTGGCACGTGTTACAGCCTATTGTCTTTGCGTGTCTACTTTCATCAAAGGCTTATGTATGCTTAGATTCCCTTTAATATCCTTCCATTCAGATTCTCTTTTTAGAACATGGAGCATTTCGGACACCATTATTTTGAACAAAATGTTTATTCGATGCTACTACCTCAAACCAGATGTCGGGTGAGATTTGCGGCGAAACGCAAAGACTACTTATGCAAAACACCTCAATTTTTTAATTCGCGGATATTTACACCTGATATGCACTTTGAGGAAGTTTGTAGGACCGTTTTTGAAAACAAATCTGTTACCAAATTTCTGGGTCGCGTTTAGCACGTTCAAATCTTTCAAATAACACAGTTGCTCCAAACCAAGAAACTGCTTAAGACTTTGTTCCTAGAGAAAAACCTAAAAAATCACATAACCCCGGGGGGGGGGGGCACTCCCATACTTGACCTGACGGGATGTGCCGCTCAACAGGGTGTCCTTTTGCGGTAAAAATTATGCGACAGGGTGTCATTTTCTAGCGAAAATTATGCGACAGGGTACTATAATAGGTAAAAAAAATTATGCGACAGGGTATCACAAGCAAAAATTGCGTTCTACACAGTATTTGAGAGGCAAAATTTTTATGCGACAGGGTATCACAAGCAAAAATTGCGTTCTACACAGTATTTGAGAGGCAAAATTTTTATGCGACAGGGTATCACAAGCAAAAATTGCGTTCTACACAGTATTTGAGAGGCAAAATTTTTATGCGACAGGGTATCACAAGCAAAAATTGCGTTCTACACAGTATTTGAGATGCAAAATTTTTATGCGACAGGGTATACTTTTGGCCTATTTTTTATGCGACAGGGTGCAGGGTGTGGAGAGGTTTTCCGCACACCCCCGTCACTTCCCTAGTCAAGTACCCCCCCCCCCCCCCGGCATATAACCCTCCCATCTTCCTTCAAAGATTTCGCATGATTTTGGAAAGAGTACCGGGTGAGCCAGAAAAAAGTTCCCACTTTCAGAAATTCGTAGCACCACAAATACCTCATGGATTTGAATAATTCGAATTCTAGTTAAAAGCCAAAAGATCGAAGTATTTTTTTATTTTTCTCGTCTTCTTACGAGCACTGCAAATATAGGTAAATTCAACTTTACAAAAATTAAATGGCTGCAAAATGACTGAAAAAAGGCTGAAAACACTTGATCAAATCGTTAGGACTCTCCTCATTCAGAACTATACGCACAGGCGTTTCACCTCTCTCAAGAGTTATAAGACTTAGATTCTCAAACAGATACTAGCGATTTTCAATCCCATGGCAACAGATGTGCGGACGATATCTCTCACCCATGAGAAATTGAATGTTCTCTGTTGTCCTGAAAGAGGAGTCCTGTATGATTTGATCAAGCAATTTGGGCCTTTTTCAGTCATTTTGCAACCATCAAGTTATTGTCAACTTGAATTTACCACTTTTTCTAGTGGTCGTAAGAAGGCGAGAAAAATCACAAAAATATTTCGATCTTTTGGCTGTCAAGCAAATATTGATTCATTCCAATCCATTCAGTACTCTTGATGCTATGAATTTTTAAATGTGGGAACTTTTTTCTGGCTCACCCGGTAATTCATCCCTTGACAAGAGCACTGCTATCAGAAGATCCAAACTCCTACGGCATTCAAATTTGCATTTGGTGGATTTCATAGTGATAAATGTGTATGTTATTTGTATAATTTTCAAAATAAACTAACATAGCGGCTAAGTTAAAAATGTATCAATTGTTTCAAAAATTGTGCCACAAGAAACATCTAGTTTGTTGAATTAAAAATCTATTTTCTCTAACTGTCACTTCGCCTTAATTTTTTAGGATTTTCGCAAATTCGTGATGATTTATTTCTTTCTGTAACAAGGAATTAGCTAAAATTATGTTCTAGAAGAGTCAAAAACAGTAAAAGCTTGGTATTTTGACATCAGAAACCTGAGCAACAACTTACAAGCAAGTTTATTTCGCTACCTTAAAGGTTGAAAAGTTGGTTAAGCCGCAACATTAACTTATAAACTAGCCAAACCACAGGGAAGTTGGTTTCCTGAAATTCTTCATTCGAGAGCAAAATATGGCATTAAATTCAGCATAGGGCTCAAATCTTTCAAATCTTTTAAAAGGTGGGTGTAAAATTGTATTCCATTTTGCTTTGAATTGAATGGCTTGAAAGGAATTTATAGTAATTTGCTGTAAATCTTCCGTGGACATTTTTTGATATCTTGATTTTTTTTTCAAAATGACCCGGCAATTTGATGATTTTTGAAAAAATGATTGAACATTTTGAAAACATTTAAATTATCGTAAATCCTAAACCAAAGGAGCTAAAATCATATAACTCTTAAGAAAACCATAGTTTATGAAGGCCTACAATATGGTGAAAAGCAGAAATCAAAATCTTTTCTGGTTTAGGATTTAGAAATTTGATGACGTCACAGCCTCAAATTTAATAAATGCGGCCATTTTGAAACTAATCAAGATATCAATAAATTTCCACGGCAGATTTACAGTAAAAAACGCTAAGTTCCTTCCAAGCCATTTAATTCAAAGGAAACCGTAATAGAATTTTACACCGACCTTTTTAAAGATTTGAGCCCTATGTTATTAAATTCTCAACTTGATCTAAACATTTGTCAGGCAGTGGCGTTGAATAATGGATACATTTTCGACTCACCTAAAGTCTGTCCCAAAGTAGATGTCACATAAGATTTGCAATAACGAAAAATTGATGTTTGATGTTTGTTGAAAAATTGCTCTTCTAACAATCCTTGATTGCTTTTATTCGGGAGCATTGTCACGTGACATCCAAGTTAAGACATACTTTAGTACCGGGTGTCCCAGAAAAAAGTGTGCCCCGTTTGCCTAAAGATTGCGACAAAGCGGCAAAAGATTCTCGCAAAACTTTTGCATGATGCTGCTCTTCAGATATTCAATTAAAGTTTGCAACCATCCCCGTAAAAATCCGTTGAAAAATGATGGAGCTGTGACCTTCAGGAGACGAAATTTGCCCGATCACTGAAACTTTGTCTTACTATTTTTAAGCAATAAACAGCTTCATGGATTGAAAATGAAACAGCAGCCTCCAATTTCATAGCTCCGTGAACATTCCGATAATCCTCGGAGAGTTCCACTATTTCTAACCTCACAGAAATTATTTCTTACTTCACGTAAAGATACTTATCACTGCAAAACAGTAAGACAAAATGGCCGACCGTTGGTTTCAGTCATCAGGCAAATTTGGTCTTCTGAAGGTCATAGCTCCATCACTTCTCAACGGATTTTTATTGGGATGGTGGCAAACTTTAATTGAACATCTGAAGAGCCCCATCATGCGAAAGTTTGGCGAGTATCTTTTGTTGTTTTGTCACAATCTTCAGACAAACGGGGCACAATTTTTTTGGGACACCCTGTATATTCATTTCGTTACAGCACGGGTTCCAATCTTTAAATTGGTGTCGAAAAGTGGGTGTAAAATTCAACGACATATTTCTTTGAATTGAATCGTTTGAAAGGAACCCTAGCTACTTTGCTATAATTCTACCGTTGGCCTTTTCAGAAATTTTGAACCTTTTACGAAATTAAGGTGCATTTTGTGTTTCAAGTCATTTGAGGAAGTGACGTCATCCAATGTCCAAATCGTAAACAAGAAAAGTGAAAGACTTTGGTTTGATACCATACTGAAGACATTCATAAATCAAGTTTCTATGGAAAATTTTTCTGTGATTCCTCAAAAAGTATCTTCTAGCTATCTAAAGCTAATTTAAGCCCACCATGCATACCGCAGCTAGCAAGGCATGGGACCCCTATTCTAATCTAGTTTAACGAGGTCAGGCCTCCGGAGTTTGACCTCACTCGACCGAGCTTAAAGGGTCTGTTTCATCCAGCATTCCTTGCACGTGCCGTCTCTTGGTTTTCCTTTGTTGTCGCCATTTTCATGGGCCATGAAAATGGCGGCAACAAAAACCAACCAAGAGATGGCACGTGCAAGGCATGCTGGATGAAACAGACCCTAACTTCAATCACCTGACAGAAACTTTATAAGCCGCTCAGCACTCACCCATTTAAACATACGATGGTCTTGAATTCTCGTAGAAAAAAGAACAAAACCCCCTAATTCCGAAGATATTGAAGATTTCAGAAAATCTTAACGGTAGAATCATAGCGAAGTAGCTAAAGTTTCTTTGAAGCCATTATGTTCAGAGAAATATGCGGTTTTACAAGAACCTTTTTCTGGAACCCAAGCTTTACATCAGGCTAAGCTAGCAAGCGGTTGACCATAGTTGATTTTCTGTCCAGGCTGAACATGAAATTTCAAATTTTCAGGGGCAGTAAAAATCAAAACAATCGAAGATCCAAGGTCGAAGCCTCCAAGTGGTTCGCCTCGTTTGAATGTGAACCCAGCTGCACCGTAGAGACGATCAGAATATGCTGCTTCCAATTTTCCAATGTTTGTTTTGAACGTCTGAAGATGAAGGAAAGAAATGATACACAGTGTGTCCTAAAGACAGAGTGTCCTAAAAAAGTATACAGATTATACTTATGACGATGAGTCACTTGTATCCCTGTGCTTTTTTACTTCAAGATGGCGCTTCGGTCAACAGAGACTCATAATATTACTCTGAAAAACCTGACCCTATTTAGGCCCAAACTGTGAGCTTCCTAGAGTATCAATCAGATTGCGAGGTTTTATATATTTGACTGTAATTACAGGATGTATACCGGTTGTCCCAAACAAGTATAGGCGTTTGAACAGTTCCTGTGAAGGAGTCTTGTGTTAAAAAATGTTTGTTTTCAGTTTATGGTATAGATGAGATCTCAACTTAGATTTTGCGATCTTGCATGTCCAAATCAGGTTTGTATTTGCAGAGTAATTCACTTGAACAGGAAACATTTCTTTGGCAGATGGTTATTTAATTATGCAGTTACTATCTATGTGTAATTTAGAAAAATATTTTGGGGCAGCTAAACGACACCTTATTTTTGGAAGTTTGTTGAGCTATGAAAGTGCAATTTACTGTTCACTATTCAAAAGCCTAATATGACTGAACAATCCCAACTGTAACTACACTTGGCTGGGAAAGATCCTTTAGTTCTAGAAGACACTACTCTACACCGTTCAACTTCATTCAGTCCTAGAACCTTGCGTTGTAAACTGTTAAAGTGTAAATGCATCTTCTCTTTTAATTTGTTCTCTAATTCATATAATAGTTTGCTTGATCAGGAGATTTTAAGAATACAAATTTCAATGGTTGAGCTGAATCAAAATTTTCTTCAAATTACGCATCAATTGTAGCAGCATAATTCAATAACCATCTGTCTCAGGCTACCTCAGAAATTTTTCCTGTTTTGGTGAATTACTCTGGGAATGCAAATCCAATTTGACCATGCGAGGTCAAACTGTTCAAACGCCTATACTTTTGTTTGGGACACCCGGTACATCAAGTTCTGTCCTGTTATGAACCCAACATGTGGTACATATACTTGGATGTACCATAGGACGAAAAAGAACTTTACACTTTTGAAAATTCGTTATGTGGAGAACACTTTAGGTATTGGAATCAATCGAATTTTAATTGATACCCAAAAGACAGAAGTGTTTTTGTGATCTTAGTTTTATTTTTCTGAGCATTGGAAATAAAGATATAATTTATGGTATAATGAAGGAGCTCGAACGAGTTTACTAAAAATACGCATCAAAATATGAATCCTGAAGATTTGTTCCATATCGTAAGCACTTAACTTACCTTTTCGACGGCAAACGGCAAATGTATCGATCCAACATTATAAGCCCCTATTGCTGCCATCATGAACTGACCGTGCTCCCAATGCCCATGTAATAAGACACGTTCATTGAAATTGAAGAGACCCTGAATAGATCGCATCACTGATGGACTGACAGAAAATAGATGACCTGAAAAATAAATGCAGTTCTCGTAACAATAGCAGCCACTGGCTTTGGAGGAGATGCAAGTACAAAGCGTCAGCGTAATCGTCTATTGCTCTCTGACGCCAATAGACGATTCGAATAGCGTCAGAGAGCAAAGAGATTTCTACGATCTAATTGTCAAGCTGCAAATGTTAATAAAGTAATAACAAGCTGCAAAGGAAGCCCCTGAAAAACAGGATGGCTCGAGAGACTTACCGAGCGGCTTATACAGTTTCTGTCAGGTGCCTGAAGTTAAGCTCGGTCGAGTGAGGTCAAACTCCGGATGGGTGACATCGGTGGACTTGAGACTTGTAGCAAGTCCATGACATCGGAGGCTTGACCTCGCAACTGACCTCACCATCCTTAGGAAGGGACGTTAAACTAAGGGTGCCATGACTGGATGCGGCATGCATAATGGGCTTAAATTAGCTTCAAGTAGCTTGGAATACTTCCTGCCCACTCAAATAAATTACTGAAAAAAACCCAACTACTTGTGCATATGAAGAGGGGCATGGTGGGGTCTTGCATATTAAAGGTACCCGGGGATGTGCCGCTCTCAAGGGTATACTTTTGCTGGCAATTTGAGTCTCGGCTAAAGTATACTTTTTAGCAATCTTGGTCCAGTCAAGGCCAACTTTTGACAATCAGTGTCTAGAAACGGCAAATTGTTGCGATTTCGATCCAGAGAACGCCCAAATTTGGCACTTCTGATCCACCGATTAGTTTAGCCAGTGGCATCAGTTTTCAAAAATGAAGACGTAACAGCCCTGTCCGAAATTTAGCTGAGAATACCCCCCCCCCCCAGAAGAAGGGCTGCTAAGAAAAGATATGAATGTACATCGAAAGAAGGAGGATAGATCAGAGGATCTGCGGCTCGAATTTGAGGAATTCGAATGACGAATACAAATACAATTAGACATACTGAGTTTTCTAGGGAATCATTGCGGCTTTAATAGACCTTTTAGCTATTCTACAAAAGAGCCTGGATCGAGCGTTATTTTCATACGTCTTTATACGCGAGGCTCTATCGAGTGGCGTTAGAGCTTCTATCACCATTGTGCATTTTCAAAATTTCTAAAAAGATGTCGCAAAATATCGTTCGATTCTGATTCTTTTCAGAATAGCTAAAAGGGATATTGCTTTCATTTGTTGCTGGCTGTTGATCTGGTACTAACCAAGACTGACAACGTGTTTCCTTGGTGCATTAGGCCTAATTTGTATGTGTTTTGAAGCTGTATTGTCATGAGTAGCATAGGTTCCAAATCTTTACAAAGGCTGGTGTAAAATTGAGTGACCTAGTTCTTTGAACTGAATGACTTCAAAGAAACTTTAGCTATTTCTCTATAATTCTACCGTTGGACTTTTCTGAAATCTTTAATATTTTCAGAATTAGAGTGTTTTTCTTCTTTTTCAAGAATTCAGGAAAAATTTTCAAAAAATCTTAAAACCATCGTAATTTCTAAACCGTTTGACGCAACATGAAGTAATTTCGATGAAAACCATAGTTTATGAATGCCTACAATATGGTATCAAGCAAAAGTCTGTCACTCATCTGGTTTATGATTTAGAAATTTGATGACGTCACATCCTCAAATGAGCTGAAATGTAAAATACGCTGTAATTTCGAAAATATTCAAAATTTCTGGAAAGTCCAACGGTAGAATTATAGATAAGTATATAAAGTTTCTTTCAAGCCATTCAATTAGAAGATATAGGTCATTGAATTTTACACCCACCTTTTTACGCCGAGTTAAAGATTTGGAACCTATGATAGATTGAAGTCATATCCTTCATTCAATTCAATGGGTAAAACTGAATCACAAAAACAGTCAGTACTAACCTGGAATATGCCTCCTATGTTCTATCGTCCAATCAGTTGGCGAATGAAACCAATGATAGTCTCCTGGTGCTAAATACATGATGCAATAATAATATTTACTCCTTGGAGCCATCCGTTTTGAGTCGTGGACATTCGCTGTATTCTTGTTAATATCAATTGTTTTATGTCCATTTAAAATACCATCTGAGGTCTCTGCTGTCACAGCTCTACCTTTGCTTAAACCAGCATCACTCGCTGCGGCCTCTTCCGCTAACCTCTGCTCTCTTCTCCTCTCTTTCTCTTTAATGATGCCTTTGACAAAAGGATGTTTTGGACCGCAAAATGTCACTAAGGAATACGATACACCTTTAACCTGCTCCATGTTATATAAAGAATCGAGTTCTCCGAAATAAAGAATTTTGCCATCGACTGGGCTTACCTGTGAACAGATGAAAAAAATATTTTAGTGCATGTCCCAAAATAATTAATTGGTGCTTGCCATTTTCAAAATCTTCATTTATGAACCGATATTAATAGTTTTATTTAATCATATTGTAAATTATACATATTGTAAATAGCAGGCGTTAATTAGCTCTGATTTACCTATTCACTCTATTTTTAACCTACTTTAAATAGATGTTTGATGATTGATGATGATGATGAAGCTAACTGGGAAATTAATTCATGAAAATCGTTTATACTGTTCTAGGTTCATGGAAGATTTTTCTTAAAAGCTGTTATAGGCTTTAAAATGCCCTCTAGCGCAACGATGGACATTTCAATAATATAAACACACATTAAGTATATCGAATATTCTCCAAATTATATTCTACAATTATTCATTGTGCAATCCTCATAATTTTACTCATTACATGCGAAATCAGACTACTTTCGGATCGGATAGTCTCAAGTTTTTAGGACCATGGGTTTGGAACCTGCTTACCGAATGAGCTTAAATCGGCTGACTAAATTTATAGTTTCAAAATCTTCATTTGTCAATCGGATGACGCAAATTTGGGGTGGACGCAAATTTGAGCTTTCAAGATTAAGATGTCTGCTCTCAAAGCATCAATACCAACAAATGATGTACCTATGTTCAAGCTAACTATCAAGGAAATGTTTAACTTGATGAGCCATTGATTAAAGCAAGATTCACACACTGCATGAAACCAAATCTGTATACTTTTTTCTAGGACACCCGGTACAATTGTACAGGGTGTCCCCAAAAAATTGTGCCCCGTTTGCCTGAAGATGGCAACAAAACGGCAAATGATTCTAGCAAAAATCTTGCACGATGTTGCTCTTCAGATATTCAATTAAAGTTTGCTACCATTGCCATAAAAATCTGTTGAAAAATGATGGAGCTATGACCTTCAGGAGACCAGATTTGCCTGATGACTGAAACCAGCGGTGGGCCATTTTGTGTTACTATTTTGCAGAGATAAATAGCTCCATGGATGAAATGAAACAGCAGCCTTATTCCTTACCTCACATGAAGCTATTTATCACTGCAAAATAGTAAGACAAAATGGCCGACCGCTGGTTTCAGTCATCAGGCAAATTTGGTCTTCTGAGGGTCATAGCTTCATCATTTTTCAATAGATTTTTACGGGGATGGCAGCAAACTTCATTTTAATATTTGAAGAGCAACATCATATAAAAATATGGCGAGAATCGTTTGCAGCTTTGTCGCAATCTTCAGGCAAACGGGACATAGTTTTTTTGGGACACCCTGTGTATAGTAGACAAATTACGCAATTTCTTTCATCGACGTAGAATAAAGATACAAAATTCTTAAAATAATAAAAAATAATGCCAACTACTTACAACTGCACTTTCTTCATTTATAGTCCTTGCATCTGGTCTGAGTTTCCTCTTAAAAAAGTCGCTAAATGTTGGAAATTGTTTTAGGTCCTCAATCATCGATTCTTCCATATTGCAGTCATAAAGCTTAACATAAAGACCAAAGAGAGGCTGCCTTATCCATAATGGAACTCTAAGATGTGATAGATATCCCCACCAACGAGATAACACTCTTGTTGGCAGCATCTTCAAAATTTCAACCTGAAATACAAAATGCATATATCTTTGGGGCTGTCTTATCTATAAGGGAACTCTAAGATGTGATAGATATCTTCACCAACGAGATAACACTCTTGTTGGCAGCATCTTCAGAATTTCGACCTAAAATACAAAATGCATATATCTTTGGGGCTGTCTTATCCATAAAGGAACTCTAAGATGAGATAGATATCCCCACCAACGAGATAACACTCTTGTTGGCAGCTTCTTCAGAATTTCGACCTAAAATGCAAAATGCAGATATTCTTGGAGTTATAATTGTGAATATACTTGTAATCCTCTCTAATGAAAACCCTCTTGAATCCTTCCTCCCTTGAATGAATGTCTTCATACTGTAAATCCTGAATCCATCCATTTCACTTAATTTTTGAAGCTCACTCCTAGACTAACTACTTCGGTCCCAATTTCCGCTTCGCTCATTGGATTGGATCAGGGAGCTTTACATGGATTGGATGACGGCACTACGCTGTAAGTGACTATAGCGACCATCACTCTATCAATAGGCTGCTTTAGCAACAAGGCGCGGACGTCTTCGAAGACGGGGACGCTCAGAGGTTTTTGGAGCATTCCAATTTTCCATCCTTTTTATCTCAAAAAGCAGCTCATAAAGAGGAATATTCCTTCAAAATAGTTTGTTCTCGTGTGTCCATTGGTTATGAATATGCTCACATAGTTTTTACTTTCCATGTCGACGTTCTGTTTTTGGTGAGCAGCCATCAAAAGTACACTTTTCAGGTTGTCGATTTCATAACAGAACTTACACAAAGCCCCAGGAGATTCAAACAAGTTTTGAAGTTGATTTCGCTTTGTATCTTACATCCTCGAACAAAGAATTCTGCTGGCGTCTTCTTGCTAAAATAGCCCAATAGCAATAACTACAAACGTGTAATCAGTCTATCTCACTCCTGTATCATATTACGTTTACAGTACAGGTCTTGTGGACACTAACATGACAAGAATTCTTTACACTATGATAAACAAGGGCAGATTTTGTAATACAATAGCAACAGTTGCGTTTGATCGACACCTCAATTCAAAGCGATTAGCGGATGCAGACAAAGGAAATTCTCTCAACCAGTAATTCAAAACAAACAAAGCCGCAAAAGTTTCGCCGAAACTAGTAGGGCAAACTCTCGCCTTGTGCAAGCGAAAGGTGGTTTTTAAGAGAAGTTATGTGCTTATAGCGAAAGAAGAAGGGTAAATCTAAAGTTCTGTCGCTTAGATTATGTTTATTTGATTCAGGAGCCGAGCAGAAGGCATTGTAATTCTCGCGTCTTTAGGGCTTAAAATGAAACGATTACAAAACAGCTCCTAAATCAAATAAACATAATCTAAGCGACAGAGCTTTAGATTTACCCTTCTTCTTTCGCTATAAGCACATAACTTCTCTTAAAAACCATCTTTCGCTTGCACAAGGCGAGAGTTTGCCCTACTAGTTTCGGGGAAACTTTTGCGGCTTTGTTTGTTTTGAATTACTGGTTGAGAGAATTTCCTTTGTCTGCATCCGCTAATCGCTCTGAATTGAGGTGTCAATCAAATGCAACTGTTGCTATTGTATTACAAAATCTGTCCTTGTTACTATGATAGGAATTCTTGAGCCATTAGCCTGATAACGAAAGGAAAGGTCTGGTTATCAGGCTATTGAGCCATATGAAAGACTGTAAATTTGTCTAAACAATGATTCTTAGGTAGGAAAACCTTGAGAATGTTCAGCCCGGCCAAACGCTCTCGACTTGTCATTCTAAAACGCTCGAAATTTGTGTCAAGTGAAAGTTCAAGAGCGTTAAGGCCATGTTGTATAGTGATGTGGAGCGCTGTCGAGTCAAATTTGATGAAGGTCAAAATTATCAAGTGAAGGTGCGCAACATTTCGAATGTTTGAGGTGTTGCCGAGTGTTGTCGAGTGCGTTTGGCCACCAGGTTGCTTGACTTTTCGCGACATGCTCTCCACAGCTGGAAAATGTGAATGTGCAGTTGAAAAAAGTCCAACCAAAAATCGCTGTAACGAAGGCTCTGTCAAGCCTGAATCCTTCGATATTCAGCAATATGAACAGAACATATTCGTAGGACATTCAAATCATGTCTCTGAAACCTCCAGAATCTTCAATGCTGAGCTCTGTGAAGAATTTTTCAAAATAACCTATTTCTCTGTCTCTCCTTCTTCTTCATCCAAGATTGCTATCAAAATCAGGGCAGCAAAAGCCTTCAACATTTTTCTTTATAAGCTACAGGCTGATTTGAGAACAGCAACAAAAATACAACAGAAACAGAAACTAAAACATGAACTTGAAACTACAGTATTCGAGTAAAATGTCAAGAGCATTTGGCCACCTTTTGCTTGAACTCGACCATAGCTCATTTTTTGTCAGACATTGTTGAGTAAAAAGTTGAGAGTGTTTGGCCAGGGCCTCAAAGCCTGTACTGTACTATCTTAATCCATCTTTATTGAATTAACAAAATAAAACTTTGTGTGCTTTGATAAAAAAATGTTCTCTATCAGATTACCTGATAGTAACAATGAAATTTGATCATAAGCCGCATACAGTAAAACATGCCTTGTGTGCAATAATATGACAATAAAACTCTCAAGGATTCTTTGAGAATTTTCAAGAATTCTTTCTAATCTGATAACAACTCTTCAAGGGTATGGAAGATTGTGAAAAAAATTCATAAGTAATTTCTGTAAAATTTTCTCAAATAAGAATTCTTAGGCAAGACAACAGTGTTAATATGAGCAAGGCTTGGACTTCTTTACACCAAATTCTGGGGGCTTATTACCTGCCAATTATCAAGCAGCAGACTTTGTGGTTCTCCATGTCCAAGGTTCCTTTTCTCTCTTTTCTGAATATGTCTGAATTGCAAGTAGCCAATGTATGCAAAGCCAACACTGGCTGGAATACTGAACCATTTCAGAGATTTCCAGTACGCAGTAAATCCACTAGATTTCAAATTACCTAAAATATGAGAAACAGTAGAGACCTTTACTTCACCGGATTTGAGGTTCAGATGAAGCACACTCTCCTCTTCTGACATGAATACCGGGAGAATCTTCAAAGCCTAAACGAGAGGCGATTGCATTAAAGATGGTGGTGAGGAACTTTTTACATACAGTAGATGCATCTCATAATTTATGCATCTAAAAATAATCATGACTCCACTTGGTAATGAGACCTTTTCTCAACACATCATTGCCTTTCTTACAAGTTACTGTACTGTTCACGCATTGTGTACAATAGAATGGTTTTTCTGCCTAAGAATTCTTAAGTATTCCTATGAATTCTTAAAGGTGCAGCAATACTATGTAAATGGTAAATAGAACTATCTATAAATAGATCAAAGAAATAGTTGAGCACTGCATTGTTTCTTTGGTAATCCTTTGTTACTGGAACTGGTACCAGGAACCAGCAGGGCAAACTCTCACCTTATGTATGCAAAAAGGTGATTTTTAAGAGAAGTTACAGTATGTGCTTATAATGAAAGAAGGGTACAATTTAAGATCTGCCTGACAGATTTTGCTTATTTGATTCCGAAGCAGAGCAGAAGGCATTGTAATTCTCATGTTTCCATGGCTTAAATGAAACAATTACTGTACCACACAGCTCTTGAATCAAATAAACAAGATCCGCCTCGCAGATCTTTAGATTTACCCTTCTTCTTTCATTATAAGCACATAGCTTCTCTTAAAAACCACCTTTCGTGTGCAAAAGGCAAGAGTTTGCCCTACTGGTTTTGGGGAAACTTTTGCGGCTTTGTTTGTTTTGAATTACTGGTTGAGAGAATTTCCTTTGTCTGTAGTTGCTAACCACTTTGAATTGAGGTGTCAATCACAAGCAACTTTTTTTTTATATATACCGGGTGTCCCAAAAAAATGTATACAGATTTGCTTGACTCCAGTGATGTGAATTTAGCTTTAATCAATGGCTAATCAGTCTCAAAATGTTCCTCGATAGTTAACTTGAACACAGATACCTCATTTGTGGGTATTGGTGCTTTGAGAGCAGAAATATCAATCTTGAAAGCTCAAATGTGTGTCCACTTCCAAACCAGAGTTTTGGCCTTTTGGCCTAAGCAAATTTCTGAAGCACATTGAAATTAAGACCTGAAATTAATGAAAAATTGAGAAACTTCCCAATGGGTGACTGTGGGGTGACTTCTGGAAAATAGAATAACACAAGATCTAATGTTGTTCAAATTTTATCAAGGCTATCATTGATTTATACACTGTGCCTTAAAAAATTGCTTAGGCCAAAAGGCTAAAGCTCTGGTTTGCAGGAGGAGGCAAATTTGAGCTTTCAGGATCTACTGTACATGTTTGGTCTCAAGGTACCAATATCAACAAACGAGGTATCTATGTTCAAGTTAAAGGCAATCTGTCTCATTCATAATTGGCTGAAGATTGTATAAGGGGATTAAAGATTTGTATGGCGGGATTATCAGAAAAGAAATGGAAAAGAGATTGTTTCGAATTGAACTGCATTTTTATCATGCGAAAAATTCAAAGAGTCTGGGATCTAGCTCCTTTTCTTTGTTTAAGCTTTGTTCTCTAAACCAATCACCTGTGTGACAGAGCTCCTTTAAAGGAATTGAGTCCATATAAATAGCTGAGCGTTAACGCTATGCTGACAGACTGCTGACGGCCCTTTGTTATCGCACAATTGTGCTAATGTCATTAGTAGTGGAGATCAAAGACATATTAATCCTTGCAT
The DNA here is from genome assembly GCA_039566865.1 of Aurelia coerulea. Lineage (NCBI taxonomy): Eukaryota > Metazoa > Cnidaria > Scyphozoa > Semaeostomeae > Ulmaridae > Aurelia > Aurelia coerulea. The sequence continues at coordinate 16,757,017 of CM076962.1, forward strand.
TATCCTCAGGAATTTCTTTGGTTTCATTTCAATAGCGATTAAATCACAACTTTTGTTTTATGATTGAAAAGAAGGTCATGAACGCGCTATTTATGCGGACTCAGTGCCTTTAACTATCGAGGAACATTTTTAGAGTGATTAGACAATGATTAAAGCTAAATTCACATCACTGGAATCAACCAAATCCGTATACATTTTTGTGGGACACCCGGTATATCAGTGAAAAATTTACAAAACTACAAGATAAGCTAACAACAACAAAGTAAAGCTAATACAATTTTTTCCAAATTTACAAGAAACTTCTAATTGATACAACACAAATTGCATTAACAATACGATTACAACATAATACAAAATACGACAGCAACTGATGCTATTATATTACAAAATCTGCCCTTATTGCCTTGCCATATCAAATGTGTGCAAGGCATGTACCGTACAGTAGGTCACTTCTGTAGCAGCAACACACACACATTTAAGAGAAAACAGTACAGAAGCATACCTGTGGAATACTGTCTGTAACCTGATGGTCTGAAACAACTTCTCTTGGTGCTAAGTGCTAATATTGAAATTATCCTTCTTGATGTATTTGTTGCCATTTTAACAATTCATTCACAAAAGTCAATCAGTGTCCTCCTGGAAGAAGATACAGTACACGTATTTTTTTTTTATAAGAAACTGCCTATAAGAAACTCAACTCTCAAGATAAGAAACTATTTACTTTGATAAAGGCCATCCTTGGCATATTTTACTTTACCTTCATTCGTTTCCTGTATCATATTACTCGTAAGGTACTTGAGTAATGTGTAAACATTGGAAAGGCTTACAAAAATCGTTTTGAAATGTTTACGAGGTCACAGGTAGTGAACATGAAGATTGTTATGGAACCTCTAAGAAACTCATAAGAAACTTTCAGTACTGGACCAAATTCTTAGTTTCTTATAAAAAAATACGTGTAATTGGAAACTAAAGGAACTGCAACATTCACATTTTGCGTGCAAAGTTGTACCGTTGTCTAAATTTTGGATCAAATATCTTTCATAATATAACCACCACCAGCAAGTTTTCAAAATATGAAACTCTATAGCCTGATGCGATTGCAAATATAGGAAAAGTGTCCCTTAGTCAGCCTTCATCAATGCAGACTCAAAAAGTGTAAAAACATGATATTCACATCATGAAGCTTTTCCCATCACTTTCAAATGTCCAACCTAAAATTTGCAGCATTAATTACCAACAAAACAAATTGATGATTATGATAGGGGAGATAGGCCTAGATAAAATATTTTGTTGATGATTCATTTTTTAGTTTCTAAAATAAACAGACTTGTAGCATTGATTGTAGTAATTATATTAGTATTAGTAGTAATTAGTTAAAAAGAACCTTTTGATAAATTTATCCTTTTTTTCATGGAAGTACTTAAGTTCATTACTCTGCCACTAGGTGATAACTCAAATAGCCTAGCCTACTAGTACTAGGCCTTAAGCAAAAAATTAGGCCCATTATTTTTCGATGATCATTTTTTGTGAAACAGCACAATCCTCATAACCATGAATGAGCACAACTGCTGGAAATCTAGTAATATATTTTAATCACAACAATATTCATAAAAAGCCCTAAGTTTGTACCTTTCATCGATTGACTTGCACACGTTCAATTGACATTTATTGAGATCAAGAGGCTGCGATCTCTAATCTTCTTTTCCACATGGTGAAGCTTCGAGGGAGCCATTTTGTTTTAATCAGTCTCACTCTGGAACATCTGAACGAGATTAACACGAATATTAGACTCACAACAAACTTCCAAGATGGTAGACGGAAAGACACGTAAATAAGAAGGATGTTGTTATCTTTCTAGAAGTATGTTCAGGAATAATAAAGGAAATGATAAGAAGTTGTTAGAGAAGATTGAAGATCAAGAACAAAAGATCGTTCGGTACGAAACCCGTCTTAGAGGTGAGTGATCAATCAATCAATTCAACAAATGACATAGCACCCTATTTACAGTAATGACTCCAGATTTCTTAGTCAAATAAATAAACATACATGACAATATATTTATCTGTATATGTGCAGCCAAGCTCAACATCTTTTACACATGCAATTACATGACAGCAATATTGCTCTAATTATCATGGTTTTCCTGCCTTAGATTTTTTCCTGAATCCCAGTATGGAATGTAAGTTTTCCGTGCACCGGACAACAACATTGTCAATGATCGGTGTGCACCTATTGGTGTACACCGGGTGGCCCAGCCACTGACGTGCGCCTGCGTGCGCCGGAGGCGCATCAATCTAGGGGGATCCGGGGGCATGATCCCCCGGAAAAGTTTGGATTTACAACATCTAGAATTATGTAGAACGTAGAACACAACCAAATTTTGCTTTTCTTTGCTTTTCGGCATGGCCAGTGTAAATGAATTGAGGAGGGGGGGGTTTAAATTAAGGGGTCTGGGGACGAAGTCCCCAGGAAATTTTTGAGGAAACACCCTCTACTTTGGCTTAGAACACTTCTGGGGATCTCATATTTGCTGGCGCTAAGACAGAACCTTGAACGTTTCTAATTACACTATTTTCAAAGATCAGTATCCCCAGGAAAATTTTTGAGTAAGCATCTTTTTCGTTGGCTTTTACTATTAGAATGCCTCTCCATCCCATTATATCTTTTTCATTGAAAACTTGACATTTCTGACAACACTGCACAAAAAGACCACAAGGAGATGAGCAAGGCTATAGACTCCACAAAGATGCTATTCAGACAGAATTCATTGGTAGTATCATTGTTGATGAAGCTGTTGAAACCCAAAAGATTCCTGAAATATGAGTGCACCAAAGGAATAAAATTATAGGCTTGTGCACCACAAGGTTTTTACACCATTTTGTGCACCAGATTGTGCACCAATTGACCACTCTGTGCACCGGACATGTCCGGTGCACATCACTTTCTTTCCATACTGGCTGAACTTTGAAATGAAATTTAAAATGATTATCGTCGCAATCTTGGTTCTTCAATTTTTGGTCAATTTCACCTTTAGATGTAGTTCAAGCTTACAAGAGTTTACAAAAGGAAAAAGATGCCTTGGAATCAACGGTGAAAGCTTTATCTTCATCTCCAAGCCAAGATGGCTGGAGGAAGACAAAGAAAAGTGACAACCAAAGTAAAAGAGTTGATCCTTTAACTGCAAGTCCATCGAAAGATTTGAACAATGAAAGTGACTCTGAAACTCAAGAGAGGGATCAGCTGTCTACCAGCGTGTCTCAAATTGATGACACAGATATTGGAGCTAAGGACTGTGCAGACAGTGAAGAAATTGATTATCTCAATGAGAAGATATCAACTTTAAGCAAAGCTTTGGCAACCGTTACTGAGGAGAAATCAAAGATGGAAGCTGCTTTTCAAGCTGACAAAAAGCTCGCTATTGTGAGTAGACAAACAACTTTGTTATCTATCATCTTTTCAAAAAGAAAGCATCATGTTTTTGCAGAGGTTCCTGATCTGAGAAAGAAATTCATTTTAGAAAACTTTTTGAATATCAAATTTTCATGATTTGTCTTCAAAATGCATCATGTAGGAATTCCAATAGCTTCAAAGGTCAAGGTATTCAACAGTAAAAATTAAATCATGGATTCTCCAGTAAAAATTAATTTAGAAATTCATAGCCCACAATGATTCTTTCTTATTGTGGGCTACAAATTTATGAATATTCAATTAGACAATTGAGGTTTGATGATCAACTCAACTCAATAGTTCAATAGCTAAGAGGCTCTTTGGCCAGAGTTACCTTGAAATTGAACCGTTGCATTACACTAAAATCAAAACTTTTGGATTGAAATGGTTAAAGAAAACAACTTCAGACAAATATCTTTCAGACAATTTTTGCATAATACAAAATTTATGTTAAAACTACTGTACAGTAGTTGTAATTTTTACATTAACTAATCATGTGCAACTTAAACTAACTACTGTATTTGCATGCATCAAAAGTATTTAAGAAAAGTATTCAAACAAGGAAATAGTTCTGAAAGCAGTTTTCAAGCTTTCAGACAGAAATAGGAAGTACAGTACCTTAAGATTGACTCAAAAACGTTGTTACTGACAACTGCAATGTTGTGTTGTGACTCACTTTGGAGGCAGGATCACCGATGACAGTGCAGTATATCACTTGCATGAGAGAATTTTTCATTTATTTTCAAAGAATTTAAAGCTTTTTGATAATGACACTTTTGGACAAAAATTTGTCCAAGAGTTTGATCATCTGAGATTTTTTCGATTTAAATGTCTAAAGTTATTCTCTTAATTACTGTATAGCAAGAACAAGAAAAGAGACTTCGAGAATCTGAAGAGCACATAGAGACACTTGAAACTAAGAACACAGAGCTTGAAAAAACAATGCAAGAGGTAAGCTCAAAGTCGTTCCAAAGAAAGGTACATAAAATTTGTTCGTAAATGTGATACTGTGAATTTTTAAAGAAAGGGTTCTACAGTAGCTCATTATTTAAATCTGTTCTGCATCTCTAAAAGAGGGTACTCTTAGGTACCAAATAATCGCCCCACCACCCGCTTGTTAATTTTTGAATAATTGCCCAACTCCCCCCACTGTTATTCCAGCCCACCTTATTAATTCTTGAGAAATTGAAATGATAGTGAACATGATTTTGAATAATTTTTACATAAAAAGGATACATATTTAACTATAAGAAAATGACTATTCTCAATTTTTCCAACCCCTCCCCAATTGTTCCAGCCCCCCGATTATTGTTAAATGGAACCATTTCCAACCCTCTCTCCCGATTATTCTCACCCCCCCCCCCCCCCCCCTGTTTATCGTTTATTCAGTACTCGAGTTAGTTCACTGTAAACTCTTAGAAAACCTTCTATCAAACATTAGTTGATTTTAACAGTGCTGGAGAACACAGGAAGTACTGTTTATGAAGCAACCACTTACAGTATTTTGTCCTTTCCTTGCGATAGATCAGCAAGCACATTGCCAGATTAACTCAAACAAGGTTTCAAACTCTAAGTTAAAGCCTTACCTATGCAACTGTGTAAAAAACGAGATAATCACAGCTACATTTTCTCCACAGCAGCCACAGTTTTTGAAGCAACCACTTATTTTGTCCTTTCCTTGCGATAGATCAGCAAGCACTTGCCAAATTAACTCAAACATGGTCTCTATGCAACTGTGTAAAAAACGAGATAATTACTGCTACATTTTCTCCACAGCAGCCACACAAACGGGGAACATTTTTTGAAGCAACCACACCGATAGATCAGTAGATGTAAATTTATGTTTAAAAAACGAGATAATTACTTATAAGGAACATTTTTTCTAAGATCTGTAATTTTGTTTACAAAGAAACCTATTTTATTTTTTACTAGTTGAAATCACGTGTCAGACAACAACAACTAGAATTACAATCAGAGCAGGAAAATAATGCAGTTATGTTGAAAGAAATGCAGCAATTAGTATCCAGTGAGCGTCTTGAAAAAGAAGAACTCAAGATTCGTTTGCAAGAGGTAATTCCGTTCACCTGCTTTCAAGGGTCTATTTTAGACTCATTACCGGTTTTAGTCTCGCTTTTTGATTGAATTGATACCGCTACAACTACGACTCATTTCCCTCCATTTGCAGAGAGGCATCAGCCTCATATTGATTCTATAAGGGCTAAGACTTTGTCATCTGCTGTTCTTTTTCAAAACCATCGAGCCTGAAATGCCACAAAAACGATTTTCCAGAACTGCTGTACCATAAAACTACTTTAGCTATCAGTGCTAAGATGAATGCGAGGGGCATTTCACTCATTCCAAACAGTGTACGAGATTTTTTCAGAACAAAATGATTTTACGAAATTTTGATGGATTTTCTTGAAAACAACAGGATTTTTGCCAAAGGTGTATGATATCTTTTGAGAATGAAATGTCCCTTGGATAAATGTTACTTGAAGCCATAATCGCAAAAGTCGTCTTCCTCTAAGCCATATTCTGATTGTGACACAAAGAGACGACAAAAATTATCACCGAGTGACATTTTGTCCGGTATTACAGCCCTAGGGAAATAAGCCCCTTGCTGGAGCTACAACAACAACATCGATGAGATAAGATAAGATGAGGGTTAGTTCAGGGTCCTTGTGGAGTGAGGTTAGGTTGTTTCATCAAAAATACACCGGTTGAGAAATGAAAGATCCCCATTTGGTAAGCCACTGTTCACTGCAGTTAAAGACAATAATATTGGCAAATACTGTATATAATTTATTACTAAACATATTCAAATACTGTCAATTCTTAACATTGACCAAGGCCTGACAAAGTAGCCAAAACTTTTGTTTAAATTTCCAGATATTTCTGCCTTACAACGATGACTTGAACAAGTTCCATCATAATTTATCCTCTTGAGAGAATTAAGTCACCTGACATGATTTTGTAATGCCCCTAGGGAAAACAAGGACAGATTTTGTAATACAATAGCATGAGTTGCGTTTGTTGACACCTGAATTCGAAGCGATTAGCGATCGCAGGCAAAGGAAATTGAAATTCTCTCAACCAGTAATTAAAAACAACAAAAGCCGCAAAAGTTTCTCTGAAACCAAGGTAGCTAGCGCACTCGTTGTGCATTCCAGACATTGTTTTTAAAATCAACCATGAACATATATCGAAGACGAAAGATATATCTACACATCTGCCTCGGGGATTTTATTTATTGATTGGGAGGCGATTCAATTCTCTTACTTTTGGGTTTCATTAAAACACTTACTGTTCAGCTTCTGAACCAAACAAATAAAATGCCACGGGTAGATGTATAGATATATCCTTCTTCTCTCGATCCATGCTCATGTTTGCTCTTGAAGACAATTTTTGGAATGCACAGCGAGCGAGCTAGCTACCTGGGTTTCCGAGAATCTTTTGCAGCTTTGTTTGTTTTGAATTATTGGTTGAGAGAGTTTCCTTTGTCTGCGATCGCTAATCGCTTTGAATTTAGGTGTCAATCAAAAACAATTCATGCCATTGTCTTACAAAATTTGTCTTCGTTTTTGCCAAATGGATAGCACATGCTACAGTAGATCATGAACAAGTTAATTGTTTTAAGGCAGAAACGTTTGGGAATTATCAACTATTTTGTTTACAGCGAAGAGAAGGTGACAAGAACCCTGAAAGTAAGAGGGCCTACGAGTCAAAGATCGAGAATCTATCAGAAGAGCTGACTAAAGTTTCGACAAAGCTGAAGAAGTTTGAGGACACTTCACATCAGCCAAGTGATTTATTACTTCAAATATCGGACGAAATGACTGGATTAAAGAAGCATCATTCTGAGGCATTAAGAAAAGAACAGAAACGCGCAAACCAGGCCGAAGAGGCACTGAAAAGATTTTCTACAATGGAGGAAGAAAGAATCGCCCAGCTCGGTTTGTAATTTGTTCATGATAGCGTTAAAACAGGGTCACTTGTAAATTTTGCCTTTATGAGATAGGGGTTTTGAGCCCTAACTATGGCCAGGCACTGAGGAGAATCGTGACTCAGTAGTTCATTTATGATAGCGTTAAAACGGGTAAATCTGTGAATATTGCCTTTATGAGAAAGGGATTCTGAGCCCTAACTATGGCCAGGCACTGAGGAGAATTGTGACTGGTAGTTCATTTATGATAGCGTTAAAACGGGTAAATCTGTGAATATTGCCTTTATGAGAAAGGGATTTTGAGCCCTAACGATGGCCAGGCACTGAGGAGAATCGTGACTCAGTAGTTCATTTATGATAGCATTAAAGCGGGGAAATCTGTGAATATTGCCTTTGTGAGACAGGGATTTCGAGCCCTAACTATGGCTAGGCACTGAGGAGAATTGTGACTGGTAGTTCATTTATGATAGCGTTAAAACGGGGAAATCTGTGAATATTGCCTTTGTGAGATAGGGATTCTGAGCCCTAACTATGGCTAGGCACTGAGGAGAATTGTGACTGGGTAGTTCATTTATGATAGCGTTAAAACGGGTTAATCTGTGAATATTGCCTTTGTGAGATAGGGATTCTGAGCCCTAACGATGGCTAGGCACTGAGGAGAATTGTGACTCGGTAGTTCATTTATGATAGCGTTAAAACGGGTAAATCTGTGAATATTGCCTTTGTGAGGTAGGAATTCTGAGCCCTAACTATGGCTAGGCCCATGCTGTTGATGATGTTACCTTCTCTTTCGAGCAGAGCTAATAGAAATGTTTATTTTATTTCAGAAACGAAATTGACAGAACTTTCCGATATTGTTGGCAATTACGAGAAAGTACGCTATCAAGATCAATTGGTCATTCAACAACTGAAAGAAAGATTGGCACTAATAGATGCACCTCATGTAACATTGCCAAAGCAATCCAGTTTGGCCAGCGAAATGGATGGAAATAATCAGATCAGTGATTTGAAAGATCAAGTTTTGAAGCTTAAAGGATTGTTGAGATTTACATGGAATGGTAAAGAAGACGATTTGCCAAATCAACTAGGTAAGGTAAACAAGGGCGGATTTTGTAATACAATAGCATGAGTTGCTTTTGTTGACACCTCAATTCAAAGCGATTAGCGATTGCAGACAAAGGAAATTTTCTCAACCAGCGATTCAAAACAAACAAAGCCGCAAAAGTTTCTTTGAAACCCAGGTAGCTAGCTCGCTCGTTGTGCATTCCAGAAACTGTTTTTAAGGGCAAAGATGAACATAGATCGAAAGAAAAAGGTTGCATCTACACATCTGCCGCGGGCATTTTATTTGTTTGGTTCAAAAGCCGTTTAGGAGGCGATTCAATTCTCTTATTTTTTTGGGCGTTATCAAAACATTTACTGTTCAGCTTCTGGACCAAAGAAATAAAATGCCCGCGACAGATGTGTAGATATATCCTTCTTCTTTCGATCTATGCTCATGTTTGCCCTTAAAAATAATTTATGGAATGCACAGCGAGCGAGCTAGCTACCTAGGATTCAGAGAAACTTTTGCGGCTTTGTTTGTTTTGAATTACTGGTTGAGAGCATTTCCTTTGTCTGTGATCGCTAATCGCTTTGAATTGAGGTGTCAACAAAAGCAACTCGTGCTATTGTATTACAAAATCTGCCCTTGTTGGTAAGGTATCTATTAATCCTAAAATATCTCATTTTCAGACAATTTTGAGTGCAAGAAAAGTCGCGAGCGTTTTGCCCAAACTTCGCAGCTTTAAACTCCCTCAACAATCAAAGTTACCCAATTCACAACTTTTAATTACCATAACTTTCAAAAATTTGCCATTCGTAATTTTGATTGGCACGATTTTTTCTCGAATACATCTTATTGAATACGATGCATACGATTCATACGATGCACTAGATGTCAAGTTTTATATATTGGAGAAACATGTCGTCAGCTTAACAATCGTTTTGGTGAACATTTGCGGAACGTAGAGAATAAAACCCACGAGAAAGAACAAAAGATTGAGCATGCCGATACAAATGTTTCAAGACACTTTAATTCGGAGGGACATTCGACAGGGGATATGGTCGTTCTAGGACTTTTATTCGCGGACCAAGACAATAGAAAACGAAAGACTTTGGAAAAGAGGTTAATTTTCAAATTGGGAACTTTAATACCGAATGGACTTAATAAACGCTTCTCATTCATATCGTAGTTTCTTCACCCATCATCTTCATCTTCTATCAGGTTTTCCTTTCGAATCGCACGCTCTTTCTTTTACGTCGCATTCTTGCGCCGCATTCTTTCTTCATTCTATTAATATACTATTCTATCAATCGTTCTTTTTCTGCTTCTTACGCTCTAACGTACCCTTTTCTCGTTACTACTGATGAAGGGTTAAGCCAACCTCGTTCCCAGGGTGTTCTGACGTCATACGCTGGTCACGAAGCCGAATGAACACCCTGGTACACTTGGCATCAATCTTGCCAATATATGGCAAGATGCGCCCCATTATGGATTTGCAGTTTGCTAGGCAACGATAATCGACAAAAAATGGTCGTTGCTCTAGCGCTAATTCTGAAGTATATAAATTGAGAAATCAAAAACAAACACTTTGAGGACTCTATTCTAGCCCTTTTTAAGGTATTTAATCATTAATCCGGGGTTAGCAAGTGCATTTAGTAGGAAAACGAGCACAATCCATTTGGGTGGAAAAAGGGCCTAAGTTGAAATTTTCGAGAATTTCCCTCACAGCTTTGAAAATAGAATGGCTCGTTATTCGGCGAATTTCGGAGATAAATTGGAGATTAAAAGTGATATGGTGAAAAAATACAGTTTTCCGTCGATTTTTGACATGCCGCGGCCGTTTGCTCCTCGCAAAACGGAGTTACGGCGTAGAACGGGGTAGGCCGAAATTATTCCCCATTTTTGGGGGGCGCGCGCTCTGCTTCTGGGGGCAATATTGAACCCCAAATTGCGTTATTAGACTCGCAGACGAATGGTTCCTTGAAAACTTTTTTCCGTTTTGAAATCGGGCGTGTAACCATGGAGCATCGACTCCAAACGTAACCTCGGGTCAGAAAATCGCAACATTTATTTTCAACCCCCTGTTATGACGTCATAATGACCCCACCATTCCCTGAAACTCTGAAATTCGGATGCGCCGTGGTCCATTACCCCTCTTAAACTCCTCACTTGCCCCATACACCCCATTGATTTTGTGAAATTACCGATTCAATAAAGGCCATTTTTGAATGGGAGCCAGTTATAATCTGATTTTGCTATCGTTTTCGAATAGCCAATCAAATTGCCGAACGGCCTCTTGTATCCCAGAGTAGAGGTAGAGCAACGAACTCACTCTGGGGACGAGATTGGGGTTAAGCCCGAAACGTTTAGTCTTCTAAGCTCTAGGCTATTTATTCATTTTAAGATATTTGATGTATTTATCGATTATTGTAGCCGCACGTTCAAACAAACAATTTATATTTGATACAACATCTTATTGAAGTTGTTAATTCTAAAACGATTAGTAACTTTGCTTGCAGGCTGTTTCTGAGAAAGTTTGAAACAGAATTTAAAAAGTCAAGAACTGTAAATGTTAAAAATGCGCACAAAATTCTAGTATAGAATTCCAATGTGTAGAAAGCGCTCCCACGCACATTGTTTCCTTAGCTAGCGGGTGTCCCAGAAAAAGTATACAGATTTTATTGGGTCTAGCGATGAGAATTTAATGTTTATCAATGGCTAATCAATTTTAAAATGTTCCTCGATAGTTATCTTGAACATAGATACCTGATTTTGTTGTTATTCATGCTTTGAGAGCTGACATTTTATACTTGAAAGTTCACATTTGCATCCACAATCACACCAGAGCTTTGGCCTTTAGATAGGGACTTTCCTCTAAACTATCTAAATTCCTGAATATAATTGTTGCGAAAACTGACGTTATCATGGAGTGCGAATGCTTTGTGGCAGCACTTAGAAATAGTGCCCAGCTATCGGCTCCCCTCCCCCTTGAATGTTGGTTAAATTTTGAAGGAAGGTAGCAACGTCATCCCCAGGGCCTTTTTCATGTTGGGACGGAGACCAAATATGACAAAAGGCCCTGGGGATGAGGCTGGCAAGACAGCAAAGGTCTGCTGATCATAACCAGCATTGAACGGGGGCAGGGACGCAGATTTTCTCAACATATTATGTTTAGGCATGGGTAGTTAAGACGCCACAGTTGTCCTTGATTCCCACAGCTTTGTTCTTTTGCGGAGGAAAATATTATTTCACAGAACTATAGAAATCATTCCTCCGCAGGTAAACATTAGCAGGTACATTTTGAAGGTGTTGTGGCGCAGTGGTGTAATCCTCTGACTTTGCAGCCAGAACAGTCAGGCGGCGCGGGTTCGATACCCAGTAGGAACCCATCACTTGAGCGTCATGACAAGGGGTCGCGGACTCGATTAGGTCTGCTCTATTTCTGCGATCCCAGTGCTTCGCGCTGAAAAACGCAACTTCACCTTCAGTTCACCATTAGTTGCAGTGCTCCTCCACAGGAACATATTAGATGCAGAGCTCCGCCATAGAAGCACATCAGCAGTGTCTAGCTACCCATGGTTTAGGATTGTAATTGAAACATAATATCCTTGTCATTTCATTGCAGCTACAGAACCGATCACAGTCGCAGAACTAGATAACATACTTCATAACGACCCTACACATCGTGCCTGTCAATTAGAATACAGACAATTGAAAGGTGAATTTGAAAATTACAAAATGGAGATGAAGAATATGAAATTTAATGATAAACCCTCTGGTACTGGTACCCAAGAATTTTCAATTATTAAACAAAAATCTGAGGACTTGGCGAAAGAATTAAGTGACACTCGGAGCTGGTTTGATGACAAAGAAAAAGATTATATCGAAACCATCTCAAATTTGCAGTGTGATGTGACTGAAATTGGAGAGAGACATAAGAAAGAAATGGACAATTTGAAAGAAATTCATAGATTGGGTGTTTTCAACCTTGAAGAACAGATTACGAGGCAAAGGGATAGGACTCTTCAGTTACTCGCAGAGAAAGATTCTGAGATTAGTCGGTTGAAAGGAAGTGAAATATCGAGTCCGACCGACAAACGCATTTTTCAATATGATAATGACAGAAGCATGCAGGCAGTTGTGACGTTACCAGGACAGGAGGAGATCGCGAAAAGATCCGTTGAAACGGAAGTTGCCGTGCGGCAGTTGCTTACGAGGCAAAATAGCGTACGTTGTTTATGTTTACTTCCAAGGGCGCCTACCTTGTATGAATTGTGTTTGTTCGCAGTCCTATTTTCATGACATAGTACACAGAGCAATTGCAGAACCTGTGCTTACCAATCAAAAGCTCGCTGTCTTTTTCCTTGTGGAAGATTTTTAACTTTAAGCTCACTACCCCATATAAGCATAGCTTCCAAATCTTTAACTCGGCGCAAAAAGATGGGTGTAAAATTCTTTGATCTCCTTCTTCTGACTGAGTGGCTTGAAACAAACTTTAGTTACTTATCTTTAATTCTACCGTTGGATTTTTCAAAAAATTTGAATATTTTTAAAATTTCAGCGTATGTTGCATTTCAACTCATTTGAGGCTGTGACGTCATCAAATTTCTAAATCATAAACTAGAAAAGTGACAGACTTTTGCTTGATACCATATTGTAGACATTCATAAACTATGGTTTTCTTCGAAATTATTTCATGTTGCTTCAAACAGTTTAGAAATTACGATGGTTTTAAGTTTTTTTGAAAATTTTTCTCGAATTCTTGAAAAAGTAGAAAAACTTTCTGATTCTAAAAATATCGAATATTTCAGAAAAGTCCAACGGTAGAATTATAGAGAAATAGCTTAAGTTTCTTTGAAGTCATTCAGTTCAAAGAAATAAGTAACTGAATTTTACACCATCCTTTTTAAAGATTTGGAACCTATGCTCTCCATATAACTGAATTTCTACTTGCGTTAACCATGTGGATCTTGTCCATCGTTCTTTTAACAACCAATAGGTGAAAGCAAATTTTTCAGAAGAACAAAAAAGCAAAAACCGCTAGAGTTACCAAATAGAGTCGTGGATATGATTCTGACATATGCTTGAAATTCCAGACTCTGCCAAAGTCCGCAAAGTCTTTCAGATTAACTTTCAGACCAAAGTAGGATGAACAAAAGAATTTGTTTCGTCGTTTCGACTCTTGGATGCAATGTTCATACAGTAGAAACCCGCATATAAGAACCATCCACTAAAAGAACCTAAGGCCTAAAAGGTTCTAAATTCACCCCATTACAGAAGAACCTATTCATCCTGACATTCACGGAAGGTTCTTATCTTTAAAAAAGTAAATACAAACTACTGCTTGGTAATATGTGATCAAATGTTTTAAGAAATTTAGCCATATACAAAGCATTGGTAAAAATTCCTTGTGTGTATATTGTTCTTTAGAAAATTGTGTCATGATAATGAGTAGGTGAAAACCTTATTTTCTTATATTTGGCCTAAATTCCCGAAGATTTGTAATTAATTCTTTGATAAGAACCTATTTAAGAACCTTGCATCCTGTTTTCAAGAATAATATCATGTGCATAAGAACCTAAACAGGGTGATTTCAAAATGTAAGGTTCTTATATGCGGGTTTTTACTGTATTGAAGCATAGGTTCCAAATCTTTAACTCAGCATAAAGAGGTGGGTGTAAAATTCAATGACCTAGTTCTTCTGATTGAATGGCTTGAAAGAAACTTTAGATACTTATCTATAATTCTACCGTTGGACTTTGCAGAAATCTTGAATATTTTTCGAAATTACAGCGTATTTTATATTCCAACTCATTTTAGGATGTGATGTCATCAAATTTCTAAATCATAAACCAGAAGAATGACAGACTTTTGCTTGATGCCATATTGTAGGCATTCATAAACTATGGTTTTCTTCGAAATTACTTAATGTTGCTTCAAACGGTTTAGAAATTACGATGGCTTTAAGTTTTTTTGAAAATTTTTCTTGAATTCTTGAAAAAGAAGAAAAACACCCTAATTCGCAAAATATTGCAGATTTCAAAAAATTCCAATGGTAGAATTATAGAGAATTAGCTAAAGTTTCTTTGAAGTCATTCAGTTCAAAGAAATAGTTAACTCAATTTTACACCAGCCTTTTTAAAGATTTGGAACCTATGCTGCTACAGACTGATTTCGCCCAATTCAGGGCTCATCAGTGCAGCTAGACAGTATGAAGCCAGCATAGGTTCCAAATCTTTAAAAAGGCTGGTTTAAAATTGAGTGACCTATTGCTGAATGACTTCAAAGAAACTTTAGCTATTTCTTTATAATTCTACCGTTGGATCTTTAATATTTTCATAGTTCGAATGTTTTTCTTCTTTTTTAAGAATTAAATAAAAATTTTCAAAAAAACTTAAAGCCATCGTAATTTCTAAACTGTTTGACGCAACATGAAGTTATTTCGAATAAAACCATAGTTTATGAATGCCTACAATATGGTATCAAGCAAAAGTCTGTCGCTCATCTGGTTTACGATTTAGAAATTTTATGATGTCACATCCTCAAATGAGTTGAATTGTAAGATACGCTGTAACCTCCAAAAATATTCAAAATTTCTGAAAAGTCCAACGGTAGAATTATAGATAATTATCTAAAATTTCTTTCAAGCCATTCAATCAGAAGAGATAGGTCATAGAATCTACACCCACCTTTTTACGCCAAGATAAAGATTTGGAACCTGACATTGATATCCTAAAAGTAAAAATGAAGCATCAGTTGCTTCTCGTTTTCAGGCAAATGAAATCATTATTTTGTTCAAGTTATTCTTCAATCGTTTTAATGCATCGGCGATTCATTGTTAGATTTTAAAGTATAATATCAATTTTTTGGCAGTTGTAACCAATTAGACTGATTTCAAGATCGTAGTTATCGCTATTGATAGACTGATAATGTTGTTGTTGTTGTTACTGTTGTTGTTGTTGTCGTTGTTGCGATAACTGGGCCTACTTCGTGAACCAATCACAAAGTCAATTTCTATTCCAGGCTGGGTCAGAGGGTAGCCTTGTGTATTACATGCAGCAAATGAATCATCTTCAAAACGAGATTGCCGCCCTCAGAAGTCGAAATACAGAATTGGAATCTCTTCTGAGAGACGATGAACATAGGTAATGTTTTATTGCTAAAGTTAAGTCCACGTATACTTGAATAATCAAATCGAGTTAAGTCTATTTTTTTCATAATACCATGGGTAATTCGGACACTATTGTTGTGAGTTCCGAACTAACCAAGAAATAATAATGAAATAAGATGCTTTTTATGAACCCAGGTTAGTATCCACCCCGGGTCAGCTCAAATCGCCTCATCGAAAAAAGCTGCTGTTTACATGAGCCTGAGGCAGCTCGGTGGCGTGGTAAATAGCCAGTACGGGCCAGCTCTGTGAGTTGCATTAGTTGACATGTGGCAAGTTAGCTTTTTGTTTGCCTTTTGTTTTCATGATAATACCTTGTGTTCAAATGACCCCGGGTTGAGCTGACCCGCCTTCACATGGAAAATTTCTACAAAAAGCCAACCTGCCTCAACGGGTCAACCCTAACCTCGAAAAGGGTTACCCGCCAAGGCGGGTTGACCCGCGCTGGCTACTGGGTTCGTCTAACCCTAACCCTAACCCTAACCCTAACCCTAACCCTAACCCTAACCCTAGATTTGACTGGAGAAGGGCTGACCCTCTGCGGCGGGTTGGAGCCAAACCGGGCTCGTGTAAACATGCCCTCCCTTAGTGTTTATTCTTGATCTTGTGCTTTATTTGAATCCAGGGCAGTATGAAGCATCCTAAACTGAGGGGCACGACACTTCAAGGGCTCTTTTTTATCAAGCTAAAGGTCCTAAAGTTGCACTTCCTGAAACAAACGGGGCATTTTTCATTACAATTGCACAATGTTGAGGGTTACACGTGCCCCCAGTGCCCCCCCCTGATTCCTGCGTCTGTTTGATGCCTATGCTGATATCTCCTATGTTTAAAAAACTTGTTTTCTCATTCAGAGAAGAGCAATTTCTAGAGCAAATGAATACTTTAAAAGCAGAAATAAGAAGACTGGAGAGGAACAGGTATGTTTATGTGAGCATAGCTTCCAAATCTTTAACTAGGCGTAAAAAGATGGGTGTAAAATTCTGTGATCTATTTCTTCGGACTAAGTGGCTTGAAACAAACTTTAGTCACTTATCTTTAATTCTACCGTTGGACTTTACAAAAGTTCTGAATATTTTTCAAAATTTTGGCATATCTTACATTTCAACTCATTTGAGGGTGTGCCGTCATCAAATTTCTAAATCATAAACCAGAAAAGTGACAGAATTTTACTTGATACCATATTGTAGACATCCATAAACTATGAATTTCTTCGAAATTATTTCATGTTGCTTCAAACAGTTTAGAAATTACGATGGTTTTCAGTTTTTTTGAAAATTTTTCTTGAATTCTTGAAAAAGTAAAAAAACACTCTAATTTTGAAAATATCGAAAATTTCAGAAAAGTCCAACGGTAGAATTATAGAGAAATAGCTTAAGTTTCTTTGAAGTCATTCAGATCAAAGAAATAGGTCACTGAATTTTACACCAGCATTTTCAAAGATTTGGAACCTATGCTGTACGTACATTGACTTCATAATGAGAGTGATTTCCTTCTTTAACATCGTCTTTTTCTGTTTCCTATCCTTCAACAACCGTTTGAGCTCAATGATGAGCCTAACTGTATTTTACCCGCCATGATATTACATATTAGTCTCAACGCTCTTTCTTAGAGGCGCACCAGCAGTGTCTAACTACATGCAGAGGCTGAATAGATAGTGTACGTCTTCTGTCGGCCGCAGGTCTGGCAGCTGTGGTGTTTTGCCCAAGATAAACATGCCCTTAGGTTCAACTAAAATTTAGTGTTTTTTTTTTCATTTATAGGTCACGTGAAAATGCAAATCTAGAATACATCAAAAACATTGTGCTACGCTACATATTATCTGATTCATACTCTGTCAAACTTCAATTAACGACCACCATTGCGACGATTCTGCAGTTCAGTCCGAAAGAGGTAGGTCCCTTCAACTAACTCCTTGTTTTTATGCACTAGCCTGCGTGCTTCTGCAGTTCAGTCCGACAGAGGTACGTCCCTTCAACTAACTCCTAGTTTTTAAATGCACTAGCGCTAGCATACGTGTGCAGACCCAAAATTTGGCGGACTGTGGAATAAAAGCTCTGCGACCGATATTGAAAATTAAAATGTTAATCTGTTTAATCTATCAGTAAAAGGCCAACTTAAATGTGAAAATTTTGATTTGTACACTGCAACTTTCTTCGCAACGGCTGCAGATATTTGAATGATTGAATTATGTCCACAGCGCATGCGTTCAGGGCTGATTGGCTGTCAAGTTGACCCAAAAACAAAGCTGAAAAACAATACGAAGAGTACCGTGTATCCCCGACAATGACAATTGTATTGAATTCAAGTTTCAATGGAGCAAACCTAAGACGAATGTCATCAGTCTAGGCCACAGGAAGCCCACATTACAGTTAATTCAAAAAATGTTTCAAAAATATTTTATTCAAAAGAAAATACCTTCCCTTTCGTCACTATAGCGTGTGTTGTTTTCTTACACCTTTCCAGTTTGTTATTTGTTAAATAAATACAGCACGTTTTGAGAGAGCACAAGGAAACAAGGGAGTCAAAAGGAAAAACGGGACTCCCTTGTTTCCTTGTGCTCTCTCAAAAAGTGCTGTATTTATTTCACAAATAACAAACTGGAAAGGCGTAAGAAAACAACACACGCTATAGTGACGAAAGGGAAGGTATTTTCTTTTGAATAAAATATTTTTGAAACATTTTTTGAACTAACTGTAATGTGGGCTTCCTGTGTCTAGGCTTCAGCCATTCCAGAAGAAAGACCATTGTGTATAAATGTTTTCGTATCACATTTTGGATAAAACCATAATATTGATTTAAGTCGCTACGCTGGTAATATAATAATTTGATAATGTAAAATTATATTTCAAATGAGTGAACTGAACTTGGTCTATTCCATTATTTTCATTCACTGTAATAAGCTGAGACAGTTGATGCATTTAGAACGTAACGCAAAAAAACTGTTATTTTTCCAAGGTAGCCAAGCTCTGGAACTGAATATTGGCTGCGGTCACACTAGACGTTTTTACCTCGTTGTATACCTTCAAAACAACGGGTTAACTACGCTGTGATATGTGACCGCATTTCGTTTTCACATACAACGCTGTTACAGCGCTTTGGTCCTGAGAGCTGATTCTATAAAAAAATTATCAGATGCAAAGCAACGGGCAAAACAAGGTCCTGGGGTATATTTTAGCGTTGTTTTGGAGAATGAACCAATCACAGCCTTGCGTAGTTGTCACATGATAAATCATATTGCTGTGTGACCGGGTGTCATTGTACCGTTTTGACTTGTTAAAGTCTCAGTCCCGTCCGATCGAGTCAACAAAAAGAAATTGCAAGAAAGTGAAGCAATTCGTATTACAACGGGAAAATACAGTAGTGTGACCGCAGCCATTATCTTTTGGGGTAGTCATGTTAAAACGTTGTTTGTTTTTCTTTGCCAAAGCGTTGCTATGGATTGATGGGAGTTTTTTTTTGAAGAGCATGTTCTTGGTAGACTGACGACGTGATTAGCATAGGTTTCAAATCTTTAAAAAGGCTGGTGTAAAAGTGAGTGACCTATTTCTTTGAACTGAATGACTTCAAAGAAACTTTAGCTATTTCTCTATAATTCTACCGTTGGACTTTTCTGAAATCTTTAATATTTTCAGAATTAGAGCGTTTTTCTTCTTTTTCAAGAATTCAAGAAAAATTTTCAAAAAGACTTAAAACCATCGTAATTTCTAAACCGTGTGACGCAACATGAAGTAATTTCGAAGAGAACTATGGTTTATGGATGCCTACAATATGATATCAAGCTAAAGTCTGTCATTCATCTGGTTTATGATTTAGAAATTTGATGACGTCACATCCTAAAATGAGCTGAAATAGAAAATACGTTGTAATTTTGAAAAATATTCAAAATTTCTGGAAAGTCCAACAGTAGAATTACAGATAAGTACCTAAAGTTTCTCTTAAGCCATTCAATCAGAAGAAATAGGTCATTGAATTGAATTTTACACCCACCTTTTTATGCCGAGTTAAAGGTTTGGAACCTATGCTGACGTGATTCCTTGTATTCGTTCAACGTTCTTAATCTGATGTTTTTTATTTACACTCATACAAGGACTCGCGACCAAACAGATTCAAAACAGAGACTAAAATTTTACGAGTGATCTGAAGAAAAATCGAGCGCCTTCCATCCTTCAAGCGTCGAAAAAAAGTCGAACGTCGTTTCGAACGTTGCTTCTCTTCGAAAAGTCGAACTTTGATCTAATCAACCAATCAAGCGCCAGGAAAGGCAAGGTGGTCTTAAACTTGTGCTCATAGCTGTGAACTGAAGCTCCATTACCTTTTTCCCTGAAGTAATATTGGTCGTGGAGTTTCGATATTTTGCAAACAAATCATAGAAATGAATTATGCATAGATTGATGTAAAATCCAGCTGAGTAACACAATTTTTGGGTCACACCCCTTGTCGGCAGAACCACTACAATTTCCAAGAATTTCTATAGATTTAATTGTGACGTCATAGCAAAATGGCGCCGAAATTAAAAAACAACATCAAAATTTGGAATCTACATGGAAAGTTGATCTAAATGAGCTCCAAGAGAGTAAAATATGCAGAGTTGTAGGGTTCCATATCGTTACGCCAAGAAACATTGTTGACAACAAATTTTTTTAGGCCACTAAAACAAAAGCTTTAGAAACTCTGAATTCTTAAAACAAGGAAGCCTAGTGAAACTTACAGCAATTGTCTCACCTGAAGTATCATAACATAACAGTAGCAATTTCTTTGCGTCTTTTGGACAGCATTTCCTGGTGATGCAAAACAGTGTGGGAAATTTTGATGAGGAGATTTTGAAATGAGGAGATCGCTAAACAAGATGTAGCTTGTACTGCGCAATTTCCCTGCGCAGGAAAACTGATGGCGCTGATGCAAAGCAAAATACCAGTCTAACCAATAGAATACAGCCCTGAAGAAGTCCTGCATGGCAGGACGAAATATTGGCATAAAATTTATTCAACCATTTGCTGTTGTTTTTTTTGTTGTATTGCGGTGTTTCTGCCTTTAAACTAACCAATAGAAGCCTTTTTAAATTTAATATTTTGCATTTTTGAGTCCATAAACTTTTCTGCATATGAATTTAAAACAGAACAGATTTCCACGCCCAAGATTTTTCTATATTTTGAATTTAGGGCAATATAATACCCCCATTCATACTAGCCTGCGTGCAGCCTCACTCAACACCACTAGTATACTACTTTCGCAGAGTAGTGTTGAGGCTGTATGCAGGAAACATTCACACGGACACCAGCTTTATTTAAACGAGGTTAAATTTCAACCAATCAAATGCATTCGATTTGTTGAATTGACCAATCAGAACACGACGTCTGGTAACCTGGTTTAGTTCAAGCTAGTTTAATTTGCTAGTGTGAGTGGGGTATAAGAATTTGAAGTCGCAAGTGCTTTGACCGTGAAATGAAATGAAACCTCGGACAAAGTTTGTCCAAAGACGTTAAGCGATTTTTTGAGAGAATATTTTTCTTCCGATTTAGGTAAATGAAATTCAAAAGAAACAAAGTGGCTGGTGGTCTAGTAGCCAATGAAATCATGCAGCATCGCATCGACAAAGTGACCAAACCCACATAGAAGTTTGTCATCTATTTATAGGATCTCTGCCACCAAATTCGTCCCTTGGTCGAATCAAGAAAAGTGCAACTGTCAAGAAGATTTAGCGATGAGCATATTCTCTACATGAAATCACACAGCCTTGACGAAATGACCCATGTAGGATCATCCTGTAAGGAGGGTCTCGGACTAAATTCGCACAGGTATCAGAGCGGATCAAAGAATACAGCGACAATCAAGAACAGTGACGGCTCTAGCTGCACAAGACTGGAGGGAACAGCTAAGATGGCGGTCTGGGGACGTAGCCCCAGCAAAGTAATTCAGGACCATGCCCTGGAAACACCCCGTTTTACCTTCCTGAAACGCACTTAGTTATCCATCAAACTTTATAGATGCTAATTTCTTCCTGTTGATCGTTTCTGAAAATAGTCAGAAGTAGCCCCCCCCCCCCCCTTCCCACTCCTCGTCCTCTGTGTATAGGACCAGTCAGGGAGTTCTAGCATGTTGTCCAAACTTCATCGACTCTTCAATGTAGTGTCAAACGTTCTCCATTTCAATATGACAATTGTAATGATAATATTTTATCTAATTCATTTAATATTATCGTTTTCC
This sequence comes from Aurelia coerulea, assembly GCA_039566865.1. Taxonomy (NCBI): domain Eukaryota; kingdom Metazoa; phylum Cnidaria; class Scyphozoa; order Semaeostomeae; family Ulmaridae; genus Aurelia; species Aurelia coerulea. The sequence goes on from CM076962.1 coordinate 16,778,824, forward strand.
GATTGTCATCATATTTTGACACAAATTTCAATGCGCTGCAATTGTTCTACTTTTTCCCACACTGTTGCTAACAGGACGTTTGGGTCAGCTTTATCATTATTTACCAAATAAACATTTGCTATAAAAGGTCTACTTTGACCAAAAGTCCGGATAAAGCGTCTGTCAGTCACAAAGATCTGAGCTCAAGAGATTCCAGATAAGTGTCACTCTCTCTACTAACTAACAAGGGTAAGTTTGAGGTCATTATTTTATGCATCCTCTCCTTTGATTTTTTGTTTATCTTGTAAAATTGTTTTTTATGAGCACGAGAAGGCACTACCAAAGCTCAGGGACGCGGTCATGTCCCACTATGTGACAGGGAAAGTATATGTCCCATATTTTGGCTTATTTTTCTCCGTCGGGGGACAGATTTTGTTCCCCAAAATGCTGCTTTTGCCATAAAACCACCTCATTTCTGTGAGTTTAGAGGCTACAGAACTGTATGCGTTTTAATTTCATCATTTGAAGCGATGGATGGAGTCACCGAATCAGAAAGGGCTACCATGGAAGTTGGATTCTAAACGTTCTAGTCCGTAGCAATGTGCTCTAAAGGCTTGCCAGATTTATTAGTTGCAATGGTTTTCTTTTAAATGATGCATAGAAAGGGCTACCACCACAGGCTACCATGGGCTACCAAAATACCTTAAATGGGCAGGATAACGTAAAATAATCAAACTTCTTTTGAAACGACGATTTTGCAGTTTTTTTTATAGGCCTTATCAAACATTTTCCACTATTTTTCTCAAAATGAAAGCGTTATTTTGAAGATGGACTCTTGGATTTCGTAGAGAATTAAACGAAGCACCCATATGTTGTAAGATTGCAGAGATATTTGTGGATTTTAAGAGATAACTTTTGTGTTGTGGATTCACCCCATCCATCAAAATTTGTGCAGAACAGAATGGACACGTGCGGGCAACAATATTATAGGTTACCTTAGTCCTTTCAAATTTCGCCTGCCTTCAATTTTGGCTCCCTTTAATTTTCGCCCCTTTAATTTTCGCCCCCCTTGTGCAAAAGTTTCGCGGGAGTTTCGCTCCCTTTAATTTTCGCCCCCCTTGTGCAAAAGTTTCGCGGGAGTTTCGCTCCCTTTAATTTTCGCCCCCTGGTTTGGATTGATATGGCGTAATTTGGATGGATACGGCCCCGAGGAAGAGAACACGGTGGATTTAGAACAACAAAATCACCCCTCAGACACAGGGGAGGACAATATCATTGTTATCGAAGAGTAATGAATGTCTTGTATTTTGTATTACAATAAAAACTAAAGTTTTTTTATAGAAAATAGATTTTTTCGCTCCTTCTAATTTTCGCCCCCCCCCCCCAAATATTTCCGCAATTCGCCCCCTTTAATTTTCGCCCCCTTCGGGGCGAAAGTTAAAGGCAGGCGAAATTTGAAAGGACTAAGGTATGGAGATAACGTTTACGGTCACGTGAAGGAAACGCTGAAAGAACGATTGTCAACCAGAGTTCTTTGCGGGCGCATTGATATTTCAAGGTGTCTGAAAATCAAATTTGGCCTAAGCTTAAACCATGGATCCACACTGCAGTTGTTGCACTGATAAAAACAATTTTTACTGCAGTTCAACTGTTCTGTTACATCAATTCAATTCAACTACTGCACTGTGGATCGATAGTTTCGGTTATTTAGGCCAAATTTGATTTTCAAGGAATTTCGGCGTGCTGCAAAGGATTCTGGGTGAGAATGGGTCTTTAAAGGGAATAGACATAGCTATATCTCGTAGCCGCTATAAATAGGCTGAAGATACGCCCACAAACCCATTGTTTCTTCAGCTACACAATCAGACCAGATGCGTCAAAGTGGTCGAGTATAATAGAATATATTTTTGACCTGGCCCGGGCCAGCTTTTAACTATATGTCGATTCCCTTTAACTTCTTAGATTCAGGACACACCCTATTAGTAATCTTCCCCTAAAACTGACGTGGCCATGATGAATTGTTTTATGAATGAACTTTCATGATTTATGTAACGCCCTTGTTTCCTCGTGAAGGAAAGAAAATGGCATTAGTTGGATCATCATGGAAATTAATATAACTGTATCTTGAGTGATCTCATTTACGTTTCCTGGGCTAGAAATATATAGAGCTCATTGTATGATCGTTATAAAACGCCTTTAGAATATTACTCAATAATTCTGTATTCATAAGATATTCAATACATCATAAACTTCGTAATATGAAAGTCTCCCTTTGTTGTACTCTAGTGGGATTAGGAAGCTTCGGTTGTGAGAAATTAGTTCACACAAAAGGTTTCAGTATCAATTTTGACAAAGTTTAGATACAGAATTTTCAATTTGATTTGGGTGTACAGGTCTGTTAAATTAGTCAGTACATGATGATAATAACAGCCTTCGTTTTATAATTCATTTGGTAAAATACCGGGTGCCCCAGAAAAGAAGTGTGCAGATTTGGTTTGGTCCCGCGATGAGCATTTAGCTTTAATTAATGGCTAATTAATTCCAAAATGTTCCTCGATAGTTAACTTGAGCATAGATTAGCGTTGTGACGATGAGTCCCTTGTATCCCTGCGGTAAACCTTGCTCAACAGGGACTCATAATGAAAAAGCTGACTCTGTAATCAGTCGAATTAAGATGGAATCACGGCCTCTAATAATCTCTCTCTCGTCCGAATGCTATCAGTTGTTCAATCGAATCGAAAGTTCCATCATATTTGCCGTCACCACAGTAATCCACAAAACCTCGCAATCTGATTGGTACTCTATGAAGCTCAGAGTTTGGGCCTAAATAGGGTCAGGTTTTTCAGAGTAATAATATGAGTCTCTGTCGACCGAAGCGCCATCATCAAGTCAAAGAGCACAGGAAAACAAGAGACTTCAGGTCATAAGTCTAAACATAGATACCTCGTTTGTTGATACTGGTGCTTTGTGTGTTGAAATATCAATTTTCAAGGTTCAAATTTGCTGTCACTGACCTCCAAACCAGAGCTTTGTCGTTTTGGACATAAAGATTACTTTCCGCTAAATCATAAGCCTTCTAATAAAGCCTTCTTATGACGAGCCTATGTCCTGACAAGGATTTTCATTTATCTTGATAGCCCCGAGATATCTTACTTATTTTTCTTAAAACAAAGATTCTGTGAGATGCCCCCTGAAAAATGTAATAGGCTTAAGCTTCCGAGCTGCTTTAAATTTTGAAGGAGAATAATCAACAAAGTTTGGACGTATGGAGCAGCTTTTTGAAAAGAGAGTCGTGTACGTGGACTATTTGCGAAGTTTGTCTGTACTAAAGATTGCATAGATTAAGAACTGCAAGGGAGGAGTGGACCTATTTGTAAAGAGTGATAGATGAAGCAGAAAATAATGGAGCATGTTAGTCAGATGTCGGTGAAGTTAGGATGTTGGTATGTTATCATCAAAATTGAATTTAGGAAAAATGGGTCGGCTGAAGGATCTATTTTTAAAAAGTCATAGATGAAGCAGAAAATAATGGAGCATGTTAGTCAGATGTCGGTGAAGTTAGGATGTTGGTATGTTATCATCAAAATTAAATTTAGAAAACAAATGGGTCGGCTGAACAAAAACAACTGTAACTTTTGAAGAAGCGCTAACTTTCTGATTAAATCATTAAATTTCAAAGCTCTCTTTTGGGTGACTTTGTTAAGTATCAATCTTTTTTTTAATTATGCTTTAGTCATGCTGCACTGTAAGGCTCCTTCCGAATTCGGAATTGATCGGTGGCAAAAGCAGCCGACGAAACCGCTCAAGCTTACGGTAAACGTTCAAGGCACAAAGTCAGGTTTTTGCGCTTAAAATCCAAGCGGTTGGCGAAATACAGTAAGTTCGCGCATAAAAGAACCCCTTTATAGCTAAGAAACGCTCTTAGTTGTCCTCAAAGTTCTAGACTTGCCCCAAGTCTGTTTTGTCAACTGTAATGAGTCTACCGGAAAGTATATTACAAAATATTTCGCTTTTCACTTTTCCCTTCAATTTTTTTGACGAAATTTTTGTTGACGAAATAGACTTGGGGCAAATCCCTTTCCTTTACCATTTCTCTACAAATTTGAACACATGTGTGTAATGCCTGAAACACAGTTATACTTGTTGACAGGTTTTGTTTATTTGTTTACTGAATGCTTTTGAGAATCTGTGCAGGAAATATTGTGCAGCCCGGATCTGGATTCAATGCATCAGGCACTTAAAGCGCCATTCTCGCCCAGGGTCCTTTGCGGGTACGCTGAAATGTCATACTCTCTGAAAGTCAAATTGGGCCTAAGCAGACATGGGTCCAGATTGCAGTAGTACAACTGATAGTAGGGTTTTACCCTCTATTATATCTTGTACATATCCGTTTTAAAAAAAAAATTATTATTAAATATCTATTTAAAGTAGGCTAAAAAATGAATAGCTAAATTGCAGCTAATTAAGGCCTACTATTTACAATATACATAATTTACAATAAAACTAGAATTAATATATATTACAGGACAAATCAGAGTTAAAATCTATCATGTTAGAAACCCAACTTGCGGGATATATACTTTGCAAAGCCTACAGTTGCATGTTCCTCCATTCCAACATCTAATTCGTTTTTTGAACATAGGAAGGCTGTTTAATTGTTTTAGTTCTTGCGGTAAATGCTGCCACAGTTTATTTCCAAGGTAAGTAATGGACTCAACTCCAAAGGCCGTAGTTCGTACTTTTGGCAGTTGAGCGTCATTACCATGCCTTAGGCAGTACCTAATATTTCGTTGCATGAAAATATCCTTCATGAATGGTGGATTCAGACCGCATTTTGAAAGAGTAAGTATGTGTAAACATCAGAGATAAGGCCGGTTCAACCGAACAGAACATGCATAACTATCAACTGCCTCATGGCACGGATTACATAAGAATACTAGAATGATAGTGTCCATAGGGAGTCCATAACACCCTCCTTGCACTGTTCTAGTTCTACCCTTGAGTTCTACCAGTTCAATGACTGCACTTAGCATCTACAGGGTGTCCAAAAAAATTGTGCCCCGTTTGCCTGAAGATTGCGACAAGACAGCAAAAGTTTCTCGCCAGACCATGGGTAGTTAGACACTGCTGGTGTGCTTCTATGGAGGAGCGCTGGATATTATGTATCTGCGGGGGAAATTTTTTTGCAGTACTGCGGAGGAGATATCGAAAGAACAAAAATATTAAACTATTAAAATGAATTCTTCTCTCTCCTTCTCTCTTCGCTTCCGATATCTCCTCCGCAGTACTATAAAAATTTCCCCCGCAGATATCTCCTCCGCAGTACAGTGGTATAAAAAATTTCCCCCGCAGATACATGTTATCCAGCTCTTCTCCATAGAAGCACACCAGCAGTGTCTAACTACCCATTGCCAGACTTTTGCATAATGTTGCTCTTCAGATATTCAATTGAAGTTTGCTACCATCCCCATAAAAATCCGTTGAAAAATGATGGAGAATGAGAAGACCAAATTTGCCCGATGACTTAAACCAGCGATGAAGTGTTTTGAATCTCCTAATTTCTCAGAGCTCAAAGCAAAAAAACAGGTCCTGACAGCATTCAGCTACTTTTCACTACTATATAAGTATTTTTATGAAAAAGCGCTCATAGAAGAATCTCAATGCTCAGATCGCCACCAATTTTATGAACTCCAGTACTGGGAAGATATAAGTGATCAAACAACTTCGTTTTGATAGAGGAAATCCTCAACACACTTTTACTTCATTTTCACTTGTTTCCTGTTGAAATGTTCATGAGGGCACCAGCAGTGAATATACAGATTGCTATGGAACCGTTAAGAAACTCTTAAGAAACTCTGAGAATTTTCAGAAACTACTGGCTCAAATCCTTAGTTTCCTACAAAAAATACATTTATTTTCTGAATTTTCGCCCAAATTGCAGTTAAGTGCCTAGGGGCGCTTTCACAAGGAAATACAGCACAGCATCAATGCCCAATGTCCTTTAACAAGTAAGTCAAGTGCCATGGCCTTGTTTACCAACTTTACAGAAACCATAACTTGCCTGGATTTCGGAATAACATTGCTTGCTAGAACGCGGAAAAGCCACTCCTGATATCAAGTTCTTGGACGCGGTAGGCCATAGTTACTGTGGGTAGGCTGATAAAGAGCGAAGAGAATAGTTTCGGTTTGTGGAATTTCAAGGTATTTTAACTAATTGTACTTCACGATTTTCTGCAATTAAAACTCATCGTCTAAGTTAGATGAATGCAAGTTGGTCTGGAAGAGAATTTATACTGTAGATTCAGATTTAGAATTTCCTTGAATGATCTGCGAAGGTGTGAATTTTTCCCCAGACCACTAGACTATCTATTCTACTCGTCTCTAGACGGGAGAATTTGTTGCTTCGAGTAATCTGCTGCGGAAAATCAAGAAGGTAAAAATCATTCCCAGAGGATCAATAGCAGTTAGATAGTTTCTTCGAGTGATTAGGTCTATTTATTTAATATCAATGTATCATATGGAAAGATATGCAATTTAGGTGACAGAAATTTGAAAATTGTACATGATGTATTTTGTGGCAAGTAGCATCTAAAAAGTGGTATTTTACGGGATGCGTCAAAAAATGATTCACGAATTTGAAAATTCGCATAGAACTTTATGATAACAGCAAAATCACTCTATTTTTGCAAGTTTCCGTGGTAGGTTTCTGAGCACTGGAGAGGAAACTGTAGCTTGGAAAATATACCATACGCATCTTTTTTTTCCAACAAGAAACTAAGAGTTATTTGTTACGAGTTTTTTACGAGTTCCGTAACAATCGGTATGTTTAGTTTTTGTGCTCTCGTGAACATTTCAAAACGAATAATTTTAGGCCCTTCAAATGTATAGACATTGCTGAAGTACTTACTTGACGAGTAATATGATGCAGGAAATAAGTGAAAATAGATGCTAAAGATTCCCTGGAATAAAGCAAATAGTTGCTTAAATAATGTTTTTCCAGCATGGGGGTGTTACTTTTTTCAGCGATGATAGAGATGTGTTTCTTGTAAGCAGTTTCATTTGTTTAAAAGATACGTAGTTGGCTTATTGGCAATTCCTCGGGCAAGTCAAACATTAGTGAATTGTTTTTAGTTTTGTTTCTTCTCTGTTAGGTCTTCTCGCGATTTGCTGCAATTAATATCTGACGAAAATATGTTCGCCTCTACCATTGGCGGTATTACAATCTAATTTCCCTGTTTTGTGTATTGATGTTTTGTTTTCCTGAAACTGAGGCAGAAATGACTCTAGAAACAGCATGTAAGGCGCCACCACAGTGACACTCCAATGAATAGACCAAGATCCGTTGTCCATCGTTTGCACAAAAATTGAAGAAAAATATCAGTTTCAAAATCAATATCCACATCATTTTTTCGAGGTTATTGTGGTTTTTGTTAAGCTTTTTGCAACAGTTGAAACTGTTGAAAATTGGTCAAAATACTCAACCGTAGCAAATCAGGAAACGCGAAACAAATGCTCCCATTCAAGCGCATTGAAATGCATTTATTGATACACATAGCCTTGCACGCATAAAAAGGATACTTTATGTTTGGTGTATTCCTGAACGAGATAGGCCAATTGTATTCCAGAATGATTTAGGCCGCTTCTCCTGCTCAGTTTTGATCTCCAAAGGATGCTGCTGGTTTGGTTTGTAGATCCCTGCTGGTTTTTCTTGGTATATACAGTTTTAAATGGATGTTGTCATGATTTCTGGGTTCTATTCTTTGTAAGTAAAATATTTTGTTAGTACGCGTGTTTTTATAAGAAATTTAGATCCGGCGGCGATGGTACGAAAAGTTTCTTAATTCAGCGTCAAAATTTCCGAATTTTAATACGGAAAGTTTCTGCAAAAAATGACAAAATTTCACTCGTTTTTTTCATGGGGAAATTTTGGGGAAACGGACAATTTCCTCATAATTTTCCAAGCGGGAAATAGAAATGACCGTTTCTCTTCAATTTCCCAAATTAACTTATCCGTTTCGCCTAAATTTCCATGTAGAAACTATCGGGAAATCTTGATATCTTTGCACGAATTCGAGGGGCATTTTATTCCAAAAAAATATCGTACACTTTTGGCAAAAATCCATCAACAATCCGTATAAATCCCTTTGTTCTGAAAAAATCTCGTAAGTTTTTTCAATTGAGTGAAATGCCCCACGCATGAATCACTGTGGTCTCTAACATTTCTGCAGAAAAAATTCTTGACCTTTAAAACATTAGATGAAAATAAACCGTGTTCTATTATGTTCAAAACAACGAAAGCCAGTTGATATACTCAAATATAAGGGTTCAACGGCATATTTGCCATAATATCCTTGAATTTAAGTTTTCAAAGTTTCTTACTACCAAGTAAACTTTCTTTGGTACTAATTTCTTATATACCTGTAGAGAGTCGCGTAGTAATCAAACAAATATCCGTTATATATTTGATAATTTCAACCAGGGCCTCTTTTAATATACGAAGTGGTGGGGGAATGCTCCACCAGTCCCTTTTAATTCCCATCAGTGATCCTCAATTTCTCCCAAAATGAAGTGTCCGTTTCAGAAGGAATCCTGCACCCTTTCGTGAGTAAGAAAGGTCTTGCGATTCACAAAATGTAAGACTAGAAAATCATGGACAAGTTGAAATGAATCTTGAGTTATACGTTATACATACCTTTGAGACTAGGCCATTAAGGTTTCCTAGCATTATACGTCTTGAAACCGCAAACGCAAACGCAGACGGAGATAAATCTCCCCAACTGATGATAAGCTTCATATTTGAAGGCATTCAGTATATTGGTAGAAGTAAAAGTAGAACGCAAATCTTTGCGATCATGAAATACCCCAGACAACCTTTGCAGGTTTTCCCAAGACCCAAGGTGCTGAACAAAAACCTTTTCGGGAAAACCTTTTGGTTATGGTGAACAAGAAAAATCCCCAAAAGGTTTTTAAAGAGTCTGAAAAACCTCAGGGTTATTGAAGAAACCCCAACCAATGACCCGTTCTCCAAAAAAACCTTTGAGGGTTTCTATGAGCATGAACAACCCCAAGGTTCTTTCAAACACCCTATGTAGCACCCTTATTTTTTTGAGTGTACTGTACAAGAAAACTGAAAAATGATCATTTAGTTGACAGAAATTGGCTACACGTATAAGAACTCAACTTTCAGATCACCAAAAATTAAAAAAAAAATTCCAGCACTGGTAGAATGTAAGTTTAAAAACTATTTATTTTGATAAAGGAAGTCCGTAACATACTTTTACTTTGTTTTTGCTTGTTTCCCGTATCATATTACTCGGAAGGTCCTTGAGTAATATCTGCATTGGAAATGCTTCAAAAACATTGTTTTGAAATGTTCACGAGGGCACAGGTAGTGGTTCACGAGGGAAATCGAGTGGGTCACGAGGGCATAGGTAGATTGCTATGGAACCTCTAAGAAACTCATTAGAAGCGCTTGAAAATTTGATAATGCTAAGAAACTTTCATACCCTGGGTACCAGACTCTCTAACACAAAAACAGAGAGTCTGTTTCTATGTTAGAGAGTCTGGTACCGAGGGTAAAACTTTCAGTACTGGGGATTGCCCGATGTCGTCAAAAAAGTTGTAAAAGGGAAAGGGTAGATTTATTACAGTTGATGAAATAGACTTGGGGCAAGTCTAATTTTTCATAAAAAAATACGTGTATTCCGTCTTAGAAGTATGCCTGATTTGCCAAATTGTACCTATTCAGGACAGTGCCCTTTGGATCGATTTCCCACTGGTAAAGAATTTCAAAAGATGCCCTGATTCCTACCGATTGTCCAAAATACCCCTGTTTGAAAAAGTAGGCCCTCTAGGGGAGGGGGTCGAAGTTCCCTTGTTCTCCAGTTATGTTTCTGCTTGTTCCTTTTTTATGTTTGAATAATGAGAACATTATGGAAGGGGTCTCGATCAAATTGGAAGGAATACATGAGGGTTAGGGTTAGGGCACAGGGTGCCTCACCCAATTTTTTCCCCTAACTTCTCTACCTGCGTCTTCACTAAATCTTGATTGGTTGAGACTTCCCAACAATTAGGCCAACCACATTGCGTAAAAATAACAACAAACACAAATATGGACATATACGCTTTTAGCGTCCTTCGGTGAGGAAGATTTTCCAACTATTTTCGGAAAGGCTTTAAAAATGAAGTCCTTTTCTAAAAATGAAGTCATTTGTGGTGAAATTATGATAACTTTAGTTGTTGTTAAAAGATTTGAAGTCGGATAATTAGAGTGAAATCCCAAAGAAATCCTTCTAAAAAGGTCTGATGCCTTGAAATACGGATATATCCCGATCTATCCCGGATCTATTATCGAAATTCATAAAATGGTTTACTATTTACAAATATTTGCAAAACAAATGATTGTTTTGTTACACAGTCTTTGATAGAATTAGACGGGAAGCTTCTAAAGGGATTTATTCGACACGAAAAATAGCTTCTTTTCAAAATAAAAGATTTTCACCGCGAGATACAAAAAATTATAGATGGTTGGGTAATTTTCAGAGATATGTTTTCGTTCGAAGGATTTCTCGCCGCGGGACTACTTTGGAAAAAGTGAGAAATGTAGTTGGAACAGTTTTGGAGAGTTGTAAAATAAATGAATTTATTATCACTCCCGGTTTGAAATATGAGAACGAAAAGGCGAAGATATTACAATTGGTGCTAAGTAAACAACGATGAATTTCGTAGCCGCCGACACTTCAGTAATTGCAGATCTCAACCCGAACAATAATTTGCTTCACAATTTGCAAAGGAGTACGTCTCTTCTCTCTTACAGGTCTCAAGAGGAGGGCAAAACATCCAAGCACAAATGTCCCCCTCCGAATAGCAGGGCGTTATCAGAAGACAGGAGGATCCCATCACATCAGCACGAAGGAGAACTTCGTCATAAATCAAGAGCCGACAGCTCTGAAGATCGTCGAGGAGTCCTTGGGCAGCTGCTCGGCTCTGGAAGGGCATTCGATCACCTTCTAGCCGAGATCATGGGAGAAGGACTGGATAAAGACAGTTTGGAGATGACTAAAATGATCACAGAAGATTCTTTATCATCAGACAAGGCAGCGAAGCGACTTGTTTTGAATATATCAGGAAAACGGTACGAAACATATGAGGCGACATTGGCTAAGTTTCCTGAAAGCCTCCTTGCTTTACCTCATCGTGAGATGTTCTATGACCCAGGTTTAAAGGAGTATTTCTTTGACCGAAATCGCAAGGCATTCAGTGCTATATTAACTTATTGCCAGACTGGTGTGTTAGTGAAACCCCCAACTTTAGATGAACGAATCTTTGCGGCTGAGTTACGATTTTTTGGCTTTGAGGATGAATCAGAGATGCATACTCCACAAGGACCTGAACAGCCTGAGAGAATATTACCTGAGAACAAGTACCAACGATCAGTCTGGGAACTATTTGAATTCCCAGATACATCGAAATACGCAAGAGTTGTTGCTATATTTTCAATTAGTGTTATCCTGATATCAATCGTTATGTTTTGCTTGGAAACACTGCCTGATTTTAAGGAAACTGTTTATAAGATAAATAGGAATGCGAATGGAACGGTTATCTCCAAAATCAACACGGGTCATCAAATCAAGAAGTCATCAAAACCGGTTTTCAATGGCATCGAATTGGTTTGCATTATCTGGTTCACCCTCGAGTATGTTGTCAGATTACTGAGCTGCCCAACAAAATGTAAATTCCTTTACCAACCCTTGAATATCATAGATGTTGTCGCCATATTACCATTTTACATCACCATAGCCCTCAGTACTTCTAACGCGAACGTCGGAAGCCTTTCCATCCTAAGGATATTGCGACTTGTTCGAGTTTTCCGTATTTTCAAGCTTTCAAGATACAGCAGAGGTTTGAAAATATTGGGATACACTTTCAAGGTATGTTATTTATTCGTATTATCCAATTAATTCGGTGATTTTGTCTGCTTATTGGAGATTTCAAGAACAGGCCTACTCTATGGGTTGCCCTTTTCGCAATGTAAACAAACAACTGTCGGAATTTCTATTTAGCTGCCATTTTCACAAATCCTCCCGGTAATGTTTGTTTAACAAAGGATTAAGAATCAATTGGTGGATTTTTCCGGGGGTATGGACAACACTGACGGAAAGAGGGTTTTCCCCACCATCATGATTCTCTGTAATAAAAGGGGGCAGCTCAGGGTTCATTTACTTCCTATTTTTACAAATCCCGCATCTAGTGTTTGTTATACCTTGCTACCTGTATTGAAAAGCGAATAAACTTTTCGTAATTTGTAGTAATTGTCCCCACCAGCACTAGGTTATTGTTATGTTTTGAGTGCAAAGTCTGTAATGCGCATTTTGAGATCTTAGGTAACATTGGAACTAACTGACTCTACTCAAAGAGCATAGAAAATTAAGAAACTATCTTATGGGAAATTTTTGGCAGCAAAAAGTTAACAAAACATTGGTACAGAGCTAAATTTTTTATACCAGTTAAATGTGTCATTTATTTGGCAAAAATCGTTAGGAGGAAGTAAAACACTTATTATTTTCATTAATTATTAATAAAGCCTTCTTCATCATGATCTTTTCTGAGAAGGCAGGTGGCTTTCTTTTTCTTTGCTCAAAGTGATTGGCTCTTTTGCAGCATGCGTATCGCATGCTAAAGAAATGTGATAGGCGTGCACACATTTTTTAAGAAGTTCTTTTGGAAATGGAACTCTCGGATCACCAACATGAAGAAACTTGTTTGCCAGGTAGAAATTTTGCAAGAAACCATTTTTATTTTGTCTTGGAAATCCAGACCATATTTTCTCTTATTTCTCTGTACTGTAATGCCATATGCTAGAGAACTTTCTAGACAGAGGCATACAGTGCATTACTTTTGCTTAAAGTGTTGGAAAAAAGGCACAAGATCTGCCCCCAGGTGGGTGCATGATATGTCAAGGGAATGGGTATGTGCCACTCACATGGATGGGTTTTTTGGCTCAAAATTCTCAAATGAAGGGTCACTTTTCAGCAGATTTTCAGCAGAGAAAAGATTGTTATTTTCACCAAAATTTATCTTAAGAGTGGTATAAATGCAAATTTTTCACAATCAGAAGTGTCATCTTTCTGAAAAGGGGTTTTAGGATCATGAATCACGGAAATAGAGTGTCAAAGAATGTGGCGATTTCACGTTTCACGTCAATTAATGCTGGCATTTCACGTTTGAAGAGAAGAACATATGGCCGAAAAATATGGGAGCCCGTCCATTCACAAGTTGTGTACCTTCCCAGTGATCTGGTGCCAATTTAAAGACCAGATCTGGGGGTAATTAGGAGAGTGGTTAAATTCTTTTAGTCTCTCGTGCCAGGTTTCCCAAAAAGAGTCCTCCGCTATTCATTGTAAACCAAAACTCAATGGCTGCCTTAGTTGTTAAATTTATTTTTTATCTATTTTGTTAAAGATCCAATAGAACATTCGCTAAAGATGGCAGTGAGGAACTTTTTACCAAGATGCAATGCATTCTAATTACAAATCTTTAACAATGCTACAGGAATTTGATCAAAGAACGCAATGTATCTTGGTAAAAAGTTCCTTGCCACCATCTTTAGCATAATGATCTATAGTATCTTTTTACCTTTAAGAATTACAAATGATAAAATGACACATTGAAGCACCTTATTTTGAGCCATATTGTTTGAGGGGCATTGTAAATTTTGCTTAATAGACAGCATTTTTCTCATCTTTTTGACCAAGTTAGAACCCGGGGGGGTACTTCATTGTTAAGTGATACTGGACGTGCTGCCCATATGGGTGGGTTTCTTCATCTGAAATTCCCTACATATGGGTCTGTTTTTAACCATAATTCTGGTAGATGGGTAGTTATTTTTAGAATTTTCTCACCAAACAACTGAAATTTTCCTTGTTTCATTTCAAATTGAGAAATTCATACACATGGGTCAGAAATTTCCTGATATTCATTTAAATGGGCTCGGAGTTTTCAAAATATTCTGTCATACGAATGGGTCCTTTTTTCAAAGTCCAGACAGATTCAGGTTGAATCATGTTCACAATGAAGTACCCCCCCCCCCCCCCGGGTTAGAACCAAGTTTGTCGATTGAGTGGTTGTGCGGCTTATACAATTTCCGTGAGGTGACTGAACTTAAGGTAACTCTGCTTTCCTCTCTAGTGCACAGCGAAATGCCGTTTCGCAAAACCATTCTCCTCAGAAAACAGTTAATTTCTCCAATATTATTCGGCCTATCGAAAAGCGGTAAAAAGGATGTTGTTCTGTATAATCTGGGCAATCGAAAGATGTATAAATCGCAATGTTTCCGTCAACCCTGGTTTCGCAAATCCTAGTTCAAATCTTTTTGCTAATTTCAGAAAAGTGGATTTACCTCCAAAACTACTCGAAAAATGTTCGATTTTTTTTCGTTCCATCTTTAGCTAGGTTGCTGATCTACAACTTTGCCAAGTCTGATTGAAAAAGCTAGGCTAGATTTCCTGCAATCGAATTTCATATTTCTGTTTACTTTTCGACAGCGAAGTGGAGAAACCTTGGTCAACAGATTACTATGCTATGAAGCACGCTTGCTAAAGCTCAGGCTTGAAATAACTTTCAGAAGTTTTTCCATTGGCAAACAAATGAACGTCATCTTTTGGGAATACCATACGCATGTCTCAAAAGACCCTCAGTGCGCTTGTAAAAGTATCATTTGCATCTATTGATTAGAAATTACTGATTTTTACCAGCAACTTCATGAAACCATGCTTTGGGTATCTTTCGAGACTTTTGTAAGCATTCCCAGATTATCAATTTCTTTTAGAGTCCACAATGAGCATAGATCTTAGATGAAGAACTATTTTTTTTGCAAAAACATTCTATGGGCGTTCAAATCGTTCTGCATGGGCTAAACTGCTGACCAACGCTTTTCCCCTTCGATGTCGAAAAGTAAACAGAAATGTAAAATTCGATTGCAGGAAATCTAGCCTAGCTTTTTCAATCAGACTTGGCAAAGTTGTAGATCAACTACTTAGCTAATGATGGAGCGAAAAAAAATCGAAACTTTTTCGAGTAGTTTTGGAGATAAATCCACTTATCTGAAATCAGCAAAAAGATTTGAGCAAGGATTTGCGAAGCCAGGGTTGACGGAAACATTGCAATTTATACATTTTTCGATTGCCCAGATTATACAGTACAACATCCTTTTTACCGCTTTTGGATAGACCGAATAATATTGGAGAAATTAACTGTTTTCTGAGGAGAGTGGTTTTGCGAAACGGCATCTCGCTGTGCACTAGAGCGGAAAGCAGAGTTACCTTAAGCTCGGTCGAGTGAGGTCAAATTCCGGATGGGTGACCACTCCGAGGCCTCACCTTGTAACTCACCTCGCGGTCCTTCGGAAGGGGAAGGGATGTTAAAATTGGGGTCCCATGCCTCGGTGGACAAAGCAGAAACTGCACACGCATTCGCAAAGATTCGTAACTTTTCGGGCATCCCTGCAGCAGATCCGGAAACATGGCAACTTTTTATATATCTTTCCGCAGGCCTGAAACTGTTGGTTTATCGTTTCAAAAACCTTATGTATCGACAGTAAACAGTTCCTTATAGTATCAGAATGCATGATGACCTCATTTTACACAGTTTCTTCTTTGCTGAAAAAAGCTTCGTAATCGGTGAAAGCTAATAAGGGACCGTTCATTATCTACAGAGGGGTTGGTACTGAAGAGAAATGTTTTCTTGCCCAACTCTAAAAGTGACAACAAAAATATCTACCCAACAATTTTCAGGTTGCAAAAATTTTGCCCAACCCCTACCTATAAACATGGTTTCAATGTCAAACGATGTAAATTATCAATTCAATACTGTAAATATTGACGACAAAGATGAACAAAGTAAACACTGAAAGTGAAATGGATAGTGTTGATGATGTTGATGATGGTATTGATAATTTTGGACTTTAAACATTTGTCATCAATTGGTGGGAAAATTTTGTTTTCCCAACCTTAAAATTACGTGAAAAATTATTTACCCAGCCTTTTTATGTTAGAAAATTTCTCTTACCCAACCCAATTCTCTTCAGTACCAACCCCTTTATAAATAATGAACAGCCCCTAAGCTTGGGACATTTTGCTCTGTCCCGCGTGTCTCTCGTGTTAACGCAAAAGAAAAACGTCCCGACTAGGCCAGGCGAGATACCCTGCTAGGCAAGATATCCTGTCAAAATGGCCTGGGATCATGGGGTGGGATCATGTAAACCTTACTGGAGCTTTTACGTTTAGGTAATTGAACGGTTAAGGAATCCAATCAGGTCCTTTCAATTGAGATCAATCAACAATCAAAGTTATTTCCAGTAAAGTCCTCTAAGTTTATGTAAAGCTCCTCATTCATGTTGTATTAACATTGCCTTGACTATGTTGTGGTCATTTATAAATGGATACCAGAGAGACAGATCGTCACACCTTTACGTATAAAAATAGTTTTATGGCTTAGTGCGCAATGAAAACGGCGAGTCCAAGTAGGTAACGAATGTCGGTCAGTGTCAATTTGTAATGTAGTTTATATGTTCCCAAATTTCAAGGCCTCTGTCTCCTCGTTTGTTTTACCCATTCTGGGCTAGCTCATGAGAAACTTTGTGCGGTAAATCGCCCTATCCTTTCCATCTCACCATGGGCCACCAGGCAACAAGGACAGGTTTTGTAAGACAATAGCATGAGTTGCTTGACACCACAATTCAAAGCGATTAGCAATCGCAGACAAAGAAAATTCCCTCAACCAGTATTCAAAACAAGCACAGCTGCAAAAGATTCTCTGAAACCCAGGTAGCTAGCTCGCTCGCTGTAAATTCCAGAAATAGTTTTGAAGAGCAAACATGAGCATAGATCGAAAGAAGGAGGATGTATCTACACATTGTGAAGGTGAAGTTGCGTTTTTCAGCGCCAAGCGCTGGGATCGCAGAAATAGAGCAGACCTAATCGAGTCCGCGACCCCTTGTCATGACGCTCAAGTGGTGGGGTCCTACCGGGTATCGAACCCACGCCGCCTGACTGTTCTAGCTGCAAAGTCAGACGATTAAATTTACACCACTGTGCCACAACACCTTCAAATTTACCTGGGGCATTTGATTTGTTTGGTTTAAAAGCCGATTGCGAGGCGATTCAATTCTTTTATTCTTTGTGTAATTAAAACACTTATTGCGTAGCCTCCGAACCAAAGGAATAAATTGCCCGAGGCAGATGTGATGATATATCCTTCTTCTTTCGATATATGCGCATGTT
This sequence comes from Aurelia coerulea, assembly GCA_039566865.1. NCBI lineage: Eukaryota > Metazoa > Cnidaria > Scyphozoa > Semaeostomeae > Ulmaridae > Aurelia > Aurelia coerulea. The sequence continues at coordinate 16,796,082 of CM076962.1, forward strand.
TGCTTATAAAACCAATTTCTGGAGTGCACAACGAGCGCGCTAGCTACCTGGGTTTCAGAGAAATTTTTGCGGCTTTGTTTGTTTCAAATTACAGGTCGAGGGAATTTCCTTTGTCTGCGTTCGCTAATCGCTTTGAATTCAGTTGTCAACAAAAGTAACTCAATGCTATTGTGTTACAAAATCTGTTCTTGTTCCACAAGGCGTAAAGTCGCGCTCTTTAACCAAAGTCTTTTTCTTGTTTTCTGTTAATCAAAGAAAGGGTAAGACGGGGTAATGAACAAGGGCAGATTTTGTAATACAATAGCACGAGTTGATTTTGTTGACACCTCAATTCAAAGCGATTAGCGATCACAGACAAAGGAAATTCTATCAACCAGTAATTCAAAACAAACAAAGCCGCAAAATTTTCTCTGAAACCCAGGTAGCTAGCTCGCTCGCTGTGCATTCCAGAAATTATCTTTAAGGGCAAACATGAGCATAGATCGAAAGAAGAAGGATATATCTACACATCCACCGCGGGCATTTTATTTCTTTGGTCCAGAAGCTGAGCAGTAAATGTTTTGATAACACCCAAAAAAATAAGAGAATTGAATCGCCTCCTAAACGGCTTTTGAACCAAACAAATAAAATGCCCGCGGCAGATGTGTAGATGCATCCTTCTTCTTTCGATCTACGCTCATGTTTGCCCTTAAAAACAGTTTCTGGAATGCACAACGAGCGAGCTAGCTACCTGGGTTTCAAAGAAACGTTTGCGGCTTTGTTTGTTTTGAATTACTGGTTGAGAGAATTTCCTTTGTCTGCAATCGCTTATCGCTTTGAATTGAGGTGTCAACAAAAGCAACTCAATGCTATTGTGTTACAAAATCTGTTCTTGTTCCACAAGGCGTAAAGTCGCGCTCTTTAACCAAAGTCTTTTTCTTGTTTTCTGTTAATCAAAGAAAGGGTAAGACGGGGTAATGTGAACTATTTTTGAGGTTTTTCGAGAATACCCCCAAAGGAATTGTAGCTGAGGGCACACTTTTAAAGTTATTTTGACATAATGTCTTTGGGTCAGCCTATTCAGCAAAAATATTTTTCCAATATTTTTCCATTGTCTTGCAAAAATGCTCTCATTGGCGACCACTTTGTGTTATAAGGTACAAAAATGACTAACAACAAGCACAGGGGGCAAAGAAATACAATTTTTTAGCAACAATTATTTCGGAAGACAATTTCTATTTTTAGCAACGATTAATTCCTGGTTTCCCTGTGAGTAGGCATCCGAAAAATCGAGAAAAAACAACCAAGAATAATGTGGGATATTGACAAAAGATTAAATCAAAAACATTTGAAATTGGTCCAGTGGGTGATTTATCCTGACCTGTCGGACATGGGAACTTTTTTCTGGCTAACCCGATGTTATTTTTGTTGTAAGAAAGCGTGCGTGCCGAACGGGGGTCACACATCCGATTCGTCTAATTCTAATTTCAAATCCTCGACTGAGGCCTGGACAAAATAATAATAATAATAATAATAATAATAATAATTTCGAATATTTAGACTGGATAGACACTTCAACTTACGAAAAGCTGTTTTCAACGTGTGTCCAGTATAAATTAAAGAGTGTAACCTAAACATAAACCTAACCGAAAGAAAAGCAATATAAAAAAGTACTTATCAATTTTTACAATAAAAGTGTCCGCGCATTTCAGCTAAAATGTTTCTTTAAAAAAGTAAGAAAATCAGTTGTTGGCATTTCACGAGCTTCCAATGGGAGCATATTGTACTCTTTTGCACCGGTGAATGAGAAACTTTTTCTGGCGTACTCTGTTTTAATCATTGGCAGACGTATTATTTTTGAACTGTTTCTTGTCCGTATTGAATGTTCTATCAGCTGGAAGTAATTCCTGAAAGGATCGATGACTTTATCATCTAGGCATGATCTGACAAGGGTACAAGCTCGTTTCTTGTTGGCATTGGTAACAGACTGCAGTGTGATTCTGTTGACCGAGTTTCTATTTACAATGGCTTCGGCTCTATTGTGGAAGGAATCCAACTTTTCTGACTGGGTTCTTGTGCTGCAGAGCAGGAGGATACCGCAATATGTGAACGTTGGTAAAATCATACTTTGGTATATAGCCTTAGCTGCTTTCATATCCAGGTCTCCTCTTAGTTTTGCAAGGAGACTGAGTCGAGAGGACGCCTTTTTGTAGCACTTGTCAAAAAACGTGTTCATATTCAGGGCACTGTCAATTGGGATTCCGAGGTACTTGTAGCTTGCGGTTTTTGTTATCTCCTTATCGTTTACGCTTGGTCTGAAATCAGATGAACCATTCGCTACTTTCTTAGCGGTTCCAAACAGAAGAGCTTCAGTTTTTCCTTTGTTGAGGTTCATAATAAGTTCATTTTCATGGAACCATTTATCCAGCCTACTGAGATCTCTGTTGAGTTCCTCAGTGATATCGGTAGCAGTTTTCCCAGAAACGTACAATACTGTATCGTCTGCATATTTTATTACTTTAGAGTTTTCAATGACATCAGTCAGATCGTTAAAGATGATTAGAAATAACAGCGGTCCAAGGATCGATCCTTGAGGAACCCCTGACGAAAGGCTAAAACTTTCTGAATATTCCTGCTCAAATTTGACGATCGCATTGCGGTTGAATAGATAAAATTTTCGTTGAAGCCTCTTTGACACGTCGTTTCAATCTCTACGAAATTGTGCGAATCGGTTGGGTGGCTCTTGGGGTGCGGTTTTGCGGGCGGGTGGTAGATCTTTCCTGATTCACCCAGTAGTTTTTATTTATTTCTATATTAGTTACCGCGGGGTTGTCATAGTCTATTGCTCCCCGTGGTATTATCGTCCTTGTAGTGTTTCGTAGAGTAATTAGTAGGTAGCGTCATAAGTAATTCGTCTTGTACAAAAATTTATAATGGTATATATAAAAAAAGCGTGCGTTTGGACGATTTAATCGAATCTGATTTATTTTCAGGCCAGTTTGCAAGAGCTTGGATTGTTGGCATTTTTCCTTCTGATTGGCATTGTCTTATTTTCATCGGCGGCCTACTATTGTGAAGAGAGCGTGAAAGACACAAAGTTTAAAAGCATACCCCATTCGTTCTGGTGGGCCATTGTTACTATGACAACAGTCGGCTACGGAGATATGTATCCTGAGACCCTGGGTGAGTATTTTTCGTTCATTAAGGCCAGTTTCCAGTCATTGGAATTTTCCGCGCGGGCGGAATTTTTACACAATAAAAAGTCGCTCAACCCTAAATTTCTATTGAATTACAGAGCGACATTTTCTCTTGTAAACAAAAGAATCTCCGTCCGCTCGGAAAATTCCACTCACTGGAAACTGGCCTTTAGAGGCATTGAGTCATGGTAAATAGACTGCGTATACCCAATTTGCAAAAATCGCTGAGTCATCCAGCGGAGAATCGCTACAGTAAATCCCCGCATATAAAGCCGGTGTTCCATTAGGCGAATTTTTTCGTGCGAAGCGAATTTTTTCGTGTGCAAGCACGTGCACTTTGATTTCAACAGGCGCCACATTTTCGCTGGCTCCTTTTCTCTGCGAAAAAGTGAGTTCGAACAGTTTCTACTTTTCAGCCGCGACGAAAAAATTCGCTTCGTGCGAAAAAATTCGCCTAGTGGAAAACCGGCTTAAGAACCTACCTTTTTGGTCGCTAGGCTGAAATAGGCTCTTATTTCAAAGGGCCGTTTTAGAACCTCAACCACAAATTTTCAGCCCCACTATTTGATTTTGCAAACTTATACTGTACCTAATAACCAATTCTAAGCTTACAAACAGCCAGGGGAGGAGATTCAAACTTTAACAGCCCACTGAGAAAAAGATCAACTTAATAATGACAATCCAAAATCAACTTTGCTACCCCTGCTATAAGAACATATTGTATATCAAACTGAAACAGGTTTTTAATGACAAGGTGCATAAGTTAGGAAAAACAGCCTCTAGGTTCTTATTTTTGTAGGTTTTTATATAAGGGGATTTACTGTATTCACCATGACTCAATGCCTTTAACCAAATTCTTACTTGCCAGGAAAGAGGTTTGGGTCGAGAGTCCAAATCTGGTAATATTTGAGAAGAAAAACAATAGCATATGATCCCAGTTCTTAGTAGATATACTGTAAGGCTCTATGACCCCCACCTCAGGGTTATCGAACGAGTAAAATCTTTACCCATCCAGTATTTGTAATTTATCTTTAATCGGTGGTAAACTGGTTGCAATCTGTGTTTTATTGGATGTGTTAACTTGGGGTAAACTTGGTGTAAACAAACCTCAGCCTTCTTTGTCTATTAACTTACTCGAACTCTGCAACCCCCACCTCATGATTACTGAATGAAGAAAACTTTTTACTCGTGTAGTATTTGTAACTTATCTTTCATAGATGCTAAACTGGCTGTAATCTGTATTTTATTGGATGTGTTAACTTGGGGTAAATTTGGTGTAAACAAACCTCAGCCTTCTTTGTCTATTAGCTTACTCGAAACTCTACAATCCCCACCTCATGATTACTGAATGAAGAAAACTTTTTACCCATCCAGTATTTGTAATTTATCTTTCATAGGTGGTAAACTGGTTGCAATCTGTGTTTTATTGGATGTGTTAACTTGGGGTAAATTTGGTGTAAACAAACCTCAGCCTTCTTTGTCTATTAGCTTACTCGAACTCTGCAACCCCCACCTCATGATTACTGAATGAAGAAATCTTTTTACCCATCCAGTATTTGTAATTTATCTTTCATAGATGGCAAACTGGCTGTAATCTGTATTTCATTGGATGTGTTAACTTGGGGTAAACTTGGTGTAAACAAACCTCAGCCTTCTTTGTCTATTAGCTTACTCGAAACTCTACAATCCCCACCTCATGATTACTGAATGAAGAAAACTTTTTACTCATGCAGTATTTGTAATTTATCTTTCATAGATGGTAAACTGGTTGTAATTTGTATTTTATTGGATGTGTTAACTTGGGGTAAATTTGGTGTAAACAAGCCTCAGCCTTCTTTGTCTATACTCGAACTCTACAACCCCCATCTCATGATTACTGAATGAAGAAAACTTTTTACCCATCCAGTATTTGTAATTTATCTTTCATAGATGGTAAACTGGTTGCAATCTGTATTTTATTGGATGTGTTAACTTGGGGTAAACTTGGTCTAAACAAACCTCAGCCTTTTTTGTCTATTAGCTTACTCGAACTCTACAACCCCCACCTCATAATTACCGAATGAAGAAAACTTTTTACCCATCCAGTATTTGTAATTTATCTTTCATAGATGGTAAACTAGTTGTAATCTGTATTTTATTGGATGTGTTAACTTGGGGTAAACTTGGTGTAAACAAACCTCGGACTTCTTTCTCTATTAGCTTACTCGAATTCTACAACCCCCATCTCATGATTACTGAATGAAGAAATCTTTTTACCCATCCAGTATTTGTAATTTATCTTTAATCGGTGGTAAACTGGTTGCAATCTGTGTTTTATTGGATGTGTTAACTTGGGGTAAATTTGGTGTAAACAAACCTCAGCCTTCTTTGTCTATTAGCTTACTCGAAACTCTACAATCCCCACCTCATGATTACTGTATGAAGAAAACGTTTTACTCATGTAGTATTTGTGACTTATCTTTCATAGATGGCAAACTGGTTGTAATCTGTATTTTATTGGATGCGTTCACTTGGGGTAAACTTGGTGTAAACAAACCTCAGCCTTCTTTGTCTATTAGCTTACTCGAAACTCTACAATCCCCACCTCATGATTACTGAATGAAGAAAACTTTTTACTCATGCAGTATTTGTAATTTATCTTTCATAGGTGGTAAACTGGTTGGTTCCTTCTGTGTCTTATTGGGTGTGTTAGCAATCGCCTTCCCAGTGCCCGTCATTGTCAATAATTTCACATACTACTACACATTGGAAACGAACAGTCCTGAGCCCCTTGACAAAGATTACGCCTATACCCCTCTGGGGGAGCGAAAGAAGAGTGAAGGTAGTAGCTGTGTTGAAGAGGCAAATGTGCCAGCGATTTTCGTTGATAAAGTCAATGGAAAATCAGGAAGCACTAGCGAAACATTCGAGGTGAATGCCAATGACGAGAAGACGCCGCTAAACGTCGAATGTGAGTCGAATGTGTGATTCGATTTTTCAATCTTACAGAGTCAAGTCTTATGTTAATTATTTTATGTTTAAATGTAAATTGAAAATTGATCTGCCCGACTTTGGTCCAACCGTTGCAAAGATGATATATGATCTGGAGAAACGTACAACGTAACGAGAACTTCACAGGAGATGAAGACCGATCAAACACTGATATGTCGGATGTGAATAGTCGCATAAAAAAGGGACCGATTTCGGACTGGCACACGGCATATAAGCTGGAAAAGCGTAGCGAAAGAACTCTACGGCAAATGAAAATTGGTCACGACGAATTGTTACTGCTATATCGGATGCAGCTAGTCGCGTAGAAAAGATGAAGGACCGATTTCTGACTGATAGACGATCTATCAGCCGAAGAAACGTACAACAACAAGTCCGCGACAGATCACGATTTGTCAAGACGGATCACGACTGCTATATCGGATACAACTAGTCGTATAGAGAAGACCAAGGACCGACTTTTTGAATTAGACCGTGTATGATCTAGAAAAATGTGCAGCGAGAAATTCGAGGAATATCATGACTGCCAGGTCGGATACGACTAATGGGACAAAACGGTGAGCTCAATCATATGTTACGAAATGTCAGGTTATGGTTCTTCATGAAAAAGGCCGTGTTCCCATGACATACTAAACTCAATATAGCGATGTCCTGTTGGATTAAAATATTGTCAAATTTTGGAATCTTTTGACAATTATTCAGCGAGGAACGCAAAGAAAGAACAGAGTTTGTCGGGTCCAATTAAGTCCGACTTGGATGGGATCAAAGTCGATATAAATGAAATCGTTAGTATGCAGGCGATACTAAATAACTTTAATAGATTGTAATGCACTACTGCTGCCGGCAGAACACGAACATAGTACACCCTTTGTACATTCAGTTACTGTAACAGAACATTGCCAAATTGGGGACCGTCGAATTTGGATTTTCGCATTTTTAGCTGCATTTCGCCGTTAAAGAGGAAAGGGTTAGGTATTCAAATGAGGGAAATTAGGTATAGAACCAATACAAAGGAGGGAAATATCCATTATGCCTCTTTGTTTGTTATAATACTGGAGCTTGTAAAAGTTCTCGCGATTCGAAAAGCATCATCCTCACCTTCAACTCGTATTGAGGTCATTTTGCATACTTAAAGAGCCATCATTATCCATGGTCCTTTGCTGGCTTGCTGCAATTTGAGCCTGCCTGAAAGTCAAACTTGGCCTAAGCAGAAAATATGGTTCCACACTACAGTAACAAGGGCAGATTTTGTAATACAATAGTATGAGTTGCTTTTGTTGACACCTCAATTCAAAGCGATTAGCGATTACAGACAAAGGAAATTCTCTCAACCAGCAATTCAAAACAAACAAAGCCACAAAAGTTTCTTTGAAAACCAGGTAGCTAGTTCGCTCGTTGTGCATTCCAGAAACTGTTTTTAAGGGCAAACATGAGCATAGATCGAAAGAAGAAGGATGCATCTACACATCTGCCGCGGGCATTTTATTTGTTTGGTTCAAAAGCCGTTTAGGAGGCGATTCAATTCTCTTATTTTTTTGGGTGTTATCAAAACATTTACTGCTCAGCTTCTGGACCAAAGAAATAAAATGCACGCGGCAGATGTGTAGATATATCCTTCTTCTTTCGATCTATGCTCATGTTTGCCCTTAAAAATAATTTCTGGAATGCACAGCGAGCGAGCTAGCTACCTGGGTTTCAGAGAAAATTTTGCGGCTTTGTTTGTTTTGAATTACTGGTTGAGAGAATTTCCTTTGTCTGTGATCGCTAATCGCTTTGAATTGAGGTGTCAACAAAAGTAACTCGTGCTATTGTATTACAAAATCTGCCCTTGTTCACTGCAGTAGTTGAACTGAAAGAATGTCAACCAAAGTCAAATTTTTCTATCAGTCCATGCACTGTGGATCTAGACTGATTAGAAGTTATAGTTATTGCTATTGATAGACTGATGGACGCTATAACGTCATTGGAGCGACAGCCACAACATCAATTCACTTCAATGAGATGAGCGTAAAGTTGAGGCTCCTTGTGTAGTGAGGCAAGTGTGGATCCATATTTTCCGCTTAGGCCACATTCATTTTCAGACAGTCTGATTTGCAGGGTCCCCAGAAAGGGCCCTAAAAGCATAGGTTCCAAATCTTTAACTCAGCGTAAAAAGGTGGGTGTAAAATTCAATGACCTATATCTTCTGATTGAATGGCTTGAAAGAAACTTTAGATACTTATCTATAATTCTACCGTTGGACTTTCCAGAAATTTTGAATATTTTTCAAAATTACAGCGTATTCTAAATTTCAGCTCATTTGAGGGTGTGACGTCATCAAATTTCTAAATCATAAACTAGATGATTGACAGACTTTTGCTTGATACCATATTGTAGGCATTCATAAGCTATGGTTTTCTTCGAAATTACTTCATGTTGCGTCAAACGGTTTAGAAATTGCGATGGCTTTAAGTTTTTTTGAAAAATTTTCTTGAATTCCTGAAAAAGAAGAAAAACACTCCAACTCGGAAAATATTAAAGATTTCAGAAAAGTCCAACGGTAGAACTATAGAGAAATAGCAAAAGTTTCTTTAAAGTCATTCAGTACAAGGAACTAAGTCACTCAATTTTACACCAGCCTTTTTAAAGATTTGGAACCTATGCTGGCCCTGAATGACAATCGCTCTTCTACGGTTTCTCGGTAATCTAGGCCAAGGGCGCCTACCTTGAAGGAACTGTGTTTATTCCCAGTACTGTTGTCGTGACATAGTACACTGAGTAATTGCTGTCCTGTTAGTTACAGTGATTTTCATATTCTAACGTCTGTTAGTGTTGACCAATCAAAAATCATGCTGTCTGGTTCCCTGTGGTTATTTCGTATAACAGTTGATCTCGTATTACATCAACACCCGAATTTGAAACCACAGCAATTACTCTGTCTATTATTTCACGAAAACAGAACTGGGAATAAACACAGTTCTTACAAGGTAGGCGCCCTTGCCTAGGCCTAAGTATTTTAGACCTTGCTTTCTGTTAAGATTTACGATATGGCCTCTATGGGGTGGAGGTGGGTGTCTCAAATTAACGGCCAAATGGCGCAAAGATGTGGACATCGAATTTTGACGGTCCCTTACTGGACAACCAATAGCAACAGGAACTCTGTTGTCTTTTTATCACGGTTCGATTAACCAACTTGCAACTTGTTCACTCAACTTATCGATCAGACTAAAGTCTGTTGCAAATTAGATATCACCTGAAATTTGCGTCAACGCAAAATTCCTTCGCACAACACTTCTATTGTTGTTATTCGCGGGCATTGGCAGGTGACATCTAATTTGAGACTTTAAGAACTTCTACCGGGTGAGTCAATTAAAACGATCCCCGTTTGAAAAATGCTGCTCCCTGAATATCAAAGCATTAATGTTGAAAACTGTCTAGTTTCATTGCCGATATGTTCAATTAGATTTAGTAATTTACCCAACTTTAATCGGTAATTCCTTCCCTTGCATGTGTAAGGATTTCTGCAGAAAGCCCCGTTCAGAAGCGTAAAAACGAGCCAGTATGTTCCTAGCTGTTTCTAAATGCAATGATAACTTTGTGTTGTGCATTATACGTCAGGATTTATTGGGCCATGTATATATTCAGGATGGTCATTGAGTTTGAGTGAATGAACTGTACATTTCTTAATGCATATAGATAGTCAGAGATTTTAATATATTGCATACTATATCAATTTCCTACCTTTTGTAATATTGAGGAATAATGCATAGGAAGGAGCAGGAATAGATCCTTATAGCTATGCTACGGAAGAGCCTGGATCGAGCATTAGTTATACGCAAGGTTCGAACGAATGGCGTTAGAGCTTCTATCACTATTGTGCACATTCGAAGATTGTTCAAAATTCATAAAAAATTGTTCGATTCAGCTTCTTTCATAGCATAGCTCGAAGGTCTATCAGTTCAGTTTGGTAGGTAGATATGGAGGTAAATGCACTTTTTGCATCAATTTTATACCTAGTTATGCACACATTGTTTTATAAGGACCTTGAACTTGGTTTGCATCAGGCGTTTCGTTAAATCAGGTGCTCTAAATCGCCGCAATTTTAAGAAGATAAGAATGTGCAGGCTGAAACTAGACTCACCAAATCTCGTAAGTTCCAATTTTAGACTGAGAAAATACCGCTACAACTACAACTCGTTTCCCTACGCTCCCAGAAACTGATTAGCCTCGTACTGATATCACATAGACATCAATATGGCCAAAATCATCTGCTATTTTTTCTCAAAATCATTGAGCCTAAAAATCCACAAAAGTAGTTCCCCAGAACTGCTGTATCACAAAACTAGCTATCAGTATTAAGATGAATATTTTTTGAAGCCGTGATTGCAAAAAACGCCTTTCTAAACACAAAAATTTGTCGCTGATTGGGATTTTCGTCTGGTTTCACAGCTCCAAGCCCCTTACTGAAACGACAACAACAACACTGAAAGCGAAGTTGAGAGTCCTAGTGGAGGCCGAAAGCCCACTAAAACAACATACCTTTAGTTGGTTGGCTTTGTGGCATTTGCTATATCACCTTGATGTTAAACCAAGTATAATGCTGGTTGTCCTCGCGCGATAACCCCGTCTAGGATGCAAATTGTCACAGCACAGCAAAGCACCTCCAGGCATGAAACTTAGGCCCAAATTCAGAATAGGGTTGATGGCTGCCGGGCGGTGCTTTGCTGTGCTTTCGCGATTTAAATACAAGAGCGGGTTATCTTGCAAGAATAGCAACAAATGTACTCGGTTTGATGTCAAAATGATAAAAAGAATGCAAACTACGAGACTAATCCGTTTCTGGAAGCGTAGAAAAATGAGTCGTTGTTGTAGCGGTATCAGTTGACTTAAGGAGTGAAACTACTAGACTTATGACATTTCGTCCCTTGTTTCCCTGCGTTCTTTGATTTGCAGATATCATTTGGTATTAGGGACTCATATCATTACTCTTATAAAGTGTGGCCACTCATGCCCATATGGTGTAGATCCGTATTGACCAATCAAATTGCTAGAATTTAGTTTTCAACCATACAAAAACGGTTGATTCGGCCAAGAGTTCTCGTAGCTGCGATGGATCTATTTTATTTCTACAAGGGAAGATTACAGCTTGAAAGGTATGTATTTTGCTATGAGTAGGTCAGGAAAACATTATTCTTTGTACTAAAAGTTTGCCTTTCAATGTTGAAGCTCTTTAAACCAGAATTTGAAGCGATTTTGTTGAGTGTACGAGAACTCCCGCAAGTTTAGACCATTTTGATACAGGTGGCCCACTTTATGAGAGTAATGATATGAGTCCCTATTACTAAGTGATATCTGCAAATCAAAGAACGCAGGGAAACAAGGGACGAAATGTCATAAGTCTATGGAACTACGGCATGAACTGAATCGAGACTGAACTTGCGTTGATTAGTAGGTAGGCTTTGAGCCTGCAATTTTCTGTCTTCTCACGACCGTTGGTTTAGTGCGAATAAAGTGTGTTAGTTTGGAAGTTGAAACCAAAAAGCTTTAGATTCGCCCTGACTGGCATTAAAGACCTTGCGGCGATTTGGAGGAGTGCGTTCCCATGAGGTTACCACAAAAACACGATTTTCGCACCTAATTTAGCGTAAGTTAATTCCTTGTTAGCCTGCGCGCAGACCCAATATTCCGAAGAAGAAAGGGTCTGCGCAACAACGACCAAAAGCTTGCTACACAGTGCAAATCCCTTTATGCCATTCATTTTACTCGGACTAAGGATAAATTATAGCATAGTCATTAGAGAAAACTTAATTTTTCTCTTATGACTATGATAATAGCGAACGACATGTTATTCAACACGCTAAAACAACACATCGTTAAAAATCACACCTTGTCCAATCCTCTTGGAGTCCTTTTACGAATAAACAATTAAACGTTCAAAACAAAAGCCACAATACAATCCAAAACATAAAGTGACGAGAACAAACAACACAATACACGACTGAAGATAAATGTGTGACAGCATATTGTGACAGCAACAAAACGATACGCATGAATTAATTACTCATGATTGCATAAATTATTTTCCCTGAAACCCAGAATTGTTCGGTAGCAAGCTTTTGCTCGTTGTTGCGCAGACCCTTTCTTCTTCAGAATATTGGGTCTGCGCGCAGGCTAATTCCTTGTGGGAACCAAACTTTAGAGTTTTTCCAGAATTTTCTATTTTGAAAAGGTTTCAAAAGACAGTTACGGAAAAGATGGCGAAGGGGGGGGGGGCAATTTGCGTTTTTTTTGTGTTGCATTTTTTGAAGAATCTCATCGATAACTTCTGGGAAATCCCCCTACTCCCACTGGTGCCATTCTTTCCGTAACTGCCCATAGCTGCAAGTTTCTCATAAAGAAGTCATTCGTGTGTTAACTGGCGATTTCGGCGCCTTGTTTTATATCAAGATCCATTTTTATAGATATTTTAGATGTGAGAACTTTTACACAGAGCACCTTAACTAAATTTTCCAGACAGCAAGATGCCACAGTAACGTTGAAAACACGACGCCATATTGCTTTAGGGGGGAAATCTTGAGAAATTTTCCAACAGGAAAGGTTCGATTAAAGAGCCAGTGTCACCCAGGGTCCTTTGCGGGTACGCTACGATTTCAGACCGAGACGGTCTGAAAATCAAATTGGGCCTCAACGGAAACTATAGATCCTGTGCAGTGGTTGAACTCAAATAACAGTTCAACTGAAGTACCGTAAAAGCTCTATTAAGCCCCCCTTTCTATTAAGCCCTCCTCTCTAATAAGCCCGTCCCCTCTGAGCCAACATTTTAAATAAGCCCGCCTCTCTATTAAGCCCCCCTCTTATATCAAATTCCAGTGGTTACCAAGGATTTCCCATTTATTGAGCGAGATTAGCTTGCATGTTGATTTTGGTATAGTTGAGAAAAAACTGTGTCGAATTTATGTATTTGACTAGTAAAAGTGTATGTTGATTCCGCAAAATATGGTGTAAAAGAACTAAAAAGCTGTCATATGTATCCCTGTCATTTGATTTTGTGAATAAGCCCCCTCTCTAATAAGCCCCCTGCTCTAATAAGCCCCCCTCTGAAGGGTCCGAAATTAAATAAGCCCCCGGGGGATTAATAGATTGCACTCAGGCCAAATTAGATGTCCAGACAAGTTAGCGTGCCTGCATATGACTCAGGGTGACAATAGCTTTTTAAGTGGCGTCAAGGCTTGTATCACTTTAGTGCATACTCGAAAACGTTACAAAATGTTTGAAAATGTTGTTCGATTCACACAGTTTTGCACAATAGCTAATGCTAAAACCTATTCACCATATTGATCTGAAACTGTTCCTTAGATTAGAAAAGGCCCTTGCTTTTCCCTGCTCTTTGACTTGACCAATATCATATCGAGAGGAAAGACCAGGACGCTGCTTCGGTGGGTTTTTATCTTCTCAGCGTCCTAAAACTTTTCTTGCCGATTAAAACTAGACTTGCCCCAAGTCCCGCTCGTGTCAAACTCGTTCCTCCAGTTCCCTTCGTTCGCTGTTCGGTGTGACACGAGCGGGACTTGGGGCAAGTCTAATCAAAACTGACTTGTTGGTCCCAAAAAGGCTCGGCTTATATTCTTGAGCTAAATGGTTCACTTACCTATGACTCAAGCATCACGTTGACTTCCTTCTTCATTAGCCTTCTACAAATTTCGTTTGAAAACGTCCAATCTTGAACAACTTTCTGCAAAGTAATCTTCCCTAACGTCGCATTGATAGGTTTTGTTTCACAAAATAAAGCGATTCGATACACTTTCATGCACTCGAGAACGGATTTAACACATGTGAATTTCCTCAGTTCATTCAAATGAAAACAAAAGGGATCAAATACTATTTTTTGGCTGTTCTGTGCACCAATAAATAGATTTTACACAAAGCAACAAAACATTCTCGGTTGCACTGATGAACGAAGGTTTACCATTTCATTCCGTTTCGTTTGATTGCATATTTCACACATATTTTGTTGCTTTGTGTAAAATCTATTCATTAATGCACCAAACAGCCAGAAAAGTACTGTTTTCACTTTTGTCTTCTTTGCATGAATTGAGCAACACCAGATGTTGCAAATCTGTACTCTAGTGCAAGGAGTGTATCGAATCGCTTTATTTTGTTTTATTTTCAGTTCTTTCTATGTCTGTTTTTGATAGTTTTGTGTTTCGCTCTAATTTTGTAAAAAGATCACTTATTTATAAGTTCTAAAGCGTTTATAACAAAATTAACATTTCGTATGCTAATTATTTGCAAGCAACAATGATTGATTCCTTTGCTTCATACGTGACTGTAAACATCGCTTCGAATCAGAAAACTGTTTGCTAACCTTCGGCCCCGTTTACACGATACCGTTTTCATTTCATATCGGTTTGGTTTGATATCGGATTGGCCTACTTTTTATAGGACATCGGATTGGTTTCAGATCGGATTGGCCTTCTGTTTCCACGAAAACGCAATACCATTTCTGCATTTTCAAATGTGAACGCTCTGAAAGTGGAATGAACCAGTCCGACATCGTGTAAACGGTTACGGTCGAATCCGGATTGGCATCCTCGATCCGGTATGAAATAAAACGGTACAGTAAAAACCCGTGTATAAGAACCTAGTGGATTAAGAACCTACAGGCTGAAATTTTGCAATTAAACCCCAATCATATAAGAACCCATTCAGCCTGGAATTTGAAATAGGTTCTTATTTTTAGGGAGCATGGTGTCTTATTCATAACAGAAGTTTGTGGAAGAATAAGAAATGTTTATATTACCTGATGAGAAGCTTTTGAAAGATTTTATCTGGATTATATAAACATTTCGGATTCTTCCACAAATTTCTGTTGGGGAACATCTGATAAACTCAAGTAATATGAACAGACAGTAAATAATAGGCCTGAAGTTTGAATCTGAAGAAAAGAAATTCCTGAAAGCCATGAATAAAATAAGAACCAATTTAAGAACCTGAACAGCCTCATTTCCCACTAAATATCCAAAACATAAGAACCTAGTTATGCTGACTTGCAAAATTGTAGGTTCTTATACGCGGGTTTTTACTGTACCGTGTAAACGAGAAAGTACGAGAGAGAAGAAATGAGGGTATGCGTAACAGAGCTCTTATATGATATTGTAAGAGCTCCACCTCCCAGGGTTGTTTAATTTCGGAGAGTTAAAGAGGGGAAGCTTAAAGAGTACGGACTTATTCAGTCAGTGAAATGACAAGGTTATAAATTATAGCCTTCTAGTGCTTTTATCCCATATTATGTAGAAGCAACATACCATTTTACGGGTCAGAAATACACACATTCGATGGATTTCTACCCCAAACCATATCAAAATTAACATGCAAACTTTGTTTAGCTACATAATTGGAAAATATTTGGTAACCACTAGCATTTGTTTCAAGGTTACTGTAACCCTTCACGCAGTGATTAAGAAACTTCATTTGCTACGACCGTTCATCAAATTATACCAAACAAACTTATGCATCATTCGACGCAGAATTAAACGCAGAATATCATGAAAATATATTCAGTTGATTTAATAAAATCCAAAATGATTTATTCCAGATTTTAGGCAAAATCAACCACCCTTGCGAAAAAATCTTTGTGTACCCCATCGATCACTGTTGAACCACGACTATTTATTTACCAAAGACTTAAGGTCCTGAACCTGTGCTCCGGAATCCTGTTTCGAGAAACCAGGCTTCTATCAAAATGAAGCAAAAATTGCAGGAAAAATAATTTTAAGGTTACTGTAACTGTTCAAACGACAAATTTTCGAGTTTTCGTTTTTGTCATAATCTGATGGTATAATTATTTGAGGACTGCTTAAACCAACTCACTTCCAGAAATAGTCACAATTACTTGGAAATTTGAGCATTTTAAAAGGAGCAATCCTGTTTCTCAAAAATTGCGGGAATATACATAAGCCGATTAAAGTAAACTCACTTGACCTTGCAGCTATGTTCATGACATCCCGTGCTGCTGTGTTATTGCCATAATGCTTTACCAATACCGCGCTTAAGCCTAATTGCTTGACCTTTCATGCATAATCGTATTTCCCGCAATTTTTGCTTCATTTTGATAAAAGCCTGATTTCTCGAAACAGGATTCCCGAGTACTGGTGGGTAATAAAAAATCTTTGTGTACCCAACAGGCCAATCGAATCGCTTGAAACTTGGCACACAGAGTCACAATGCGTATAACTACGAAACCGTGTCAGCGATTTGTGATAGATCCACTGGTCCGATTTTTACAAGGGTCTGAAAGTTGAAAAAGACATTTAAGACATTTACATTTATTTAAAATGATATCATTTCAAGGCAATACCTTTTATCAAAAATTCGTGACATGGTTTTGCAGTTCAGGGCCTTAAGTCTTTGGTAAATAGAAAGTCATGGTCTAACGATTATCATTGGGGTACACAAAGATTTTTTCGCAAGTGTGGTCGATTTTGTCTAAAATCTCGAACAAATCATTCGCGATTTTATTGAATCAACTGAATATATTTTCATGATATTCTACGTTTAATTCTGCGTCGAATGATGCACAAGTTTGTTTGGTATATTTTGACGAACGGCCGTGGTAAACGGAGTTTCTTAATCGCCGCCTGAACGGTTACAGTAACCATAAGCGCGGTTTTAGTAAAGCATTGTGTCAATAACATAGCAGCACGGGATGTCACGAACGCTGCTGCAAGGTCAAGGGAATTTCCGTTAATCCCCTAATGTTTATTACTGCAATTTTCGAGAAACAGGATTGCTCCCTTTAAGAGGCTCAAATTCCCAAGCAATCGCGGCTATTTCTGGAAGTGAGTTGTTTTAAACAGTACTTAAATACTTATACCATCAGATCATGACGAAGGCCTAGGTTAAACGTCGCTCTTCTCATGCGCCGAACCTAATAGTTGAATTAGGCGCATGAGAAGAGCGACGTTTAACTTGATTAAGTTCGGCAGATTGAATTAGGTGCAGCAGAATGTACTTGGAGCGACTGGTCCTGTCGCATTATGCGACTCTGGAGCGACTTCTAGTTAGACGTCGCTCTTCTCATGCGCCGAACTTAATGCATAAATTATTCCTCATAATTTTCCGTTTTAAAGCGAGGCGGAGCATGCGTATATCTTCGAATAACGGGAAATTTGCCGGACGTGACTAAAAGGACAATGGCTTCTCTTGATTTTGTTGCGTCCGAGACAGACATTGGTGACTGTATTCTAATTTTCTATCGAGCGAAACAAAAACAAAACTTTCAGTTAATAGTATAGCTTGATTTCCGCATGATGGACACAAACTCAACTCTGAACGCAGACGTATGACATTGCAAAAGTGGCACGTCCCCGGCTAGCTACCAGGTATAACTTATGACTGAGATGTTGTTGATTATTCTTCGTTTTACACGATAAAACACTGTACAGTTATGTCCATGACAAAGTCTAAACATTATTTTGCTTGCCCAGAGTTCGTTGTGTTTTGCTTTCTCAAAATTGGTTGTGTCAGTTTTTTCAACATGCTTTTGTCCGTTGTTACTTTGAGAACAAAAGCTGAAGGACCTGTTCTAATGATTTTGTTGCTAGGCTACAAAGGATATCAGAAATTTAATTGTCTTTATATTAGGAGCGACACATTAGGAGCGACGTATAATTCAGTGTCGCTCTACCGTCGCTCTACAGTCGCTCCTAATTGTATTAGGTTCGGCGCATGAGAAGAGCGACGTTTAACCTAGGCCTAACCTTAAGTGGGGAATTTATCAAAAAGGGGGGCTTGTTTAAAATTTGACCAAATAGCTAAAAGCTAAATAAAAAGAAAATCTTTGGCACCCTATAGCGTCAGAAGACGTTAAAAATTTTGGCTCAGAAGGGAGGGCCTTAACAGAGGACATTCAAACTTAAATACTTTTTTCTCTTGACAATTCAAGGATTACGAAAGCCTTGTTCCTAGTAGCTGTTTACAGTATGTTCCTATTATTGGTTTTTGGAGGACCTCTTGAGAACCAACTTGTTGAAGGGCAACCCTCCTTAAAAGAATTAAATTAAAATGAAAAATGAACATATATTCCCTACAGCCATTATGTTTTAGCGAGGATGGCTCAGTGGTAGCACGCTTAACAACCAATCGGAAGGTTTGTTGTTCGAGTCCCCGCCCTGCCGAACCTGCTACGTAGAGCGATGAGAGTCACCAGCTCTCTGTAACTCACGCGCGTTCACATCGAGAGGAAGGACAAGGACGCTGCTTCGATAAGCTTAGCTTCTTAGCGTCCCAAAACTACCTTCGGATGCAGGGTAGAAATACAGGACAAAAAGAGCATAGGTTCCAAATCTTTAAATGTTTGCTTTTAAAACGAACATGCTTATCATTATAAACATTTTCCAATGTTTCTCCAACTTGAATAAAGCTCAAACCGGCCAAAAACGAAACAGGTATTTTTCAAGAAAATAGAGACCGAGAACTCAGCCATATCCTGGAATTTGAATCCGAGACAGAAAACGAGAATTTCTCGGTAAAACCGATCAATTCTCTTTCGCGTAGTCGACCATGGACACATGAATGAACGAACACATACAGGACATTCAAATTCAATTTAACGAGCGTTGCGCAACGAGCCTATGAAGACTCGCCTATGACCGACCGACGGACAAAAACGAAAATATTCTACCTTTGTTCGCCGAGAACGATGCATAAAATGGTAGGGTATTGAAATTAAAATTGGTCAAATGTTTCCTTCCATATCTCGAGTTTGAGAAGTGCGATCGAGGAAAGGGAAACGATTTCCGAGGGCTGACATAATCTGTTTCTCGATCGTGATCACAAAATGAATCTCTGTATGCATTTATTTTCGAGGAATGCCCCCTTTAATTCGGCGTAAAAAGGTGGGTGTAAAATTCTATGACCTATCTCTTCTGATTGAATGGCTTGAAAGAAACTTTAGATAATTATCTATAATTCTACCGTTGGACTTTTCAGAAATTTTGAATATTTTTGGAGATTACAGCATATCTTACATTTCAACTCATTTGAGGATGTGACGTCATCAAATTTCTAAATCATAAACCAGATGAGTGACAGACTTATGCTTGATACCATATTGTAGGCATCCATACAATGGTTTTCTTCGAAATTTCTTCGTGTTGCGTCAAACAGTTTAGAAATTACGATGGTTTTAAGTTTTTTTTTGAAATTTTTTCTGGAATTCTTGAAAAAGAATAAAAACACTCTAATTCTGAAAATATTGAAGATTTCAGAAAAGTCCAACGGTAGTATTATAGAGAAATAGCTAAATTTTCTTTGAAATCATTCAGTTCAAAGAAATAGGTCACTCAATTTTACACCAGCCTTTTTAAAGATTTGGAACCCATGCTGACAAAAAGTTGTTTTTGATGAATGACACACATGCGAAGGATCATGGGAAGCACGTGGTATTTAACAAACATTACTGTTATGTTGGGTGGATAACTGGTCAAGAATTTTACAAGAAGAATTATAGCCGATGTTATGACGCATATTCAATTTCAAAACCTCAAAATACCTAAATTTTTAGTTGTTACAAATTAGCTTATCTGCGTGAAAAGGGGAAGAGTTTATATACAGGACGAGTTAGAAAAACGTGGGGCATTTAACAAGCCATATTTTTGTGAAAGACAATTCATAACGAAGTTTTATATTGCAGGAGAAAGATTAAATTAATGTTAAACAATTTAGTTCGTTAAAACCAGTAATTTCTTTCCATATTTTTCTGCGATTTTGTGATATCCCTCTTTTGGTGTAAAGGTGCGTGTCGCTCTTGTAACAACTTCCTGCTTCCTAGAGCATAGGTGCCAAATCTTTAACTCGGCGTAAAAGGTGGGTGTAAAATTCTATGACCTATCTCTTCTGATTGAATGGCTTGAAAGAAACTTTAGATAATTATCTATAATTCTACCGTTGGACTGTTCAGAAATTTTGAATATTTTTGGAGATTACAGCGTATCTTACATTTCAGCTCATTTGAGGATGTGATGTCATCGAATTTCTAAAACCAGATGAGTGACAAACTTCTACTTGATACCATATTGTAGGCATTCATAAACTGTGGTTTTCTTCGGAATTTCTTCATGTTGCGTCAAACAGTTTAGAAATTACGATGGTTTTAAGTTTTTTTTTGAAAATTTTTCTTGAATTCTTGAAAAAGAAGAAAAACACTCTAATTCTGAAAATATTGAAGATTTCAGAAAAGTCCAACGGTAGAATTATAGAGAAATAGCTAAAGTTTCTTTAAAATCATTCAGTTCAAAGAAATAGGTCACTCAATTTTACACCAGCCTTTTTAAAGATTTGAAACCTATGCTTCTTGTAACAACTTCCTGCTTCCTAGTAATGTCATTTGAATAACAAGTCCCTTAGGGATACAAAATAAATAACAATAGTTTTTCTTTTGTTCTCTAACACAATATATCTATTGTTTCAGTCTTTTGGTTGCGAAACAGAATGTCTGTCATGGTTTTAAAGTACACGCGTGCTGGAACACGAATCTAGCTTTTGTAAGCATAGGTTCCAAATCTTTAAAAAGGCTAGTGTAAAATTGAGTGACTTATTTCTTTGTACTGAGTGACTTCAAAGAAACTTTTGCTATTTCTCTATAATTCTACCGTTGGACTTTTCTGAAATCTTTAAAATTTTTAGAGTTGGAGTGTTTTTCCTCTTTTTCAGGAATTCAAGAAAAATTTTCAAAAAAACTTAAAACCATCGTAATTTCTAAACCGTTTGACACAACATAAAGTAATTTCGAAGAAAACCATAGCTTATTTATGCCTACAATATGTTAGCAAGCAAAAGTCTGTCAATCATCTAGTTTATGATTTAGAAATTTGATGACGTCACACCCTCAAATGAGCTGAAATTTAGAACACGCTGTAATTTTGAAAAATATTCAAAATTTCTGAAAAGTCCAACGGTAGAATTATAGATAAGTATCTAAAGTTCCTTTCAAGCCATTCAATCAGTAGAAATAGGTCATTGAATTTTACACCCATCTTTTTACGCCAAGTTAAAGATTTGGAACCTATGCTGCTTTTGTATGCATGTTAGAAACTTGCAGAAGTTGATGACAGAAATCTACAAGTCCATGAATCATCTTAACCCATCGCTTGTATGGGAGTTTCATGAAAAGAAGCATGTAGCTTATGATCTAAGGATACAAAATCTTGGCAAACTGCCACAAATAAAGACACAGGGCTATGGGCAAGAATCACTGTTCTTTAGAGGGAGTTTCCTCTGGAACAACCTTGATGATAGTGTTAAAAATGAGCCAACACTTTCTGCTTTTAAAACGAGGATCAAAGACTGGGCTGGCGATAAATGCACCTGCAAAATATGCCGATAATTTTTTGTATAAAGTATATTTTTTGTAAATAGTTGGTTTGAATTAGTATTTTCTTAGTTATTGTAAATACCAACTTTAAATATGGATTAAATGAAAAAATGAAAAATAGTCGAAGGCCTCTTTTTGGAATCTTGCGAAACACAATTCTACTAAAATTCCTCGCAATTATGGTACAAGAGAATCCGATTTCAACCAATAAATGTTCGCATGCAAGTTAGCCTTTCTCCCATGCAATAATTTTTTAAGAAACGAATTTGCGAAGTAAATTGCATCAACAAAAATTGGCAAACGTCACACATTTTTCCTGACTCACCCGATGGTAGTCCATGCCGGCAATTCATTTGCATTATAATGTTCACTACCGATTTTGCAGTCATATTTTATTTCTTCTTTCTGTCCTGTGAACACTTTGGACAAAACCTGCAAGAGAATATAAATATAGTTTCTCATTAGCAGCTGCTACCCCAGGGCATGAAAAAATATTTTCCTTCCTGCGACCGGAGAGAAATCATACTTAAATTTCCTGCGACCGGAGAGAAATCATACTAAATTTCCAGAAAGTGTTATGATTGTGTTCAGTTGATTTCTTTACTGATGTCATATTTGTTGTTATAAACTGCAAATAAAACTGGTAAATGAGAAGCAATCCAGATCAGTTAATTTTGCTTGAATTCATACATTACCTTTCCATTTTTACCAACAAATCAGCATCAGAGCATGAATGAATAGGTTATATTTTGAAAAATTTCCTGCAGGACATTATGCATGGAAAATTTCCTGCGACCGCCCGGTCGCATGGTCGGGTGGGTTTTCATGCCCTGTGCTACCCTATGACAGTTAGAATTTGTCAATTTTGTTCGGGATACTACGAACTCCCCCTTTTGTAAATCACAATGGAAAATACGATCACTCTGATTGGTTTGCTGATCAATGGAATGGGTGAAGCGCATTGGGGCATGCGCGAATTCACAAAGGAAAAATGAAGGACGATGACCCTGCAATCACTATTGCGCAGAATCCAATTAACCCTATCTGGACCGGGGGGGGGGCTAAAATAGCCCCCTACCAGTTTTGTCTGGGTATCTTTATTATGATAATTTCTAGGCAAATCATTTTTCGTGACTTTTCCTAACTATCCTTTTCGCATCTTTCACCAAAATTTCTACAAGATATGTCTTGTAATTTTGGAAAAAAGCAATTTTTTTCAGAGAGTAATTTTAATATCTTGTTTGTTTACGGTCAAACCCTTTATAACTTTAAACTAAGATAAATCTTGACAAAAGTGAGATAAATGGATGAAATTTTCAGAGCAGCCATAAATCAATAAGACAATATGGAAATAACCTATTTGTGTTTGTTTTTCTTAAGTATTACGTCATTTATGACGTCATATATCTAATGAATTTAGGTAATAAATATAAGTTTATAAATTTCATAATTTTTTCGAGAAATTAAGTTTTTCAGAAATTTAATATTTCATCTGTCAATTAAAGTTATAAGAAGCATAATATTTTTCTTCAGAAAGTTTTTACAGTTAAATCTGTAAGAGTACTGTTCTTGGCCTAACACGATGAAAATTGATGACGTCATCGAAAATACAACAATTAGAGTGAAATAAATTAGATCTTCGGAAGTTTCACATTAAGTTACATATTATGACCAAATTTTATCTTTTTAGCCCTTGTCAATTCGGAGTTCTGAGGGGGGCCTGAGGATGCTCAAAAAAGCCCGGTCCAGATAGGGTTAAACAGGGGGTCTAGCTCTTTTGGAGAAAATTCGTAAGACTTTCACTGATAGTATCCCGAACAAAATTTTATTTCACTTTAAAGGAGCTCTGTCACGCAGATGATTGGTTTAGAGAACAAATCTCAGACAAAGGAAAGGAGCTAGAGCCCAGACTCTTTGAACTTTTCGCATGATAAAAATTCAGTTCAATTCGAAACGATCTCTTTCCAAATTCTTTTATCCTGCCATACAAATCTTGAATCCCCTCATACAATCTTCAGCCAATTATGAATGAGACAGATTGCCTTTAAAGCTTCAAACGGATCATTATGGGAAAATTCGATTCCTCTCGTTGAAAAACGATTCTGTGCCACGAAGTAGTTCTGCCAACCAACAGGGACAAATAATGTTACAATAGGATCCCCAGCTTTTGATTAACACCTGATGACAATGCGATGAGCAATTGCAGACAGGAAATTCTAAGCCCGGTCGGTCAACTCGTAAACATTAACAAAGAAAGCCGCTAAAGTTGTTCTGAAACCCAGGTAGCTAGCTCTCTGGTTGTGCATTCCAGAAATGGTTTTTAAGAGCAAACGTGAGCATATATCGAAAGAAAAAGGATATTAATAAACATCTGCGTCGGACAGCTTATTTGTTTGGTTCAGGAGCTGAGCAGTAAGTGTTTAACTACATCAAAAAAAACGAGAATTGAATCAGCTTCTAAACCAAATAAATATAATGCCAGAGATAGATAATTAGGTGCACCCTTCTTTTTCGATATATGCTCCTGTTTGCTCTTAAAACCCATTTCAGGAATGCACAACGAGCGAATTACAATCTCTTACAAAAGTTTTGGAGCCCTGTTGAAAAAAACCGAACTTTTAACCCCCTCCCCCCGTTTCAATGTTGATTGCATTGCAAAGAGATGTTTTTCGTGCATATCCATCAAAAGAAAAATTCACGAAAGCAAACGACATTGATACGGGGGAGGGGACAATATTTTCGAAAAACGTAGATTTCGCAGTTTGAAACCTGGGTTTCAGAGCATTTTTTGCGGCTTGCTTTGTTGTTGTTTATGATTTATGAATTCCCTCTGTCTGCAATTGCTAATCGCATTGTACTTAGGTGTCAATCAAAAGTAGGAGATCCTATCATGTCTCTCCTTCCAACCGATTCCTTTTTCGTGCAAAATTTTTTGTAAGCAAGATTCTACGTTTATAAACAGTAAAAATGCTTTCTTCTGATTTTTCTCTGCTGCAAAAAACTTCCGACCTAAATTACTGCGGCTATAAATAATGTCGGGCATCAACAATTTTGGACGTTTGAAATGTCCAAAAATATTGAAGTCCAAAACTTTCTTACGCTTAATGTACTCACCATTTTCCTTTTGGCTTTGTTGTGAGACCGACGCATCCGAAATGGAACCACTCAACTGGACACTAAAGCGAAAAAAAGAGATCAAAATAACGAAAAGTTCTGTTTGATGAAAAACTATTTATACTTCGGTAATTTCATATCTTCCTATCAATAACAATTATTTGAAACACACTTACACATTTCATGATGGTTCTCAAAAATTTTCACCGCCCTTCGGCGGCCTCTTCAGTGAGGAAAAATTTTGAAGAGACCGCCAAAGGGCGTTGAAAAATTTTGAGAAACAACATGAAACGTGTGAAGAGCGAGACTGGGAGCAAGTCCAAAGTCTGGCATGTTTTCTCCAGAAGAGCCAGAACCACGTTTAAGATCATTGGATTCTGCGCAGCAGTGATTTCAGGGTCATCGTCCTTGATAGTCCTTCATGAATATGCGCATACCCCAAAGATCTTCGCCTACTCCATTGATCAGCGAGCCAATCAGATACTATTGTAAACGTTAGCAAAGTATCTGAAATTTGGAAACGGAAAGTCGAAGATATCAAAAATTGCAAAAAGACAATCACAGTAAAGTACTTTAACTAAGTTGCTTCCTTGCCATCAAAGGGGCGGTGCAAGATTTTTGTAAACAATCGGAAAGTACGGCGGCACAACCCGTGCACGTGATTAAAGCCTTGGGATTTTAATGGCGGCCAGTTTCATCGCAGCTCCTACGTAAGTTTCATTGCAATGTTTTCTTGTCTATGTCTATGAAATGTAATTGAACTTTTGATATCCATGAACACTTTCAAATATTTGGCGTTAGAAAAATAGAACAAATCCTCCATCAAAGCTTCGATCACCAAGATTGTCGCAGATACTTTAGATTACTATTATCTGTGCAAAATCGCCATTAGCTATGTTGTGTTTAGCCTAAACACATTCGATGATTTGACACGCAGAGCCACGCAGAGCCACGCAGAGAGGAAGGGGTTGTACAGCCCCTTTAAATCAAATGAAAGATGCGCAAACCAGTTGCGCAATCATTCTTAAGGATTTGATACCTTAAAGACCCGAAATCCACCAAGTGGCCCAAAATATGCAGTTCAGTTCAGTTCAGATTTGATTTTAAAATTCCACTACATACATCCATATAAACAATCAACTAAGCTACCACAACAAATTACACAATTACACAAATTACACGATATGAAATGAAGAAAATAACAATAAGAAAGTAACAGAAACAATTAGGGTTTTTATGCAGAGGAATTTCTTGGAGGAGAAGCTCTCAAAGTACATAAACTAATTGAGGACAGAGAACCATCTATTCACCTACAGTAGAAACCCGCATAAAAGAACCTAGGTTTTTTTGGGCAGCCTGAATAGGTTCTTAATTAACTGGCTACTATTCTAAATTCCAGCCTGTAAGGTTCTTAAAAGGTTCTTATATATGTACAGGCCCTGCAGACATTAACACTGTTTCCAGCCCAAGAATTCATAAGAATTCTTGAGAAAATGTGTGGGTCTGTAATACCCTTTTCACAATGACACAGTTAAACCAGCTTTATTTAAACCATGTTAAATTTCAACCAATGAAATGCATTTGACCTATTGGATTGACCAATTAGAATGCACATACCAGAGCCTCATTTACTTTCAGCTGGTTTAACTTGCCAGTGTGAATAGGAAAAATCCTTTAATCTCTTGTACCAATGAAGAAGTCTGATCAGAATGTGAAGAATTCTGAAGAATTCTAAAATTCTTGTCATTTTAATAATTTACATGAAAGCTATTATATAAGAACCTTTCCCAGTTTCAGCCTCTTAGGGATTCTTATTTAGGGGCTTCAAAAGATTAAATTTCAGCCTCGATGTTCTTATAAAAACAGGTTCTTTTATGCGGGTTTCTACTGTATTTAAAAAGTTTAGAGTAAATCAAATAGTAATCAATTATTAGAAATCGATTGCTACGAGACAAAATGTCTTATCAAAAGAACAAGGGTTGATATTTAGTACAAAACAGATGAATTTTTAATTGACGACGGAAAGTCAGTGCTGAAGGAGCTTGCTTGATTTCGAAAGGAATGTTGTTCCAAGATTTAGCACCTGCGTATCTAACAGATCGTAAGCCGTATTGCAATTTACTTTGTTGTGTCATAAAAATATCACACTCACGGGCCTTGCCTTGTACCATATTGATGAACATCTGACAAAATTAAAACAATTATGAAAGTATAAAAAGGAGATATACCATTAACAGACTCATATCATGGACAAATGTAAGCAACTTTAATCCAAGTAAATCATACAACTTAAGACTTTTCAAGTCAGAAAACTTTGGAGTAGATGGAGCAGTAATTTGTGTTAATTGTATGTATTTTAGAAAGATTTGTTGCATGTAGTGGAATTTTAAAATTAAACTGAACTGAACTGAACAAGGGCGCCTACCTTGTAGGAACCGTGTTTATTCCCAGTACTTTTTCGCGACCCAGTACAGAGTCTGTCTTGTCCAGGTCAAGATGGCGTATGAATAACTTTGTGGTTTCAAATTCCGGTCTTGATGTAATAAGAGATTAACTGTTATACGAGATGAACACAGGGAACCAGACAGCGCGATTTTTGATGGGTTAACACTAACAGACGTTAGAATTTGAAAATCCCTGCATATGATATACACGGATTAACAGGGCACCAATTACTCTGTGTATTGGGTCACGAAAACAGCACTGGAAATAAACACAGTTCCTACAAGGTAGGCGCCCCTGAACTGAGTCAACTGAACTGAACTCGGCTCTAACAGCTTTCTTTTGTAGATGATATATTGGTTTGGCAGATTTAGACCAGGCGACAGAGGGGGGTATCGTCAAAGTTGGAGGAACTTTGCCAGACAAGGTGGATTTGATCAATTTCGGGGCGCTGATTCCGAATATGGTTGTTATACCAAAGGGTGTGGCGGCGTTTAACCTCTATTTCAATTTTAAACCTCGTTTTCGAAGAAAATCGCAAAACCTCTTTTTGAGCTAAATTATGTATGTATGATGGTTAAAGTTGATGTTATACTAAAGCAAATGAGGAGCGCTGAGTTAAAATTAATCAATTTCAGACACAAAAGGCAGACTTTTGCTTCACATTCATACCAAGCCTCACTTTGAAATTCATTTTTCATTATTAGAAACTGTTTCAGATCAATTGAAACCAAATCTCAGATCTTTGAAAAATTTTCAATTAAAGGGAATGTGAGCATATAAAAGTGGCTCAAGCCACTTGCGGTCAAGCTCTAGCCTATCACATATCAGGATTTCCTGTTGACGTAGATCAGTTACCCAAATATGGTGCGGCACGTGTATCGGCCTATTGTCTTTGCAAGGTTATTCTTATATATGCTTAGATTCCCTTTAAGTATTGCTTAATTAGACGAACTGACACGTAGATGAACTACAAAGAAGCAAAATAGAACGTGGAGCCGAGCGGGCCTAGTTTGATACCTATGCTGTGATAACACACCCAGTCTTTTGCATGACGTCATAATTCGTTTGCTTACTTCTGAGAAAACAAACCTCGTCCATGTCCATAACGTAGCTACATCAGAAATCTTTGCTCAGAATAACAAGAGACGATTACGGAAAAGATGGCGTCGGGGGGGGGGGGGCAATTGACCAAGATGCATTGCGTTTGATAATCGAATCTCTATAGAATCACTGTTGATTCCATTGTAGAGCGCAATGCATCGTGGTCAAATCCCCCCGGCGCCATTTTTTCCGTAATCGCCTATTGACCAGTTTTGTTGCGAATACGAACAGGCTCAGCTGTGAGCCTCAAGGATTCACCCCCCAAAAGGGCTCTAGATCGCATGCGCAGTAACCATTTACTTCCATGACGTAATATGCAGATTAGCTTGACCGTCGAGAATAAGAGGAGAAAACAATAGCGACGATGCACATGACAACGTGAGCCCCTATGTTGATTCGCTCAAAACAAAGCTGAAAAATCCCTACACGCATTGCGGGCCACACTAGTGCAAAAAGCAGGTTCATCCAGCAATCGGCCTCTTTCCGTCTTTCGCCCATTCGTGAACGGTGCTGAGTGATCCTTGTTTATCATGGCTATGGCAGCAGCAGAGCAGCAGCAGCAGCAGCAGCACACTCGAGGTCCCATATCCCGGAATATATGTGTTTCCGCAGACAAGCCCTGGCTTCAAGCTTGCATGGAAAGCCTACAACGAGTTAGGAAAAAATAAAGGGCGGCGGCTTCAAATGGTCAATATGCAAGAGGCAAACCATACAGCACTTCATCCATTTATAGAAAATGCTGGTGATGATGGTGGTATGACCTTTCAAAGAGTTAACCATCTCACAAGAAGAGTGTCACTTGCTTGTAGGGTTTTCATGGCCAAAGTTTGTGGGATGGAAATCCAAGCATGGGGAAGACATATGGACAGGATAACTCCCGATGTGAAGAAAAAGAAACGGGATGATGCTTTGTTCCATCTAGTTCCGCACGGTGATGATATGCGACACCAGTGCCAGTACTATGTTTCTAACTTTGATCACATGTATCCCCATTTCATGATTGAGAACTGCATAAGGAATGCTGAAACAACACATGTAGGTGCCGTTGTGCCAGTGAACAGAAGGATTCTAGTGTTTAGAGAACTGGACGATGAGCATGATGTCATAGAGATCGGGTGCACAGTGCGAATCATCCCAGGTCAGTACCCAAATCATGGTTTTTGTGAGAATATGCCATGCTATCAACACCCTCGTGTATACAAATGTGTCATTGTAAGCAGGTGTATAAGATCATCTATTCTACCACCGATAGCAGGTGAACGTTATCCATGGTATCAGCATCTCAGGCAAATTTGCTTTACGGATGATGGCCAGTTGCCATGCCAGGTGGATGATGTTGCTCATCAGATGGGGCAAATAGCCATTGAAAATGATGATGATGAAAATGATGATGATGATAATCATGATGATGGCAAGGACGCATAGACGCAAGGAAGCTTATACGCATAGACTTCTTTTGAATCGGTACCCAAAGCTACAAACTTCTTGTCAAATATCAGTAGTTTTAAAAGTCTGTATAATTGTGTTGATGCTTTCAGCTGCAGTAGATATGTTTTAGATATGTAATTAGTGTAGTTAATAATATGAAATTAATATACTTAATATGTAATTAGTTAATAGCATGAATTTTGATGAAATGAATAGCTTTGCACATTGATTATATACAATAAAAACCCATATCAAAGAACCTGCAAATTTATGAAACAGGCTGGAAAGGTTTTAACCTGTAGCTACAGGATAGAAATATAACTTTGTTCCCTTTTTTGTCAATCTATGGATTATCGTTATTATATTCTATTGCAGTATTACTATCATTATCATAATCATTATAATTTTATTTTTTTCATATCTAACCGCTGTTGTATTCAAGTAATTTTTATTGCATTTAAACACGTTATATTCTAATCATATGGTACTTGTAGTTAATGTTTTAGATTGCTGTTGTTAGGTTTTGCTATTATTGTAAGCGCCCTAGACTTGATAAGCTATGCTTCTCTAGGGCGTATGAAAACGTTGGTAGTTAGTTTTAACATCAATTTGTTTTCATAAATCATTATCACATATGTGCACAGGAAAACAGTCTCGTTCTTTGATCATATTATGAGGACAAAAGAAACAAATTTTCACCATTTTGAAATTGGTTCAAAATTATTTTACTTTTTAATTTTTACTTTACAAATGTGCATGTATTTTAATGATCTGAAATATGTTTCATTTGCCAAAAATCACCCTGGATGCTCTTATCCGCAGATTCTTTTTGCGGGATTTTACTGCAGTACGTTGAAACATTTCTCTTGCTTGGTTAATTGCACAGATTTGACAAAATTTAGAAAAGTTTCCTCCAAAATTTCTATTTGTGGCCTTTCATTGTACTGTGGATATGGCTGATTTTGATCAAAAATTAATCAATGAGAGAAAACAATTACCTCCAGATTATCACAGCCAATCATCTCACCATATGATACCTGGAATAAGAAAACATTTGAAATAAATGAATATATATATATATATTATATTGGTAGAAAGTTGTACGAATAACTGTATAAGAGAAGTTCGGATGCAAAAAAGACAAGATATTTAGCACAATATTTGAAATAAATGTAAATGTATTTTGTAATTGTTATATGAAAATGTAAAAAGTATACCGGGTTTCTAAAAACAAATATACAGCACCCCCTTTTGACTGGAGCAAGGCGATAGGAAATTGGGACTTTCCAAGTGCATAGCAACATTTGTTAAGCCTTGACTTGAATCCACATACAGTACCTTGCATTGGATGTTAAAGTCATCCACCAAGCATAGGAGATACGAGTTCGTAATTGAAATCAGAGGCTTTGAAAAAGATTAGCCACGATATGTTGTCATGGGCATTTTTTGCAGAGGAATTTCGACTTTAATTTTTTGGATTTTCTATTTTCCTCATCATCCAGCGCCTGCACAGTAGAACCCGCATCAAAGAACCAAGGTTTCTTGCGGCAGGTTGAGACTCTTAAAAAGGCGCTTATATTTGGTACAGTGTTATAATCATGGAATTTCACTCTCAAAATTCTCATGAAAGTAGGCTCTTTCGTGCGGGTTTCTTCTGTATGCCTTCCCTTCATTTTTAAGGCTGTAAGAAATTAAAGATTAAAAAATGTTTGACCTACCTGGTGACACAAGCAATATGTTGGCTCGTTTGGATCAACCGGCATGTCTAAAACATTCATATCAGTAGCCATTGTGATGAGTGGAGTTAGAGAGACCGCCACTGGGATTTCTTCCAGCCTGAGAAGAAAATAATGAGAGAAAGAATTACCAAATCATCTGTTCAAATGCATTGTCAACCCTTCAGCTTTGGCCAACTGAGCACAGACACACTGTTTGCCAAAGATTTGAGATTTGGCCCTGGATTTTGGTCTCAGGTGGTCTGTAATCACAAATGCTTTTGAATATAAGGAGAATAGTAGCCTGCGTGCAGACTCGGGGCCCAGACAAAAAAATGACAGGAAGGAAAAAGAGAGTCTGCGCAACCGAATGGATTTTCTTGTTCATGAATAAAATTTGATTGGTTAAGAGAACTCTATGGTTTGTACCCACGAATTCAAAATGGCTGCCTCTTGAGGTCTATTCAAAATGGCCGCCACTACACTTCCTTTCAATTTTTGTCTGGGCCCTGAGTCTGCACGCAGGCTAGAGAAAAGCAGCCATTTACATTTTGGCCTTCCGTTTTTCTGTGATGAGTTCATCCCATGCTGACTTATAAATTTGCCTCTTTGGTATTTCAAAGTCACCTACCGTTAAAGCTCTATTGGGGGGCTTACAGTATTTAATTTTGGACACTTTTTGGTCCATTTTGCACCACATTTTGCGATTTAAACATACAATCTTACGAGTTAAATACATGAATTCGACAAAGTTTTATCTCAAAACACATCAAAATTAACATACAAACTTATTTAGCTCAATAAATGGAGAATCTTTGGTAACCTCTGGAATTTTTGATATAAATGGGGGGCTTAATAGAGAGGGGGCTTAATAGAGCTTTTACAGTAATTTGAAACTCATCCTTCATGAAAATTGGTCAAAAGCTAAAGATTCTCAAGTAAGTTTTTAACCTTAAATTCATTTAAGGGATTTTGTTCTTTAAATAATGGGACTTTGGGTTGATTTTCATATTAGTAAGTTTGCAGGTATAGTTACTTGGACATATTGAGCCCCTCTATCTAACAAGTCCCTCCCCTCTGAGCGAATATTTCAATAAACCCCCTCTCTATCAAGCAGTGGCGGACACTTTGCCAAATATTGGGGGGGGCAAAGCTATTGTTTCAGTTAAAAAAGCATTGTTTATTTCTATTATTTTCGAACAAAAGATCTTTGTTCTAGCCAACATTGGGGGGGGCGTCATCGCACCCCTTCAACCCCCCAAGTGCCTGCCACTGCTATCAAGGAAGAACCCCCCCCCCTATTTACATCAAATTCCGGAGGTTACCAAAGATTTTCCATTTATTTAGCTAAATAAGTTTGCATGCTAATTTCGATATGGTTTGAAATAAAAATTGTGTCAAATTTATGTGTTTGACTCATTAAATCAAATGTTGCATACGTAAAATATGGCATAAAAGAACTAAAAAGCTATCATATACATCCTTGCCATTTGATTTTGTGAATAAGCCCACCCTTCTCTAATAAGTCCCCCTCTGGAGTGTCCAAAATTAAATTAAGGCCTCTGGGGCTTAATAGAGCTTTTACGGTAATTTCAAGCAGTTTGTTTTGTAAATGATTTGACTTGTAGTTTCTGGTGTATTTTTTCAGATATTTGAATGAGAATGAAATGAATAAAATTTGAAGGCCATCCTTCTACTTACTCGTTTCTTGATTTTTTCTTCTTTTTGGTGGGTTCTATTTTTTCAGACCTTCTTTTTCTACCTTCTAAAAAGATAAAGAACATGGGAATTGATGGGTCGTAGCTGGTGGTTTATTGGGAGGCCCTTGCTTTCTGTACAGAAAGTTGTGCAGTAGGTTTTATCCTAGGTTTGCTGCTTGGAAAAATACATGGGCCATGAATGGGATTGCCACTCAGTTTTCATAAAGTTAAACACTCCTACCTGCCGAATACAGCCTTTTTTACTAACTGCTATCTGGCATTTAAACAATTTTAAGTACAATTTTAATGACCATTTGTAAATATTTTTAACTTTTTATTTCATTGAAAGAAAATTTGTAAATAGGAACTTTTTAACGACTTTCAGTTGATTTATGTTTATTTCTAACAGGACACACATTGATAACAGCGATGATTCGCTGAAGTGTTTTTTATCCTGTATAAATATTCATGTATTATTAGTATTATTATTATTATTATTATTATTGTTCAATATTCACTCGGTGTTGATGTTGACTGCCGGTTAACTGCTGGATAGCAAGTCAAGTCCCTTGGCCTTAGGTATCCAGTACTTTTCTCAGGATCTTTGCAGTTCCCAACAGACACGCTTTTTGTAAAAGTTCTGTGCTGCACTCCACTTCAATTTTCTTCAACGAATTCTCAAAGTTCTTTCCAATGGTACCCAGAGCCCCAATGATTATTGGTACAATCTTAACTTCCCTCACGTTCCATAACCTCTTGATCTCTCTCTTCAAGTCTTGATACAACTCAATTTTTTCCTTTTCTTTTCTTTCAATTCTTGTATCGAAGGGGCAGGATATGTCAATCAGCAAACACGATCGATCCTTTTTGTTTTCAAACACAATGTCTGGTCGGTTATGCTCCAGTCGATGATCTGTCTGTATGGGAAAATCCCATAATAACCTAAAGTCTTCTGTCACAATCACACTCTCTACTTTATGGTTGTACCATCTATCTCCATGGTCTAATCCTAGTTTTTGACATAACTTCCAGTGGACAATTTGAGCTACCTTGTCATGTCTCCAGCCTTTATATTGTACTTGTGCTAGCTGTTGACACTCAGAAACAATGTGTGCAATTGTTTCATCCGCTTCTCCACACAGTCTGCATTATTATTATTATTATTATTATTATTATATTTTCTGCTTTAAGCACTGGCAGTTCTCATCGCCGAATTTACATCCCAAGGGAGCGGGTCACAACCCATGACCAAGGGTCCCTTGGGGTCATTCTCTTTTAGTACTCAAGTACTTTTCTCAATATCCTGGCTGTTCCTAATAGCGTCGTCTTCTGTAGGATTGCTGTATTTATTGTGATGTCCAGTTTTTCCAGCCATTCATCCAGTTTCTTGGTTACACTTCCAAGTGCACCGACAATCACAGGTACTACTATCACACTTCTCATGTTCCAAATCCTCTTGATTTCCCTTTTCAAATCTTGATATTTATCCACTTTCTCTTTTTCCTTGTCACTAGTCCTACTATCACCTGGCACAGCAATGTCAATTATAGTGCATTTATTATTATTATTATTATTATTATTATTATTATTACTATTTACCTGTTTAGAATAAAAAACCTAGATTTGGAATACATAGGCTTGATAAATTAGATACTTGAAATTAGATATATAGACCATATACATTATCACTATTATCAAGAAATGAAGACACTTACTTTCCTTTTTACTTGAACCTGAGGAGACAAAATAACGAAATCAAATTTATACATGCATTTGAAAATTATACACTTGGTAAATATCCTAGCCAATTTTCCAGTTCTGTAAAACATGAAAAATCTAGGCGTTTCTCATTCAAAATATGATGCAAGCAGTCAATCGTGCACCTCAATTGAGTCGGTGTTACTAAACTATGGAATCAGCCAAAACGAGCCAAAATGATCCAAAACGAGCCAAAATGATCCAAAACGAACCAAAATGACCCAGAACAACCCAAAAACGAGCTAGAATGACCCAGAACGACCCAAACACAAGCTAAAATGATCCAGAACAACCCAAAACACGGTAAAAATGACCCAAACAGAGCCAGAGGGACCGCCCAATGAACCAATAAATCGTGAACAGAGGCCTGAATTGGATTTAATGCAACACTGTTCGTCGGCAGTGTCGTATTGATGCATCAATAACTGTAAAAAGCAAGCTAAATGCCTAATGCCAATTTCAGACAAATTTTTGACATTTTTCTTCTCCAGCATTTGTTTATTCTGAACCTGCCTCTGTCAGATCCGGCCAGGTCCATAACGCGGAACTCGCGGAACTCGCGGAAACCGCGGAACAGAATTTTTCCGCGAGATATAGTTCCGCGTTATTCACTGGCGTATTGGGCAAAAGTCCATAACGCGGAATTGAAAAACGCGGAAATTTTTTTAAGCACTGAATGTTACATTCTTTATTCAAAGTCATCCTCTGATCTTCGAAACACTTTTAAACAGTGCATTTGCGCCCCTCTTCAGGATCGACCTATTATTGCATCTGCGTTGTTATTATTCATTTGGCTAGGCCCATCGAGGTCAGTGGCCTAACTATGAATGATGTTGACATTGTGTTGGCAAATTCGGAAGTAAAGCCACGTTCTCCGCTTAACTCATCAGTAGGAAGAATCAAACAAACAGAAATTCATCTGTTTTTCCTTCAAACTTTGCTGAGAAAAGTCTCGAAAGATTTCCGCGAAATTGAGTTCCGCGTTATTCACTGGCGTATTAGGCAAAAGTCCATAACGCGGAATTGAATAACGCGGAAATTTTTTTCAAGCCCTGAAAATTCCCGTACATTCTTTTTTCAAATTCAGGTTCAAATTCGATCCTGAAGAGGGGCGCAAGTGCACTGTTTAAAAGTGTTTCGAAGATCCAAGGATGAATTTGAAAAAGAACGTAATTTTCAAGGCTTGAAAAAAATTTCCGCGTTTTTCAATTCCGCGTTATGGACTTTTGCCTAATACGCCAGTGAATAACGCGGAACTCAATTTCGCGGAAATCTTTCGAGACTTTTCTCAGCAAAGTTTGAAGGAAAAACAGATGAATTTCTGTTTGTTTGATTCTTCCTACTGATGAGTTAAGCGGAGAACGTGGCTTTACTTCCGAATTTGCCAACACAATGTCAACATCATTCATAGTTAGGCCACTGACCTCGATGGGCCTAGCCAAATGAATAATAACAACGCAGATGCAATAGTAGGTCGATCCTGAAGAGGGGCGCAAGTGCACTGTTTAAAAGTGTTTCGAAGATCAAAGGATGACTTTGAATAAAGAATGTAACATTCAGTGCTTAAAAACATTTCCGCGTTTTTCAATTCCGCGTTATGGACTTTTGCCCAATACGCCAGTGAATAACGCGGAACTATATCTCGCGGAAAAATTCTGTTCCGCGGTTTCCGCGAGTTCCGCGAGTTCCGCGTTATAGACCTGGCCGTCAGATCCACCTGCCTCGAAGAATTAAATGCTGACTGAACAGTTAATAATCTACCATCTTTAGCAATAAAAATGACAAATTTTCACCCCGCCTATTGTTCTACTCCTGCAGACTCTAATAGTTTCATAATAATAATTTCATAATTTTAATCATCTGGTAGCATTTTTTTTACATGACAATATGCAACTGCTCTGCCAAGTCAAGCTGTTTGCTGCTGCTGAGTCAAGCTGTTTTTCGTGGGATCAGCTCTAATGATGATAATTGGGGTCTTTTTGGGTCATTCTGGGTTATTTTGGCTCGTTATTTTGGCTCTCTGGGTCATTTTGGCCCATTTTGGTTCATTTTGGCTCGTTTTGGGTCATTTTGGGTGATTCCATAGTTTAGCAATACCGCAATTGAGTGGCATGTAGAACTATGTATAAAGATACCGTAGTAAACTCTCAGTTAATTGATACAGTTGACAAGGCTTTACAGTGGCTTTAGAAATGTAACAAATTTGATTTATAAGATGTGAAATGGAGAAGCAGAGGGTATGGCTGGCTATTCCAGACTCAGGGGTACAATGCTAGGAATTGGTTGTTTTGATTGTTTTGTAATGTACCGTAATATCACTTTTTGCTGACACAGGATAAGGAGTGGTGTTACCTGCAAGTTTGCAGGTTTTGTTTTTCTCACTAGATCTAAAAACAAGGGCCAGAGTCTCTTTCTCACTGTCAAAGTCTTTGGTAAGCCTTCACAGTAAGTCCTGAGGTCTAGATTCCAGACTCAAAGGATTTACTGTGAAGGCAAAACAATGGAAAATACTCACATTCAGGATCAGGAACTTGTAATTGTCTTTGCTGTTTCAAATCCTCCTCAAACCTTGTTAAATCTGAATCTAATTTTCGAATATGTCTATCAACCTACAACAGACAAATATTTAATGAGTTTGTTTACATTTCGAGCAAGGCAAGGGATAATACCCTTTGAGTGTGTTTGATTGGTAAGTCTTAACCTACCAAATTCTGAAAATGGTAGGCTTTGAAGAGACAGAAACACATTTCCCATTTAAACACAAAATTCTTCCAAACAGCAGGTTTTAGATTTATTACTGAAGAGAGAAAGCATCAAAGCACCTCATAAATCATGCTACAGACCGGATTCGCCCAATTCAGGGGTGCAGCTAGACAGTATGAGGCCTTTCACTTAGCATTGAATGCCAGAGTCAAGTTGCTTGATGAAAACTCGTGGGTAGGTGGAATTATAAAGAGTAACACATGCATCTTTGCAAGACAAGTAACAGTTCTTTACTAACTTGAAGTTAGCCCTACCCCCAGAGCCGCACCGCCATGCAAGTGCTATTAGAGGCCCTGAGGGGACTGTATCCTCCCACAGTGAGCAAGGTTAAACATTGAAGAGAGAAATCATCAAAGCACCTCATAAATCATGCTACAGACCGGATTCGCCCAATTCAGGGATGCAGCTAGACAGTATGAGGCCTTTCACCTGGCATTGAATGCCAGAGTCAACTTGCTTGATGAAAAGCTCGTGGGTAGGTGGAATTATAAAGAGTAACGCATGCATCTTTGCAAGACGAGTAACAGTTCTTTACTAACTTGAAGTTAGCCCTACCCCAGAGCCGCACCCCCATGCAAGTGCTATTAGAGCCCTGAGGGGACTGTATCCTCCCACAGTGAGCAAGGTTAAGCACTGAAGAGAGAAATCATCAAAGCACCTCATAAGTCATGCTACAGACCGGTTTCGCCCAATTCAGGGCTCATCAGTGAAGCTAGACAGTATGAGGCCTTTCACCTGGCATTGATTGAATGCCATGGTCAAGTTGCTTTATGAAAAGCTCATGGGTAGGTGAAAGGCCTGTTTAGATTTATCCTGGCGAAACAAGGTTTCCAGTTGAAAACCAAGAAGACAAGTCTGGTGCTGGCAACAAAGAACAAATTTACCAATTACCATATAACAATGTGAGCAAATTCGCCTGGTTCTTAGAGTTTCGCAAATGAAAATGAGAATCCCTCCTGAGAAGTCTGTGAAACCATCTGCCTTTTGAAGCAGAAGGCTCAGCAGGCTTCCAAACCTGCCAAACCTGCCGTTTTCATAATTTGGGAGTCAATGAAACACAAATTTCGACTCTACCAAGTCTACCATTTTTAGAATTGGTACCAATCAAACACATCCTTTGCATCAAACTGATGCTCATTTCCTTAGCTATTCAAATGTACTGTACAGTTGGTTTGGTAAAAACAACCGGTGTTAATTGAGAGGAAATAATAGCTCATAATAGATGGATTTCATCAGGGTTAGCCTCACTTGGGACAACAATAATATAAAAAATTGCACAGAACATATGCCTTACATATATTAATATGTTGCCAAGAATTTTAAAGGACTCTTCAAGAATTCTTAAGAATTTTCAAGAATTCTTCACACAGTCACTTTGACAAGAATTCTTGAGTCATTTGAAAATTTTCAAGGTAATTGTTGGGGAGATGAGATAAGGTTTGTCTGACAAAATGTATGTGTCCCCCCGTGCAGTACGTTAATGCTCATGCGCAGTAGCGTTTTGGGTTGGAACTCTGACAGGCACATGAGCATTAACCTACTGCATGGGGGGACAAATAAGTTTCCTCAAACAAACCATACCTCATGTCCCCAACAAGTAACAAAACATATTCTAAAGAGTTCTTATCGCATGAAAACATCTGCAGGTAGGCCTGTACTGTAAAGGAAAAATAGATATATAAAGTACATATGTCTTAATTGTATTAACCATTTCATATGTTTGGATTGCCAGCTGAACTTTGTCATCACCATACTCTTTACTTTTCTTAAATGCTGTGTCAATTTTGTTTAAGTATTCCTTCTTTTCTGGCGGACTAAGTCCTCTAATTTTATTCATGTAATCCTCGCACATATTGTCTATATCAGCGAGGAGATCTGAAAGAAAAATTCAAAGGTAAACATACTGTACAATATGCTCCAGAGTGAAAGGTCTCCCTTAGAAAAGCCTTGTGCAAGGGAGACAGATGCATAATTTTGGCTTGATAGAAGCTTGATTTGAAATATGTTGACCTGATTTTGGCCAGCTTGTACATATTTAGAGCTTGATCAAGCTTATACTCAAATAATTCTCAAACATACTACAAATCAAGCTTAATCAAGTGCCTATACAGTATAATAAGATCAAGCTTTGAAAAAGATACAAACAACAACTTTCTTTTTCTCAATTCCAGTACAGTAAATCCCCGCATATAAGAACCTACTTTTTTGAGAACTAGGCTGAAATAGGTTCTTATTTTAAAAGTACTAAGCCAAACTTCAAGGTATAATGGTTCTTATTTGAAGAGTACCTTGCGTAGGCCATTTTAGAACCTTTGTCAATGATTTTCAGCCCTATTATTTGTTTTGGCAAGGTTATAATATACCTAATAACCAATGCTAAGCTTTCAAACAGCAGGGGAGGAGATTCAAACATTAAAAGCCCACTGGGACAAAAATGAACTTAACACTGACAATCCAAAATCAACTTTGCTACCCCTGCTATAAGAACATATTTTTCATCAAACTGAAACAGGTTCTTAATTACAAGGTGCATAAGTTAGGAAAAACAGCATGTAGGTTCTTATTTTTTCAGGTTGTTATATGCGGGGATTTACTGTATCATCTGCTTGAACTAAAAAAAGCTTGATCAGTGTTTGTTTCAGTATGATATCAATCTGATTTCAGATTCTTATTGCTCTCAAGAGGGTTGACAGTCACAGACATTGGTTTCTTGCAAAAACTGAATGTATTGTAAAACTTGAATTCTGGATCTAGAATTAGTGTGAGTCTTGAATTCCAGATCTAGAAATAGTGTGAATCTTAAATTGCAGATCTACAAATAGTATGAATCTTGAATTGCAGACCTAGAATTAGTGAGAATCTAAAAAATTGCAGATCTAAAATTACTGTAGTGTGAATCTGACCAAGTGTGAATCTTAAATTGCAGATCTACTGTAAAATTACAGTAGTGTGAGTCTTGAATTCCAGATGTAGAAATAGTGTGAATCTTAAATTGCAGATATAAAAATATTATGAATCCTGAATTGCAGATCTAGAATTAGTGTGAATCTTGAATTCTGGATCTAGAATTAGTGTGAATCCTGAATTTTGGATCTTGAATAAGTGTGAATCTTGAATTCCGGATATTGAATCTTGGATCTTGAATCAAGCCTTGTTTCATATTCTCGTCCTGTGTCTCAAACATACTCAAATCATACTCAAGTTAATATCAAAAATTGAAGCAATGTACAGTAACATATTATTCAATCATTTTTGTAAGGGTGCGATACCATTTGGAAGATGAGAGAAGAGGGGCATGAGGTGCAGCTGCTCCTCCTGCCCCCTACAAAATGGTCCGATTCATTATTTTCCATTATTTTTTGCCCTTTAGTTTTAATATCAACTAAAACATGTTACACTACTGTAGGTCTGCTGGACATACCATGAGCTCTTTGATCAAGATCTCTCAGTAGTGTGAAATTTCTTTGAAGTTCATAGGGAAGATTTTCAATACCTGTAAGAAAATTTTATCCTTTAACAAATGGATATTAAAAATTATTATTTTAATCGATACTTATTTCTTCCTTTCTTTGTTAGCCCATTTCCCTGAAGTAATTTATAAACGCATTTAAACGTTTTCACAAAAAGACTAAAAACTCCAGCCAACAACAAAAGCAGTGGCTGAGTGGGAAGATAAAGCCAAAATCAGGGGTAGAGTGGAGCTCCCAGGAAATATTCCAGGTAATGACTCTTTTGCTGCCAGCAAACTCCTTCTTTCCTAGGGAACACCAGTCAAGCACCGTTCAGCATTAAGCCGCAAATGATGCTGTCAAAGTCTTGGGGAATGGTCAATAGAAATTGACAGGAGGAGTCTCCAAACCAAAATTTGATATAACGCTGGCTATAAATTCCATGAAACACAATAGGTTTGACTTTTAAACATCAAATGCAAGGCATTAAGCCAGTAGAAACTAAGCCTTTCTCAAGTTACGAGAAGGCACAAGGTATACCCGGACACTCTTATTACATTTTTCAATTTAAAATTAATTAGCAAAATAGGGGAAAATATTTTTAAATCTAAGTGGAGGACATTTGCCCCCTCATACCCTCCCTGGCCACACCATTGGAACCCAGAGTTTTCTGGATATCAGCTGTGAGTTTAGTACATAAAATTACAAAGTTCTCTGATTTTACAGATCTATCATTTGGACACCCCTTTTTAAGTCATCCAGAGACCTAGGAACCAGGGCACACTGTGGACATGTGCCCCAAGCACTATATGTGCCCAACACTTGAAACAATAAAATGTCAATTTTTTTCAAAAACAATTTGTTTAATTTCTCTCTTACTGACAATACTTAGGGGGGTCCAGTCGGTTTGAGGGTCTTACGAAAAGGCTACCAAATGGCCCTATCTGTCAAACATATACTACCAATTGGGGGTATTCCAAGATTCCTTGTCAGCCATAGTGCATTCCAATTTTTCTCTCCG
Source organism: Aurelia coerulea (assembly GCA_039566865.1). Classification (NCBI taxonomy): domain Eukaryota; kingdom Metazoa; phylum Cnidaria; class Scyphozoa; order Semaeostomeae; family Ulmaridae; genus Aurelia; species Aurelia coerulea. The sequence continues at coordinate 16,838,092 of CM076962.1, forward strand.
CTGGACGTTCCCGCCAGGGATACGGGCATTGCAGGATTCCTGCCAGTGGAAATTTGGCGCTGTACACCAACTACCCACCAGACCACAAAAAATGTCATTTGTCCGCCAGAAGCCTTGGCGTGAAAAAATCAGAAGATAGCTCTCCGCCGGATTTCTCTGGCGGGAGGGCCTTTGAATGCACCCTGGCTTGTCAGTTATAAGATCTAAACTCCGTAGGCTCCTCCGCACGGCAATATGGTTGTTGCAGCAGTAATTATCATTGAATTTTGAAGTTTTCTTGCTTTGTTCAATCAATTTTTACAATAGAAAATTTTGAAAAACTGCAGAAAATTTTTGCTACCAGACGCTACGAAATGGCCCAATTTTTGGTCCACAAACTACCATTTGGGGGTTTCTATAAAAAGATACTACCATTTGAGGGTATTTTCCAAAATTTTTGCTTTGGCCCTCTTTAATCCTGACAGGCCACAATTGGAGTACCCTGGGTGTTAACCCTATTCCACCTGGGGGGGGCCATTATGGCCCCCCCAACCAAACATTGATATACAGCTCTTTGACGATATGAGACAGAATGCTGGTACCAACTGACTTTTCCTAAAATTTAATGCTCTACAAGATTCTACAAATTTCGTTTTAATTATATGAGTCATGTGACCACTGAATGCCCTTATTTGGAGAGATGTCACAAAAGAAAACACTAAATTGCTTATATTTTAGTCAATCCTTGTTCGATTTTGTTTTAATTAGTGTCATTGAATTGCTCTCATTGAGGGCTTTCATATGATATATAGTTTGTTAATTTTCATTTACGTTTAGAGTTTTTTAGACATATGACGTCACATATATTTATGACGTCATTGTTCGAAAAGGTGTGAAAAAATTAAAGATTAATATATTATTTTGCGAGAAAATATGATGTTGTACAAGATGTTTAACAGTTTATAAGAACAAACTTTGTTTTCTCTAAAATATAGGACATTATTATAATTTCCATACATAAGCTTATTGCAGGCTGGCCACAACAGATCTAGTTGCCTAGCAACAAGTCACGTGACTAATTAAACGTTCGTTACTTAATTAGAATCACAAATGATTGTTGATACTGTGTACAAAGTTACAACTTCATAACTCTATTGGTTTTGGAAATAATTAGGGGGGGCCATAATGGCCCCCCCCCCCAGGTGAGGAGTGAATCAAAACAGCCCAGGTGGAATAGGGTTAAACTTGTCTAGAAAATTCAAGCTATGGCTTATCTGAAAGGAAAGAGCTTCTTTTTTGACAGAAATTTAGAACAAGGGCTACTGCCTGGACTTGTCCAAGTCTCACTTCTTTCACCAGTATTTTGCCCCAGTTCATGATGTTTCGTCTGACGTCATCGGCTTTACACAACTTTACTGGCCCATTAGAAAAAGGCGCCAAACAGGAACGTCTGCAGCGAGCCATGCGGAGATTTTTTTTATTTCCGAAAAACTGACAAGAAAATCTACTAAAAATTTGTATCACACGCGCTTTTCAGCACAACAGTTAATTCAGAGATAACGAAAGGTGTGTCTTATATAATTGAGTTCCTAAAAGGAGCTAAATTTTCAGTTCCAATGCTGCTAGGAAGCTTCTTCGCAGCGACGTGTTTCTGACCGAGTGTGCATGGCCTAAGCAAAATATTTCCTCGAGCAGGTCGCGGATTCGAAAAATAATTCCTTGTTTATGTCATATCACAACGGCAACAGCGAATAATAAATAGCAGAAATATAAGTTAAACAATATCACTTACTATCCAAGTAATGCTCAAGATAAAGGGATGATGCCATTGTAGTCATTTTGCGTTTTTAACTCGCAACTATTCTCAATTTTTCAGCTCAGGTTGTTTCTGTTTTTCCAACATTCCAATCATGATGATTAGGTCACATGCCACTGCTCATGCTCAATAGCTCAATGCGCAGTAAACAACAATCGAGCTTCGTTGCCCTGTGGTCTATGACGTCATTTTCTGCTCGCTCGATGCAAAAAAATCCTCCCCTTTTGTCGCTCTATCACGTGTCCTCACGCCTTTCCAATTTGTTACATTTGTGAAATAAATACCTTTTTGGTTGCCGTAAAACATATTCAAACAACTTTTCTGGAAAGAATCAGAATCAAGACCCCCAAGACCTTGTAGCAAGTTCAAAAAGAGAAGGAAGAAGAATTCCTTTATTGTTAATTTTGCAGAGCCTCCAGATTGGAACGATTAGAGAGGGGGCTTCTTCATTAAGTTAAATGACAAGGATATAGATGATTGCTTACATTCCTCATATTTTAGTAGGCTGCAGGAAACCTAGAGGTAATGGAGCAAACCCTTGTTTTCACTCCATTGCCTCAACAATACCCATTCAACGAAGTTTTAGCGGTATGACTATAACAATAAAAAATAATTCAATTCAATGGAGCAAAACTTAGACGAATATCATCAGTCAACAGCAAACCTAAGCAAAGCTGTGGTGGAATCAAAGATCATTGGTGGGATTAGCGATCAAGATGTAACAGAGACAGAAAACCAACCAGCTGTCATAGAAACATCATTCGAAGCTTCTAACACATGTATACAGTCAGCTAAGATATAAATAGATGATACAAAATCAATTGAAAAACTAACAAAAATAAAAAAGAGGGGGAAAATGCATTATTTGCAACAATATCTCCAGTTTCTTTTTACTGACATGCCAACCCAAAGCAATTTGCGATTGCAAACAAACGAGTTTGTTCGCAGACTTAGTTAAGCCACAAATGTAAACAACGAAGACAACAAAAGACACCTCGAGGGGAAGGACTGTTTGAAAGTTTTTCCAAGCCACCGTTGCATCCAGTCTACGGCAAGTAATGATGAATTGAATATCTAAAGCTCATCGCGTTTCTCTTGCTTGGCACCTTCATTGTTCTCGTCAGTGTCCCTCTGCCCATTCTGCACAGCCAATGATTCCTGATCCTCTTCGCCCTCTTCGTCGTCAGGGGCAACATCAGATTGGTCCCCAGGCTCTTCGTCCTCAGATTCGTCCCCAGGCTCCTTATCATCCTCTCCTGCATCGTCTTCGTCTCCAGGCTCCTCCTCGTCATCTTCAGCGAGTTTCTCACCAAACTGTGCTTTATCCTCTTTCAACTGGTTTTGATAATAGCTGCCTATGGGGGTAAAAACATATGAACAATGCCAATGATAGCATGGGTTAGGTTCCAAAGCTTTAAAAATATCGGTGTAAAATTTTACAACCTTTTTCCTCAAACCGAATGGCTTCAAAGATAGTATCTTTCACCTGATAGTATCTTAGGATAGGGGGGCGCTCTCTCCTCGATTAGTTTACCTATTGAGAGAGCTCCTCCTCTAAGTAATTCCCTACATACAATTTATTTATTTAGCCCCTCTTTGTATTTGTATATTGTATTAATTGTCTGTATCATTGTTTTTATTTTCTGTAACAATTATCTTTGTAGTTTAGTTATTCGTATGTATAGTTAGGTTATAAATTGTATGTAGTGGAATTTAAAATATAAAAACTGAACTGAACTGAACTGAACTGAACTGAACTGAACTGAACTGAACTGAACTGAACTGAACTGAACTGAACTGAACTGAACTGCACTGAACTGAACTGAACTGAACTGAACTGAACTGAAAGACATTTTTGCTACTTTGCTATAATTCTACCATTGGACTTTTCAGCAATATTCAAAATGAACGAAATAATTGTCTATTCATAGTTAATAGAATTAACTGAGGTCTATTAGACTTTTAAAAAGGACCTGCTGTTGCATAATGCGTTTCATACACTTTCATTTCACATGAACGTTAGCCAATCAGATGTGTGCAAACCAGAACCATGAGTCAGCAAATTCTGACAGATAGATAGACCTTGCATTCCTTTCGCAATCAAAACAATCATGATTGCATTGTTTAAGATATTAACATTGTTTCATTTGAAACAAATTAGATCCAGCTGGCTGAATTTGAAAGCAATCTTGATTGTTTTGATTGCCAAAGGAACGCAAGGAGGGTATACCTTACCGTTTTATGCTGATTCAATTCCTTTAAAAGTTTACCTGATGGGTCGTCCTTTCCTCGTTTCTCGAATAATTTCAACGCGTCTGGTAATTTTCTTTCGACGTCTTCTCTTGGAACTTCCAGGGTATCTTTATTCTCTTTGAATAAGTTGAAAAGGTCACTAGCTATCTTCTTTGAGCCCCCACCTTTCTGAAAAGGCAAGAAAATATTTCGAGTCGATACAAAAGGTGGGTGTTAGGACATCGTCTGCATCGAAAATTCAAGGAAAGAAATAACACACGAAACCCTCTGCGTAGGAGAGCAACAAAGGCCCTTTAATGAGTTGCATCGAATAAGAAAAAACGCACGGCGTTTGACAAATACTGTTCTTTGAATGTCTGCGTTGAAGTTGTATTTGACTCCTAAAATCGTATGATGATTTCGCAAAATGTGAGATAAAAGACTTTTAAACTATAATGTATAGCCTTTTCATTTGATTCAGTGGATCAGCCACCTGCCTAATAAGCCCCATCTCTTCATAATTCAGGCCCCGGCGGGACTTAATAGAGCTTTTACGGTACTTGCCACAGGGACCCAGGAAAATGTATCATCCCCTCAATAATGAAGAGAGCCTACTTCGCCACCTCCTTTGCGATTGCCAAGCTATCACACAATGTCAATGCCATAAGCAAGAAATCGAAAGTGAGGAGCACGAGAAATCGAAACTGATGCGCAGTATGAACGTCGAGAAAAAGGAGAAAATGGTTGGCCTCGCTTTCGATTTCTCCCTTATCGCATTTACGACATAGCTTCGCAATCGTTAAAGAGGCTATGCGAAGAAGCGTCTCTTGTCATTGAGGGTGAAGTGGAAGGTGAAGTTGCGCTTTTCAGCGCCAAGCGCTGGGATCGCAGAAATAGAGCAGACCAAATCGAGTCCGCGACCCCTGTCATGACGCTCAAGTGATGGGGTCCTAGGTCCTACTGGGTATCGAACCCACTCCACCTGACTGTTCTGGCTGCAAAGTCAGAGGATTACACCACTCCGCCACAACACCTGCGGGGTGATACATTTTCCTTGGGTCCCTATGTACCTACCATCCACACTTTCGTCAACGAATCAAGCGTCAGGATATTGCTCTGTTTATCCATAGCTCTCTGGATGAGTCTTTTAGCATGTACAGGTTCAAACATAAAATGCTCATAGGTATCAGTGTTGGCTGGATCTGGATCTATTGCATTTGCTGCTTCCTTCAACTGGTCCACCGAGGCGGACTGAATGTCCTCAGTCGTTATGTATCCTTTGTTTTCCAAATCGAAGATTTTTAGAAGCTGGGAAAGACAAAAAAAAGACAAATCAAAGGGTTTGTGAACGGTCAAAGAGCCATTTTCATTCAGGGTCCTTTGCAGGCACGCTGCAATTTCTGACCATCTTAAAATCAAATTTGGCCTAAGCGGAAAGGGTATTCCAAAAAAACTTCTGCCACATTTGCCTAAAGGTTGCAACAAAAGAACAAACGATTCTCGCCAAACTTTTGTATGATGTTACTCTTCAGATGTTCAAATATAGTTTGCTGCCATCCCCATAAAGATCTGTTGAGAAATGATGGAGCTATGACCTTCAGAAGAACAAATTTGCCTGATGACTGAAACCAGCAGTTGGCCAATTTGTCTTCCTATGTGCAGTGATTAGTAGCTTCACGTTAGGTAAGAAGTCATTTCGGTGAGGTCAGAAAAAGTTGAACTCTCTGAGAATTATTGGAATGTTTACAAGAGCTATGGCATTGGAGGATGCTGCTTCATTTTCCATCCATGAAGCAATTTATCGCTGCAAAATAGTAAGACAAAGTCGCCGACCGCTGGTTTTCTGGTTTCCTGGTTTTCTGGAGGTCATAGCTCCATCATTTTCAACGGATTTTATGTAGCCTGCGCGCAGACCCAGCGGGACACATAAGTCTTCTCGAACAAACCGTCTCTTGTCTCCCCAACAAAACTACTACATCGTGGATCCATATTTTCTGCTTAGGCCAAATTTGATTTCAGGTAGTTTGAAATTCCAGCGTATTCAGAAAGGAAACTGTGTTGCGCTCCTTGATAAAATAATGATGGCTATAACTACGCAGTTGAAGCCTAGTGCCGCTGTCATTCAATTCAATGAACGAAGCAGAAACTGGGATTGAGGTAGTTAATCTAATTGCAAAGATCAACAAAATCTAAAAATATCCCATTTAAATCCAAGTTGGCAGTTGTACGTTTATTTCTTTTTTGCGTAGCAATTACGCGTAGTTTTATGAACTATTTTCCCCTTCTAGTAGTTACGTGTTGTGTTATTCGTATTTCCTGTTCTATGTTGCCACGAGGAAAACGCAGTTTTTCGCTCCAAAAGGTATTGTTCTAGTAGTAGGGTATAGTATTTTGTAAGTAATGTAATAACTAATAGGTATTGTTTTTTAAATGAAATGAAAAAAAATTCAAATAAGGTCTTGAAAATTAAGCATATCCTATGTAACTGTGTAAAAAACTACTTGGACAATTAAGTTAAAGTAGCCAGATAAATAGCCTGCGTGCAGATTTTACTTTCTACTGCGAAGGACAGCTTCCTCAACGGCTCTCCTTCGCAGTAGAGAGGTAATTTCTGCACGCAGGCTATCAGAGAAACGCAGCCAAATAAACGTGGCACAACTGTATTGGGCCCGGGTTTTGGGACACCCTTTATTTGCTACTCACATGATTCCCCAGAGCATCTGCTTCTCCGTTCTTTTTACTCACGTCTTCGGCCTATGAAATCACAACAAGAGAGCTACAATAGCTAAAATCGAGAGGTTCGGACGAAAATGTTCGACAAAAATTCAGACAAATAACTTCAGATGAATATCATAACAGCCCCGAAGAAGTCCTGCATGGCAGTATGAAATATTGGTAAAATACACAGGGTGTCCCAAAAAACATGTGCGATGTTTGAGTGGCTTCTGCGGAGCAGCCATATATCCAATTTTTCTGTTTTTAGATTCTTGACAGAAGAGACTTTAAATTAAAGATTGACACCGAGTTTGAGTAAATCCGATCACTAGTTACTGATTTAAGGAGCAAGAAAGCCAAAATTAGAGGCTGCCTCAAAACCAGAGGATTCATTATTCTCCGTGGCGTTACAATCAACGAAAATGATTGAAAAAAACATTCCTAGCGTGTTTTCTGATGTTGAAAAGTGAGACAGATAGTCATACATTGAACTTTGTGACAACCAAGAATATTGGACATATCTAGGGTTGCTAGAAATGGAAATGTGCAACAAAGTGTTTCAGGCCATGGCATGGGTCCATCAAATATTTTGCTTCTCAAAAGTGATCAAGTCGTTTTAAACCAACAACACTGCGTCCAGCATGCTGCTTGGTCGATATTCTTGAATAATATGGTCATTAATTACTCCCAAATGCGTTTCCTGGCATTAACCGTAAAGTTTAAATTCATTCATTCAAAGTTAAATTTCAAGTTATAAGGTTAAGTACGGAGATAAATTCCTCTGGTTTCGAAGCAACCAGTGATTGTGACTTTCTTTCTCAATAAATCAGCAACCACTTGTCAGATTTACACAAACTCGGTGCCAAACTCTAAGTTAAAATTTCTTCTACTCACAAATCTGAAAAACGGGAAAGTTAGATTTATGGCTCCTTCACAGTAGCCATTCAAACGGCGCATATGTTTTTTGGGACACCCTGTATATTCACACACATTTGCTGTTGTTTCCTGGTCGTGTTGTGGGGTTTCTGCTTACAAACTTATGAATAACTTTAGGCCTAGTTTATCATTCTATAATTATCCAGCTGAATTTGTCAAACATGGATTGTCTTAAATTGATTGGAAACGTAGATTTTCACCAGACTGACGACGTGATTCTTTGTATTCGTTCAACGTTTTCTATCGGATGTTTATATTTTCACCCTTACAAGCCATTTTGAATCAATAAACATCATCCAATTCAATGCGGAAAACTGAGACTCATGTGAACAGTCTAGATTTATGCTGGATTTGTCTCTTGTCTTTCTCTTGAACCTTCAAAATGATGCTTGCCGTGGTCCTTCTGCTGAAGTTAAAATGTCCTTTTTGAAAGGGAGTACAAAGACCAGCAACCTCTGCGACCGCTTGTTTTCGTTTTTGTGAATTTGGTACAGACTAGACTTGCCCTAGTCTATTTCGTTAAAAAGAATTGTAAAAGGGAAAAGCGAAATAATGTTTCGCAGACTTATTATCCATTAGCCATTTTTTCTATAATTGGCTTGCAACCTCCTATAAGTCTTACCCCGTTATAATGATCCTTGAGATCCTTGTATGTCATTGTGGTTTTTCTTCTATCCTTAAAAGATTTCGCCAAATTTTCCCTGAAAGACAAAGATAATTCTTCTAAGACGTTCCTTCCAAAATAAAGATACACACTTTTCTATTTTATAAAAGACTGGTATTTCATTGGAAATTGTTTAAAAAAAACGAGTTCTATGAATGGCAGAACAGTATAAACTGTTGGGAAGCACTGGAAGCACTAAGAAACTTTCAAATCAGGGCCTACAATAAGTGTGGATCCAACTAACTTTGTGGAACTTTGAACCCAAAGGTTTTTACGATTCTCTATCAACCTCGTTCCCAGGGTGTTCTGACGTCATACGCTGGTTGGGGACGAGATTGATTCTCTATCAGTAACACCCAATCAACAAAGGACGACACCTAGTCTTTCATAACAATGTGGACATGTAAAAAATTCTTATTTTAGGCACTATTAGAAGCTAAATTCAGATCTAGTTACGAATCAAGCTGGACTCGAGTCTTGGGATGACGGGGACGTGACGCCCAACTTTTAAGGAGAAGACCCACATTTACGGACTTTCGGTCGATTTTCATACCGATTTTTAAGGATTTTTGAGGGAAAAACTGTTGAATTTCCTAGAAATCAAGTTTCATTTCACTTTAAACGTACAGTTATGACGATAAAGTTACAACCAACCAAGCTTCGGAGCTAAAAAAATATCCAATGTTAAGAATAACAAACTTCACAATTGCTTGTTACAGTCAAAAAAGTTACCCGTTTCTAGCGGAAAAGTTACATTTTGCGACCCATATTTAGGGATTTTTGAGGTTCAAAACCCATCCTTATGGGCGGCATGTACCCGTTACCCTACATATGGAAGTTACCCCCCCCCCCCCGGCATTTTGTTGGTAGAAAACTTACCGAAGCTCAAAGGGATCCAAGTTCCCCAACGTCTGTGGGCCATATCCAGGATAAGTCCAAACCATGCCAGTATCAGACAATGGTGTATAGTTTGCTTTTTTTATTTCACAGTCTGAGCCATTAAACGATTTTATCCTTGAAAACAAAACAGTTGCAGCGACATTTTTCTCGCCGTAAGAACGAACCTGGTGCCAGTAGCCTAAAATCAAAAAAGGAATCCTTCTCTGATAAACTGAATCCTGTAGATTTCGCCTATGTTGAGATACAACCTTACATGCCTGTAGGACTTAAGGAACAGGAGGGGCCCAAGCCTCACCTCATTAATTTTGAAACAATGGTGCTACGGCACAAGCAATTCATTTTTCATATTTTAAATATATTCATACAGGGTACAAAATTCAATAGATATTGTTTTACAATTTGGCCCTGTCAAAATTAAAATTCCTAATAAAACAAACTTAAATAAATTAGATAAAGATATACATATGAGCACAATAAAATATCGGTACAAAATTAAAGATTTTCGTACCCTAACTGTCTTAATCTTGATTTAAAAGAGTGTGGCAAGGGGGCCTCTTTGATATTGTTGTTAAACATGTTCCACAATTTTGTACCAAGGTAAGAGAATGCCTTTTGGCAACTTACTGTTCGCATTAACGGTACTGCAAGATCATATTTAGTGTTTCTTAGCTCACGAGTGTGGAAATCTGATAGTCTTACGAAAAGATCACTGAGGTACTGTGGTGCTAGATCGTTTAAAGATGTATACATCATAGTAGCTATCTCTTTCAAAATCATTTCTTTGGTGGACATTCAGCCAAGTTCTTTGCACAACGGCACAGAAGGTGCATCATAAGGATTACTCGTAACGATTCGGGCAGCCCTGTTTTGTAATTTTGTAGAGACTCTATGCTAGTAATACCACTACAGCCCAAAACGGAGCAGCAGTAGTTAAGACTAAAGATGTGTGGTTCTACAATACTACGATAAAGATCCTTCAAGGTTTCCATAGATACAAAGTGCTTAAATTAAACGATTACAAAACAGCTCCTGAATCAAATAACAAAATCCACCAGACAGAACTTTAGATTTGCCCTTCTTCATTCGTGATAAGCACATAACTTCTCTTAAAAACCACCTTTCGTTTGCACAAGGCGAGAGTTTGCCCTACTAGTTTCGGGGAAACTTTTGCGGATTGTTTGTTTTGAATTACTGGTTGAGAGAATTTCCTTTGTCTGCATCCGCTAATCGCGTTGAATTGAGGTGTCAATCAAACGTAACTGTTGCTATTGTATTACAAAATCTGCCCTTGTTCTCATCCAGGCTCTTTAGTGGAATAGCTACTGTAAAAGGTCTCTTGAGGGTATGCTCTGTTTTAGTAAATCCTGAGAGTGATACAGTACATATTCACAACTTTTTTTCCAGACTGATTACAAGAAATAAACAAACTTACCACAGGGTAAATACAGACAGTCACCAGGTGTCATATTTGCATATTCCCATTTCACTTCTTTGAATTTTGGATATTTTATCAAATTAACTTTATCTACATCTAACACTGCAAATCCTCCATAGCCACTATCACCTTTAGCAATTGGTATCTAAATAAAGCAAGAAAACAAATATTTATAAATTCATTATACAATACAGGCCTTGCACACATTAAAGGTTTGGCTGAAATTAGCAAAAAGTAGTAAAAAATGGGTTTAATTTTCCATCAGAGTTTAATCATGAAAGTGGGCACAAAAAGCAAATTTTAATAATTAGAAGTGTATACCTTTTAAAAACCAGGCAGCAGACCCCTGTCCATTCACAAGTCATGTACCCCCCCCCCCTGGGGAAAGTCTTTGTAATTTTTTATGAAGTTTTACAAACACTTGACATTTAAAAATGCCCAAATCAGGCCTAGAGTGCTTTCGGGTATTATGGGACATCAGGTATTTTGGGATATTATTCAGGAAACAAAGCTTAGGGGTCAGGGGACGAGAAAGAAACATTAATTTCACTTGATGCCAGTCTTCATACATCTTCTGTCATATTATTATCGATGTTAGGCTACTGTAGCATTTCGTGTACTCTCCGTATCGCTGATAATGAAGGACATTAAACGAAAGTGATTTATGGCTGCCATTTTCTTGAGATATCTCAAACATTAACCAGTATACAAACAATAGAAATAGCTTGTTCTGAAATACCCGACAGTGTTCCATAATGCCCAATTCAACCCGGGTTCATTCCTTTGTCTTGTTTATTTGCAACCAAACCAATGCTTCAGAATCAGAGTGTACTGATGAAACATTTGGAGCATGCTTAGGCCTAATTGCTATTTCCAAGTGTGGCCAAATGTATCATGAATTATGCCGACAATTAATCTTTTCCGTTAAGTGTTCCATAATACCCGAAACTACTCTTCTAGCCCTACTCACACCATCTGCAATGTAAAATTGAAGAAAGGTCCCAACTGGAAACTTTGCTCACATTTTTTTCCTGCTTTGGGTCAATCAATATCCAATCTTTTGTTCCATTCAAAAGGCAGTTAATAGCATGATCTGCATCCCTGTGGAGCATACTCTTTGTGCCACCGGCACTTAGCCATAGATTGGACTCTAACAGCCTGTCATAAATGGTACCACACATCATAAAAGGTGGAACAAGGATATCTTGTGCCATAGGGTCTGGCATTTGTGATACAATGTATGAGGACTTTGTTTTGTAAGTTTCAAGAAAGCTTTTGATTGTATCCCTTCCAACTCCTCTCTCTCCAACAGGAGTTTTTCCTTTCTCTGTTTTATGTTCTAATTTTACTTCAAGTTCTCCAAAATTATCTATCAGATAATCATCTGTCCATTTCTTGTATGCTGGAAAGAGCTTGCCTGAAAAAGAAGAAATTAATTTGAAACATCCTGCAACATTTTGGATAAAATTCAACTTATTCTGGAACGATAATTACAGTGAAATTCTGCCTTTACAGAACCCAAATTTCTACACTGGGAGAGCAGTTATATTTATGTACAGTATGTATGTGTGTGTGTATATAGATCATTGTAAAGTCATACTTAACTCGCCGCTCATATTGGAGTCATATATACAGTAAGTGGGTTATTTCAGCCAAAAATCCCTTATTTTCTCATTATTCTTTCAAAAATCATCATCTATCAGACTGTAAAGTTTTATTTCTGCATGGGGAATTTGTGCAAATTCTTTTGTTTTTAACCAACAGGTAGGGACGTTGAGAGAGGGGCAGGGCCCCAGGGTTTGGGATGGAAGGGGGTGATGTACATTTTTTGGTCCATGCCCTTTTATCCTTGGGCCATGCCCTCCTATGTACTGGTAAAATTCTGCTTTAAATTTTATTAAGAATCTCAATGGGCCTGCGGGCCTGAAAACGTTCCTGAAAGAAAACTATAACAAAGAAAGAATATATTATATGCCTTATTTATTGTGGGCCCCCAGGCCCCCTGGTAACTACCCTGGCTACCCCCCCCCCCCCTTCTCGACGGTCCTGCCAACAGGCTATTGTTTTCATCATTTTCACAAAGAATGTTTGCAGGTAGGAGGGCAAAGGGGGGGGGGGCACTGTCTGAATTTCTTTACAGAAGAGATGCTAAAAAAAGTGGAGGCGGGATTTCATTGTATTTTAGAAATACTCACCTGGAGCTCTGAATACAACAGGCCTCCGAATACTGACATACTTGTCCCAAAATTCTTGAGCAGTCGGCAACTCAGTCAGGACAGGGACGTGGCCTTCTGCCGATCTGTGTTTTCCCAAGACTTGACCATGGCCTATTGGGGTTTCATCTCCTAGTGCTTGGACAATAGCAATGAGGCATATCCAGTAGTGGCTTGCAGTCATGGCACTTCCTTTCTCGAAGAGTGGAGTATGGGAAGAACACTTGAATTTTCCAAATCCAAATAATTCCACCTTTATATGATACTTTTCTGGCTTCTGCTGCTCTCTGCTTCCCGTTTGACCCTGACAAACTTCTGGGAAAACAGCCACAACAACGTAGATTCTCAAAACGAGGATTGGGTATGAGGAAGAAGTTTCTCTCCTTCGCAGCCGCACAGACGCCGTTGTTTCTCTGCAAGGCCTCCTTGTTTTTGCCTTCCTAAAAAGGATGACATTCATGTATTTTCTCCTCTTGGGAGAATGGAATCCCCCTGAATAATACCGCTATAACTAAACGTAAACCAACGTCAGCAACACGATCCAACTCAGTTCTTTCGATAAACAGGCAAATACGTTTTGAATCATCGAGCGTTCTTTCATTTATATTGCTGTGACTATATGTCAATAAACGTCATCTACACAATGTGACTCAAAAAACTACCCGCAAAGGAACGAACCAAACATTAAAACAAATTTATCAAATTTCTACAATATCATTCAGTCAAAAAGAGAGAGTTACAAACAATGAAGAAATCAACAAGTCGGTGGCTGTGTACTTTGAAATCAATTATTATATAATGCTATCGCTCATAGATACTGAGAGAAAATAAAAATCAGATTAAAAACGTTGAACGAATACAAGGAATCGCATCGTAAGTTTACCTTTGGGTGCCGTTGCCACCAGATGATAGACTGCCATCTGTCAATCAAACGTTAGTCTGTCAGATATCAACCAATCAACATTGGCGGTAAGCATCGTGATCATTTCCAAGCAACCAATCAGTTTGAGGCCTCTGTCAACTGAATGCAGAAGAACAAGCACATATGTCAATCAAACGTCAGCCTGTCATATGTCAATCAAATTGTGGCCAACCAGCATTTGAGAAAAGCCTGGCGTAATACGTGTACGAATATGCTGCAAACATTCTATTGCTTGTATTTTGCTACTTTTGGAAAGGAACATTCATGTTCTTGTCGTTATCTAAGCAAAACAAAGTTCTTGAATCAGATTATAGTTCTGGTTGGTCAAGAACGAACATATAATCATGCAAAAGGCCTATCTTCTGAAATAGAAGAGATTTAAATCAAACAGTTATGAATTTCTTGGCAATCATTTCACTCATCCAAACCTTGGTACCCTACGTTGGTGGGAGTCATGGGTATTTCTACCAGTTAGAAAACGCAGAAGTTGAGAAACAAGGTATTAAAAGGCCAAACTTCAGAAGTCTTCACCGTTGCAGTTTGAATAAAAATTGTTCTGATCTTGCTAAAGACAAGAAGACTGGAAAGTTAAAGGAAATAAAAGGAGAAAAAGAAAGAGAGAAAGCAATGGAGGATGGTGATGTGTTGTGGACGAAAATACCATTGAAATGTGAGTAGTAATATCGAGCTAGGCAGCGTGGCGTAGGGCTTGAATCTTGGTAAAAGATTCAAAGCATTCGTGTAAAAATGTTGTTGCCTGTTCTTTCAACTTGATTGATCGAAGGGCACTTTGTGTAACAATGCCAGAGACAGCATATATGATCTCATCATTATTTTCAGAAGTACAGTATTTATACCGGGTGAGTCAGAAAAAAGAATTCCCATCGGCAGATATATAGTTTTATGGTAGAAATGTTCAAATCTACTATAAAATTTACCTGACTGAAATCGGCTACTCCATTCTGAAATTATGAGGAATTTTCTCCAGAAAGCTTCTTCAAAAAACCTTCAAAAACGTGCCCAAAACGCTTTAGCACGTGCTATCCTCTTGGGAGGATGAACAAGTCCTCCCCCTGGTATCGATGACCTATTCAGGGGGATTCCATCCTCCCAAGAGGACAAAATACATGAATTTATGTGAGTGTCATCAATTTTAGGAAGGAAAATGTGCTCATTTTTTTCATTTGTTTTTTCAGTTTTTTTGAAGGGGCTTTCTGCAGAAAATCACCCATATCCACGGGAAGGAATGGCCGATTGAGGCCGTGTAAATTACTGAACCTAACTGAACATATTGGCAATAAAACAAGACATTTTTCAATAATATTTCTTTGATATTCATGGAGCAGTGGCCTTCCAAGCGGGGATAAACAAGAGCAGATTTTGTAACACAATAGCATCAGTTGCGTTTGATTGACACCTCAATTCAAAGCGATTAGCGGCTGGAGACAAAGGAAATTCTTTCAACCAGTAATTCAAAACAAACAAAGCCGCAAAATTTTCCCCAAAACTGGTAGGGCAAACTCTCGCCTTGTGCAAGCGAAAGATGGTTTTTTAAGGGAAGTTATGTGCTTATAGCGAAAGAAGAAGGGTAAATCTAAAGTTCTGTCGCTTAGGTTATGTTTATTTGATTTAGGAGCTGTTTGTAATCGTTTCATTTAAAGCCCTAAAGACGCGAGAATTACAATGCCTTCTGCTCGGCTCCTGAATCAAATAGACATAATCTAAGCGACAGAAGTTTAGATTTACTCTTCTTCTTTCGCTATAAGCACATAACTTTCCTTAAAAACCATCTTTCGCTTGCACAAGGCGAGAGTTTGCCCTACCAGTTTTGGGGAAACTTTTGCGGCTTTGTTTGTTTTTGAATTATTGGTTGAGAGAACTTCCTTTGTCTGCAGCCGCTAATCGCTTTGAATTGAGGTGTCAATCAAACGCAACTTTTGCTATTGTATTACAAAATCTGCCATTGCAAGCGGGGATCCTATTTTCTGACTCACCCGGTAGAATTACTAATAGTTTTGAAGTGACGTCGACAAATTGCTAAATCTTTTATCATAAAGCCCCCCTGGGAAATTGACAGTCAACCAAAAAAGACAATAACAACCGCTCACTGAACTTACTCCCGATTATTTCTGTTTTATTTAAGGAAAATTATCTACGAAATACTCTATGAAAATTGCAACAAAAAGGAAGAGTCCAATGCTCAGACAACAATCGAACGAATGTAATGTACGATGTGTGTATCAAGTGGTCTAAAGAGTAGTAAACTCAATATTCGAGTAGATTAAACTGATCAACTTCAGCTCATCATCAAAGCTCAAAGCAACAACAAGGGCAGGGCAAAGTCCAGCATAACCTAACTACCCAATACGAGGCTAATTAAAGATGGTATCATAACAAAGGGACCTGAAGCAATGTGCAATGCTTTGCTAATCTAAAGTGTTAGATCTCAAATTAAATGTCTATGTTGCAGATAGTTTGGAACCTATGCTTTGACTGTATCTGTGTTTTTCCCTATAGTGATATATCCACTTCAGAAGAAAGATGCTGGACTAATTCAAGTGGGAGCAAGAAATTCACAGTTTGCTTCTGTAACAGTCGATGTTCCTCAGGGGAAATACATAATAAAGCTCGTTCACCATTCTGGATTCCTCAGTTGTACAACACTCACACCAGCCGACTTCTACAAGACAACGTTTGGCTGTTTATTCCCACCATGGAATTGGAACAAAGTCGACATTCTGGTAACTGACAGCAGCAATAAAGAGCTCCTTCCCAAGGCGAAAGGCTACTCACATGATGGGCGTTTCAGCAAGACAGCATTTGTTGTTTATAATGACGTCATCGAGCTATACCCAGGACAGCAGTTGCGTTTCTGGGACTGGGAGGATCTTGGGGGAAGCTTGGAAGGAGACAACAGTGGCATTTCTAAGTTCTACGTTTATGCGATACTCCAACACTGACTGACTATATCATTTGGAACACAAGGCTTTTAAAATTTTCAATATGGCATGATTACAGTCGTAGCTGATTACATAGTCGTAGACTGTTTGAGCAAACAATTCAATTCAATTTAAGAAATGAAAGTGTATGTTGTTATTGTCGTTGTTGTTGTGATAGCTGGGACTATGTAGCCAGTCTGGAGGGGCATTATCCATGAAGTGCGTGCACGCTGATGGGGGAAAAACAAAAGCGCATCTGAAACTTGCCTAATTTCGCTAAACTATTTTTTTGCTAAACTTGCCTAATGCATTTGTCTTCACTTTAAAACAAACGCGAAACAAAACTTATCACTTTGGCAGTTTGAAATCTGCCGAAACTTGGTCCCACCATCGTGGCCAGGATAGGAGGCGCCGACGTTCGAAATTCGTCTGATTCTCGACAAAAATCACGACGCTGACCCCCGGATCTCCAACAAACGTATTTGCTGCCAATAATCCTTGCTCACAAACATCCGGGGGATAAAACCTTGATTTGCTACGAGTTTTGTTCGAATTTCGAACGTCGGCGCACTTTATCCTGGCCACGATGGTGGGACCTAGTAGACTGATTACGATTGAGTCCTAGTAATCGCTACCACCCACCTACCCTACTCGCTCATGCTATGAGCCATGAGCCGTTTTTCAAAACCTCTCGTTTCAGTTGCACTCTAAATCTTATCCTTGCGTGCTCGTAAGACTTGTGTTTCATCAATTTTATGGACAATTAATAAATCTAGCTGAGGACTCCGGAAGTCCTGATATCTTATCGTTTTGTTCCGCCATTCTCCATTCAAAAGGGGGTACTTTTTTGAGGCACTCGGTAGACTATCTGTATTGAGTCATTAAGAGTTCTCTCATTTTTTCTTGCTGTGACTAAAAGCCTTAAAGCGCGAAGTTTAATTTAGGCGACACCAACAAGGGCAAATTGTTGTGAAACAAAAGATTCAGGTTTCCGAAAATACAAAGCGATTTCCCCTTCTGAAGAATAGATTTCACACCTCTGAGTGCACTCAATCAAATCAAAATAAACAGAGAGTGCAAAGCATTATGGCTGGCTACGCACAAGGTGTGAAATCTATTCTTTAGGCTTCGAAATCGCTTTGTCCTCAACGGACCTGAATCCTTTGTTTACAAAATTTGCTCTTGTTGGCGACACATGCCATTAGGCAGGAGAGAAAGAGAGACTAACATAAATCGACGTCAGCAACACGATTTCTGGTTGTTTATCCAGCAAAGGAACAGAGTTAGAATAACAAATTTTTCTAATTTGTGAATAATGATTCAGCAAAGTGGAAACACAAACAATAAGCAAGTGTAGCTATACCTGTAATATACTATTCAGCCTTTGGGTGCCGTTGACACGAGATCATATGCTACCTTCTGTCAATCAAATACCGATCTGTCAGAGTGTCAACAATACCAGCCAATCAGCGTTGGGGGTAAGCATCGTGATCATTTCCAAACAACCAATCAGTTTCAGACCTCTATCAACTGAATGCAGAAAAACATGCACATATGTCAATCAAACGTCAGGCTCTCACATGTCAATCAAATTGTGGCCAATTAGCATTCAAGAAAAGCCTTACGTAGGTAGCCCATTTGTGTTTGTCGTCTTTTTAGATAACAAAGTTCTTGAACACGATTATAGTTCTGGTCGATCTCAAGAACGAACATTTAATCTTGCAAAAGGCCTATCTTCTGAAATAGAAGAGATTTAAATCAAACAGTTATGAATTTCTTGGCAATCATTTCACTCATCCAAACCTTGGTGCCCTACGTTGGTGGGAGTCATGGGTATTTCTACCAGTTAGAGAACACAGAAGTTGAGAAACAAGGTATCAAAAGGCCAAACTTCAGAAGTCTTCACCGTTGCAGTTTGAATAAGAATTGTTCTGATCTTGCTAAAGACAAGAAGACTGGAAAGTTAAAGGAAATAAAAGGAGAAGAAGAAAGAGAGAAAGCAATGGAGGATGGTGATGTATTGTGGACGAAAATACCGTTGAAATGTGAGTAGGAACATCGAGCCTGACATAGTGGCCTGACAGGGGGCCAAGTCATGATTAAGGAGGGCCAAAGTAAAAATTCGAAAATATACCCTCAAATGGTAGTATCTTTTCACAGAAACCCCAAAATGGTAGTTCGTGGACCTAACATTGGGCCCGGGGGGGGCACTCCCATACTTGACCTGACGGGATGTGCCGCTCAACAGGGTGTCCTTTTGCGGTAAAAATTATGCGACAGGGTGTCATTTTCTAGCGAAAATTATGCGACAGGGTATTATAATAGGTAAAAAAAATTATGCGACAGGGTATCACAAGCAAAAATTGCGTTCTACACCGTATTTGAGAGGCAAAATTTTTATGCGACAGGGTATCACAAGCAAAAATTGCGTTCTACACTGTATTTGAGAGGCAAAATTTTTATGCGACAGGGTATCACAAGCAAAAATTGCGTTCTACACTGTATTTAAGAGGCAACATTTTTATGCGACAGGGTATACTTTTGGCCTATTTTTTATGCGACAGGGTGCAGGGTGTGGAGAGGTTTTTCGCACACCCCCGTCACTTCCCTAGTCAAGTACCCCCCCCCCCGGGACATTGGGCCATTCGGTAGCTTCTGGTAGCGAAAATTTCCTTCAGTTTTTTCAAAATTTTCTTTTGTAAAAACTGATCGAACAAAGCAAGAAAACTTTAAAATTCAATGATAATTATTGCTGCAATGACCATATTGCCATGCGGAGGAGTCTACTGAGTTGAAATCTTATAACTGGCCAGGAATATTGGAATACCCTAAATTTGTGTAGTGCGAGTTTGACAAATAGGACCATTTCGTTGCCATTTCGTAAGACCCTCAAACCAATTGGACCCCCTGTTAGGCCATAATTGGAGTACCCCCCCCCCCCCACCCCGGCATCGAGCTAGGCAACAGATGGCTCGAATCTTTGGTAAAAATTCAAACGCATTTGTGTAAAAAGTTGTTGCCTATTCTTTCAACTTGATTGATCGAAGGGAACTTCGTGTAATTTACCCGTAATTTACCATGATGCCAGAGAGAGCATTGTTGATCGCATCATCATTTTCAGAATTACAGTATTTATAAAATTGCTGCTAGATTTGAAGTTGTCAAGTCGACAAATTGCGAAGTTGTTAACCATAAAAGTTAAGACCGCGTATAGCTGTGCAAGGGAAGCGTGGCTTGTCGAGGGAAAAAAAGAGATTCAATTATCGATGTCAATTCAAGGTCTCACAGAGATTCACTCAAACTGAAACTAACCGTTAATGTTTTATATATCTTTATGTCGAATAAAGTGCACGAATCTCGATTTTCTTGAATGTTTTTCCCCAAACTGGTAGGAAAAATCATCAATAATTTGGAATTAAAGCTTTGACCATTGACTGTCTCTCTGTTCTATCCCATAGTGATATATCCACTTCAGAAAAAAGATGCTGGACTAATTCAAGTGGGAGCAAAGAATAACCAATTTGCTTCTGTAACAGTCGATGTTCCTCATGGGAAATACATAATAAAGCTCGTTCACCATTCTGGATTTCTCAGTTGTTTAACTAACGAAACAACCGACCTCTACAAGACAACATTTGGCTGTTTTAATCCGCCAATTGGTTTGAACACCGTCGACATTCTGGTAACTGACAACAGCAATAAAGAGCTCCTCCCCAAGGCTAAAGGCTACTCACACGATGGACGTTTCAGCAAGACAGCATTTGTTGTTTATAATGACGTCATTGAGTTATACCCAGGACAGCAGTTGCGTTTTTGGTACTATGAGGATCTTGGAGGAGCCTATGAGGGAAACAACAGTGGCACTTCTAAGTTCTACGTATTTGCGATACTACAACACTGATTGACTATATTATTTGGAACACGTGACTTATAACATGTCTTTAAATATGGGATGGGGGCTAAGCTCATTATATTATCGTAGCAAACAATTCAATTCAATTTAAGAAATTCAAATAGTTTGTTGTTGTTGTTGTTGTTGTTGTTGTTGTTGTTGTAATAACTTGGATGATGTAGCGAGTCTGGAGAGGCATCATCCATAAAGTACGTGAACATTGATGGGGGGAAGTCAAAAACGTATGCTCATATGAAATTACCTACGTGTTCTACTTAAACATGTACAAGGAGTCAGAAGCTACAAATGACGTCATCAAAAAGGTTTCTAGTTTGATTGAAATGTAAAATGTTACATATCATTCGAAAGCTTCAAGCTGAATTCAACTGTGCAAATGTAGAAGCTGACCAAACATACCAGTAAGGGCAGCATGCCTGGTCAAAGAGGTCAAATTTGAAAATTACCTTGTAATGAGTTGGCAGCTCCATTAATGTCAGGAGCAAATAGTAATTAGCCTTAACGAGGAAATGTCAATTGGCAACTACGCCAAATTTGATTGTTGGCCCAAATATATCGGAATTGTTTTATTGTATACATTAACAATGCCTGTAAATATCTCAGATGCTTCGCTGATTCTTTCGATTGTGTGCATAAATAATGCCTATTGTTACAACATTCCTGATTCCTATGTAACCTATATGTCTATATATGTCTATATATAGGTAGGTGTATTCCTTCCGGTTGGAGCAAAAGCCCCTCCATAATGTTTTCATTCTACAAACATAATTAAAGGCCCCCATTAGCCATGTTTGAAGAATGAGATCATGTACATAGCTTGCCTCAAAGTAATGGAATATCTATTTGCAATTGCAATGCATGATTTAGTTGATATCGAATTGGCTGTAGCCTAATAGGGAGCCCACTTGATGAAGCAGACTAGAAACTTTTATGTTTTTAGATGGTAGAGTAGAATCGTAGATGAGAGAGAATAAGGACCATTTCTATGATTAGGACGAATTTCGATTTGCTCGTGGTCGATTTGAGAAAAAGGATCGTTTTGCCTGAGATATTTAGAAAAAACTTTTCGATAGCTCTTCAAGAAAGCCCATTTTCCAAGGACATAATCCATTGAACACAAATTCGCAGCCCAATGAACCGTTGTCTAACGAGATTATGACTTATTCATGGTTTCTTTGAGGGTCCGTTGTATGGAGAGATCACTGTAGATCGGTTCTTTATTCGTGTAGTTTTTTGTTAGTATATTTTCTTGTATTTAGATTATAATCCTTAGTATTAGTCCCGTATGAGTGTTTGTATTAGTATTTAGGTTAAGTGTAATAGCTGCAGGGTTGCAATGTATTTTCATGCTCCTTGCGCTATCGTCTCGTAATGTCAATGTTTGTTAGTAGATTGTAAATTTTAGGAGAATTGATATATAAAAAAAAAGAAAAGAAAGCTTCATAAAGTCCACGAAATCGCAAACAAATTCCAATAATTGGAATCAGTGTGCTTGGCGTATGCACCGTTCATTAATCGGTACATAAATCCAAAAAATTCTTCGTAGGTAGGTCCCGCTTTTTAACATTGTCTGAGGGGCCCGAGTGGCGATTGCTACGTAGCCGCCTGGGGCGGTCCGGCGTCCGCCCCTGCTTACATGCGTGAGGGGGATGAAACTCTCATCCCTGGTAGTGGAGCATAACAGCATCATTCCAAGCGATTTCATCCTCAGAAGAGGATAACACGTGCAAAAGTGTGTAGAAGTCATTGCTGTAAGGCCAATGTAAAACAGAAATGTAAGGAAAATTTGGTCGTGATTTTGGGCACGTTTTGAAGTTTTCTTGAAGAGGCTTTTTCAATAAAATCCCTCATGATTTCAAAACGGAGTGGCCGATTTCAGTCAGTTAAATTTTAAAGTTGATTGCAACATACCTACAAATAAATCATATGTTTACCGATGTCATCACCTCGATACACAGGGAGCTGTGGCCTTTCAAACAGGGATTGCTTTTATTTACACACCCGATAGCATTTCTTAGGAAAATTCTTACCATGAATTTTTAACACAATTTTGGAAATAACCTGGGCAATGAGCAGACCAGGAACGGTATCCCCGTGCTAAGAGAAGCAGCGATTGCGGAATACCAATACTGCTGCTGTATCGGAGAGACTGATAATTAATCCTAGAATCCTAATCAATCTCGATTGGTTGACCATGGGTTGACTTTCCGATAGACATTAAATTTTTTGTTGGCTATTATTGTCTTGCAGTTTGCACATAGACATCGTTCAACACCATTAAAGGGGCTCAATCGTCAAACAGTAAACAAATCCGTAAAATCGCACGTGTCGGGGATTATCCATTGTTCATCCATTGTTCTCTGCAGTTTGTTTGGTGGCTTCACCCAAGCCACAAAAAAGTGACCGTTAAAAATCCACTTATATCCGAGCAATCGTAGAAGATATGAATGTTTGGTTTGTTCCTTAGTGAAGTACAAGGATTAATGCCCAAACAGCAACTTTCATTTTGAAAAAAATACGAAAATCCTGTGTGTTATAACCTTTCAAAAAACGGCAAAAATCATCGTTTTTTTTTACATTTTGATGACGGAGCCCCTAAGGTTACGGTAAACGTTTGCAACTATTGTAAAGATTACGTAATTTAGGTTCCAGACTTTTTATCGAACGGTCACGTGCTAGTCACGACGGCTCCTTATATCCGTTAGACATCTTTTACGACACAGTTCGAGTATGAAGTAGTGATTGCAGATCGTCACAGTGTGGTCACGTAAAAATCATCATAGTATCATAATTCTTCAGTTATTGTTCTGTATATATTTCGAAGGAAAACAAGTCTCATTTTCATGCTCGACCCTTTCGACAACAGTAACACGAGATTTTGTTTTCTCTCCTTAAGAGCAAGACCAGGGGCGTCGCCAGCCCAAAAAATTTGGGGTGGAAAAACACGAGGGCAGACAATTTTTCCTGAACACACCCTTCAGAGTCTCGGAAAAAGTGGGAAACGCCCTTTTTATTATTTTAATCTATTTCGATATTTTTGGAAAGAGAACCATTCCAAGCAACATTTTTCGTAACAGTGGGCATTTTTGCACAATGAAAATCGAAACATATCATCATCATAAACATTATTTAGAGTTGGCTTTAACCTAGTACAGAGTACTAATTCATTCCAACTAAAAGTAAACACAATACTAGGATATTATCTATCAACGGAATTCAGAACTCAAGAGGACCAGTTATCACGAAAGTTCAAAAGTCAATACACATCCAGTCAATACACATCCCCCCCCCCCAAGGTTTTTTAACAGATTCGAGAAATTAGAAGTCGAGCTCTGAGAAAACTGGGGTGGGCAAGTCCACCCCATGGTGACGCCACTGAGCAAAACTATCAATGGAACATTGTTAAAAGATACATCATTTGATGCACAAGAATGTGGGGATTCTAACCATATCAAAATAATTGGCAAATATTGTAAAATTATATTATCCAGGCAAATTTGTTGCTAAAAGAGTGTACCACCTTCAAAAGCTATTTTGTACCCTTGCGTCTCAACATTTCTATGTATGTACGTATGTATGCATGTATGTATGTAAAATTTGCCATCAATGTAAAGAAACTAAAATCAAATGTAAAGTAAATTTAAGAAGGTCTAATTACAGGTGTACAATATAATGCGAATGTATAAGTTAAGAATGTAATCTAAAAACACCCCCCTAGTTTGAAATGGCAGGGATAGCATTAAAAGGTCAGTGCAACCTCGTTTGCATAATGGTCCCTCCAGAGGTGTCATTGCTTGAAGGAAAAGTTTACACGAAAGAAAAGAAAACAAAATATATGTCTCACCTTGAGAACAATGCTACATTCTCAGGATTTTTGAAAGACAGTTCTGTCGCAGCTTTTAGAATTTCAATAATATATATAGGGGCTGTTTTCTTTATTCTTGAGGTCTTTAACGAATTTGTCCTTGATATCGTATGCTTGAAACTATTGACATTCTTAGCAGATTTTAGCAAGGGCGCCTACCTTGTAGGAAGTGTGGTTATTCACGGTACTTTACGCGGTGTCCTATGACCCAGAAATTCTAAAGTCTGTTAGAGTTGACCAATCAAAAATCACGCTGTCTGATTCCCTGTGGCCAGATCGTATAACAGTTGATATCGTGTTTCATAACACCGGAATTTTAAACCAAACTTATTCATACGTCATCTTGACCTTGAGAGGACTGACTCCGTGTACTTCTGGGTCACGGTACGGTTTTAGGACACTCTCTGTACTGGGTCACAGGACACCCATTACTCTACAGTACTTGGAATAAACACACTTCCTACAAGGTAGGCGCCCTTGATTTTAGGTCAGAGCGTAGACTGTTCCAGATTTTAGGTCGAGAGACCATTTTGCCCTTTATTAGTTACTCAGAGGGCACGCGGATTGCATGAGATTGGGAGGGCCCGGGTTGCGTTCGCAACCTAGCATCCCTGCCAGTCTGCCGCTGGAGAGAGAGACTAAACGTAAATCGACGTTAGCAACACGATTGCTGGTTGTTTAAACAACCAGCAAAGGAAGGCAACGAAAACAACAAATTCATCCAACCTGTGAATTCAGCCAAATGAAAATACAAACCACAAAACAAATTTAACTGTCGAATTAAAAAAGGTCACAAGCAAAGAAATGAAAAAACAAGCTCTAACTTTAAATCCCGGGGGTACTCCCATTATGGCCTAACAGGGGGGTCCAGTCGGTTTGAGGGTCTTTCGAAATGACTACCAAATGGCCCTATATGTCAAACTCCTCCTACCAATTGGGGGTATTCCAAGATTCCTGGCCAGATATAAGATTTCAACTCAGTAGGCTCCTCCGCATGGCAATATGGTCGTTGCATCACTAATTATCATTGAATTTTGAAGTTTTCTTGCTTTGTACAATCATTTTTTTTAGTAGAAAATTTTGAAAAACTGCATTAAATTTTCACTACCAGATGCTACCAAATGGCCCAATTTTAGGTCCACAAACTACCATTTGGGGGTTTCTGTAAAAATATACTACCATTAGAGGGTATTTTTCAAAATTTTTGCGTTGGCCCTCTTTAACCTGACTGGACCCCCCTGTCAGGCCACAATGGTAGTACCCCCCGGGCTTTAAATCAACTATTCAGCCTTTTGGTGCCGTTGACAACATTTTGTTAACACCAGATCATAGGCTACCTACTGTCAATCAAATACCGGTCTGTCAAATGTCAAGATACTAGCAT
Organism: Aurelia coerulea; assembly: GCA_039566865.1. NCBI lineage: Eukaryota > Metazoa > Cnidaria > Scyphozoa > Semaeostomeae > Ulmaridae > Aurelia > Aurelia coerulea. Next base: position 16,864,002 of record CM076962.1, read on the forward strand.
AGCAGTAATTTCTAAACAACCGATCAGCCAGAGAGCTCTATCAACTGTATGCATAAGAACCTGCACATATTGCAATCAAATTGTGGCCAAATAGCATTCGAGGAAAGCCCATAAAAGGGTTGCAAACATTCTATTTATTGTTTTGTTCTATTTTTGGAAATTATTGTTGATTGTTTTGATCTATTTTGGGCACACTTGTGTTTGTCGTTCTTTTCAGAAAACAAAGTTGTTGAGCACGATTATAGTTCTGGTTGGTCCAGAACGAACATATAATCCTGCAAAAGGCGTATCTTCTGGAATAGAAGAGATTTAAATCAATGATGAATTTCTATGCAATCATTTCACTCATCCAAGCCTTGGTGCCCTACGTTGGTGGGAGTCATGGGTATTTCTACCAGTTAGAGAACACAGAAGTTGAGAAACAAGGTATTAAAAGGCCAAACTTCCGAAGTCTTCACCGTTGCAGTTTGAATAAAGATTGTTCTGATCTTGCTAAAGACAAGAAGACTGGAAAGGTAAAGGAAATAAAAGGCGAAGAAGAAAGAGAGAAAGCAATGGAGGATGGTGATGTATTGTGGACGAAAATACCGTTGAAATGTGAGTAGGAATATCGAGCTAGGCGCTCGAATCTTTGGAGAAAATTCAAAAGTATTCTTGTAAAAAGTTGTTACGTGTTCTTTCAATTCTTTCCACTGAAATGATCGCAGGGAAGATCGTGTAATTTACCATAATGCCAGAGAGAGCATTCTTGACCTCGTCATCATTTTCAGAACAGAAGAACAGTATTCGAGGGGTGTATCAGTCTTCCGAAAAGGCGTACGATATTTTCTTAAACAATAGGATTTTTAGGGATTTTTTCCGGATTTTTCTTGAAAACAAAAGGATTTTGCCAAAGGTGTATGCGATTTTTACAGAGTGAGACGCCCCTCGACAGTATTTATAAAATTGCTGCTAGTTTTGAAGTTGTGACGTTGACAAATTGCTAAATCTTTGATCATAAATGCTACAGACTGCTGCTTGCGTTAAGACGGCATATATCTGTGCAAGGGAAGAGTGGCTTTCGTCGAGGAAAAGAAAGGGGATTTAATTATCGATTTCAATTCAAGTCTCCCAGAGATTTACTCAAACTGAAACTAACAGTTGATGTTTTTTATATCATCATGTCGAATAAAGTGCACGAATCTCAATTTTCTGTAATGTTTTTCCCAAACTGGTAGGAATTTATTAATGTTTTACTTGAAAATCTGACAGTAACAGCTGCTACTGTTGCTACAGTCTGGATCCGCGTCTGCTACTGTCGATTATTTCTGTTTTGATTGGCCGTTGATTGCGCTAGATTGTCAGCACATTTCACAGAAACTCTGTGAAAATGGCAACAAAAAAAGATTAGGCTAATGCCCAGACAACAATCGAACGAATCTAGTGAACAAAGTGATCTGAAGCAGTGTGTGTTGATTTTCCGATCTAAAGACCTTCTACTGTCTATGTTGCAGATAGTTTGGAATGCTTTGTTTGTCTCTGTGTTCTTTCCCATCCATAGTGATATATCCACTTCAGAAAAAAGATGCTGGGCTAATTCAAGTGGGACCAAAGAATTCACAATTTGCTTCTGTAACAGTCGATGTTCCTCATGGGAAATACATAATAAAGCTCGTTCACCATTCTGGATTCCTCAGTTGCACAACACTCACACCAGCCGATTTCTACAAGACAACATTTGGCTGTTTATATAAGAGTAGGAACAAAGTCGAAATTGTGGTAACTGACAACAGCAATAAAGAGCTTCTTCCCAAGGCGAAAGGCTACTCACATGATGGACGTTTCAGCAAGACAGCGTTTGTTGTTTATAATGACGTCATCGAGCTATACCCAGGACAGCAGTTGCGTTTCTGGTACTGGGAGGATCTTGGGAAAAATAATGAGGGAAACAACAGTGGCATTTCTAAGTTTTACGTTTATGCGATTCTGCAACACTGACTGACTTTGTCATTTGGAACACATAACTTTTAACACGTCTTTCAACTTTTAACACGTCTGTTAGCTGCCTTGCATCTATTTTCTCCCAAATTTATAAAATGTTTGATGTCATTGCCTGACATCAAATGTGAGACAGACATTAACTTCTTCTTTAGTTTGTTGTTCTTTCTTTCAGTATATTGTAATTTTTGAATTGTAAGTGCCTTTCATGATGGGAACTCCGATGACCTAGTGTCTATTCCCGCCATGATAGGCACAGTAGATGTACTTGTTGAGTTTGTATATTTTAATTGATTATATCATTATATATAATAAAAACGTCTTTCAACATGGGATGGGGGGCTAGGCTGATTACATAATTGTAGACTATGATGGAAGCTAACACCACAGAGTGAGCAAACAATTCAAATCAATTTAAAAATGTAAGAAGTATTTGTTGTTGTTGCGATAACTGAGACTATGTAGTGAGTCTGGAGGGGCATCATCCATAAAGTACGTACACATTGATATGAAGGAAAGTCAATAACGTATGCTCATATAAAAATTACCTATGTCTCCTACTTAAAACATGAACATAGTTACAAAGAGGGGTCTAAAACTTGGACAGTGCCCCTTATCTGAAATTTGGCACGTGTGGCAATTGTTAGCACTTGAATGTGTAATGGTTTGAAAATAACCAAGAAAACCTTGAATATGATTTAAAAAAACGAATCGTGTCTATAGCCCATAATGAAGAGTAACGGAGCGCAAATTTTTAAATAACGGAACGTCATTTTGAATAAGCTCACCTCTCTATTAAGACCCGCCTTTCACTTACATCAAATGCCAGAGGTTACCGAAGTTTTTCAATTTATTAAACTAAATAAGTTCGCATATCAATTTTGTTCTGATTTGGGATAGAGTAAAAACCCGCACATAAGAACCTAAGATTTTGAACTCAGCCTGTTTAGGTTCTTATGCAATGAGGCACATCCAGTAATCAGGGTGTAGGTTCTTAACACAGGGAAAAGTGTGAATCTAAATCTTAATCAAATTTATTTACATTCTTGGCCCTATTCACTTCAACTCAAGCTTACCCAGTTTGCTTGCAGGCCCTGCTTATCACAGTTCTGTAAGTAATGTTTTGGAGTCCATGAAGAAGGTTGATGGGCAAAAAGTTGCATTTATTTCCCAATGAATAAATGAAACGCTTTATTAAGAACCTAGTTATGATATCAGCCTGAAATGGTTCTTATTTATTGGGTACAAAACACATTATTTCAGGCTGTAGGTTCTTAATAGATGAAGGTTCTTATGTGCGGGTTTTTACTGTAAAAGCTGTGACTCGTACACTTGTATGTTGATTCCGTTAAAAATGGAGTAAAAGAGCCAGGAGGCTATTATTTATATCCTTGTCATTTGATTTGAGAAGGAAAGTAGGTCGACCACTGCTTAGATTCAAAGATACCGGGGGGGGGGGGTACTTAGTATATTTGTCCGACGGGGATGTGCCGTTTTTAAGGGTATCGTTTTCACCAATTTTTTCTAGAACAGGGTATCAAAATGAGGCAATTTTTCTAGAGCAGGTTGTCAAAACATGTCAAATGGGAATATTCTGCTAGATCGGGTCGTTTTTCGGTCAAATTTCATGTTTTTGAGTATACTTTTCATCAATTTTTTCTAGAACAGGTTATCATTTTGAGCGAAAAATTCTGGAGCAGGGTAAAACAAAACTTTTTCGTGGGCACACCCCCGTAGAAATTTAAGTCAAGTACCCCCCCCCCCCCCCCCCCGGGAAAGATACCATCAAAGACATACTGAAAAGAGGCGATGTTCTTGAAACATGGACAGAAAGTGTAGATGATCGACCTAAATGGTAGCCTGCGTGCAGACTCAACTATCCTAAAATGTAGGATAGTCGAGTCTGCACGCAGGCTACCTAAATGGTGGAAGTTGACGTTTGAAGTAGGTGGCCGAATGGATCAGAAGAGGAAAGAGAACAACAAAAGGATGCGTGAGAAGCGACACCAGAGAAAATAAGAGCGAACAATGTCAGACTTCTTGAACACTTCAATTGTGTATTTTTGACTTTGGACTGTAACTCATCTTTATGTTTTTGTGTTATACTCGTATCGGATCCCCATCGGATCATAGGCGCATATATAAATATACGAAACTAGTAGCAAAGTCAGCGAGTTGTTTTTGTGAATGCCTTCTTCTACGTTTCGCCTTATATTATACTTGCGTATTGTATTACTTTCGTTTCGACATATAAATATATATATATATATATATTTGATTTGATTTCTTTGCTTCTGAAGATGATTGGGAGGAGGTTCAATTCTCTTATTTTTTTGGCGTAATTAAAACCAGCTCCCTGATTAAAACATTCACTGCTCAGCCTCTGAACCAAAGAAATAAAATGCCCGACGTAGATCTGTAGATATCTGTAGATATATCCTTCTTCTTTCGATAAATGCTCTCGTTTGCTCTTAAAAAGAGTTTCTGGAATGCACAACGAGCGAGCTAGCTACCTGTGTTTCACAGAAAATTTGCAGCTTTGCTTGTTTTGAATTACTGGTCGAGGGAATTTCCTTTGTCTGCGATCGCTAATCGATTTGAATTGCGGTGTCAATCAAGACCAACTCGTGCTATTGTCTTACCAAATATACCAAAAACGCAGATCATACTCGACGCAATCCTGAAAACATCAACAATTTTAGGGCGTATTCTTTTGGGCATCTGAAGTCTGCGAAGTCTTCTGAAAACGGTAGTTTTCGCAGAGAAAAATGTCAGTTACCAAAAGAATACACATTCTGAAAAGGGTAGAGTTGGTAGACTTCGCAGAGAAAAATGTCAGTTACCAAAAGAATACACATTCTGAAAAGGGTAGAATTGGCAGGCCTAACGAATTGGAGCCATTGCAATGCATTATATCTTTGTTTTGAAAATCCCAAGAGAAAAGAATTTATAATACTTCATTGTATTTTCGAATGTTTTAAACTCTTTCAGTCACGAACCAAGGCTCTTTGCGATCTCTCGGAAGTCTACCAGCTTCAGGAGTAGAAGGTTTCCGAGGCCTCGGAAGTCTACCGTTTTCAGTAGAGCCCAAAAGAATACGTCAAATATGAATATCTCTCGGAAGTCTACCGAAAACAGAATGACCAAAAGAAGGGGCTTTTATAAAAAATGATCTGAAGTCTGCGAAGTCTACCGTTTTCGGTAGGATGGCACCAAAAGAATGGGATTTTAGCATCTACCAACTTTACCGTTTTCAGAAGATGCCCAAAAGAATACGCCATTAGAAGACAAGTGTGACCGTGAGCCACCTGTGAGGTCCTTTGATTCAGACACCTCCGTAGATTTGTTTTCAACGATTAAAAAGTCGTTGTATAATTACAGATCTGCTTTTATTTTCATTGCCTGAAGGTTAAACCGCAAATTCATTACAAAATATTCATGCTGTTATCAAAAACATCTCTTTGAATCATGCAACCTACTTTGGTTTAAATTTGCATTGCTGTTATGAAATAGCCATTAATTTTTAAACATTAGCGAGTCAATATGAAAAATTAATCATATTTGCTCTCAGAAAGCGTCATGTAGAGGACGGGTTCTCAAACCTCCAACTGGAAAGAGATCAGGTATGTTTTTATAAAATTGTGTTTACTTCTGTTGAGAGCACATGCATTGAATCTTTGCAAAACTTTAAGATTAAACATTGAAAGTAATATTGCCCCTTTTTGTCTTCCGAACTGATCGAAGGGAGCTTTAGGTCCTTTGCCATAGTTCCAAAGGGATCATCTTTTATGTCTTTATTATCTATACAGGGTGTCCCAAAAAAATTGTGCCCCGTTTGTCTCAAGATTGCGACAAAACAGCAAGACATTCTCGCCAAACGTTTGCATTATGGTGCTCTTCAGATGTTCAGTTAAAGTTTGCTACCATCCCCATGAAAATCAGCTGAAAAATGATGGAGCTATGACCTTCAGGAGACCAAATTTGCTCGATCACTGAAACCAGCGGTCGGCCATCTTGTCTTACTATTTTGCAGTGATAATAGCTGCATGGATTGAAAATGAAACAACAGCCTCCAATATCATAGCTCTCGTGAAAATTCCAATAATCCTCGGAGAGTTCCACTATTTCTTACCTCACAAAAATTATTTTTTACCTCACGTGAAGATACTTATCACTGCAAAATAGCAAGACAAAATGGCCGACCGCTGGTTTCAGTCATCAGGCAAATTTGGTCTTCTGAAGGTCATAGCTCCATCATTTTTCAACGGACTTTTACGGGAATGGTTGCAAACTTTAATCAAATATCTGAGGAGCAACATCATGCAAAAGTTTGACGGGAATTTTTTGCCGTTTTGTCGCAATCAACGGGGCACAATTTTTTTTGGGACACCCTGTAGAATTGCAGCATTTTTATGTTTTATGAAAGGATGTACGAGGAGGTATCTGAAGCTTTGACAAACATAAAATAGCTCCATAAAGTCTAAACTAACAGAGAAAGATCAATAAGACCAATACAAGAAATACTCCGCTTTTGAAGGTCTACAAGATGGAAGCAAGCAAAAGTTTGCAACTGGTGAAGGTGAAGTTGCGACTTTTAGCGCCACGCGCTGGGATCGCAGAAGTAGAATAGGCCTAATCAAGCCCGCGACCCCTTGTCATGACGCTCAAGTGGTGGGGCTCTACCTGGGATCAAACCTTCCCAGGTAGAGAACGCAGGGGAAAGAAGAGAGCAAACCAGAACGAGGAGCAAACCAAGAACGAGACTTTCGTAATTTGAGACTTTGGCAGTTAAGCCTAACTCTTGTAGCATGTTAGACCTAAAAAAAGCTTATTTGCTGCCCCAGAAGATGAAGAGAAAAGAGAACACAAGAAAGAGACATGGTTATTTATATTCTTTATTTAATACCAATTTAGTTCATTCATGGGTACCTAAATTCATCCTACAACCCGTGGTTTTGTTGACAATTTAGACCTGAAATGTCACAAACATTTTATGTAGACTTTCTTAGTGATCTAAATGTTGCAAGCAAATTATCTTTAAACTGAAGCCAGGGACGTGGAGTTTCTTGTCTTGCTTTCATCCATACAGTAAGTATCCGCAATAAGAAACCCCCTTGTATAAGAAACAGGCCTCATTTTCTTCGACAGAGGCTCCTTTAATAAGAAACAATTTTAGGCCTGAAATTTAAAGTTTACTATTTTCAGGTTTATGATAGTTTGTTCCTAAATGCCAAAAATATTCCCATAAATGCCTGTAATATAATGTAGCATTCTCAAAACAGAGTGAACATTTTCAAAATTAAAGATTCACACAACAAAAAGGTAACAAGGTAAACATGTAAAATGTACCAGTAATGTTCAATACACATACATGTATGGTGCTGTCATATACCTTCACTTGACTTGATTCCCTATGTATAAAAAACGTTGATCCTGATAAGGTCTCTTTAAATAAGAAACTTTCTGAGGCCTCGATTTAAAAAGTGGTTTCCTATTTGCGGGTACCCGCTGTACCACTATCTATCTTCTCTAGATACTGTCACGCTAAAAATGAACCAGGGCAATAACAATCCATTTGTTCATGTGCCAAAGTATGACAAGACAACAGGACAGCCTATGCCACAATGGAAGCAACAGGTCATCATGTCAAAGATGACAAAGCGAATGGAAGAAGAAGCACAATTAGAGAAGGTAAAAATTAGCAATCATTTCATTTTGGTCAAGCCAAGACAGAGCGCTGTCTGCTTCACTTTCCAAAACCTAGACAAGATCCAGCAAGTCAATAAAAACATGTTTTCGTTGCGTGTGGTACTATGTAATTGAACAGTAATATAATAAATAAATGATTTAAGTACCAAAAATAGCTTAGATGTTAAAAACACGACGTTTCGAGCATATACTCGTTATTAAGTCAAAGCATAATCCTTTATGAAAGAGAAAAGCAAGGATTTAGGAAAATATTTTCATAAAAAAATGTTTTTAGAGTCAAACTGTTTTCATAGGAACTATCAAATGGATTGACCAGAATGGCAAACTGCTGGAAATTTTGCTTTATTATAATATACAGCAAAGATCCGTTGTGTTGAGCTCTGACTTTATCACAGAACAGACTGCCTTTAAAATGTAAGTCCAACTACCGTTCCCTTTACCGTTGTTTTGTTACTCCAACATTCAGTATTATTAGATCTAAATGCATGAGATTTGGTCTAGATAGGTAAACATATTTTTTTATTTCATCGCCCGTTGCGTATGATAAAGCTCGCTACTAAAAATATTTTCATAATTTGAACTATCAAAACAGTGGAAACGGGAAATTTTGGCAAAGAAAGAACAGAAAAAAGTGTCCTTTGACGGATAGGCCTCGGCCCGGATAGGCCTCCCCGTTCACACGAAAATGGAACATTTTTTGCTGGCAGATTTGAAAGCGGTAGATTTTTAAAATGGAACTCTGACTGGCAGATTTTGAAAATGGCGTCATGTGAACACTCGAAAACGGCAAAGATGGGACATATTTCGACGCTTTCAAAACGAGGCTGATCGATTCTTAACCCTATAGTGGTTGTGGGCTATCTGACACGTCCTATTTTTGGTTGGGGGGGGGAGCCCCTCCTACCTAACTCTTGACTGGAAATAGATAGTTTTTACTGTATTGGAAAGGGCTAGTTTACCAACAACAAATACCAGTTGTGTCATAAAAAGATTAATGAACCCTTGATGTCCTCTGTAGCTTTTCTATTGTTGTTATATATTTTACAAGGATGCAATCGGAAGACCCTATATTGGTCCGAAAGCGCAAGATAAAGTCACTTCGACAAGAGCATGACTCCGCAGAGGTACCACCATGGAAAAGAGAGTTGTTGCAGAAGAAGATTGAGCAAATTAATGAAGAAATCGAGCAACTCAAAAGAATACCAGAGAATGGACACAAACTTGAGTAGACACCGGACAAAGTTCTTTTGGCCTTAGCAAGGAGGGTTGTACAGCGGAAATAGTTGGTGTATTGTGAATATAATGTAGTAGTGTGCATAATATAATATAATATAATATAATATAATATAATATAATATAATATAATATAATATAATATAATATAATATAATATGATATAATATAATATAATATAATAAAATATAATATAATATGATATAATATAATATAATATAATATAATATAATATAATATAATATAATATAAAATAATATAATATAATATAATATAATATAATATAATATAATATAATATAATATAATATGATATAATATAATATAATATAATATAATATAAAATAATATAATATAATATAATATAATAATGTGCGTAATATGATATAGTGTGCATCTTAAACAGTAGGTTTAGCTTTAAAGAAAACAGTACCAAAGTACCACAAGTGCTTTGTTAGTTTTTAAACTTTAGGCATGCACCTTCATTCGTAGACAGAAGTAGTTCATTAATTCATTTTGAAAATGTTAGAGTTTGTTGATGGAATTATTGGCGCATAAAGCTTTTCTTGAAAGAACATATTCGTCCTTTTTGAAATCTGTTTGCTTAACTTGATGATGTTCTGATAGGTACATCTCCAATCATCCCGTTTGCGATTGAATTGTTTGGGTCAACATTTTGTAGGACAGATTTTGTAACACAACAGTACCAGCTGCTTTTGATTGACACTGAAATTCAAAGTGTTTAGCAATTCCAGACAAAGGAATTCTTTCAACCAGTTATTCAAAGCAAACATTATCTGCAAAAGTTGCCTGGAAACCAGTATGGCAAACTGTCGCAGTGTGCATGCGAAAAGTGGCTTTTAAGAAAATTCACGAATTTATGACGAAAGAAGAGGGATACATCTAAAGATCTGCTTCACAGATTTTGTTTATTTCACCCAGGGGATGAGTTAGACTAATTAGATGAGTCTCAGTTTTCCGCATTGAATTGGATGATGATATGGCCTCAAACTGAGACTCATGACAATAGAGCTTCAAAACGCAGACAAATTTAGGCCATCTCCGCCGCGTTCACGGAGGGACCAATTAGATCGCTACTTTCTTAATATGGTCAACCCACGTGCCTATTATTTGCGTTTAATTGGCTGATTAGTTCAAATTTCGACTTTTCGAAGCGAAGGAAAGTTCGAAACGATGTTCGAAGCGACCTTCGACTTTTCTTTCGACGATTGAAGGATGGAAGGAGTTTGACTTTTCTTCAGATTTCTCGTAGGATTTTAGTTTGCGTTTTGAATCTGTTTGGTTGTGAGTCCTTGTATGAGTGAAAATAATATAAACATCAGCTTGAAAACGTTGAACGAATACAAGGAATCACGTTGTCAGTCTAGGGCTGAGTAGTAATCATCTAAGCCTGAAAATGCGAGAATCAGCCACAAAATCAGCCCGGCAGATGTTTAGACTTTTGCGGTTTTGTTTGCTTGATGTTTGATCTGCTGCCTGAGAGAATTCCCTTTGTCTGCAATCACTAATCGCTTTGAATTGAAGTGTCAATCAAAACAAACTTAGGCTATTGTTACAAAATTTACCTCTGTCTGCTCTACCATACAGTTGCTATATAATTGTTTGCTTCGACAGTCAAACGGTGTTTCTTCCCAAGAAGTTTTTTGTAAGCTGAAAGGAGAAAAGTATCTGAAATAACTACATTTATCCTACCAGATGAGTAAACAACTTTCAAGATTTGAACAATCATCAAAATTTGATAATATTGACGATCATAAAATTTCTTGATTTCCATTTGTGTCAACGACCAAATCTATTCTAGAAGGCTTGAAATGCCATAGATTTTATAAGAGTAATGGCATGAGTCTCTATAGACGATTACGCTAAAGATGGCGGTGGGGAACTTTTTACCAAGATGCACTGCGTTCTTTAATCGAATTCCTATAGAATCGTTGAAGATTCGTTATTCGAAAGCAATGCATCTTGGTAAAAAGTTCATCGCCGCCATTTTAGTGTAATCGTCTATTACCAAGTGATATCAGCAAATCAAAGAACGCAGGGAAGGAAGGGACGAAAAGTCATATTTCTAGGCCACGATACCAGCGAGGATCGTCAGATCTGAAGATGCTTGCGGTGACGAAAACATGAATAAGTTTGTAGGCAGAAACACCACAACACAACGAAGGAACAACAGCAAATGTGTGTGAATTTATATTTTACATAACAGCCCTGAAGAAGTCCTGCATGGCAGGACGAAATATTGGCAAAATATAAATTCACCTACAATCTTCTGCCTACAATCTTCTCTTTTGTTAACCTGGGTACCAAAATCAAACCCTTTTGGTACCCAGTAATGCTTTGTTTGTTCGTAGGTGAAACTTGAAACTTGATCTTAAAAATAAGGCTTCCACTTTGAAAAAGTTAAAAGTAAAAATCGACATGGTATATTGAAGAATCGAGTCTGTAGCTTTCCTTTGGAATCGAGTCTGTAGCTTTCCTTGGAAATAGAATGTGGCAGCTGCTACCACACGAGATAAAAGACTCCAGCACCCTTCAAATTTTCAAAAAGCAAATAAGGTGCTGGAATGGTGATAAATGCAACTGTAGGCTTTGCAAAACATATGTACAACAGGTTGGGTTCATAACAGGATAGTTAGTGAAATTATTGTAATTATACATATACATATTATTTTTAGATTAGATTGTAAATTTTGTAAATAAGTAGGCCTTAATTAGCTGTAATTTTAGCTATGGTTTTGTTTCAGCCTACTTTGTAAATAAATTAATGATGATGATGATGATGAAGAACCTACCGTTAGCTGTGTCTTGGACAACTGCCAAAGCTTCATCTCTGATATCAAACTCCAAAGACTGAGGAAGCTACGAAGAAAAGATAAAGTTACAAGATACACCAAAAGCTATCAACATTTAATGGTCTACTCTGAGTTGTACACCTCTTGTGTCAGACGCGTCAATGCCTGCAATTGTCTTTTTATTCATATAGAATATTACAATGCATTCTACCATACTTTTCTAATTACTATACAATAATACAGGGATGATACCATGAGGAGCAAAAGACAATGACTACCCCCATGGCCAATACATAAAGATGCACAACGTAAAACAAAAATGCAAGGGAAATTAACTAAACTAAAATAATTAATTGGCTACGAATACACAATGAATCTGAAAAAAGTACGTGATTATGTATGGGAGTTTGCAGCAATGGAACATTTAAAAGCGTTCTGTAGCATGAATGAATTTGAGGGTTGCCTCGAGTAGCTTTTTATTGTTGTCGATGGTTAAAATGTTGTCTCCATACAGAATGAATTTGAGTAAAACTTCATTTGAAAGAGAGGAAAAACCATGAGGTAGCAATATTGCATTTACACTGTTGCAAAGATTAGATCTAGGCCCGTTATAAGAATGACAAAGCAGCAGGAAATGTTCCGTGTCCTCTACCCCCATCATTTGCCCTCTACCCCATGCCTACAATTCAATTCAATGAAACAAAGTGGATCAGTATCTCAGCTTTTATTCTATTTACCAAACACGATTGATATTGATCTTGTGATATATTAACTGATTGATCGATTAATTGATTGATTAGATTGAACTCACCTGGGTTTTCATACGATCCAAAGCTTCATCCAAAACCAACTTATGATCCGCAGACTAAAATGAAATAAAAAGAATTATCACAATTAACGTATAAATACCTAATATATGGATATCTTATTGAAGCCTACCCTGGGTGCCAGCGCTTCGTAGAAATCGGAACGAAAGAGAGAGCAAAGGAAAGAAGGAAAAGCACCATTTTATTTTTTCTTATTTTCATCAAACCTCGTTCCCAGGGTGTTCTGACGTCATACGTTGATCACGAACTCACTCTGGGGACGAGATTGATTTTCGTCCCATCTCCTAAGTCTAGTCCCATCTTTCTATTTGTGGCTCAGGTACCCATGGTAATGTTGTTTTATCAATCTAAAATCTAAAAAGCAACAAGCAGCATAAGCAATCATAAATACTGTGGCATTTGTCCTAGCGAGGAAAGACAGTTTCAAGAAAATGAGCTGAACTCCTCGAGAAAGGTGTTGTCGGGCGACGCGAGGAAAGACGCGAGGTCACCGGGTCCTCGCTACAAATGCCATGGTAATTGAAGCCTCTCTAAGACTACGTTCACACAATGTCGGCCAGGGAGCCCGGGGGGTACATAACATGTTCAGCGTACGGGTAAGTGCTGCCCATATCGGTGGGTTTTTGAGCCTAAAATAGTCTGTACAAGGGTCCTCTTTTGGCAAGTCATGTACCCCCCTCTAC